>OW818029.2:39957464-42357464 GCA_942486065.2 Calliphora vomitoria
GAACGAGGTAATGTTCAAGACTAATTCCGGACAAAAAAACAAACAAAATTCCCCAAGAAGTTTCTTATGTGGTAAACCATTTGCAGTTGTAGTAAAAGAAACGCCAATCATTGTGAGTGTCTACAAAAACGGCCTTAACCTTTATTAAAACAGTATGGAATACCTTCATATTTCTGGCCCGATTTGACATCATGCCATTATGGAAAAACAATAATGTCAATTTTGTACCAAGGGAGGCAAATACAATCAACTGTCAGAACTTCGGCATGTAAAAAAATAATTAAAGAACACGGGAAAGGTATACTACGACATGTCCAATTTTCATGAGAGGATTTTTGAAAAAGTGGATAAATTTATAAATACCGAGTAATATGCCTATATTTTATTCAATTTGTGCAATATTTGAATAAATTTTTGAGAATTTTTATATTGAACGGTTTAAGTTTTATTTAACTTGGTGGATATAAAAAGCGACGTAAACTAATACATTGCACAGTAGGGCAGATTTAAAATATTTTGGAAGAAAATCTGTCATTTCTAACTGACTTTTTCGATTGACATGATTCACATTATTGTAGTAAAGAGTATACGAGTTTAATTTTAGCTACACGGAGAAAACAGATTCGTGATAGCGACCGAATTTGTTACCAATCGAATGTTTCTACCTTAATAACCGAATTTTACTGTTGTAGCTACAAAATTTTAGAAGGGGTAACAAAAGTTTGGTGGCTTCAACCGAAATTCTTCTTTATCAACTGACTTTCTGTTGATAGAAAGAAAAATTCTATGTGTGCAACCGAATCATTTGATTGGCAACCAATTCGGTTGCTATCACGAATCTGTTTTCTTTGTGTAGATGATGAAAATATCAAGCAAAACATCAAGTGCCCGATTGTAAAAAGAGGCAGCTACAAAAGGCGCCGTAAACTAAAACACTGCACAGTGGTGCAGATTTAAAGTATTTTGGAAGTAAATCTGTAATTTTTAACTGGCTGTTCCGATTGAATAATGTCATTATTGTAGTAGAAGAGTATTCGAGTTTAATTTTAGCTAGATGATGGAAATATCAAGCAAAACAATGTGTGCCCGATTGTCAATTTCTATCATGTAATGATACTTTCCATTTCTCATCCGCTATATTTCGTACACGTATTTCGGTAAATAGGGAACTATATTAGCTGAAATATTAATTAACAGATGTAACAATTTTCCAAGTTAAGGAAATCATTTAAATTATATTAATATTTCCTATTTTAATGTTCACACGATTTAATGCAACCTTGACTTTAAACATACAAATAATACACACATCTAACACATTTGCTGCACATTTCAACAACAAATAAATTATTTCTGAAGATTAAAACACGTTTAAACTTCCACCTTAATTTTCATATTAAATATAAAAAAAATAAAAAAATAAATAATAATGAAACAATTTTCAATAACAAAAATAATTACTTTATTCAGTGGAATCAGTGTGAAACGAAACAAAACAAAGCCAACTACCAATTGCATTAACACTTTAACACAAAATTATATATTTGTAAATTATGGAAAATTTTTAAACATTCATGACTCCTCATTTATTTTGTTTCTCCGCTACAAAACAACTGGTAACATCTTCATATTTTATTGGCATGATTATGAACTGTAGTGTTAAAATTGGGCAAGAGGTACTGGTAAACCTTTACAAAATTTTTGGGGAAGGCTCAAAAAAGCCAACTACAAGAAAAATAGAAAATACCATAAGATTTCTTTTAAAAATGCAAATTTTGAGGTTTCAGCATTAGTTATAAAAACGTACAGACCGTTAGACAGACTTGCTATAAACATTTATGCATAATGGCTTGTGCTGATGATGATTTCAGTCAATTGGGCATAAATCATTTTGCATCTTCTTCGTTCAGTACTTATTTTAACGATGTTGTTGTTTTGTTTATTTGTTGGTGCTAATGCTGTCATTATTTTTGTAGCAACATTACACTTACAACAACTGCACACACACACACACCCACACACCCACCTACTTGTGCACCTTTGGAAAAACCAAACGATAAAGATATGGAAAAATGTCTGAACATTTTAAACTGACAGATGATTTCCCAACACATTGTTTTCAAGTGTGTGTCGTAAAAATGGAAATAAGCAAATGATTATTTTATATGCGAGTAAGTAGTTGCTTTTTGCAAATACTGATTTGCAGCAAAAATTTTAGAATATTTAATTTCTGTACTGAAAAGCATATTCAGTTTCATCTGAAATCTTTATTTTATATCCCAAGAACATGTAATAAGGAATTTATTGGAATTAATGTTGAAATTAATTTTTGCACCTTCATGCTACAAAAATTAATTTACAACCGAAAATTCATTATTTTAAAAATGAAACACGTTCGCTGGCCCAAAAACAAACTATTCAGCGCAGAAAATTAGACAGTCCAGCACGAAAATCCAATAAGTTTCCCCCAAAGAACTTATTAAGGAATGAATATGTCCTGGAAATAAATCTGTACATAAGGACTGAGGTCGTAAAATTCTTAACATAGGTTTTTAATTAAAACTTTAAACCCAAGTATTATTTGATTTTTTTTATTTTTATCAAGTTACCTTTGTAAAGCCTGTCAGTTATTATGTTTAATGTCAATTATGTTCATTTGTTGTTAATCTGATTTAAATGCGTGACCAGAAAAGAGTGCGTACTAAAATTATTAAATATTTTCAACAAAACCCAACTTGGTCCTACAAAAAGTTGGCCAAACAATCAAAGGTCTGCCGTCAAACTGTTTCCAATGTTATTCAACAGTACCGGGAGAACTTGTCCGTTGATATAAAACCTGGTTCAGGTAGAAGGAATGTTCCACATGATGTTTCTAAAGCCAAAAAATAGAAAGCATTTTCAAGAGAATTTCCAACACATGTAGGAAAGCAGCCCGGTTAGGTCAGTACTCGAACTATTTGGTACGAAAAGTTAAAGCCAATATACAAAAAACATACCTGCTGCATAATAGATGCCGAAATGTACGTAAGGAACATTTTTGGCAGCTTCTGGGTAAATTTCTTTATGTTGTAGATGCTCGAGGGAATGTTGAAGAAAAGTTTAGAACCCAATAGCAGACAAAATTTCCCAAAAAGTTTTTGGTATGGCAAACAATATGCAGTTGCGGCAAAAAGCCAAACATTTGTTACAAAGGGCTCTATAAACACCGAAATTTACATCAAGGAATGTTTACAAAAAATTATGTTTCCGTTCATAACTTCTTAATGTGTCCACTTATTTTTGGCCTGATTTGGCATCTGTCACTGTGATAAGAAAGGCCTTGAATGGAACAAGACCAATAATGTAGTATTTGTACCAAGAGAGGCAATTCCTCCAAACTGCCTGGTGCTGAGTCCAGTGGATAGATATTGGGCTATTGTTAAAAGAGAATTGTACGAACAAAGTGACATAAAGCACTATAAAACCCATAATCATTAGTGATTAAAACTATAAAACTATTTTTTTTTTTTTTTTGTAAATTGTAACAATAATTTCAATGAAATAAAAAAAGATTCAAAACTGTAAGTTTAGTGGTTTCATGTTTATTAACATATATGTATGTTAAACATTTTTCGATCTCAGTCCTTAGTTGAAAGAAACACACTGTCCCAAACACACTTTAAATTAACCCTCCCGTCCGCAAAACAAACCCTTTTCTCTCTTCATTATTTAAAATATATTTGCTAAAAAAAAATCAATGATATTCTTCGGTTTTTTGAAAACTCTACTTTGAACTCTCAGATTTTATAATTTTCGATCTCATAATTTTTTAGTTCGAATTTTATACAAAGGAATCGTCAGATGCGGGAAGCTTATAGTCCTGGGAACGCCCAGGCCAGCCAAAAAAGTTTGAAGACCAAGAATTGGAGACATTACTCCATGAATATTGTTGTAAAATTCAACAAGTATATATTATGAGCTGCTGACCATCTCAGGGAATCTATAGCGAACGAAACAGATTCGTTTAAAGCGAACATTGGCCGAAAAACCACCAGAATCTGCTGCCCGAAATGAAACCGTAATATTCCATCATGTTAAAAAAGTGTACTTAGAATGAAATGTTTGGAAAGTTTTGCCTTACCCACTTTATAGACCAGACCGCGCCTCGTCTGACTACTATTTGTTTTGTTTCGATCGATGACCGCATTTTTAAGTCATTTGTGACTTTTACTGACATCTCACATAACTAATTTAAAACACATAATAGTGTAGGCCACAACATGTAGTGTATTTATTCATACAACACCTCATACAATTGTGAACATATTAAATTTCTTAATAACATTGGCATTCGTATTTAACTGACATTAAATCTATGTCATATACAATATTTATTATGAGGAAGTTACTAAAATTAATTAATTATTAATTTATGAATACGAGTTGATGTATAACAAAAATACATATCGCACTCGTTCAACAATACTGTATTAACTCAAAAATCTTTTAAGTGTTTAGGAGAGACAAAAAACTGCTTTTAAAAGACTTGAAAGATTTGAAAATATATTTACATTGTTTTTCTTTAAAACTTTAGCAATTATTGCAATTATTTGAGTTGATCAACTGAGTGTATCAACTCAAAATACAACAAAATTTAAATAACACATTTTGATTATTTTTAACTTCAATAAAGGCTCAAATCAAAATAACTCAAAAAAATAAATTTTTGTTGATATTGTTACGTTTTCACCTTTTGAAAACGTTGGTTTATTTCTTTTAAATAAACCGGATACTTTTGATTGCAAATATAAGCAGTTTAGTAGTCTAAAATTTGTACAACTCTTTATTTATTCAAATGTACAACAACAACAGTCTAAATAGTCACTCAGTGTCTATTTACACGTTTATCAAATCGCAGAAATGCACACAGAAATGTACAAACTTAAATGTACAAGACAGTTGATGTTAGCTCTAACAGCGCCTATAATAAACTCACTCACGACTGCAACCTCTGCCACTATTTATACACACGCCATCTTTCGTGAATCTTCTACAATGCTCTTAACGGACAAACTAGTATGTTCGAATTCTAGAGTTTTCGATGTCAATGTTAGCAGCTTAAACATTTAGTGATGCCATACTTATAAACAATGCTAATAACATTGTTGATAAGTAGAAGCTACTACTGATGGACGTGTTTATTAACATGATGAATGCTGCAGGCAGTCGTTACAGACCGCAAATTCGTAATAATATAAAGTTAAGCTTAGTACTCTGTTCAAAATTTCGTGCGAAATGCTGTCAAACTACATATAAAATATTTGGAATGAAATATATGCGAAATAATTTCGCAAAAGCAGTACTCTGTTCTTATTGTGGAAAACACGTGAAATACATCTGGCAACCTTATTTTTCCACACAAAATAACATAAGCAGCACTTCTTTTGCACGAAATTAAAACCAACAGCTGATCATTTGTTGCATAAAAAATGTTTCGCATTAAAAAACCATCATTTTTCGCAAATATGAACAGAGTACTACAATATCACGAAAAGGGTCTTAAATGTGGTTTAAAAATGAAAGAGTTATCGGAATATGTTGAAAATTTTACGGTAGGTTGATATTGAAGTTGTTGTTTGAGTTCTAGCAAAAAGTGAAATTTTAAATATTTTGATTTAATACAGTATTGTTGTACGAGTGCGATATGTATGTATATGTATAAAAGGCAAAAGAATGTTAGAAATTGTTTTTGTTAAGAAATAATAGACTTTAATTAATGATATAATAACAAATAGCAAAAATAAAATTAAATTTGATTCGCTAAGAAATACTCAACTTTTGTTTGCCTAGTAAGTTTAAAACTCGTTCATTTATCAATTTTGTGTTGACCCATTACATATATTTCAAACGGATAACTGATGCCTCAAAACACTGATGACTGGTACTAGCAACCACCTTTTTATATCCTACACCACCATAGTGGGGAGGTTATAATGCGTCTGTGCTGATGTTTGTAAACCCTTAAAAATATTAGTTTAGCACCCACAAAAGTATACCGATCGCCTCAGAAATACTTTCTGAGTCGATTAAACGATGTCCGTATAAAAAGTACAGATCGCAATTTTGAAGATATTTCGATTAAATATTTTGTTTCAGCCTATTAAAATTGGCTGAAATTGGTCCATTATTTCACCTAGCCCCCATACAAATGTCCTCCTGAAATTGGACTTTATCGGTCATAACTGTTTAATTTATATAGGTATCTACCCAAATTTCGTTCCAATTAAGTTTTATATACACGGAAGTCATGTCACGTAATTTTATAATGATCGGCACATAGTTAGTCATAGCTCCCATATAAAGCCCGATTCCGAAAATCACTTTAACCAACATAAATTTTTTAAAAATGTTGGTATCCACTAGGGATGCCAAACGGGACTGAGTTTTACAAATCCCGGGATTTTTCGGGATTTCGGGATTTTTCGGGACTTCGGGATTTTAGTTAAACGTCAAAAAACATAAAATTCAACAATAAAAACAATTTGTTTTCGTTGATATATTTAAGTAAAAATATAACAAAGGAGAAACTAATGCATTGAATTAAAATAAATTTGACAAAAAATATATTTTATATTTATACCCGTATTCTGGACTTTATAACAGCGAGAAAACCATAACATAAAAGGATTTTTAGGAAAGCTATGAAACTAATAGTGTAAAAATTGGTAAAGCAGTTTAAAAGTTATTTACAATTGAAGGGCACAAACGATAGGGCACAAACGAAAGGAGCCAGCTGGCTAAAATTATCCATAAATACTCTCTGTTAATATGGTTTGTTTGGAATTGAAAATGGTTCATGATTGCCCCTAGTCCCATACAATTGTCCCCCGGAATACTGTTTGAGCAGTCATAAGTATGTTGATTATGCGACAATCCTGATTAAAATTAGTTCTAAGTACTCTGAAATTATACTGTAAAGTATGGCAAAATCGGACACTTTGTCCCTAGTCCTCAAACAAGTTCCCCTTTAGAAAATAACTTGAATATTCATAATTGTCTTATAATAATCAATATCGTGATGAAATTGAATATACAAATTATATATGAAAATAAATCCTTCTACAAACTTTTGTAAGAACCCGTCCATAATAATATATCCCTATATCAAAAAAACATTTTATTGTCAATAAATAATTTGTATATAATGATATTAACATAAATTTCGATATAAGTCATTCATTCATAAATGGTGATTCAAATCCCCATAGAAGGCCAACACTACATATTGATGGTTTATATTCATATTATTTAATGTACGGAGCTGACGAAAAACATCGTTAATAGTCAAGGCGAATTTATTAATAAACTTGTTTATAAGTCTGTCAATGTAAGGAAGACCTGCTGCTCCCTGATAAAAATTAAAGAATCTGGCTCCATTTGGATTTGAAGCGAGATTAGTATTAAAATAATTTAGCTATCTATGTATTTTCGGAGCTTAAAAAATCTTCCTATAATAACAAAAATCTCGTAACTTTCCGAGATTTGTTAATCCCGAAAAATCCCGGGATTTTTTTTCACCAATCCCGGGATTTCGGGATTGGCATCCCTAGTATCCACGTAAAATTCAACAGAAATAAGTTTCATATAGACAAAAATCACACGACCTAATTTCATGGCGATCGGTCAATACTTAGTAGGGTATTCAATCGATTAACCTTTTATCGGTTAATCGACTAATTTTGGTCGGTTTACTATTTGAATAATTTTAAAATAACAAATAATCCGGTTAACCGATATTTCTGAGTATGAACCTAAAGTAGAAATATACAAAGCTATTAATTATGTACGTAAGTGCTGTAAACTTTTTAATAAATCAAATGAAAAACAGCAATAAATTACAGCCTTACGTAAAGTTGCAAGAAAATAAAGAGATTCGCTTCATACATGCTCTAAAACATCTCTGGTCGTCCTTGTCCAATATGATAGACAATTTCCTTTATATATACAAATGCGAATACCATGCTATAGCTGATTTTGATTTGAATACTTTTAGAAATTCGGAAATACAAGCTTTGGAGAACTTATATAAAACCTTAAAGCCGTTGAACGTGGCTAAGGCTTCTGCAACATTAATTGAATTTGAGGGAATAATTAAATTTTCAATTTATAATTTGATGAAGGCCAACAATTCTATTGCTAACGATTTAATAAAAACCTTAAAGTCTAGACATAATGATCGACGAAATATAGTTTTAAACACAATAATTTTATTTCTTAATTCAGGAACAATCCCTTCTAGCAATAGTTTTTTGAAGTATAGTACAAAAACTGAAACTAAGGAGTTTGGAAATGAACTTTTTTCTAGAATGTTCCATGATGAACTTTGTACTTATGAGTCGGAGGACGACATGATAATAGACAAAACTGAAGACATTACTGAAACATGTTTTTTATAAGTTCTTAACGAAACTATTAAAAATTCAAATATGACTATGGTATTATTGATTATTTTATAAGTTTTGAAAAAACTAAAAAAAGGAACTGAGATTTTTCCAACATCTACAATCAGCGTGAGAGTTTTTTCTAAGTCAAGTTTAATTAAAACTAAAGAAAACCCGTTTAAAAGCAAAACATCTAGATTATATTATTTTTTTAAAAGCTCATTGCAGCTCTCACTAAAATATAAAAAGGAACTCAAGTACCATTTTTTTTTTTTTGCTATTATTTATATTTGGTTGAATTGTTATGTTTTTCTTCTTTTTATTAATAAAATACTTAAATAAGTACACAAAATTCGTGGATTTATTTTCAATTTAAAATTTTAATAGAAATTATTCGGTTAGCCGAATAATTTAAAATAAACCGATTATTAACCGATTAAATCTAAACCCCGATTAATTATTTGCTTGATTAACCGATTAAACCACAAACCCGATTAATTGAATAACCTAATAATTAGTCATATAAGGCTAAAAATCATTCATTGATTTTAAGTGCTTAATCAAAAAAAAAAAAAAAAGTAATAATAATTTAAAATCAAGTTTATCAAAAGATTACAAACAAAACACACATTTCCGTAATATTTCTCGCTATGTTTGTGATTATTTTGGCTGATATTTCAAACAAATAAACAAGCAAAATATTTGTATGAAAATTTAATTAACATATGATGTTCATGCAACAACGCACATCTATGCAACTTTAAATAAGATGTAGCAAGTTAATGGCACATTATGAGTACCCTACCTTTCTTGAAGTACTAAAAATTGTAATGAGAACGAAAAGATCTACCATAAAATTAAGAAAATATAAAACAATTTACTCACTTTTGAACAGCAGCCTATAGAATACCAACCTCCCCGTGCCTAGACCTGCAATAAAAAATAATTATTATTGAATTATTACATGAATTTTGTAAGAGCAGCAAATAAAAAGCAAATTTAAATATCGATTAATTTAGTGTTCAATTTTATTTCGTGGATTATTTGAATAATGTTATTTGCATGGTACTGTAGCGAATCATAATGTAATGTATATAAATATAAATAGATTTTCGTAAAAAAATACAATTACAATCACGTAAGCATAATAATTAACTAAATATTACATGTTGATGCTGATACTTGCACCTCTCCTGATAACCTTAGAACATGAGTGTATGTACATTAGGTTGGCCCATATTTTTTTAATTTAAAAAAAAATCCAATTTAAATACAATATATTTTGTAAATACAGTATTGTAGGAAAGTAAGAATAGATTGATATTGGTTTTTTATTTTTTCAAATTTGCTATCCGCTTTAAAAGTGCAATATTTTTGAAGGACGGAGTTTTAAAGTGGCATATTTCTGAATCTAATTGAGATATTGATTGGAATTTTTTTAGTTAGACCAAAAATTAACTGATATAAACAAAATAAATGTGGATCAAATTGTTCCTAATATTTGCAATCCCATTAAAATTTTGTTACAAATTTTAGTTTTAGAAACTCAATAAGTATATATCATAAAATCTTTATTTATTAACAAAAATCAATGAAATTTTCAATGTATTTGTCATTCTAAATAAAAAGTGTAAAAAAACTTGTCAAAAGGTCAAAGGGAATCCAGCAATTCGTAAAAATTGGAGCGAAAATCCTAAATATTGTATTTTTTACAATTTTACTCATAGGGCCCACATTTCCATCGGGGCTGGAAAGATACTTTGGAAATAAATAGGGAACACGTCGAGATTTCCAAAGCTGCTTTCCGTTTTCTGATCCAAGCTTTGAGATTTTAGAACATGTGGCCCAAAGTTGAAATTTCGATAAAAAAAAAATAGATTAAATTCCTAAGAGCGTAGGGGCGGCATAGTCGAAAAATAGGACAAGTTTTTTATTTTAAAATGTTTTCCGTAAAGATACCTTTCAGAAAGAAATAAAATTGTAATATATTTTTAAAGAAAGTTTTTTTTTAACAAAGAAAGAGTTAAATCACATTTTCGCCCAAAAAAAAGATAAAATCTACTATTTTTTAATTTTTTAATTGAAAATCGTTTATTTTTCGATCCATAATTGATATTGCTTTAAGATCTTTTGTATATTTTTTGGCATTTTAGTTGTCTAAATAACAAAAAAAAAAATCGGAACCTTTGGGTCCACAAGTACGATCTACATTTTTAAAAAAGCGGACCAAGGTATGGCAAAATGTTAAAATTTCAATTTTGAAATACCTATAACTCGGAAATTATAAGACCTAGCCGAGCGCTTTCCAAAAATATAAAAATCTTTGAAATCAGATGGGAAACAAAAAAATAGCACATGTTTACAAATTTTACATGTCGAAGGTACCCTACTATGAGCCCCTATAGCGCCGCCGCTGGAGCATTTGTAGGGTCCATTTTAAAAACTTAAACTCGCAGCCAGCCCATGGTAAATTTTATCTTCATCGGACTAGCCGTTTAGAAAGGCCAGATTTATTTCAAAAAAATTTTGATTCTGCCCCACTGTGTAGTGATGGGAAACAGTGAACAAAATTCAAGTCATCGAGCATTTTCACAAAACGCATCCAACTGCAACAAAAAAAACAATTTTAACAAATTTGTAAAAAATATAAAACCATCATCAATATATTCTTGCTTTATATTAATGTATTTATGAAATTGAAGAAAATTTACAAATAAACTACTTTAGTCATTTCATAATTTCAACTAAATCTGCAGCTTTTCTTAACAGAATGCTACTGTTATTTACATCAAAATCTTTATTTTTAAAATTTCCTATCGTACTGCATTTACAGAATATAAAAATTTTTGCTCGTTCAATTTTTATATAAGAAAATGTAAGCAAAAATTAAAAAAAAATGATAAGTTCGTATTTGAAAATCTGAATTTGTAATGCTATGAATAAAAAACTATTGAACAAAATGGCAATGTTGCTTTAAAAAACATTTAGGAAATTTAATTAGCTTTCTAATGCATGTAATTAGGTTCAAATCCATTAAGAACTGCTTGAGTTAGAGGCAAATAACTAAAGCAAGATTTTTCCATTTTTGAAAAAAAAAAAAATTTTGCCTAAAAAAACGAAGAAACGATTTGAGAGACCACTTCCCGTTCATCATTACAACGATCGCCCAGGTCAGCCAAAAAAATTTGACGAACAAGAATTGGAGGCATTACTCCATGAAGATTGTTGTCAAACTCAATTAGGAGCTACTTAAGCAGCAATTTCAAAACGTTTGCGAGCAGCAGGGTTCATCCGAAAGCAGGGAAATTGGGTACCATTCGAATTGAAGCCGAGAGACCTTGAAGACAATTTTGCATGTCCGAAATGATGTTTGAACACTATGGAAGTATGCTCGTTAAAGTGATTTTCAAAAATGAGCCTAATATGGGACTTATGACCAATTATGGACCGAGTTTCATGAAATTAAGTACCATGATTTCATTCTATATCCAATTAATTTTTTGTTGAATTTTATGTGGATACCAATATGTTTAAGAGATTAATGGACATTAAAGTGATTTTCGGACATGGAACTTATATGGCATCTATGACCAATTATAGACAGATCACCATTAAATTAAGTCGCGTGAATTTTTAAGATATTTATGCTCTTTAATGTGATTTTCGGAAGTGGTCCTTATATGGCATATTTTTGGAGAAATTTGTGTGGGTACCCATATAAAACAGACATTTATGAGAAAAAAAACTAAACATTTGTATAGGGTCTAGTTGAAGTAATGGACCAAGACTTCGTCCTTGGGCAAAAAAAAAATTGCCAAATCGAAATATCTTAAAAATTGTGACCAGTACTTTGCGCACAAGTTTACATGGACAGCCAGCCAGACGGACGGAAATTATCAGAAAGTGATTCTGAGTCGATCTGTAATTTAAACATTATGGTTAAATGAATTACAAAAACTATTTAAACTTTCAACAAAAACTCGATACTTCAAATCAAATGGGCAACCTCTAAAGGTTTTCCTCTTAAATTGCTTAAATTTTCAAATAACGAAAAGCAATTTTAACCTTGGGAGCATCAACAATTTAAAAATGCATAATAAGGGTCACCCTATTGTTTCGAGCATAATTTTTTGTGTATAAAACATACATATTTCTACAAACCAACAACAGCAATGTATTAAATTACAAGTTTTTTTTCGAAACTTTACTCATAAGTAGCTCTCATGTTGGCACTCTACAAGTAGTAACAATTTATTGAAATGCCGTTCTAAATAACATTTTTTCGAAATTGACTCACATGTTGGTCTATAAGTTTTTTTTTCTACTGAACCGATTTTGTTGACTTTCAATAGTAAACTATTTAGGACAATGTTAAACATATTTGGTGAATATCATTAATTTTTCCTGTGTATTTTTTATAAGAGCAAGTTTTACACAGACAAACAGAAGGACTTCTTCCTAGATTTTTAAAACAAATGTATGAGAAAGTACGAGTTTTTGTATAACAAAGGAAAATATTGTGTCATAACAAAAATATCAATATTGGCCATAAAAACTCGTTCATATGAAATTTAAAGACAAAATAAACCCATTAATCGTAAATCATTTAAAATTCTCATTTTAAAGTTAAGTAATTAAAATTTTATTAATTTACTGCTGTTAAAAATTTTTCACGCTACTTAATAATAAATTTAAACACTGTAGGGTTTTTTTCTAACCAGTATTTATTAATAACGACTGCAAAGTTTTTGATTTGAGTTGATTGTTTGTAACAAAAATACATTAACCCCAAAAATTAAACAAAACAAAAACAAAAAAAAACCCAACTGAAAACAATATTAATTGAATTTGACGTAATTGATACAATCAAACTTTTAAACAAACTATTGGTCGGTCGGGTCGTTCGGGTAAGGTTGGTTGGTCACCGCAACACATTATTGATTATTGGCAAATTAATTATAATCTTTATACCATTAGTTTCAATGATTAACGTATTTATAAATTTACATATTTAAATGAAGCCATTAATGTTATTAATTAAAGTAATTTATATTTTTAACAGTAAATAGCCACATTTTATTAATATACATATATTATGTAGATGTATTTGAACAACAAAAAAAAAAACAAAATTCACACCGATTTTTTAGAAAAGTGAGTGTTAAAATTAAATATGTATTTTAAATTTTGCAAAAAAAAAAGGTCTTCTTGTTTTGATTTGAAAATCATGTTGAAATCATAGAGACAAATCACAGCGCCAAATCATAGTAAAGATGTTTATAAAAGCTATAAAAAAGTGTGTCAATTGTTTTGTCCATAATTAATTAAAAGGGGATTAATTTAATATTTTATTTATAAACATATTTAACTTGTTATTTGGCAACATGTTATGTCTCTTGTGATAGCAAAAATATTCAATTTCATTTGAAATTTGCAACATACCCAACCTTAAATACCCTAAAACTTTTGCTATAAAATTTTTATTTTTGTTATAAACAAACAAAAAAAAAAAACTTTTTAGCGCAATAATTGAAATTCAAGTATTTTAAGTTCAAAATGCCATCAACGTGACTGAGCACATGCTGTGCGATTTTGTACCGTAATTATGTTTCTTGTTTAAAAGAAATACTTGTATTGGAGTTGGACAGAAAATTAACTAAAGTGTTTTTCTATGAAAATTGGAGCAGCAAATGTTTACATATGTTGAAAAACTTTATTTAGTAAATGAAGTTATTACACCAAAGTCATTTGGTGTTTATGTTGCAAAATGTGACTCATTACTGAAAAATTTTTATTTATAGTTTTAAGGAAATACAGCACTTTTATAACCACCATCAAAAAAGATGTGGGGATATATTGATTTCATCATTCCGTTTGTAACATATCGAAATATTCTTCGCAGACCCACAAATGAATATATATTCTGGGTCCTCATAAGATTATATGACGATCTAGCTATGTCCGTCAGTCTGTTGAAAATATGATAGGGCCCAAACGAAAGGATCTAGCTGGCTGAATTTTACCACAAATCTCTCTCTTTCTGTTCATAAGGTTTGTTTGATATTGAAAATACGCAATATATTTACCACAAATCTCTCTCTTTCTGTTCATAAGGTTTGTTTGATATTGAAAATACGCAATATCGGTTTATGATTTCACTTAGCCCCCATTCAAATGTCCCCGCGGTATTCTGGACATACTCTGTAATTATACTGTAAAGTATAGACAAAAGAATAAAATTTTTAGTGTGATTACTATATATAGTTACATGATTTTTAGTTGAAGTCACTAAATATTGGTTTGAATTAAAATCAGTAAAATATCTATATTCGGTTGTGCCGAATCTTATATACCCTTCACCAAATTATACTTTAAAATAAAAATTTTAAATATTTTTAGGTAAACAAAATTATTTTTTTTCAAAATTAAAATTTTGTTTCAAAACTTCAAAAATTTCCTTTTTTAAAATTTCAATTTTTTTTTTTTTCAA
The DNA here is from genome assembly GCA_942486065.2 of Calliphora vomitoria. Taxonomy (NCBI): domain Eukaryota; kingdom Metazoa; phylum Arthropoda; class Insecta; order Diptera; family Calliphoridae; genus Calliphora; species Calliphora vomitoria. The sequence continues at coordinate 39,972,375 of OW818029.2, forward strand.
AATTGTTTTCAAAAAAACTTTTTTTTTTAATTTACAAGTAAATAAACATTTATGACAAAAAAATTGTTTGGTAAAAAAAAAATTCGGGTTAAAAAATATTTTTCCCGATTTTGATCCATTGTAGGTCCAAATTACTAAAGCCTTATATAAATCGTTGCAATGGACTTCGAAATTTCTATCATTAGATATCATCATATTGTCTATATTAATGACTTAGTAATCCAGATATAGACAAAAAAGGCCAACAATCGAGGTTGCCCCGGTTTTTTCCTTATATCTCAGCCATTTGTGGGCGGATTTTCTCGATTTTAAATAGCAACCGAGCCGGAAGAATTCCCGATAAATTGATGTATGAATCAAGTTTGTAAGTTATTTGGGGTCTTCAGAAAATTGATTTCAACAGACAGACAGGCAGACAGACAGACGGACATGGCTTAATCGACTCCGCTATCTATAAGGATCCCTTCACGAAGGTGAAGGGTATAATTAGTTATTAGAACAATCTTGGAGTTCTGATAACAAAATATGATTTAGGTACTAAAACATAAACAAAATCAAATGAAAAATGTACCCTTAATTGAGAATTATGGGGCTACTTTTAATTTTTTTAAGATGAGTTACAAGATGAGTGCAAACATGATATAAATTTGTGAAGAGAAACTGTTATTTAAAGTAGCTAAGAGCAAGAAAAATATATTTTCAGTTTCAGGCCAATTTTCTCATAATAACAACTCAGATTAGCTGAAAATACACTATATTGTTACGAATTTGCATTATCGATTTGAATGTAACGACTGCCTACAACATTAATCATGTTTATAAACATGTCCATCAGTAGAAGCTTCTACTTATCAACAATGTTTATAGCACGTAGTTATTAGCATTGTTTGGAAGTATGGCAACACTAAATATTTAAGCACCTAAAAGCTGTAGAATTCGAATATTCTAGTTTTGTCCGTTAAGAACAATCATGAAGCTACTCGAAGGAAGCTGACGCTGTTGCAGTAGTTAGTCAGTTTATTATAGGTGATGTTTTGCATTCTTGTACATAATAAAGTGTTGTTTTAAGTGTGTATTTTCTGTGAGTTATAAACATGTATTTGTATAAAAACACTGAGTGACTAGTTAAACTGTTGTTGTGTAAATTTGAATATATAAAGATTTTTTATAATTTTAAACTACTAAACTACTTTTAATTGCAAATAAAAGCAGTTTAGTAGTTTAGAATTTGTAACAACTCTTTATTTATTTAAAATGTATAACAACAACAGTTCAAATAGTAACTCAGTGTCTTTATACACGTTTATATATACAAGTATACACTGGCAATGCAGTTAATGTCTTTACTTACCTAGCCTTTACACATGCAAGTAACAGTTCGAAAAACACGACACATTGATATTTTTGCACTAACACAATCACACATGCGTGTGTAAATTTACACATGCATGAATGATTGGTTAGTGCAAAAATATCAATGTGTCGTGTGTTGAGTTTTTCGAACTGTTACTTGCATGTGTAAACGCCAGGTTAACGATGCATCAAATTAGACTCACTCTTGTGGTGTTCTCACGGCCAATTTATATACGCAGCATTACCATCTAGAAAGTTCTATTCTTAAAACTAGATTATTCGAATTCTAGAGCTTTCGATGTTAGTCATTAATCATTTAGTGTTGCCATACTTACAAACAATGCTCAACTCAAAGCTTTTATTCAATGTTGTATGTTCTACGGCAATGTTAGTAAGTAATACCCACAGATTTGTTAAAGTTTGAGAAGCACTGCTGTTGAGAGGCATTATACAACTTTAAACCAGCCGTTAAAACAGTTATATTAAAACTCAAGTACAAATTCGTAACAATATTATAAAATTTAAGACATTTCTTTAATATAATGTAAGACAAAATCATTTTGTTTATGTACATTTTTTATTTGCGGTCACAGTGGACCTTTCTGTGGAAATTCCCATGTGTAAAATTTGGGTTGAAAATTTTGTATTTAAAAATATGAGTAAAAAAAATACAGAAACTATTTTTTCTATTCTTTTCAAATATTGCTTCTTGAGCCCTAACACGAAACTTTAAATTAAATATGCTACCTCTAAACGCTATTACAATTTGGTAAAATTTTCAGCATTTGGTTGACGAAATCCAACAAAAATCAAGTTTTACAAGTGGCATATCACAAAAATAGCCAAAACTTTACGATTTTCCAATAAAATCAGGTAGAGGTATATGATTTGAAAACATCAACAATCTCGTTCTTTCAATGGATCTCTTATATTTTGATACCCTTTGACTTGGATATTGATATCCCCAAATAAAGGGTTTTCCAACAAGAGGTGTTATTTTGGCTTTCAATGTAAAATTGCATTTTTTTAGATAAATTATCGAATGTTTATTTCATAATAAAGAGGAAGGTATACCGTTAATAATGAAAAACAACATCAGCCAAATGGCCACCACGACCAAGCTTACAGGACCATATCCTTTTCATGAAATTTTCCATAACCAAATCGCAAGGAGGCTGCCCTATGTCCTCGATAGCCTCACGAATTCTATTTTTGAGGTATTGAATCGACGTTGGACTGTTGACTTAGACCTTATCTTTCTCGTGGTCCCAAAGGAAGAAGTCGAAAGGTGTTAAATCACAAGATCTCGGTGGCCAATTGTGATCACCCCTTCGAGAGATAACACTGTCCGGAAACTTTTCCCGTAAAAGAGCAATGGTTTCATTGCTTGTGTGGCACGTAGCGCCATCTTGTTGAAAGTAAACGTTGTCCAGACCAATATCATCCAAAATACGGTGTAATGACGTTTGTGGAATGCCCAATTCCAAAGAACGACGAGGAATGGACAAACCTGGGTTTTCTTCAACAATTTGGGCTACAACAGCAATTTTCTCAGTTGTTCTTGAGCGACGTGCACGGGTTTTATTCTTCACATCACTAACTTGTCCCAACAGCTCGAATTTTGCCACCAATTTCTGTATTGCGGTCCAACAAGGTGCTTCACGACGACCCAAAAATGCTTTAGTTTTGCGAAGATTTTCACCATTTTTGTAGTAAATTTTAATAATTTCAATGCGTTGTTGAAGCGTGTATCGTTCCATTTTTAGTAATTGTGTAGTTTCTCCAAAGAATAATAGCTTCAAAAGCGACAGCTACCGAAATACCGGGTGATTCAAAATAACACTTCTTGTTGGAAAACCCTGTAAAACAATGACATAATTCGAATCCATCCTAAATAAATTCCTGCTGTGCTGCAATTTTTAATAGAAAGACAAAATAAATACAAAATTTACTATGCCTTTTTTAATAGGCAGTAAACATGCCAATTATTTAAGATTTTACTTTGATTAACACGCATATTTGAACTAATCATCTAAAGCATAAATTTTCTCTTACAACTCCTACATATGAAAAACCTTTCGGGCATTATTTTCAATGAAAAAAATATATAAACATCAAAATACTCCTAATCATATTACTATAACTAAATATTCATACTTTGGGCATAATTTCTGCAGTAAAGTGCTTGCAAATATTTACCCAACACTGACTGTTATTCTCTGATTGTCCCTACAATGAACGTGATGTACAACAGGTGGTTGAATACTAGTATTTACATGAAAATTTCAACTTAAAAAAAGTAATAAAATTAAAAGAGAGAAAATCGCGTTGTGCATATATTTGTAGCATTTCGAATAAATTAGTGAATTATTTAGTAGAGAAAACCAACAAAAAATAAACCAAAACAATATTCACGTTTCATTTATGAACATTTAGTGTTGGTAGCTTGGTTGTTGCAACCATTCAATTTTACTTTAATGAATTCTCTACGAAGCTGTACAAATTTACAGCAAAATATTTAGATACCAACAAATAACTGCAAAAAAAAACATGTAAGAGAGCTATAATCGGCTGTATCGTATCTTATATACCCTTCACCAAAATATACTTTTAGTTAAAGTTTGAAAACAATTTTTGGTAAAAAAAAATTTAGGTGATCAAAATTTATCGTAAAAAAATTCATGAAAAAAATACAAAACAATTTTTCCAGATATAGAAAAAAATAGGCCAACAATCGAGGCCATTTGTGGGCAATCGAATCGGAACTATAGCTACAGCTAGACAAGTGTTATTGTCATATTACAATACAAAATTAGTTTTATTATTTTACTAAAATTCCAATATCTAACTCTAAACTTTAATAAAAACTAATCCCACTTACAGAAGCAGTACTAAATATAATCCATATCTAAACAACACTAATAAAATTCCATGCTTTAAAACGCGTTATTTTATGTAATAATTTGTAAGAAATTTTGTGTAACAAATCTATGTACTTCATTCACCCAACAATGAACCCCCACACTCTTGAATATTTGAGTAATTTGTAATAATTGCTAAAAATTAATGAGCAAACAAGAAAAACATTTTAAGATAAACCACAGTAACCTACATTCCTATGTACGAATAGATTATCTCGATTACAACAGAAACATTTGAAACAGATTTTAAGCCAGACATATTGCAAGAAATATTTAACAATGTTTTTTAGTAGAAGCAAGAAAACCAACAAACAAAATGTATGGCTCATTAAATTGTACTACTAAGTAATAAGTAATTTACATTATTTAAAATTTTCTTTAAATTTCTACTTGCAGACATACATAACCTGCCTCTTACTATTTTTATTGGCCTCACATCGAGCTCTGGCAGATGAGGATAGTTCAACGGAAACCAATGAGATTATACCACGTGAGGCCATACAAAAACTAGATTTTTCAGTAAGACAAGCTCTACTACGTGCCATAGATAAATTGGAACAGGAAGCCAATGAAGAGGCGGATAATGAGAACGAAACTAATGAGGATGAGGATAAAAGAGAATCTACAACGATTGTACCTTCCAGCATAACCATACAAAGTACAACAGCTCTGCCGTTAACGACACTAACCAAAGATGAAATACTGGAAGAGAGTACTAGTTCCAGTGATATTTTTCCTTCGGTACAATTTTTCACTGCCACCTACGATGAGCACAGTGCCCAAGAACAGCCTTTAGCTGTTTTCATCGATAAGTCCAAGAATAAAATCAATAAAAATTTGGGTTCTCCCGTTCTGGTGTCGTCCAATGTCAAAGAAGAGACGAAAGCTAATAATCAGGCGGCCCGCAGTGTTAGCAATACGAATGTGCAAACTAATGAAATTTCCTTAAATACCTTGGATGAGATTAAATTCGAAATACGTAATACAAAAACAAATCAAAAACCTTCAACTACCACGGAAACATATGTTAGTAGTAGCACAACAACGACCACACCTCGTCCCAGAACGACTAAGAAACGTACTACCACTACAACGACCACCACCACAACAACCACACCCAGACCCACCCACAATGAAGATGGTGAAAATATCGAAGTAGTAGCCAAAGATGATATACGCATACAGGCAGCTCCTCTTGTTAGTGCCTTCACTGTGGACTTGGATGAGTTAGGCACAGCTAAGAAAGTCATACCCATTATTGATAGTCCTGCAGCGACAGCAGCTACCGCCATTGCCAGTACCCAGAGAACATCATCGATATTTCAACCACCCTTGTTTGGTCCCACCATAACCAAATTAAGTGTGCTACCGGCCGAAGCTCAGAGATCAGCTGCTCTAAAATTAGCTAACAATTTGCCGTTGCCGACTCAATCGACATTTGGTTCATCTACAGTGTCTAATATATTTTCGAATATTGTACCCACAGCTGGTCATTATATAACGGTAAATATATGTGTTTCTTTACTGAACAAAATTTAAACAATATTTTTAAATAAGCATTACAGGCAGCTCCTTTTTAATTCATGGCTGCTCTGTAGAATAATGCCATTTCAGTATAAGAAAGCCTGGGGTGTTACTCCCTAATTCGATTCGAAAGAAAATCTTTTCGAATTACATTTTCGAACATTTTCATTTTAGGATTGAGTTACGCAATAACCGCCCAGACCTTTCATATGGTATGGATTAACGTATGAATATACAGTAGAGCGACAATCAGTTGTATGAAAAAAAATGGGTTGGATATTGTAACACTAGGTCTAAAAGATAAGTGTTGAAAATTTGAGCCTAATCGGACAACGATTTGGGACGCGCATCGAGGTCATAGGTCAGATATATGCAAAATGTTACTATTTATATGAAATAAATTTGTGAAACTTCTTAAATTTCGGCATTTATTCATGAAAATTACAGTAAAAAAAATATTTTTGAGATTAAACATTTATCTCCTTTGGGTTAAATTGACCCACATTCGGAAAAATGCAAATTTTTCAGTTTTTGTATAAATTTTGCTACTAAATAATTATTTTTACAATCGAATGCAAAAGAATCGAAATGGAAATTAACCCTTAAGAGCATTTGGGGTCAAAAGTTGAGGGTCATTTTGACCCCAAGTGCTCTTAAAGGTTTCCATTTTTGCTCTGTTATTGTAAATTTTAGATCTTAAGTTATATTTTTCGCAAGTTTTATTAAAATTAGTCTAAAAATTTATAATATTTCGCTATCTTTCATTTAGAAATTCCAAATATTGCTAAATTTTACTTTAACTTCACCACTTTAGGGTTAAAGTTGTCCGCTTTTATAAAACTTTCAGAAGATATTTAAAATTATCTGAACTATAAGATTCTGTATAGGTTTTACTTAAAATTTGTAACAGTAAGGAAATTGCTCTCATTCGCCAAAATATAGCCAAACAAATTTTTTTTCCCGAAAATCACAAAATTTAAATCGTAGGTACGGAATAACTGTAAGAGATATTGACATAATTTTTTTCATATTTTAATTCTCTATTATGATCTCAATAAAATCCAATGGTGATGATCAAAAAATTCTGAAATTTGTTAAACAAAATTTTTGAATATTTGACAATGGAAATTCGAAACTGCCGTTAAAATTTTTTTTTTTTGGCCATACCTGCGAGTAGGGTAACGGTAACCTACAAACACAAAAACTTATACAAAAGTAAATACGAATATATTTTAAGTAAAAATTAGCTTTTAGTTTAATATTTCTTAAAATATGTTAGTTTTGTTCCTAAATTTCTTGTTCAAGTGGCGTGAGACACATTAATGGTCTGGGGAATTTTTAATACTTTATAATTTTTTAAAACATTTTTTTCTCTTATATCTAATTTTGTTTGCATTCAATTGCAGAAATAATTATTTAGTAGCAAATTTTTTAAAAAACTGAAAAATTTGAAGTTTGTGGGTCAATTTGACCCAAACGAGATAAAGGTTAAATCTCAAAAATATTTTTTTTACTGTAATTTTCATTAATATTAATAAATATAAATAAATCTACTTATTTCTGTAACATAATGCAGAAAGTTAAGGAGTTTCACAAATTTGTTTCATATAATTAGTAACATTTTGCATATATCTGACCTTTGACCTCGATGCACATCCCAAAATCGTTATCCGATTTGCCTCAAATTTTCAACACTTAACTTTTAGACCTAGTGTCACAATATTCCACCCGGCACTCTTTGAAATCTAAAAAACAATCGGCTGTCACACTAATACACAGTCGTGTGGTGTTTATATTGTACTTTTTCCATTTTCGATGCTATGTTTAGAGGTTTCAAGTAGCAATATTTAAAAAAAAGGAAACTTTAAAATATTAAATGTGGAAGAAAAAATCCACTTAAAAACTGTTTTTATATTTCATTTACTCATGGATTTTTATAAATAATATATAAAAATTTTCTGACATCGTTAACCCGTTAATATGTTAGCAAAAAAACTCATAAATTGCCATGCTGTATCTAATTTGGGTAAGCTTGAAGACCAATTAGAAATTATTACAAGAAAATTATGTCTTTGTTTACAAATTTGTTATATATTTCTTAGAAACTCATTTTGTAGACTATTTTCTAATATGTATATGGGGGATTTCATTTCAAGTGAACCGACATCCGATCGGGATGACATAGTTCTATTGGATAGTAATTCAGACACAATTTTTCAACAAGATCGGTCGAGAACTCTCTGAGTTAGAGGGGTCAAAATTTGGTGTATTTGCTCATCCATGTAACTTACTACCTATTGTTCTTAGCAAAATGTGTTCCAAATAGTTTAGCCAGCTATTTCTTCAATCTTTTTAAAAATATAAAAAATATATAAAATTTTTGAAAATTTATTTTTTCCGAAAAACAAAATTTTAAAAAGGGTCCATTTTGAAAAAAGTAAGATTTTGCAAAAAAAAAAAAAAATTGTATGTTTTGAGTTACAAAACATTTATTTTCATGAATATGCAACTCGCATCCCACTAAGTGACCAAATAGGTTTTCAAGGAAAATATCTAAGCTTTCTTTTGGAAGAAATAAGGGCCCATTTTGAAAAAAAGTCAAACAAGTTTTTGATTTCGTAAAAAAATTTCAAACATTTTTTAAGAAGAAATAGCTATCTCAACTATTTTGGACACAGTTATGTACAATAACTCTCAACACGCTGGGACTGTTAACGTTAAGCGTTTTATCATATTTTTTAAAGAACAGTTTCCTTAATGAAATGGCCTGTGTGAAATCATGGACCGATTTCAACCATTCTAACTAGGATTCATCATTGGGCTAATAAACCGCATACAGCTAATTTAAATATGAAACATGTTCCCAAGATTCGCGCCATGTAGTTTGATTACATGGTTTACATAAACAGACGGACGGACAACATTGAATAGAAATTAAAAAAAAAAACTTTAAAAGCAATCTTTACACTATTTATCCATGTTCTCTGAATTTATTTTCAGAAACAGCCACAGACGTCAAATTTAAATCAACAGCAACAGCAGGGAAACAATGTGAACAATTATTTGTATGAAAAGCAACGTGAATTGGAACAACAAATCTATCAATTAAAATTACAAGCCCAACAGCAACAAGAGCTTATAATAAGACAACTGAAACTATTGGAAGAGCAGGCCAAACAAAGAAGCAACCCAACCACAGCAACACATTTAGCCCAACAGACACATGTGCAACAACAACAACAGCACCAGCTCCAACAACAACCACAACATTTGCCTTTAGTTCAGCTGCAACAACAACCAGAACCAGGATTTACAATAAGACCTTCTGTTGAATTTATACCAAGTACACAATCAAAACTTGCACCCATCTTTCCGACATATTCATTAGAGCAACAATTACCCTTGAAAGAATCAAATGGCAAATACATAAATGGCGTACAACAACAACAGCAACAGAATAATGGATTTTCTAATAGTATTGCACAACCACAAAACCAACAACTGCAGCAGCAGCAGCAACAACAACCACAACAACGATTGCCAATTGAAAATAATCCCATACAACAAGTATTTCACAAATTGCAAAATTTACAAAATTTACAAAAATCCAATACACAGGCAGCATCCAGCATTTCGAGCATACAAATACAGCCATCGAATCAATTGAATATTGCACCAACATTTGCGTCATTGCTGCCACAGGTGCCAGCCGAATTGTCGCTAGTACAACCATTGCCACAACGTAATTATCAGCAATTTCAACAAAATCCTCTTGTACCACAATATGTGACCAATGCTTTATTAGAACGCCAACAGCAGCAACAACAACAACAACAGCTGCAGCAGCAACAGCAACAGCTTCAACAAAATAGAGCTCGTTTATTTCGCCAAGAGGGCGATACCTCTAATTTCGGTGTAAATCAAGTACAAATCCAGCCCAGCAATAATATATTCTCATCTTACAACCAACAGCAGCAGCAATCCACAAATAATTTTGATAATCAAAATTTTTATAGACAACATTTGATACCAGCATTTAGCAATCAATTACAACAGAACGCTCAACAATTTTATCAACAACAAAATCAGCAGCAACCACAACAACAGCAGCAGCAACAAAACTCCCAATCAGGTAACTTAAATTACAATCAACGATTTCACTGGAATCGTTTCAATAGCTTAAAGAATAATTTAGATGAATTTAATATAATAAATAAAGTTTTAGCTCTTAATCATGGTATTAATAATTTTGCACAACAACCACTTCTACCACCATCACAATCTCCAGCACCAGGCACGCAAGCACTCGCACAGTCAGCCCATTTCAATAGCAATATTTTCTAAGCAATGCCAAGGACAACAAAACAAGCGTTTGTCAAGGACTTTAAACTATGTCTGCTACAACTATCTCTGTCGCACTGTATCTCTCTCTATCTGTCTCAGTTTCCAAAAGCGGTATACATCATCTCGTCTCACTGTCTATGCACTTTGTATTATAAACACTTTTAACCCAGCAAACCATTTACTAAAGTACGAGTAGTTTTGATTTCTCTAGCAGCCAACAATTTATCACAAATTTCCTCAATGTATCCTTTATTTTGCACATTTTCTTACTAAGTTTTCATTACAACTATAAAATTGTTAAATTTAAGTTATATTAAGTTGACTTTTATGTTTATTTCTTTTATTTTTATTTTTTTTTGTTGTTATATTATTATATTTTACGAGCGTGTTGTACTAAATTTAAATAATTTTATACAACTTGTTTTTTATATGAAATGTAACTGTTAATTTGTAATAATTTATTTGTAAAAATAAAATGTTTTTATATATAAAAAAAAAATTAAATTGGATTGTGTAAAGAACTTTACTTTTTATTTTAAAGGGTTTGTATTATATTATAAATAAATTTGGATAACAAAAAAAAAACATAACAAGTAAGAGTGTTATACTCCACTGTGCCGAATAGCAACCATCAATATTCAGTTTTGGCCTTCTATATGGACTTGAAACAGTTATGGTCCGAACTGTACAGAATTTTATAGAATGATTAATTTCATAAAACTTTAAATTAAATTTATATTAATATCATTATATACTAATTATGAATGAAAAGGATTTGTTTAATATTATACAGACGAAATATTAAACAGACGAAAATAAGCTATAATGATGACTAATGCTGTGACATTTCCCTTTAATTCTCTAATTCCAATTTCTAAAAAAAATGGTAAATTTGGGCATCTGATTTCAAAAATAACATTTAAAAATTTGTACAATCAATGGTTTACCTGCCAGGTGAGAAAAACTCAATGAGTGCCTTAAAGCACCCTTGGGGCTTTAGTTATTAAAACATAGTCGTGAAGACTACTTTACTAATTGTCCATTACTCAAATCAGATAATTTGAAATGTGTGTTCACTCGACGAGCCATTTCTTAAAAATATATGTGAAAAATTGCAAACCAAAGCAAAGAAAACAAAACAACATTTTGCTATATGAGGGAAAAACTGAGGCACAAACTAATCTGGAAAATTTGTTTTTTTAAATTGTTTCTTAATTTTTTTTTTAAGTTTTTTCCAAATGTTTTTTTTAATTTAAAAAAAAAAAAAAATAAATTAAAATTTGATAGTGAATAAAAATGTATGCTTTGGGGGCTACGGAAAGTTGATTTCAACATACAGACGGGCAGACGGACATGGCTATATCGACTTCGCTATCTATAACGTCCAGAATATATATACTTTGCAGGGTGGTAAATGAAAAATTTAGAAATTACAAATGAAATGGCAAATATATATAAACCCTTGCCACTCATGGTGAAGGGTATAAAAATATGATTGCAATCGAGAAACTCTAAAACACTTTAAACAACGTTTAATAACACAACATGGACTTCCAATATTTTGTTGGTTGTTAATGAACTTAATTTGCAAAAAGTGCAGTAAATAAGAAAGAAGAGAGAATTTAAGAGTGAAAACCTCTTAAATTCTCTAAATAAAATATTTAAGTACCTTTTTTTAGAAACTGTTACAAGAGTTTTTTATTGACATTTTTGCGATGAGTGCCTTGAGGCATGCTTAAGCATTTGAGGGTTAAAATGAGGTATGTCTCATCCTGACACCTTAGTTCTGACACAAGCTATTTTTATAGAATCTCGAAAAAGTTAACTAACCTAAATGATAATCGCTAGGCTAAGTTAACCGAATTTCAGCGCCCACGTGCTGCTCAAAAAAGTGAAATTTTCAGTTTACTTTTTCTGAGCGTATGACGATATACTTGGAGAAGTTCAATTGTTGATGTCGAAGGTGGTTAAAAATGTTGACATCAGCAATAATAACATTGAAAAGTGGAACCAGGATTAAATTACGAAAGATAACGATGATTTCGAAGTGTTCGATAAGGATCAATTACCGAACAAGATATTGAACAACCAAAAGTGAGCTAACTTCTCGAAAGCTGTTGAAAGCATAATATCTTGATAAAATGGTTTGAAAATAATAACGAAGCAAATCATATGCGCTCGAAAGTGGTCAAGAGCTATTACACAAAAGAAAAAATACAAACAAGTCTCGATTGCTTCCGTAAACCACACCGAACTAAAATTTAGTTTCTGAGCACGAAAATGGTCAAGAGTAACTGATCTTCAAACCACCCGGTACAAGTTAAACTAATTTTTTTTTGTAATTTTGTATTATAATTTTCGAAAAATCGCTTAGAAAAGTTAATAGTTCGAAAAATTTTACCCTTGGGACATTTCGTTTAACCTTTTCGATATTCTACTGTATATGTAATCAAATTCATACCAGTATTATTGTCATTATTTAGAAAATCCAAATATTGAAAATTTTGAACTTTGACCTTTTCGATATAAGGTTTAACGTTTTCCAGTTTTAGTAAAACTTTCAGGGTATATTTAGAATTATCTGGACTATAATATACTTAAAATTCGTAACAGTAAGGAAATTGAGCTCATTCCCCAAAATATTTAGTTTTTCTCGAAAATCGCAAAATTTAAATGGCAGGTACGGAAAAACTTAGGAGGTATTGTCATACTTTTTTCATACTTTTATTTCCTATTATATTCTCAATAAATTCCAATGTGATGATAAAAAAAAATTCTGAAATTTGTTTAACAAAATTTTTAAAAATTTAAAAGTGGAGCTTTGAAACTGCCGTGAAAAAAATTTAATTTTGTTGGTCCTTCCTGCTAATAGGTTAACGATATCGTACGAAGACAAAAAGTAATATACAAGTAAATATAGATATATGTTAAGTAAAAATGAGCTTTTATTTTAATATTTCTTAAAATATGTTAATTTTGATCCTACATTTCTTGTTCTAGTGGCTTGAGACCCATTAATGGCCTGGTGAATTTTTAATAACTTTAAAATTTTTTAACCAATTTTTGTCTTTTATATCTCATTAGAATGACAATTACGCACACATTTCTATTCTTTTAAAGAAATTTTTAATGGCAACATTTTTACATAAACTGAAAAAATTGTATTTTTTCCCCTTGTAAATACATCTGAAAACTTCAGAGGGCTCTTAACCCCATCCAATTTACCTAAAATTCGTTCAGAATGAGGGTGAGACTGGCAAAAATCCAACTTTTTGTTTATTAAGGGCCACCCTAGTATACATATTCGACGTCATATTTCGGGAACCATAAAAGTTAAGATGAACAAATATTTCAAGGACATATTCATTAATCTAATTCATAGTTTCACTACGCTAATGTTTACAGACAGATACAAGCACTTTTGCAATAACCCTCGTAAATATGTTTGTATTATTCAAAATCTACATACATATTGAATAAAAAACCTAACAAACCTTATCAGGCCATTAAAAAATTATAACGCATATAAAAATGTGTACATTAGGTTAGCCCCGAAAATTGATATCATCAATTAAAATATAAAAGAATGTTTAATTTTAAGATACCATTTCTCTAAAAATTTGTTATATTGTTAAGCGTTCTTAATAAAAACCTACTTTTATATTTATTATCAGATTTTTATAATAATTTTTTTCACAGGTCTTTGATATGCTCTTTGAAGTTTTATGAAATATCATACAAAATCGGATATGATTTTGGTAGCTCTTTCATATTATTCGATATAACAACAAAATTGCACATGGTTCTTCTGAAACAAATATAAAAAATATTTGCATCAGTATAAGATTAACTTTCAATTTAGTTACAAATTTTGAAGTGTTTTTATTACACAATACAATCGAGACCATCCTAATATACTATACATAGATTTTTATTTAAACTAAATTTATCAAAATACTTTTGTTACTATACAATGATTATTAGCATTTCAGACCAAGTGCCGATGTTTTAGATTCAGAGCAAAAATATTATTCACAAAATGATGCTTGATATACGAGTACATACTGGTTTGTCATTCGAATAAAAATTATTCGAATAAATGAGGAAAAAATATTTTTTAATTTAGAACAAAAAATTATTCGATTAATCGAATAGCCAAATAAATTTATTTTCAACATAAAATTAAAACAAGTAACAGAGCTATATTCGGGTGTGCCGAATCTTATATAACCTTCACAAAATTATACTTTAAAATACAAATATTAAATATTTTTAGGTACACAGAAAAAAGTTTCAACATAAATATTATGATTTGATTTCATTGATTTCAATTCATAACATTTATAAATAATTTCTTAAATAGTATGATTTTTTTCATATTTTATGTTTTCAAATAAAATCTAGAAAGCTTGGAAAATATTATTACAATTTCATTTATATTTTTATGTTGCTCAAAAATGTTTGAAATATTCCTTGGAAAATTTTAAAATTTTTTATGATTTTCAGCTACAAAATGAGATAATATGCGCGAAATTGATTAAATTATTTTAAGGGGATAAGATGTTTTTATGTTTATGTATGTTTTATTATGTTTAATGATATTTTTTAAATTTTTTAGATATTGTTGATTTATCTTGAAATATTGGCCAATATATGGCTATTATGCAAACTAATTCATTATATAATACAATTATAATGCAATTTATTATAAAATATTATAAAATTTGCGTAAAACAAGCAAAACTTTGCGTTATGTACAATTTTATAATATTTATGAACATGTTATTATTCTGAATGAAAAAAGTTTGGGAAAAAAAAGTCATGTTCGATTAATAATATTTATTACAAAATTCATTCCAATTATGAATTTCTTTTTTCTGTGTAAGCAAAATTAAAAAGAAATTCTTTCAAAATTGTTTTTTTAAATTAAAAAAAAAAACTTTTAAAAAACATTTTTATAAACATTTTTTTTAAATTTATTAGTGAAAAAAATGTATGACAAAAAATTAAAAAAAAAAAAAAATTCTGATTAAAATTTGGATTGTATGTCCAAAACTATAGCCTTAATAGATCGTTACAATGGAGTTAGATATATCTATCATTAGATATCCATATAGTCTATATTAATGACTTAGTAAACCTAATAAAAATAGGCAAAAAATCGAGGTTGTCCCGGTTTTTTTCTTATATCTCAGCCATTTGTCGATTTCAAATAGCAACCGAATTAGAAGAATTCCCGATATATTGATGTGTCAATAATATTTGTAAGTTATTTAGGGTATTTGGAAAGTTGATTTCAACCGACAGACGGACATGGCTATATCGACTCCACTATCTATAACGATCCAGAATATATATACTTTATGGGGCCGCAAATGTAGAAATTACAAACGGAATGACAAACTTATATATAATCTTGCCACTCATGATGTAGGGTATAAAAATAATTTATATAAACAGAATAGTACTAAGGACTGAGATCGAAAAATCCTTAACACACGTTTTTCATTCAAACTTTTAACCCATGTATTATTCGATTTTTTTTATCAAGTTACCTTTGTAAAGCATGTCAGTTATTGTTATGTTTAATGTCAATTATGTTAATTTGTTGTTAATCTGATTAAAATGAGTTACCAGAAAAAAGTGCGTACTAAAATTATTAAATATTTTCAACAAAACTCAAATTGGTCCTACAAAAAGTTGGGCAAACAATCAAGGGTCTGCCGTTAAGCTGTTTCCAATGTTATTCAACAGTACCGGGAGAACTTGTCCGTTGATAGAAAACCTGCTTCAGGTAGAAGGAATGGTTCACATGATGTTTATTAACCCAAAAAAATAGAAAGCATTTTCAAAAGAGCTCCCAACACATCCGGTAGGTAAGCAGACCGGTTAGCTTAGTGCTCGGACTATTTGGTACGAAAAGTTAAAGCCAATGCAGGTTCAAAAACATAGAAGTCTCAAAAAGTTTTTGACAGGGACGCTGCTATAAATTTAGAGGCCAAAAACAGAGCACGGAAATTGAAATAAATTTTTTAAAAAAAAATATTCCTGCTGCATAATGGATGACGAAACGTATGTTCTGGCAGATTTTTCGCAGCTTCCGGTTCAAAATTTTGATGTTGCTGATGCTCGAGGGAATCTTGAAGAAAAGATTAGGACCCAAAAGCCGACAAAATTTCCCAAAAAGTTCTTGGTATGGCAAGGAATACATTTGTTACAAAGGGCTTTATAAATACCGAAATTTACATCAAGGAATGTTTACAAAAAAATATGCTTCTATTCATAAGACTTCTTAGTGTTTCCACTTATTTTTGGCCTAATTTGGCACCCTGT
The DNA here is from genome assembly GCA_942486065.2 of Calliphora vomitoria. Lineage (NCBI taxonomy): Eukaryota > Metazoa > Arthropoda > Insecta > Diptera > Calliphoridae > Calliphora > Calliphora vomitoria. The sequence goes on from OW818029.2 coordinate 39,988,850, forward strand.
CACTATGGTAAGAAAGGACTTGAGTGGTAAAAGAACAATAATGTGGTATTTGTACCAAGAGAGGCAAATTCTCCAAACTGCCTGGAGCTAAGGACAGTGGAGAGATATTGGCCTCTTATTAAAAGAGAATTTTTCTAGTCACTTATTTTAATTAGATTAACAACAAATGAGCATAATTGACATTAAACATAATAACTGACATGCTATACAAAGATAACTTGAACAAAAAAAAAAATTTAATAATACTTGGGTTAAAAGTTTTAATGAAAAACGTGTGTTAAGGTTTTTTTCGATCTCAGTCCCTATTTCATAACATATTTTACGAAACTTTATATAACTAAAATGCTCTAAAACATTTTCTAAATCATGAACTTTTATTCTATTAAAATAAAACTCGAATAATTGACAACAACCAACAACATACATATGGAATGGAAATTCTGAACTCAGACGAGATTTGTTTGCCTAATGTGTGCTGGAAAGTCCGAATCAAGAAATGCTGATACAAAAAATAATAAAATAAACTTAATTGGGGTTTCTTACTTATCAACAAATGTGTTAAAGAACTACTATAACAAGAACATTGTCAAGGTCGCAAAATGTCATAATACACACAATACATACATATTTGTACTTTAAATAAACTAGAACCAAACTGGCTGCATTTGTGTCGATGGAATGGCCATGCACTGCGTAACCTCAAAAATATCTTAAGTGCATAACAACGAACTTTACAGGCGAAGATTTTTTGGAATTGTTTGCATGTTCTCATTCAATGTAATATAAATTATTTTGCTATAAATTTAAGTCCCAAGTACACCTATGAAATTTCAACAAATTATGAAAACGATACTAAATTAGTGATTTGCTGTAAAAAATTCAAATCGAGTATTTCTTTGGTTCAGATATTTTCGTTGTTAGGGTTCGATATAATCTGAAACGTCATCAACTAAAACCATTAAAGTAGCCGAAGAACTAAAGACTCTAGCAGCTAATAAAATCAAATACAACAAATTTTTTGAAGATCTATGGTCTTTATAGGAGTTACAGGAATCCATGTACATAAACTGGCTTTGCTTATATCCATATAAGGAAAACATTTGCTGAAATGTTAAATAATTTCTAATTAATGGTTAACGAAGGCCTAAAGACGCTCCTAACAAGTCAACTAAACATATAATTACTTGGAGATTTTCAAACTTTTTTAAAAACTTAATAACGACACTGTGAATACGACAATAATCGTTTAAACAAATATAAAAATATTATTTTGCTCTGGCATACAGTGTAACTTTAAAACATGTTATTTAATAATACCTGTATACCTTTTAAAGAAAAGGTTTATAAAGTTGTTTTAACTAAAATCCTACATTTCTACAGCATGCAGCCATACATTTTATGAAATTTGTGCATTTTATTCAGGTTCAATAGCGTCTAAATCATTGGTAGGCGTTCATATTGATCAGTATACGAAGATGTTCGTCAATTTACACGTACACAACCCGAATGTAAGCAATAGAGCGTAATAAAGCGTAAAAATACAAACAATTCATTCAGTGGCTTGATGTTGTTGTGGATATTTTATTTTTTACCCATACATGCACTCAAATTAAATGCCTCTATCTGCCTACCATGGATATAGAGACCTACATTGTTGATCGTAATCGATCGTAATATTTTAAGAGAGAAATCTTTGCTTTCAGCGTACTACTGCTAAATCTAAAGTATCTCAAACAAAATCTGTACTATCAACAAAATGAAAAAAAACAGTTTTGTTTTAATTTGTAAATAAAATTTCTAATTAGAAATAACTCATTCATAAAATAATACAAAAAATTTCTTATCGTATTTGTAAGAAAAAAAAAATAAAAATATTGTACAAAATAATAAATATACATACAGTTCAAGTTAATCTTTAATCTGGTTTTAAACTAATATAATTGAATATGCGTGGAACAAAAAAAAAAACAATTAATATATAGAATTGCACGAGCAATTTAATACGAACATTTATTTCTCAATGTAAACAATTAAATTAAATTCTCCTTAAAGATGGGCTTTAAGTATTAGCTGTGCAAGCAATTCAAACAGAGCTGCCGGATTTTTAATTGTTTTTACGAACGTAATAAATTAATAAATTCATTACACATACATTATATATCAAATATATTCATATATATACACCAAAATTAACTGTTAGAATCTCAAACATACGTTGTAGAACTAAAATCACTCAATAAATAGTTTCTAAATTGTCTGTGTTGAAATCGGTCGATAAATGAGCGAAATATAAACGGTTTTAGTGTAATCTTTCATATCCATAGAGTCTATAGTTGTCAGTACACAAAAATAAAAATTATTTATCGGATACAAAGTTCAGTTTATAGACAATTGGTCAATTCACAACATCTCTTATCTTGTCATATTGTCCTAATATTTCACAATGGTTTTAAAATGTTGTTATTGCCTTTCATGCAAAAAATGTCCTAAAATAATACTACTCTTTATGCTATGTTTATTGTGTTATCGCCGAACGCCTAAAAGTCGGTTAATTCGAGCCGCCGATTCGTAAAATATTACGACATTATGACAATATGACATGATAGGAGACCTTCTGAATTGATCAAATGTATATTTATATCAGAAAAAGTGTTTAAAGATCTCCACACCAAGTACAACGAAACTAAGTAATTTATAACTGACATTTTTTGAAGAAAACCTGAACAAATACTTAATGCAAATATATTATACAATGGAAACTTTTCAAAATATTCAATTAATAGATCACAATGCACAAAAGAAAATTCACAAAAAGATTTTGGTTTTTTTTATTACTTCTTAAAGTATTCTCATTATCAATCAAACATTCGATCTTTGATTTTGTCATACCGTTTGTAACCAATCGAAATATTCATCCCAGATCCACGAAAGTATATATATATTCTGGGACCTTATGGAATTGTAAGACGATGTAGGTGTCCGTCGGTCTATCTGTCTATTGAAAACACGAAACCAAAGGAGCCAACTGGCTGAAATTTTCCACAAATACTCTCTGTTGATAAAGTTTGTTTAGCAATATCGGTCCATGATATCACCTATCCCGCAATCCTGATAAAATTTTGCACAAATTAGTTCTAAGTACATACTTTGAAATTATACTGTTTGGGCGAAAATCGGGTAACATGTGTCCCCAAATAACTTATAAACATAATTGATACATCCATATATCGGGAATTCTTCCGGCTCGGTCGCTATTTCAAATCGAGAAAATCGGCCCAGAAATGGCTGAGATATAAGGAAAAAACAACATCGGGACAACCTCGATTTTTGGTCTATTTTTGATCTATATCTGGATTACTAAGTCATTAATATAGACAATATGGATATCTAATGATAGATACTTCAAAGTCCATTGCAACGATGTATATAAGGCTATAATAATTTGGACCTACAATGGGTCCAAATCGGGAAAAATATTTGTTAACCAGAATTTTTTTTAACAAAACAATTTTTTTCACTAATAAATTTAAAAAAAAAAATTGAAAATTAAAAAAAAATTTAAAAAACAATTTCGAAAAAAAACATTTTTTTTAATAAAAATCGGGAAAAATATTTGTTAACCCGAATTTTTTTACCAAAACTACACTAATAAATTAAAAAAAAAAAATAGAAAATTAAAAGATAATTTCGAAAAAAAAAAAAAAATTTTAAATTTTAAAACAATTTGGAAAAAAAAATTTTAAAATTTTGAAAAAAAAATTTACCTAAAAATATTTAAAATTGTTATTTTGAAGTATAAATTGGTGAAGGGTATACAAGATTCGGCACAGCCGAATATAACTCTCTTACTTGTTTTTTTTTTCAAAGTTGGCTACCGATAACCGTTACTTAGCGGCTCAACTAAAATACTGATACCAATTTAATCCTAAATACCGTTTCCGATATTCTATAAATAACTTAAATTATAAAAATATAAATTTTTAATTTCCTTAATAGAGTTTAATGAAATGTGAACTTATGTCACCTTATTTTTAATTTTTGTAGATTTTATTAATAATTTAATGTAGAATGAAATTATGGTTATCATTAAAATATCAACCGTTTGTGGGGGAAAAATCAAAATTTGTTCTACATTTTTCTTTTCTTCTTTTTAATATGAAAACTTTTCGGTTTTTTTTGGGGCGGGGAATTCCTATTTCAAAGGATCTGCACCTGGTTATCGATATAACTGCAATTACCGTTACAGCTAAAATACAGTTACCGAAACAATCCAAATTAGAGTTACCGTTACCTTTTAACCGTCTCAAATCGGTAGTTGGTAATTATTGAAAATTCGTTATGACTAGGGGGCGGATTTATATGAAAATGCATGTTTTTCCTCGAACGTCCAAATACATTGTAGACTAATTATCTATCCGAATCACACATTTAGCTTTAAAATAACATCGACTTGTTAGGGCATATTTATGCATATTTTGTTATATTTTACTTCAAAATACATATTTATATGCATATTATCCCAATTTTTAATAGAAATATTATTTTTTGTAGTCAATGGGTAATATATTGGCTCAACAAAAAGATTTTTTTCGAATTTGCTATAAAAATAGCATCAAATGTTGTCGACTAACTTCTTTCGACATCGAGAAACTGTCTTCTCAGCAAATAAAATTATTATTTAAAAATTGTTCTTCAAAAAATTTCAGAGTTTTTTTATGTTGCAAAAATTCATTAATTGTATGAAATTTGTTTTCATTTATAAGAGATTTTGTTACCGAACGATTTTGTAACTTCACATACACAGTTACCGCAATTCATAGTCATTTATTACGAGTAGAAAATAAAGGTTGGATGCAACTTTACAGCTCGATCAACATTATAATGATTATAAAAGGTAAGTCGCATGGTGGAGGCTTTAAAGAATATGTCTTTAAACAAATATTAATACCAATATATTAGAACTAACATCCATCGTTTTCTCAGACGAACAATTGTAATTTAATTATTAGTATAATTTAAAGAATCCTAACTGCTGGGAAGTCTGTTGTATATTTTTTGGGCATTGACCGATCCATAGTTAATTATTTTATGTTTCTGCACAAAAATATAAGTGCATATTATTTAAATTTTTAGGTGCATATTTTACAATAAAGAAAATCCGCCCCCTAGTTATGAAATATTTCGTTATAACCGAGTTACACTGTATGACCAATTTTCGAACCCGGCTTTGGTAGTTAAGGAAACCGTAGTCTGGTCAGAAATTGATTGTGTTTTTTGTTTTTATTTGATGATTTTTAAGAACTTTGTAAACATTTGTATTGCTTACGATCATGTTCGGCGCCCCTTTGGTCTAAGTACACTTTAAGATAGTAATGAAATCTGAATCATGAGTTGCGGGAAACCTCTCCCGTTAAATAAATAATCTGGCATCTATGCAGTAAACACACATTTAATTTTGAAAAATGAGATTAAAAAATTAACACAGAAATTAATAATCATATTAACAATTTGCTGCTAACAGTAATAATTTTGAAAAGTCTGTTCCGACAAATCAAACAGTACACACTCAACTGTATAACGGAACAGACCAGAACTGAATACAATACGATACGATAACTGGGAACTAAACAGAAAAAAGCTAAAGTGTACGAATAGAATAGAAATCAATCATCCGTTACACGTATATATACACCAACATTTGAGAACTACATAATTACGTATGTACTTACAAATGTACATATGTATGTATGTAACAGTTATTTTAAAACAGAATTGAAATACGGAAATATTGTTTGTAAACAAACACCGTTTATAACAGTTACACATTTGAATTTTAAAATTAGTCTTTATTAATTTGTGCTACAGAAGAGATACAATAAATTAGAACGAAATAAAAAACACACTAACAAAAATATATTTAATACAAAATAAATAAAAAGAATGTGATGATTAAAATGATAGAAACAAGCCAGATTTAAACATTAAATTAATAAATAAATAAAATAATACTAAAAAAAGCAATAATTATTTCATTAAAATAAATCTGAAAGTTAATTCAATTAAAACAATGATTATGCGAAATAATTTATTTGTTTACGTCTCTATCGTGCTGGTGACAACAGTAAATTTATGTCTTTCGAAACCGACGACATCTGCCGGTACAATCGATAACAATGACACTGAAACTAACGGCAACTCACAGATACTTGTCAATGAGATTAATCACATATTGGGCGATAATAGTGAGGCCAACACAATTTCTAGTGAAGACAACGATTATCGCAGCCATTATGCGGCCCAAATGTTGTCATATATGAATCGTTCCGTTTATCCCTGCGAAGATTTCTATGAATATGCCTGTGGCAATTGGAAAAATGTAATAGAAGAGCGCCAGGCTACACATAAACGTAACAATATTTTGGATATTATATATAAATTGGGGGACATTGTGGATAATCTTTTACAAAGACCCCATATAAATGATGTGGCGCCAGAATATGCGGCCGAATTTGAGTTGGCTAAAAAGTTCTATAGCAATTGCCTGGAAGCTGAATTGCATCCCATGCGGGCCTCTTCAGAGTATTTGGCGATTTTAAAAGAAATAGGTGGTTTTCCAGCTGTGGATGCTGAATGGAATTCCGAAAATTTCCATTGGCTTAATATGAGTGCCCACATGAGCAATTACGGCATTAAGAATATTGTAAATGAAGCTATTCTACCCGAATATCCTTTTCCACCATATTACAAAATGCCAGAATTTGGTTTCGACATAGAACTGCGCTATGAGACCATTGAAAATACTTCCTCGAATGCCTATAAGGAAAATGAAAAACGTATGCGCGATATCTTGACCATTTATGGGGTGGAGGAAAATCGTATTGCTGGCATAATCACTGACATATTTGAATTTCTGAAAGAGATTTTGAAGGTTGAAGAACAGTTCAATGAAGACGACTACGAATGTACTTTTCTCTCCAATCTTATGGAAGAATCTGAAATCTCTGCCCTTAAAAAGCAATGGCGCACATATAACGATATTGCTTGGATGGGTAAACATTGGGAAAATATCAGCGAAGAATTAGAGGACTGCTGTACACCCTGCACATATTTGTATAACAAAATTTCTACTATTTGCGGAGAGCATAAAGAAGCTGCTGCTAATTATTTGTCACTTAAATTCCTATATCATACGGACTCTCGCATTAACGATACGAAATTTCAAAAAGATTTTTGCTCTTTAAGCCTTAAATCATCGATGAAATTTTTCTTTGATCATTTATACATGAAGGTAAGAGCTTACATATTATGACTCACTTAAGTTTTGAGTGAAAACAATTCATTTAGCTTTAAATTATACAATTGAAAGTCTGTTAATTAGTTAATCATTTAAGAAATATAGTAGTAATTAACATTAACAATCTAATAGGCCATAAATGCATTTAATTAACTGTTCGACGAAAGTTGTAAATAGTATTGAACGTGATAGTAGAATGATTTTAAAAGGGCTTAGTTTATACTACTAAATATGAAACATATATAATTGTTAACTTGATTGATTGCTCGAGTGTTTAAGTTATAAAATGTTAGTAGAATAAAAATTAGTAATTCAATTTGTTACACAGCAGTGTACAGTGTTTAACAAAAGTATAGAATCAAAAAAGGTAGATTGAAAAACATGTCATTGGGCCGAATCTTACTAGTATTTATAGAAAAGTATTTTTTAGAAAATCCGTGTTATGCATTAAATTAAATCTTAAATCTTGGCTATATTGAGATATTAATAAACGTGCTTCCAGATTTACTTCAAAAAGTCGAGTTAAGACATAAATTTTCAGAAATATTGACAAATTTAAACAAATTACTCTCAATCATAGACTTTATTAGAGGTAGAGATGTGGAAAAAAAATTTTGTATACCTCGATTTATATTTCCTCTATTTATTTTAATGATTTTAGTATCTTCTGTAAATGTTGAATTTTTAATAAAGGGATGATTCGAATGAAATTTACTACAGTTATTATGTATTGTAAGTGTTTATCAAATCATAGATTTTGACTCAATACCATTTCCGGTCCAAAAATACGACGTGTTAAAAATTGAAAAAAAAAATTAAATTTTCGCAAAAGTGTACATACATAACATTAAATTTGATTAATTTATTTGAAAGATAAAGATATGCCCTTTAAAATTTTATAAATAAATCAGATTTCTTTTAAAAGTTCAAATTCAAAGGCCTAACAATTTTCACTCAACCGAATTTATAACTTATAACTAAAAACAATTTTTCTCTGTTTTTCTTGATATAGAGGCAGTATTATACATCATTAATTTGTAAGTTAGACTAATAAGGACTGAGATCGAAAAATTCTTAACATTCATATATGTTAATAAAAATGAAACCACTAAACTTACTTATTACAATTTACAAAAAAAAAATATTTTTATAGTTTTAATCACTAGTGATGAAACTTTAAACCCTTCCATTATGGTTTTTATAGTGATTTCTGTCACTTTGTTCGAACAGGTTGTCCATCTCCGTTTAAAATCTACCACACTTTTGGACAAATACCACATTATTGTTCATGTACCACACAAGACCTTTCTTACCATATTGACAGGATGCCAAGTCAGGCCAAAAATAAGTGGACACATTAAGAAGTCTAATGAATGGAAACAAACTTTTTTTTAAACATACCTTAACGTAAATTTCGGTATTTATAGAACCCTTTGTAACAAATGTTTGGCTTTTTTGCCGCAACTGCATATTGCTTGCCATAGCAAGAACTTTTTGGGAAATTTTGTCTGCTTTTGGGTTCTAAACTTTTCTTCAAGATTCCCTCGAGCATCAACAACATCAAAATGTTGACCCGGAAGCTGCAACAAATCTGCCAGAACATACGTTTCGTCATCCATTATGCAGCAGGAATATATTTTTTTTATAAAATTTGACTTCAATTTCCGTGTTCTGTTTTTGGTCTCTAAATTTTTAGCACCATTCCTGTCAGGAACTTTTTGAGCCTTGTATGTTTCTGAACCTGCATTGGCTTTAACTTTTCGTAGTAAATAGTCCGAGCACTGAGCTAATCGGGCGGCTTTCCTACCGGATGTGTTGGGAGCTCTTTTGAAAATGCTTTATATTTTTTTTTTTTTGGCTTAATAAACATCATGTGAACCATTCCTGCTACCTGAACCAGGTTTTCTATCAACGGAAAAGTTCTCCTGGTACTGTTAAATAACATTGGAAACAGTTTGACAGCAAACCTTTGAATGCTTGGCCAACTTTTTGTAGGTCCAAGTTGGGTTTTGTTGAAAATATTTAATAATTTTAGTACGCACTTTTTTCTGGTCACTCATTTTAATCAGATTAACAACAAATGAACATAATTGACATTAAACATAATAATATAAAACGTGTGTTAAGAATTTTTCGATCTCAGTCCTTATCCGACATCACAAAAAAATTTACAGATTTTGATCATACTCTTCAGAGTCTTCTGGACTATTAAATGTCAAATTTTATTGATTTATGATTTATTTGGAAGATAATATATTTAGACTACATAATTTAACAAAATATTTGTTTAAAAAAAAAAATATTTCATCTGAAACTATGAACTTGGTCCACACAATGAACTCACATTGTGCTGGGTACCTGGCCAAGAAAGTTACGCTGGCAATGAACGCGCCGATCCTCTTACCAACAGCGGCGCCCGATACTCATTTATAGGTCCTGAACCGTTCTTTGGCATCGCACGTGGCTACACTAAGGAACTTATTCGTTCTTGGGTTGAATCGGAATTTAGGGTAATATACCAGGACTAAGACAGTAAAACGGTTCATTAACCTATTCAGACGTAGATCCCAGTCGTTGATTTCGCTTGAAAAGGGTGACTTGAGAATACCTACTGGATGACTGTGGTTTAAAGTATCACCAATTTATTTTAGGTAATGCAGGTTTTGTGAAATTCATGCCTAAACCTCTCAACAATGTGCAGAACAAAATGGCTTTGAAGAACCTTTATGGCCCTGGGGACGTAATTTATCTCTCACCAAATCGAATAGTTGGCTTCATACGTAGTTGAAATGATAAATTTAAGGCTGCACAAAAGATCCTATGGGTCGCATTTGCGTAAAGCCTCACAAATAATAATAATACTTTGAACCTTTAAGAAATCGGAGTTGGAAAAAATCCCCCCTTTTTGGAGTTATTCTTTATACCCTTCACCTTCGTGAGAAGGGTATATATAAGTTTGTCATTCCGTTTGTAATTTCCACAATATAATTTTCCGACCCTATAAAGTATATATGTTCTGGATCCTTATATATAGCGGAAGACCCCAAATAACTTACAAACTTGATTCATACATCAATATATCGGAAATTCTTCCGGCTCGGTTGATATTTAAAATCGAGAAAATCGGCTCACAAATGGCTATAAGCAAAAAACAGGGCCAACTTTTCGACTTTTGACCTATTTTTATCTATATCTGGATTACTAAGTCATTAATATAGACAATATGAATATCTTATGATAAATATTTCAAAGTCCATTGCAACGACCTATATAAATCGGGAAAATATTTTTTAACCCGAATTTTTTATTTTTCACCAAAAAAAATTTGTTTGTCATAAATTCTATTTCAATAGTAAATTAAAAAAACAAAATTTTGAAAATAATAAACTATTTCGAAAAAAAAAATTAGAAAACTATTTTGGAAAAAAAATATTAAGGGTCCTCATGTATACGCTTAAATGCCTCGCAAACTGTGCAATCTGTGCATTTTTACACTCTCGCAAATGAAATGTCAAAAAATGTATGGAAATTCATTTGCACAACTCCGATAAGTTTGCACGACAATTTAGACTCGCAAACTTGAATTTATTGTGCATTTGATTAATCAGCTGCTTTTGTTTACTTTTATTTATGAAAAATAAAAATCAAATAAAATATAAATATTTTCTGCATGTGAAAATTGTGTATCTTTGGAACAGAATGATTGGATTGAATGGCAATGTGTATGAAAACATTAACCAACAGCTAGAACATAAACAAAATCTTCCAAACTATGTATATCATCGTTTGTTCCAAAGATTCAACTTTCATTCAACATTTTAAGAATTTAAATTTATACAATTTGAAAAACTTTTTTTTGCAGCTTTTGTTGAATTTATTTTTATTTGACATTTTTAACAAATATAAATTTTCTGTGTAAACTTGCACAAAATTGAAAAGGTGGGTTCATGAAACACGTCGCGCAAATTTGCACATTTACACAAATGGGAAACTTAAGCGTTTAAATGAGTACCCTTATTATTTTTTAAAATTTGAAAAACAATTTTGAAAAAAAAAATTTACATTTTGAAAAAAAAAATTAATTTTGTTTACCTAAAAATATTTGATATTTGTATTTTAAAGTATAATTTGGTGAAGGAATATATCTTTCTTACTTGTTTTAATACATTTTTTCATAACAAGCTTAAAATTGTGAAATAATTATCCACCAATATTGAAACATATATGGTTTAAAATGTTCTTTTCTCTAGATATGCACAATATAAAAAGTTGTTTCAAAATTCTTTCCATAAAAGTGATAAAAAGCATTTTAAAAGTGATCAAATTTCGACCACCGGTCGATTCTAGAAACAAAAGTCATGAATTACTTATTTTTACAGTGCGCGTAATAGATTAATACAAGAATCGAAATTTGACCACTTTTAAAAAGCTTTTTATCACTTTTATGGAAAAAATTTTAAAACAAAAATAATCTGAATGTAATCATTATATCCTTTTAGTCATATAACTATTAATTTTTATTAATTTTGTAATTGTAATTGATATTTTTCAACTGCAATAACATGTAAATGTAATGTAATGTTTTGCAATTGAAAAATTCAATTAAAATTATTTATAATTGTACTGTGCTTTTGCTCAATTAATGGTTATTATACCACCCAGATGATTTAAAGCAAAACAAAACTAAATGAAGAAAAAATATTTTCATTAAAATTATATTAGATTTGAATTAACAAAAATCTAGCTATTCAAAAGTTCATTGAATGTTATGAATTAATTCAACAATGATCGAATTTTATTCAAATAAATCTGTTGGAAATGATTTTATAGACGGATTTGCTGATTTTTTTTAATTATGAATTAAGATATGAGTGAACTTAGCTTAATTATATTAATTAATTAATTCGTAGGTCTAGCTGTGACACGAGATTAAAATATAAAATCATCATAATTTTGTTTATATGTAATTGTAATTTAACTGAATTCACACAGTACAATTTTCTAATTAAATACACGATTTTCCTTTTTGCAGCTGTATTTCAACGATGAGTTACACGAAGAGGTATCTGTCCTTATCAAAGAAATACGTCAAAGTTTACGCTTAATTTTGCAAGAGGCAAATTGGTTGGATGAACCAACGCGTCAGGCGGCAATACTTAAAGAATCTACAATTACCGAACACATAGGCCGGTATGAAAACATGAATATTACCAAACGTTTAATAGAGGAATTGAATCGGTTGAAATTTGTAAATGGCAGTTATGAGGCGAACAATTTAAATTTGCGTAAATTCAAACAATACATGACCCGCTTCAATGGCCTCAACTTTGAAGAATTGGATAATACTACAAAACCGCTGGATCTAGTGGTTGGCATGCAAGTGAACTCGTTTTACTATAATCTTGACAATTCGATTTATGTTATGGCGGGCACTTTAGTGCCACCAGTTTACAACAAGGCCTGGCCGAATTCATTGAAATACGGCACATTGGGCTATTTGATTGGCCATGAATTTACGCATGGCTTTGATACGGTGGGAGCGAATTACGATGAAACTGGCCAAGCCAACTATTGGTGGTCATCCAAATCGGGCAAGGTCTTTAAGGAGCGCTCTAAATGCTATGCGGATCATTATCAGCGCTATTTGATACCGGAAATCAATCGCAACATTAATGGCAATCTAACGAATGATGAGAATATCGCCGATGGCGGTGGTTTGCGTGAAGCTTTAATGGCCTATCGTCGCTACATCAAAAATGTAACCAAAGAACTAGACTCGATTTCAGCATTATACAAGGAGGAACAAATGCCAGGCTTAGATTTGTCACCGGAACAATTATTCTTTTTGGGCTTTGCCCAGCTGTGGTGTGCCTCTTATAAGGAGGCCGACTACTGGGATGAACTAACGGATGAACATACAATAGATAAGTATCGTGTTCTCGGTGCTGTATCGAATAATGTTGATTTTGCTAAAGCCTACAATTGTCCGGTGGGCAGTAAAATGAATCCGTCGTCTGATAAATGTGAAGTATGGTAGACGTTTGATGTTGTTAGTTTTAAGTAGATTAGCCTAATTGTTTGTTATTATTTAAAAGTTGTATTGTAAATAAAAATGTATAAGTTTTTAAAAATTCCTGGGCATATTCAAATTTCTAAAGTATTGATTTGAAATGAAATACATTTTGGCATGCTAGCAATTCATTACTTTTATAATTGCTATAAAATTTAATTGTTATCTTATAAAATATATATGTATGTATATTCTGGATGTAATGTATATTCCTTAAATGTAGGATGAATGAAATCAACTGTCCAAAACCTCCGATAATTTTGCTACTTTCTGAAGCCCCTAAACAACTTATATACACGATTCATACATCAATATCTCCGGAATTCTACCGGCTCGGTTGCTATTTAAAATTGAGAAAATCGGTCCACAAATGGCTGATATATAAGGAAAAATCCAGGACAACAAAATTACCTATTTTTGACCTATATCTGGATTACTAAGTCATTAATATAGACAATATGGATATCTAATGACAGATATTTCAAAGTCCATTGCAACGCCGTATATAATACTTACTATGGTACCTACAATGGGTCAAAATCGGAAAAAATATTTTTTAACCCGATTTTTTTTTACCAAAAGTTTTTTTTCTAAAAATTGAAAAACAAAAAAAAATTTTAAAATTTAAAAAAAAAAAAAATTGAAAAAAAAAAATTAAAAACAATTCGAAAAAAAATTTCCAATAAATGAAAAAAACAACTATGTACAAAAAAAATTTAGTTTACCAAAAAATATTTAAAATTTTTATTTTGAAGTATAATTTGGTGAAGGGTATGTAAGATTCGGCACAACCTCTTACTTGTTTTTCAAACTTATAGCAATAGAATAAACGCATAGAATGGAAAAAATTACTCTCGTTTCACATATACGGGTGATACAAAAACAAAATACATGCAGTACATTCTCATGAATTAGGTTTTTGACAACAGACTTAGGTTTTTGCCTCTCAGTTTCCTATCTAGTTGTCATCTATGCTTTTAGCTTTTATTTTGAAACATTTGTACTATATAAATTTATTCATAGTATTGACCATTGTTAGCCAATTTCGGATACTCTGTTCTGAAGTGAAGTGTATCCCAGAGAGAGCGTTCTGCATCGAAACAATAGTAGCCGCACGGTGTAAGGTCTGGACTATAAGGCGGGTGAGACAAACTTCCCAACCACTTCTTTCTAAATAGTTTTTAACAGGTATTGCAAACTGTTGCCGAGCATTGTCATGATGGAATATGGTTTCATGTTTCATGGCAGCATATTTTGGACGGTTTTCAGCCAATGCTCGCTTCAAACAAATCAATAGCGTTCGGTACAGGATCCCTGTGATGGTCTGGCCTGGTTTCAGCAGCTCATAATAGATAGGACCCTTTTGGTCCCACCAAATATAGAGCATTTCCTTAGCGAAATGAATATTTGGCATTGGTGTCGATTCGGCTGGTTGGCCGGGCTTCACATACGATCTCCTATGCTTCGGATTATCGTTATGGATCCATTTATCATAGCAAATAATGATTCGGTGCAAAAATGATTTTCTTTTATAGCGTTCAAGCAGTATTTCGGACATTCAAAATCTTCTTTCAAGGTCTCTCGGCTTCAATTCGTATGGTACCCCAATTTCGCTGCATTTTTATGCATCCTGCTGCTCGCAAACCTTTTGCAATTGCTGCTTGCGTAGCTCCCAATAATTTTGCAAGCTCTTGTTGAGTCTGACAACAATTTTTATGGAGTAATGCCTCCAATTCTTGATCTTCAAACTTTTTTTTGGTTGGCCTTGGCGTTCTTTGTCTTTCGTGTCAAAATCACCACTTCTGCCCCGCACAAATCATCTCCCGCACGTTGGAACCGATGTAACACATTGACCATAAGTTTCCGTGAGCAATCGGTGTGCTTCAGCGCAAAATTTGACATTTTCGAAGCAATAAAAATGTTGTTGTTTACACTATAATGTTTCCAGGAATGATCTCAATATTTGAAAGTCTTAAACAGATTTCCAGGAACGCTCAATATTTCAATGTTAACTAGGTAAAAGTTTTTCCTTAATTAATTTTGTATCAACATATAAAATTTTTAAATATTAAACAAGTAAAAAAGCTATACCCTTCACCAAATTATACTTTAAAATAAAAATTTTAAATATTTTTAGGTAAACCAAATTAATTTTGTTTTATTGTTTTTCAAAATTTAATATATAATAATAAATTTTTTTTAATTTTTTTAAAATATTTTTTTTAATTTAAAAAATTTTTTTTTTAATTTAAAATTTATGACAAAAAAAATTTTTTGGTAAAACTAAAATTCGGGTTAAAAATATTTTTCCCGATATTGACCCATTGTAGGTCCAAATTACTATAGTCCTATATAGATGTTGTAATGGACTTTGAAATATCTCTCATTAGATATCCATATTGTCTATATTAATGACTTAGTAATCCAGATATAGATCAAAAATAGGCCAAAAATCGAGCTTAGTCCGGTTTTTCCTTATATCTCAGTAATTTGTAGGCCGATTTTCTCGATTTTAAATAGCAACCGAGCCGGAAGAATTCCCGATACGGACAGAGTGACGGACATGGCTTAATCGACTCCGCTATCTATAAGGATCCAGAATATATATACTTTATAGGGTTGGAAAATTATATTGTGGAACTCAAAAACGGATATATATACCCTTCTCACGAAGATGAAGGGTATAAAAACTATATATGCACCAAGATGACATCGACAACATGTAAGATGAAATTATTGTATTAACTGCTCTGCCACCCCACTGTGCAACTATATAATGAACAGCTGTTTTGGGATGCCGCTGTCACCAATTTTAGGTTAAGTTTACACAACAAAAATTATTTTATTTTTTGTTTTTAAGCAGTAATTTTAGGAAAATGTTAAGACTTATTATATTAAAGCAATTACCGCGAATTACTCTAGTTTCATACGCTAAACACGCAACAGTGACTTCAAACCAATGTTGCAACACAAATAAACTAACTCTAAGTGCAACACAACTTCCTTTTAATGCGACTACAAGAAATGTTTTTATTTCATGCCGCTTGGAGAAATACAATCGCAAATCGGGAGCGAAAGACGTTGATACAGATAGTGAAGATGAAGGAGCACCAGAATTTAAAGACGAAAGAGATTCAAAGGTGGTCAAAACCAAAGTAAATTCATTAAGAGCCGATCTATTGTTGAAAGCCGGTCTGGGTATAGCAAGGAAGTAAGTTTGCTGGTATACAGTTGTTATGAAGTACTAGTACCTAATTAATTGTATTATTTGTATATTTTAGCAAAATAGAAAATATCTTTTATGAAAGTAGGATACGCATAAATGGCAAAAAGTTGGCCAAGAAAAGTGTGCAGGTGGGTCTTTAAAGTTCAATTGTTAAAAGTGAATTTGTTAACTAAAAATTGCTATTGTCTACTTCCAGCTCAACGAAGGTGATGAAATTGATGTCATTCGTGGTTTTAGCCAACAAAATCCTTCCCATTTGGTGGTTTCACGTGTGGTTATTTTATCGTCATCTGAGCGGGAAGAAGGTTATAGTGTAAACCTGAGACGTTATAAAAGTTTATTAATTGAGAATTATGCCGGCGTTAATGCCTTTAAATCCTCAGCAGTTTCTGATCATTAAAAGTTAATAAATCAGCAAAACCTGTTGATATTCGAATGCTTACAAAAAATTAAACATGAAATAATAATTCAAGTCTAATAATAAAGTGTACTTTAAATTTTAACACCTTGCCTTAAAGACTCAAAAATAATTAGAAAAGTATGTCTTAGTTTAAGGTTCTGTATATAGATTCAATTTTAAGTAGGCCGGATATTAAAGATATCTACATCGAGGGAATATATTCAAAAATCTATATAAAAAACACAACTTTTCAGGAGAGTCAAAAAGATGTTTTTTTCGCGTATTACTTGAGTTATTAAAATTCGGTATTCTACAATATTTTTCAAAAGCAACTTCTAAATGTCACATATAATTGGTTTTTAAAATTTTGCATTATTGGGGACTTTATGATAGATAGAGGGTTTTTCTTCTCAAATATTTAATGTATATGTATGAAAATGATAAGATAGAGGGTTTTGCATTTTAATAAATTTAAATTATTTTGATTTCATTAATGCCATCTGTCAGTTTTTAACGTAATTTATTTAAGATAACGGTTAATAATACAACATAAGATAAAAAAATTACCAATAAACAACATTAAACAAAAAGTTATAGAAAAAATATTTTTTTTAACTTTTTTAATTTTTTTTTTTTTTTTGGAATTTGATTGGTGTAAATTATGGTAAAATAATAGATGACACTTTTAAAAGCAAACTCCAACTTTGATAATTTATTTTTGTCATGGACATTATATTTTCCAAAAACAAAAAAGTAAAATATTTTCATGGTAATTCAATTCAGAATCGGCATTCGCTATTTTGATAAATGATTGAAAAATGTAAAATTCATGTTCAGAATTAGTAAGAAAACATGAATTGCTAGAAGAAATGATTCCAAAAAACAATTTGGAATATTAATTATTTGAAAAGATAAAGGGTTTTGCATTCGGAAAAAATTAATTGTATTAGATACAAATGAGTGCAAATAAAACAGCAAAAGAAATATGTTTGTTATGAAATTCACACAAAAAGCAATTTTCGTAAAAATCAGAAATAGAGGGTTTTAGGTTCTCGACATGTTTTAGTGACTATGAAGTTATCTATAGAACTAAGCTATTCTGAAATTTTTGTGTAGAAAGTTGACATATTTTCTAATTTCAGTAAAATACATGACGTAATAAGTAAGGTGAGAGCGTTTCGACAACAAACACAATATTTCTCATGATAAAAAAAATTACAAGGTAGTTTCCAAGGCGAATTTATAGAAGGTGACGACAGAACTACAACAAATACAACATGTACAAAAACAACAGCTACTTTGTTTTTGTAAAAAGATAAGTGAACTGTCAAAGTTGCCTGTTGTTGTTTTTGCTTTTGGGTTTGTTGTATTTTTCGCCACAACAACCACAAGTGAATTGACAGTTCACTTGTCTAAACAACTGAATATAAAAAATAATCAGCTGTTCTTGTGAGGTCACCTTCTATAAATTCGCCTTGGTAGTTTCATTTATAATTTTTTGACAAGAAAGGGGATTATTGAAGTTTATTTTTTTTGTAAATATTCAGAGAAGCGTTGCCACATTTAGAGAAAGGTTACAATACTCCGAGAAATTTTCAATGAAATATGTGTAGTATGTAACAATTCACAGTACTGTAATTTATCATTAAAATAAACAAAAAAAGGGATTAATCTAAGACGTTTGGCTTTATATAACATAGGTCATGAAAATTAAGAGCTGTGCGAAGATAATGGAACCTTTTTCCATCAGACTTTAAAAAAATGGATGGTTTTAAATTTATCCAAAGAATAATCGTTGGAAAGTTGCTCCAATTGTTGCATCAAAAGGATTTTGTGATGGACTTACTTTCATAAAAATAGTCTGTGCTACAAACTTGCCACTGCAGTCTACTATTTTATGTGTTAGCTAGAGATTTGCGAGATGACTTTTATCCCTATTTTCAACGTGTACTGGATAGATTAATACGTTTGCTCAATACCCACGATGCTGACCCATTTGAAGTGGACTTTTAGTGTGTTTGGCTAATCTATAAAAGGTTTGTATGCCTTATTTGAATCGCAATATAATCGTTGTCCTTAATTGTATACTACCCTTGCTGGACGAGAGACGATATGAAGAACATGTTAGCAATTTTGCCGTTGAATGTTTTTCATTTATTGCTCGGGATGTGCGTGACTATGGCAAATTCCTGGAGTTTATATTGGACACTTATAGCGTGAACTAGTTGGCGTTTATTGTTCGAGATAATGCGCGGGGTAAAAGGACGATTCCATTGCCGGAGACTTTTTGTAGTTTATTTTCGAATCGTTGGTGGAGGATAGAGGAATATTGTAAAATATCATACCAAGTCTCTGACAATTGTCCCAATGAAGTTGTCCCTCATGTTACAAATCGTATGAGGAGATTATACAAACCTGAGTTTTAGTCGACATTTACACTTTGATTTAAAGTCATGTCTTTTTTTTTGTTTCTCTTTTAAAACCCCTACGAAAATCTCTTTGCATTTATACGTTGCCTTTTTTTTCAACCATGCTTGCCTTTTATTCGTCATATAATCATATCAACAACCAATCAGAAAAGAGCTCAAAGCGGAATATCAGAAAAAGTCATGAAAAACAGAAAACTTGCCTTTTGTTTAGACGTCACAATTTTCTAGTACAAAAAAAAGCCCATGATTTTAAGTCATGACTTAAAGTCATAATGTAAATGCCCCCTTACATTCATAAAATTATTCTTTAATTCGTGCATGTGCAAGAGGTTTGTGTCCGCAAACAGCTGTGTGATTTAGTTGCCGATATAACCAGAATCAAGCATAAACAAAATGATTCTGCTAACGATACTAAACAATTGAATCAATGCCTCGGGTAAACGCACACAATATTTTGAATAAAATATGTTCTTATTTTATTTATGTTTTAATAAAGGCAAAAATGGGATTCATTTTAATGAATATGGTAGCTTTATTTTACACATAAACTTCAAATCCCCTTTATTGTCAAATGCTTAATAAGGTTGACATAAAGAGAAAATGAAACTACCTTGTAATTTTTTTATATCATGATATTTCTTGCTGGCAAGAGCATAGGTTTTGTCAAAATTGAATTTGTCAAATAAAAAATAAACAAATTTTATTTTGGCATATTAACTAAAAAACGGCCGTTAAATCTAAATTATATTTGAAAAAGAACAATGGTTTAATAGTGCTTTATCCAAATTTCATTATATGAAATCTTTTTATTAACATTTTCATTCATGTTTTTTGATTTAAAAATTTTTTTCTTTGAAAATAAAATTTATTATTTTTTTAAAATAAATTCAGTTTGACAAAACACAAGCACATTCAAAATAGATAAATAAAAATCAGCTGTGTTGTTGATTTCACCTTACTTAGTGCATCCTGAGTAAAATACAGTCAGTGCAGTTACAATATAGGTATAGAAAAAAAAAAAAACAATTTATTTTCAGTTTAATTTGCTGGCTTTTTCTTTTTATTCTTTTTGCGTTTCTTTTTAGGATTTTTATTTGGATTACCTTTGATTTTATGCACTGTTAGCGCCTTATATTCTTCGCTCAGAAACTCATCCGAATTCTCCGAAATATAATCATCTTCCAAAACATTAGTATCCTTAATGACTTGAATGTCTTTATCAACATCCAGCTCCATAGGTTCAGTTTCTTCAGCAATTTTTGATTTTGAAATGGGAATTTTATCCATTATTTCCGATAAAGCATCAACTGCTTGATCTCCATCTAATTTTATGTTATCCAGTTGAACTTGATTGTGTTTACCGAACGATATGAAGTCGCCCGACCAAGGTTTTATCACATTATCTGATTTTACCTCTTTCTTCACTTCTGCTTCAATTAGTTCTAGTTTTTCTTTTATTGACTTTATCAATTTATTTTTTAAATTTTTCTTTACTTCAGCAGCCACTTTTTTAATTTTTGCTGGTTTCTTCCGCTTCTCAACCCATTTGTTTAGTTCTACACCAATTGGCAACAAATTCTTTGGAAACACCATACATAAGGCTTGTACTCCAAATAATTCCTCTATAAAATTTTCCAACTTTGGTTGGGCATATACTGGCTGTGTTTCATCCTTGACTTGTGCATTTCTTGCCACTAAACTAATTATGTGATTCGGTTTGATGCTCAGGGATATGAAGACACAACCACTTGTTTGATTATTTATCTTACGCAGAGAACTCTCCAACCCCAAACATATTCCTTTCTGGGTGGCAAAAGGTCTGGGTTCTAGCTTACTTTCTTTGATTGCCTTTTGTAAAATAGATTTCAAATGGTCCATTTCTTGTTCATCTAAAATTGGGCTGCAGAAAAAAATATCAATTGTCAGAAATTTAGTTCTGATTTCTGTCCCGCTTACCATTTTGTTATGTTGGGATTCGCTAATATAGCTTTTAATTTCGGTAGCAACTTTTGTTTGCCTTTAGTTTCCTTGGCTTTGACCTTGGCCAAACTCATTTCTAAAGTATTTGTGTATTTTTAATCGAAATAAATAAAAAACTTTTCTAAAATATAACACAAATATTGATGCACATGTATTTGTTTTGATTTAGCTGAGAGGTATGTTCAGTAATTAGAAATCATATGTTGACAGTATTGCTAATTCCAGCGATATTTTAAATGGTAATATTTAGTTCGATATAACTGATTATTTCAACACGTTGCAGTAACCTTAAGCTACGTACACACGATTGTCATATTCTTACAATGTTGTCAGAAAATGTTCAATAAATGGTTAACAACCATATGTTTCAACATAAGTTCTCATGGTTGTGTTAACCATTTTCTGAGCAATTTTTCTGACAATCTGACAACCGTGTGTACGTAGCTTTATATATAATTTTGACCAATAATAAGTGATCGTGTAATTTTACGTCAATAGGTTTCAATTCAAATCCAATCGCATTCATTTGTAGTGGAATATTTAATGAAAACTTATTCAAAAGTGTTATCCATTTTTCAGTTGTTCAGAATTATTTTAAAAATTTTTTGAGCGAATCAATTGATTTAAAAAATGGTGCGTGTAACCAACTGAAATAATCGAAAATAACATGTTCATATTCCAGAAAACTATATTGTGATTTATAGGTATTTTGTGATAAAAATAAATCACTCAAAATAACTAAATGATTTTTATTTACATGGATTATGAGTGGCGAGGGTATATAAGTTTATCATTTCATTTATAATTTCTACATTTTTCATCTGCGACGCCACAAAGTATAGTGGAGTCAATATAGCCACGTCTGTCTGTATGTTAAAATCAACTTTCCGTAGCTTCAAATAACTTGCATACATGATTACTAATATTTTATCTATATCTGGATTACTAAGTCATTTATATAGACAATATGGTTATCTAATTACAGATATTTCAAAGATTTTCGATACGACGTATATAACGCCATGGTAAATCGGACCAACAACTGATCAAAATTGCGCAAAATATTTTTTAACCCGAATTTTTCATCCAAAAGAAAATTTTTTTTCATAAACTAAAAATTCAAAAAAAAAAAATTTTTTTAAATTTTGTTTACCTAAAAATATTTAAAATTCATATTTTAAAGTATTATTTGGTGAAGGGTATATAAGATTCGGTACAGCCGAATATAGCTCTCTTATTTGGTTTTTAATGTTTTGATGTGAAACAAACAATTACATTTTTCTCGGTCTTATTTACATACAACATATTTTTAGTAATTTTAAACAAATTATACAAATAATATGATGAATATGAAGTATGCTTTGATTAGCATTAAACGAATTTTTTCGGTTTCATTTTTATGAAAAAAATAAAATTTTAAATCACTCAACTAGATTATTTGTGTTTATTTTATTAAACACTGCATTAAGTATCTGGCGCATCACATTCAATTAAACTTAATTATCTGTAAAAATGTACTAATAACTTTTTTTTTTCAGTAATTCGTTCCTGATTTTTTTTCATTAATCTGTAAAAATTTACTGGTAATGAATGTTAAATTGCAGTACCAAATGTTATCTGATCAAACATGTCAACATAAAGGTTTTCTAATAGTTAAATGACATCACAATTATATAGGAAAATTTTGTTTTTGTTTCCTGTTAAAAAATCGGGGAATATTATCATTAGACTCAAAAACATACTCATATTGTTTTAGTTATTATTTTTTTTTATTTATTTTAAACATAAGTTTTACTTAAAGCTAATAGAAATGATAAAATTTCAATAAATTATTTAGTTTACTATTATAACTACGTACTTAAACTTAAGACTAATTTAATTGAATTCATAATCACCCAATGATGGCATCACATCAGTAGCATATGTAAATTTCTTCGCTTTACGATTAGATATTTCCTTTTGGCGAATATCGGTATTGGTTTCTGAAAGTTCTCCGATCAATGATTTTGTTGACATATTTGCAATTTTCTCAGATAAATTTATCTGATCAGTGGATTTTTCAGAGACAGAAATATTTATCTCAGTAGAGTTATGTGATGTGGTGGTTTCCGTTGTAGTAGCAAAATTGTCGGTAGTTTGTTCTTCATTATCCTGGATCGCGGTGATTGTAGTAGAATCGGGAATTGTTAATCCAGTAGAGTTTGCTATAATTTGTGTAGTATATTCTTCTTTTTCAGATTTAGAAGGAATCTTTTCAAACATTTCCGTTGTGTTTTGATATATTAATTCAGAAAAAGAATTGGGAAATTCAGTTGTCGTTTTTATAGAAATTAATTCAGTAGTTTCACTAGAGTTTGAAGTAATTTGAGTGGTAGATTCCTCTATTTCATTAGTTTCTAACTTGGAAGTTGTTGTTTCATGTAACGATTCTGTTGTCATATCTTGGCTCATATTGAAATTGTTTCGGAATTCTCCTAATGTTTCTCTTGGAAACTCCGTAGACGCTTCGTTGGTATTTAAAATTTCTGCAATTATAGTCGTTGTTTCAATCGTTGATTGAGTTGTACGGTCTTTGAAGAATTCTGTTGTAGTATCTTGAATCGCATCAGTAACCTCTATATTTGTAGTTGAATCAACTAGTTCCACTACAGTTTCAGTAGTTGATTCCGATGCCAATTGTGCCTCTGTTATTACTTCAGTGGTGGTTTCACTTTTAGTGTTAGCTAGAGAAGTGGTTGATAAATCAATGACATTTTGAGTGGTGGAATCATTTGCAGATTCCAATAGCTTCGATATATCAGTAGTAGCCTCCTCGGGTAATGAAGTTGTTGTCAGATAAATAGAATCTACTGATGGTGTGGTGAAGGAAGAAATTTCCGATGAATAAGTTGTTGAATAGTATGGCATTGTAGTTCTTTCATATACTTCAGTTGATAGATCACTGGATTCAGTTGAAAATGGAATCGAATTTTCTTCGGTTGTTGATAATTCAAGTGATTCTATTGTTGTTGTTGTCGAATCTATATCAGTTATATGAACATTTGTGGTTGATTCCATTAGTTCTGTTGTGAATTCACCAGCTGGACTTTCTGTGGTGTATTCCACAGGACTTATATTTGTAGTTCTTTCATATACTTCAGTTGTTATATCACTGGATTCAGTTGAAAATGAAATCGAGTTGCCCTCGGTTGTAGATACCTCAGGAGACTCAGTGGTTGCTGTTGTCGAATCTATATCAGTTTTATGAATATTTGTGGTTGATTCCATTAGTTCTGTAGAGAATTCATCCATTTGTGTTTCTGTGGTATATCCCACAGGACTGATGTTTGTAGTTCTTTCATATATATCAGTTGTTGGATCACTGGACTCAGTTGAAAACACAATTGAATTTTCTTCTGTTGTTGAAACTTCAAGAGACTCTATTGCTGGTGTTGTTGAATATATATCAGTTATGTGAGCATTTGTGGTTGATTCCATTAGTTCAGTGTAAAATTCATTCGTTAGTCTTTCAGTTGTATATACCGTAGGACTTATAGTTGTAGTTCTTTCATATACATCAGTTGTTGGATCACTGGATTGAGTTGAAAATGTGTTGGAAATACTTTCGGTAGTAGATTCCTCGACAAATTCTATTGCTACTGTTGTATAATTTATAACTTCGGTTGTAGTCGTTTCGAGTACAGGTGAAGCTGTAGTGTTGCTTTCTAAATCCACTTGAGTTGAGATTACTGTAGTATCTTCTGAAACTGTTGTGGGGCTGTCTGGAAAACTTTCTGTCGTTAGCTCTTGTGAAATATTTTGTATTTCGATTGCTACTTTAACTTCTTCAGTACTTGTTGGTTGTAAATTGATGTTTTCTGTGGTAATCTCTTCAACAAAGGGCAAAATCGTGGAATTACCAATATATAATACGACGTTTTCTTCCGTTGATTCAACTACTTCATTGCTGTTGGGCGTTGTACTCCCATACCTTTCTGTTGTTTTCATAATAGAAGATTCCGTGGTTTTCATTTCATTATTTGCGATGTTTCCCTCGGTGGTTGAGGACTGCACAATAGCCAAGGTGACATTATCTATTACTGTTGGATTTTCTGTACTGGATACAACAATCGATTCTGTGGTACTACTTATAACATGAGTTTCATTCTTTATTGGTCCATCTATCAATGGTTGGAGCAAGTTAAGTGAATTCAATATTTTATCAACATAATCTTTGTTGTAAATAAAAGCTTTCTTCGGGGGATTGTAAGGCTTGTATTGTTTATAGTTATACGGCTTTTGATTTTTTATATATTGCTCTGCTAATTTAACAAAATCTCCACGATTTTTAAACAAATTATAGGGATGCTGTCTCGATTCGGCAACTTTCGTAATTTTTCCCAAGGATAGACGAAAATTATCTGATTGATTTTTAGCTACCGGATTTGTAAACTGTCTTGTTACTCTGCCATAATTTAAACTGTTGACCGTGGCAATTATTACAAAAATTATAAAAATCTTAGATGACATGGTGTTAAGAGTGTGAAACGTTAACTGTTGAGGTTTTCTGCATGTCCCTGGCTTTAAATACTAGTGATTATTTTGTCGTTGAGACACTGTTACCTGTCTCATTTTAAAATCAGATCCCTATTGTTATTTACTTAATGCCTTTCATTGTAAAAAGAGGTTTTTCCACATTCTAGTTAAAAGATTAAGTACCTTTTTTACCTGCATCTCCTTTGACATTGCGAAACTATGTAATAAATGTTAAATTGTATACAGGTATGTTTGATTATCTTGTGTATAATTCCAAGTGGGTGGTATATTTCTTAAACTACTAATGAGCTATAATTCCATTTGTACTGGATTTTCGGAAATATTTTATATACATGAAATTGCAGGGAATCTCAAATATATTGTAATAATATTGGGAAAAGCCTATTTTAAAAAGCGTATAAGCGTTCTTAGAGCATTAAATGTGCACGTGAAATAATAATTAGAGCAATAAATGTTTGAAAGGAATGTTTTCTTATTAAAACAGAATGGAAATACACATAAATAATAGCAATGCTTAACCATTTGAATGAATTCCTCTTTTAATTATTCAGTATTTTTGTAATACCCAATGATGGATTTCTCAGACATCTGTTAAATACAATTTCTTATCTATGATATACTAGATTTTGAATAGGACACTTTGGAATTTTTCAAATTTTATAGTCAGCACCATAATATAACTATTACAAGGTAGAATCAGTAGAAAAGTAAGTTCTCAATTTTTCATGCCTTGAATTGTCAGACAAAATAAAAAATAAAAATAAAATATCAAAAATTAAAAAAAGTTTCTTAAGTATTTTTGTGAAGAAATCAATTTAACATTAACAAGAATATGCGTGTGAAATGTGCTGTGTGTAAATGTTCATTTTAACAAAAGGATATAAGATTTTTAAAATGTCCTGAACAAAAAATTTAAGAATGGAGTACTACTTGCGGCGTTGAATTTTAAATTTTCTTTATTTTTTTCATATATTTGTTTCTAATTTTCTCATATTTGACATAACAAGGCATACAATTTTAAACTCTCCCTATTGATTCTACCTGGTTATTGTTTTATCATGGTCAGCACAATAAATATTTATAAATGAATTTCACTGAAAATAATTTTATTTATGATTCTTATTTAGATAATTTTTCAATTTAAATTAATATCCTATTTGAAGACATCTTTTGCGTTTTTAATGGCAAAAAACATGATTATATATCTTTAGTATTGAATCTAACAGCGATAGCATTTCCACTATTGAATAATTTTTTTAAATTTGTCACACAAGTTTTATAAAAATTAAGTTAGAAATAAACCATATCTGGTATATGTTAGTACATCTCGCGCCTTGAGTTAACGATTTATTATCGTATTAAAAATTAACCATATTCAAATAAAATTTTTAAAAATTTTACAGTGAATGGCGATACAATGGAAACTTTCGCAAATATTCTCTTAATCTATATATATAAAAATGGATGTTTGTATGTATGTGGGTATGTATGTATGTTCCGAATGAACTCAAAAACGGCAGAACCGATTTTGATGAAATTTTCAGAATAGCCTAGCGGGTAACACTGTAGAGTCAGATTTTTGATTTTCGGTCTGTGGGCGGAGGGGCGTGGTAAAATTAAATTTTTACATTTTACCGCTAATGCCATCTATATATAAAAACGGCTGCACTGTAAAGTCAGATTTTTGATATTCGGTCTGTGGGCGGAGGGGTGTGTAAAAATCAAATTTTTACATTATACAATGCCATCTATCTATATATATAAAAATGGATGTTTGTATGTATGTGGGTATGAACTTAAAAACGGCTGAACCGATTTTGATGAAATTTTTAGGGAAACTTCAGTATAGCCTAGCGGGTAACACTGTATAGTCAGATTTTTGATTTTCGGTCTGTGGGCGGAGAATCCTATTTTCAAGCACTTCCTTCAAAATATCCAAAAGTGCAACTGTGGGTCTGTGGGCGGAGGGGCGTGGCAAAATTAAATTTTTACATTTTACCGCTAATGCCATTTATATATATAAAAAACGGCTGCACCGATTTTGATGAACTTTTCAGGGAATCTTCAGAATAGCCCAGCGGGTAACACTGTAAAGTCAGATTTTTGATATTCGGTCTGTGGGCGGAGGGGTGTGTAAAAATCAAATTTTTACATTATACCGTTAATGCCATATATATATAAAAACAGGTTTGTGTATGTACGTTCCGCATGGACTCAAAAACGGCTTGACCGATTTTGATAAAAAATTTTACGGAATCTTCAGAAAAGCCTAGCAGGTAACACTGTAAAGCCAGATTTTTGATATTCGGTCTATGGACGGAATGGCGTGGCAGAATCAAATTTTTATACTATGCCGCTAATGACATAAAAAAAATATTATTGTATAATTGTTGATCGAACTTTTCTTCAATTCTCACAGATAGTTTATGTAGTTTCCTATATACAGGCTTACAAAGTCAGCGATTGTTGTAAAAAAAATTTGGAAAAAAAATTTTTTTTCAAAAAAAATTAATTTTGTCGACCAAAAATTTTTTTAATTGGAGAAATACATAAATCCTTTTTTTATTCCCAACGTCCAAACAATGACAATTTTCATTTCATTTCTTAACATCATTCTAAAAATTTTAATTCAAAGTTGTGTACTCTGAAGCGAATTATTTGGTGTAAGCGAAGAAAGGAATACATTTTAACACATATCCGGTACTATAAAAGTTCTTTTATATTATCAATCGATGACAAAAAATTTTGTTTACTCTTGCATATTAGGTGCATGAATAAGAAATTTCCATATGAAATCTATGAAAAAAAATAATATTTTGAATAGCTCTCCGCATTCCACTTTTAATAAAAAATAACGGTTTTATTCAAATAAAATTTGTTTTAGAAAGGGCATCTACGTCTAGCGCCGCAGAAACTTGAAGAGAACGAGAATCACGGCTTCAGCAAATGCGTCGCACTGCATCTTCATCGAGTGCTGCAGAGACACCTCAACAGCATATCGAAAGACTAGAAGCCAATCGCTCCCGAATGGCTCGATCAAGAGAAATAATCGATTTAAAGTTGCCGGCATTTTATTACAATAAGTATGATGACTACATGAATCACAAGGACGTACTGATTGCCGCAATGGACAAACAGTGCCTACATTGCCGCGTTTTGAAGTTCCCTTAGGGATAACCGGGAATGTGCTGTTCGAACGGTAAAGTTATTCTGCCACCAGTTATTGAGCCGCCTAAGCTGCTTCTAAGTTACATTTCCGGCGCCAAGCCTATTTCCAAGCACTTCCTTCAAAATATCCAAAAGTGCAACTCATGATTTCAAATGACGTCGGCTTCATGCCCACCTTTAAAGTTAAAGGCCAAATGTACCACAGAATTGGATCATTGCTCCCGCTTCCCAATGATGGTGTGAAGTTCCTTCAAATTTATTTCACTGGAAATGAAGCTACAGAAGCCGAACGTTATCAACGAACATGCGTGTGCATTTGCTGCAATACCCTTATGCCGAAACATTCTCAAATGAGATTTCGTTACCAAACTTCTGGCAATTGCAAATGAATATTCCCACAGCCAATCCGAACTACAAAGATTCGGATTGGCTGCGGGAATATGCAATTTCGGCACCAACATATTATGATGTTAACAAGCTCAATAAGCAAATACAATTGAAACTGCCTGGCGAAACAATAAAATACTAATCGATTGACACAGTAATGAACGAAGAACAAGCCGTCGATTATCCTACTGAATTTTTGAATTCACTTGAACCAGCCGGACTACCACCACATGTATTAACATTGAAAGTTGGATCACCGACTTTGTCCGACACTGTATATTAAAATCGAGATGCAATATAAAACAGATGTTTTCTAAGGGCCAGCAACGCGGACCGGGCTCAGCTAGTAAGTAATAATTTAAGAAAAATTATTAGTATTAATTTAAAGTATTGTTAGAATTCTTTTAATAGAATTTTATTGTATAATTTTGGCAGCTCCCTTTAAATGAAATAACTAATCGTTTTCCAACACTACTCCAATTGTCCACACAATTTACAACACTAATCATTCACTGAACACACCCAATGACCGGCATCAAGTGACAGCCAGACGGGAAAATTTGTTTATTGATACAATTTGCAACGCGTTTTTTATACATTTTTTAATAAAATTTGGTAAATATTATTGAAAAATTGGCTGAATATCAAACAAAAGTTATAACTGAACCTGAAGAATTAAGAATCTAAATATAAAAGCAAATATTTATATAAATAAATGATAAGATTTTATAAACATGTGTTGAGCTCTAGTAAACGTTTTGCTACACAATTGTTAAATGTGCCTGTTTTTTTCGTTCACAGAAAAGAAAAAGTTTTAAAATATGGATTCAGATTTATATGATGAATTTGGCAACTATATAGGTCCCGATTTGGACAGTGATGAAGATGAGGATCAAAGTATTTATGGCCAGCAGGATCAACAAGATGAACAGGATGTTAGTACATGTTAAAATATTTGATTCATATTTAGTTTAAATAATTTTCTTTATGTTCTTTGTTCAGGAAGAGGCCATGGACGATGAAGAAGATCATAATGAGGATGAAGACAAAGAAGTCACTGCTGTTGTTTTACATGAGGATAAACGTTATTATCCTACAGCCGTTGAAGTCTATGGTCCCGATGTTGAGACCATAGTACAAGAAGAGGATGCCCAAGCTTTGGATAAACCCTTAATAGAACCGGTCAAGAAATTAAAATTTCAAATTAAAGAACAGGAATTACCAGAAACCTCTTACAACATGGAATTTATGGCCGATCTTATGGACACACCTCCGCTTATACGTAATGTGGCCTTAATTGGTCATTTACATCATGGCAAAACTACATTTGTCGATTGTCTGGTCCGTCAAACACACCCCCAATTTGAAATGAACGAAGAGCGTTCGTTGCGTTATACTGACACTTTGTTTACGGAACAGGAACGTGGTGTTAGCATTAAGGCAACACCGGTTACTTTGGTCCTGCAGGATGTCAAGCAGAAAAGTTATTTAATGAATATTTTTGACACACCTGGCCATGTAAACTTTTCCGATGAGATTACGGCCG
Source organism: Calliphora vomitoria (assembly GCA_942486065.2). Taxonomy (NCBI): domain Eukaryota; kingdom Metazoa; phylum Arthropoda; class Insecta; order Diptera; family Calliphoridae; genus Calliphora; species Calliphora vomitoria. Next base: position 40,019,886 of record OW818029.2, read on the forward strand.
CCATGCGTATGTGTGATGGTGCCGTGGTATTTGTTGATGCCGCCGAGGGTGTCATGCTAAATACAGAGAGACTGTTGAAGCATGCAGTGCAGGAGAAAATGGCCATTACATTATGTATTAATAAGGCGAGATGGATATGTTTACACATTTACGGTTTTAAACTGTCAAACTAATTTAACATATTTTTCTTAATTTTAGATTGATCGCCTAATACTAGAATTGAAATTGCCACCTCAAGACGCTTATTTCAAACTCAAACACATTGTTGAAGAGGTCAACAGTTTGCTGAGCACATATGGTAGTGCGGATGATACTACTTTGGTTTCACCAATCTTGGGAAATGTTTGCTTTGCCAGTTCTCTTTATGGCTTTTGTTTCACATTGAAATCTTTTGCCAAATTGTATGCAGATACCTATGAAGGCGTTAATTATATAGAGTTTTCCAAAAGACTGTGGGGCGATATGTATTTCCACAGTAAATCGTAAGTATTATATTATATAATATAGATATAACTACATACCTATACATAATTGAAATTTTATATTTTAGGCGCAAATTTACCAAAAAACCACCACACAATTCGGCTCAACGTAGTTTCGTTGAATTCATATTGGAGCCCATGTACAAGGTGATTGCCCAGGTGGTGGGTGATGTTGATACTACCTTGGCCGATACCTTGGCGGAGTTAAACATACGTATTACCAAAGAGGAAATGAAATCAAATATACGGCCTCTTCTGCGTTTAGTTTGTAATCGGTTTTTGGGAGATTTTAGTGGTTTTGTTAATATGTGCGTGGAACATATAAAATCGCCTTTGGATAATGCAAAATCGAAAGTAGATCATATCTACACAGGACCCAAAGAGAGTGATATGTATCGTGATATGATTGAGTGCAATCAGAATGGTTCTCTGATGGTGCACAGTTCGAAAATGTATCCCAACGATGATTGTACATTTTTCCAAGTTTTGGCTCGAGTCATTTCAGGAACTTTGCATGCTGGACAAGAAGTTCGTGTGTTGGGTGAAAACTATACCCTGCAAGATGAGGAAGATTCTCGCATTTTACAAGTCGGAAGATTGTGGGTCTATGAAGCTCGCTATAAAGTTGAATTGAATCGTGTTCCAGCTGGTAATTGGGTTCTCATTGAGGGCATCGATCAGTGTATAGTCAAAACTTCCTCTATTGTGGATATTAAGGCCACTGATGATTTGTATATCTTTAGACCTTTGAAATTCAACACACAAAGTATAATAAAAATTGCTGTGGAACCTGTTAATCCCTCGGAGTTGCCTAAAATGTTGGATGGTTTGCGTAAAGTTAATAAATCCTATCCCTTACTGTCCACCCGTGTAGAAGAATCTGGTGAACATGTAATTTTGGGCACAGGAGAACTTTATTTAGATTGTGTTATGCACGATTTGCGTAAAATGTATTCAGAAATCGACATTAAAGTGGCAGATCCTGTGGTGGCATTTTGCGAAACTGTGGTGGAAACCAGTTCGTTGAAATGTTTTGCTGAAACCCCCAATAAGAAAAACAAAATCACCATGATTGCTGAGCCTTTGGAAAAGGGTTTGGCGGAAGATATAGAAAATGAAGTGGTGTCGATAAATTGGAATAAGAAAAGGTTAGGAGAATTCTTTCAGGTTAACTATGATTGGGATTTGTTGGCAGCGAGATCTATATGGGCTTTTGGTCCTGACAATACTGGACCAAATATTCTGGTGGATGATACGCTACCCTCGGAAGTGGATAAAAACTTATTAACCTCGGTCAAAGATTCCATAGTGCAAGGTTTTCAATGGGGTACCAGAGAAGGACCCTTATGTGAGGAGCCCATACGCAATGTTAAATTTAAAATTCTGGATGCTGTTATAGCCAATGAGGCTTTACACAGGGGAGGAGGTCAAGTTATACCCACAGCCAGACGGGTGGCCTATTCAGCCTTCCTTATGGCCACACCCCGACTAATGGAACCTTATCTATTTGTGGAAGTACAAGCACCAGCAGATTGTGTGTCAGCTGTTTACACTGTCTTGGCTAGAAGAAGGTTTGTTGTATACAGCATACAAAAATAAAATGCATAGACTTATTTTTTTTTTTTTTCCTTACAGAGGTCATGTCACCCAAGATGCTCCTGTGTCCGGCTCCCCCATCTACACCATTAAAGCTTTTATACCCGCCATTGATTCATTTGGTTTCGAAACCGATTTACGTACCCATACACAAGGCCAAGCATTCTGCTTGTCCGTCTTCCATCATTGGCAAATTGTACCCGGTGATCCATTGGATAAATCTATTGTCATACGTCCTCTAGAACCTCAACAAGCTTCGCATTTGGCTAGAGAATTTATGATTAAAACTCGCAGACGCAAAGGTTTGTCGGAGGATGTTTCCATTAATAAGTTCTTCGATGATCCCATGTTGTTGGAGTTGGCTCGTCAAGATGTTTTGCTTAATTATCCTCTATAAGAATATGCTATGGATTTTATATATTTACTTATAGGTATAATAAGATTCTGTTTTGAATAAAGTTTCTAAAACAGTAAATTTCTTGGTGTGTTTATTTAAATACTTTTCAACAGCTTTTATACATTATTATATGTAAGTGTAAAGCTATAAATTGCTCTAAGAGCTTGAAGCTTTAAAAAGCTTATGTGGCACAAGTATCCTTTTTTGACAATAGATGTCCTTAACTGAATTGTTATAAAATTGAAAATTATTGAATGTATTCATTAGGAAATAAAAATGATACATGGCTTCTCAGGCTTTACAAATGGCCCAGTCCATAAGGCGCTACTCTAAAATTTTTAAAATGCCAACATTTTAGTAATAAATGCAGTATGTGACAACACATGCAATTTTTCTGATGCAGTTTTGAGAAATGTCTACCCTATTTAATTTTTACTATTTTTCAATATACATCTTATATACCACACGTTTTTTGTGGTACACTTTTAAGTATGTTATTGTCCACCAATATTGAGTAAACATATATGGTTTAAAAAGTTCCTTTCTCTAGATATGCACAATATATAAAATTTGTTCGATTAATCGAAAACTCGAATAATTGAGAACCCTATTGAATACCATTTCAAATTTGAAAGTAGTCAATAAAAATAACATTTTAAAATCGGCGAAACATTATTTTTTGAAAAACTTAAATCGTAATGTTGTTGTTGTTGCTGCTGTTGGTTGTAGTTGTTGTTTTTACAACAACATCAGACAATAGCTAAGAAAAACTATTTACCATTATACTACTAACTTGAAAACTAACTAACTTTAGCCAAACAGAAATATGTGGAGATGAATCAAAATGAAACAGTTGAGGTGGAAAAGTATATAATTTTATTGCATTGATATTACATCTATCCTCCTTTTCTCAAATTCGTGAAATCGTCCTTCATACAGCTTAATTGGTAAATTAGTTGTCGACTCTTTCCTGAATTTGAATTATTTGCACACCTCTTCCATTTACAAAATCATTTAGTTTAGGACATAGAATAAGTACATTGAAGGAAAGGAGATAATAATGTGAATAATCGACCGTGTCGAATCTTATATACCCTTCACCAAAGTATACTTTAATCGAAGAATTTTAAAACCGCGGTTTCGGTTTTTTCGGTTTTATGATAAGTTATTAAATATTAAGTGTTATAGAAACAAAATCGGTTGATAATATAGGAAATACTATACAAATTTAAAGTGCTCAATGGTATTATGATACCAAAAATGGAGAAGTAAACCAAACTAAGGAGTACTTTTTCGTACTTTAAATAGTATTTTTTGAATTTTCTATAATATTGAACCTAGAATCAGAAAATTACTTTCAAATTTCAAACGTAACGATGGTTTAAGTGTGGAAAATGGGTACTTTTTCTTCTAATAGTACTTTTTGTTATATTAAATTATTTAACTTATATACATAATAGTTGGCTGATATGCTTCTGAGTAAAGAAAGTATAAAGGATAGAGAGCTTAATGATATTGAGGTAACAAAAACATGATGACTGAGATAGAATATTAAAAGGGACTTGGAGGTACTTTTTTCCAACTAATAGTAGTTTTTGAATATTTTATAACGATGAGACCTAGAGAGACGAAATTAAAGGGAGACTTAATAGTACTATTTAATTGTTTTAAGTGGGGTGACGAAGCGCACCGGGTCAGCTAGTACTCCATACTTTTATCGGATATTTGAAAATAACTAAGTTGCATTCTTTTTTTAATTAAATAAATAAACAATAATTTGAAGTTTAATTGTCGGAAATACTCGTATGAATAATATTTTTATACCCTTCACCTTCGTCACAGAGTATAACAGAGATGTCATATTTGACGTTTAAAAAACGCCAAATCAGATGCTAGGGCAGTTCTCATAAAAAGAGATAGCATATATTTTGTACTACAATATCTGTAATGTGTTAATGCAAAACGCTATATACAACACGAATTTGGTAGACAAAGAAAAATAAACAAAACAAACAAATAAATTTGTAAAACAATTGTTCGTGGTTTGTGGCACAAAATTCTTGTTTTGTTAAAATATATTCTGTGCTATGTGTTTTAAATGTTTTATTACAAAGAATTATTACTTTTAAACAAATGTTAAAGTTTGTACTTACATTTATTTATGTACATCCAATAAAAAACAATAATAATGAAGATATCTGAAACATTTTTATTGTTTGTTTTCAAAGAAATTGAATTATTGCGGCAGAAAAATAAAGCAAAACAAAATGAAAAGGGCAGTTTATAAAGATAGAGACAAATAGAAAACGCGATTATTTTCTGTCTCGTGACACCTCTGTATAGTACTCTGTGCCTTCGTGAGAAGGGTATATATAAATTTGTCATTCCGTTTGTAATTTCCACAATATAATTTTCCGACCCTATAAAGTATATATATTCTGAATCCTTATAGATAGCGGAGTCGATTAAGCCATGTCCGTCTGTCTGTTGAAATCAATTTTCTGAAGACCCCATATATCTTCGGGATCCAAATCCTCAATAATTCTGTCATACATGCTTTCGAAAAGTTTCCTATTTAAAATCAGCAAAATCCGTCCATAAATAACGGAGATATGAGCAAAAATCGGAGACAACCTCTATTTTTGGCCTATTTTTTTATATATATCTTGATTACTAAGTCATAAATATAGACAATATGGATATCTAATGATAGATATTTCAAAGTCCATTGCAACGATGTATATACAAAGTTGGACCTACAATGGGTCAAAATCGGGAAAAATATTTTTTAACCCGAATTTTTTTTTTACAGAAAACATTCTTTTGCCATAAATTTTTTTCATTAATAAATAAAAAAAAAAAATTTGTTAAAACTTGGAAAAAACTTTTAAAAAACAATTTTGAAAAAAAATTTTTTTTTAATTTTATTTTAAAGTATAATTTGGTGAAGGGTATATAAGATTCGGCACAGCCGAATATAGCTCTCTTACTTGTTTTTAAATGAGTTTGTGTCATTGTTTGACTAGCTTGCGAAAGGTTGCCTGCTACATTCTTTAACAAATTTAAAGAAATCATAAGATATCTTTACATCGATTTGTTTTTAGAGAAATTTGATGAAAAAGTTAGTTTTTCATTTCTAAATTTTGAATTTTTCTACTGAAAATAGATTTTAGACCTATGGTTTCTTGAGGAAACTTTCTTAGAATTTTCCGTAGATTGCGTTTCTGCTATACGATTTTTTACTTTTTGATCGTCCATACAAATCGACCCAGCCTATTGTACATACATATGTATTACATTTTAAATTCTGAAAATTTCAATAAATTCTATTATTGAAATTCAAAATATGTATTCTCATAATTTAAAATGATTTATAGAATATCGGTAATTATGTTTTAGGTATAACAGTAATGATAGTTATTTCGGTACAAGGCTATTTTACCAATCTTTCAAAATATGAACTGAAAATCTGTGACTATATTTTCAAAGATGGTCTATATTAAATAATTATAAAACACACTTACCTCTAAATTATACGTTTACGAAGTGAATATGTATTAGGAAAATATTTTATTTTTTTTACACGCGCAAATCACACTAAATATTTTATTTATGACATACCAATATTTTCTTTATAAAATTTTAATTTTTTCTTATTTTTTTTATAAAAACATATTTTTTTATCAAACTAATTTTGCTTTCCTCATTTTTTTTATATTTTTCTTCCTTTTAAATAAACACAACAAACAAATACAACAATAATACGTACGAGTAAACGACACGGAACAGAAAATATGCGACAGAGACTGCGCTGTCGACTTCACTCCATTGAAATTTGACAATAAAATTGCTATTTTTACTCTAAAACACAAAATTATTAAGGAAATTTTACTACACACTTATAATAAACTATTGCTTACTACTTATTTCATATAATTATTAAATTTAAACACTTTCTACTATTTTAATTAAAATTTTATTAAACCGTTTTTACAAAACACACGCGTTGCCGAAAATGTTGCAAATAAACTGATTAACGAACTTAGATGAGAAAAGGAGCTGAAATTAACTAGTTAAAGCTAAAGGGAAGTGAGAATGAGAGGAAATAGAAAAAAACTTTAGAAAGCTTCTGATAAAAAGTTCGTTATTTATTTGTATCGTTTATTATTAACTGAAATTAAATTTAACTAATCAGTTTTTATACAAAAACGCAAATCGAGTACATAGAAAATTATAATAGAAGGAGACGTTGCACAGTGGGCTCAATCGCAATAGTGGTAACAATTCAGTATATTCTAAACTGCTGGTCCGTTTGCAAAATGATGAAAGAATCTTCTAAGCTACGGGTCCGCTTGCAGAATGATGTATGAAAGAACCATAGATGGGGATATAGTCTTTAAGAAAATTAATTTGTTACCACCCTGTTAGAATACAAGGAGATACTGGATGTCAAAGTCAACCACCTCTGCTTAGGAAAACTTTGGACAGATTGTAACATGTATAAATGTGAATAGATTTCAAACAATGAAACGTAATACATTCTTTTGCAAGATTCAGATTTATTACCACTTTTTTGAGATTGGCTCCACTCTGCATCAGAGATGTACATGAGTTGATTCGCTTTTTTTCTATATGAATGAAATCACTGCATTTGTTGTGTTTTCAATCATCAACATGTGCTAATTATATTGCTTGCGGTGCTTTCGGTCTCACAATTGATTGCCAATTTCTCAATCATTTGTTAAATGCCGCTAGCAATAACAACTCAAAAATGATTACTGTGTTTTGATTAGTATGCAAAGTATTCAAATGATTCACAAAAGCTCGATGATAAGTTGAATGCATAGTACAAAATCAGTGCATAAATTTGTTTTAAATGACTTTTCGCGCGTGGTTCAAGAACTAAATTTCGTCTAATTTTGATAAAATAAACTCCGAAATAAAAAAAAATATTGAAAATGGTGTTTTCCGTATTATTAAAAATAGAAATATGCAAGAAAAATCCTTCTAAATACAGTCTTAAATTAATTCAAACATACTCATATAGGAAAGTGTATATTAACTCAAAAAGCTCTTCTTATATTCATAACACTCATATTGATTCGCTGCTTTTGTGAATGGTAAGAGTTGACAGAATATGCAAGCAATTACATGCATCTTGTAACAAAAGACTTGCTGTGGTGAATCATACAATGACAGTTTTCGTTTAGTTTAGTATAGTGATAACTCAGTATTCATTTTTTTCAAAATAAAAAATATGTCATTTGAATGGTATTCATGGACATCTCTGCACTGTGCATATGATTGGCAAAACTTTATAGAGTTCATAACTTGTACAAATATGCACAGATTTAAATGAATAGATACATGTGTGTTTTTATATATGTATTTCATTTAAAATTTAGTCCTACTGCCAAATACTGTGGTTGACAATACAATGGAAACTTGTCAAAATATTCAATTAATAGGTCAAAATCTAAAAATATTCTTAAGAAATTTTAATTGAATTTAATTTAATATTAACAAAAACATATTAGAACACAATTAATTAAATTCTGAAAATAGAAAAAAAACTAAAAAGTAATAACAGTTATGGTATTGGCAAACAATGGAAACATAAATATATTTTTTTAGTAACTGCTAATAGCTTCCATATTATTACTTATAGCTTCCATATAACGCTTGTGTAGGGTATTATATGGTAGGACTTTTACTTGTTTTTTGTATGAAAAATCTAATTCTTAGCTCTATACAAAATACAAAGTGGCCAATTTTATTTATCCACATTTGAACACATTTATGTAAATGTATGTCGATTTATGCAAAAATCCTACCTAAATTAACGGCCTAAATAAATAACGAACTTATGGTCAAAAGCTTTAATTTCCTCCCATTCTCTCATTCTATTAGCAATAGCTTCTTGTTTTTTTTTTTCAAATTCCTTTTCTCACCAAAGTTCATTAATCAGTTTATTTACAACAGTTCGGAAACGCGTACGTTTTAGTGAAATCTTGTCAATAAAATAATATAAAAAATAGTAGAAAGTAATTTAATTGTATTATTTTATTTAATAAATGTTAAGCAATAGTTGTTTTATAAGTGTATACAAAAATGTTCTTAAAAATTAAGTGTTTCCATTAAACTCAAAACAATGAAGTCGACAGCGCAGCCTCTGTCGCGTATTTTCTTTCTTTATCGGTTCGTTCGTTCATTCGTATGTATGTGTTGTTGTTTATTAAAAAGACAGTAAAATTATAAATAAAATACCGTATTATTTTTTTTTATAAAGAAGTTAAAATATTTTTTTACAAATTTTATTTCGTAGGCAATTATGTGATGTAAAGGTAAGTGTTTAATATTTATTAAATATTATTTAAAGCATTTTTACGTATTTCTATTTTGAAATTTATACAAATTAAACAAAATAATGCTTAAATATATTACTTAATAACTGTAAATACAGCTCACAGTTGGGGAACTGTAAAAAGTAGAAATTAATGGCTATAGAAATATAAGATATACATGGTATATATCAAAGCGTAGGAAATTATGTCTTACTAGCTTGACCCGGTGCGCTTCGCTACCCCTGTCGTAGTCTATGTTGGAAATTTCAATAAAATCGTTTCGGCCGTTTAGTATTTATTTTTTAAGAACTAAAGGTACCAATTTTACCGGTTTTCCCCCTGTTTACCCCTTTCTGGTCCAAGTATTGAAAAAAGTTATAGCCTATTGACGCTTCCAAGTAAGGATCTATCTACGTTCCAAATTTCAATAAAATCGATTCAGCCGTTTAGGCGTGATGCTCAAACAAACAAACAAATAAACAAATAAACAAACAAACAAACTTACAAAGACATTTATATATTTATATAGATTTTCAGAAATGTATACAATTTTTAATCATTAAAAAATTCAAATTTTTGTAAATAATAAGAAACAAATTGTAGCTGATTTTTTGTTTAAATTTAAGTTTTTAAAATGTAACACAAATTATGTCCTTGAATCTTTTTTAATGAAATTTTACAGTTACATATATAGACATTTTTGATAAAAATGCCATAATGACTGCCTGTAATTCTCATTCACTCTACAGTATTATTTGTATAATATCTTCAGATTTCCTCAATGTGTATTAATAAGGTGAAGTTAAGGTAGGGCAAGGAAAAATATTTGACGAAAAATACGTAATCACTAAATCACTAAATCACTACTAGCTGAACCCGGTCCGCGTTGCTGGCCCTTAGAAAACATCTGTTTTATATTGCATCTCGATCTCGATTTTAATATACAGAGTCGGACAAAGTCTGTGATCCAACCGGTGGCAGTCCGGCTGGTTCCAATGAATTCAAAAATTCAGTAGGATAATCGACGGCTTGTTTTTCGTTCATTACTGTGTCAATCGATTTGCATTTTATTGTTTCGCCAGGAAGTTTCAATTGTATTTATTTATTGAGCTTGTTAACATCATAATTTGTTGGTGCCAAAATTGCATGTTCCCACAGCCAATCCGAATTTTTGTAGTTGGTTGCAAGACTTGGGAATCAATTGAAATTTTTCCAATTCTGATGTCCAACAATTGTTTTGAGAATGTTTCGGCAGAAGGGTAGTGCAGCAAATGCACACGCATGTTCGTTGATAGTGTTCGGCTTCTGTAGCTTCATTTCCAGTGATATAAATTTGAAGGAACTTCGCATCATCATTAGGAAGCGGGAGCAATGATCCAATTCTGTGGTAAATTTGGCCTTGAACTTTAAAGGTGGGCATGAAGCCGACGTCATTTGAAATCATGAGTTGCACTTTTTGATATTTTGAAGGAAGTGCTTGGAAATAGGATTGGCACCGGAAATGTAACTTAGAAGCAGCTTAGGCGGCTCAATAACTGGTGGCAGAATAACTTTACCATTCGAACAGCAAATTCCCGCAGATTCCTTAGGGAACTTCAAAACTCGGCAATGTAAGCAATGTTTGTCCATTGCGACAATCAGTACGTCCTTGTGATTCCTGTATTGTAATAAAATGCCGGCAACTTTAAATCGATTCTTTCTCTTGATCGAGCCATTCAGGAGCGATTGACTTCTAGTCTTTCGATATGCTGTTGAGGTGTCTCTGCAGCACTAGATGAAGATGCAATTCGACGCATTTGCTGAAGCCGTGATTCTCGTTCTCTTCCCGTTTCTGCGGCCCTAGACGTAGATGCCCTTTCTAAAACAAATTTTATTTGAATAAAACCGTTATTATACCCTTCACCTTCGTGAGAAGGGTATATATAAATTTGTCATTCCGTTTGTAATTTCCACAATATAATTTTCCGACCCTATAAAGTATATATATTCTGGATCCTTATAGATAGCGGAGTCGATTTAGCCATGTCCGTCTGTCTGTCTGTCTGTCTGTCTGTCTGTCTGTCTGTCTGTCTGTCTGTCTGTCTGTCTGTCTGTCTGTCTGTCTGTCCGTCTGTCTGTCTGTTGAAATCAATTTTCTGAAGACCCCAGATATCTTCGGGATCCAAATCTTGAATAATTCTGTCAGACATGCTTTCGAGAAGTTTGCTATTTAAAATCAGCAAAATCGGTCCACAAATGGCTGAGATATAAGGAAAAAACCAGGACAACCTCGATCTTTTACCTATTTTTGGACCTATATCTGGATTACTAAGTCATTAATATAGACAATATGGATATCTAATGATAGATATTTCAAAGACCTTTGCAACGACGTATATAAGACCATAGTAAGTTGGACCTACAATGGGTCAAAATCGGGAAAAAATTTTTAACCCGAATTTTTTTTTCACCAAAAGTTTTTTTGGCTAAATATTAAAAAAAAAAAATTTTAATTTAAAAAAAAAAGTTTTTTAAATTTAAAAAAAAATAAAAAAAATTTAAAAAAAAAAATTCGAAAAAAAAATTTTTTTCCAAAAAAAAAATTAATTTTGTTTACCTAAAAATATTTAAAATTTTTATTTTGAAGTATAGTTTGGTGAAGGGTATATAAGATTCGGCCCAGCCGAATATATCTCCCTTACTTGTTTTTTATTAAAAATGGAATGCGGAGAGTTATTCAAAATATTATTTTATTTCATAGATTTCATATGAAAATTTCTTATTCATGCACAAAATTGTTTATTGATAATATAAAAGAACTTTTATAGTACCGGATATGTGTTGAAATGTATTCCTTTCCTCGCTTACACCAAATAATACGCTTCAGAGTACACCACTTTGAATTAAAATTTTTAAAATGATGTTAAAAAACAAAATGAAAATTGTCATTGTTTGAACGTTGGGAATAAAAAAAGTATTTATGTATTTCTCCAATTGAAAAAAAATTTTTTGGTCGACAAAATTTTTTTTTTTGAAAAAAATTTTTTTTGCCAAATTTTTTTTTACAACAATCACTGACTTTGTAAGCCTGTATATAAGAAACTAAATAAACTATCTGTGAGAATTGAAGAAAAGGTCGATCAACAATTATACAATAATATTTTTTTTTATGTCATTAGCGGCATAGAATAAAAATTTGATTCTGCCACGCCATTCCGTCCATAGACCGAAAATCAAAAATCTGACTTTACCGTGTTACCCGCTAGGGTTTTTTGAAGATTGCGTAAAAATTTTTATCAAAATCGGTCAAGCCGTTTTTGAACGGAACGTACATACACAAACCTGTTTTTATATATATATGGCATTAACGGTATAATGTAAAAATTTGATTTTTACAGTGTTACCCGCTGGGCTGTTCTGAAGATTCCCTGAAAATTTCATCAAAATCGGTGCAGCCGTTTTTTATATATATATATTAGGGTGACAGCCGATTTCTCTTTTTAGATTTCAAAGAGTGCCGGGTGGAATATTGTGACACTAGGTCTAAAAGATAAGTACTGAAAATTTTAGGCAAATCGGACAACGATTTCGGGACGCGCATCGAGGTCAAAGGTCAGATATATACAAAATTTTACTATTTATATGAAAAAAATTTGTGATACTCCTTAACTTTCTACATTATGTTACAGAAATTTGTACATTTATTTATATTAATGAAAACTACAGTCAAAAAAATATTTTTTAGATTAAACCTATATCTCCATTGGGTCAATTGACCCACAAACTGTATTATCGTTAAAATTCGGAAAAAATGCAAATTTTTAAGTTTTTGTAAAAATTTTGCTACTAAATAATTATTTTTGCAATCGAATGGATAAGAATCGAAATATGTACGTAATTGTCGTTCTAATGAGATATAAAACATAAAAATTGGTTAAAAAATTTTAAAGTTATTAAAAATTCCCCAGACCATTAACGTGTCTCAGGCCACTTGAACAAGAAATGTAGGAACAAAATTAACATATTTTAAGAAATATTAAAATTAAAGCTATTTTTTACTTAAAATATATCCGTATTTACATTCGTATGAGTTTTTGTGTTTGTAGAATACCGTTAACCTATTCGCAGAGATGGCCAAAAAAATTAATTTTTTTAACGGCAGTTTCAAACCTCCATTTTAAAATTATTAAAAATTGTCTTAAACAAATTTCAGTATTTTTTGATCATTACATTGGGATTTATTGAGATCATAATAGAGAATAAAAATATGAAAAAATTATGTCAATACCTTAAGGTCTAAAATATACAATAAGAGTGCAAAAATGGAAATTAACCCTTAATATAATTTGGGGCCCAAACTTTTAAAATCGCGAAAACCACAGTCAAATATAAAGTCATTTTGACCCCAAGTGCTTTTAAGGGTTAATTTCCATTTTTGCACCGTTATTGTATATTTAAGACCTTAAGGTATATTTTTCGCAAGTTTCCTTAAAATTTCTTCAAAAATGTATAATATTTCGCTATCTTTCATTTAGAAATTGCAAATATTGCTAAATTTTACCTTTAACCTTCACCATTTAAGGGTTAAAGTTGTCCGCTTTTAGTAAAACTTTCAGAGTATATTTAAAATGATCTGAACTATAAGATTCTGTATAGGTTTTACTTAAAATTCGTACCAGTAAGGAAATTTCTCTCATTCGCCAAAATATGGCCAAAAAAATATTTTTTCCCGAAAATCACAAAATTTAAATCGTAGGTACGGAAAAACTGTAAGAGGTATTGACATAATTTTTTCATATTTTTATTCTCTATTATGATCTCAATAAATCCTAATGTGATGATCAAAAAATTCTGAAATTTGTTTAAGAAAATTTTTAAAAATTTGAAAATGGAGATTTGAAACTGCCGTTAAAAAAAATTAATTTTTTTGCCCATCCCTGCGAATAGGTTAACGGTATTCTCCAAAGACAAAAACTCATACGAATGTAAATACGGATATATTTTAAGTAAAAATTAGCTTTTATTTTAATATTTCTTAAAATATGTTAATTTTGTTCCTACATTTCTTGTTCAAGTGGCTTGAGACACGTTAATGGTCTGGGGAATTTTTAATAACTTTAAAATTTTTTAACCAATTTTTATCTTTTATATCTCATTAGAACGACAATTACGTACGTATTTCGATTCTTATGCATTCGATTGCAAAAATGATTATTTAGTAGCAAAATTTTTACAAAAACTTAAAAATTTGCATTTTTTCCGAATTTTAACGATAATACAGTTTGTGGGTCAATTTGACCCAAAGGATATATAAGTTTAATCTGAAAAATATTTTGTTGACTGTAATTTTCATTAATATAAATAAATCTACATATTTATGTAACATAATGCAGAAAGTTAAGGAGTTTTACAAATTTATTTCATATAAATAGTAAAATTCTACATATATCTGACCTTTGACCTCGATGCGCGTCCCGAAATCGTTGTCCGATTTGCCTAAAATTTTCAGTACTTATCTTTTAGACCTAGTGTCACAATATTCCACCCGGCATTCTTCAAAAGTCAAACTCAATTTTTTTTCCATACAACTGATTGTCACTCTAATATATATGGCATTAGCGGTAAAATGTAAAAATTTAATTTTGCCACGCCCCTCCGCCCACAGACCGAAAATCAAAAATCTGACTATACAGTGTTACCCGCTAGGCTATTCTGAAGATTCCCTGAAAATTTCATCAAAATCGGTTCAGCCGTTTTTGAGTTCATTCGGAACATACATACATACCCACATACATACAAACATCCATTTTTATATATATAGATGTATTTTATTGTAATTCTTTTATTTCACAAATTCCTTTTACTTAGGACAATTCAAAACAAATAATTAGTTTTATATTATTATTGCGAATTGTTTAAAAAGATGAAAGAAAATACATAAACAATAAAAGCGGGTGAGTAGCAGTGAAATTTAATCCTCAAAAGTCCAACTGATGACCAAAATAAAATTAATTTGTTTTTACAGTTTTCATATTTTGACATTTGACAATAAAATATTGTATTTGTTGCCGAGACGCTGATTTGATCTAAGCAACCAGTGAAATGTGCATAGGAACTAACTTATCCCCCATTAATAAATTTCAGTGAATTTATCAATTAAATTGGCACATTAAATTGTATTCAATTCATCAATACACAACGTGGAGTGGTATTTTTATATTAATGTCGTCTTCAAATAAAAAACCTTAGTGCTGTTTTTTTGTATATACTTCGAAAAAACATAACAGGAAAATATATAAAAAAAAGTGTCTAAACAGTCCCAAACCACCTTTTTCACTTTCGAATTATGTATTTCCCAAAGATAAATTGTGTACTTAAGAAGTCTATATTTGAAATTTAAAGTCTGTCGATCATTAATTTTTCACCTTCTATACCGCCTTAATACCGTCTAATGAAAAAATTACTCAGGGTTGTCATAATCGATTCCGACAACGATTGGATTCTATGACAACCCCGACTATTTAAATACACATGCTTGTGAGTAGAGATGCCAAACGGGGAATCCCGTTCCCGAAAATCCCGAAGCTCGGGATTTTTTAATTTTAAATCGCGGCATTTTCGGGATTTTCTTAATCCCGTTTTTCATAAATAAATAGGGAAAATTGTAATTTTTGTGTGCATTTTGACATGCCCGATTATCGCAAAGTGATGTTCAGCAAAGTTGTTAAGCACAACGCCTTATAAATATATCATCCTTGCTCGAATCTATATTTAAAATTTCCGGTAACGGGAAAGAATCCGCTGTTTTACTATAAAAAAATAAAAAAAGTAATACAAATTTGAGAAAATTTTGACTTTAAAAAATCGTTTTTGTGTGTGAGATTTTTATTCCAAAATGACCCGACATTTTTTTTAGTAAATAACA
Organism: Calliphora vomitoria; assembly: GCA_942486065.2. Taxonomy (NCBI): domain Eukaryota; kingdom Metazoa; phylum Arthropoda; class Insecta; order Diptera; family Calliphoridae; genus Calliphora; species Calliphora vomitoria. The sequence continues at coordinate 40,035,609 of OW818029.2, forward strand.
CAAAATTTGCCGTCGCATAGTGCTAGGGTCAAAATTTGGTTATAGCCCTAATGTACATTGTACATACTTTAGTGTTATTTCTTCTTATATAATGTACATAATCATGCATGTATTTTATAGCAATCAAATGTGATTTATTATGAATTATATTTTTTGTAAAATAATACGTATCTTTCTTTCCCGAAATTTTGATAAAAAAACCCAGGTTTTTAAAAATCAGTCCCGATTAGCATCTCTACTTGTGAGTCTACGAAGCTACAACTGAATTTATTGATTTAGAACAGAGTAAAAAACAAGTACCAAAAAAGTACCATTGCTATAATTTGTTCCCTTTTTTTGCACATTAATTTTAGATTTACCAAATATACATATCGCACTGGTTCTTCTAAAGAGATTCAAAATTTTTCAATTTCCACTTTTTGCAAGAAATCGATGTACAGTGGTCATATCTACCCACTGTTAAAATCTTACATCATTTTTTCTACTCTTTCGCAAAAAAATACAGTTGTATCCGTCTTCAGCTTTCATTGTATTGTATTAAAAAATAAACTGAACTCTCTTTAGTGGAACCAGTGCGATATGTATGTTTTTCGAAACTCATATTGCAATTTAGAAATCTACAATTAAAATTTCATGTCTGTGTGTCATCTATATAAATCTTCTATATAAATATATAAATGTCTTTGTAAGTTTGTTTGTTTGTTTGTTTGAGCATCACGCCTAAACGGCAGAATCGATTTTATTGAAATTTGGAACGGAGATAGATCCTTACTTGGAAGCGTCAATAGGCTATAAGTTTTTTTAATACTTGGACCAGAAAGGGGTAAACAGGGGGAAAACCGGTAAGATTTGTGCCTTTAGTTCTTAAACAATAAATACTAAACGGCCGATACGATTTTATTGAAATTTTCAACATAGACTACGACAGGGGTAGCGAAGCGCACCGGGTCAAGCTAGTATAAATATATAAATGTCTTTGTAAGTTTGTTTGTTTGTTTGTTTGTTTGTTTGTTTGTTTGTTTGTTTGTTTGTTTGTTTGTTTGTTTGTTTGTTTGTTTGTTTGTTTGTTTGTTTGTTTGTTTGAGCATCACGCCTAAACGGCTGAACCGATTTAATTGAAATTTGGAACGTAGATAGATCCTTAGTTGGAAGCGTCAATAGGCTATAACTTTTTTCAATACTTGGACCAGAAAGGGGTAAACAGGGGGAAACCGGTAAAATTGGTACCGTTAGTTCTTAAACAATAAATACTAAACGGCCGAAACGATTTTATTGAAATTTCCAACGTAGACTACGACAGGGGTAGCGAAGCGCACCGGGTCAAGCTAGTTTATTATAAATAAACACAAACATTTTTTTTCATCATTTTTAATTTATTACCATATACCCACTTTGGCCATTTTGGGGCCTTGAGGCTTCGTTCCCCCGAACTTCTGCCAAATGACCAGAAGTCTTACAACCAACTACAAAAATTCGGATTGGCTGTGGGAACGTGCAATTTTGTTATCAAATGACGTCCTTCGGGGCAACTAATATCGTAAACAACGTCGCACAGTGGGAAATAAATCTGTAACATCTATATTACATTTTTAAAAATATCCTATTTCTTCGTTTGTTTTGCTATTTCACATTCAAAACTTAAACTCGACAACACTTCCTCTTTACCCGTGTGAAATTTCATTCAGACCGGACTAACCGTTTAGAAGTTACAGATTTATTTCCCTGTTTTTTTATACCACTGTTGTTGTTGGACATCGGAAATGGAAAAATTCCAATTGATCTGTAAAATGCAAATGCATATTCTAGCCGTTGTCGACAAGGTATTCCCAAGTCTTACACTTATATGTATTTAGATATCGGCTACAACTTTGTCATATGACCACCTCATCCGCCGTCATCTGGCTACAGATAATAAGTGTTTAGGGTGCGAAGTCAGGTCGGGGGAGTTTTCTAAGGGCCAGCAACGCGGACGGGGTTCACCTAGTAATTTATAAAAATATTTGGTTTATTTTTTTCTTAATATTTTGTAGCTGCGATGTGAAGGATTTTGTGAAATAAGCAATTGTTGGCAATAATTTGGTCAACATGCCATTATTTTAGAGTGATTTTCGGTTTTAATAAAAAAAATTTAAGTATTCTTAAGAATTAGCTTCGATTGTGATCTATTAATTGAATATTTGCAAAAGTTTCCATTGTATTGTCAATTACAATATGGTTTTAAATTTAGCTTTTCCCCACAACAACTACATATAAACAAATTAATATCAAAAACTTGTTTTTTTTTTTGTTGTATTTTTGATGTCTATTTATTATTAATTTTGTTTCTTATTTAAAATTCTGCGAAATTTTAAAATACATCAAAAACCTTCAATCTCTTTTAATGGACTTTCTCCAAAACATAAACATAAATGCATTTTTTCTTTGTAATAAATGTTTAATACTTATTAGTGCAGGATGCGGGAGTTGCAAATAAATTATATATTTATATAAATTAATGTACAATACATATACAGATGTGTGAGATTATTTGCAAAAAAAATATATGTATACATATACATATGTATTAAATAGTAAATAAGTACGTATGTATAAATTAACAGCGAAAAAAGTAACAAAATTTAAAAAAAATATAAAAATATTGTATAAAAAAATTTTAAATATGGTTAATTCCCCGAAAATGTTCACATCAATGAAACAAACTTATAAAGGCAAATAATTTCTAAATTATTGAATTTTAATTAATCATGTTTCAATTATTGCTTTAACGATAATTAAATTTCGTAAAGCAGTTGGATTAAAACTAATTGCTTTACTTCTTTAATTTGAAAAAAGTACCGATGATGCTCATCGATTGCTCACCAAAGCTTATGGTGAATGTGTTCCATCGGTTTCAAAGTGCGAGAGATGGTTTGTGCGATTCAGAAGTGGTGATTTTGACACGGAAGACAAAGATCGCCTAGGCCAGCCAAAAAAGTTTGAATACCAAGAATTGGAGTCATTACTAAATGAAGGTAAACTCAACAAGAGCTTGCAAAATCATTGGGAGCGACTCAAGCTGCAATTTCGAGCAGCAGGATTTATCCAAAAGCAGGGAAATAGGAAATCATACGAATTGAAGCCGAGAGACCTTGAAATACGATTATGCATGTCCGAAATGATGTTTGAACGCTATAAAAGAAAATCATTTTTGCACCGAAGCCCGGTCAACCGACCGAATCGACACCAAAGCCAAATATCCATGGCGCTAAGGTGAGGCTCTGTATTTGGTGGTAGCAAAACGGTCCTATCTGTTATGAGCTGCTAAAATCTGGCCAGATCATCACAAGGGACCTGTACCGAACTCAACTGATTCCTGTGAAGCGAACATTTGCCGAAAAACGGCCAGATATTAAACCGTAATATTCTATCATGACAACATTCGAACACATATTGCAATACCTGTTAAAACTGTTTAAAATACTGGCCAATACTTTGAATAAATTGATATTGTACAAATGTTTCAAAATAAAAGTTTAAAATTTGAAAAAAATGACGTACCATCATATGATTAGAAAGTATATATACACAATCATAACTGAAATAAATACGCGTTGTTTGCGCTATGTCTCGATTATGTGTCCGAAGCGCATACGAAGTTAGAACATCTCAAATACTGATAGAAAAAACGTGAAAAAACATGATAACATTGTAGTTAGCGATCTAGGTGTATATACACACGCAGAGAAAACATATAGTTGTACATGTTTACAGTAACCATTTCCACATTTTTAAAAGTTTTTTAACAAAATTATAGTCACAGTAGCTAATTACATGATTGTGGTAACCATAATATGGTTAACTTACGATTCACATGATTGTATCTATTATATATATGGTTGCAGTAAATAAGTAAATGTTTGTGACAACCGTTTTAATATTCTCTTTAAATAAATTATAGTGGAAGTGCGAAATATGCATATTTATGCAAGGTTGAGTAAAACATGCACCATTTTCTGAAAACTTGTGAAGTATGCAAAAGCTCTGTTTATAACTATAAATGGAGAATGATGTGCCATTAAAACAAATTATCTTTTTTTTTCATAACAGAAATATTAAAAAATTCCCGCATTTTACCATATGTATATACTTACATATGTACTTGCGTAACCACATTATTTTAATTTGTTTTATTGTTGTTGTTGTTTAATTACAATTACGCAATGAACAACGAACGGTCAGGTCAGTTAATTTACCTTGAGAGATGCGTTATTATTCAGATGATGATGATGTTGATGATTATTGCAGTGATGATGACCCAAACCACACTTGAAAAGCAATCAATTTAAAAAAAATGTATGCATTATTTGTAAACTGAGTTCAAGCGGAAACGGATGATAATAATAACGACATTATTTTGTAACGGTATTTAAAAACAAATTATTTGACATTTTATTGTTATTTGTTGGAAATATTCTTATTTTTTATTTTTTTTATTTAACACTTGCATTTGATCAAGATTGGTAGATCCTTTTAATTTATTGTAGCATACGTAACGTTTTCATATAAATGCTTTTGAAATATAAATATATTTGCATATAAAAGAGCTTATTTATATGCATGTAAGCATATAGTGAGTGGGATACGAAACTAAGAACACAGTTTGCAGGAATTTATGTCCAAAAATTACATATTAAAAAAAAATTTTATTGGAAACAGATTCACAACTGCAATGTCGCAGTCTCACTTTGTGAATTCTCAGTCATTTAGCATAACATAACATGCCTCTAATTTTATGTTAATTGGTTCATTTTAATGGCAAAACGTGGGTACATACATTATAATTCGAATATGACTACTGCCTCCTGCATAAAAACAATAACTATAACAAAAAGTCAATGATGTTTCCGAAATACAAATGAAGCAACATTTTAAAAACTAATTAAAATGTTCAATCAATATTGAACAAGAAAATCTCAAACATTTAAAATCAAATTTTGAAAGTCGTTTTAAGCAGGAATTAGAAAGTAGCAATTGAACAAAAAAAAAATTAGATTGTCTTTATAATGCTCTACTGATGATAAAGCCAACATATGTGGAAAGCTAAATAGTTTTCTCGCTGGCTGAAAACTTTGCCACAAAAAAAAGAAATCGGATGTCAAATGACTTATTGAATGCATTAGTTATTTCGAAAACTTACTGATAATACTAATTTTGGTAGAAGGATTTATTTTCATATAAGACTTGTTTATTAAAATTCATTAGGATATAAATTATTATAAGACAATTATGAATGTTCATGTTATTTTCTGAAGGGGACCATGTATCGGTACTAGAGACAAATGTAGCCCGATTTCTGCAATACTTCACAGTATAATTTGAGAGTACTTAGAACTTATTTCGTGCAAAATTTTTTAAGGATTGTCGCATAACATACTTACGACTGCTCAAACAGTATTCCGGGGGACAATTGTGTGGGACTAGGGGCAATCATGGAATATTTTCAATTCCAAACAAACCTTATAAACAGAGAGTATTTGTGGAAAATTTTAGCCAGCTGGCTCCTATCGTTTGTGCCCTATCGTGTTTTAAACAGACAGACGGATGGAAATTTTATGTTATAAAATAAAACAACAACTTTATAAAATAAAACAACATTTTCTACAAAAATTTTGCGGTTTCAATTGCAAATAACTTTTAAACTGCATTACCAATTTTTACACGATTAGTCTCATAGTAATGGTAATGTAAGCTTTCCTAAAAATCCTTTAACTATGTACTCAATACGGGTTTGTTATGGATTTCTCACTGTTATAAAGTTCAGAATTTGACAATAATTATATATATTTTGTGTCAAATTTATTTTAATTTAAGCATTAGTTTTTCCTTGTTATATTTTTACTTAAATATATTAACGAAAAAAATATTTTTTATTGTTGAATTTTATGATTTTTTACGTTTAACTAAGATCCCGAAGTCCCGAAAAATCCCGGGATTCACATTTCTAAAATCCCGAATCCCGGGATTTGTAAAACCCAGTCCCGTTTGGCATCCCTAATAAATAACGAATTTTGCTTCAAGGAATGTTTACAAAAGAGGATGCTTCCATTCATTAATGTGTCCACTTATATTTGACCTGATTTTACATCCTGTCACTATGGAAAGCAAGGTCTTGAGTGGTACAAGAACAATAATATGTTATTTGTACCAAGAGAGGTAAATCCTCCAAACTGCCTGGAGCAAAGGCCAGTGGAGATATATTTGATCTTGATAAAAGAGAATTGAAGAGCACAAAACAAGTGTCCAAAAGGAGATGGACCCTAATAGAAGGGTTTCCGGAAATGGTACATAAATTCATCACTATTGATTAGAACTATAAAATTTTTATTTTTTGTAAATTGTAATGATAATTTCAATCAAATAAAAAAAAAATCGAAACTATAGGTTTAGTGGTTGCTTTTGAATAGCCATTTATGTATTTTAAGATTTTTTCGATCTCAGTCCTTGGTCATACTGCATTTTAATTCTTTCATCTCGTGATCCTTTTTTGTTTAAAAAGACTTTAAATTTTCAAATGAAATAATATTTGAAGTTTTTCTTTTTTTGATTCTAAAATGTGGACAGATTTTCAAAAATAGTAAAATTTTCAATTGCATAAAATTTTTACTAAAATTTGTTTTTCTAAATTAATTCTCTAAACACATAGTTATCTGTATAAAATTTCTAACATTATTAAGAAACTCCCACAACGGTACTGTTAATGGATCTGTAGGGTATGTCTTCAATGCTTAAACTCTCATACTCCTCTGCTGTGTCCATGTGAAATTGCATGGCAATTGGAAAAGCCAATTAGAAGTGGAAGATTTATTTTCAAAATATTTTGATTTTGCCCTTGTGGGCAATGCTACCTCATTATCACAGTTTTATCGTTTTTATAAATTCCTTCCAACAAAACCTGTGACATGCACGAATATTTCCTAAAAAAACCCAAGTTTTGATTTTAAGTTACTTCAAAATCAAGCACAGTTCCGTTCATATAGTAAATGTTTAACACATACAACTAAATACATTAACCTTTAGAGTAGAAAGGGGATATTAGTTTCGATCTTGTCCTTTCAAATATATAAATATGTAGAATTTTTTAATTGAATATAATTTTGAGTGCATCTGGTTTTTTGTAGTTAAAATTAAAAAAAAAAAACACATGCCATTAAAACCAAATGAAAGAGTGTTTGTTTGTGGTTTTTAATGAAATTAACAATCACTGTAAACTACACCTTTAACAAATACATACATACATTCATACATACTAGGGTGGCCCTTATTTTGAAATTTTTCAATTTTCGATGCTCCAAAGGTCTAAAATTGTTCTCCGTCATCTAAAAATCAAATTCTGAATTATCGACATTTTGGTAAAAAAATTAAGGGCCTAATTCAGAAACACGAAATGAAAACAGTTTTAAAATGTTTGTATGTTTTTAAATAATTTTTGAGTGTTTTTCATACAAAAATTTTAAAATTGTTTTACTTTCGTTTTTCTGAAAAAAAAGTGTTTGAAGAATTGCATGGACGACTTATCAATTCATGTTTTTTGGCACAATTTACTGTTACAATTTACAAAAAAAAAAAAATGTTTATAGTTCTAATCACTAGTGATGAAATTTTGAGCCTTTTTCGGAAACCCATTATTTTTATAGTGATTTCTGTCACTCTGTTCGAACAGGTTGTCCATCTCCGTTTAAAATCTACCACACTTTTGGACACCTTTTTTGCGCTCTTCAATTCTCTTTTAACAAGAGCCCAATATCTCTCCACTGGCCTTAGTTCCAGGCAGTTTGGAGAATTTGCCTCTCTTGGAACAAATACCACATTATTGTTCTTTTACCACTCAAGACCTTTCTTACCATAGTAACAGGGTGCGAAATCAGGCCAAACATAAGTGGACACACTTATTTGTCTTATAAATGGAAGCATCCTTTATTGTAAACATTCATTGATGTAAATTTCGGTATTTATAGAGCCCTTTGTAACAAATGTTTGGCCTTTTTGCCGCAACTGCATATTGCTTGCCATACCAAGAACTTTTTGAAAAATTTTGTCTGCTTTTGGGTCCTAAACTTTTCTTCAACATTCCCTCGAGCATCAGCAACATCAAAATTTTTACCCGTAAGCTGCGAAAAATCTGCCAGAACATACGTTTCGTCATCCATTATGCAGCAGGAATATTTGTTTTATAAAAATTGACTTCAATTTCCGTGCTCTGTTTTTGGCCTCTAAATTTTTAGCAGAGTTCCTGTCAAGAACTTTTTGATCCTTGTATGTTTTTGAACCAGCATTGGCTTTAACTTTTCGTACCAAATAGTCCGAGCACTGAGCTAACCGGGCTGCTTTCCTACCGTGAAGGCAGCCGGTTAGCTCTTTTGAAAATGCTGTCTATTTTATTGGCTTTAGAAACATCATGTGAACCATTCCTTCTACCTGAACCAGGTTTTCTATCAAGGGACAAGTTCTCCCGGTACTGTTGAATAACATTGGAAACATTGACGGCAGACCTTTGATTGTTTGGTCAACTTTTTGTAGGACCAAGTTGGGTTTTGTTGAAAATATTTAATAATTTTAGTACGCACTTTTTTCTGGTCACTCATTTTAATCAGATTAAGAACAAATGAACATAATTGACATTAAACATAATAACTGACATGCTTTACAAAGGTAACTAGATAAAAAAATTATACTTGGGTTAAAAGTTTTAATGAAAAACGTGTGTTAAGAATTTTTCAATCTCAGTTTTCATGTAAAGCATCTCAATAATTCTTGACCTACTTGAAGTGTTAATTTTCCTGTTTTCGACAGACATTTTTCTGTTTCTGCCACACAGAGACAACTGTTTTAGATGTGATAACCGAATTGCTAATCAAAGTACTGTACAGTAACTTTCGTACTGTACTTCCGAAATTTCCCGAAATATCCAGAAAATTATTCCCACGAAATGAGCGATATTTTAAGCATATTTGTAATGCTTGATGCAAATTAGGTAACAGCTGATATACAGAATTATTGGTTGTGAAAATTTACAAAAGAGAAGGGGTTTGATTATTTTGTGAAATTGTTTTTAAATGCCATGAAATAATTCACAGCAATTTTTATTTCATCTGGCGTCCACTTTTTGTTGGCTTTTTCTCTTTTTAATTTTTTATTTAGAGTTGTGGGCTCCATAGCTTAAATTTTGTTTGACAATTTATATTTTTTTTACAAATATCAGCTGTTCGAGTCATAGATAAATACACATAGATCGGAAACTCACCTGTCAAAGACCTAACTCAGTTGTCAAAAACCTAAGTGTTGAGAATGTATTAGTAAAAAAACTATGTGAAAACAAAAACAACACTCGTATGTGTAACATTTTTTAGTAATTTTTTTGTTTGAGTTTTTTTCTAGTTTCCGCTCTATGTATATTTTCTCTATGGTTCGAGTATCAGTGATGTAAACGCAATACACGTATAAAAAAATCTATACAGTTTTAGTATTGAGCAATGATGTGACAATTGAAATTCTGTGTATTTTGTTGTTGAATTGCAAACAAAAGCTACAGTATTTGGCAATTGCACTTTCGCAAGACCATATGCATTAAACACTGAACTCCGCTATTGTTTCTTTGAGTTGATTATTTAAGATTTTGTAAGTCTGAATTTTTAGAACATTACATATGTTTTTATTTGGACTTTAATTATCCATTATAACCAAATGTCAAAACCACTTTTTGACTTTTTTTATTGTTCGTACAATCGACTTATAGAACCCTAATACTTACATATACACTTTCACAAATGTAATACAAACATACATAAGTATATGTATGTATTTATTTACATATTTACTCGTACATATAGATTGGGATTCAAAATTAAAAAAAAAAAATCCAAATAATGAAATAAAACAGCAGTATGATTTATTTTTAACGTTTTTTTTTTGTTGTTATTGTATATATTTTTATTTAAAAAATACTCATATTTAATTATGATATACGTTTGAATGCGTGGGTGTATATACTACACATGCAGTAAAGTATATACACACACACACAAATAAACGTATGAATTAATTACACGCAAATTGCGGATTTACAAACATAAACTTTTTTTATTTATCAATATTAACATTTTTTACTTTTTGTTTTGTTTAAAAAGGAAGAAAAACGAAAAACACTACTAATTGAAGGATGGGGAAAATAAGATTTAATATTTTGTTGCATTATACTTTTTTTTTGTTGGCCATTTGTTGTTGAAGGGAGGTAGGGAACTGGTAAGGGGAAGGTAGGAAGAACGTTGTGTGTGTTGGTTTGTGTGGAAAGCCTTCTCCTTACAAAAATCGTAATATATGTATGTTGTACTTCCATATACATATGTATGTAGTTATTGTTGTTTATGATGTTGTATTGTGTTGTGTTGGTATTGTATTGTATTGATGTGTATAGGTGTGTGTAATTGGATATTGACGAACAACATTATTTGGCTGTAGGGTGTATGTATGTGTACACACACTTACACATATACAAGCGTGTGTTTGTATTTACATGCCACCATTTTGTATATCAGCTTCATATGCTTCATGTTCTTCTTGTTCTTCGTCGAATTCGACATCATCGTCAGTGGTTGCCTCCTGTGAGAAATAAAAAAGTAGTAAGAAAACAAACAAATGAACAAACAAACAAACAAATAAACGAAAAATCATCATCAACATCATCAGTGTAATGTAACGACGTGATGAAGGTTCAACAATAACAGCACGAGAAACAAAATTGAAAAATTGTTTTTAATTAAAAGTAGCAAATGGTTTCCGTTTCCTCTTCCACATACATATGACGACTATATCATCATGCATATTTGTAATACTAACAGTGTTGAGAAAAAAAATCAGGATTCACTTATTTCTTATATTCCCTTAAAATATCTCTAACGATTCATGCTAAAAATATCTCTTGTCAGCTGAATATGAAATATTTTACTCTGGCTGGGATAAAGTTAATTTACTCCTTTTGCGTATTTTTTGTCATAAAATTTGTCATTCCTCAATTAAAACTCTCTGAACAATAATGATCTTTTTATATTTCTTATCAAGACGGTTTACGACTTTTGTAGAAGTTGTCACCATTTAACTCATCTCAATGTCAATTTATTTCAGCTTGTGAATCATGCAATAATACCTCTTGAAACAAATTCGTCTACAGGTGAATATGGAATTTCAGAAAAGAACAATTGGACAAGAGATTTTTCATTTAAAAACCAATCGAAAATGAGATTTTCTATTTATCACTTAAGGAGGTCCTTAACAAAACTTAATAATTTGAGTAAATCTAATTAATTCAGTTGGATATATATTGGAAGGGTTTAATTTTGGTCTGTACCATTATAATAGGTATTGAATTCGAGTAAAATGTTTGGCCTTTGGTATGGTTTTTAACAATGTTAATATAGATCTTAATGCGTTAAAAAAAATAACGAAAAAATTGAAAGGAATCTTTATCCTTATATATTCTATTCTGAATTTGAAATGAAAAATCTAATTTCCAGTGGCATTTCATACAATATTTTCTACAGCACTTTTGCTCTTCACTGTATCTAGCAGCCTGGCCTTATGCAATACATCTACACATATATGTATGTTCATGGCACATAAATGCCCTTCCTTGTTTGTAAGCCTTATCTAAATCACAATTTTTGTGTTCTTCGTAGTTTTCTTCAGAAAAAAAAAAAAAACACCAACCACAAACATTATTATTCTTTTTCTAAGTTGTTGTTATTGTGAACATTTACATTTACACGTATTCCTTACATACACAGAGATACATACATATGTACATGATTTACATGTACATATGTTAGTGCGTTTGTTTACATACCTGGTATTGTTGATATTCTGATATCAAATCATTCATATTAGATTCAGCTTCAGTGAATTCCATCTCATCCATACCCTCACCGGTGAACCAATGCAAGAAAGCCTTGCGACGGAACATAGCAGTAAATTGTTCCGATATTCTCTTGAAGATTTCTTGAATAGCGGTGGTGTTGCCAATAAATGTACCAGACATTTTCATGCCACGTGGTGGTATATCACAAACAGCAACCTTAACGTTATTTGGAATCCATTCGACGAAGTAACTGCTATTTTTGCTCTGTACATTGAACATTTGTGTGTCGACTTCTTTCATGGACATGGGACCTAGGAAGATAAAATGAGAAAACAAAAACACATACAATTTATGAGAAATAAGTTATTTTGAGATTTTAAAGTTATGTATGTATATGTATTTTATAAAACTGTGTGGAAGTTAAACATCTTATGTATAAATATAGGCCACACGTTTAAGTGCTATTTTACACCAAAATATTGATGAAACATATATGGTTTAAAAGGTTTTTATCTCTAGATATGCAAAAAATTGTTGTAAAATTCTTTCCATAAAAGTGATTAAAAGCATTTTAAAAGTGGTCTAATTTCGATCACCAGTTGAGTCTAGTATTTATAGTTAGCTTAGTGAACAAACGTGCTAAGTTCACTTTTCATGAAAATTAAGATTTTTATAAAGGGGTTTCCAACAAGAGGTGTTATACACGCTTCAACAACGCATTGAAATTATTACAATTCACTACAAAAATGGTGAAAATCTTGCAGTCACAGTTCGCAAAACTAAAGCGTTTTTGGGTCGTCGTGAAGCACCTTGTCGGATCGCAATACAGAAATTGGTGGAAAAATTCTAGCTGTTGGGACAAGTTAGTGATGTAAAGAATAAAACCCGTGCACGTCGCTCAAGAATAACTGACAATATAGCTGCTGTAGCCCAAAGTGTTGAAGAAAACCCAGGTTTGTTCATTCCTCATCCTATGCGCTATCGAGAGATGATTAATGATTTTTTATGGTCGGAGTTGGTTGATAGTGATCTGGACAACGTTTACTTTCAACAAGACGGCGCTACGTGCCACACAAGCAACGAAACCATTGCTTTTTTACGGGAAAAGTTTCCGGGCCGTGTTATCTCTCGAAGAGGTGATCACAATTGGTCACCGAGATCTTGTGATTTAACGTCTTGCGACTTCCTCCTTTGGGACCATGTGAAAGATAAGGTCTACGTCAACAGCCCAGCGTCGATTCAATATCTCAAAGATAGAATTCGTGAGGATATTGAGGACATAGGGCATGGATATGGTCCTGTAATCGTGGTCGTGGTGGCCATTTGGCTGATGTTGTTTTTCATTATTAACGGCATACATTCCTCTTTATTATGAAATAAACATCCGATCATGTATCTCAAAAAATGTAATTTTTCTTTAAATACCAAAATAACAACTCTTGTTAGAAAACCCTGTACAAAACGTTAGAATAAGGGGGCTTATTTCATTTAGAACAATTGGGGTTTTAACTCATAAGGAATTAAGTGTTGAACTTGAGGGACTTAATTGGTAGCTCCAATTAAAATAACTGTTATCAAATGACAATTCTACTTTGTACTTTGGATTTGCGAACGATTTATATTCGGAATAGCAAGTGTTATATTCAAACAATCTTTACAAGTTGTTATTTTATATGAAACATAAATCACTTGTTGCTAGTTATCTTAGTCAACTGCAGTATTTTCCTAACTACTTATCAATAATTTCCAGATATAAAGGATTCTCTAAGTGAGTTATTGCAAAAAGTGAATTTTAAATGATGAATGATAGCTAATAACGGTTTGAAAATAAGTGATCCCCTTATTAATGGTCTCTAGTTCCATTTTAAACCATAGAGAAACTAGAGCGGAAACTAGAAAAAAACTCAAACAAAAAAATTACTCGAAATAATCACACATACGAGTGTTGTTTTTGTTTTCACATAGTTTTGTTACTAATACATTCTCACCACTTAGGTTTTTGACAACTGAGTTAGGTCTTTGACAGGAGAGTTTCCGATCTATGTGTATTTATCTATGTTTTAAACATCACCTATTTGTCAATAAAATGTACTATTTATTTATTTATAACAACTACGAATTATATTCCAACCTTATTTTTCTAGCAGAGCAAAGCTTCCTGAATATTTAAATTGAAAAAGTACTTTATCAGTAAATTTCTCTAAGTCAACATTATACATAAGTACGTAAGTACATTTTCTAATTAATTAAAATTTTAATTAAATGCGTGTTTAAAATTATAATTAATTTGCCAAAATTTGTTTTTCATATTTTGCTTTCGTTATCCTTTGTACAGTCAAAATGTTTTTTTTTTTGTTTACTAATGAACACAATTTTATACTTAATAACCAACATTAACAACTCTGTTTTATCTTAAATTCTGAAAAGAAAAATCAAAAGAAATTGAGAAAAAACAAATAAACAACAAGCCTACAAGAAGACAAATAACAACATAAAAAAACATATATTTTATTTGACTGATGACTCATAAAACAAAATAAAGGAACATAAAAATGTTTAAATTAAAATACAAATAATTAGAATTATGTATATCAACTTTAAGACCTTAGAGACCAAACCAACAAAATAAAAAATAAAAAAATATCTAAATACAGGTCGTGAGTGTGCGTGCCTCTCAAATATTAAAACAAATGAGCCTTAAAATAACTGACATACAGCAATGTACTTATGACGTTTGTAAGCAAGTATGAAAGAGAGTGAGTGTGTGTGTGAGTAAATATCCTGTGTAAGTCAAGTTGTTATTTGGAATATTCATTATACCCGTGGCAAAATAATTAATCAAAAAATTTATGCGTTAAAATAGTGGTCTTCTGGGGATATACACAAACACACTCACTCACTCACATTGACTGCCAAGCTACGTAGCTTTCGTTTTCCACTTCCTTTTGTTAAAGACGGCTTCTAAATACATTTGAACTTTTAACTGGGTTTGTTCGCTTGTAAAATTTATTTTAAATTTCTACTTAAATACTCGTACATATTCTTATTCTTATTTTAATTTGCCTTGGTAGCTGAAGGCCAGTTTTATGGTGGTATTTAAAGGTGTCAGGTGCATGTTTGAAGCTGTTTTTGAGGGCTTTGAGATTTGAAAGACGTTTAAGACATAGATTTTTTATTATTGTTGGCCAACATTTACAATTTATGTGTTTTTATTTATACGTTTCCTGCATAAATACACTTAATCTTATGAGTTTTATTTTAGTTTTACTGTTTGTTGTTGTTTTATTAAATGCAAATCTTTGTTGGCTTATAAACTGCAAAATAAATGAGCTGAAATTTTAATGTTTTAATATTGTTTCATACATACTTTGAAGAGGTCATAAAAAAGATTGCCACATAATTTGTTAGATAATAAAAATGGTAATTTAATGTTTTTTTGTTCAACTCAAATATATAAATTTTTTGTGCGGCTCTGGCTGGACTAATTAATTATTAGTTATAGATATAAGATTTGAAACACTTATTGTTAGCTCATTAAGTAATGGAGATACAATAAATAAATGCACAAAAAAATATTCAGAAAATAACTCGTACTCGAATCGAAATGTTAGAAATTATCACTTATAAGGAGTGAGATCGAAAAAAATCTTAACATACAGAAATGTTAATAAAAATTAAACCATAGACACATACTGCTCATGCAATAAGCATGTGTTGGTAAATTTAAAATTTTTGTTTATGTATGCGACACACAGACAATGCAGTATGAAAAATCAAAATAGTTTTGATTTTGAAATGAACTCGTACTGCTGACAGTTGTTCAAATGAACAATAGTATACATTTTTTCATTTTTATGAAATATAATTTTTAAATTTGACGTTTTAGTTACTGAAAAATAGAAAATAATAATTTTTTTTTGTTCTCAAACGCATTTTTTTAAATGATGATTGATAAAAATAAAAATCATAGTGTGCAAATATGTATCACAAAAAAATAACAATTATTTCTGACAAAAAAAAAATAAAAATCAAAGTCTGACAAATATTCCTGACAAAAAAAAAAATAAAAATCAAAGTTTGACAAATATTTCTGACAAAAAAAATAAAACTCAAAGTTTGACAAATATTTCTGACAAAAAAAATAAAAATCAAAAAATAACAATTATTTTTGACAAAAAAATAAAAATCAAGAAATTAAAAATCATGTTAATTTATGAAAATATAGTTGAAAACGATCAAAATGGTATGCTTGACTTGACTCTCCGATATTTTCTAGTGATGGCTTTTTTCCTTTGAAATTTCAAGAATAATTATTATTTTCGGTCCCTGTTTAAATCTACCACACTTTTGGACACCTTTTTTTGTGCTCTTCAATTCTCTTTTAACAATATCCCACTGGCCTTAGCTCCAGGCATTTTGGAGGATTTGCCTCTTTTGTTACAAATAACACATTATTGTTTTTGCTCCACTGAAGACCTTGCTTGCCATAGTGTCAGGATGCCAAATCAGGCCAAACATAAGTGGACACATTAAGAAGTTTTATGAATGGAAGCATACTCTATGGTAAACATTCCTTGATGTAATTTTCGGTATTTATAGAGCCCTTTGTAACATGTGTTTGGCTACTTTTGCTGCAACTACATATTGCTTGCCATACCAAGAACTTTTTGGGAACATATTCTGCTTTTGGGTCCTAAACATTTCTACAATATTCCCTAGAGCATCTGCAATATAAAAATATTGACCCAGAAGCTGCGAAAAATTTTCCAGAACATACGTTTCGTCATTCGTCATTATGCAGCGGGTATATTTTTTGTTATAAAATTTGACTTCAATTTCCGTGCTCTGTCTTTGGGCTGTAATTTTTTAGCAGAGTTCCTGTCAGGAACTTTTTGAGCCGTGTATGTTTTTAAACCTCTTTACCAAATAGCTCGAGTACTGAGTTAACCGGATGTGTTGGAAGCTCGTTTGAAAATGTTGTCTATTTATTGGCTTTAGAAACATCATGTGGACCATTCCTTCTATATAACATAGGAATCAGTTTGATGGCAGACCTTTGATTGTTTGGCCAACTTTTTGTACGACCAAGTTGGGTTTTGTTGAAAATATTCAATAATTATACCCTTCACCTTCGTGAGAAGGGTATATATAAATTTGTCATTCCGTTTGTAATTTCCACAATATAATTTTCCGACCCTATAAAGTATATATATTCTGGATCCTTATAGATAGCGGAGTCGATTTAGCCATGTCCGTCTGTCCGTCTGTCTGTCCGTCTGTCTGTCTGTTGAAATCAATTTTCTGAAGACCCCAGATATCTTCGGGATCCAAATCTTGAGTAATTTTTGACCTATATCTGGATTACTAAGTCATTAATATAGACAATATGGATATCTAATGATAGATATTTCAAAGACCTTTGCAACGACGTATATAAGACCATAGTAAGTTGGACCTACAATGGGTCAAAATCGGGAAAAAATTTTAACCCGAATTTTTTTTTCACCAAAAGTTTTTTTGGCCAAATATTAAAAAAAAAATGTTTAAAATTTAAAAATAAAAGTTTTTTAAATTTAAAAAAATAAAAAAAATTTAAAAAAAAAAAATCAAAAAAAATTTTTTTTCCAAAAATTAAAAAAAAAAACTTGTTTTAGTATGCACTTTTTTCTAGTCACTCATTTTAATCAGATTAACAACAAATGAACATTATTTACATTAATCATAGCAACTGGCAGGCTTTTCAAAGGTAACTTGATTAAAAAAAAATAAAATAATTTTTTAAGGAAAATCTTGTGTTAATGTTTTTTCGATCTCACTCCTTAGTTATTTTATTTTACTGCATCGTTTCTCTAAACTACTTATAGAAAAATTTACCTAGTAAGCTTTTGAAAATAAGTGGAACATTTATTTTTGGTTTCTGATTTATTTCCCAGAAAATTAATCGGCTTTAAGAAATCGAACCCGTAGTCCCTGAACTACCAGACTATACTTGTGATAAAATACGTCATTATTGTATGTGATAAATGTTACAATGGTGCTGGATACATTTGGGCCATTCAGAAGGTCTTCTATCATGTCATATTGTCACAATGTCCTAATATTTCACGAATTGGGGGCTCGAATGACCCGACTCTTAGACGTTCGGCGCTGGTCTCTGCTGGTTGGTTACGATAAAACTATAAACATAGCATACAGAGTAGTATCATTTAGACCATTTATTTGTTTGAAATTATATTAAAATTTTAAATCTGATGGATATAAACTTAAATGAAATTAATTACCCTGCATATTAGCACTTTAGGAATAATTTGGCAACCCTTATTAATGTCTTGCCATTCCATAATCTCTAAAACATTTTAAATTATTAATGATGAGCTGTATCGTTAAGGGACGCGATCTCTAACGGTTGCAACAAACAGGTACATAAAGTAAGTCTTTATTGCTTTTTGACAACGCTGAAAATCTTTCAAAGTTCCTTAGGGAATGAGAATTTTTTGTTGCTAGCTCTCAAATACGTGAAAAGAAGGCATACGAAATGTGTCTACTACATTTAAATATATGAGCCTGTTGCGTCGCAAAGGTAATAAATAGAATAATGTGTCTTTTAATTAAGATTCTTACTACTTATTCTCTTTTTCATTTAACTTCGTTTGAGTTTTTTTTTGTTCTTTTTTTTCATTTGTGCTGGGCTTATTTATATTTTTCTGTAAGAATCTTTGTAATGTGTTAAACAATTTGTTGTTTGGTTGCTTGTTTGCTGTTTCGTCATTATTTATTTAATATAGAAAAACAGCAAGAACAGCAAAAAATTACTTTTTATTCTCTGTGTTTTTGTAAATGAACATTTAGGGATTATGGACTAAGACATACTTTTTTCCTTCATTGAATATTAAAATCATATACACATGTATGTATGTACGAATGAATATATTCTATACTCACTTGTGTAGGACTTATGTATGTATGTGTGTTGATTTATTTTCTTTCGAATTTAGTCCTTTGATAATTATTTAATTACAACTGGAACATATTGTGCAGCAAATTAAATGTGACCTTTTAAGGTGTGATTATCAAAGGTAATTAATATTCCAATATTAATTATTTCTCATGATGTACGCTGGTAATACTAGTCTATCATAAAAACAGAATCTAAATAGGTACTTTTGAAAGTAAGGTTGAGGTTTTATATAAAATAGAATAGAATCGGTCTAAAGCAGAACGAAAATCATTTTATTATTAAATATTTGTTTTCTCATGACGAAACTGAAACTGTAATAGTTTGGGGTTTTCTTTTTGAGTTATTATTAAGGTTAGCTGTGATAACACTGTATCAATTTCTATATAATTTCTCGGAATTTGGAAAAAAACATAATTTTGTGACACAGATTAAAATAAACTATTTTTTAAACAAATTATGTAAATATGTATATCAAAATATGATGAATATTACAGAAATAAATGAATAAATGAAACAAATGAAATATTTTGTAAACATAGCATCAGAGATTATAAATTAATAGTTATTAACTCTTTAGTAGAAATATAGTACTAAAAATGTCACTATATATATTGCACTATATGATTGCAGCAGTCAACTGAATACATAACATAATTGGCCGATTCGCAAGGTATCCTATCATGTCATAATGTTTTAATATTTTACGACTCGACAGCTCGGCTTAACCGACTCTTAGGCGTTCGGCGCAGATCTCTACTGGTTGGTTACGATAACACAATAAACATAGCATACAGACTAGTATTAATTTATGACATTAGTAGTTTGAAAGGCAATAAATACATTTTCAAACCATTGTGAAATTTTAGAACATTATGACAATATGACATGATAGCATACCTTGTGAATTGGTCAATTATGGTTGCGGCAGTCATATAAATGGTACTGTGGTAGTAGTATTATTGAATAACTTGTAACCACGTTAAAAATGCCTGCGATCATATTTTACTTTAAAATAGGACAACAAGTTTAAAAAGGTAAAAAAGTCGATAAAAATTTGAAAGGTTGATATTTCTCATATTAAAAAATTTAAAAAAATTTAAAAGTCAAAAAAGCTTACTTTTTTTCAAACCAATCCGTTTGCAATCAGGACGCAACCAACACGTTCAATATATATTGTGATATTTTAATCGTGATCCATTTTAATGGATTGATATGCGCACATGTACATGTCAATATTTATCGCGTCAGTATTTACATTATTTTTGTGCTGTGAGGGTTGATGATTAGAAAACCAACGTATCGCGAGTTGATATCAAAAAGTATGCTAAACGTTCAATATATGTATGTATATCGCGTGACCTATACTGGAAAGCGTTCAATGTAAGGATTGAGATCGAAAAATTCTTAACTTCAATTTCCATGCTCTGTTTTTGGCCTCTAAATTTTTAGCAGCGTTCCTGTCAGGAACTTTTTGAGCCTTGTACGTTTTTAAAACTGCATAACCTTTAACTTTTCGTACCAAATAGTCCGAGCACTGAGCTAATCGGGCTGCTTTTCTACCGGATGTGTTGGGAGCTCTTTTGAAAATGCTTTCTATTTTTTTGGCTTTAGAAACATCATGTGCACCATTCCTTCTACCTGAACCAGGTTTTCTATCAACGGACAAATTCTCCCGGTACTGTTTAATAACATTGGAAACAGTTTGACGGCAGACCTTTGAATGCTTGACCAACTTTTTGTAAGACCAAGTTGGGTTTTGTTGAAAATATTTAATAATTTTGGTACGTACTTTTTTCTGGTCACTCATTTTAATCAGATTAACAACAAATGCATGTAATTGACATTAAACATAATAACTGACATGTTTTGCAAAGTTAAATAATCAAATAATACTTGGGTTAAAAGTTTTAATGAAAAAGAATTAAGAATTTTACGATCTCACTCTTATATTGATCGTGTAGCAGTGGCCTTACATGATTGGATGAACAATGAGAATTTTTAAAAGAAGCAACTCATCACAGCAGTGTAAACAGGTCTTCATTCGCTGGTGGTCTCTATTGAAGGGTCTCTCAATAGATCAAGTATTCTCTTGATGCATTGTTGAATATAGAAGGTGTTTATAATAATGTTAAGACCAGTGTCATACTGCCTTATATAAAGGTGCTGGACTTGAATACGCCAATGAGATAATTGATAGTAGAGCTATATGTGTAATGTCAGGAGGGTCAGTGGAAATTGTCGAATCGCGGAACTTTGCTTGAGTTTTCGGTGAGTTGGAAAACTAAAGAATTAAAACTCTCGGATATGTAAACGATATCAAGTAAATTTCTGGTTAAAGTTAGTGTGAATCACTTAAAGACTGAATTGGTATATTTCACAAGGACATATAAAGTTTATAACTTTACTCCCCCTATGTTGAAGGGAACAGACTGAAAATTGATAGCGCTAAGTACTTATCTTGATATTACCATGTAATTTAAATATCCAGAATATGGTAAATAAAGCCAATGCAAAAGGACAACTGGTACTAATCGCTAATCGGGGGATTGATAGTGAAACCTTCCTACCAGTAGTTTAATATTTTTTTAAAGCAAATTCTGATAACTGGAGTAGTAAGATAAACACCGAAACAGAGATTTGAATCGATGCACAATGGTCATATCTACCCACTGTAAAAATCTTATCTACTCTTTTTCTACTCTTTCTTTAGAGGAACCAGTGCGATATGTTGTGTTGAACATAAGCAAATAATCTTTACATGTTCATAATTTAATCTAAATAAAATTTTGAAAATTTCGATCAACTGAAAACGTAAAAATTGCCTAGCTTGCAAAATCTATTAGGGGTTTAGATCGTTTTCAAGTGGAAATGGTTGAGGCAGAATTTTTTGTTGTTGCTCGGTGTTATTCACAAGTATTTAGACAAATACAACTTATATTATTGCTTCATAAAATTAAACTCCAAAAAAAAAAGAATTTCAAGTTACTGGTATTTACTTTGTTCCCACTGTATTGTAAATACTTACATAGTTGTATTTGTTTAAGCTCTAGTAAATAAAATATCGAACATTATTTGATAAATTGAAATGTTTTAAATAAAATCCAACGCACTTTAACAAAATATTAATCATTTGAAGTTTATGTACAATAAAAAATCTAACATCTATCATGCCAATTTATTAAAAACAAAAAACAAATTTAATTTTCAGCCACTTATTAAATTTATTTCACACAAGGGATGGGTTAAGAAGAACTAAAGCATCAATGTCTGATGTCTGCGTTTATAAATATGTATTCCAGCATATTTACTTGTACAGACTTTTATCCATCCATTAACCAAACAAGATCATTAATCATGTTACACAGAAGACAAGGAAGAGGTGTACATAAAAACAAAACAGTAGTAGGCTTGTTAACATTTGGCAGTTTCAAAGTGTCAGCTAAAAAAAAAAAAAAAAATAAAACTAACTTATGGAATATTAATAAACATGGAGTATGCAATGCAATGTCTCACGTCTTACCTGACAAATGTCTGAAAGGTTATTAAGTGGGCTTATTAAGTCTTTTTTTTACACAAACACAAACTTAACTCCATGGGGGGTTAGGTTTTGTTGCAAAACTTTGTAGGTTTTTCTTATTTGTATATTCCTATTTGAACTCATATTTTGTTGATTTTTAAAACCTAAATGTCTGAAATGTTGTTTATCTATGAACCCTAAAATTCATCGTGTTTATGGCTTGTTGTTAAAAAACTATTTTTCATAATTTTTTTTTTGTCAACCTTTTTTGTATTAGGGTGAGTTTACTTCTATATTTTAAGAATAATGTTAAGTATTTTTTTCGAAATTTTGTTTGTTACAAGGTAGTTCTTATTCGGGTTTTAACATTTGCTAATATTTCTTTTCTCTCTTCCCACTATTTGGCTCATTATTCATTTGGTTTTCGTTGACAAATAAAGTCAAAAAGTCATAAAGTTTGTAGTAGAAAAGTTGAACGTTTAACTTATTTATGATTACTGCTGCAAAATGGTCACACCATAAATATTTCTTTGTTAAAGGATACATTTCATTTGGTTAAGTTTGTTTTTCAGTAATGTTAAACTTATTGAAATATTAAATGTTGTTTTAATGAGATTTTTAAGAGGGTAAAGAAGTGTTAGAAAAGCAGAAAGTTTTATGAATGTTTTTTTTACTGGGTAAGATTTCCCGTTGCTAGGGAGAAAATTAACTCAGCTATGACGATAGATAATTGTAATTTATTTTTGAAAATAAAAGTACAAACAAATTTTAAATTTTTTTTTCGTAAAAATATCTTTTTTGATTGTAGAGTGAGCTACAAAGTGTACAAAAATGCTTTTCGAGATGCACAATTTGATGAATAATGAGAGTTTTTGTTTAATGAAATACTCGATTGTTCATTCTGAGACAATAAATTCATGGCAATTTTTATTTACTTTGAAAATGTTTTGTAGAAGATTCTTATAAAGTTTTGATTTTCTATATAAGGGCTGAGATCGTAAAATTCTTAACACACGTTTTTCATTAAAACTTTTAACCCAAGTATTATTTGATTTTTTTTTGATGATTTGGTGACCAGAAAAAAGTGCGTACTAAAATTGTTAAATATTTTGGTCTACTACTACTTGGTCCTACAAAAAGTTGACCAAACAATCAAAGGTCTGCTATCAAACTTTTTCAAATGTTATTAAACAGTACCGGGAAAACTTGTCCGTTGGTAGAAAACCTGGTTCAGGTAGAAGGAATGGTCCACATGATGTTTCTAAAGAGCTCTCAACACATCCGGTAGGAAAGCAGCCCGGTTAGGTCAGTACTCGGACTATTTGGTACGAAAAGTTAAATCTAATGAACGTTTAAAAGCATACAAGGCTCAAAAAGTTCTTGACAGGAACCCTGCTAAAAATTTAGAGGCTAAGGACAGAGCTCGGAAATTGAAGTAAAATTTTATACAAAAAATATAACTGCTGCATAATGGATGACGAAATGTACGTATGGAAAATTTTTCGCAGCTTCTGGGTCAATTTTTTATGTTGCAGATGCTCGAGGGAATGTTGAAGAACAGTTAAGGAAGCAAAAGCAGACAAAATTTCCCAAAAAGTTCTTGGTATGGCAAGCGATATGCAGTTGCAGCAAAAGAAGCCAAACATTTGTTACAAATGGCTCTATAAATACCGAAATTTACATCAAGGAATGTTTACAAAAAACTATGTTTCCATTCATAAGACTTCTTAATGTGTCCACTTATTTTTGGCCTGATTTGGCATCTGTCACTATGGTAAGAAAGGTCTTGAGTGGTACAAGAACAATAATGTGGTATTTGTACCAAGAGAGTAAATTCCTCCAAACTGCCTGGAGCTGAGTCCAGTGGAGAGATATTGGGCTCTTGTCAAAAGAGAAGTGAAGAGCACAAAAAGGTGTCAAAAATTGTGGTTGACTTTAAACGGAGATGGACAACCTGTTCGAACAAAGTGACATTAAGCAATATAAAAACCATAATGGAAGGGTTTTCGAAAAAGGTTCAAAATTTCATCACTAGTGATTAGAACTATAAAAGTATTTTTTTTTTTTGTAAATTGTAACAATAATTTCAATCAAACTGTAAGTTTAGTGGCTTCATTTTTATTTACATATATGTATGTTAACAATTTTTCGATCTCAGTCCTTAGCAGACCTTCGTTTGGGTATGTTCAATAGGACTTTTAGAGCAAAATGGATTTCGTTATAGTTTTCCAAGGCTCATTTATGTTCCTCTCAGAATGACTATACAATCTGAAATCATCTCTAAATCACAGCAGGTCTTTATGTGTAAACAGCTCTTCATTCGCTGGTGGGCTTTAATTTTGTCACTTTCTTGGAAATATAAAGAGCTTTTAATGATGCCAAGCTCAGTGTCATGCTGTCTGGTTGAGTTGGAGTGCGGATGGCCTAAAACTGTCGCGTTTGCCTGCCATGTAGCGGTTTGTAGATTATCAAAGCAGTACTGATGTATTGTTCCTAGTCAAAGGGCGTTTAACGAATTAACTTTGGGGCTAGCCCCCATTCCAAATAAATAAAAATCAACTCAAAATTATCTCAGCACTAACTATGTTAGATTTCATTATGATATATTCAAAATATATATATTTCAAATAAAAAAAAGTTTCTAAAGGTAAGGTCAGACTACGCAAATTATTTGACACAAAATGTTTCATGTGTTTGATCAAAATTACATCAAATAATCCATGGCTTGATTTTGTGGTCACACTGTACACATTTATTTGCCATATTAATACTATCAAACACACGAAGGGGAAAATATATTTGTCTTGTGGTCACATTTATGGTAATAATTTTTCTAAATAATTATTAAATAAAGCTGTAAAAAAACTTTAATTTCATTCATCAATAAAAAATACATATCTAGAAAGTAAAATACTACTAGATTTTACTTTACATTTGAAAGAATTGTGAAATTTCAGTACTTTTATTTTAACGTCAAATATTTTATGTTCCTAGTTTGAACAGAAAATATTTTTGTACGGCAAACAAGAAAACAGCTGAATTTGGTCAAACAAATTTATTTGCCGATAAGAAAACTTTCTTGTAATGTGACCAATGTGTGACCACTAAACAGCAAATATTTTCCTCAATTTTTTATTTTATTTTTATTTGATCAAACAGCGTCAAATAACAGCTGTTGCATCATGTGTTATCGCAAAAGTAGTGTTGCTATATCTTAAAATAAAAATCGCAAAATAATGAAAACAAATCGCGAAAAGAACTCAAGCTTGAACAATTTAATAATATAATATTAAAAGTTTATGTATTAAATTATATTACTATCAACGTATTAAAATTTGTAGGTATAATTGTACTTAAAATCTACAAAATATCCCTAATATAATTAACAATTTTGGAATTTTATCGTATTTGTTTGGATTTTGAACTAAAAATCGCATTATTCAAACAAAACGAATGTTACTATGATGAACTTTACAATAATCAAATAAGCGAACTGTTAAAAAGAAAAAGTATATTTTTAAAATGTTGAAACCAAAGTACATACAAGTTGTCCAACTCTTTGACAGCAGTACCTAACTATATATTGGACGCAAAACGAAATGAAAATGTGCTAGAAATGTAAAATAAAATTATAAAATTCTGTGTGTTAAAGAATTAACGAGAATTAAACTATATTTAATTTTTTCTTAAAATATCGAGACATTTGATGTGTACATTTTTCACAAGGGTGTTGAATTCACACGGTACTCATTTATGTGAGAGAGTAATATTGAAAAATAGAGTCAGACTACTTGTTATACTTTGGTTGAAACTATACTTATATGTAGAAGGAAATATGAAATTCATAATTGAAATTATTTTTTTTAATAAAAATTATTAATCGAATAGGACTTTCACCAAAATTTTTTCATTCTGAATGTTCACAAATATTATATTAGCATTAAAAAAAATTAAGCAGATCATACTGTTTAAGAATTAATTTTTAATTGCAATCCAATCATAATATTTATGTATGTCTAAACTATTTTCTTTGATTTTAAATTCAATAAATATTCCATTCATTTGAGCAATTTTAAATTTTGTAAATAGAAAAACTCCATGTATAAAAACAATCAAACATCAGACTATGTTATACGTATACAAATATAATCGCATACAAATGCAAAAAATCGCAACATAGACTTCATGTCTTCAATTAGTTTTTCTCCCAGTATGTCATTCTAGGCTGAATGACTTTTATGTGAAGAAGAAGACTTCATTTATTGATGCCATTTGTTTAGTGAAAATAATTTAAATAAGAATTTTACAAGAAATATTGATATGTATTATAGTTAAAGAATAAAAATAGTGCAATTTTGTTTTTAATTTAGTAATAAAAATGTTTAAATATTCTCCTTTTTAATCCGCTGTGTTGAGCAAATAATTTTCATTGTTTGCTCTATTTGATCAAACAATTATTTCATGAAAGTATTTGATATAGTGTGACCACACGGCAAATATATTTACTGATTCTTTTTCGCAGCAGTTTGGTCAAACAAAAAGTGAAAAATTAAATTCACTATATGATAACAAAATTCAATAAAACGTTAATAAAATAATTGTTTTACAATTAGAAATAAGTGCGTTAACCTTAAATAGATTTGTAAGATCAAATTATATATTTTTTATGTATTTATATAGCTAGTGGTCACACTATGTTCACATTAAGAAAATATTTTGTTTGCCGACAAATAAATTTGTTTGACTAAAATCATCTGTTTTGTTGTTTGATCTAAATTTGACGATAATCGTCAAATATTAGCTGTGTCTGACCGTACCTTAAGCCACTTGAGCACCTGTGTAGATGTTTATTACAGAACCAAAATTTAGAAGGATTTCCCAATTCAACTTTAAGGGGAAATTTAGGTTTTGCAAAATTCTTACAGAAAATAGTTTGTCTCTAAACTTCCTATTATGGTCGAACATATTAATTCCAAGCAAGAAAACATGATAATATGTTTGTGACATCCATTGTTATGATGAAAATTTATATCATAATATGTTGTTCTCAGAATATGATATTAATTAGCCGAGAGCAACATAATATGGTGAAACCTTAATCATAAAAATGGTTGTCACAAACATATACTTGTTTACTGTTACCATATATATGATTGATACAATCATGTGAATCGTAAGTTAACCACAATCATGTAAATAGTTACTGTGACTATAATATTGCTAAAAAAACTTTTAAAAATTTTGAAATGGTTACTGTAAACATTCACAACTATATTTTTTCTTATATATCTATACAAATTTTGCTCCAAATAAGTTTTATATATACGGAAGTCATGTCATCTAAATGTTTTTGTTCATTCACTGAGTGTAGGGTATTATATGGTTGGGCTTGAACGGCCATACTTTCCTAATTGTTTTTATTGCTAATCGAGGAGTTCAGTTAAGCATCAGATTTTTCCGGTTGTAGCAATAGCAATTCACTTGTAAAAGCCAAAATACAACTTAGACAAATGAATTTTTCGTGGCCTTTTAATAAAAATGTTTAAACTACAACGAGAGAATTAAATTGCTGAAACTAATCCCCTAGATAGACAATAAAATAATCAAAATAAATAGTGTAAATAATGTCTAAATAATAAATCATTTGAACAAAAATCTAAATATTGTTGAAGCAAATCCTTTTGAATTTTAACAAATTTAAACAGCTTGTTAAACAAATAATACTGCATGTTATATTATATAATATTTACAAGTAATGAAATAATTTTACTAATCTGTTGTTATTTTCTCTTTAATCCCCAACATTTTAAAGCAATTTATTTGACATGAAAAGAAATTGCAGGCGCGTGAAATTAATACAGACAATAAATAAACACAGTCATTAATCAAAAAGGATTAATTGTTGCAATACAACTTAAATAAAATACTATTTATAATTAAAACAAAATTAATTAATTAATAAAATAATTTAAAACTTACCACGGAAGATAGTAGCCACTGTAAGATAACGACCATGTCGGGGATCACAGGCAGTCATCATGTTCTTGGCATCGAACATTTGAGAGGTCAATTCGGCGACAGTCATAGCACGATATTGTTGGCAACCCTTGGCGGTCAATGGAGCAAAGCCAGGCATAAAGAAATGTAAACGTGGGAATGGCACCATGTTTACAGCCAATTTACGCAAATCAGCATTCAATTGACCGGGGAAACGTAAACAGGTGGTAACGCCAGACATTGTAACCTATAATTATGATGATTGGATTGGGTGTAGAGAGGAGAGGAAAGAAAAAATGAGCTATGAAATTTCAATTCAAATACATACAAATCATACAACATCCAAGTCATTTAGACGAAAATGTTAAGATTATTAATTAAATGTTATAAAATGCACGTGCCATTTAATATTTTGTTGTAACACCTACTGCTGGTTCGTGAGCAGGTTGCACAATATCCTTATACGTTAAACATTATATATGTGTGTGTGTGGTTGTTTGAATATGTATCTCAATTATGTTTAATTTTCCAACCATTTAAATTTCAATAGTAGAAAGTATTTATTTGGAATTTATAATTATTTCAATGTTTTGTTTCATCTTATGTGGTAATTATAAGGATGGATGGAGTGTTAAATTGATAAATTTTGTAAAAAAAAAATAATGTTTTAGTTTTGTACTAAATTTTAACAAATTTGGAAAAGGGTAATTTCCCATGCCTTGTCGAACATTTTAGTTTCCTCTCTATACATATGTTTTCTATTTCAATTGTTTTTTTTTTTTTGATTTTTGGTTTGTTTTTAAATATGTAATTATTTACTAAATGCCCCCAAACAGGTGCCGCAAATTAATAACAATGCGTTTCAATTATTAAAAATCGATTAAATTGTCATTTCCAGTTGACATTTCCTAATACACAATCTTAATAAGGAAGTAATCAAACTGAACATGACAGTCAAATCGAAAAACCAAAAACAGCAACAACAACAACAACAAAAAAATTTAAATTAAATTGATCAATTTGTCGAAAAAGTTTTGGCCACAAAAACGACAAGGTGCATACAAACAAATACTGTATAATATTGAAATATGCACATTAGATTGGCGCCAGTTGTTGGGAATAAAAAATTAGGTCTTTCCAACCAAATTTAATGTTAAAGCCTAGTACTCTGTTCATATCTGCGAAAAATTATGGTTTTTTCGTGCGAAAAATTTTATATGCAACAAATGATCAGCTGTTGGTTTTAATTTCGTGCGAAATAAGTGCCGCTTATGTTATTTCGTGTGGAAAAATAAGGTTGCCAGATGTATTTCACATGTTTTCCACAATAAAAACAGAGTACTGCTTTTGCGAAATTATTTCGCATGTATTTCATTCCAAACAATTTTATATGTAGTTTGACAGCAGTTCGCACGAAATTTTGAACAGAGTACTTAGCTTTAGATTTAATTTTCAAACATGCTCATTTGTTAGCCAAAATTTTGTATTAATCTTTTGATAAAATATGAGATAAATTCGAAAATTCCAAAAAAAAAAAAAATTCTTTTCTAACCAATAACAAATAGTTTAGTGAATTAAGGGGGGTTTTACTGAAGAATGAACGATAATAAAATCAAAATTTAAATATGCATTTATATTAGTGATCTAAATAAGGTACTATAAGGTATTCATTCGATAAACCGTTAATCGGTTAACAGATTAGTTTTGGTCAGTTAACAGTTCGAATAATTTAAAATTGCCAATTTTCAAATAACAAATTATCCCATTAATTTGTGTCGATTAACCGAAATTTCTATTTTTTGTACTTCATATAAAAATATAGTTTTAAACACATGCATTTTATTTCTTAACTCATGAACTTCTAACAATAGTTTTTTGAAGGATAGCTCAAAAACTGTTACTAAGGAATTTGGAAATTAACTTTTTTCTTGAATGTTCCATGATGAACTTTGTACTTATGAGTCGGAGGAAGACATGATAATAGAGGGCAGAACTTAACCAAACTATTTAAAGTATTCAAAATCCAATAAGGACTCCAATGGTATAATGGAGGATTTTATATGTTTAAAAAAATGCTAAACAAAGAAATGAGAAATTGGATAGTCTTTCTCATGCCTTACTTTCGATTTCTCCAACATCTACAATCAGTGAGAGAGTTTTTTCCAAGTCAAGTTTTTTTAAAACTAAAGAAAAATTTTTTATAAGGAAACCTTTTAAATTATATTCTTTTCTTAAACGAATATTTCAGAAGAACTCCTAAAAAAAACTCACATGTTTATATAAAAAGTATCTCAAATACCATATTTTTTTGTTATTATTAATTTTTATACCCTTCATCATGAGTGGCAAGTGTATATATAAGTTTGTCATTCCGTTTGTAATGCCTACATTTTTCATTTGCGACCCCACAAAGTATATATATTCTGGATCGTTATAGATAGCGAAGTCGATATAGCCATGTCCGTCTGTATGTTGAAATCAACTTTCCGTAGCCCCTAAATAACTTACAAACATAATTGATACATCAATATATCGGGAATTCTTCCGGCTTGGTCACTATTTAAAATCGAGAAAATCGGCCTATAAATGGCAAAGATATAAGGAAAAAACCGGGACCTATTTTTGATCTATATCTGGATTACTAAGTCATTAATATATACAATATGGATATCTAATGATAGATGTTTCAAAGTCCATTGCAACGATGTATATGAGGCTATAGTTATTTGGACCTACAATGGGTCAAAATCGGGAAAAATATTTTTTAATCCGAATTTTTTTTTTATCAAAAAAATTTTTTGTCATACATTTTTTTTCACTAATAATTTAAAAACTTTTTTTTTTTAAAAAAATTAAAAAAAAAAATTTGGAAAAAAATTAGAAAAATTTTTTTTAAAAAAATTAAAAAAACAATTTCGAAAAAAAAACAATTTTGAAAAAAATTCAAAAAATTTTAAATTTTGAAAAAAAAAAATTAAATTTTGTTGACTTAAAAATATTTAAAATTTGTATTTTAAAGTATATTTTGGTGAAGGGTATATAAGATTCGGCACAGCCGAACATAAGTCTCTTACTTGTTTTTTGTTGAAATGCTAAAATACGTACACAAAATTCGTGGTTTTATTTTCAATTTGAAATTAAAATATAAATTATTCGGTTAATCGAATAATTTAAAATTTACCGATTACATCTAAACACCCATTAATTATTCGCTTGATTAACCGAATAAACCAAAAACTCGATTAATTGAACACGCTAAATATTACCCTACAAATACGGAGGTCTGATTTAAAATTGAGATTGATTTAAGATCAAACTTGTGCTCAAATGTTAAAAGTATGCTAATGATTTCAAATTACCGACTTTATTAGAGGTTTATTCATTATTTGAGAGTTTTATTTTTAATTAAACTTCTTGTATGAGGACATTTTGGAAAAAATCATTTTATCACTAATTGAGGAATCATAATTTTTCAACAATTTTTTCAAGCTGATTTTAACTGATATTTAGATTAAAGTCATTTGAAAATTACATTTGATATCATATTGAGAAAATGCCATTTGTTCAACGTTTTTTCTCAAAACATACTCAAATTTAATTTAAGTTCGAAACTCAAACCTCTATTTAGGATTGAATAATATTTGAGAATTATGGTTAATATCAAATGTTCAAGGCATCATATTTTAAATGTTTGAGTTTGCGTTTGGTTGGCGGTCAAAGGTCACAAAAATCTTTTTCTTATATTATTATGTTTATTTTGAATCCTATGTGTTATAACAAAATCTAATGCACAGCATCAAATTTCTATCATTCTGTTGACTAAAAGACTTATAATAATTTTATTAAAACTAGAATCGCCCGGTGGTCGAAATTCGACTACTTTTAATACACATTTTACGACTTTTATGGAAAGAATTTTGAAAAAAAAAACTTTTAAACCATATATGTTTCATCAATATTGGTGGACAAAATAACATTCTTAAAAGTATACCACAAAAAAACGTGTGGCCTATTTATAAGATTTAGAACATTTGTCTTTCAATTCATTTCGATAGATCGACGATTTTTTGTGGACCATCCTAATGTACATAAATGTATGTAATGTTAATACTAACATATGCAGGAAAATTCATACAGTGGAGTACAAAACATACTATAAATTATATAAAACTAATTTTAGTGGAAATCATGTGATTCATGTGTGATTTTGTGAATAATGTATTTAACTCACATACATACAAATTAAGAAATATCTCCATGATCATAGATTGACACCTAGTAACTAGAATTTTTTTTTCATAACGAGATAATGATATCTCTATCATGGTGGAATCATTTGGCTTCATTATCTCATCATGGAAAAAAATGTTAGTTACAAGGTGTCTTCCTATGACCATCGATATGTTGTTTACATGTTGCCTACAAACGTTACTAAATATGGCTTATGAATAACATTCTCTAACATTATTACAATAAATTTACCATGCTTAATTAATATTATAAATTTATATTTTACACAAAATTTAAAATATTCCTTAATATATTTATCTGCTTGATTTTGCTGCACACTGTTAATGTTTGTTATTGGCAACATCTTTTTTTTTTTGTCTTGTCAATTTAAATTTTAATGTTGAACGGTTTGAATTGAAATAAAATTGAAATGAAAAGTTCAGTGCTGCAGGCATGTTATTTGATAATGATTGGAAAAGTATGTAACAAAAATACTAAAATTAAAACGTGTGTGAAAGTCTAGTCAGGCGAGACTGAATGTATGATACCCTACATCAGCTACCCATAAATAAATTAATAATTTAAAAGTTTCACAAAATTGTACTTAAATAACTGTACATAACTTCTAAACCATATAAGGCACAATTTTGATTTTACTTGAAAGACAAAGATATGTCCTTTATAATTTTATAAATAAAGCACATTTCTTAAAAACAGATCAAAGTTCAATTCTTGAGTAATAAAATTCAAAGACAAAAAAACATTTTTTTGGAATAAAAAAAAATTACCAAACTAAATTTTTTACGCTGGACAGGCTTTTATTTAAAAAATAATAGATTTTGAGTTTTTTTTTTTTTTTTTTGCGCAGATGTCTTACATTAATCTTTTGGAAAATTTTGACCCCATTTATAAAAGGGTTAATGATGTCCTACAAATCGTAAATAAGCAACACAAATAACCAATTTGAAAATAAATATTAGAATATAGACCAAGGAATGTATTTTTAAGAAATAATTTTAATAAATTTATGACCTAAAACTTAACTAGTGGTTTTAATCCACATTTAGCTTTTATAATTTTTAGAAAAAAATTATTTAATTTTTTGAAATTTCGTAAATTTTTTTTTTAAATTTTTAAATTTTGGACTTTAAGTAAATACTTATGAGTAAAATGTTATGCTTTATATGGTTAAAAGAAATAAAAAATTATTTTTAATTGATTTTTATTAACTTTTTGAACCTCTAAACCATAGAGATACATAGAGCGGAAACTAGAAAAAAACTCAAACAAAAAAGTTACACATACGAGAGTTGGTTTTGCTTTCACATTGTTTTTTTACTAATATACTTAGGTTTTTGACAACTGTGTTAGGTCTTTGACAGGAGAGTTTCCGCTCTATGTGTATTTCTCTATTTCTAATACATTCTCCCCGCTTAGGTTTCTGACAACTGAGTTAGGTCTTCGACACGAGAGTTTCCGCTCTATGTCTATTCTCTATGCTCTAAACTTTATACGATTTTGTTCAAATTTTCAGTAACTGATTTTTAGATGACAGAGAATCATTTTAAACCTTGGGAGCATCGAAAATCGCAAAAATGCAAAATAATGGTCACACATTCCAGTGATCTATGTTAGAATTAGCAACCTACATATCTAAAGAAGTCCATTTTAAAAATCTTAGGTAATTTTTTATCTAAGACAATTCATAAACAAAAAAATGTTTGATACAATTTTTTTTTTGTAAATCGGGGTAGTAGGTTTTGCTTTATGTGTGGGCCGATTTTCTCCATTATAAATAGCAACCAAGGTTAGACTATAGAACTATATATTGATGTATTAATCATGTATGTAAATTATTGGGGGTCTTCGGAAAGTTGATTTAAACAGACAAACGGACAGACGGAGATGGCTGTATCAACTTCGACATTTACAACGATCCACAATATATATATATAATTTATGGTGTCGCAAATGAAAAATGTGGAAATTAAAAACGGAATGACAAACTTATATATACCCTTACCACTCTTGGTGAATGGTATAATAACATACAATAAATACTTGTTAATATATTACTATAATTATTGATATATCTCCATTTTGTTGTCCCCATAAACAATATTTTTTTTTTTTTGCAATAAGAAAAACTAATTTATAAATTTGAAATTTTTTGCACCTATTTTGTAATTATAAAACAATATTTCTCATATTTTCTCAAAAAATCATCATCTGTACGAATTAAGCCTACTTAGGCAAGACAAAAGCATTGCAAATGTTTGCCATACATCATTCTACCAATGAAGGTTGCACGATTTTTGTTAAAAAAAAAAGAAAGAAATACCGTGACTCACTATTAAACACAAACACATCCATCCAAAAAACACAAAACGTAAAGAAGGAAACTGGAAGCGTAGCGTATATTGTGCATGCATTTAATTACTTACGGACACCAAATGATTCAGGTCTTCGTAGGTGGGAGAAGGGAAACGTAAAGTACGATAGCAAATATCGTACAACGCCTCATTATCGATGCAGAATGTCAGATCTGTATTTTCGCACAATTGATGGGCCGACAATGTGGCATTGTAGGGTTCAACAACAACTTCTGACACCTGAGCATTAAGTGGTGAGGTGGTGGGCGAGCGGGCCGATGTTAGAGTAGTGAGGGAGCAGTGTTGTAGTATAAATGTTTGTTGGTTGGGTTTGAATGTATAAGCAAATATTAACAAATGTACATGTGTGTGTGTGTGTGTTTAAACATTTAACATTCATTTATTTCATTTGAAGTACCGTTACAGGAAATCAAATTCATTTGTATGGGTAAGAGTATTGTGAACACGAGTTTGAGTGTGTATTTATATTCCACGATTTATTCATTCATTCATTCATTTGTTTGTGTTGATTCACACATTTACCGAATGCAATCGCAACATACACATTCAGCCAAATACACACAGTTAAATACATTCATGGTCGTAATGATGTTTACACAACCAATACAGAAATACATACATTCGCATGCATAATGTGTAGGTGTGTTCATTATCATCACCATTGTCGTTGTTGTTTTTGTAGATATTGTTGTAGTTGTTGTTGGTAATGATGTTAATGATGGTTAAGAGTGTTGCAAGAACAAGATATCATTCGCACATTGAAGGCCGCACACACATTTCATCCAACCAATATTCACACGAAAAATGTAGAAAAACAAACAAACATAATCCATTTATATTTTTCCCAAATTCCAGCAACAGCAGTTTAATCATCATTTCGTATATGTTGTTGTTGTTGCCATTAACGTATTGCATTGTTTTGTTACAAAGAATATTTTCACCATGCAACATTATCGTTTGAGTCATATGATGGCATGGCATGGCGCGTGCATTCCATAAATCATTCACATTAACGAGTGAATGGCAAAGGAAATGATAGAAAGAAAGAGAAAAGGGAAAACAAATAAATTAGTTGAAAATTCGACTTACAGAAACAAGATGATTTAAATCTCCATAGGTTGGCGATGACAGCTTCAATGTACGGAAACAGATGTCATACAATGCTTCGTTGTCAATACAAAATGTTTCGTCGGTATTTTCGACAAGTTGATGAATCGACAATGTGGCATTGTATGGTTCAACAACTGTATCGGAAACCTGTTATTATTATATGCATTATACATAATTATACACATTCAAGTACAATGCAGCCCAGCACAGTATCAAATGTTGTCATTGCAACAGCAGCAGCATTGCGTGGTAGTAGTGGTAAATAATAATACAATTTCAGGTTTGTGTGTTTTTTTTTTTTTTTTTGGTATCAATTTGCCAACAGCACAGCATTTTGTTTAAGTTGCAAGCAGCATTGAACAGATTACAGATAAATGTTGCATATAAAGGGAAAAAATAAAAAAAGAAGAGAGAAAAAGAATTTTTCTTTAATTAGTTAATTTAAACAAACAATTTGTAAAATTATAAATGAATTAATTAAATTATAAATACTTTTTAGTAATTATTGAATAACATAATAAAATTCATAAATAAACACAATAAGCTTAAACTAAAAAATACAAATATTTTATTTATTAAAACGTATGATTAATATTAATTAAAATATATAATACTTATACGTCTGGGAGCTAAGATTTCGTAAATTTTTTTTTTAAATTTGATGTTTAATTCTTAAACAAAATACTAATTAATAACTACACAAATAAAACTTTATCACCCAGCTGTAGAAGTTAAGTTTAAACTAAAAAAACAAAAATAGTCTATGATTAATATTAATTTAAAACAATAATACTTATACGCCTTGGAGTGTAACAGTTTTCCTAATTGAAATTATTTAAATAATCTATGTGTTATATTTTGTTATTTGTTGAAGTTTCTTCTTTATTTATGTTAATACTCATATAATCCATTTGTTTATTTACTTAAAAATTTTCTAATTTAAATTTTTCCCAACATTAAATACACATAACTTATTTACGTACATGCAGAAGGCAAAAAAAACATACATAAGTTCCATAATGATCAATATCAAAAATGAAAGAACCGAACAGATTGAAAAATGGTTTAACCCTTAATGCATTTTGTGTTTGTTCGTGTGTTTATGTTGCTGCAGAAAGCTAAAGTTTAATTATTTGTGTATAAATTTATGCATAAAATAAATTAGCAACATTAATTTATCTACAACTAATGCCTAAGGAAGGACATGGTTAATAGGATAGCCCCAAAAATATCTATGTTGTTCTTCAGGATTTTTGGACTTTTTTTTTAATATTTGTTCCAAATCATGTCTTAATATTTGGCTTTCTAAAAACACTAGATGGCGCAAAAATTATAACATCATCCAATTTAGTTTTATAAGATCAACAGTAGTGACAGGAGACAGTCCCGAACTAGTGATTTTACCCATTATTTAAGGTGGGAACTAGTTACTTCAATAGATACGTGACTGATTATTTTACCACGTGCATGTCCTTGACCCTTTTTGACTACAAAGAGACTGTCTAACAGCTGGACCAAAGTAGTCAACGCATTGGATTCACATACTGAACGCAGAAAAAAACAAGTAAGAAAGTATGGTCGGTCAAGCCCGACCATATAATACCCTACACTAAGTAAATGAGCAAAAACATTTTTCTTTCAAAATTTCAATAATTTATATTTTTGAACGATTTTCAGAAGTAGGCCTTATATGGGAGCTATGACCAATTATGGACCGATCACCATGAAATTAAGTAGTGTGATTAATGTCTATACGAAAGTTGTTTATGTTGCATTTTATGTGTATACCAACATTCTTAAGAGATTTATGCTCATTAAAGTGATTATCGGAAGCAGGCCTTATATGGGAGCTATGACTAATTATGGACCGATCATAATAAAATTTGGTGACATGAATTTCGTATATATAAAACTTATTTTGAGAAAAACTTGTGTTGGTACCTATATAAATTAAACATTTATGACCGATAAAGTCCAATTTCGGGAGGACATTTGTATGGGGGCTAGGTGAAATAATGAACCGATTTTAGCCAATTTCAATAGGCTTGGTCCTTGGGCAGAAAAAATGATATGTACCAAATTTTATCGAAATATCTTCAAGATTGCGACCTGTACTCTGCGCACAAGCTTTACATGGACAACCAGCCAGCCAGCCAGCCAGCCAGACGGACGGACGGACATCGTTTAATCGACTCAGAAAGTGATTCTGAGTCGATCGGTATACTTTAAGGTGGGTGTTAGACTAATATTTTTGGGCGTTACAAACATCTGCACAAATCCAATATACCCTCCCCACTATGGTGGTGTAGGGTATAAATATAGTTGTGCATTGTTACTGTAACCATTTCAACATTTTTAACAATATTATAGTCACAGTAACTATATACATGATTGCGGTAACAATAACATGGTTAATTTACGATTTACATGATTGTATCAACCATATATATGGTTACAGTAAACATGTATATGTTTGTGACAACCATTTAAAGTGACTACACTCCAGATTACTTAGAGACACTTAAGTGACAATGGTCTTTCCGCTAGATTACCGGGGATGTATAAAGTATCCAATTGACTTCTCTATGCACTACAAAGAGCACATACGTGTCAAATGACCAAAATATATAAATTGGAGTCTGCCAAGTGATAAGACATTTGTGACGATTACTATCTATAATTGCTACATTGACTACTTGCTTAACTGCTGGGGAATATAAAATCAGATAATTATTTTTTTTAAAATGATGCGTCAGTTTATTTCTCGACACGCCATATGTTTGTTGAAAGTTGAAAGAAGTTTTACAGAAAAATAAATTAAATCAGGGTTTCAGTCTCTTTTGACCGATCACCCAATAACCCGTAAACATTGCTGTAAGTCACGAGATGTCCTTCTGATAAAAATTTTACTAAGTTTAGGCCATTTTAAGACATATTTAAAAGTAGTGTCTGATGATTTCGCTTTTAATAGCGATCTTGGAACAAACTCCAAATCTGAAATGCTTAAGGTAGATACCGCTCTAGATAAATCATTCTCCTTTACCATACTTAGTAGTTTATACATTGCCCCAGGTACCAATATAATAGTTGACAGCCTATACTGTAGATCAGATCTTTGCACTAGGTAACTAGTGTTAAGTAGTGAACAATAGAAACCAACTAAATTTTGAATAAAGTTCAAAGATGATTGCTCTAGAAAAAGGGCAATAATAGCTCTTTCTTTTCAAGCATCCACAGGCACTGCTAGAGGATGAGGAATTTTTCGTAAGACTACTGCGATCTCAATGAAATTAGCTCCCTGAATTACATATTTGTAGTGGATCTACAAAATATTTCCAACTATTTGCGATGCATCATAACAATAAAGACCAAATCATCTAGCATACATATGCACAGTTCATTTTTACCTAGCTACAAAATGAGCCATTCTAATGTGTATTTAGCAATGGTAATGTATGAATGTATTAGTACGTTGTCCAAAACATACATTAAAATATATAAGTACATACATATATTAAATGTTATACATAATTTACACTTAAACATACAAAAAAGGTAAAATTTATAACATCAACAAATAAATACAAAGATTTTCTATAATACATGAATACACACACTTTCAAAAGGATATTTCTAAATGTTATATGTATTTATATGTGTGTGTGTAATAGATTATGCGTTCATGTGTGTGTGAATATGTCACAAACCAGCAGTTTTGGATGACCGCTAGTTACATAACTATCTACGTGACTAGTTATTGTAGCGTGTGTGTAAATTGACCCTACATAGATTACAAGCCCCAAGTGGCAAACGAATTGGATTCAAATACTGGTTACATAGAGTCAGTTACCTTACTATCTACCTAATTGGCTGCTTGACTAGCTATATAACTATAGTTATTTTAAAAAGTACGAGTGGTAAGCGGGAGCTAATTGACCTCAAGTTATGCCCTCGACAGTCCTATATTCAATTACTTCTAGTGTGTAAAATAACTACTTTCTAAAGATCTGTACAAGTAACTGCAGTCTAGATTACTTTGAGACACTAAAGTGACAATTGTCTTCATGTTAGATTACCAGGGATGTGTAAAGTAACCAATTAACTTCTGCCTGCACTACAAAGAGCACATACGTGTCAAATGATCGAAAATATATAAATTGAAGTGATCAGACATTAATGACAATTATTGTCTCTAAGGGATACATTGACTACTTGCATAACTGCTGGTAAATGAAAGCAAGACCAAACAAACAAACAATCAACCAACCAACCAGCCAACACATACACGCAGAAAAAGAAATATAGTTGTGCATTGTTACTGTAACCATTTCAAAATTTGTGCATGTTTACTGTAACCATTTCAAAATTTTTAACAATATTATAGTCACAGTAACTATATACATGATTGTGGTAACAATAATATGGATAATTTACGATTCACATGATTGTATCAATCATATATATGGTTACAGTAAACATGTATATGTTTGTGACAATCATTTATATGATGAAGGACTTACCATATTATATTGATCTCGGCTTATGGATATCATAATCTGAGAACAACATATTATGATAAAATTATTCATCATATAAATGGTTGTCACAAACATATACATGTTTACTGTAACCATATATATGATTGATACAATCATGTGAATCATAATTTTACCATATTATTGTTACCACAATCATATATATGGTTACTGTGACTATAATATTGTTAAAAAATTTTGAAATAGTTACAGTAACTATGCACAACTATATTTTTATTTCTGCGTGTAGACAAATAGTGTACTTTAACACACAATTAAGGCGGTTGGAAATGCTGATTTTTTTAACCTTGTTCTTTTTGAATAGAAACTCTTCGGTTCAAATTTACAACTCTCAGAAACTCTGTAGGCCAGAAACTAATCTAAGTGAACTTTTACCATAGTGGATATTAAAATGCTGGTTAATTAGATTCAAAGTTGTTGATAATAAAGTGATTCTTTCACATTTCACAAGTCACGATACTAGTACATTTTGCAAACATGACATAAATTCGATGCAAAATGTTAAGTTTCCTATATATTTGATAAAAAACTTACAGTATATTTTCTAGAAAAGTCGCAACCACTGTGTCATTGGAACTGACAACATCTGTAGGACCTAGTTTCCTGTTGGGTACATAATTTAGCTAAAGGCATATAAAATGTCCACTCTTAATTGTATGTTTTCTGAAACATACACGCATATGTACATACGCACACAATCTCGCCATAAATATGTACGCAAAAACACATCCATGTTAATGTACGTGTACTCGTTCGTACATGTATGCATTAAATAGTACGTGTATGTATTAGTCGTGCTTGGTTGTATGTATTGTATGTAGTTGATGTTAATACCTCCTAAAGGCATAGACATATTGGGTATGAGAATCTAGTAAATTAAAAAAAAAAAAACAAAACAAAATATGTGTATGAGGAAAAACAAAAACAAAATTTTACCTTTAAGCCTAATAAGTGGATAATGTTAACATATGAATGCACATATACTACAACTACACTATACATGAGAATTTAAATAAAACAATAAATTTGTTGCACGCAGGTGGTGTGAAAAGTGTATAAATACTTCATTAACCTATGTTTTGGGTTCATAGTTCATCATTGGCCAGCAAAAGGACACGTGTGACATATGTATGTTCTGTAAGCTGATATTATGACATATGTGGTGCAGCTGAACATTATAACGAATTTTTGCCAAGATTATGCCATTAGACTTTCATTGCACCTGCCTCCTATACATTAGTGTTTGTTGGTATTGATTTGAATTAATTTGTGTACATTATAATTTTTGTTATTTTAGTGAATGCATTTCTCGTGTTTTGCTTAGATTTAGCTAAAGGTACATACTACATATTATGTTCATGCAATGCCTAATAAACACTCATAACTCTTTTATTTGAAATTCATATAACTTTTATATTTCAATACATAAATTTCTATATTTAAATAAATATTAATATATTTATAAAACCTACTTATATTTATACAAGTTAATAGCCAAGCATAGAAATTGAAGAAATCTTAAAGACATTTTTAGCTTAAGAGACTGTAGCATATCTGCTTAAAAATATTGAAATGTTAGGATTTCAATAACCCATTAACACTGTCTCTGGTTTTCTTTGCTACAATTTAAACTTTTCAAAATTGTGGCATAACTAATATGTAATCAGCATATTCCTAACCTTTGGCAAGATTAAAAATTTCTTTGGATTTCTTGCAATCAAGATAAGGTTTACGTGCATAGTTGAAAAGTTAAATAATTTTTTTATATACATAGTACAATTCATAACTAGGATGACTTTCAAAGTAAAATTTTTCAATATTTGCAACTAAAAATTGTTCTAGGATACCATTTTTTTTAATCTAGTCGTCCAATTTTTTGCATTTTCATACTCATACTGATCATCAGACTTTGCACAGGAGGAAATATTTTAGAGCAGTAACAACAAAAAACATTAGCCTTTTTTATGTCAAATTAGTTTTGCTACTTCAACTGGTGTCAATATTGCATTGCACTAGACTCAATTGACTTAAACTTATAAATATTGTCGTCAAATTAATTGATTGATTTCAATTCTAAGGCAGCACACTGTATCAGAACATTACTGGTCAAATTCAAAATGGAAAACAAACAGATAATATTATTAGTTTATAAACTTTGGCTGCTATTGTTGCTAACATAACCACTGTTCTGTTTGATAGTATCTGTTTCATTTCAGAAATATGATGAATTTTTTGGGTTTGCATTTACAATACAAATAAATACAAATGATAGTAACAATAAATCACAATACAATTTTAATACTAAATAAACATTACATCCCAGCGGGAAAAATATTGAGTAAAGTTTCCTTGCTAAAGGGCCTTATTGAAAAATCTTGTGTCTTTGGGATTTTTATTTTTTTTTAATGGAATTCATGATATAGACCCAACATATAGGAATAATTGCAAACTGTTTGTTATATATTATTTTGTAACTCCAAATAAGATGTCTATGAAATTTTTGTTGAAGGAGTAGTAAATTCCTTGTAGATTATCTGCTGAGAGAAGGTAAAGTGAAATGAATATCGAATATTTTATAATATGTAAATAGGTATTTTAGATGGCCTACCAAGTAAAGTCCTAACAATTTTTCTTGATAGTATTCACTAACGTTTAACCTCAAAGTTACATATAAATCACACACTCAGCTACTTACTGGCATTTATGTATGTAGAGAGAATCATAAAACCAATTTCACAAAATGTATACTATATGAATAAGTAGTGGTAAATGTGATAGGTAAATATCAAAAAACAAATTAATATTATGAGGTAAAACTAAAAATTTTGCTTAAAATTTTATAGAAGGCTCTCATAATTGTAAATAAGTTGTATTACGAGAAAACGTTTTTAATAATACTTCACTTTCTTATTATAAAATTAAATATTCTGCCGAACTTCTTGTATATAGCTGAATGTTTCAGATAGTTTGGCAAGTGAGGCATTCAAATATAAGTAGTATACGAGCGAGTTTTTTTTTTTTTTTGTTTGATTCTTTTATGGCGTTTTTTTTGCTGGCATAAATGATGCCTTTATTCTGCCATTTAACCTTTTTGTGTTCTTTTCTGAAAAATATGTAGTTTGGTAAGCGTATAACATGTTCTTTTCAAATAAAATTGCCCTAAAACCCCGAAGATATGCTACATGTTTCACCCTCAAAGAGTTAGTAATGCACCACTTTTTAAACATATTTTCTTGTTATTGTTTTTGAAGTTTGTTTGTGTTAATGA
Organism: Calliphora vomitoria; assembly: GCA_942486065.2. Taxonomy (NCBI): domain Eukaryota; kingdom Metazoa; phylum Arthropoda; class Insecta; order Diptera; family Calliphoridae; genus Calliphora; species Calliphora vomitoria. The sequence goes on from OW818029.2 coordinate 40,079,525, forward strand.
AATAGTTTTTGCATTTTTTGACTAAAAGTATTAAAATGGAGGCAAAATATATAGTTCTACATAAAAGAAAATTGCATAAATGGTAATGGTTTTTGTTCTATTCACGCAGCAAAAAATAAAGTTTATATATATATTTTTAACAATATTATAGTCACAGTAACTATATATATGATTGTGGTAACAATAATATGGTCAATTTACGATTCACATGATTGTATCAACCATATATATGATTACAGTAAACATGTATATGCTTGCGACAACCATTTATATGATGAATAATTTAATCATAATATGTTGTTCTCAGAATATGATATCTATAAGCCGAGAGCAACATAATATGGTAAGTCCTTCATCATATAAACATATCTTGTTTACTGTAATCATATATATGGTTGATACAATCATGTGAATCGTAAATTAATCATATTATTGTTAAAAATGTAGAAATGGTTACAGCAAACATGCACAACTATATGTTTTTTCTGCGTGTTGTGATCGTTAAAAATGTAACATTATGAGGGTATGGTAACCTAATAAATGATACAAAATATGTTGGCTAGGTTTTGTGTCAGAAAAGAAAACGCCATCTAATAAAATGTAGAGGAATTTATAATGATGATGAGTTTTTACTCGAAAGCTAATAGGCGTTCGAAATTTATTTCGATTACGAATGCGAGAACAAAATATCGCTGGCGATAATAATATTTGCAATTATTTCGTTTTTTAAATTTACTGTTATCTCTTACTGTTTTCATATCTGAAGAAGCCACGTAGTACGATTCTCTGTCATGTTAAAGAGCTTTTCAGACTGCCTTCATATTTGCATTTATTATCCTTTATAAGTCGTACTTAATGCAGTTTTCTTATATATATAAGTATATATTAGTATATATTTGTATATGTATTGGATTTTATGTTGTTTTCCTTTATTTTTCATTGCTAATATATTGCAATAATAACAATTGTTTCTTGTAGTTTACACTCTCCGTAAGGCGTTTTAATTAAACCAAATACTGTTGTTTATAAGATTTATGAAAATTAATGTTTGTCAGAAACATAAATACAAAAAATCTTATAAATACATACAAATATATTTGTATGTAGGTATTGTATTATAAAGATTATAAGTATGTATTTAGACGTTATATATAAATCAGTTTATTATATAAATGTTTGTTCTTATTTAACCAAACAAAAATAATAATAATGTTTATTTGCAGGTGTTATTTTACATAAGTATGAATAAATTTTAATTTAGCACAGACTTATAGTTTATTTATTTAAACAATTTGTTGCGCGAAAATAGCAGATTTAAGATTAAAGTAAATATAATTTGTATGAAACTTTTGAATCACAAAATCAACTATTTTCACGGATATTATACATTGTTAGCATTTCTGGACAATTATATGCCTTGGAATATTTCAATACAATAAATAAATTTCTGTTTTGTTTTCCATTTCGAAGTTTAATAATAAACTTATAATTTAAAAAACTATTTTTTACCATAGCCTAAAGTAGGGTACATGTCTGTATAGGAAACAAATCTTATTAGTTATTTGTGAAGCCAGTTCTTAACAAATATTTTAAAAATATTATAATTTTTTTAAAAACTCTTTGAGAAATATTAAAAACAATTTAGCTTAATTTTTGTCAAAATTTAGCCATTTTTCAAACTCACGTCAAAATTTTGCCCTTCGATGATTTTTCTCGACCAGACGGAATATAATATTGCTAAATAAAATATCTAATTACGTGTTATTTAAGAATAAGGAGATATTTTTAGAAAAATATTTGGACATCTATTTGTCAAATATATTTGCGAAAAACAAAATAAAGTCAAGGTAAAAAAGGAAAGTTTTGAAATTTAAATATCATTTACCTTTCCACATGCTTTATAACTAAGTTTTATTCATTGAAATCTGTCCATATTTGTACAAGTTACAAGCTTTGATACCTGTATCTCAACTTCTATTCTAACAGGATGGTCACAAATTCCATCTTCTTAAACTCCACTACGATGCGTTCATACATAAATTTTGCAAGCTGGCCGGAAGTTTAGAAGATCCAGATTTGTCAACACTTTTTTTTTCGGTTGACTCCACTATGCGTTGTGGGTAAATGCAGTTCTGGAACGGCATTGACTAAACAACAATTAAGCTTCAACTCACCCGTTGCTCACCCTCGTGTGTTGTTTTCCACACATAAGCAATATACCCATCAATAACATATATATTTTCAGATTGTTGCATCAAATTAATTCAATATACATTTCAGACAAAACTTGTTTGTACAAACTCCACATTTCATGACAAAAATGTGTTTCTAGTACAAACTAAATAAAAATTACATATGTGTGGTAAATCACACATCAAATATCTCGTCATGAAATAATACTTTTTTTTAATAAATTAATGCATTTTCTATGCTAAATAGATGAGGAAGAAAGTGTCAAGAAATTTCACTAAGAAGTATTTTAAGTATTTTTGTTTTTGTGTAATTTCCCACACAAGATTAAGATCAACGTTATTGAGGAGCTTGTCTCTTTTTGACGATAAAGTTCTGTTTAGCATTAATATCTGCAACCTTTAGAACTTATATGGTTTTTATACACACACGCAGAGAAAAAATATAGTTGTGCATGTTTACAGTAATAATATTATAGTCACAGTAACTGTTTACATGATTGTGGTAACCATAATATGGTTTACTTACGATTTATATGATTGTATCAATCATATAGATGGTTACAGTAAACAAGTATATGTTTGTGACAACCATTGTTATGATGAATTTTTATATCATAATATGTTGTTCTCACATTTTGATATCAATTAGCCGAGAGCAACATAATATGGTAAAAGCTTAATCATAATAATGGTTGTCACAAACATATACTTGTTTACTGTAACTATATATATGATTTATACAATTTTGAAAAGTGATAAATTGTTTTATGTACTTGATATTTTGTGTCCCTTGCAACCTTTATCAAGAATCGAAGGTATATTAGGTCTTAAATATTTTTCAAACATGTTTTGATTAAGAAATATGTGTTAGGTTAAACTATTACGAGAAATTTGTATTTTATCCGTGCTCTTCGAATTCCTTATAGCAATTAAATAAAGTTTTGTACGGAAATTCCTAGACTTTTATTTCAAATACTGCTGGTTCTTAAACCTTTTCTGTTAGTTTAGTGGAGGCATTTTAATTGTACGTATTTATTATGTAGCTGTGTTTTTCTTCTGTAGGTTTAACAAATAATTTCCATAAATTTGCTATTTATTTATTCAAATTTATAAAATTAATTGTAAGTTTTGAGAAACAAAAAACCCCAACAAAGTATTAAGTAATTTAAAATAAAACATTTCGATGTAAATAAATTCATAGCTACTATATATGTATGCATGTTTTTATCAATTAGAGAAATATTATTGATAATTATGGTTTACAAAATAAAAATTTTATTCAATTTATGTAATATTATCTATATAAATATATAAATGTCTTTGTAAGTTTGTTTGTTTATTTGTTTGTTTGTTTGTTTGAGCATCACGCCTAAACGGCTGAATCGATTTTATTGAAATTTGGAACGTAGATAGATCCTTACTTGGAAGCGTCAATAGGCTATAACTTTTTTCAATACTTAGACCAGAAAAAAATTGGTACCTTTAGTTCTTAAACAATAAATACTAAACGGCCGAAACGATTTTATTGAAATTTCCAACATAGACTACGACAGGGGTAGCGAAGCGCATCGGGTCAAGCTAGTATTTGATATATTAAGGAGAATTACATTTTTTTTTCTTATTGTATTAGTAAAGTAAGTATTGCATAATTCCTAGTAACTATAATAAATATTGTTTACGTTAGGCAATATTCATTAGTTTATTAGTTGTAAATAATTGATATGAAAAAGAATTTCATAAAATTTCATTAAAATTTTAAAATACAATATTTTACAAATATGTATGCATATTGTTTTTTTCTTATTATTATTATTTTTTTTTTTATTTACAGCATATGTGCTTCATTAAAAAATAAGTTTTTAATTAAACTTGTTTTTAATGTTAATTAATCTATAACAAACACATTTATTATAAAAAAGAATGTGCTCTACTGTGAAACTGATTTTTTTTTTTTTTTTTTTTTTGGAAAATTTAACAAATAATAATAAAATATTTTTGTAATTACTTTTATGATCACCATTTGGTATTATTTGTATCTTTAAAATTCACACATTCCAACCATAAGAGAGAGAGACCACTCAGGCATTTATACATACATATGTTCATTAAAACCTACATTTTCACATACACTTTTTATATTAATAATGAATAGCAAACAGAGAGAAAATGTTAATAAAGTTTAAAAAAAAAAAATTATAAAAGAAATATAAAGAGGGAACTCTTTTAGGAGATCTATGCCGAAATGTTTATCATTGACATAATTTCTGAATATGTTTCTAACATGATCTAGCAACAGAAGCTTGAAATAACTCTCCACACGCAGGAAAAATATAGTTGTGCATGTTTACTGTAACCATTTCATTTTTTAACAATATTATAGTCACAGTATCTATTTATATGATTGTGGTAACAATAATATGGTTAATTTACGATTCAAATGATTGTATCAACCATATATATGGTTACACTAAACATGTATATGTTTGTGACAATCATTAATATGATGAAAGACTTATGTTGCTTATGGATATCATAATCTGAGAACAACATTATGATAAAACAAGTAAGAGAGCTATATTCGGCTGTGCCGAATCTTATATACCAATTATACTTTAAAATAAAATTTAAAAAATTCTTATTTTTTTAAAAAAAATTTTTTCGAAATTTTTTTTAAAAGTTTTTTCCAATTTTTTTTTTTAAATTTTTTTTTAATTTAAAAATTTATTTTTTTTAATTTATTAGTGAAAAAAGAGTTTTTTGTGCAAAAATTCGGGTTAAAAAATATTTTTTCCGATTTTGACCCATTGTAGGTCCAACTTACTGTAGCCTTGTATACATCGTTGCAATCTATCATTAGATATCCATATTGTCTATATTTATGACTTAGTAATCGAGATATAGATAAATAGGCAACAAAAATAGAGGTTGTCTCGGATTTTTGCTCATATCTCCGTTATTTATGCACGGATTTTGCTGATTTTAAATAGGAAACTTCTCGAAAGCACGTCTGACAGAATTATTGAAGATTTGGATCCCGAAGATATCTGGGGCCTTCAAATTGATATCAACATACAGACGGACAGACAGACGGACATGGCTAAATCGTCTCCGCTATCTATAAGGATCCAGAATATATATACTTTATAAGGTCGGAAAATTATATTGTAGAAATTACAAACGGAATGACAAATTTATATATACCCTTCACACGAAGGTGAAGGGTATAATTACTCATCATAAAAATAGTTGTCACAAGCATATACTTGTCTACTATAACCATATATATGGTTGATACAATTATGTGCATCTTAAATTAACCATATTATAGTTACCACAATCATATAAATAGTCACTGTGACTATAATATTGTTAAGAAAAACTTATAAAAATGTTGAAATGGTTAAAGTAAACATGCACAACTATATTTTTTTTCTGCGTGCAGATGATAATTTTCTATAGATAAAACACAAAATCTTATATATGATATAATTCTGGATTTGTCATTTGTTATCAAATGTGCATAAGTAGTTTAAGATCTCTCATGAATTCTTAAAGAAATATTTTAAAAAAATCTCTAATAATTGAGAGTAATGGCTTAAGCCAATAATATCAAAATATTATGGAGTTTTTATATTTAAGAAAGAGTTCGGATTTTAAACCCTGCAATGTCACCACTTTCCCTCGCAATGAAACAATTTTAATGTGATAAAAAAAAAAACGTAGAGAATAAAAAGTGTCCATTGCTATTATGATTATTTGGTGTTGTTAAATTGCTCAGCTTATCGTGCATAATTTACAAGTATGTACGAATAATATGAATGTATGTAAGTATGAATATATAATATTAAATACATTCTATATGTGAATATAAATACACATGCGAAAAAAGGAATACATACATACATACAAATAATGATAATAATACTTTAACGAATGCCAAATACAAATAAGTTTAAATACATATGTATGTATGTATGTTTGTATATGCAAACACTAATACTTACATATATACATATGTACATTTATACATATATAAATGATACAGTATGTACATTTAATGTTTATGTTTAACATTATTAATGTACGTGTATGTTATAATAAAATATTTTATACTTATATTGTATATGTGTGTATGCTTATATATGCGTGAGAATAAATGTTTGTGTAAATAAAACGGTTGAATAAGTAGTGCGTTGCTATAGCTGTAATTACATGGATTAACAAGGATTTATAAAGAATCCTATTATTTGCTCACACTCTTGCACACACACACACACACACATTCATTTATTAACATTTATACAAAATATATTTTATAGCATTATAGTATTTATTGAAAGAAAAAAAAAAGAAAAACTCGTAATAATATTTAAAAAATTATCATTACTTAAACGTATTCATAAGTGCATGTGGATGTGTGTGAATTTGTGAAAGAATTTCAAAAAAGGAAATTGAAATTTATGTCATTATAAATTAAAAACATTTTCAAATGAATCTTTGTCAGATTTGAATGATAGCCTACAGAAGCGTTAATGATTATAGCATAATATTAGGCGGTACGATTTTCTACAAAAGGAAATGAATAGTACTAGTACTTATTCCCGTTGCCTTCAATATTTCAGTACTGCCTGCCATTTCAAATATGGCCCTTATGCCATTTATTATGCCACCATTGTAACATTGTATTGTGTAGCACATATTTTTGTTGGTTGTGTGGAGTATTATCCACAATTTAACCAATTTGTGACTTGACACACAAATGCGTTTTTGTCTCTCATAAATAACATACGCATTGTACCATAAGTTAACCACTAAAATCTGGTTGTATGCAATAACGCCTTCACCGCAATATTCAATGCATTTAATGCCATTTTACAGGGTGTTTACATCAATTTGCATACATATTGATATTTTTGAATAATTAAAAAGAACGGAATTAGTATTTCCTTATATGCCATTTACACCCACCCAAAAACAAGTTGTTTTTGACTTCATTTTTATTGAAAAACTACTAAAATTTCTTAAGTTTTTTTATACAATCAAAAACTACTTACGAGTACTCTCAACTTGTTTTTGGATGAAAACATAAATAGTGTAAATTAAACCTTAAGCATATTTTTGTAAGTACTTCGAAGTCCAAAACAACTTACAGGATAAAAAATCCTTGAAATCCTAAATTTATTAAACAAATAATGTTCCTTTCAATGTTTGTGGATATTATCATTTGTTCAGGGCAAGTGAAATCTGGCAGGCTCTGTAAACTTTTATCGAAACTTATTGTTTTTGGTGTCATAGAATCTATGACATAGATCAGAGATCATACAATGTAAGATGTTATAAATGGAAACTCCCGGAAGTATCCATTTTTAATAGCCTTCTATTTCAAACTTCCAACTTGATCTATTATTTTGCAGATGATAGCAGCATTTACCATTCATATTCATTCCATTGTAGGTCATGCCTATCGTAGAGTGGGGCAAAACATGAGTTGATCTTGTGACAATCATTTTAATGAACACAATTCTCAATGTTGTATGTTAGCACTCAAACTCACTTATCTGTTTTTAAATACAAACAAATGATAAGCCTTTAATTTCTGGACTTGAAAATTCACTATGATGTACGCAATACTAAATACACTTTTCAGCAATGATTCGACATTGTACCGCACACTACACTACAGGCAATATTCGTTCTATAGCCGTAATATCTGTACGTGGAATAAATTTCCTTGCAGTCTTTCCTGTGATTTTCAATGTAGGTCAATTAAAATCTAATGTCCACAAACACTAATCCCTTTACTGTCCCTCCCAATATCCAATTTCCCTGGGTGTTTGTTCAAGCATAACAAAAAATTAATTATCGCCATCACAAACATTGCAGTCATTAGCATCGTATTTGGACAGATATTGCTATTAAAGTGAAGTCATGTATAGATTTTTTTTTATATTTCTGACTTTTGATAATTTTAGCCAAGTTTTCCCCGTCTTACCCTTTATTAAGATCCCGTTGGGTACTTATTTTCACAGGCATACTTGTGTGAGAGTTAGTGTGTACATATGGTTACCATGATGTGTGTGTGTGTAAGTGTATGTATTTGAATGCCTGTAAATACTTGTATGCTCACATATGTGTGTTTGGTGTGTATAGAAAAGCTTAAACCAATCAACCAAATCCGCATTTCGATCCGCAATAAATTTTTGTCAATTTAAACAGAGAGCACACAAAAAAAAAAAAAAATAGTTGAACAAACGCAAACTAAAATTTATTTTACACTCTCACACTTACACTATTATGCAGTTATGCAAAAAACAAAATGTTTACATCCAATGTAATTGACAACCTTAGGCCCCTAGAGAAAACGTATCACAAGAAAACTGAGTTTATTTTAAGGAATATAAAGTTACCGTTAAATTAGCCAACACGAGAACTTATCCAATAATATTTAAAACAGGTTAGGAAAAACTAATTACGGCTGTGCCGAATATACCATTCACCAAATTATACTTTAAAATAAAAATTTTAAATATTTTTAGGTAAACAAAATTAAAATTTTTTTTCAAAATTTAAAAAAAAATTTTTTTCTTTAAATTTAAATTTTTTTTTTTTCAAAATTGTTTTAACTTTTTTTTCGAAATTGTTTTGTTTTAATTTTTTTCCAATTTTTTTTTTTTTTTTAATTCCGGAAAGTTGATTTCAACATACAGACGGACATGGCTATATCGACTTCGCTATCTATAACGATCCAGAATATACATATATACTTTGTGGGGTCGCAAATGAAAAATGTAAAAATTACAAACGGAATGACAAACTTATATATACCCTTGCCACTCATGGTGAAGGGTATAATAATAGCAGTTCCGGTCTTAGTTTTAAAACTTACTATTAAAACGTCACCTCTTGCTTCCTATTTTAGTACACACACTTAATAGTTTCCCCACCCCAGCTGCCTCATCCAATTGCGTATAAAGCTTAACTGCTTATGCAAGATGTCAAGTCAATTGGCATTCATCTAATTTCATGCTTCAGTAGCTATAATTTATTATAACGCATAATATGGCATGCAACACCAACAAAAAAAAAGAACGCAACAGTAACAATATGCCTTTAGCTTAAAACACATAAACCTAAACATACTTTCACACATCGATTACATGCTCATATTAGTAAAAATTCATCTTAATAAGACCTCTATCTAAACCATACCCTTTGGTTTTTTTTTTTTTTTTCGATAACACTATGATTTTAAACTCAAATAAACTTGTTTCCCTAACTGACCCTTTTAAAATGTTCAATTTTGAAACTAATTTAAACACATAAACATTTAATGCACACACAAACACACACACACACTCATACATTTTTATACAAACAGTTATGTGTACTTTTGTGTAGTTATAAACTACACATATAAACACGAATAGAAATCAAACGCTAATGTGTATGCTATAGTTTATTAATGATTCACAGTGGGGTGAATAGAAAAAAAAAAAATGATATTAAAGTTTGTAAATTGCTGTGGTTGTAATCTTTTCAATTAGCACATAAATATATATTTGCAGTATGCATAAATATTCATAGTATTTATAAGCTGCCTTTCTTATCATCGAAAACATTTCATTTTAATGTCTTGCCGAATGTAAAGTTATGATCAGGGAAATCTGAAATATGAAATTTCAAGCTTATTCTTGTGCGTCGTATGTAACTAATGATTAAATATTTATTAATATAAAATTTAAGAATTTTAGCATATTTTTGCATTCATTTCTTTTAAGAGCATATTTTTAGCATATTTTTCCCATTTATATTATTGAATTTGTCGCAGTGCTTTCATATATTGTGACAGGAAAGTGACAGTATGGCTACTGTTTAGGAAATATGAATATAAACCTTAGTATAGACTGCCAAAATATTGATCAACTTTATTGTTTGAATTCTAAATCAAGCTGTCTTGAAAAACTCATCAATCGAAAATTGCTAGATAATACGACAGTTCTCTAAAAATATTTGATTTTAATTTTATTAATAACTTTGATTTGATTGAGATAATGTACCGGTTAAATTCTCGCAGTACTTTAACCAAAGAACAATACATTTTTTAATATTGGAATTTGATATCAAAGGAAAAATTAAAAAAATGGATTCAATTATTTTAAAGTTTAAACGTTTTTTTGTAAAAACATTTTTTGGCTTTGAAAATTAAAAGATTTTGTTTTTTAGAGCATATTTTTAATTTATATTTCTGGTGTGATGATTCTTAATTTTCATAATCTATAATATAGTTATTTCCAAGGCATTCGTTTGATGGAGTCTTGAATGGTGGACTTATAGTTAAATTTAATGTATTGAGTTTTCTCAGCAAACCCACAAGTTTGTGTATGAGATTTAATCAAAGGAGTTCAGTATTAGTGGTATCTCTATATCTTAGCTTTCTGAATGATATTCGATGTCGATGTAAGTGGCGGCAATATCTGTCATTCATATGTATGCCAAGCCTATCGAGCATGTAACAATACATTATCATCTAGCAATATTTGAATTTCTTGCATGACTCATTGTTGTATTCTTGATATTCTAAGCTTGAAATTTTACTATAAAGTTCTTTGGAATAAATACATTTTTGAACTGACGAAAGAATCATTAAATGCCTTGGTTTTGCAAATCTGTGAAAAAGATAAATTTTTTCCGTTTGATCCTCTTATTATTTACTTTATCGTCATGTCGTCTCAGATGAATCCGGCGAATGTGATTATTGGTGTGGGTAGGGTATGCCACTCTATTGATTCATTAGAGCAGCATCTCAATGTGGATTGGGATGTGTGGCATCAGTATTCAGTGCGATGTCCGCTGGACAAATCACATTTTTCGAGTGTCGAAAGAAGCATTCAAGTGTCTCGGTTTTCTAAAACGGTGTAAGACATATTTCACTCCATCTGATCTCCTTACTATCTACACCACTTATATCTGACCGAAAATGGAATAGAAGTGCTTCGAAGTATATTTTGGAGTTAATCGACCGCATAAAGGAGAGGGCGAAGGTACTTATTGGTGACAGTAGGGTATCCAGCTCTATTGACTCACTGGAACATCGTCGCAATGTGGGTTGTGTTTAACTGTTCTACCGATACTACAATGGTATGTGCTCTGCTGAAATTAGGAAACTTGCTCCCGAAACCCGTAGTTTTTTATGCAACACACATTCTTCGGCAAGGGCTCATCAATTTGTTGTCGACTGGAAAGTGAATCGCACAACACATTACAGGGAAAATTCGTTCTTTAGCCTTACTGCCCGCTATTGGAATAAGCTTCCTCCTGAAGTCTTTCCTGTCACTTTCAATATAGGAAAATTCAAATCAAATGTCCATAAACACTACTCCCTCTATTCTCCCTCCCATAACCTATTTTCTAGTTCCAACACAATGCTTTGCATGAGTAGGGTCTTCCCCTGAGTACTGGTCCAAGAAAAAACAAGTAAGAAAGTATGGTCGGTCAAGCCCGACCATATAATACTCTACACTAAGTAAATGAGCAAAAACATTTTTCTTTCAAAATTTCAATAATTTATATTCGTGAACGGTTTTCGGAAGTGGGCCTTATATGGGAGCTATGACCAATTATGGACCGATCACCATGAAATTAAGTAGTGTGATTAATGTCTGTATGAAAGTTGTTTATGTTGCATTTTATGTGTATACCAACATTTTTAAGAGATTTATGCTCGTTAAAGTGAGTATCGGAAGCAGGCCTTATATGGGAGCTATGACTAATTATGGACCGATCATAATAAAATTTGGTGACATGAATTTCGTATATATAAAACTTATTTGGAGAAAAACTTGTGTAGATACCTATATAAATTAAACATTTATGACCGATAAAGTCCAATTTCGGGAGGACATTTGTATGGGGGCTAGGTGATTTCCGATTTCAGCCAATTTCAATAGGCTTGGTCCTTGGGCAGAAAAAATGATATTTACTAAATTTTATGGAAATATCTTCAAGATTGCGACCTGTACTCTGCGCACAAGGTTTACATGCACAACCAGCCAGCCAGCCAGCCAGACGGACGGACGGACGGACGGACGGACATAGTTTAATCGACTCAGAAAGTGATTCTGAGTCTATCGGTATACTTTAAGGGTGTTAGACTAATATTTTTGGGCGTTACACACATCTGCACTAATCCAATATACCCTCCCCTCTATGGTGGTGTAGGGTATAAAAATATAAAGTTTTGTGTTGGTATTAAGAAACTACCGAACATTTGTTCTTTGTGATTTACAATATTACATCACTAATTCCTCTAGTATATTGTACACCATGCCACAATAAATACTTAATTACTACAATCGTGTATATGATTACAGAAATCATGTGAATCGTATCTTTAACATATTATAATTGATATACATAATTACAGTGACCATAATACTGTCAAATAATTTGTAGTTATTTTGAAAAGATTTGACAACTACATATATATATTTTCTGGGTGTATCAAAGAAAAAAATCTAGCTGATATATTTTCAGAAGCTCTTTATATTTCATATTCGCAGTATATTACTATTTATTTCACATTGAAATTCACTGTGTGAATAATCTTTTCTAGTAAGGCCTTTGAGAAAAAAAAAGTAGTGAGAGGTAGTGGAAAATTCGAAATGCAGTTAACAATTTTTACTACAAACATATTTCAATTTATACGCATAGTTTTATATAAACAACTAAATGTTCACTCATATAGAACATATCTATATAGAAAGGGATAACAGTTAAGAGGGATTGTAGTTAAGTTGTGGTTGTAGAAATTATTGTGGCTTTAGCTTATATGTTGTATGCGTTTTGAGCCTTTTGTTCGTGTGGTTATTTTGGTTGTACATATTTATGAGTGTGTATGTGTCTGTGAGTGTGCATGTGTTTGGGTAACCACTAAATAATACACACATTTCCAAAAACAAAAAAAAAAAAACGAACTTATCTTAAATGAGTTTGTATTTGTGTTTAGTTAAGTTTATTTGCAGTATAGCCTACACTCACACACTTACTTACGAGTGTAAGTAAGTAGTCCCAACTGCTATTCCTATTTAGTTCATATTTTATTTATTTATTTTTGTACCATAAAGTATGTTTAAAATTTGCATATTATTTTTGCTCACATACACATACATTTCTATGAGTATTTATTTATTTATGTTATTTTTTTAAACAGCTTTTTTATTTATGACCTTTAATCATATTTATTAGCATTTTATTTATTTTATAAATTGTAGTTTTTGTTATTGATGAATGGTTTAAAAAAAAAAAGAATGACCCAGGAAAAAAAGTTCCTAAAAAAATTGTTTTTTTTTTTTAATAAATCATTGCTGCAATTTAAGCAGTTGGCATTAAGTTTTAAATTTTCATATTACTTCTGACATTTAAAAAACAATATCATTTTAAATCCTTCTTAAAATCATATTAAAGCGACATATACATATGAGTACAGTTACAAACTTTGGTTTTATTTGAAAACTTTTAATTTTAAATAGAAAAATAATATTAGTTAAAGATGTTTTTATTTTCACAAAAATTTTTTAATTTTTAAAATGTGGTACAAATTTAAATTGAATTGCATATTCTTCCTGCTAACAAAAACAATCAACATTTTTTTAATTAAATTAAAATTTTTTTTTTAATTACTTTTGTAAGTTTTACAAACATGTTTAATAAGAATATTTAAACATAATAATAATCATCGTCATCAGGCTCATCATTAACACAAACTACAAAAAATAATAAATAAAAAAAATTATGCAAAATAACAAACAGAATAATTGAAATTAATTATTTTCATTATAATTTTACGATGTTGCATAATTAGTAGAAACGTGTGTAATGTTTTTGATGTCTCTTGTCAAAACTACGATTATAAATGTTGAAAAGGATGCACACTCACCCACCTGTAGTGTTTAATACCATTTTACTTACATACATAGGTATGAATGTATATGGATTTTGGAAAAAATAACGTATATTAATAATTAATTTAATATACAGTATAAATTAGCTTTTTGCAAAAAAAGGCTCAACAATAAACAAAAAGGTGAAATTTAATTTACAAAAAAAAAAAAAAAAAAATTGAATACATACAAGTGTTTACACACAAGAAATGTATGTATGTATATTTAAAATTGCATTGTTAATTGATTGGAATGTCTTTTTATAATTATATACATATTATGTAAATATATGAAAGTTATGTACATATACATATAGCTGTACATACACGCAGAAAAAAAATATAGTTGTACATTGTTACTGTAACCATTTCAAATTTGTGCATGGTTACTGTAACAATTTCAAAAATTTTAACAATACTATAGTCACAGTAACTATATATATGATTGTGGTAACAATAATATGGTTAATTTACGATTCACATGAATATTTCAACCATATATATGGTTACAGTAACGATGTATATGTTTGTGACAACCCTTTATATGATGAATAATTTTATCATAATATGTTGTTCTCAGATTATGATATGAGAGCATCATAATATGGTAAGTCTTCATCATATAGATGGTTGTCACAAACATATACATGGTTACTGTAACCATATATATGGTTGAAATATTCATGTGAATCGTAAATTAACCATAATTAATCATTTGAATCGTTGCTCTCTATTACAATTAAACACTCTGAGTAGCATAGTAGGCGTATGATTAATATTTAATTACTTGATGGAATTAAATAATAAGTATACGTTATGTCGAATATAGGAAAAAAAAAATAATTCTTCAAGGAATTTTAACCCTTAAATGCATATTGTTGCCAATTGTCTACATTCCAGTTCCACTTAATTTTAGACGAACAAAAGCTTGATACTAATTCAGATTCTCCTTCAGCATAATCAAATGGAATACGATAAGTTCCAGCTAAAGAAATTCTAAATCAAACTAAAAATCAAATAAATATTTGATACTTTATAGAAAAATTAAAGTATATTTATAACTAAATCGTATCGTTAAAATACATATAACGAAAATTTATCGAATTAGCTATTCAGTAACATTTTTAACAATATTCGCTGTCGGTTAAAGTAAGTTTTTGTTGTTAGCTAAACGATAATCGACAGAACCAAACGACAACTATTTTGGTCTTGTTTACAAAATGTTTACAAATGTTCAACTGAGATGCGTCTTCTTTGGTAACAATATGTGTAACATTAGTGAGCAATAACTATATGAAGGCATTTACGTATGTATGCATTTATAATAATGTTCCAGTCATTTACACATTTTATTTCACTTTTATTATGTAAAATAAATAAAATTTACAAACTAAAGTGTTTGACTTCCATAAATTCAATTCTTTTTTTTTTCAATTCCTCTTTGTGTTTTTCGCTTTTTTTTTTGACAGAGATACCACTTGATATCAATATGATATGACGATGTCTACTATTGTTTAAAATAAGTTAGGGGGGAATCACGTAATCGTTACAGCAAACAAAAAAAATTGTCGACTAATATTGCGATTCTCGGATCGTTAATAGTTAGTGAATCTCACTACTGGGTGCATCGCCAAAAGCAAAAACTAAATTAACAAAAAAGGGTAGAAATGCAAAGAAGTCTGAAGAAATTTACTGCAATTTTTTCCGTAGAATATTTCCAATAATAAGAAATGAGATGGAAACAATTTTTATACCTGTCTTCCCTTATGACTTTAGTTGAAAGTGAAGCATGGCGGCGTGTAGCCATTTGGGTAATTTTTCAGGAGATGACACAAACATCATAAAACTAGAAAATTACACATTTTATCTATTTTTATCCCGTATATGGTAAGACATAACTCCCACCTATTAAAAGTTTAAATTAATTTATTGTAATAAATAATTTGGTTGCAAAATACAATCAAGTTGACAAAATTGACAAAAATAATTTTGCTTTCAACATGGCGCGGGGGTGTTAAAAATTTCAGTTATTTTCGGTTTTGGGGGGGAAATTCCAATTTCACCCTCTGCTTTTAACAGACACATAAACTGACGTACAAATCTAGATCGTTTTTTTGGATTACGGGTTCTAGAATAAATATTCGATGGTTAGTGGTGAGTATTGAACTCAAAAGTAATATTTTCTTTAAATAAATTATATTAGAATTTATTATAAATGCATTTGTCCATAGTTATTATATATAAATTTCGATAAAACTTGGACACTCTCTACATAAGAGGCTAGAGGAAATGGATAGGCAAAGCAAACGACAATAGCGCTAAAATAGCATTAGAGTGAACCACCAATCCAACTAAATGAGAGGTAAACATCAGATGTACCATATACGACTAGTTTACTAAATCTTATGTTTAAAAAAAAAAATAATTTTTAAGTGGACAATAGAATAGACTTATTTTAAAATCTCTTGTTTATGAGGCATACTATAACCGATGTTAGAATTAGCAACTAACATATATAAAGAAGCTTATTATCTAAATACTGGCCAATTTTTTAATTAAAACAATTTAAAAACAACAAAGAAATACTTGTTAAATTTATTACTATAATACGTAATAGATAAATGCATTTCTTATCCACTCTTTCATACTTAATAAATCTTAAAATTATATTTTGTTTTCTGCAATAAGTAAAACTAAGTAGGTTATAAATATGAAATGTTTTCAAGCTATGCTGTCATTTTAATGGAATTCGAATAAAAACACTTAATAATGCGAATATTTTTAACAATAGAAAATAAATAAAACAAGTAAGAAAGTATAATCGGGCAAGCCCAACCATATGATACCCTACAACGAGTATATGATTATAAACTGTTTTTTTTTTTTTAGTTTTTTTGATATGAAACTTATTTGTATTGAATTTTATTTGAATATTAACGTTTTTAAGATATTTATGTTCGATAAAGTGATTTTCGGAAGTGGTTCTTATATGGGAGCTATGACTAATTACGGACCGATCGTCACAAAATTTGGTGGGATGATTTTAGTATATATGAAACATATTTTAATTGAATTTTATTTGGATACTAACATATTTCAGATATTTATGCACATTAAAGACATTTTTGAGAATGATGCTTATATGGCAGCTTTGGAACATTGTGGGCCGTTCGGTACTAAATGTGGTAGTACGAGTTCTACTTATATAAAACTTATTTGTGTTGAATTTGGTTTGGATATGTTTACAATTAAGAAATTTCTGAGAGCTTAACTATTTTCAGATAGGGCAGTTGTATGTGAGCTAGGAGATATAATGAACCGATTCCAACCAAATTCAATAGGCTTAGTCCTTAGTCAGAAAGTGATCCTGAGCAGATTGGTATTCTTTTAGGTGGGTGTTATTTTTGTACTTTATAAACATCAGCACTAACCCAATAAAATCTTCCCACTATGGTGGTGTAGAGTATAATTATGAAGTCACGCTTTTAAAGCTAACTATTTTACTGAAAACTAAGAATTTTCAACTTACTTTTTAAAGAATAGATGCAAATGTAGCAATCTGCAGTATTAGAAGCGCTTGAAATTATGGTTTGTGGGAAAAGAAAGACCCACTTGATATTTGTGAAGATTAGATGATAGAAAGTGACCCTCTGGTATAAATGTAGCTCAATTTGAGCAATACTTTGACTACTTATATGGGACTGAAAGTTAAAGCTAAAGACTGCAAATTTAAGTTGAGTTCAGTAACTCTATATTTACTGACATGTGTAGTAATCAAAGACATTTAAAAACTGCAAATATGCAGTGGCGAGCAGAAGTGAGTGCATGTTCAAGACACTGAATTGTTAATTGCCGATTTTGTCAATTACTATCATAGAACAAACATAAAGGTAGAGAAGTGGGAAAGCAAAAATAGGTGCAATTCATAAAACGTGCAAAATTGAGTTATGGGGGTTTCTTTTGTTATATGTGGTAAATAAGACTATGTATTGCTTCATATTCAGTTTTAATTTTTAATTTATAAGAATAAAATTGAACTAAACGCGTTTGAATGTAGGACATGGAAGGATGTTTCTATTAAAAAGCTTTATTATAAGTAAAAACTAGTAAGAATGTATGGTCGGTCAAGCCCGACTATATAATACCCTACACTAAGAAATGAGCAAAAACATTTTTCTTTCAAAATTTCAATAATTTATATTCGTGAGCGATTTTCGGAAGTGGGCCTTATATGGGAGATATGACCAATTATGGACCGATCACCATGAAATTAGGTAGTGTGATTAATGTCTATATGAAAGCTATTTATGTTGCATTTTATGTGTATACCAACATTTTTAGGAGATTTATGATCGTTAAAGTGATTATCGGAACCAGGCCTTATATAGGAGCTATGACTAATTATGGACCGATCATCATAACATTTGGTGACACTAATTCTGTATATATAAAACTTATTTAGAGAAAAACTTGTGTAGATACATATATAAATTAAACATTTATGACCGATAAAGTCCAATTTCGGTAGGACATTTGTATGGGGGCTAGGTGAAATAATGAACCGATTTCAGCCAGTTTCAATAGGGTTCGTCCTTGGGCAAAAAAAAATGATATGGACCAAATTTTATCGAAACATCTTTAAAAATGCGACCTGTACTCTGCGCACAAGGTTTAAATGGACAGCCAACCAGCCAGACGGACGGACGGACGGACGGATGGACATCGTTTAATCGACTCAGAAAGTGATTCTGAGTCGATCGGTATACTCTAAGGTTGGTGTTAGACTAATATTTTTGGGCGTTACAAACATCTGCACAAATCCATTATACCCTCCCCACTATGCTGGTGTAGGGTATAAACATGAATAATTAGTTTAAGTCTGCCATATTGTCCGCATCCGACAAGGTGTAGTAGGAAGAAATGGAAATTTCTTAAAGCGGAATAGAAGTCCACAACATATAAAATATATTTAAAGACATGATATGAAATATTTTTAGTGGAGAAAAGAAAACCTATTCTTAAAATGGCATAAGTTGGGGTTTATATATTTTTTGTGGTATGAATTTATTGTAAAATTGTATTGTGTAATTGGCCAAAATTCTATTATTCTCATTCATTAGGTAAATGTAAATCATTTCATTGGTTTGTCAGGATCATTGTATACTTTAGTACATACATAAATAAATATGTATTCATGTGTTTATAAGTCTCTTCTGGTTTTTGTTCATTTTGATTTTTTATACTCGATTTGTTATAAAACACGTAATTTACTTTGAACTGCCCAATTAACCTAGTTGTATTGGTATGAAATATACATATATATATAATTTATATATAATTATCTATGTATTCATGTAAATGTATGTGTTTAAGTATAATTTTTTAATATTAATATAAAATGACATTAAAACTTATTATTACACATCAGTAAAAATTTAATTATGGTTATTTGTAAAAATAATATTAAATTATTTTTAAATTAATTGTCAATATACATAAACATCACAATATTAAGTGAATTGAACAGAAATATGTATGTACTAAAAATAATAAACAATCACTCATAATTATAATTAACTGAATATTGTAAAAAAAAAAATTTTTTAAAGATTTTAATAATAGAATTTAATAAAAAAAAAAATTATCTACTAATTAAAATTGATATTATTGATATTTTAAAAAAAATGCCTGTATTAAAATTATTATAAAATATTTACTACTAAATAGTAAACGGGGATTGTTATACCAGGGCGCATAAGTAATGTGTTGAATTAAATAAATACAATATTAATCATACGTACTGTAATACTAAACTTGTTTTTTTTTTTGTTTCAAGTAAACATATTTTGAGTTATTAATTTTTAAATATTATATTAAGCAGCTATAAATTTAAGCTTTTATTTAATAGTAAATCTTGCCAACCCTTTTTTTTAGTAAAAAAAAAAAAAATGGACTTACCTTAGGAGAAGGTACAACAGAGAATGTATTCATAATTCTATCGGGATATTCTTCACGAATTTTGGAAATCAATAGAGTACCCAAACCGGAACCAGTACCGCCACCCAATGAATGTGCCAATTGGAAACCTTGCAGGCAATCACAGCCCTCAGACTCTTTACGCATAACATCGAGAATAGAATCAACTAATTCGGCACCTTCGGTATAATGACCCTTGGCCCAGTTGTTGCCTAGCATTTAAATAATATATATTAAGAAATAAGTAAAAAAAACTTATTTTAATTTCTGTTTAACACTCACCAGCACCCGATTGACCAAACACAAAGTTATCTGGTCTAAACAGTTGACCGTAGGGTGATTGACGCACAGAATCCATGGTGCCGGGTTCCAAATCAATCAATACTGCACGTGGTACATATTTGCCATTATTTGCTTCATTGTAATAGACATCAATGCGTTCCAATTGCAAATCATTTTCTCCATGGTACATGCCATTGGGGTCAATGCCATGTTCATCGGAGATGATTTCCCAGAACTAGAAAGAAATTGAAAAGAATTTTATTATATTAATTTATTCAAATTACTTAGAAAATTAAGGAAATTTATAAATATCCGCAAACATTTATGCATTTTTCCCTAATATTTTGTAAACAAAACTGCAATAGTTGAAAACAAATGTTTGTTGGTATGTTATATTGTTTTTAAAATTGTATATATGTAGATACTGCTGCTTATCTTATGCAATATATATATGTATACAAATAACTTTTTGTTATAAATTTATCAATATCTGTATGTGTGTACCTGAACCATACATTTTTTAAAATTATTAACAATCTCTATGAAATAACAAATAATGCACTTTATTCACCACACACAATTTTATACCAAATATGTACTTTTAATAAATTCCGTTTGTTTCTTTATCATACACACTGCCGTTTATAACATTTCAAATGCAACAAAAATTTGTATTTTTCTCTGACATAACAATAAAGACAGAAGAAAAAATGAATGTTTGCAATTCGTGTTAGCATTTTTAATAAAACAGATTCCATAATAGATATTGTTTTTATCACACAACCTCAGAAAAAAAAAAAATGGATAAAAATAAAAATTAAGGATTTGAGAATGTTTATAGTGTACATGTGTCAACAGATAAATCTTCCATGAATAACAATTTTAACCATGAATATCATTTTATATTATTTTCCATCAGCATAACAAATTTGTGTTTCTTTTTTTTTTTTTTTTTTGTGCAACTCATATTGAGTATTGCGATATTAAATTCACATATGCAGATAAAAGGAGTGCTAGAGTAGGTGGAACAAAATTTTATGGAATTATTGAAAATACCGGTAGAATCGTGTTCTGCACTTATGAATCGTTTTTAAAGATGTACTATATGTTACAAAATTGGATTTAGGATATGAATTTCATTGTATATTTTTATATTCTAAATTTTCATGATTTCCATTGCATATTTTTAGGAGCATACAAATTCAAGATTTACAGTTACTTGATTGACATGCAGGTATCAAGTTATAATGAGTTAACCATGTCAGAAAATTTGTATATCTAAAGATCTATGGGTAAATGAAATGCAAAAACAATTTTTAATTGGAATTTTTTTCAGCATTTAATTTTTTTCTTTTTTTTTCAAAACTCGAAATTTCAAGTAAAATCCCCAAACGATATTCGATTTAGCACTAATTGGGCTTTAAGATGAAGAAGAACAATTTCAGACATTAGAATCGAACAAGTAAGAGTGTTATATTCGTCTTTGCCGAATCTTATATACCCACCAACAATATAAAACCAATAAATTTGTATGGGAACTGGAAGAAATCAAGGACCAATTTTTACAATATTAAACAGAGCTTGTTCTGTTGTCATTGGAACAATGTGTGTAAAATATCTTTGGTATTATCTACAATATATTTAAAGAACATAGCAAAACATTTTTGAAAAATATCAAATATTTTTTGGAGGTTGTCTCACATTTTGGTCCATAACTCTGGTTCTACTTTACCAATATTATCCATTTTCAATACCAAACATTTCTGTTAAACAAATAATATTTGAATAAAATTGTATCCCCCAACAAGTTTCCTTTGAGGTCCTATTGTGCGTTCAAACAAACGAATGGACGGACATAACTAGACCGTCTTAGAATTTTATAAGGACGCAGAATACATATACTTTTAGGTTCTACGACGAATATTCGATACGATACTCAATGTGCCACCCATGTTTTTGGTTGGTGGTGGATATAAAAGTTCCAAAATAAGAGCCATCCTAGTATTCATCCATTGCTAAAAACTAAAATAATACAAACAGTTGTGGTAACATTAAAAAAATAATTGTTTAACTATACTCTATTTTTGAGCATAGTTTTTTTTTTTTTTTTTTTTGTTAAAGTGGCTATAAATTATCATTTATTCAATAAGTTCTTTAATTTATTATATGGTGGTATGAATTCACCAAGTTTTTGTTTCAATTTTGAATTCTATACTCGTATTTAATATACCAGTACTGATGACGAATTAATATGAATTTTGTGTGTGTTTGTGTAAAACAGGCTTTCGTTCAAAATAAAAAACTGAAATTAATATGATTTATCTAGAATGTTGGTAATTGTCCTAGACAGTTTGGTATTAAAAATTGAAAACATGGGTTCATTAGAAAAAAAAAAGTTGTAAAGAAAAATGTGAGACAACCTCTAGGAAACTCTTTTTTTTGTAAGCTTAATAACTTGACAGCCAACAGAGATATTTTAAAGTAGTTTGGTATATAGAGAAAATATATATAGAGTGGAAACTAGAAAAAAACTAAAACAAACAACTTACTTAAAAAAGTTACTCATTCGGGTGTTGTTTTTGTTTTCATATAGTTTTTTTTTACTAATACATTCTCACCACTTAGGTTTTTGACAACTGAGTTAGGTCTTTGACAGGAAAGTTTCCACTCTATGTGTATTCTCTAGGTTTGGTATATAAACGAGTAATATAGCTGAATAAAAAATATTAAACTTGATATTTTTAATTTGATATTCAGAAAATCCCAATTGAAAATGAGATTTTTAATTTCAAATTCGAAAAAGAACAATTTAAAATAAGATTTTTAATTTCAAATTTGGAAAAGAAAAACTGAAAGTGACAATTTTCATTTTAAAATGCGATGACATTTTATAATATAAAATTGTCTTATTTTTTTTTTTTAAATTTTTGAACTTTTGCGACAATCGATTGAATAAATTTTTTAAAGATCAGCAATTCAAATGTTGGTGAATTAAATTAGATTTTATTTGTTTCTACTCAACAGATGGCAGCCCCATTATCCTAGACCAACTACAGCAGACCAATCATCTACTTAGCTGGAACAACAACTGATTAGGGAAACTGATACAAAGCAATAGTAACAACAGACAACATCGTACATCTATCATAGGACCCGCTACAGCAGACCAATCATCTACTTAGCTGGAACAACAACCGTTTAACGAATGATACAAAATAACAAAAAAAAAAAAAAAAAAAAATACTGGATCTAATGGCAATATGGAGACGCACGGTAATCCAATAACTAGGACAGTACAATCTCACATGGGAAATACGAGAAAATCTACTGCAACAAATCGTATAAGATGGAGATGCTTTGTGGAAGCCAAATGCCCCCATGAGGGGTAATCGAGAAAAAGAAAAAGATTTTACTTCATTTAATTCTTACAACTTTTTTGATAAAAAAAAAACCTTTAAATCATAACTCAGTTCGTATTTTAAAGGCTCTTAAAAATTATTTTTTATAAAAAAATTAATTTTAAAATATTGACCAAACCCACCCACATTTCAAAATTGTGGGCATGGCTAACAAAAATAATAGTATTTTAGCTTTTCCGATCGTAAAATGCATCGCCATTTTCTTATTTGAGATTATGGCATTCGATACGAAAGACCATTCGACCACGAATGCTTTAATTCGGTTCGAGATTTTTCATGTGTTTCAAACACCGGCTTTACATCATATAAACTAGAGTTTCCAATTCGGTTTTAACCGAAACCGAAACCGCGGTTTTTCAAGGCTTAAAACCGAAACCGACAATTTTTCTTCGGTTTTCACTTTTAATCTATTTTCACTAGAAAAATTTTAAATTTAAAAAAGAGAAACATACTTTTTCATCCAATTATTCATCCAATATCTCTAAACACAGATCGGTAAAAATATCTTAAGATTTGTTTAAATTTTTTAAATTGTATTACAATAATTGCTTCAGATGATGTAGCAGGCTACCTTTCGCAGGCTAAATAATGCAAAATTTTTGTATCAAAGTCTTAGTTATTTTCAAATATCCGTATAGCAGTTCCTATATTATCACAGATTTAATAGTTAATAAATTATCACAAAACCGAACCGAAACCGATCGGTTTTCAATTTTTTAAAACCGAAACCGCGATTTTGAAATTCTTCGGTTTTTTGGAAACTCTAATATAAACGTTCTGAGTAGGCGGTCTTCGTTCGAATGCCTACATTTGTTCATTAAACATATACTTAGAGCCTTTGCAATCTAAGCTAACGATATGCACAGCATTTTTTAAGTCCTTTTGATGTTACACATTATGCATGAATTTCTATTAATTTTTTTGTTGTACTGCCTCTTAACTGAATTCATTATGTTGTTTTGTTGTTGTTATACTTTATGCTTAAAACATAATATTACATAGGTACGGGAATTGTGAGAATTTAGCAATATGTGGGTATGGATTTGTACTTGTTTTAAAGTAGTAAACACATGTTTCTGACAACATCACCCTAAGCGTTTGCAAAAAAAAAAAAACAAAATGAATAAACTAGTAGCAGCAGGGGCATAACAGCAGCAATAACCGCAATAGAAAAATGTTAGTTAAAATTCAATAATCAAGTTTGTACGTAGTTGAAAAAATACTAAAACAAACAATATCTATTAACAAATAATTGCATTGATTATGGTTTCAGATTTTAGCTCAGAATAATTTAAAAACAAATATGAGGAAATTTCTTTTTTGTTAGGAAACACCGCCGCAGGTGAGCTAAACATGAATTTGTTACTTTTCAAATTATAAATGTTGCTAAAGATTTTTCACTAGAAATTTATTGCAATAAATGGATATTTTAAATAAAAAAATAAAAATCAGTAGAATTCAAGCAAATTTATAAATTTAAAATTCTTATTATTTAAATTGTTAGTTCCATATGCTCAAGTGTAGTCATTCATAACTATCAATAAAATCTATTTGAAATTTATGTAGTATGTATGCCCTTGTTTTTAAACAAATTAAATTACTTTTACTGCAAATGGGTTTTTTTTAAAAACTTAAATCTCTAAGTTTTTTTTTTATTTAGGAAATGAGTATTTAGCCTAAGGCCATTTCAAGTAAAAATTGTCTTCTTTGTAAATCTCTTTTTGTTGCCTTTTTTTTTTGTACTCGATATAAAGTTTTGTGAACTTTTATTGTCATTGTGACAGTCATGCGACATCATTCATATATACAGCAATATGCCACTTGAAAAGTGTTTTCGAGTCATACTTAAACTATAGGCTGCTGGCTGTATAAATAAATACAGTCGAGAGTTGTGTTGAGCTAAAGAGAGAGTGAGTGTGTGTGTGTTTGTAAGTACAAGTATGTATTCATAATACTTTTGGCTATAATACAAAACTTTTCATTTTTGTGTCTGTTATCATAAACTATTGTCGAAAAAAAGGTTTAGTTTTTTTTTCTTTTTGAAATGGCAACAAGAACCACAACAATAACATACCAAATGTAACCACACAAGTCGGGGATGTGCAATATTATAAATAGACGGCCAACACAAAGTTATTATACAGAACACATGTCACAGGTTTCATTTTTGTCATTCATGCAGGCTAATGACAAGGTTCAAACGATGCTATACACTTGAGTTGTGTTGGAAATTAACTTTGATGGCATGTCGAGCATGTTTCTAGGGCATAGCATGACAATGTCATGTCATTTTTAATAAAAATTCTAAAACTGTTTTCATATATGAATAGTTGTGCATGTTTACAGTAACCATTTAAACATTTTTAAATTTTTTTTACAATATTATAATCATAGTAACTATTTACATGATTGTGGTAACCATAATATGGTTAACTTACGATTCACATGATTGTATCAACCATATATATGGTTGCAGTAAACATGTATATGTTTGTGACAACAATTTATATGATGAAGGACTTACCATATTATGTTGCTCTCGGCTTATGGATATCATAATCTGAGAACAACATATTATGATAAAATTATTCATCATAAAAATGGTTGTCACAAACATATATTTGTTTACTGTAACCATATATATGGTTGATACAATCATGTGAATCGTAAATTAACTATATTATGTTACCACAATCATATAAATAGTTAAAAATGTTGAAATGGTTACTGTAACAATGCCCACATATATTTTTTTTTTCTGCGTGTAGATAATGTGAATATGGGAGCCATTTGAGGTTTTCATTGTTTGTTTGAATGATGTCACATTGCATCCTTAGTTAGTTCCTCTCTGAAATAGACCATTGGTTTTGTTTATTTAAAGTAAAATATTTTGATATACTGCTTTGTTGCTTTTGTCTCAAACAACTCTAAAGTGTTTATCCGTAAAACATGCACACCATTTGTATACACTTTCATAAATATATGTATAAAACAAATATATGATACTAACTACTTATAATACAAATAGTGAGTGGGTGTTGGAATATGACACAAGCATACAGACGGACAAAACTAAAGAAAAAATATATAAAACAAGTAAGAGAGCTATATTCGGCTGTGTCGAATCTTATATACCCTCTACCAAATTATACTTTAAAATAATTTTTTTTTTTCGAATAATTTTTCGGCTGTGTCGAATCTTATATATAACTTCTACCAAATTATACTTTAAAATAATTTTTTTTTCGATTTTTTTCCTATTTTTTTTTTAAATTTTTCTTTAATTTAATTTTTTTAATTTATTAGTGAAACAAATTTATGACAAAAAAATTGTTCTTATAAAAAAAAATTCGGATGAAAAAATATTTTTGCCGATTTTTGGCCCATTGTAGGTCCAAATTACTTATATACATCGTTGCAATGGACTTTGAAATATCTATCATTAGATATCCATATTGTCTATATTTATGACTTAGTAATCGAGATATAGATCAAAAATAGGCCAAAAATAGAGTTTGTCCCGGTTTTTTCCTTATGTCTCAGCCATTTGTTGGCGGATTTAAAATAGCAACCGAGCCGGAAGAATTCCCTATATATTAATGTATGAATCATGTATGTAAATTATTTGGGGGATACGGAAAGCGGCAGCTTCAAATCCGAAATGATGATTTTTTTTTAAAAATTATTACCTAAGTGTTGAATTAAACATACTAAAAGGAAAGTAGTTCCAATTAAAACATGAACTTCTTCTGTTGCTATAAAAAATATTGAACTATAAACAGAAATTACAAACGGAATGACAAACTTATATATACCCTTGCCACTCATGGTGAAGGGTATAAAAAAGTTATTTTATAATCATTGTAGCGTAACTAAAAGCCAATAGAGAAATAAACAACAATCAGCAGAAGAAAAAAAAAACAACTAAGAAAGTATAGTCGGTCAAGCCCGACCATATAATGCCCTACACTGAGTATGAACAAATCATTATTCTATTTTCGAAAGTAATTGAAGTTGTTTAAGTAACGGTAGCATAAATATAACGGTAACGGTATTTTAGCGGTAACGGTAATTGAAGTTATTTCATTAAATGTAGCTTAATGATAAAGGTAGTCTAGCTACAATAGTATTTTAGTGATAATGAAAGCCTAGCGGTAACTATACCCAACCTTGCTTTTAAGGATCGAAAGTAATCATTGTAGAAACTACAAACGCAATGACAAACTTATATCTATACTTATCATCATGGTGAAGGGTACTATTAGAAAAAAAATAAAACAAACAAACAGCAAAAACTTTTAAAATCAAAATAAACGGAGACGGACTTTTATTTTTAAAGGGAGTTTGTTTCCTTTACAAAAAAAAAAAAAAAAAAAAACTCGTTGAATATGATTTAAATAAAAAAAAAATGGATGAAAAATTACTTATCATAAAATAAATCAGAATAAATAAAGTCAAATGTCAATTATAACGACAAAAGGTTCATACTACTTCAATATAAAAGAAACTGTTTTTTTATTTAATTTCTAACAAAGAACTGGTGTGAGTTTTAGTTTCGCCTTTTTTAGGGTAAGGAGGTTAACTTTTTATAACAGCCTAAAGAAACGGATCTTATTGTTGGTTTTTTTATAGAATGAAACCATATTTCTTGTTGTTCTATAACTTAATGAATTTATTATTTCCGCTATTATAGGCAAAGTATTTGTTTAAATAGTAAGGAAAGCTAGAGAAAAATTTTATGAATCAAAGTAGATAGGAATTTACACTACAGTGTATTGAGTGAGTTAAAGGAAAAACTATTTTATGTTGACAAAATGAAATCATTTGGCTTTAGAATGTTAAAAGTTAACACAAATATAAAGAAAACATTAAAATTACTTACAAAGTAGACCATATCTTTAAAAATATGAATGAAAGATGTATGTTTAAATCATGGGCAAATATGAAATATTCTTTAAACACTTTTTGTATCTTAACATACCCATTGTATGGGCATTTTAAAACAATCCCTAGTAAAAATTCACATACAACTCCTTTATTTTTCTAAAATAAAAATGAAATGGGATGGCCTTTACCTATTTTGCATAGATAAGTTTATGGCCTTTCAAGAAAAAACAAAAAAAGAAAAAAAAAAAAACGACAGAACAACAGTAACAAACTAAAAACAACAAAAGGAAAATAAACTGCACTTCCGTTTCCTATACAAACAAGAAGTTAAAGAATAAGAAACTACTTATTAGTATAAACATATACACTTACACATGTATATTGAATGTCTAAACGAGTGTGTAAAATATTTTGCCATTTACTCTTTTCTTTTGCATATATGGGTGTGAGTGTGAGTGTGTGTAATACACATGTGTGCAATCAACCGTTATCAAATTGAACACGTTCCACTTCTTACTTTTTATTCATAAACATTTATACTAAATAAAAAGCGCAAAAAATGTTTCAGTTTTTTTCCCCTCTACAAAACTTTGTTGGATAAAAAAGTTTATATGAGTGTTTTTTTTATACATATTTTTATTTTATTGTAAACTCGCCTGCAAATACTTTGAAGTTGTTTGTTGTTGGAATGAGTTTATTTTTAATACATGTAGATTTATTTATCTGTGTGTTTGAGTGAGTGTGTGGGGTTTGTATAAAATTTATAGATTATTATTTGCAGTTTATATCACTCATTCTCTTTCATTTTTCCAAAGTATACGTTATGTATGCGGGGCTATTCATGTGTATGAGAGTAATGGTGAGTGTAAGTGTCAGTGTGTGTGTGTGTGCGAATTGGTATTTTTCTATAAAGTGCAAGTGTTGAGTTTAAAAGCCCATTAGTATGATAAGTATGTGTATGGTTAAATAAGCATTTATTGTATATCTATATATTTATATACGAGTGCTGACCGAAATGTTTTTCTTTGCTCACAAATACTATCAGCCATAGTGATTGAGTGGTTTAAATTTAACAAATTATTCAAAGACACTAATACTTTCATGTGGTGATTAAAAACTTTTATTTTAATAAAAAAAACACCGGAATTCGAAGCAAATCGATTGCAGTTTATACCATATGTACACTAGGGTTTTATAACAACAATCGAACAATAGACTTTTTGCTGAAAAAAGTAAAAATCTACTTTTTGCAAGGTTTGCTACTATTATTGCTGCTACTGTTACCGAAATAGCTGCATTACCGTAAAATAACTGCAATTGCCGTTATTCTCTTACAAATCGTAAACAAATCTTGCGTAAAAATCAAACAAACGATTACGTTATCCCTAAAAAAGTCGAAGAATAGACTGACCAGAAAAAGTCGATGAAAGTAGATTTTTTAAAAATTCGAAAAGTCGACATTTAAAAAATTACGCTTCTATTTCAATTGTAGAACGCCCTAATGTTCTCTATATTGAAATTGCAATTGTTCATAAAAGTGTTTGTGTAAAGACTTTTGCCAGACTTGACTATTTATCGTCATTCTGAAGATTTTAAAGGTCCAAAATGGCTCAATATAGTTGTAATGATAAAAAAAGAGATTAAGTAGTTTTTCTGATGCGTGTTTTCGTTATCTTTACGAATCCATCATTCATTGAATTTGTGATGCTGTTACTGGTACTTTTTTTTTGATAAATTTTGTTGTTACCTTAAAAATATGTTAAAAAAAATCTATAATGAATGTGTGTTTCACGAATCTATGGCAAATGTACACTAACACAAGTAAGAAAGTACGGTCAATGCAGCCCGATCATACAATACTTTACACTGAGTAAATGAAAAAAAAAAAATTTTCTTTTAAAATTTCAATAATTTATATTGGATAGTGATTTTCTATAAGAAACGTATTTCTGTTGAATTTTATGTTAATAGCAACAATTTTAAGAAATTTATTTATTTTGGAAGTGACTATGACTAATTACGGGACGATCATTATAATATTAGGTGACATAACTCCGTTTATATAAAATTTTTTTGGAGCGAAATTTGTGTAGATACCTATTTAAAGTCCCGATAAAGCCCTACACCCAAGGAAAGACCAATTTAAAATCAATAAAAACCTTATTGAATCAATAAGAAACATTAACAAAAGTCTAGTAATGTTGAAATTTTGTATTTCCATATTAATTTAAAGTTTAAAATTGTTGATTTATCGTATTTCAACATAATTTTATTATAATGAAAATTATTGAATTTATGTGACGCGTTCTTATTTTTAAGTTGCAGTTTTTCCCTGAGTGTATTATGGGGGCTAGATAAAATAATGGACCAATTTCAGCCAAATCCAATAGGTTTCGTCATTGGGAGAATGGCCAAATTTGATCGAAATAAGTTCAAAATTGCGACCTGTACTTTAGGCAACAGGTTTACATGGACAGCCAGCAAGACGGACGGACGAACGGACATCGTTTAATGGGGTGTTATACTAATATTTCTGGGCTTTACAATTATTAGCACAAACGCATAATACCCTCCCTACTATGGTGGTGTAGGGTATAAATATGTTAAATCTAAAGTTACGTGCTTGACCAATCTGTCTTATACAAATAATGGAATCAATTACAATCAACATTTTTAAAGCTACTACATTAAAATTGTTTGGTTTTGTGACAATCTCTGAATGGGGTTATGCGAACAGAGTCGATTTTAATGCACGTAAGGCTCAATGTTGTATGTTAACACAAAAACGCACGACAGATCATGTTGCCTCATCTGTGTAAATATTAAGGAATCAAAAGCTCTCGATGTTCTAGGCATGAGAATCCAGTGTGATGTTCGGACAAAACACATTTTTCAAGAGTCGAAAGTATTCAAGTGCCTCTGTTTTCTAAGACGGTGTAAGAAATACTTCACTTCATCTGATCTCCTTACTATTTACACCACTTGTATCCGACCCAAATGGTCGGTCATGTATGGACCGGTGATTCGAGAAGAGGGCGAAGGTGCTTATCGGTGATAGTAGGGTATCCAGCTCTATTGATTCTCTGGAGCGTCGTCGCAATGTGCGTTGTGTTTCACTGTTCTATCTATACTACAATGGAATGTGTTCTGATGAAATTAGGAAACATGTTCCCGATACCCGTAGTTTCTTTCGAAATACGCATTCATCAGCGGGGGCTCATCCATTCGTGGTCGATTGGTCAGTAGATCGCACAACACACTTTAGAGAAAAAACATCACAAACATATACTTGTTTACTGTAACCATATATATGGTTGATACAATCATGTGAATCGTAAATTAACCATATTATTGTTACCACAATCATATAAATAGTTACTGTTTAATATTGTTAAAAATGTTGAAATGGTTACAGTAAACATGCACAAATTTTGAAATGGTTACAGTAAACATGCACAACTATATTTTTTTTCTGCGTGTGACGAAGTCATATCCAATTTTTAATTGTTTTACAGACTTTTCAGACCACCCTCATTAGCTATTCCATTTACTGTTACTGTTATTGGCTATGTGTGTACAAGTTTGTAATTCTCAACGTTTCATGAATAATTTAAAAATTTTTTACGCCATTTACACTTACTTTTGCAAAATAAATTGCAATATTAATAAAACAAAACATAAAACTCTTCCCCATCGTTTGATCTTTCAGCACACATGTATGTTTTAAGTAAGATTTTCCTTTTCAAATGTGTAAATGAGACACAATTGTATAAATATTTCATAATTTTTGTGTGACTTTCCACTGACATCTATTGATACAATGACACTTTAAGCTATGAGAGGAGTATTGCTATATATTATAAGATTTTTAGACATTGGATTCAGCAGGCCCTATAACCACCAATATATGTTGGAGTTAAGCATCGTTTAAATAGGCCCAAAGAAGTTTTAAACTCTGGTGACTAAATTAAATTTTATCAAAATATCATAACACATTACAGTCTATAAACTTAAAACTACTGTTTTTATAAACATTATACGGACATTTTGACACTCCAATTTCTTACATTTATACATCTATTTCTAATAAAATTTATAATTTTAAAAATATTTCTTTTGAAATTTACCACATCTTTCCAAAAAAGATGTAACAAAATGTGTTACATACATATTAAATTCCCATGACTAAAAGTTATACATTTCACTTCAATACATTAGTCATTAAAATTCGAATTTTGAAATGAATTTTTATGTTAAACTTATAAAAAAAATCATAGCTTACGCTTGACTGCGTGTGAATTGAAAGATAACTGACTGATTAACATAACATTTTTGGCAAATACTCGTGTTATATACATAGATGAAGAATTCATGTTATCAGTTTTATTCGTGTGTAAAAATGACGAACACTGAAAGGACACAATAGTGTGCAGACAAAGTAAACGTACCATTAGGAAAAAAAATTAAAGAATTACAAAATATTGTAATAAACTCAATATCCATCCAGTAACCAATTAATCGAATACTTTCTATTATATTTATAAACCATTAACCCAGTAACCCCAAAAAAAGTTACATCCGCTAATGGCTACGTGGTGCCCCATCTATTTGTATGGGATGTCAGCTTTCGCATATTTCCAAACTCTTAATGTTCTATTCATAATATGATGTTCTTTTCATTGCCACACGCGGGGAAAAAATATAGTTGTGCATGTTTACAGTAACCATTTCCACATTTTTAAAAGTTTTTTAACAATATTATAATCACAGTAACTATTTACATGATTGTGGTAACCATAATATGATTAATTTACTATTCACATGATTGTATCAATCATATATATGGTTATAGTAAACAAGTATATGTTTGTGACAACCATAGTCTGAGAACAACATGTTATGATAAAAAGATTTATATAACAATGGTTGTCACAAACATATACTTGTTTACTGTAACCATATATATGATTGATACAATCATGTGTATCGTTAGTTAACCATATCATGGTTACCACAATCATGTAAATAGTTAGTGTGACTATAATATTGTTAAAAAACTTTTAAAAATGTGGAAAAAACTTTTAAAAATGTGGAAAGATGGGGGATATATTGATTTTGTCATTCCGTTTGTAACACATCAACATATTTGTCACTGACTTAAATTAGTACTTATATTCTGAGTCCTTATAGGAATTCTAAGACGATCTAGCTATGTCCCCATACAAGTTCCCCCTCAGAAAATTACTTGAACATTCATAATTTTCTTATAATAATTAATATCGTGAAATTGGACGTAAACAAGTTTTATATGAACCTAAATCTTTCTACCAACTTTTATGAGGATCGATCCATAATTGAGCCTACCCCGCATATAAACTCTATATCAGAATTATATTATTTCTATGTTTGCATACCTTCTAATCACACTGTATTTATCGAAAACTCTTAGAAAATTTGTTGTTACACGAGTATGAATTTTAGTATTAATTCATTGTATATATTAACATTACTTTTTTTCACCATAAAGATTGTTAAGATTTTTCTTTGGGTAATAAATTCATTTATACAATTGCTTGAGTTTTTTATATCCTTCACCTTCGTGAGAAGGGTATATATAAGTTTGTCATTTCGTTTGTAATTTCCACAATATAATTTTACGACCCTATAAAGTATATATATTCTGGATCCTTATAGATAGCGGAGTCGATTAAGCCATGTCTGTCTGTTGAAATCAATTTTCTGAAGACCCCAGATATCTTCGGGATCCAAATCTACAATAATTCTGTCAGACATGCTTTCGAGAAGTTTCCTATTTAAAATCAGCAAAATCCGTCCATAAATAATGGAGATATGAGCAAAACAACCTCCGAGACAACCTCAATTTTTGGCCTATTTTTGATCTATATCTAGATTACTAAGTCATAAATATAGACAAAATGGATATCTAATGATAGATATTTCAAAGTCCATTGCGATGTATATTAGGCTATAGTAAGTTGGACCTACAATGGGTCAAAATCGGGAAAAATATTTTTTAGCCCGAATTTTTTTTTCACAAAAAAATTTTTTTTTTTTTTAAATTGGAAAAAACTTTTAAAAACAATTTCGAAAAAAAAATTAAAAAAAAAAATTTTTTAATTTTATTTTAAAGTATAATTTGGTGAAGGGTATATAAGATTCGGCCTAGCCGAATATAGCTCTCTAACTTGTTTTTTTTTTTTTTTTTGGTTGCTCTTTTATCCCTACAATTTAGTATTTATGTCGATTTAATATTAATCATAAATGTATTGGTATTTTGAAAATTGATCTTAATGTTTTTCTTCACCTTTATGTATTATTTATGATACATATTATAAATGCTGTAATGATAACGTTAAGGAATAATAATGATGAATGTTTACAAAATGGATTCAGT
The DNA here is from genome assembly GCA_942486065.2 of Calliphora vomitoria. Classification (NCBI taxonomy): domain Eukaryota; kingdom Metazoa; phylum Arthropoda; class Insecta; order Diptera; family Calliphoridae; genus Calliphora; species Calliphora vomitoria. Next base: position 40,114,634 of record OW818029.2, read on the forward strand.
TCGGTGACAGTTAAATATATAAAAATTAATAAAATTTATTTTGATTTTTATCAAATGAAGCTTTAAAATCAGAAAGATTTTATGTAAAAAAAAGTAGTAACCTATCTTAAATACCCTAAACTGAAACTAGAACTACACCAATTATGTACATACATACGTTTCAAAACTTATTATTTTTAATTTTTGTTAATAATAATTTTTCTATTGATAATATTTTGCTGATTTTCAATAGCAAACTGCTTAGGACAATGATAAACATTTTAGGTGAATCTCATTAATATCAGTTTTGTATTTTAGATTTGGGACTGATTTACACAAACAAATGAACACAGAAATAAAACTATAAAATGAAAAAAACGATTAAAAGTTTTTTTGTATGTCTTCTGTTAAATAATGAACATTAATGAGTGTCTTAAATTTGCTAAATATTAATTATTGAATTGCAACTTATTATTACTAAAAATAGTTGCATGGTAATTGTGTATTTTTCTTTAACGAGTACAAGTGTTTAAATTATTTTAACTCTTTTCATGCGTAAAGAAGCTTTTTTTTAGAATTTTAATTTAGTAAAACACAATAATTCATGTTGTACAGTATTTAAGAGGAAACTTCTATGTATTCCAAGTATGGTACGCACATCTATTTTTATATTTTTCCATTTATCTGTTACTTTTGCGTTAACCATTTCTTTTGTGAGTTTAGTTAGCAAATAGTTTTCAATGGTTTCCATTTTTTCCAGTTTATTTTAATAGTTTATTGTCAACGCACAATGCACTTTGGCTAAAACATTGTTAACATGTTAACCCCTGCCCTCCCTTAAAAAAATATAAAATAATATACATCAAAGACAAAACACGCTTAAATGAAATACAGTAAAATTAAGACCACAAACTCCCTTCAAAGCAAAAAAAATAAAAATATATAAAAAAATAAAAACAATAACGTTGGTTTCTTCGGATTTCTTTTTTTTTCCAGCTTGTATTCTAGTCACAATTAATTTATGCAAGTTTTGAAATGCTTGAGGCTAGAAAATGAGTTTAACTTTTGCTACGCTAGAGGAATTTTAATTTCAAACTTGTGCAAAAAAAAAAAAAATTATATTTATCAGCCAGAGGTTGTAATGAATAAGAAGTACATACATACTTAGGAGAATGTGAGACAAAACATAAAGGAAAATGAAAATCAAGAACCCCAAAAACTAAATGAATCAAGGACGACCACCATAGAAGGAAGAGTTGCGAAAAGTGAAATAAAGTTTGTAACAACTTCCTGGCAATAGACACACTAGGCTGATGATGCAATTCTTGGAATTGTTACTGGCGTCTTGAAGTCTTGAAGAGGAATTAAGTCAAGTCACAAATATTTTAAATAATTCATTGAAATACATACATATTTATGACATTTCTAAAATATTATTCTATTTTGCTGCTGGAAAATTTAAATATTGAAACAAAGTACTAGCTATAGAGCGGAAACTCTCTTGTCAAAAACCTAACTCAGTTGTGAGAAACCTAAGTGATGAGAATGTATATATAGAAAAAACTATGTGAAAACAAAACCAACTCGTATGTGTTATTATTTTGAGCACTAGTAGTTTAGAAGTTATATATGGGTTAATAATTGATTAAATCTCATTCATATTTGATCTGGGAAGAATAATATTATCAAACAATGATTAATGCTGCAGTATTGTCTGCACGAAGTCAGCCTAGCGTTATTAAATACAAGATCGAAAGCAATTTATTTCATAGCTCTGTCTGAAATTATAAAATATGAATTTGAATATAGAAAAGCTTATCATACTCGGAGCTTCGCATTAATTAACTCAATTTGAGCTTAATTCGGAATTAATAAAATGTCCGCAATTCATTCTGTTAATCCATTACCAACATATTATTCATTTGCTTTATTCCAAGACTTTTATTTACATAGAATTCATTCATCATAACAGAATTCATAATTCATTCAATAAAATCTTAATTCGGAATTAAAAAATGTTTGCCATTCATTCCATAAATCCCTCATTATTTAGCTTCATTTAAAGGCTTTTATTAATATAGAATTCATTATATTGAATTAATTCCTGACAGAAATAATTCATCACATAATTCATGCAACATTTGTATGATTAAATATGTGTTAATTCAAATTGATTTAAAATATTGTTACGAATGTGCAATGACGATTTGAATTCAACGGTCTGTAACGACTGCCTGCAGCATTCATCATGTTTGAAGGCACGTCCATCAGTAGCATGCGTTTATTGGCATTGTTTGTAAGTATGGCAACACTAAATGTTTGGGCTGCTGGCAATGACATCGAAGGCTCTGGAATTCGAATGTACTAGTATGTCTGTTAAGAGCATTGTAGAAGATTCCCAATAGATGGCGCGTGTATAAATAGTGGCAGAGTTGGCAGTCGTGAGTTGAGTTGATCATTGTCGCTGTTAGAGTTAACATCAACTGTCGTGTACGTGTGTGTTTGTACATTATAAAGTTTGTGTGCATTTCAGCGAATTAATAAACGTGTAAAAAGACACTGAGTGACTATTTGAATTGTTGTTGGTGTACATTTTAAATAAATATAGAGTTGTTACAATTTTAAACTACTGAAACTGCTCTTTATTTGCAATCAAAAGTATCCGGTTTATTTAAAGGAAATAAACCCCGTTTTTAAAAGGTGAAAACGTAACAATAATTTTTCTTCATTCAGTTTTATCTTTGTATTGCTTTTAATCATTTCAAAATGATTTGAAAAAAAATTTACTTATGCTTTTTTGTAATAGATTTGAATTGAAGACAAATTTAGTCATTCAATTATTTAAATGATTCAATAAGGAACTAATTATATAACGAATGATTTCTCAAAGGAATGAATTCAATACATTTGAAGTACAAACGAATTAAGCCTAAGCATTAATTCATGAAATGGTTAAGGCATAAAATGTATTTTGAATTCCACAATAGAATTAAGAATTAATTTTATCAAACCTTTGATCATACTAAGCTGAATATTTGGCAAAAGAAAAACAACTTGTCAAAATCTTAATAAGTTTTCAATGAAAAACGTGTCTCAATTTAAGCAATTTTGTAATAGTCAGATATATTTTTCCTTAGAAATACCAGTAACAGTCAAATGCATTTTTCAATAGATAGAGTTTTCTATTGTATAAGAAACTTGTGACAGTTTGATACAGTTTTTTATAGAAAAATTTATCACAGATAATGTTATATATACATATGGTCAATTCATGTCATATTGTAATAATGTCCTAATCTTTCACAATGGTTTTTATTTCTTTTCAAGCAAAAACTGTCTTACCCCTAGTAACACGAAGTCTGGTTAAGTGTTAAATAATAGTTATACTGACAGTTTTCATATAAAAAAATTTTTAACCGACAGTATAACTATTAGTTAAGGCATAACTGGACTTCGTGTTAGTGGAGGTTAAAATAATACTACTTTCTATGCTATGTTTATTGTATTATCGTAACGAACCAGCAGAGACCAACGCCGAATGCCTAAGAGTCGGTTAAGCCGAGCCGCCGAGTCGTGATATATTAGGACATTATGACAGTATGACTGATAAGAGACCTTGTGAGTTGACCAATAGTTAAACTTGTCATAAATAATGATTTCTAGAGAAAAACTTGATCTGGATAATGTTTTCTAGAAAAAGACTGGTTTTAGATACAATGTTCTAGTTTTCTGTAGAAAAATATGTCACAAATAAAGTTTTCTATTGAAATTCTTATTGGGAATAATATTTTCTTATGGAAAATCTACCACAGACAAAGTTAGAAAAAGATTTCTACCTTTTCTCAGATCTATAATCAAAGTTACATACTTTTCTCTAGAAAATATCCAAAAATGTGACCACAATTTCCCATTGTAAATTGCACAAAATGATTTCCAGAGTGCGTTAACATTGTTGTGCTAAATGTGTATGATAAAATGAGTTAAAAGCTATGATAGCGTCCACCAAAGAGATCTCACATCTTCTTATTAGAGAGAAAGTGCTTTGTTTATTTTTAATTTGCTAACGTTTTTGTTTTTATGATTTTTTTCTTGACAACATCAACACCAGCACCAGAATACCAACTCCACTAGCAATGCTGCAGCAACATCAGTAACAACAACGACACCAATGTTGTCATTGTCATCTTAAACAGTGTGCAGCAGCAGCAATAGCAATAGCAGAACCACAATCACGATGGTGGCTTTGTGGCATGTTAAATTTTGTTGGCAGTACTTGTAATTCGTACTGATATTTCTACATTCATAACAACCACTGTAGCTTTTGCTACTTCTGATGATAATGATGATGATTTTGATGATGTTGCTGTTGGTAGAGGTGTATATGTGTGTGAGTGTGAGTGAGTGTTGCAACATTCAACGCAATTTTGTAATTAAGCAATTTGACCGCAAAACTTTTTTCTTCACTTTATTCTTTTTTTTCTCTTCTCCTTTCATTAAAGCTTTGTGTTGTTTGTCTTGCGTTTCTTGTGAGTGTTTGTGCGCTGTTTTTTTTTCTCTCGCTTTTTGCTACCAAAGGGATTGTAAGTAAGTATGCATATAAAATGTGAAGAAAAATCTGTTAAAAAAAAACGACATAATTGTTTTCTGTTGTTCCACTATGTAGTAGGGAAATATATTACTTGGCTGATGCCAGCGGTTTTGGTGGCAATGTTGCTGTAGCAGGTTGTCTAAGTGTAACAACCAAGCAAACATGTAGCCAGCCAGCCAACCCATCATACTCGTACATTAATGGTCTGTAGAGGTTTATGGCCTGTAACAGGGGGAACAAAATTGTTACTAAAGTAATGCAAACTAAAGCATATTAAAGTACAATTATATACTTGGTTATTTTATTATTATAATTTTTTTTTTCTTGCTGTTTGCTACTTTGGTCTTGCTCAGCTTTTGTTTTCTTTAGTTGGCCACATTAATAGAAGAAAAATGTGAAGAAAAATTAAATAATGATGCAAAGAGGTGAATCATGATTGGTATAAGTAAACTACTGAACGCACTAAGAGTTAGTAATGTTGAGTTTTTATTTAAGGAACTTGCGAAAATCTTATTTCTGCTACTTTTTGGGAAAGTAAAATTGTTTGACTTTGAAATCAGGACTCGTAAAAGAAATAGCAAAGTTCAATTCGATTTAAACACGTCTGCAATTTCTCGCAGCAAGTTCGTCGTGATAACTTCTACAAACTAGTTCTTGAAGCAGACTTCCGCAAGTTTCGGTTTGAGTGGAAACACTTCAGCAAATACTTGCAGAAGTTCTTCCGCAAGTGACTTGCTAGTGGACACGCGGCTTAAGATACAACATTGAGAAATAAACAGGATTTTCTTTGTATTCTAACAGGGTAGTTACAGATTTCATTTTCTGAAAGCTTTTGTCCTCCTGATTCATTCGTTCTAATATAATTTTCCAACTAGTATAGTAGTTTGGAAGATACAGATTCATTATCCCCACTGTTCGCCGTCTGTCAAATCTGTGTTTCATTATTCAGTGTTACATTTGAACTTATTTATAGACCACTATGTTGTGTAGGGTACATATTGAATGCACAACATAGTCTAGTAATTATAAAAGTTATTTCAGATTTTTTTCCTTTCCTTATTCAGTGTTACATTTGCACTTAGTTATAGACCAATATGTTGTGTAGGGTACATATTGAATGCACAACATAGTCTAATAATTATAAATATTACTGAAAAGTTATTTCAGATTTTTTTCCTTGTGGTTAATGTAATTTACATACATACAATAATTATATTAAGAAAAAAAAGAAATTATTAAATTATTTAAAACTTTAATTACCACAACTTAGATGAAGTTAATGTAGTAGATCTTATGACAAATAAGTATTTTTAAGAAATAATTTAAAATTACTCAAATACAAACAAAAGAAATCTAAGAAAAGACCTCAAGATTAATATGGTCAAGTAATGCTAAATTGCACTTTACTTGTGACAAACTGATTAACTCAACTTTTTAATTTTTTTTTTTAATATTTATGCAAAATCACTTAGATTACTTCTATCTGACTGTTACTCTTTAAAAGTAAATTAAAAAATTTGTTAAGATTTTCTCTTTATTTAGGGAGTTAATATAAATGTCAATTAATTTTTAAAATAATTGTCTTGATATTACACAGTACTATTTTCATAGCAAACAGATATGAATATATGTATTACTTAAACAAAAAATACTGACCTATCTCACTGGCATAATTGGCAAAAAGCCAAATAAATTTCAAACAAATTGGTTTTCCTCTTATTTTTTTTACCTTGTAAGCTAAAGTTCCCACGCATTAAAGTGAGAATAACACAAATAAACATTATTTTTATAGTTATTAGAAAATATTTAATTTAACAATTAAGTCTTGTTAATGTCAATAATTGTGTTTACGCTTCACGAATTTATAATTTAGAATAATATAAAAATTTCATTAAAAACTTTTTTTATTTGTGGCAATTTAGCATAATTGTTCTTTTTTTGTTGTTGTTGTGCGTATTTACATTTTTTCATATTTCTTTTTAATATTTGTTTAAAAGTTTTTTTTTTCTTGTTGTTATTTTATATACATAACTGTTTATATTATGTTGATAATTATGAATATTTTAATTTTTAATCAAACTGGTTTGTTTTGTTGTGAAACCCTACTTTGATTGTTGAGTAAAATTTTTGGGGACTTGAAAGGCTTTGTTTAGAATCAATTAATATAGCATGAATATATATCTATATAAGTAATAGTTATTTTGAGTAGAGCTCTATTTTGTCAGCTTTGTCTCAACTTGTTTATTATTATTATGAATTTATAGTTTTTATTTACTTTTTAATTAATACTCAATTGTTGCAACAGTGTAGCCATCATATTTCTTTTTCCAAAGTATAAATGTAATTGTATTGATAGTTTAGATCAGTATAGATAATTATATTTAAGAGTCTTATACATGTTTTCAGCTACGTTTCGAGTCTACGATCTGAAATAGATTGCATGTCCTTTAGAGTCAAAACACTAATCTGAGAGTTGGCCTACTAACTCTTGCCACGCAAACGGCCACGAATTCATGAATTTTCTCTGATGAACTTGATCTTTTAATATATCTTAGGCTGCAGCAGACTGTACAGTTAGGACCCAACCATAATATGTTAAAGTAATGATTCACATGATTGTAGCAATCATATATATGATTGTAGTAAATATATGTTTGTGGCAATCACCAGATTATGTTGTTCTCGGAATATGAGAGCAACGTATGAACTAATGTTTTATCATGAATATGATTGCCACAAACATATTTTCATTTACTACAATTATGTATATACATATATAATTACTACTATCATGTGAATCAAAACGTTAACATATTTTGGTTAATATTTAAAAAAACTTGTACCAATTTTTAAATGATGACAATATTTTATCTCTGGTAATCTAGAAACAGAAACAAGTTAGATCTAGAACTTTATATAAAGGAAACTTGTCAGTTGACTAGTTCGTTTAAAATAATTGAAACAAATTTCCCGCAGGCATTATCCAGGAGGATATTATGATAAAGGACTTACCATATTATGTTGCTCTCGGCTTATGGATATCATAATCTGAGAACAACATATTATGATAAAATTATTCATCATAAAAATGGTTGTCACAAACTTATTTACTGTAACCATATATATGGTTGATACAATCATTTGAATCGTAACTAAACCATATTATAGTTACCTCAATCATATAACTAGTTACTATGACTATAATATTGTTAAAAAACTTGTAAACATTTAGAAATGGTTACAGCAAACATCCCAGCAGTTAAGGAAGTAGTCAATGTATCCCTTATAGACAGTAATTGCCACTAATGTCTTATCACTTGGCTGACTCCAATATAAATTTTGGGCCATTTGAAACGTATGTGCATTTTATAGTGCAGAGAGAAGACAATTGGTTACTTTATACATCCCAAGCGTGAAGACAATTACCGCTTAAGTGTCTCTAAGTAGTCTAGATTGTAGTCACTTTAAACGTTTTGTGAGTAATTCATAGAAACTGGTTTTGTACAAATTGTGTTATTATACTCTTCACCATGAGTGGCAAGGGTATATATAAGTTTGTCATTCCGTTTGTAATTTCTACATTTTTCATTTGCGACCCCACAAAGTATATATATTCTGGATCGTTATATATAGCGAAGTCGATATAGCCATGTCCGTCTGGCCGTCTGTATGTTGAAATCAACTTTCCGTAGCCCCCAAATAACTTACAAACAGAATTGATACACCAATATATCGGGAATTCTTCCGGCTCGGTCGCTATTTAAAATCGGCCCACAAATGGCTAAGTTATAGAGAAAAAACCGGGACAACCTCGATTTTTGGCCTATTTTTGATCTATATCTGGATTACTAAGTCATTAATATAGACAATATGGATATCTAATGATAGATATTTCAAAGTATATTGCAACGATTTATATAAGGCTTTAGTAATTTGGACCTACAATGGGTCAAAATCGGGAAAATTATTTTTTAACCCGAGTATTATTTTTTACCACAAAAAAATTTTTTTTATAATTGTTTTTTCACTAATAATTTAAAAAAAAACAAGTTAGAGTGCTATATTCGGCTATGCCGAATCTTAAATACCCTCCACCTAAATTAAATGAAAATTATAGAAATTAAACACTCTAATATACATATTCAGTGTATGTTATTGTGACTTAGCTCCGATTATGAAGATTGGTAGAAGGTAATGTAATACAGTAGTTTTCGCTTATAGTCTACAAATACAGTTGCAAAATTTTTGTGGAGTATGAGCGAATTAGGACTATAAACGAATTTTTTTTAAGCCACTTTATGGATTATAAATGAATCCTGATATAATAAACGTTTTGGACTATATACAAATTATGTACTTTCTTCAATAAAAACACTTTTTAAACAAAATAAAAGTTTATTTAAAATATAGTAGTTAAGTAGTATAGTAGTATTTTATATATTGTTAGAAAAACTAGTTTACGCAGAAGATATTTTATTTCAAATGTATAAAATTTATAATTGAATTCAGCAATTTATAATTGAAATAACTACATATTCCTACCATTTCCAACAGAGTCTATAATTTTATAATAGGAATAGAATGTACTACTTAACAATTTATATACTTAATTATTGGTTAACATTACCGATTATCTCAACATTTTCCTTATTCATAATAAGTGAAGTAAAAGAGTAAACAAATATATTTAGTAAAACTTCAAAAGTATATTTTTGTTCTGTTCTAATGAATTTTCCGGATGTGAGCCTTCTATATATAATCAAGAACCCATAGTCACCAAATCAACTTGAAACTTATATCTGTTACATTTTTTACCGATATGAGTGTATATATGCGTTAATGTATTTTTCGGATGTGCGACTTATTTGGAAGATATAATTAAATATTTTAAAGCGATTTCTATGAATTTGAGGCCTATTTTGCTTGATAGTTTTGTCCATAACATTATTTATAAGAATTTTATGGGTATTATTGTGATTATCAGACATCGAGCTAATATAGGTGCTATGGTCAAATATGGACCGATATTCACAAAACCCAGTAGTATAATTTTTGGATACAATATATTGATCGGTATACAATTTTAGTTCGATATCCATATATTTAAAATATTTACAGAGGTTAATGTGTTTTTCGGAAGTGGCCCTTATATGGGAGCTATGACCAATTATCGGCCGATCTTCACAAAATTCAACACATCGATTTTCGTATATAATGGAAATATTTGTTTGAAATTTAAACTAGATAGAAGCTTTTATAAAAGAGTTATTAGTATTTAAGTAATTTTCGGAAATGGACCTTATATGGGAGCTATGGTCAAATATGAACCGATATTCACACAATCTAGTAGTATCATTTGTGAATTAATACAACCGATCTGTGTAAAATTTTAATTCGATAACGATATTTTTCAGATATTTATGAAAATTAATGTGGTTTTTAGAAGTGGTCCTTATATGGGAGCTATAACCAATTATGGGCCGATCTTCATGAAATTCCCTACAGCGATTTTCATGTGCATGGGAATTATTCAAGTTGAATTTCAACCTGATACCGATATATATAAGATATTTAAGTGTATTTAAATGATTTTCGGAAGTAAACTTTATATGGGGGCTATGGTCAAATAGTGCCCGATCCAAAAAAAAATTGGTGTCGCAATTTCTGTTTTCATGAAACTTAGTTGTGCTTAATTTTGTATAGATACTGCAATTCTATGGGCATTTACGTACCATAGCACCATATTTCGGGAAGAAATTTGTATGGGGGCTACGAGAAACTATGGACCGATTCTTTCCATTTTCAACAGAATTTGTCCTTTTATCAGATAAGTAATGTGTGCAAAATTTCATGGTATTCTCTGGAATGGATTTACCAAAAATCAGAAAAAAACATGTGAAAATGATCTAAATTTTTGGAGGTTGTCTTACATTTTAATCCATAACCCTGGTTCTACCAACTCGATTTTGCTGATTTTCAATACCAAACTGCTTAGAAAAATTATAAACATTTTGGTATATATTTCATTAATTTTGCTTATGTATTTTGGGCGTGAGAGTGTTTTACACAGACAGACAGACAGACAGACAGACGGACAGACAGACGGACATTGCTCAATCGACTTAGAATTTCATAAGGATCAATAATATATATACTTTGTTGGGTCTCAGATGAATATTTCTCAATGTTACACACGGAATGACAAACGTATATATACCCTCTTTCACCACTTGTGGTGGTGGAGGGTATAAAAATTTAAATTTAAAAAAAAAATTGGAAAAAATTTAAAATTTTGAAGTAAAATCACTAGTTTAAGACTGTCGCTAAATCATACATATTCCATGAGAAAGCTGCAATACGTAATTTCTCTCGACTCTTGATAAGAACACTACCATACTTCTTATAGGTATTCTTTCAGTTCACTAAGTTATCGTATATTCCCTTATTTTAAGCTATTGCTCAGTTTTAGTAAAGCATAATTACAACAAAATTATTTAATTTCCTTAGCATTTCTAATTATAAATATTTACACGTGATTTTTTAAACATTAATTATATAATTTTAGAAACTTTATTTAATATAAATATTGCCACAAATTGGGGCTTTCCCGAAAGATCAAATCTCAGCTAAGTCAAAATTATTAGAGGTATTGAACAAATTGTTTATCGTTTTTAATAACTTAATAAATCCATAATAAAATCTTAAAAAGCATTTTATAAATTTGTAGAATTCGTTTAACAAAATTTTATAAAAGTTTGAAATAGGAGTTTTGAAAATGGTATAAAATAAATTATGGGAATTGGCAAACGTTATCCTTAGTTAGTCTTTAATTTTTTTCAGAGTTTTTAGGAATCTTATGAAGTTAAAAGTAGACTTGCATTATTAAATTTGGCACATAGTGATGGGTTGAATTTTTAATCACTAGAATATATTTCAAGCTGCATTTATAAATAAATTTTAAAGAATAATGCATAATCTGGGTTGTCTAGAATCCAATCATTGTCAGAATCAGTTTTGAAAACGACAAAAAATGTACATTTGTCTTATAAAATTCAATGTAAATTTTTTGTTTAATCGAAAAAGAATTTAATTCTAGATCGAATATAAAATCCATAACTTTCGATTACAAGTAAAATGTACTTTTTCTGTAGTTTTCAAAACCGATTCCGACAATGACTGGATTCTATGACAACCCCGAATAACAATATTATTCCAAAAACTCTGACAAAATCCAAATTTCTCTTATGTAAGTGCAAATTTGAGAGTATTAAAATTATCCGATTTGACTCAAATTATCAGAGTTGAATTATTCTACTTATCAAGTGTCATAATAATCTCCAATAATAACGATGTGTACATATACTAATTTATGTTTGACAACTCTGTTGAATGTTAATGTTCATCTACTGGGTTTAATTTAATGTTTTTATTGTATTCAATTTAATATTTTATTAATTAGAAAAATATTTACTTTTTTAGCAATTGAATTTAATTTTCAATAAAGCGAATGCATTTCTCCTCTATGCTTATGAATTCATTAAGTGCGTTGTTTTACGCATGTATGTAAATTAACAGGGACAGCTGTAAAAGGGGGGAAGAAAAATGAGAACAAGAGAACTCCTCTTGGTTAAAAAAAAAATAAAAAAAATACAAAACCGATCTGTTTAAAACTAGAAATAGTTTTAAACTAGCAATTGCTAATATCCAGTTGTTTCTTGGAATTCGAATTATATTTGAACGTCCCTGCTGCATGCATAGATTTTATTAAATTTGTTATTGTTTATGTTACAATTAAAATAAATTTTTAATTAAAAACTTAAATATTGTTAATAATTATTTTTTTGTTTTGGCCATTGTTATTGTTTTTATTATATAGCTCTTATTATTGCTTTTGTATTATTATATTGAGATAAAAAGGCTCAATGCTGTTTGTCTAATTATGATTGTTTGCATAATAATCACAACAGCCAGCTACAACAATAATAATCAAATAACAAAATAATAATATTGAATACAAACCAAAAAAGAAAAAAAAAAACACATTTCATACAATTTCATTATAAAACTTACATTAAAATGTTCCAGTCAGTAATGACATGAGATGCCATTATTATGTTTATTATTTTAATGCCAACAAATTTAAATGCTGTTGTTTTGTGTTTTTGTTGTTGCACAATTAAAATTTATGTTTAATTTACCTGCAAAGAAAATAAATAAATGTTTAAAATTAATTAAATTTTATAAAAAAAAAAATATTTTTGTTTTGTTTAATAATAAATGAGCATAAAAATATTGAAATTAAATTATAATTAAAATGGGAATTTTAAAATTTAGGTTGTTCGAAATACTATTTCATTTTGTTTTTGAATACATACTTAAATTATAAACCATAGAGAAAATATACATAGAGCAAAAACTAAAAAAAAATACTCAAGCAAAAAAAATTACTCAAAAAAGTTACACATACGAGAGTTGTTATACCCTACACCACCATAGTAAGGAGGGTATATTCGATTTGTGCAGATGTTTGTAACGCGCAAAAATATTTGTCTAGCACCCACCTAAAGTATATCGATCGATTCAGAATCACTTTCTGACAATGTCCGTCCGTCTGGCTGGCTGGTTGTCCATGTAAACCTTGTGCGCAGAGTACAGGTCGCAATCTTGAAAATATTTCGACAGAATTTGGTACATATAATTTTTTCTGCCCAAGGACAAAGCCTATTGAAACTGGCTGAAATTGGTTCATTATTTCACCTAGCCCCCATACAAATGTCCTCCCGGAATTGGACTTCATCGGTCATAAATATTTAATTTATATAGGTATCTAAACAAGTTTTTCTCCAAATAAGTTTTATATATACAGAATTCATGTCACTAAATTTTATGATGATCGGTCCATAATTAGTCATAGCTCCCATATAAGGCCTGCTTCCGATAATCACTTTAACGAGCATAAATCTCCTTAAAATGTTGGTATACACATAAAATGCAACATAAATAAATTTCATATAGACATTAATCACACCACCTAATTTCATGGTGATCGGTCCATAATTGGTCATAGCTCCCATATAAGGCCTACTTCCGAAAATCGCTCACGAATATAAATTATTGAAATTTTGAAAGAAAAATGTTTTTGTTCATTTACTTAGTGTAGGGTATTATATGGCGGGCTTGATCGACCATACTTTCTTACTTGTTTTTGTTTTCACATAGTTTTTTTTACTAATACATTCTCATCACTTTGGTTTTTGACAACTGAGTTAGGTCTTTAAAACGAGATTTTCCGCTCTATGTATATTTTCTCATTGCATAGTTCAAATAAAAAACAAAATTTTACTTTTAAGTATAATAATGTTGTTTTATACACATTTTTAATAATACTTTAAATAATAAAATAACAAATTTATGACAAACAAGTGAAACATTTCCCCAAAAACCAATGAGCAAAAGAAATTTAAGCATGTTATTATTTTTTATTGAATCCATTAAGAAAATGAGCTATTTAACATTGGATGCCAATGGCGGACGGTAAATCCTTTTACAATTTACGACAGTTAATAAAAGTTGTTGAATGTTAAAGATGTTTCGCAAAGTAATTGCAACAACGGTTGTTGTGCCAAGAGAGAGAGAGAAAAAAAAGTTGTTAAGATGAACTCACAGACACAGACAGAATTAAATGAAAGGAAAAGAGCACAGCAGAGCAGAGTGAACAAGAGGATGTTTAGGCAACTTAATAACTTTAAAAGTCTGCCAATTCAAAAAGGACATATACAAGTGTACTCTAACGCTAATAGAGTATCAACATAAAATATCCACACACAAAAAATAAAAATAAAACGTGGTAATAAAATACGACACAAGTTTTTAGCAGTAATAAAGGACTGGATAAATTATAGTTTTATACAAATTTCAAAAAAAAAAACAAAAAAACACTCTTCAATTGACAAATATTGCTGAAATTGTTAGACATATATTTCTAGTATAAATACCAGTACACTGATATAAAAAAATTTAGAAAAATTTTTGAGTTTGTAGGTCAACTTAAAGGCCTTTCTTAAAATTTCCTGGACTAGCTGAAATATGCATACACCATAAATATGTCTTACTAAAGATCTTAGATTTCAGAAAGATGTAAAGAGGCCATATTTTTCTAAGTGTATGGAATAAAAAGCTTTCATACATACATACTTACACTTGCCGGCACACACTAAAACAAGTAGGCAATAAACAATATTTTATTGACACTATGTTTCTATGTGGTATAATGTAAATACCATACACAAATACAAATGCATTCTACATACACTCATATACCATCTACTATTTATGTTCATTAGGGTGGCCCCAAACAATGTTGAGTAGTTCTTAACTAAAATAAAGTTTAATTTATTTCAAGATTTCCGTTTCTAAAAGTTTTTGTCTTTTGGTGAGCTGGATTTACTGATAAAAAATTACTTTTTTAAGGTTTTTATGATTTTTTTTTTCATATTTCTCTCAAAGGAAATATATAAAATGTTGGTATCATGTAAAAGGTATTTAAAATGCGCTTTCAGTGCGTTATCATATAACAACATCAGTCTATTAGATTTTTATAATTCGAATTGGATTTAAAAAAACGGAAAAATCCGTTTCATTGTATTTAAATGAGGTTAATAACGCATTAATTTAAATAATTCTATGTAAAAGTTTAAAGCAAAAACCTAAAATTTTTGCAAAAACTTACAAAACTTTGAATATTTTTAGACTTTCAGAAAGTCTTGAAAGACATTTAATTAATCATTCACATAATACAAAACTCATAAAAACTATAAAAATTACTTTTTTATATTTTGATCCAGCCCACCAATTACTGACGCCAGGGCAAACATTTTGAGAAATGGTTTTCTCAAACAAACTAGTAGAGAATGTAAGAAAAGATAAAATCACTGTTTATTGTTGGTGTTTTGTTTAATTTTTACAAATAAAGCTTGAGTGTCTGTAATTTTCATTCACTCTATAGTTTTATTATCTTTAGTTTTTCTAAAGCCTTTTGGGAAAAGGTTTCCTGATGATCTGGCCTAAGCAACACAACAATAAATTTCTGTGAAGTTATCAATAAAATTGGGAATTTAGCATATGAAAACTATCTTACTAAAATATTAATTTTGTATTCCCGAATAACCTTTTAAACTAAACTTTAATTTTAGTTAACAACATCGACACCTTATTTTTCCTCCACACAAATGGCGCTGCCCTAATGTTCATATATACAAATGTAAGCAAGTGCGCGGAATAAAAACCTTAAATACACGTTACTTTTAAATACAAGTTACTCATACAGAGAGGCCGTCAGGCAGACAGACAGACCGACAGATACATTCATATTCATTACTATTCAGTCATATGTTCAGTGTGTATGCCGCTATATAAGAGTTTTTATTTTATAGTTAAAAGTTGCAAAAAAAAGAAATACACACTCAATTGAAAATGGAAAATCCATTATGATGAAAGAGGACAACGTTTTTTACAGCATACTTTTTGTAGTCTGCACATATATACACACCAGTGTATGTATTTATATATGTTTGTATGCATGTGTGTGTGAGTGAGTTCGTAAGTTTTATGTATTGCTATGTTGTTATATTGATATTTCAGTGTGTTGTTTTTATTAAGCAAGGATTAAATACTTTGATGAGACTTATTGGTGTACATGGAAGGGGTTTAAAAGAGGGCATTGTTTAAATACTTTCTATACTGATGAGCCAATTTAAAAAACACTTAAGAAAAAAAAGCTAACAAGTCCGCGTGGCCATAATTTCATTTACAGATTTTTTGTATTCTTTTCAATAATTGAACATGTGGAACCCTGAACGGTTCCACTTATCTAATATACAAAATATGATTCTCCACTGAGAGAACAATAATTGTTTAGTTATAAGATTTAATTACTTATTGTAAGGCTTTAATTACTTATTGTAAGGATATTAAGGGCAGGAACAATATTATAAAAAACGTTTAAAAAAAAAAAATAAAAAATTTTGACATATTCCAAAGGAAATGTCTTTCATAAAGGTTAGGAACCGAATTCAGAGTATGTACATTCAATGATATAAAATATTAATTTTCTTTAAGAAATTCCAAGTTATTAACTTTTGAAGGGAACAGCCACTCTCTTTAGTCTGAAAACTGATTGATATTTAAGAAATTAATCTTAGTTATATCCAAACCACTTGACTAATCAAAATAAAATAAGAAAATATATAGTATGGCAATAAATAGAACATCAACATTCATCTCACTCTCAAAAAAATCTTACATTGTTTATCCATGTGTGTCGTTTTCAACACATATAGTATGTTTACGTATTTTGCACTAGCAACATAATTTTGTTTGTAGTCAAAGTCATGATTAACATATTATTTTTAATGTTTTGTTATCTGTTACCTTTAGTATTATAATTAGTTTATCTTCAAAATACTTTACACAAACATGTTGTTCCTAGTGCCTAAAGGTACGGACACAAATGACAAATATTTACTCAAAAAAGCGTAACCACTTTTTTAGCACAAATTTGTTTGACGTTGTGTACTCTTACAAGTGTTTTGTATGATCAAACAGGATCAAATGAAATAAAACTGAATATTTGTTTTGAAATGTCCTAAGTAACAGGAGTTTTTGAAAAAAATAAATAAATTAAAATATATTTTATTTAGTGGTTACATCTTTTTCGTCAAATATTTGCCATGTGTGACCCTACCTTAATACATAGAAATTACACACAGCAAGGTCACTTTTAAAATATGTCGTTATCAGCAAATGTTTTTGAATCAATTAATGCTTCAGAAAATGTGAATCGCAGTAATCATTTCCACATTTTTTAAAGTTTTTTAACAATATTATAGTCACAGTAACTATTTACATGATTGTGGTAACTACAATATGGTTAGCTTATGATTCACATGATTGTATCAATCATATATATGGTTACAGTAAACAAGTATATGTTTGCGACAACCATATTTATGATTAAAGTTTTAACATATTATGAGAACAACATATTATAATATAAAAATTCATCATAACAATGGTTGCCACAAACATATACTTGTTTGTTGTAACCATAAATATGATTGATACAATCATGTGAATCGTAAGTTAACCATATTATGGTTACCATAATCATGTAAATAGTTACTGTGACTATAATATTGTTAAAAAAAACTTTAAAAAATGTTGAAATGGTTACTATAAACATGCACAACTATATTTTTACTCTGCATGTACTAATACTAAGTAATTGATTGTATACATATTTGTTATGAATCTTTATAAGTATAAACACGTTTTGACAATTAATGGATTTACATGTTATAGTGGTCAGAATATAGTCGACAAACACAAAAGGCTTTCCATTTCTTATTTCTTCTTTGCATATTTAGTGTGATTTGAAATTACAAGTTATTGCTGTTGTTTTTATACATTTCACTATTGGTGTGTGTATCTGTTTTAATTGCAAAAGCAACTACAGCGCGTATATTCTTCTAAAGGTAAGAGAAACATTTTATGTGGGAGTGCGTCGTTGCCTGTTAGAATCATTTATTTCGATAAGGGTGGATTTTCTTTTCTTATCAAACGCTGAAGAAGGATATATCATTTTAGGTATATAGCAACTTTGTACAATATCATTGCATTCTTTCAAACTTCTCACAATTCGATGACCATTTAATTTTTACCGTGGACCCAGATGCACATGTTTTCATGGCCAATTTCAATATGCAATTTGAAAAAAAAAAAAACCTTTTTTTTCCCGTTAGTATTTCTTTCACTTTACAACTTTTTGCAGTTTTTATATTCATATTTATATACAAATAACAATAAAATATGTGTGGGTGAATATAGACTACTACTTGCATATTTGCTTGAGTTTCTTTATTTTTTTTTATGCATATTTTTCTATGTACATACATACGTATGTATGGTATTCATATTTTCTATGTATGGATGGATTTCTGTTTTATACGTTTTTGTTTATGATAAATATACAAATATTTAATATGACTAAAAGGGGTCGTATAACAATGTCACAAATAAGTGGCTTGTTTATTTTGCTGCTGCTGGTTGGCAAAATGAAAATAAATAAAAAAATATATATATGTATATAAAATGATATAAAAGCAAATGTATACTTGCAGGAAAAAAAAACAACAATGTATTAGTTTTAGAATTTATTTGCCATAGTCGTACAAACAACAATTTTCACAAATTGAGATGAAACAAACGGAAAAACATTTATGCAACGAAAATAAATGTAAAATCCTAGCATTTGTGGATATAAAAATGAAAAAAAAAAAAGAAATATGAGAATAAAAATTTATTATAACACTTATTGTCATGTGATGCATAAAATTGCATGGATATACACATACATAGAAACAAGTGTCTGTGTGTGTGTGTGTGTGTGATTCTTTATACATATGTTTGTTAGTATGTGTTTCAAAATTGAATACTGAATAATTTAAAATGATTATCGAAAGCCTGTGTCTATATACTGATGCATACATGTGTCTATTCTCTAGAGATGTTTCATTGTATTGCTGTTTCTTTTTTTTTTTTTGTTCTGTTCTGTTCTGTTCTGCTACATTTTATACCAACATTATCAATAAATTTATAACATTTATTACAGCTTTAGGCTTAAAAAATACAAAATGGCTACATTATACTAAAGCCCTAACATTTTTAAGCATAATTATGTGTTTTTTTACACATTCGTTTGTTTCATTTTCTCTTGCATTTTAAATGAGGCAATTTAAATTCCTTTCGACACTTGATTGCAGGTTATTTGTTTTGTTGTTGTTACTCGTTGTTTTTTTGCTTTACATTTTGTTTAAAATGTATGGTGTACTTTAAAAAATTTATAACATTATTGGTATTAGGATGACGCTTAATAGTTGGTTTAACCAGGGAGTTTTCATTTATGTAATTAGGGCAAAAATTCATTTGGAAAATGTCTCTATATTGTGTCTTTGCTTAATTTCTTATTGTGTCTTTGCTTAATTTCTTACTGTGTCTTTGCTTAATGGCTTAACTCTAAATTCTAAGTTTTATATTCTTAGATTTTTTAGTAATTAATTTGACCTGAGTTACATAATATAATAGCCAAAAAGCAAACACATAGGCGTTTTGTTTTGTAATGTTATGTATGCTTGAATGTTAAATTATTGATTTTCGAAATAATTTAGCACAGACATTGTAAGCAAGTAACCGAAGACACTATACAGTGTTGCATTGTTGCGACTAATCAAGTTGTTAGAAGTATTGATTTTCTCAAATTTGTTTCCCTATTTCTTTCATACAATATAGGAATAATCAAGTTGTGAGTATTTTGCGAAGCCATCCTACTTATATATATATATATATATTTTGCCTTTATTGAACTAGTAACAATAATACAAGTAAAATTATAAACACAAACAGTATAGTCTGTCAAGTCCTACCGATATAATACCCTACACTGTATATAGGTATCTGAGCAAACAAATTATTTGTTGGACAACATTTTATCTAATTATGAAGCGATCGACATGAAATTAGGTCACATGTTTTCTTCGTATATTAAAATTACTTGTGTTGACTTTTAAGGGGATACCAATATTATTAAGAGATTTATGCTCTTAAAGAGAGCATACTTATAACTTATTGTGCAGCAATTGACATGAAACTAAGTCGCATGACTTATTATTTGCGTAAAATTTTGAGATTTATCAGATTTCTGCTGGTTATAGTGATTTTTGTAAGCGAACCTTCTATGAGAACTATGAACAATTATGGACCGATCATCATAAAAGTAAGTTGCATGATTTCTGGATATATAAAAACATATTTGTGAGAGATTTATGCTCGTGATTTTCGGAAGTGGGCTTTATATGGGAGCTATGTTCAATTATGAATTGAACCGTACAAAATGTGATTTCCTTTTATATAAAACTTGTTGACCGCCCCGGCTTCGCTCGGTAGCTATTTACTAATATTAGATCTTCAAATTTCTCCAAAAAATTTCTCATATTAGAAAAAATGGGAAGTGAATGCCATTACATACATTGACCATTTCATTTTTATACCCTACACCACCATAGTGGGGAGGGTATAATGGATTTGTGCAGATGTTTGTAACGCCCAAAAATATTAGTCTAACACCCACCTTAAAGTATACCGATCGACTCAGAATCACTTTCTGAGTCGATTAAACGATGTCCGTCCGTCCGTCCGTCTGGCTGGCTGGCTGGCTGGTTGGCTGGCTGGCTGTCCATGTAAAGCTTGTGCGCAGAGTACAGGTCGCAATTTTTAAGATATTTCGATAAAATTTGGTACATATCATTTTTTCTGCCCAAGGACGATCCCTATTGAAACTGGCTGAAATCGGTCCATTATTTGACCTAGCCCCCATACAAATGTCCTCCCGAAAGTGGATTTTATCCGTCACAAATGTTTAATTTATATAGGTATCTACACAAGTATTTGTCCAAATAAGTTTTATATATAGGGAATTCATGTCACCAAATTTTATTATGATCGGTCCATAATTAGTCATAGCTCCCATATAAGGCCTGCATCCGATAATCACTTTAACGAGCATAAATCTCCTACAAATGTTGGTATACACATAAAATTCAACATAAATAACATTCATATAAGCATTAATCACGTGACCAAATTTCGTGGCGATCGGTCCATAATTTGTCATAGCTCCCATATAAGACCCACTTCCGAAAATCGCTCACGAATATAAATTATTGAAATTTTGAAAGAAAAATGTTTTTGCTCATTTACTTAGTGTAGGGTATTATCTGGTCGGGCTTGACCGACCATACTTTCTTACTTGTTATATATACAGATTAATTTTCAAAGAAATGTGTGTGGAAATCAGACATTTATGGACAATAAAGTTCTATTTCGGGACGAAATTTTTACACCAATTTTAAACAGTTTGGGCTAAAGAAAAGGCATGTTGCCACAATGGTGGTGTAGGGTATAAAAATCCACCAGATAAGTATGTATACTATATGTATGTTCAGTTGTGAATAAGCTTTAAACAGAATTGTACTGAACCGTAACGAACAGTAGCGGACTGAGTGACTGCAGTGGTCTGAAATGAGCCTAGGACTTCTTGTTTACATTCATTAATGCGTACTAGTGGAATCTTATTTGCTTTAATATGCGTATATGTTTAAAACCAATACGATGATATTTGAGTTTGTCATTCTTTGTACGTCCATTCATTCATACAACTACAATATAAATTTGTTATGTACATATGCATGTGTGTGAATTTAAGTGTGATATCTATGTGTATGTAAGTTTGTGTAAATATACACATTTACTTTTATATGCATGTTAAATTTACTCCTATAGTATTCGTATCTTCATTGAATGCATGTGTGAAATTTTGGTTTTCATTGTATGGTTTGCCAGAAAAATGCATTTATTTGTTTTGTGTTCAGGGATTCTTTTCGTCATCTTTTTTTTTTGTTTCATATATATTTTGTATATGTGTGGATGTGCAAGTGTTTCGATAAAATAAATTTACATTTTGCTTGACAAACAGAAAATACATTGCTCGGAAATACATTTAAATGTGACAGTTACTAAGTAATGTATTGCATACAAATAGGGGCCCATGGATATTTGTTTGTTTGTTTTTCCGTCAGTTAATTTAAATTTTACCGAATTTTGCTGTAAGATTTAGCTACAAAAGTAATAAAGGAAGTAGCTACACTTTTAATCTCCTCAAACTATTACAATTATTTCAAAATATTGTTTAATTAGTTGGAAGCTAATAAAAATTGAAACTGCGATTTTTAGAAAGCACAATCGAAGCATGTCGAAGAGTGTGTTCAATATTATAAATATTTTATTTTGACACAACCAAGTAATTTAAAATTATGTCAGAAATTGTCTATGCTTTCTGTATTGTGTCTTCGCTTAATTGTTTTTTGGTCTTGGCTAAATATCTTTGTTCTTGAATGCTAAAACCAACTCGCAGAATTTTTTCAGTCATCAAATCGATTTTAAATATAATGGTTTTTCACATATACAAAATCAACTTGAAGATATTTAACTAAGACTCTATGTGCTTTTAGCGTAGACACCATAAAGAGTTGGAAGGATAATATGGTAGTGGAACTTCAACAGGATTTGTACCAAAGAGCTCCCAACACATCCGGAAGGAAAGCAGCCTGTTTAGGTCAGTACTCGGACTATTTGGTACGAAAAGTTAAAGCCAATGAAGGTTTAAAAGCATACAAGGCTCAAAAATTGAAGTTAAATTTTATACAAAAAATATACCTGCTGCATAATGGATGACGAAATGTATGTATGGAAAATTTTTAGCAGCTTCTGGGTCAATTTTTTTATGTTGCAGATGCTCGAGGGAATGTTGGAGACAAGTAAAGGACCCAAAAGCAGACATAATTTCCCAAAAAGTTCTTGGTATGACAAGTAATATGCAGTTGCGGCAACAAAGCCAAACATTTGTTACGAAGGGCTCTATAAATACCGAAATTTACATCAAGAAATGTTAACAAAAAAGGATGCTTCCATTCATAAGACTTTTAATGTGTCCACTTATTTTTGGCGTGATTTGGCATTTTTCGCTATGGTAAGAAAGGCCTTGATTGGTAAAAGAACAATAATGTGGTATTTGTGCCAACAGATGCAAATTCTCCAAACTGCCTGGAGCTAGGCCAGTGGAAAGATATTGGGCTCTTGTAAAAAGAGAATTGAAGAGCACAAAAAAGGTGTCCAAAAGTGTGGTAGATTTTAAACGGAGATGGACAACCTGTTCGAACAAAGTGACATAAAGCACTATAAAAACCATAATGGAAGGGTTTTGGAAAAAGGTTCAAAATTTCATCATTAGTGTTTAGAACTATAAAAATATTTTATTTTTTTTTTTTTTTTGTAAATTGTAACAATAATTTCAATCAAATAAAAAAAGATTCAAAACTGTAAGTTTAGTGGTTTTATACATTTATTAGCATATATGTATGTGTAAAATTGTTCGATCTCAAGAGAAAAACAGTATTGATTTGCACCAAACGCTATCGTAAATTATCTTTGCAACCCATTACTGTGTCTACGCTAATTAGCATAATGTGTCTTAGCTAAATGTCTTTAAAATGTTGTCATTAATATATTTAAAGCACATCAAATTGTGTTTGAAAATTCGAATAACAAAACAATACCTGAAATACGTTTGATATGATTTACTCGAATCAACTTGCTGTTGATCTTAGATATTTCGAGACATTCTTGAAAAATGATTTTAATTTCCATTTTAGCCAAAATACATATTTTTAGTATTTTATTTTAATTCTTTTTTTTACAAATATTTTATAATTTCATATTTTTCTACAATTTCTGATCAATTTAACACATATTACCATCCATCACATATGCCTTATAATTACTAACACATAAATACATACATAAATTTCCAAAAAAATTAACTATTCTTCTTTTTCGATTTTTTTCTGCTGCTAAATTGCATTTTAATGATGCCCAATCAACAAAATAATTAAACAGCGAAACATTTCAAAATATTGTACATATTTCAACATTACAAACCACCAAACTTTATTTTTAAATATGTAAGGACAATAATTACTTTCTAAATAGAAATCAAAATAATGCAACAGCAATATCATAATAATATAACAAAAGTATCAAAACATTTTGTTTTTAGTTATTTAGTTAAAATGCGTATGTTGTTTTGTATCCTTGTGCATTGCATTCATTCTTTATTTCAATTTTTCTAAAATGTGGTTTAAATGAAAATTGTATGCAGTAAATTAATTATATATAGTGCGTGTATGTGTGTGTGTGTATGAGAGAGAAAATACATATGTGTTTGTTTATATACATATATGTATAGGCTTTTAAAGCTAATTAAGTGAAAATTAAAATTAGAATGGTGTCAATTGTGTGGAGCCACAAAAGAGGTCAATATTCTTAACTAAACTGAAAATTTAGTGTATTTTAAGCTATAATTTTAAAAATTAACTGGAGCGGAGAACAAACGGCTCCTTTAATAAAAATGCAATAACTGTATTGTGTCTTCCCTTACTTGCGTTTTGTACCATAGCTTAATGTCCTCTCATTCCTTTCTATTTATATTAAACACTTCGTTAATCCAATTCATTCACATTTGTTTACATATTATTTACACAGCAATTCAAAAAAATATCACACTAATTATATGGAACTGTACTCTCTCAAATATACTGATTAACTCTCGTCTCTGTCCAAAAATGTTAGTATTTTATATCCCCGTTTCCATTCCGTCCTGTCCCCATTCGTCCTGACCCAACCCTAAATTCAGATCCCCTGTCTCTGTCATGTAAGCACCCAGCGATCATCCAAAAACTATGTCCATCTCCCTTACTACTGTCAATCGTCGCATACTTTCCCGTTCCTTTGCAATTACCTAAGACACATTTAGCTAAGACACAATAAGTAATAAAACAAAGACACACTATAGTGTTGCATAGACAATTTCAGACACCATTTAGAGCAAATCTAGTATGGAGTTTGGATCTTTTAACCAAGGTTATCTGGCAACTTAAAGCAACTAGTTATTTTGGGTTATTATTATCATCCCAAATTAAAATGTTCATAAAATAAATAAATTGACAAATGTGGTATTTTATTATATTTAAATTTCAATAAACTTAACTGCGGGGAAAAAATTTTATTACCGTAAAATAAAATAATTTAGAGAAAAACTGTGTGCAGCGGTAAAAGTATTATTGATTATTTCGGCAACGGTAAATACAGTGTTTAGTGAATTTAACACTTGCAAAGAATTTACTTATTCTAATGATTAATTAACAATAAAATCGTGGGGTTGATTTAACGAAAATAATAATATTGATAGGAGTGTGATATTAGAATTTGGAGGTATATATCAATATGGGTAATAGTTTTTTCGAAATTTTTTCGACCAAAAAGTCGATTGTTCGAAAGTCTATTTATAGAATCCTAATCGTATGCTATTCCAACAACAGGAATCAATGCTCCCCAGAACACTAATGTACATGGATTAAGTAGTTAACATGATAAGAAATCACATTTAAAACTTGGAAAATCTGCTCATACCCGGGAATTTGTTATACTCACCCATCAAAAAATATGCGGGTATATTGATTTCGTCAATCCATTTGTAACATATCAAAATATCCATCCAAAAATATATATATTATGATCCTTCATAAGATTATATGTATGTCCATCCGTCTGGCAGATATTTTCCACAAATACTCTCTGTTGATAATTGAAAATGGGTAATATCGGTCCATAAGTTTACCTAGTCCACATAAAAATTTTTCCCCGGAACACTGTTTGAGCAGGAATTATGCGCAGTTGAATACTCCGAAATTATACTGTAAAGTATGACTAAAATCGAGCCACATTTGCCCCAAGTCCCCACACAAGGTCCCTCTCAGAAACTTGACTTGAATATTCATAATTATCTTTCGTGATGAAATTGAACAGAAACAGGATTTTTATGATTTTCCAATAAAAATTTCCTGTGAAAAAAAGGAATTCTCGGGAAATCTTTTCCGACTAGTTCAACAATATTGACATTCGAGTGGTGCCAGAGCCAACATTTGGTGATAGCCCTAATAAGTACGTATGTATATGTATTTCTATACATATATATTTAAATATGTATGTGTATATAAATACACATACATGTATAAATATTTTGAAAATGAATGTTTAGCAATTATAATCATTGATGATTTAAGTTAAACACTGAAAGAAAATACTGTATACAATACAACATATAATACTATCTGAGTGTGCTACTGCTGGCTGAATACCGGATTTGGTAAACACCCTCAGAATCAAACAGACTTTCAAAATACCCAGCAGTTAAGCAAGTACTCAATTTATCCCTTATAGGCACTCAGCAGTTTGAAAAGTGCCAATTGGAAAGCTTACACTAGCAATATTACTACTTGTACACCAAACTAGTTCGTTGTGGCTGCTGAAGTGGTAGTTAAATGGTTATCATTTGTACTACATTTCGCCAGCGTATTAAGTAACAAACAATAGTCAGATATTCGTCTTAAGTTTTTGAAAAAAAAATTCATGTAAAGAAAAAACCTCTAAAATATACCACTTCGATGGCCACATGTAATGCTGAATTTGGCCGTTGGTATTTTCGTTCTCTACGATGAAAAAAAAAGCAAAAATTGAGAGTATACTCACATGTAATTCTTAATAACAAATAGAGAGCAGTACAAATAAGACCTCTGTGGCTTAGTGAATAGCGCATTTAACTATAAAACGAGTGGTTATGTGCTCAACTCTGTGTTATAGTGAAGTGTTATGCAGAGTGTGGCAATCGGCCATCTGCGAGTGGGTTGAAAATTCACTAGTGGTAGTTCTCAGTGGCTAACTAATTCGATGTAGCGGAACTAGTTCAATGAACAGGGCAGTTATTGATCACTTGCCTGACTCCAATTTATATAAGGACTGAGATCGTAAAATTCTTAACACACGTTTTTCATTAAAACTTTTAACCCAAGTATTATTTAATTTTTTTTTTTCTTTATCAAGTTACCTTTGTAAAGCATGTCAGTTATTATGTTTAATGTCAATTATGTTCATTTGTTGTTAATCTGATTAAAATGAGTGACCAGAAAAAAGTGCGTACTAAAATTATTAAATATTTTCAACAAAACCCAACTTGGTCCTACAAAAAGTTGGCCAAACAATCAAAGGTCTGCTATCAAACTTTTTCCAATGTTATTAAACAGGTCCGGGAGAACTTGTCCGTTGATATAAAACCTGATTCAGGTAGAAGGAATGGTCCACATGATGTTTCTAATGCCAAAGAAATAGAATGAATTTTCAAAAGAGCTCCCAACACCTCCGGTAGGAAAGCAGCCCGGTTAGGTCAGTACTCCGACTATTTGGTACGAAAAGTTAAAGCCAATACAGGTTTAAAAACATAAAAGGCTCAAAAAGTTCCTGCCAGGAACTCTGTTAAAAATTTAGAGGCCAAATACAGAGCACGGAAATTGAAGTCAAAATTTATACAAAAATATACCTACTGCATAATAGATGACAAAATGTACGTAAGGACAATTTTTCGCAGCTTCTGGGTACATTTTTTTAAGTTGCAGATGCTAGAGGGAATGTTGAAGAAATGTTTAGGACCCAAAAGCAGACAAAATTTCCCAAAAAGTTCTTGGTATGGCAAACAATATGCAATTGTTTCAACGCACTCTATAAATACCGAAATTTACAAAAAAGGATGTTTCTATTCATAAGACTTTTTATTGTGTCCACTTATTTTTGGCCTGATTTGGCATCTGTCACTATGGTATGAAAGGTATTGAGTGTTACAAGAACAATAATGTGGTTTTTGTACCAAGAGAGGCAATTCCTCCAAACTGCCTGGAGCTGAGTCCAGTGGAGAGATATTGGGCTCTTGTTAAAAGAGAATTGAAGTGCACAAAAAAGATGTCCAAAAGTGTGGTAGATTTTAAACGGAGATGGACAACCTGTTCGAACAAAGTGACATAAAGCACTATAAAAACCATAGTGGAAGGGTTTTCGAAAAAGGTTCAAAATTTCATCGTTAGTGATTAGAGCTATAAAAATATTTTTTTTTTTTGTAAATTGTAACAATAATTTCAATCAAATAAAAAAAGATTCAAAACTGTAAGTTTAGTGGTTTCATTTTTATTAACATATATGTATGTTAAAAATTTTTCGATCTCAGTCCTTATGTACTTTGGATATGGATGTGCTCTTTGTAGAGCAGAGAGTAGTCAGTTGGTTACTTTATACATCCCATGTAATCTAGCGTGAAGACAATTGTCACTTAAGTGTCTCTAAGTAACTTAGAGTGTACTCACTTTTAATGTGTATTGTGTATTGTATTTCTTTTATAAGTAATTCGTGCAAACTGGTTTTATATAAATTGTGTTTATATATTTCTCATACAGTTTATTTTATTTTTGCTTAAGTATACAGACATCCCATGTCATCAAGCATGAAGTCAATTGTCACTTTAGTGTCTCTAAGTAACTTAGAGTGTAGTCACTTTAAACGTTTATTTTTTACAGCACTTTAGCAAGTCGTTATTTTAACCACCAGAAGAAATCTTTTGAAAAGTTTTCAGAGGAAGGTCTTAACTGCCTATATGAGGTCAATTAACCAGTCAAGTAACCAGTTATGTATACTTTTGGACCAGCTATCGGACAGTTAACAAAAAGGGTCAATTGACCCCCTGCTTAGGACATGCACATCTTAAAGAAACTAGTCATGTAGCTAGTTATGTAACTAAATGATATGTAAAATCAGTAGTACATGACAGTCTCCTAGAACTGCTGGCTAGTTATTCCAATTATTTCCAATTTGAAATTTGTACTTGAAATATTCATATGGTAATAATGTAAAAAATACATACAATAATACACCAATTATTATAGAGATATAGAACAGATTAATATAATTTTGAACCGCTACGACTGTTTACAGCAATATTTAGGTGTTCAAAGAGTAAATCAGTTATTAACAAAAATAATGTTTATAACTACTTAATTGCAACAAAAAATTATTTTTTTCTCAGTGTATATTTAATGTCCTGGTAATTTAGTTGATATTAGTGGTATTGGTGGAGGATGATGATGTTGTCGATGACGACGATAATAGTATAGGGAAAATTATAGGCTTCATTATAGCAAAATTAATTATCAAGTGCATGTAGTGTAAGTATATGTATGTATGTATGTGTATAATTTGTATTTACATAAATGTGGCTAAAAGTAATTGATACAATCACTGACATTGTCAGCTATCTCTTCAAACTAAGTGCATTCTAATGATATTACTTGCTTATATGTCAAAGTATATAAAGTAAAATTTGAGCTGAATTTGATTTGAAAGTGTACAATATTCCACCTTAGTAATTACTAATAGTTAATCGAGAATGCTATGTAATTAATTAATATTTGAAAGAAACATTTCTCATTTGTTATATTTGTAGCACTTGTGGTTGGTCACTCTATTCTATAATTACATACCAAATTTCCATCCATGTTATAGTTTATTTGGCATATTATTAATATTATTCAATGAACAATAATGACAACAAAAAAATTTGTATTACTAAATTTATTATATTTATATTTGAAGCATTATTCTTCATTTATGTTTAACTAAAAAAAAAAATATGTATGTATAAATATCCAAAAACAAAAGAAATTGATTATTTAACTAAAATTATTGAGTGTTTGTTTTATAAGTATTATTATACAATCACATTTATAATTTAATAATTTTAATGAATTTATTTTGTTAATTAAATTTGTATGGCAAATATTTGTGTTACATAAAATTTCTATACCACCAGCATTACTTGGAAGTAGAAATTTAATATTACTTATAGTCGGACAACAAAAGGTAAAAAAAAATCCAAAAATTAATAAAATTTTGAGTAAATTTGTAGATTTTACATATATTTTCCATTATATACACTATTTTATATTTTCCATTATAATAACTGAAAATGTTGGTAATATTTGAGAATTTAAAAAAATATATTTAAGTACATTTAAATACATTATTTCTATAATGTAAACAATGAACTTGTATTGCGCAATTAAAGAAATGTAATAACTAATTGTATTGCTAAAAAAATATACTGATTTTGTATTAATTATGTTTTATTCCCATTTAATATACATTGTTTACCTAAGGTAAACAATTTGTATTTACACAATAAAATTCAAAAGTTATTGACATTATTTGGCATGTTAAAATAATTAGCATTAGAAAAATATTCATTGCATTAAGTAAACAATCAAAATTTGTGGAAAAATTAATAAAAAAAAAAATTTATAAAAAAAAAATAAATAAAAAATAAATGTAAATTTGGTAATTTTGTGCAGTTAACACTTAAAATACATTGTTTATATAATGCAAACTGTGTTAATCTTAGTAACATTGAAGAAAATGTAAAACTATTGACAAGTAATTAATATAATTTACTTTGTTTACATAAAAGGACAAATTACCATAAATTTAATGATCTTTTATAAATTATTTCTTTAATTATTTACATTTAAAATACATAGTTTACATAAGGTAAACAATTTGAGTTTTCAACAAAACTTAAAAATATTTGAAATTATTGACATTATTTTGATTACCAACGTAGTTTACATTGAAAATACATCGATTTTTTTATTATTTTTTTTTTAAATATAAAAACAAATTTTAGTGAAAAAATCTTTTGTAAAATTTACTTATTTTGTTTAAATTTGCCAACATTTACACTTAAAATACATTGTTTACATAAGGTAAAGAATTCAAATTTGCCAACATTTACACTTAAAATACATTGTTTACATAAGGTAAAGAATTCAAAATTTCATTAAAATTTAAGAAAATTTTAAACTGTTGACATTTCATTAGTTATAAATATAGTTTACATTTAAATTACATTGTTTACATAATGTAAACAAAACAGTTCTTTTGTAAAATTAAGGAAAATATCTTAAGAAAATATTTTAAATAAATAAATAAAAACATATTTTAATGTTTACACTAAAAGTACATTGTTTACCATATGTAAACAATTAAAATTTTTAGCAAAAATTTAAAAAATTTCCAGTTTTTTTTTACTTTTTTTACTGAAATTGACATTTAAAATACATTGTTTAGTTAATGTTTAAATTTTTAGATTTTATTTGGAGTTTATATAATTTTACTAAAAATACATTGTTTACATATGGTAAATAATTGACAATTCTAAGTAAAATTTAAAAAAACTTTTCAAGTTTTAAACTTATAAAATAATTTACATTCAAAATATATTATTAACACTATGTAAACAATTAAAATGTTTGGAAAGTTTCATTAACTTCTTTGACAGTTTAGAAACATACAAGACTCAAAAACTTCCAGACAGAAACCCTGCAAAAATTTAGAGGCCACAGACAGGGCACGGAAATTGAAGTCAAATTTATACCAAAAAAAGTAAGAGAGCTATATTCGGCTCTGCCGAATCTTATATACCCTTCACCAAATTATACTTTAAAATACAAATTAATTTTTTTTTTTTTCAAAATTAAAAAAAAAAAAAATTTTTTTTCAAAATTTAAAATATAAAAATTTTTTTTCAAATTTGTTTTCAAAATTTTTAAATTTTTTTAAAAAATTTTTTAAATTTACTAGTGAAAAAAAATTTATGACACAAAAAATTTTTTTTGGTAAAAAAAAAATCGGGTTAAAAAATATTTTTCCCGATTTTGACCCATTGTAGGTAGTTATATAGATCGTTGCAATGGACTTTGAAATATCTATCATTGGATATCCATATTGTCCATATTAATGACTTAGTAATCCAGATATAGATCAAAAATACGCCAAAAATCGAGGTTGGTCCGTTTTTTTCTTTATATCTCAGCCATTTGTGGGCCGATTTTCTCGATTTTAAATAGCAACCGAGCGGGAATTCCCGATATATTTATGTATGAATCAAGAAGTTCTTGGCATGGCAAGCAATATGCAGTTGTGGCAAAAGAAGCCAAACTTTGCTACAAAAGTCTCTATAAATACCGAAATTTACATCAAGGAATGTTTACAAAAAACAGGATGTTTCCATTCATAAGACTTCATAATGTGTCCCCTTTATTTTTGGTCTGATTTGGCATCCTGTTAATATGGTAAGCAAGGACTTGAGTGGTATTTCTCCAAACTGCCTGCAGTTAAGGCCAGTAGAGAGATCTTGTTAAAAGATAATTGAAGAGCACAACAAAAAAATCAAAACTGTAAGTATAGTGGTTTCATTTTTATTAAGATTTTTTCTATCTCACTCCTTACAATATTGTAGACATTATAATTCCTAACGAAATTAAAGACAACTAAAATCGTTTTTAAATTTTGTTTAAAATAAGTAGAATCGCAAAGTTGCAATACCTGGAATTTAAGCAGAGTTTACAAAGTTTCTTTTTTACATAAATTCAAATTTGTTTTTTTTTAACAATATTAAGGCAAAAATAATAATTTTGTTGATATTATGTAAAGTTTTTGAGTAATTGTCATCATCATAATTCATTGTTTACATAATAACGTATCTATTATTTTTAGATTATTTGGAGTATTTAGAGTTTTAAGTAAAATAATTTAAAGTTTAAAGTACAAGATAGTTACTTGATTGATCCTAAGAATATACCTAATTAAAAATAGCTCTTTACAATTGTAAGGTAAAAAAAAAAAGTTTTCTCTCAAATTAAGAACAAATAGGTTACTACAATATAAATGCTTATTAAGTAAAATTTCTGTAGCAAAAACACACAGCTAAAGACTATTCATAAATTCAAATACATACATACAATTGATGATATACATAAATTGAACATTTGAATTGATGTCATAAAGTGTATCAGATGTAAATATACTGAAATATACATAGATACTGATTGATGTTTGCATTCTGTAAACTTGCATACAAGATTATATACTCATAGTTAATGACCAACAACAGATAGATAGATATATAGATAAATTTACCTTTGTATGTGTATGTCAGCATGTACAATTCTATTGAATTTAGATTTCAATAGACAAGAAATAGTGATACAATTTATGTAAATATCTATATCTACCGCCATTCAAATGCATACATATGGATTTTTAGTGAACTAAATATAATTACACTGATAAAATATTTTAAGCAAAACCGTAAAAAGCTAATAATTCATAGAACATATATAATTTGAATGTAAGAATCAAAATCGGTTTTAAATTCTGCATCAAAGAAAAGCAAATATGTATAAATTTCTATTCACATTTCTTTCAGTGTTGCTTTACTTATGCTATTTTAAAATATATATATATATATTAGTGTATATTGTTTTCCATCATAATCATTATCATCATCATTATCATAATTATTATTATTGTTATTATTATTTTATCCAACAAACTAGATGTCATTGCACATTAGTTAAACCAATAGAAACGTCAAATAAATATTTACATAATTGTTATACTCAATAATTGAAATCACAATTAGAAAATTGTTGCAAAATTAATGTAAATTTACAAATACACTTGTATGTACACTTGTAAATATACAATGGAGGCTAGAGTAAATAAATAATAAAAGGGTTAAAATTGAATTAAAATTTTGTAATTAAGTTTTACAATTACAAAATAATAATTTTCCAAAAAGGGTCATAATTAAAAACATGCATTTTAAAATTAATTATACAACAATATTGAGCTTAAATAGGTTGGAAAAGATCGAATTTTAAATAAGTTCCACTTATAATCAGAATTTTATATGCGAGAATATTTGGAATGCTGCCAAAACTCTGTACGCTAATGTGGTTACAATTGAACTAATATTTTACAATTGTATAATAATAAATTTTAAAAGGGGAGATAATTAAAAATATGCATTTTTTGGAATATAAAAAAAATCAATATAAAGTTAATTTTAACAGGGCACTTATAATCAGAATTAGTTTTACCCTGTTATATAGAGGGGTTCAGTTATAAAGTTTCTATATAAATAAAAAAAAAACATCAAACATTACTTATTCATTAGCATTTTAAACAATGTTTTGAACTTGGTGATGCCACTGGAAGTAACAACAAATAAGAGAGCTATTTAAACAAATTATTGATGAAGACAAAAAATTGGTAAAAAAAAAAAATTGGGTTAAAAAATATTTTTCCCGATTTTGACCCATTGTAAGTCCGCATTATTATGGCATTATATACGTCGCACAGTGGCGCCTGTATGAAAATTAGGGTCAGTTTACAACTGCTCCAGGGTCATTCTGTGAGCACACGTCGTTGTCTATGGTTGTTTACCTTCAGTTGAATTTTGTCAAATTCAGCAAGTTGTGGTCTGCGGATTCTCCTGCAATCTCTCATGGACAATGTCGATATTTTCGGCAGATCTTGCGTTTCGTTGTCGCACAGTGGCGCCCGTGCAAAAATCATAAATTTCATGTGCCCATAAAAATATTGAATAAAATCAGTCCAAGTTGACTGATTTTCAGTGTTCAAAAAAACAGAAAATTTTTAGGTAATTTGGTTCGTTTTCAGATACAGTATCTCGAAAACTAGGTAACGGATTGTCATTCGTTTTGATTCTATTGATAGATAGATTAATTTATTTATAAACTATAAATTTCTATACTTGCTCCAGCTGCCCGTCCTTGCCACATTTCACAAAAATGTGTGAAATGTGGCATACATTTTTGGGCAATTTATGACATTTCACAAAAATGTGTTGCATACATTTCTGGGCAATTTATGACATATAACCGTGAAAACCAACACCTTATTTTACGGATTGTGAGCAATATTTTACAAAAAAAATTAACTATAAAATATAAATCTTTTCTGGAATATTTTACGAAAAATGTAAAAATAAAAAAAAAAATTAATTTTTTTGGGAAAAATGTTAAATCATAAAAGCCTTGAAAAAGAAACATAAAAAATCAAAAATTTTAAAAAATATTTTATTTTACTTCCCATAAAATTGATTTTTACAGAATTTTCTACTTTGCTAACCCATAAAAAGGCGTTGGACCATTTTCAAACACTCATTTCATAGGTTAATCAATTATCTATCATATGCCTTTTAAATTTTCTGACTATCTCATTTGGTTCAATAGTTATGAGTTTTGCAACGAAAAAAACTCAAATGGTGCCACTGTGCGTTGTTCGAAAGGTCCTTGAAATGTCTACCATTATCCATATTGTCTAATTTAATGAATAATGGAATCCAGATTTAGATAAGAAATAGGTAGGTATGGTTTTTTGCTTATATTTCAGTCGTTTGTGTGCCAATTTTCCCGAATTTCAATAGCAACGGAGCTGAGACCATAGCGGATATATTGATGTATGCATTATGAATGTAAATTATTTGGGGGCTTCGAAAAGTTGATTTCAACATACATACGAACAAAAGGATATATTGACCATAACGATCTAGAATATATATAATCATCAAAAATATTTAAAGTGAAGAGCAAAAAAACCATTGAAGAATTAAAAGAAATTAAGTTTATATCATATAAACTTAATTTCTCCCCCTTGATCATTAAACAGAATGAGAAACGCATTTCCAAATTAAAATTTTGTTTTTTATACCCTTCACCATGAGTGGCAAGGGTATATATAAGTTTATCATTCTGTTTGTAATTTCTACATTTTTCATTTGCGACCCCATAAAGTATATATATTTTGGATCATTATAGATGTCCGTCAGTATGTTGAAATCAACTTTCCGTAGCCCCCAAATAATTTTCAAACATAATTGATACATCAATACATCGGGAATTCTTCCGGCTCGGTCGCTATTTAAAATCGAGAAAATCGGTCCACAAATGGCTGAGATATAAGGAAAAAACCAGGACAACCTCGATTTTTGGCCTATTTTTTATCTATATCTGGATTACTAAGTCATTAATATAGACAATATGGATATCTAATGATAAATATCTATCAAAGTCCATTGCAACGATGTATATGAGGCTATAGTAATTTGGACCTATAATGGGTCAAAATCGGGAAAAATATTTTTAACCCGATTTTTTTATACTAAAAAAAATTTTTTGTCATACAATTTTTTTCACTAATAATTTAAATTTTTTTTTTTAATTTAAAAAAAAATTTTGAAAAAAAAAACAATTTCGAAAAAAAAAAATTTTAAAAACAATTTTGAAAAAAAAACATTATTTTAAATTTTGAAAAGCAATTTCGAAAAAAAATATTTTATTTTAAATTTTGAAAAAATAAGATTTTTACTTTTGTTTGCCTAACAATATTTAAAATTTTTATTTTAAAGTATAATTTGGTGAAGGGTATATAAGATTCGGCACAGCCGAATATAGTTCTCTTATTTGTTTTTTGTATTATTTCTTAACTTACTCATAATTATCTATCAAATATTCGATTTTGGTTATTTTTCATTTTAAGTGACGATATACAGTATGGTGTCGCAAATGAACTGTAATAGTTCTATATAAGGATTATTAATTGATCTTGAAAAATTTTGAAAAATTAATTTAGGCTAGTTTCCAATTTTAGTTTATAGTTTTTCTTTTTTTGTTGGACTAAACTGATTTTGCTGATTTTCAATACCAAGCTTCTTAGAAGCATGATAAATATTCTGGGTTAAATTTTTTTTTATTTCAGTTATATATTTTGATATGTCCATGATTGACTATGACTGGCTTTTGAGAATTTTCTACTATTACATCGTTTCAATATTATTTCCAACTGGCTATAGAGAGTTTAGCATTAAAAATGTATGGCAAATTTTTGTATTTATTTAATAAAATACCACATCAATAAAAATAAGATAAATCTCTAAAAGTTTGCAAACGAACAATATAGATATTTAGGATTGAAATACAATTAAATTTAGTAACGACTTTTGAATGCCCTAGGAACGAATTTAAAAAAAGTACAACGACACTGAAACAAAAAAGCGACGAGAAGTTTCACAAACTTTCTAGTGAATCCAATAAGAAGTCAAAGTATTTGAAATGCATAAAATTGTCATCTAAAAAAACTTTTTTTGTTAAAGTAAACATTTTTATCAAGGATCAAATTATAAAAAATCAAATGCAAAATAATTTAAATTAGTTTATGTAAAAAGAGTCTTTGAATTACTCTAATCAATATAAAAACTAAAAATTTTTAAAATCTGTTACAATCATTTAGCCAAACCCAATGCATCTATCTGCATACATAAATACTTTATTTTTAAAATGTATTTTTTAAAACAAAAAATATTAAAATGAAATATGTATATGCATGTACAATTTTTTTATTTTTTATTTTTTTTTTGTAGGTGGACGAAAATATGAAGCGTGTTAAATTAAAAAGTTTTATTAAAAACATTTGATGCATACAAAAGTATTTTTATTATAAACGATATTTGTTGTTCATGTTCATGGCCAAAAAAAAATAAAAAAAATTAAAAATGTTTGGAATAAATACAAAAATGCAACTAAATAAAGAACATATTTTAAAACTAATAACAACCATAGATTTAAGCACACAAGCATGCAATTTATTAAAAAAAACCCGACCAGAGAGCAAAAGGAAAAAAAGAAAATTAAATAAATTTAACATTTTAAAATATAAATACAAACACATGCATTTGTGCAGATAAAAAACACTGATTTTATTTATGTATAAGAGCATAAAATATGGCCAAATTATTGACACACTACAACTGGTGGACTGGAGATGTTAATTGTTGAATATTTTTATTAAAATATAAAGCGAAACTTTTGAAAAAAAACTGATTTATCAAAATCTTTAATGCTAACACTAAAGCTGCTACCTGCAATTCCGATTCTGATTTTATGATTGCTCAGTTCCTAATATTGAAATAACTCCCATTTTACTGTAGACCATTTTAAAAATATAATTTATATGCGAAAATAACTATAATAAATAATATTGTGAATTTATTTTAATCATAGTTTGCAAATATTTAAGTCTCTACTAATACTATATATAAATTTTCGTATGTTTTACACTGTTTTTTTTTCCAAATATTTAAATTGAAAATTGAAACCAATAAAAATAGAAAATAAAACGATATGCACAAATTAGATATAAAATATAAATACGAGTACATAGTGCAAATATGCATTTGAGTGTTTGTTTGTGGTTAAATATTTTAATAATAAAAAAATCTGACAAATTGGTTCTATAAATTTTTATTTCGTTTGTAGAAAAGTATGTTGAAAATAGAATTTAATCATTCGAATGTCATAGTATTACGAATAACTGAGTAATGTTGTGCTGTTTTAACAGCAATTTACTAAAATTGGAATATCACAAAGATTTGCTCTTAGTCACTTAATTATTTATGCTAAAATTAAAAGTTATTTGAGGTATTTTTTTTATTTTTGAAAACATAATTAGATTATGCATTATCTCATTGGCATTCTTGACATCCATCACCACCAACTATGACAGGAAGACGCTCAGGTTCTAGAACGTCTTATCTAGTGTCAAAGTCTGTTCACGTCTGAAATGCTGTCTTCTGTTAAACTCAGTCGTAAACAATTTTTTACGTTAGACACTTTCTGCTATATGTTCGAAGTCGTGGCACTTGTTAGAGGACATCGTTGATGATTTGTTCAGGATGTCTATCATATGTCGTCATGGATGCTTTATTGTTTAGTATTTGGATAACTGGGTATTTTTTTTATTTATAAAAAATTCTCTTTGGAAACTGCATTCATGTCCACATAGTGAAGTTTTTGCTTTTCAGTTTTTTACATTTCTGTACAGAACGAATATGAACGAATAAATGTGGATGACATACTCGACAAAAACTTCATGTACATGAAATAGAGTACCCTTTTCTATTCCTCTTTCCCCTTTCATCGACAAACTCAAATATTTTGGAGCAAATGTTTTACAGTATGGATGGTGACTAAGGTCTGAACTGGAACTCATTTTCTATATCAAAATCAATAACATTTCCGTTAAATGTGAAACTGTGCACAAAATGTCATAATATTCATGGACAAGGCATGGCACGACATCATATTGTTCATGGACTTTCTTGTTAATATCGTTTCTAAATTATATTCTCATTTCTGGTTGACTTGTATAACATGTGTCATAGCAAACATTTGGTCAATTCACAAGGTCTCTTATCAGTCATATTGTCATAATGTCCTAATATATCACGGCTCTTAAGCATTCGGCGTTGATCTCTGCTGGTTCGTTAAGATAACACAATAAACATAGCATAGAAAGTAGTATTATTTTAGGACATTTTTTGCTTTACAAGCAATAAAAACCATTGTGAAATATTAGCAGATTGTGACAATTTGACGTGATAAGAGACCTTGTGAATTAACCAATTGTCTCTTTTTTTTAGCATGGTCATGGTGACAAGTGAAGGCAGTGTCGACACTTGTTCAGCAAGATATATTCTTGTCATAAGTACTGTTTATTAGATGCTTGTAATAAGAAAATGAAATTTATTGAAATTAATGTAGAGAATTGTATTTTGGTTTCTTGGACCAGCACTCAGGGGATGACCCCTACTCATGCAATGCATTGTGTTGGAACTAGGAAAATAAGTTATGGGAGAGAGTATAGAGGGAGTAGTGTTTGTGGACATTTGATTTGAATCTTCCTATATTGAATGTGACAGGAAAGACTTCAGGAGGAAGCTAATTCCACATACGTACAATACGGCTAAATAACGATTTTCCCTGTAATGTATTACAGTAAGCATGTATATGTTTGTGACAACCATTTATATGATTAAGGACTTACCATATTATGTTGATCTCGGCTTATGGATATCATAATCTGAGAACAAGATATTATGATGAAATTATTCATCATATAAATGGTTGTCACAAACATATACATGTTTACTACAACCATATATATGGTTGCTACAATCATGTAAATCGTAAATTAACCATATTACTGTTACCACAATCATATATATAATTACTTTGACTATAATATTGTTAAAAATGTTGAAATGGTTACAGTAAACATGCACAAATGTTGAAATGGTTACAGTACACATGCACAACTATATTTTTTTTCTGCGTGTACCATTGCAGTATCGGTAGAACAGTGAAACACACCCCAGTGAGTCAATAGAGCTGGATAACTTACTGTCACCGATAAACATCTTCGTCCTCTCCTGTACGCGATCGAGTAACTCCAAAATATACTTCGAAGCACTGGCCCACACATGAGAGTTGTGTTCCATTTTAGGTCGGATATAAGTGGTGTAAATATTAAGGAGTTTAGATGGAGTGAAGTATGTCTTACACCGTTTTAGAGAAATAAGGCACTTAAATGCTTCTTTTGTGTTTTGTCCAGCAGACGTCGCACTGAATACTCATGCCTAGAACATCAAGATCTTCTGCTTCCTTAATATTTACACCATCCATCAAAACAGATAGAGCAACATGATCTGTTGTATGTTTGTGTGTTTATTTGATAGCTTCCAAGTTTCAATTGTTTTTAATAAAAGGATTGCATTTTCTTTTTAAAAGATTTACATTAAGTTCTATACACATGTTGCTGAACTTGAAACTAGGAACAGCAGCTGTATTCGTTATGACACAGCTCAAGATAACAATGTGTGTTGAGTAGGCATAGCCTATGTATAGCACCTTGCGTGAGAAATATTTGATCAAGCATTGCAAGGTTAAGAATATTTTAGGCATAAAGTGAGCGCTGTAGTAAAGTAACGAACTCGAATTTTATTTTTTCGCTAATGACCTTTACGGTCAAGTATTCTGAGTCACATCAAATAAATAAGCAAGCGTTCGTTCTAATAACATCACTGGATAAAATTACAAGTTAAAATGCCAAAGTAGTGAAGGGTCATAATTCAAGTATACTAAACCACAACTTCATAATATATGTTTAAGCTAAAAGCATTTTTCCAAGTATTTTTACACCAATTCCAATTATATTTCAGAAAATTGCAATTGATCTTCAGAAATTTTCAATTATATTTCAGAAATTTCCAATTATATTTCAGAATTTTCTACTTGAATTTCAGAATATTCCAATTATATTTTAGAAATGTCTGATTGTACTTCAGAATATTCCAATTGTATTTCAAAATTTCCATTTGTATTACAGAAAATTGTAATACTAATGGAAATTTCTGAAATACAATTGAAAAATTTTGAAATACAATTAGACACTTTTTAAGTAGAAATTAAAATCTCTGAAATAGAAATGGAAAACTCTGTAATACAAATGGAAACTTCTGAAATATTCTGACATAGTTTTAAGAATTTTCGAAATTCAATTCGAAATTTCTAAAATACAATTAGAAACTTCTGAAATCTTCAGAAATGTGATTACAGATATCTCAAGTTTGATCTCAGCCAAGGACGAGCTGCTGCAAACTTTTCGATTCTTTTAACATTTAGAAATATGGAACGATTTTGAAATTTTACCACAATGACGAGTATGGTTTTAATGATA
Organism: Calliphora vomitoria; assembly: GCA_942486065.2. Classification (NCBI taxonomy): domain Eukaryota; kingdom Metazoa; phylum Arthropoda; class Insecta; order Diptera; family Calliphoridae; genus Calliphora; species Calliphora vomitoria. The sequence continues at coordinate 40,156,242 of OW818029.2, forward strand.
TTTTATATAAAATTTAAAAACTAGTGCATTCTGTTAACTTACTTAAAACCTCATTATAAATTTCGTTTTATAAGCCAAAATAATATATTACCTGTAATGAAAAGAATAAAAAAAATGTTTGATTATTTATTTAAACAAAAATTATATAAATGGGTAACAAGTTTATCATGATTAACAAAAATAGTTCTAACAAATCAGCAACATTGAAATATAGACCATGTAAAAGAGTGGTCGACACTCTTAGCCACCAGGAGCCGAACATGAATGGTTATTCACCTGTAGGCAACACGAATGTCAACGAAATAATCAATTAAGAAACGAAAATCACAAGCAGATTAGAATACAAAAAAAAATTATTATAATCCATATTCCTCTATTATCTCTCTATGTCCACCACTGATTTAAAGCTTTAAAAAATATTAAAGGTTTTACTGCTAGTGTCGTTTATTTGTAAAATATTTAAAAGTAGCAAAAAAATATATATATATTATAACACCCTCAAACTTCAATACTTTAATCCTTTAATGAGCTTTTTGTTAAAAGCAATGCATTTCATAAAAAACTTCGTTTTTTTGTAAAATTAAAAAAAAAAAAAAAAATGCTTAATATGCGGTTTTTCAGCGATTACATCAAATTTAGTGTCAACTTTGCATAAAGCAAACTGAACTGCAACATAATAGTATTTATACATATTCCAACGATTACAATAGGAACTATTTTATTAATAAAATAAATACTATCGTGGCATGTATCTAAAATGTTATCTCAGTATTTATGGTTTATTTTACAACCACTAAAGATAATGTTAAATAAAAATTCAAAAAAAAAAAAAAAAAATCACAAAAATCTAATTTAAAACAAATTAAATCCATGTCATAAATATTAATGATTATAGAAGAGTGTAAACTAAATATTAAAAAAAAAAAAAAAAATTATGTTCTTTTTTTATATCAATATCATCATGACTTGTTTTTAACACTAACACATATGACAGTAATCAGTTAAAGACAACTATAACCTGAAATTAAGTACGTGCTGCATATGTTTAAATTCCTATTTTCCACCATACATACTTGTTGTAATAGCATTTAATAATAAACCTATTGCTTTTTTTATTTTTTTGTGGTTCTTTCTTTGTAAAGATACAAAATGTTGATATTGTTATTAAGGGTGTCACAAAGAACAGCAAATAATATGTTATTGTATGTGCTGAAAGTTGTTGCACACACACGCATGTACAACATTGGCAAACCTCATTGCGACTTTTATTACTCAAATATATTTTTGAAAGCGCGAAAACCCAAAGGACTCTGTACGCAAACCTTGGGGAGTTTAATGCTGACATATTTGTTTTCATTATTACAAATTTCTATGTTTTTAAGCAAGTTCTTTTTTCTTTTTTTATTTTGTTAAAAATGTGTATCAGCTTTTTGTTAGGAAACACATGTTGTCAGTAAATCATTTGAATTGAACATATAAACCCCTCGAAAGAAAGTGAAATTTGAGAATAATATATTGTTTCATAACTGTGTTATCGAAAGTTTGTGATAATTTCTTTAATTGGTATTATATATTGAATTTATAGCATTCATAATCCTTTTGAAATTTTTATAATATGAATTTGCAATTAGGAGAGTCGACCGGACAATAACTACCTTTGCATTTGTCTGTCTGTTGAAATCAGTTTTTCAAAGCATTTATCATATATATAGTTTGTGTATGAGAAAATTTTACTATTGAGATTTTTTTTTTTTTACAAGAATAAAATTTTAGATACAAATATTTGTCATAAATACTTTATAGAATATGCTATTAACAAATTAGCTATATCAGCCAAGAAATGGAGGATATATAGCTGAGAACCCCAATAATAGTCCAATTTGTTTTCATCCAAATTCAGTTTGGTAACTGGACATTAAAGAAGAGTAAAAAATGTCAGATTTATTGAGAGCTACAGGGTGTCCAAGTTGATCAACAGGAGTGTGAATATGTTTTAGCTCACAGCACTGACTTGGCTCTTAAGGCATTATTCAAATATGTGTGATATTTATTTGAGTAACAAGGTACCAGAATACCTAATGAGATTTAAAATCAAAATGTTTTAAGTTTCTAAATCCCCTAACTTAATATTTTCACCATTTATGCCCGTAATTTCCACAAATATATATCTATCAGTGCTTAGTTACTTATGGAGTAAAAATATTTGGTAATTTTTACCCATAGATATTAATTTGAAATTAATGTCAAGTTACCATTTAGGTAAATTTATCTGCTGGCTATCTTACACCGTAGATATCTATTTGTTAGAGTTACGGGCATTAGTGTGGCCACGTAAATTAGGTAAACAAATATTAAAAAATAGAGCAATTTTAGAAATATTCTAACTAAGGCCAGGTGTTAGGTATAGCCAATACGTTTTCATGGATAGATAAAGGAAGAATAGGACTACTCAAGAAAAAAATAGCTTGTCATATAGGGTCATGTATTGGTGGGAAATCAGCTTTGGAAAATTGGGAAAATGGAAATCCAGAAAACCCTCTTGGTCCCTTACAGCTTTGCAGATGATGAGAGCTACTTTTGCTCTTCAACTGCTGCAGCGCCTAACATAAGACATGAGTTTTGATGGTGAGTTGTTAACACTTCGAAGCAAGTATGTTTTGCTCATGATATATCGCTCAAAATTGTTAGTTTATTCCCTCATACTACTGCTGCTAGGAAGCGAATAAAGACAATGGTTTAATTGTAATTCGCACACAGAGAAAACAGATTCGTGACAGCATTCGAATTTGTTTCAAAATTAAAAAAAAAAATTTTTTTTTTCAAAATTGTTTTATTTTAATTTTTTCCAAATTTTTTCTTTAATTTTTTAAAATTTTTTTTTTTTTAATTTTTTCAAAAATTTTTTTTAAAAATTTTTCCAAATTTTTAAAAAAATTTTTTTTTAATTTTTTCCAAATTTTTTCAAAAAATTTTTTTTAAATTTATTAATGATATAACTTCATGACAAAACAATTTTTTTGGTAAAAAAAATTCAGGTTAAAAAATATTTTTCCCGATTTTGACCCATTGTAGATCTAAAATACTATAGCCTTATATACATCGTTGCAATCTTTGAAATATCTATCATTAGATATCCATATTGTCTATATTAATGACTTAGTAATCCAGAAATAGATCAAAAATAGGCCAAAAATCGAGGTTGTACCGGGTTTTTCCTTATATCTCAGCCATTTGTGGGCCGATTTTCTCGATTTTAAATAGCGCCCGAACCGGAAGAATTCCCGATATATTGATGTATCAATTATGTTTGTAAGTTATTTGGGGGCTACGGAAAGTTGATTTCAATATACAGACGGACATGGCTATATCGACTTCGCTATCTATAACGATCCAGAATATATATACTTTGAAAAATGTTGAAAACTTATACATGTATACCCTTGCCACTCATGGTGAAGGGTATAAAAAAAAAGAAAAGGAAAATTGTGAAAAAATTGAGAGGATACTTTACGAATACAACCTAATTAATCGTTTTTGATTCTCAATATATTTAAAGTATTGAGTCTTTAATTATGCGCTTCCTCTCTTTAAATTTAAATAATAAAAAGTGTGTGTGAGGTAGATTAAGTATGGAATACAATATCGTGCCGCCGCGGCTTTGCTATCCTGTTTTTCATGACACATAAATCAGGCTCAATTTGTGACTTGAGCTGTGTGGTATATAGCGACATCATGTTGAAACCACAGGCCGCTGGTCACCATATCGTCAAATACAGGTCAAAAGAAGTTGGTAATCATTGGCCTATAGCGCTCGCCGTTGACGGTGATGGCCGGGCCAATGTTGTTTTCAAAGAAATATAGACCAATAATGCCTCCAGCCAAAAAACCACATCAAACAGTTAGTTTTTTTGGGATGCATTGGACGATCTTAAATTTCATGTGGATTGGTATCATCCCATGTTTGTTGACGTACCTATTCTTCCAGAAATTGGAATAAGACAATTTTGATAAGACAATTCGACAACTGTAAAACTTCGGAAGTCCCTATTGGAAGACCCTTTATCATTTTGTTGATGTTTGTTATAAGAAATATTTACTACAATTAAAAAGTGATTTATTGAATAAATACGAACATTTTGTGATTAACGTTAGAAAAATCCTGGCAAAAAATTAAATTTTTTGATGTTACTTTTAATAACTTAAAATTAGCTACAGTGAGATTCAATAAGAAAACCTTTAATTTGTATTTTTGCTCTGACTTAAATAATCATCTCAATGCCTTTTACATATAAAGTATTAGAACTAAAAACAGTGTCTGTTCCCGAGAAATCAATCATGCAACTTCAGTTCTTTTTCTTACTGCGGAATTAGCAAAGCTTTAGTGATGCTGTGACTAAGTTTATACATATAAATTTTAATATTTATTAAAAACTTAATAGCTATTTAAACACGTTTTGAAACCATTCTTCAGTTATAACTGTAACCATACTACATTTTAATATCATGCTGCTGAATTCGAACGCCCAATTATTATAAAAATTTACACAATATTTTCTTTTAATTAGATATTATGTTAATTTGCATTTTAATTAATAATTTTTAATATACAATACATTGTTTTCTGTGTTTTTTTTCTATATATATATATTTCTTTTTTTCATTTAATACATAAATTATTGTTATGGTATTCTTAATTTCTATTATTTATCATGGCAGGCAATAATAATGACATGCAACCAACCGCAATTAAATAAAATTTATTTATTATTGTTTGCAAAATACACAAAAAATTAATAATTGTACAAGAGTAGTAGAAATAAATAGTAATAGAAGAAGAGCTTAAATTGAAAATCATAAATGACGAAGATGGTTTTAGAAGTTTGAAAATAATTGGATGGTGGAAATAAGCAATTGAAGCGGAAACAAACAGATGTTATTAGTATAGGTATTCAAATAGAACAGTAAGTTTAATTAAAGAAAAACTAGAATAGTTCAACTAAATATTAATTTAAAAGAACAAAACCAAACTATATACCTACATACCTATGTATATACCTAGCAGTTCTAGGAGACTGTCCCGAACTAGTGATTTTACCTAGCATTTAGGGGGACAACTATTTAAGTACATAACTGAGTAGGGGATCAAATGATCCTTTTGGATTACAATTGGACTCCAATGCATTGGATTCACATAACGGTTACATACTAGCTACCTAACTGGTTACTTGATCAGCTACATAACTAGTTATTATACCCTTCACCGTCTGTCCGTCTGTCTGTTGAAATCAATTTTCTGAAGACCCCAAATATCTTCGGGATCCAAATCTTCAATAATTCTGTCAGACATGCTTTCGAGAAGTTTGCTATTTAAAATCAGCAAAATCGGTCCACAAATGGCTGAGAAATAAGAAAAAAACCAGGACAACCTCGATTTTTTACCTATTTTTTGACCTATATCTGGATTACTAACTCATTAATATAGACAATATGGATATCTAATGATAGATATTTCAAAGAAATTTGCAACGACGTATATAAGACCATAGTAAGTTGGACCTACAATGGGTCAAAATCGGTAAAAATTTTTAACTAGATTTTTTTTTTTCACCAAACGTTTTTTTCGCTAAATATTAAAAAAAAAATTAAATTTAAAAAAAAAAATTTTTAAATTTAAAAAAAATAAAAAAAATTTTACATAAAAACTTTAAAAAAAAATTCGAAAAATATTTTTTTCCAAAAAATGAAAAGAAAACAACTGGAAAAAAAATTTTTTTGTTTACCTAAAATTACCTAAAAATGTTTATTTTGAAGTATAGTTTGGTGAAGGGTATATAAGATTCGGCCCAGCCGAATATATCTCTCTTACTTGTTTTATTTAAACATGTACAAGTGCTAATTGACCTCAAGCCGATTGCTTGTAAATAAAAATTCATTCTAGAACTTTCCAATATATAACTTATTTTGGGAAAAATAAATACATTCTAAAGTGTAGTAAAAAGTAAACGTTTAAAGTGACTACCCTCTAGATTACCTGGGCTGTAAAAAGTAACCAACTGACTTCTCTCAGCACTACAAAGAGTAGTTAGATACGTGTCTAATGGCCCCAAAATATATAAATTAAAGTCAGCCAAGTGATAAGACATTAGTGGCAATTACTGTCTTTAAGGCATACATTGGCTACTTGCTGAACTGCTGGTTATGTATACCCCTACTATATTTTGTTTATTTAAAGTACACTTAGTTACGTATAAATATTACTTTATTGAAATTTATTTGACCTTATTATTTAATCAACTAATGACCACTTAAATCTACATATATAATATTGTTGATTTTATTATTTAAAGTATCTTTTCTATTGATGTCTCTTTAATTTAAGTTTATGTGTTCTTTATTTATTTATTTTTTATTTTTTTTTAAGACGACCTACGTTTAGTGTTCGCCCACAAATATTTGATGTGTTGAAACAATTTAAAAACTTTCAATAGCAAAAAAGTAGGTATTTAATTAATAAAAATTCACTATTTAACCGCATTAAACATCAATGTGGTTTAATGAAAAGTTTTTTAAATTTATATTTGCTTTATTATTTGTGTTTGTTTAATAGACAAATGAAAACATTTTAAATTTGAAGTGGAAATAACTATAAGCAGCTTCAATGAAATTTGGGTGTTAACAGTAAAATCTAAACTATGAATTAGTGATATTATTTATAACAATGCCAAAAATGTAGACAGTAAAAATATAGCATTTAGCATCAGTTTACTTCAAACACCTTCATCAGCTCTAAACTACTCATTTAACCAGCTATTCCTCAGTTAGATTTTAGGGTACTTCATCAGGATCAGTCTCTTCTTCTCTAACAATTGAACACCCCAAAAAGTAAACCTCATTATTTACACCCCCAAATTTTTCAGTCACTCTTTTCTTTCTCCACTCTTTAGCGATTTTTATAATCTTTTTTTTTTCATAACAAACTAATATTTATTAATTTTCATTCCACTTAACTATTGTTTATTCATGATCTCTATTTTTTTTTTTCAATGTTCTGTTTTGTGTTAATATATAAAACAGATGTTTGCCTTCTGGGCTTACAGCATACAATACCATCGAATGTAAAAAGAATTTCAAAATAATTTGAAATTCAGATGAAGAGTGCAATAGAAAAAAAATGATAAAAATTAATGTAAAACAAATACTATTCATTGGCAACAATTAAAATAAAGTGGAAAATCATGGTTAACAGTGGAAATTATGCAGATTTTAATTTACCAAAAAAAAAAACAAGGAAACGTTAATATTTTTAAAACAATATTTACTATGTTGTTATGTATTTATTTACAACTAAAAAGTAATGTACAATATATTGAAAAGTAAAATAGGAGGAGTGTGTGGAAACATGTTGTAAGCTAATCATGAGTCATATTGATACGCTTCCCAGCCATTTATAAACATCTATTAAGGGCCATTATAACAACTTACCTTTATGTTCGTAAGAGTAAAAGTTAACTTTAAAGCTAAGTTTTTGTATTACTTAAAGTTACCTTTTACTATTAAGTACATAAAGGCAAGTTTTAATAAAGGCCCTAAGTGTAAAATATTTACTAACCCTCCGACAAACTGAAGGACCACAAATGTTGAATTGTTTAACATGGCGACAAGTGTCTCAATCAACATTGCCAAGTCATGTCGTGCTCTGCAAATTTGCTCTACATGACATACGAAGGCAATGCTTTCATGTAGAGCAAATCAGAAGCTGGTAGTAAGAAAATTTAGAACTTATATTTAATACATTCTACAGATGGTCTATTCTATGCAATTGTTTATTCTACAGAAGTGATGAATATGGGATTTGCTAAGAGCAGGAATTTTTCTTCCTGAATAAGCAACTTTCTCAAAAAAGAGAACATACTGTCAAAAGATCTCTTCACATGAACTAATAGAAATCACTCCCTTCTTGGGAAGTAACAAGGCTTTAGTGTTTCGGTGATTAATTTCATAATAATGAATCTTAATATTTAACCAAGGTTTGCTTATTAATCACAATTCAATCATGATTAAACCAATTGTCAATTCAAATGAAAATTTTTATTCTAAGTTTCAGTTTTCTATGACAGTTTTTTTTTTATTAATATTTAAACATTTGGTCAATTCACAAGATTTCTTTCATGTCATAATGTCCTAATATTTCACAATGGTTTTTATTGCTTTTCAAGCAGAAAATTTCGTAAAATAATACTTCTTTCTATGCTATGTTTATTGAGTTATCATAACGAACCAGCAGAGACCAACGCCGAATGCCTTAGAGTCGGTTAAGCCGAGCCGTCGAGTCGTGATATATTAGGACATTATGCCAATATGACTGATAAGAGACCTTGTGAATTGACCAATTAATTTCTTTTCATTAGATATTGTGTTAATTTTAATTTTAGGTCATAATTTTTAAAGTGCCATACATTTCAAAGTCATGCATTGCCTGTCTTTATGAAACGTGTGACATATGTAAGAAAATTGTCTAATAATTGAATATTCGATACGAAGAAACACTAATTCTATTCAATATGATCATCAGCTAGGAAATATCATTGAAGACACTGCATAACAAATTGTAATGGCATAACATGACAATGTTAGAGTCATGACAACATAGCAGAGCATGAAATAGTTGAACAGCTAGACAAAATACTTCTTACATAGATAGATTCATTAATGATTCCACAAGGTATAGATATATGTGCAGATTTTAGATTCTTGGGAAATTCGTAGTGGATTGAACTGTAATAGTGTGTAGGTGTAAAACAAGCTGAAGTCCAAAATACTAAACAAAATTGAATGAGATTAATCTAGAATATTTATCACAGTTCTAAGCATTTTGTTATTAAAAATCAGCTAAACAGCTTGAGTAGAAAAAAAGTTATAAACTAAAATGTAACTTATTTGAAAAAATGTTTCTTAACTTTTTCGTAGTCGTATAATAACATATTTATTACCTGTTATGTAACTGCTTAATTTCTAGTAAATTGCATGAGTACAATTTGTTTTTACTGATAATACACATCCGATAATCATATTCACTCGTTGAGTGCTCACTGATAACTAACCAAATAAACACAACAATTATTTTGCGCAATTTTATATGGAAAAAATAACAACAAACAACAACAAAAATGAAAATAAACGAAACTAAACGCACTCAAATACATATAAATTACGCATGCGTGTGTTTGATTTATAAGTCTTATTCATTTCATCTCATTCCACATTGTAGAATGTTGTTGTTGGTTGTGTGTGGTGTGTACGTATGATAGAGTTGCTCATATGAGAACTCATTATAAACAACTCTCTCTTTATATATACCCTTGCCACTCATGGTGATGGGTATAAAAACAAAATACGCAAAGTAATGAAACCAACACACATCCAAACATACGTTTTGTTGCTTTTTTGTCAAAACATGCAATAAATTGTCTTTTTTAATAAAATTTTCAGAGGTTATCTCGGATTTTTGCTCATATCTCCGTTACTTATGGACGGATTTTGCTGATTTTAAACAGGAAACTTCTACGAATGTGAAGGGTATACCAATTATTTCTTTTAACCCAAAACGTTCCATTAACGTTCTAGTCTAGAAAGATTTTCCGCCAATATTTCTATGAATTACCAATAAAAGGCCAAAGTCAATACACTAGTTACCTTTGATGTAATGCTAATACATAAATAAATTTATTTAAAAATGTTTTCAGTAATGAATTTTAATTAACAGCATAAACAAAACATAAACATATTTATGAGCAAATATGTGCATATATAAATAAACTATTGCATTTATATGCATCAATAATTAAAACAATAACAATCAAAAATTAATAAAGATTTTTAAAGTTGTTTATTTTGTCTAAAAATGTTGAATGTTATTTAATGTCAAATGTTTAGGAAAACAACAAGTTTTTCACGTAGAAATAGAAGTCTTTAAAGGTATTTTTAGCTATAAAACTAAACACTGGCAAAAAATTTTATAGAAGGGTGGGTAATCACAGTTGCTTAAAATGAAATGTCTTAAACATTTTAAAAAAATATTTTAAAAGAACTTGTTTAGTTTTCAATTTTCAATATTTGAGAATCTGTGACACTCCCAACTCTACCTCTTCCTGCAGCCAACACAAATTTCCTATCATCATGCATTGTGTGCAATATACGGCTGTTTTTTTTTATTTTTATTATATTTTTGGGCGTCTTTTTTCCATATTTTTTCTTTTAATAGAATTCTTGCTGCATAAAGATTAATATGATGATACCACATATGTACATTATTGCAGTCGGAAGTGATTTACACAAAATTGCTTTTTAAGTAAATAATGAAGACCAATAAAGAAAAAAAATTGTTATTCTTTGAAATAAATTGTATGTACATGGTGGTTTTATACTTAATAGAAAAGCGAAAATTTGTAAAGTGGGGAAAAAATCTATTAAAATAATGATAATAATACAATTTATGAGATATTTGTAAAAAAAAAAAAAAAAAAAAAAAAAACAATTTCGTTGTTAAATAGTTTTTCTCAATTTAATGCCATAAATAATAAGATTTATCAATAGTTAATTGAATTCATAAAAGTATTTAAATGGTTATTTAAAAATACAGTTGATGCTTAATTAACCTTACTCATAAATCAATTAATTCCAATTCTGTAATTAACATTTGAATGTTCTAGTTCTCAATAAGCATTAGACAGTTATGTCTGATCACTTGGTTGACTCCAATTTATATTTTTTGGGTCATTTGACACGTATGTGCTCTTAGTAGTGCAGAGATAAGTCAATTGGTTACTTTTTATATCCCTGGTAATCTAGCGAGAAGACATTTGTCACTTAAGTGTCTCTAAGTAATCTAAGAGTATAGTAACGTTTAACGTTTATTTTGTTATGCACTAGTTTTGTGAGTAATTCATACAAACTGGTTTTATACAAATTGTGTTGATATAATTCTCATTCTGTTTATTTTTTTATGCTTAAGTATACTGGCATCACATGCAACCTGCATTAAAGTCAATTGTCACTTTAGTGTCTCTAAGTAACCTAGATTGTAGTCACTTTAAACGTTTATTTTGTACTGTACTATAGAAAGTAGTAATCTCTGGGAGAGTTGTTGGATGAGTGTTTGTTTACAGGCAATCGGTTATTGGACTGTCTACACTGACTATTTGATATCAATAGCACCCGTAAATGTTAAAATAACTAGCTATGTAGCTGCAGCCAGTTAGGTAACTGACTCCTATGCAACATGAATAGGATTCCAATATTTTAACTACTTTGGACCAATTATTATACAGTCTCATTGTAATCCAAAGGGGTCAATTGACCCCCTACTTAGGCCCCCTACCTGCGGTTAAAATATCTAGTAATGTAGCTAGTTATGTTACTACTTAATGATTGGTAAAATCACTAGTTCGGTACTGTCTCCTAGAACTGCTGGGATGTTGATCTCTTTGTTGTGTGTTTTGCTGGCGTTCGTGTTGTGTAAAATTCCGATTAATGTTGGCGAGCCAGGGCTATGATTGTTTCCCATTATTTTTAAAGGTTTGTAAATATGGATTATATCCTCTAATTACTGTATTTAATTTCCTGTAGTTTGTCGATTGACAGCCGAAGAATTTATCCCATCGGATTATCAACCGTCTTAACAAGTCGTAAGTCGGTTGATAGCCGAAGCATTTATCTCGTCTTATGCAATAAACCGTAGTTTGCCGATTGAGAACTGAAGAGTTAATAATGATGGATTGATGAATTGAGACAGTTTAGCAGAAAAGAACCGACAGACTGCATTTAAGCATAATCTCGTTGACGACATAAACTTCTATACCCAATCGTATCCCGAAGACAAGGCAGTTATGTGGTAAAATATATTCTAAAGGATTGATTAGACAGTTTAGCATACAAAGAACCGACAGACTGCATTGGAAGCATAATCTCGTTGACGAAACTACGACAGAAAATTCTAAACCCAATCGTATCCCGAAGACACAAAGCAGTTTTGTGTTAAAAAAAATTCCAAAGAAAGCTGATCTTTGAAGAATCTGAAAGGACTATGTTTACCCCGGATGGAAACAAAAACTGCATCATAAAGTTCCCTATGAAACTTACTTTCTATAGTTACCGATCGGTAGCTATAAGAGTTAAATACAAGCCTAAACGAGAGCATTCAAAATATATTTATACCAAAGCGAATTTATATACAAGTGTCGGTGGCGAATTCAGGCAAATACGAGCGAATTCATTAATTTTTATACCCTTCATATATAAGTTTGTCATTCCGTTTGTAATTTCCACAATATAATTTTCCGACCCTATAAAGTATATATATTCTGGATCCTTATAGATAGCGGATTCGATTTAGCCATGTCCGTCCGTTTGTCTGTCTGTTGAAATCAATTTTCTGAAACCCCAGATATCTTCGGGATCCAAATCTTCAATAATCCTGTCAGACATGCGTTCGAGAAGTTTCCTATTTAAAATCAGGAAAATTCGTCCATAAATAACGGATATATGAGCAAAAATCCGAGACAACCTCTATTTTTGGCCTATTTTTGATCTATATCTCGATTACTAAGTCATAAATATAGACAATATGGATATCTAATGATAGATATTTCAAAGTTAATTGCAACGATGTATATAAGGCTATAGTAAGGTGGATCTACAATGGGTCAAAATCGGGAAAAATATTTTTTAACCCGAATTTTTTTCACAAAAAACTTTTTTTGTCATACATTTTTTTCACTAATAAATTTAAAAAAAAAAAAATTATTTTTAAATTAAAAAAAATTTTATAAAAAAAAAATTGAAAATATGTACTTTTAAAAAAAAATGTAACAAAATTAATTTTTTTTTTTTAATTTTATTTTAAAGTATAATTTGGTGAATATAGCTCTCTTACTTGTTTATATATGGAGTTTGACTTTCGAAACAATGAGAGAGTTGTTTCGAATGTCAAACTAGATATATAAAAAATTAATGGATTCGCTCGTGATTGCTTAAATTCGCCACCGAATTCGCCGAATCAGTATAATTGGCAACCGTTAACAAATTTTACATATCTGAGGTGCCCAATAGCACCGCTCCTAAGTGATCTATGGCTTCTGAATTTAAATTTTTACAAAATGTTTCGATTTTGAATATTTTATAATTTACGTTTAGCTTAGTTTCAAACATTTCTGCGCTAAGACAATTTTCTTAATTGCTTTATTTTCAAAACAATCATGTTAATTATCATTAAATTTCTCCATAATTATTTACATCTGTAAATTAAGAAACGAAACACAGCCTCAAATAAATTATTAAAATACAAATTAACATTAATGTTAATGTTAAAACTTATTAAATCATTTGTTTTTTTAATTAATGTTTTAATGTTTTATTTTCATTTGTCATTTGTTTCATACAACTGCATACAATTCATATAAATTATAGAATATTGTAAACACTTAACTTTAATGTGATTAAATATTATTGCATCTGATGTACATATATTTGTTGATATGACATTTTTATTTTAATATAAATAGACTGTTTGAAATTTATTTTTAATTTCTGTATATTAATTGCAAAAACAAAAGGAATAACAGAGTTTTTGATCTATTAGAAAGTGACTCTTTGTACGGCTGTAGTTTGAAAATCTGAATGTCTGAATGTGCTGCCTAAACGTTTCATACCATACACATGGATATGCAAGAAACTTGTTAGATGCTGAAAAGAAGAAGTAGAAGAATACCTCGTAATTACCACTAGTTGCAAATACAAATTGACACACATTTCCCACAAGGAATCCAGCAGTTCTGTATGTCAATTAGACTGTTAGCTTCACGCATTTGCTCTTTATTATGCAAAATAAGTTTATTGGTTACTTTATACATCCCAGGTAATCTAGCTAGAGGTCAATTGTCACTTTAGTGTCTCTAAGTAATGTAAAGTGTAGTCACTTTAAACTTTTTATGTACAGCTCTTTAAAAAGTAGTGATTTTACGCACCAGAAGTAATATATTGTCACAATGTATAGTTATATTTTAACTTGAAGTTATACTGACAGTTTCCATACAAAAGTTATTTTAACAGACAGTATAAGTTTAAGTTAACGTGCATATAACCACACCTCGTGATAAGGGGGCTATTGTCATTTTATAATCCGGTGTTTATTCTTTGTAATTTATGTCACATTAAACAAATAGTGAGCCACCCCAATGATAGGTAAAATCACTAATTCGGTAAAAATATGCTCAACTTCTGGTTAGTTTTAAACTGAAATGGAAGTGGTGAAATTGTGACTATAATAAAGAAAAATTGTGAATATACTGACTTTGTCCATGATTTAAAACAAACTAAAATTACTATCCATTTAAAAACCATAAATTTACTTATAAAAAAATAATAAAAATCTTTTACTAAGGTCGGTCTTCATAACCCACCAAAGACGATAACTTTCCAATGATATTAGTTATACAAATTTTCTATTGTCTTGTCATTTCCTAAGAGTTATTCATGCCACCTTGAAAATTAACCAACACATAATTTCTCACACTGCGAGGCCACAGTGTCTCGCAACCATTTAATGTATGTACTATGTATGTATGTAAGTAAAAGTGAGTATGAGATAAATTATAATAATTCACACTGCATCATAATAAATCAAAAGAACTTTTAATTAAAATCGTGGAAACTGTATACGCATTATATTATTAAATTAAAACAAAAATAGTAATAAAAAACAATAACAACAACAAACATTATAACAACAATAATAAAAATAATACTGAGAAATATGCCTCAATTCACACCACAAACACAGCTTAATTTAAATTATTTTTCAAAAAAAAAAAAATAAATAAAATTGTCACTATTTGTTAATGGCAAAAATCATAGAGAAACATAGAGCGGAAACTAGAAAAAAAAACTCAAACAAAAATTTGACTCAAAATAATCATAAATACGAGTATGGTTTTTGTTTTCATTTATTTTTTTTTTTTTTTAATACAATCTCACCACTTAGGGTTTTGACAACTGAGTTAGGTTTTTGACAGCAGACTTTCCGCTCTATGTATATTTCTCTATGGCAAAAATCATAATGGAAAATAACAAAAATAAAAAGAATTGATGTAAAAAAGTATAAATATTATCAAAACTTAATTAACATTTGAATTTATATCAAAAATTTTTCAACAAAAAAAAGGAAAGAAAAACAAATTAAATAACATTTTTGCGATAACAACAAATGAATTAATTAATTATTTTTAAAGCAAAAAAATAAAAAAAAAATAAACTAGGGGTGGATAAGAGAAAATGTGTGCTGAGAAACTGATATATCATCAAGTAGCTAAAGATGTTTGGTAAACTTGAAAAATATGTACATACAAATTAAAGACCTGCTAATAATGTATACTTGCAAACAATGTCAAGTCGTGCCTACAATTGTGAGAAATCGTTCTACAATTGTGAGCGTTATGACATGTGAAGGCAATGTCCAACACAACTCTAGTAAATTTTTGAATATTTTTAACAATGGTAAAATATACATGAATCAAGTAACTAAAAATGTTTGAAAAATACATACAAACAAAAGACGATATTAGTTATACAAATTCTCTATTGTATTGTCATTTCCTAAGAATTATTCATGCCACCTTGAAAATTAACCTGGGGGGTTACCGCGTAACTCAATCCGAAAACGGAAATGTACGAAAATGTGTGCTAAATACATTGCAATTCGAAACGATTAAACTTGCTTTTCATAGTTCATAGTATTGCCTAGCTAAATGACACGTGTGACATATGTTATGAAAAAAGAATTCATGCAATATGTTTTGTTTTTAAAAATAAACTTCCAATAAGACAATGTTTATCATGAAACAGATCATGAATATGTGGTTTACAATTATTTTAATTAACATTCTTTTTGTTCATTCAAAGTGATCATTTTAACAAATAAATATAAAATTTTGTTAAAACCCTATATAAAGTCTCGGATAATTTATTAATAGTTTCCAGATATCCACTATAATTTAGTTGTGTACAAGTTCATTATTATAAAACCGTGTGTCTACTACCAAGTTTTCTTGCGGAATTTGCTTCCAGAAGTAACTTCCAGATGTTTTTGTAGTGTAAACACGTACTAGAAGTCGACTTCCAGAAGTCACGGCTTGCAGAAGTTACTTGCAGCAATTATGTGGAAACGCGTGTTTTTTTCTACCTGGAAGTAGACTTGCTGTGAACTGCAAGTGTTTTGTAGACTTGCAGATGAAGTCGGGTAAATGGTATGTGGTATTATGTTCTATTCTGTTTTCAGTTTTGTTTTGAGTTTTTTTCCAGAAGTAACATCTAGATGTTTTTGTCATGTTAAAACGAACTAGAAGTCGATTTTCAGAAGTCACGGCTTGCAGAAGTTACTTGCAGCAATTATGTAGAAACACGTGTTTGTTGCTAGCTGGAAGTAACTTGAACGACTGTGTTTTGTAGACTTGCAGAAGAAGTCAAGTAAACGGTCTGTGGTATACTGTTCTATTCTGTTTTCAGTTTTGTTTTAGTATCCTGCTTTTGAATACAGGTTTGAATTAAAGATAAAATGTATTAAAAATCATCATAAGACATTCTCAGGAAATTTTTCAGCTGAATGGAATCTTCGGTCAGCAATTCTTCAATTAATGTATTTTGGAAACTTAAATCTACACGCCGCAACTCCCAATTTCTCACGCAAACACTTCTTTTTGTCTCTTTTTTTTTAATTTGTTGTTTCTTTTAAATTAAATATGCTGTGATGGCAGCTGGCAATCTTATTTTGCTACAAGACATTTTTAAACTGTCATTCGTAAGAAAAGATAAACTCTACTGCAAGCTGTACTTACATTGTGGGGAAACACGACTGCAATTTCTTGCAACAAGTTCGTCGTAATAACTTCTACAAACTACTTCTGGAAGCAGACATCCGCAAGTTTCGGTTTAAGTGGAAACCTTTCAGCAAATACTTGCAGAAGTTCTTCCGCAAGTGACTTGCTGGTGTACACATGGCTTAAGAACATAGTAAAGTAGACAAAAACATGTGTAAAACAATTCAAAGCATGTTACTGGATTTGAAAACAGGAACAGCAGCTACTATTCTTTATGACACAGCACATAAATTTGATTTCAATGACATAACATTACAATTTAATTGAGTTAGCATAGCAATTCATACACGCAGAAAAAAAATATAGTTATGGATGTTTACTGTAACCATTTCAACATTTTTATAAGTTTTTTGACAATATTATGGTCACAGTAACTATTTATATGATTGTGGTAACAATAATGTGGTAAATTTACGATTCACATGATTGTATTAACCATATATATGGTTACAGTGGACAAGTATATGTTTGTGACAACCATTTATATGATGAAGGACTTACCATATTATGTTGCTATCGGCTTATGGATATCATAATATGAGAACAACATATTATGATAAAATTATTCATCATATAAATGGTTGTCACAAACATATACATGTTTACTGTAACCATATATATGGTTGATACAATCATGTGAATCGTAAATTAACCATATTATTGTTACCACAATCATATAAATAGTTACTGTGATTATAATATTGTTAAAAATGTTGAAATGGTTACAGTAACAATGCACAACTATATTTTTTTCTGCGTGTAACAACACAATATTGAATAAGGGGTATATAAGATTCGCCGCTACTTAATATAACAATCATACTTGTTTCATCATTTTTAAATATATAACTTTAATATATTTACCCATTAAATTTAACTTAATAACTACACAAATATTTACTTATTCAATCACTTGCAAAAACTAAACAAACAAATCATTCATTGAAACATCTGGATTGAGTTCAGCTAACCGCAAAAGTGCTAGATACATAGTAAGTAAACAATTTAAAATAAAATTAAAAAACTCAACTAATTAGTAACAAACACGTCATTTTAAATTTTGTTCTCAAGATAAAAAACAAATAAAACCAAACAAATGTACAAGTATTTAAAAAAAAAATCCCTTCCTTCTTAAATTTTATGAAAAATAAAATATGTAGATATAAATTAAATAAAAATGCCATAAACAAAAACTTAAAAGAAATATTTAAATTGTTTACCGCAAACACAACAAAAATTTACATTAATACTTAAATTGTTTTTTTTTTCAGTTTTTTTAGTTTTATTTTAAAATTTTGGCACATTAATGCTAAACAATTTACAACACGCGATTTACACTAGCAAACAAAACTAACAACAACATTTAAAGCTACAGGTTTTGATCTCAGAAAAAACAAAACTATAATTTATGTATTTGGTATAAACACCAAATTGAAAAATAAAAAAAATAAAAAATTTAAAATCATGATCTCAACATGTTTGTCAGGTTCAAATACACATTTAGAACGTTAAATGATCATGCTCAATGTTCGATCGTATCACCGAACACGGGCAATTGAATGAACAAACATATTTGTTATCACCATTCCTACACTAAACACTAGTTGTACAGATAGCTATTTGTTATGAGTGTTAAAGTATAGCAACATTTTTGAATCTTATCTTAAGTATTCTTAGCATGACAAATAATAAATTTGTTTTAAAGGCAGGGCCTTAGGTGAATCATGGGACAGAATTGATCAGATTAAGAAATTTTTGGGTCCGCTACTTTTGTTACACATTTTGAATAAATAACTAAAATAAATCGTTTGGTGGATGGAAGAGAATTTTAAAAGGTGAGTGTTTTAATGATGAAGTGACCTTGAATCTCGTTTAAAAAGTAAATGGTAAATTATAAATTATATATTCTTTGGTAACCAGGTTATATAGTTGTGCATGTTTACATGAACCATTTCAACATTTTTAAAAATATAGTTATAGTAACTATATACATGATTGTGGTAACCATAATCTGGTCAACTTACGATTAACATGATTGTAGCAATCATATATATGGCTACAGTAAACAAGTATATGCTTGTGACAACCATTTCTGACAGGAACTCTGCTAGAGGCCAAAGACAGAGCACGGAAATTGAAGTCAAATTGTATACAAAAAAATATACCTGCTGCATAATGGATGACGAAACATATGTTCTGGAAAATTTTTCGCAGCTTCCGGGTCAACATTTTTATGTTGCTGATGCTCGAGGGAATGTTGTAGAAAAGTTTAGGACCCAAAAGCAGATAATTTTCTCAAAAACTTCTTGGTATGGCAACCAACATGAATTTGCGGCAAAAGAAGCCAAACATTTGTTAGAAAGGGCTCTATAAATACGGAAATTTACATCAAGGAATGCTTACAAAAGATGATACTTCCATTCATAAGACTTATTAATGTGTCCACTTATTTTTGGCCTGATTTGGCATCCTGTCACTATGGTAAGGAAGGTCTTGAGTGGTACAAGAACAATAATGTGGTATATGTACCAAGAGAGGCAAATTCTCCAGTGGAGAGATATTGGGCCCTAGTTAAAAGAAAATTGAAGAGCACAAAAAAGGAGTCCAAAAGTGTGGTAAATTTTAAATGGAGATGGACAACTTGTTCAAACAAAGTGACAGAACGCACTACAAAAACCATATTGGAAGAGTTTCCGAGAAAGGTTCAAAATTTCATCACTAGTTATTAGAACTATAAAAATAATTTTTTTTTTTTTTTGTAAATTGGAACAATAATTTCAATCAAATAAAAAAAGATTCAAGACTGTAAGTTTAGTGCTTTAATTTTTATTAACATATGTATGATAAGAATTTTTCGATCTCAGTCCTTAATTTCAATATCAAAATTAGTTTTCGATGCAGCCCCAGTATTCTGAAATCATACTTGTGCAGCTAAGACCAAAAATGTTTGTAGTGTCCTCTGAAATATAAGCTATCAAATATAGCAAGTCATTGACCGATTGTTCAACAAGGTATAGGTGTATACTAGTATTTATAGTCACCTAAACTGCAACATGACGTAACATCATTTCAAATAATTTAAAAGTATGTCTGATATAAAGTAAAACATTTCCAAATTAAGATTTTGTTGTTTTTTTTATTATTATTTCTAAAATTATTCATCATTAACTAGAAAACATTCGTTGTTTTACATTTTAGGTGACGATATGTACATAGTTATAAGTCTTGTTCTATATGTTTATGTACAAAACTAAACGACAAAAAAAACATATACATAATTGTACTTAAAGCAATGAATGATAAGATAATTTTCATTTAAAAATAAGCTATTACGTGTTTGCGTGTAAAATTCTATAAAAAAATAAATATAATGTTTTGTAAAAAATTGTTTTCTAAAAAGTATTAAATCATATACCACTTGTCAATTGAGAGAGAGAACATTTGAATGGTGTCAGTCAGCTAAATTTTTTTGTTTCCAGTTTAATAAATTCTAATGAACTTTAGATTAACTGATAGTTGTTTTTTCTAATAAAAAAAAAACTTGATTCTATAAATATGAATAACAACCCATTCCCCTACATTTAAAAATTAATACAATTAACTTTTAAGTAATTTAAAAGGAAACAGCTTTTTAAATTCTCATATGTTTTGTTTTTTTTTATCAAATTATTTAACATATTGTTGTAGAATTGTTATCATAAATTAGCCGTAAATAATTAATTAAAATATTTGAAAAGATCTTTGCATACATAATTTATAGATTTTGAAATTTATAAAAAAAAAATTTAATATGATTGCCAATTAGTCGTTGGTCTAGAGTCCACTTTATAGAATCTGAATTGCGCTCTAGTTAATTAAACACATTTAAAAATATTTTCTGTTGTATGGATTTTAAAATACTTTGGCTTTGTTTGTAATTTATTTTTAGATTGACCTCCCAGTGTTTTAAGTGTTGTTGTTTTGTGTTTATTGTATAAGGAATTTAAATGTCAATAAATAAATGTTGCCTAGTATTTGGTATTTGTTTAAAACAGCTGCTTCGTTGTTATAAGGTGAGGGGATTAAGTCAGTACATAGATAAATAAGTTACCTTTTTGAAATGCAATTTTCAAAAAGGTTAAAATACTGTTTTAAGTAATGTTAATTATTTCTACCTGTTTAAGGAAAATTATAAATTAATTTGTGTTGTTTTGGGTTTTCTGAAATCCCTTTTGGGTTTTCCATGAAATTATAGATAAAACAATAGTAAATATTTGTAGTTACTACTTATTGTGTGTTGCATTCTTTTGGAAATAAGGTTATAGAATAACAGGAACTTGAGAATAAATGATGACATAGCTACTTTAGCAGGTTTCTTGTAATATATATGTATATGTACATAAGTCTCTATATACTAGGTATATGGTAGAGACATGAAAAGAATAAGTGTTAAAAAGGCGGAAAAATAAAATGAATAATGATACTTACAGTCATTTCTATGTATATTAATGTGTCAGACATGGGAAATTTATAATTTGAATAGGTACTAAGTGAATTCTTACAAAAACTGTACTTTTTTTTATAATAGAAAGTTTGATTTGAACAAAACAACTTTAATTTAAATTTAAATGATAAGACTGTATTAAGATCCATAAGTGGAAGTTCTCTTAAACAAATTTCATGTGTTGCAAATATGTAAAGAGAGTTGATTATTATTTTACAAATTTGAGTCGTAGGGGTGACTCATAAAGCCATCATTTTCTCAGAATGAATATTTTACATGAGAAATAAGACTAAATGTGAAACGATCTTGCCTATGAGAAATAGGACTAAATGTAAAACGATCTTGCCTATGAGAAATAGGACTAAATGTAAAACGATCTTGCCTATAAAATAGTTTCTCATAGTATTAAATTGAAGTAGTTAAAGGCGTTTAAGTATGAGAAATAGGACTAAATGTGAAACGATCTTGCCTATGACAAATAGGACTAGATGTGAAACGATCTTGCCTATAAAATAGTTTCTCGAAGTATTAAATTGAAGTAGTTAAGGGCGTTTATGTATGAGAAATAGGACTAAATGTAAAACGATCTTGCCTATAAAATAGTTTTTCAAAGTATTGAATTGAAGGAGTAGGATGCAATAAAGATTTCAGGTTAAAAATAACAAAATATATTAACTTGTCTCATGCCCTTTCAGACATGAAAGAACTGTTTCACGAATCGAGTCTCTGGGTCTGGCTATCATTTGTTTTGCAACTTAAAAAGATCAGGTCATTTTACACTAATTGAGAAGTCTAATCTAAAACAAAGTTTTGTATTGAAGGCTATTATGGAAGACATAGAAGATACATTGAGGAACAAAGATGAGAAACAAAGACTTGTATTGAAGAGTTTGATAAATCAAGGTTTTTCCAAAATATCTATATAGAGTACCATGGGAGAAACAACATATTAAGGAATAACAGTTTTACACAGAAAGATCATAAGTATATGTTTGTGACAACCATTTATATGATGAAGAACTTACCATGTTATGTTGCTCTCGGCTTATGGATATCATAATCTGAGAACAATATATTCTGATAAAATATTTCATTATAAAAATGGTTGTCACAAACATATACATGTTTACTGTAACCATATATATGATTGATACAATAATGTGAATCGTAAATTAACCATATTATTGTAACCACAATCATATACATAGTTACTGTGACTATATTGTTAAAAATTTTGAAATGGTTACAGTAACAATGCACAACTATATTTTTTTTTTTCTGTGTGTAGAAATACGTAGACTAGGGTGGATCAATTTATGTTTGTCAACAGGCGTATAGCAATAACGTAATCTACGAAAAATTCTCAGAAAAGTTCCCCAAGAAACTATGGGTCTAAAATCAAAACCTAGCTCCCGCTGAGAGACTTCAAAATACACTGTTACGAAATTTTTAAAAACAAATCTTAAATCTGTATGTCTCTCGGCGGGAGTTAGGTTTTAATTTTAGAACCATTCTTTCTGTTGGTACTTTTCTTACAATTTTGTGTATATTCCGGTTTTGCTATACGCCTGTTATGTTTTTTCTCACCCGAACAAAGTGACCCACCCTAATGAAGACTTATAATGACTGATATCGACTTCTGGGAGATCTAACTGTTAATGAATTATTAAAGTCATTACTTGTAACTAGTTTAGCCATCACAATTTATAACTTATTTATAAACGATTGTGGTGACATCACCGTGTTAACATAAACAGTTTAAATGATATTGTGTAGGTAGTGAAGTGAAAGAATAGTTGCAATTTAACTAATTATTTGATAATGAAAGTTCATTATAATACTTTTTCCATAGTGGTATTACCATGTTTTATTACTCAAAATGAACATAATCCAACCATCTGTTTAAAACTCCACGAGTACAATTTCAAACTCACATCCCACATGACTAAGCAACACAACCAATATATATACATACTATTTTGATTTTCAAACACAAGTTTTAAATCAAAAAAAACGATGACTGCATTCAATAACATCATCATCATCGTTAGCGAATATCGTTAATAATGCCGCCACTGTGACCAGTGACTAACGATCATTTTATAGAAATAAATTTAGAATTCAGGTTGTACCTAAGTACATATATTATAAATAAATATGCACAATATGTATTTCTTAAAGTGTTATGACTTCTTTATCACATGTTATTAATACTGTTGCAAATATTATGTACTTATTTTGTTTTCTGACGTTTTACCTCTTTTCGTGGTTGGGCTAATCGGAGACGCTCTGCCTGGGTCCCAATTCACACCCCACTTACCACCCAGACTTTGTAAAAAATAAGAATTAAACAAATAAATGCTAAACATGGCAAAATAATGAGAGAACAAAAAAAACCTAACAAAAACTTTAACAGTAAAATCATAAAATGAAACCAAAACCAACACAACATACAGAAATAAATGTTTAAAAGAAACAACTGCAAAAACAAGAAGCAAGATAATATGGTCCAGCCCGCTCGACTTTATAATGCGGTATTTAAAATAAAGATTTTTGCAAAACGTTTTATTTTAATCATATTTTTAAAACGTTACGAATATTTTTAGATATCGAGGATAAAATTAGAACCGAGCCACAGTGGAATATATTGTAATAAGAAGTTATTTCTTCACTGGTACTAAATTTGAAATGACTGAAAAGATCATACATATCAAATGTTTCACGAAAAAGGCTGATCCTCAAATTATATGATCTTAAATGACTGCGTTATAATGACCTGAGATCTTTCCTAAATTAAAATAAATTTAATAGAAATGCCAATTTCTTATGGCTACGTTTATTTTGTCAAATATTTCGACAATATAAAAAATACGATCAGCAAAAAAAAAACTTTCTCTAACAAGTATTTTATAGCATTTTTTTCTATTACCAGCCATATATTTTTAATTCTCTTTTTACAACAAATTTTTAATTAACCGGAAATCTTACATTTACTTGAGATCGACATAGAAAACATTGTGATACCGATCAACTACCTACTTACTCTCAGATGTAACAAACAGTCCACACAAATGTATAATACCCACCCCATTTTGGATAATGTAGGGTATAAAATAATAAAAGAGGGAGGTGGTAACTCACGATACCAGCAACGAGAGTGTACAGATAGCAAAAATAAAAGCAAGAAGAAATGAAAAAAACTGCACGCTTTCTATTGATAAAAAAAAATGTATAAAATGAAAGAACTAAGTAGAAGAAACATGAATAAGAAATGACGAAAACAACAACAACATGGGAAAATGTACTCATGTGTTATAATTAAATATTGAGGTTAGGAAAGAAATGAAAAAATGAAAAAAATAAAACTGAATAAATTTTAATTTTAAGAGTCATTTCAACGAGAGGCATCAATTGTATAGAAGTTTCTATTATCTTCATAAAGTATTACTCATTGTAATGTAAAATATTTCATATTTTTTATTTGTTAACCAAAATGTATACTAACCTTAGAGCCAATTTGGTTACCACATTGACCAGCTTGTAAGTGAACAATTTCCCTCATATTGAATTTGTTTTATATGGATGAACAAATAAACGGCAACAGCAAGAATTTATTTATAATAAAACCACTTGATTTTCTTTTTATTTTTTTTTGTAAACTTGAACTTTGTTGGAATTTCAAAGTTAAAACAAACAAAAATTTAAAATTTTTCTAAGAAACACCAATTTAAATCAATTACAAAAAATTCTTCAGAGATGTTAACGAAACGCTACAACGTGTTTATATCAACCGGCCGTATTTCTTATATTATTCCGTATTACTTTTTATTTTCGCTTAATGGAATTTTCTGTTTTATTCCTTTTTAAAATTTACTGAGCACAAACAGGTTATTGTTATTTTTATTATTTTTGATAAATTTTGTTTAACTAAACCTTACGCACAAACGCACTAAAAGATACTACAGTCGACCGATCTGTTTAACAATCAACAGATACTGAGATACATTTACTACTCTGCTCAAGCTGATAGTAACTATGAGTACACTAATAAAAAAAATGCTAATGCTTAAAGTATAGCAACAACAACCAGACATACCCATATACAGGGTATTGTGTATAGGTATGTGTTTGAGTGTGTGTGTTCAAATAGAGAAGAGCATTTTGTTGAGAAAATACAAAATACACTAAGAGAAAAAAACACTGCATAATAAAATAATATAAGTGACTGTGTATCAGTGTTGAGTACATACAATTTTGTTTTCGTTATTTTGTTTGTACGAATGTATGAATTATTATGATGACGTTGCTGGTTGCACTGTGGGGTTTATATTTATGAAAATAAAAGTATTTTATTAAAATGTTGTAAATCACTTTGTAACCATTGATACAGTAAAGATATAAAATTGCAAGATCACTAAATATATATATTTTGCAATTAGCATTAGCCTTTATTAACCTGAGAAAATATATATATATTTTTAATTATATGTTTTATATATTAAATTTTTATATTTAGATTAGCGGCTACCCGCTAAAAAAAATGAACACATTTTGTTTATTTGTCCAAAAAAATAAAATTTTGCTTATTTTTTTGGTATTATGTATTTTGAAAGTCGAATTTACATTAAATGCCTTCCGTGCATGAAATTCTTGGAACAACTTGACTATGGCCATTCAATTTTAAATTTTTTTCCAAAAAAAAAAATATATAAAAAAATCGAGTAATTAATTGGTTTTATAAATTTTATATTAATGCTTATGTGATTAATTTTATTGCTCTTTGCAAAGGCGAAGTCGACATCACTTTTTATCTCACCCCTTCGAATTTACCAAAATCCCGTCTTAGTGGATCTACACGTCGGGAGAGGTGCCTAGATAAAAAATTCAAAGCCTTACAAATGTTCAAAAGTTCAAAATTTAGAAAAAATGTTGTATGGGAAAATTTGAAAATCGGCTTCACTAATAGACCGAATGGATCTAATGTAGAGTTTTAGGTGTCTAAAACCATCTTCACAAAATTGCCTTTCTAATGAAACCGGTTTGGAGAACATCCGTTGGATAATTCAGAGTCTATAACGGACATAGGTAGAAACATTTTTTGTGTTTTAAGTATATTTATATATAGATAGGTACTAGCTTAACCCTCTAATGCCAATTTAGAAAAAAAAACGCTAAAAACGGGCATCTGATTTTAAAAACAATATTTAAAAATGTATACCATCAATGGTTGAAGACACCATTGGGCTTTAGAGATTGAAACATAGTCGGGTTTTAGTTAGTATAGTTTGTAAATTTTTATTAAAAATAAATTTTCTAATTGTTCATCAATCAAATCAGATAATTTGATATGTTTGTTCACTCTACCAGCCATTTCTTAAAATCTTATGTAAAAAGAAAACAAAACAACATTTTGCTATTAATAAATCACGTTACTAAAGAGTTTTTTTACCTAAATCTAGACTCCAATATATAAAATATAAGTCTACTTTTTAAGAACAAAAATATGATTGTAATCGGGAAACTTTAAAACACTTTAATCAACGTTTGATAACACAACATGGACTTCCCATAATTTAGTGGTTGTTAGTGCAATTAGTTTGTAAAAAGAAATTAGCTTTTAAGAGGTTTCAAGGCATATTCAAATTTGTAAGTACGTTTTTTAGAAACAGTTACAAGAGTTTTTAAAATGAAAAATTAGTTATATTTGCATTTATAGTAATTTTTGCGATGAGTGGTATGCTTAACCCTTTGTCGACCGACGGTACTTATAAGTATCACAACAATAATAAGCTTACAAAATGAAAACTAAACATATTTTGACCAAAAGTACTTTGAAGTACACTATCATCTTTGGTGTAATATATTCTTTTGCCTATTGGCAACCACGCTTACCCAGAATAATGATGAAGTATCTCATGTTCTCATTGTGGTGTTTATTAATGTTGTAATGATAATAAATACTGTTTCGTAAAATACCATGAAATAGACTTAAAATAGAAAATGTTATAAAAGTTACAAAACTAATCAATATATTAATAAAATTTAAACAAATATCTATGCATTTTTTTATGTTTTGGATGATGCTGAACCAACGGTACTTAAAAATACCAGGACCCTTTCGATTCCTTGCAGGTTCCTTTCTGTACCTTGCAGGTCCGCCACAAAGTTAAAATTGTGTAAATAACTTCCTGAAGTCCTTATTTTCAATATTTAATAAAAAAAAAATTTTTTTTCAACGACTTTAAGCCTTGGTCCACAAGGGGTTAAGCATTAGAGGGTTTACTAGTAAAATAAAAAAAATTAAATAAATATCGGACATGTTTTATTAGATTCTAAGGCTATATAATGTACACATACCAGTGCATTTGTCACCGTTAGCTTAAAAGTATGTCTGCTTTTACACACAGCAATTTCACTTGAAGCAAATCTCTTCGATTTTCTTTTAAATTTACCCGCTTGTTTACACACAGCAAGTCTGTGTTCAATATTTTATGTCAAAACCTAATAGACGCTTTAGTGAGAATGAAATAACAAAAGAGAATTGAAGTACAAGCAAGTATATACCCCTATTCATTTCTCTCTCTTTCCTTGAGGCAAGAAAAATTGCAGTGTGGTCAGATTAGGGGATTTTTCCCCAAATTGGGGATTTTATTTTGTAAATGGGGATAAATAATTGGGTTTGGGGATATGGGGAACAGTTGGGGCAATATTGTATGTTCTGGGGATTTTTTGAATATTTTTGGGGATTTTTATTTTAATTTTTTGTGTTTTAGTTTTCGTATTTACGGAATTGTTTTAAGTATTTAATTTATGTAAGAGTTTGTTTTAAATCAAAAGAAAACATTGGAATACAAATTTAAGTCTGGTAAGTCTTCAAATTGCAACAATATGCTATTTGACATTTTTATCCTTGTTATTATGTATTATCAATAGATAATATTTTATTCCTAAAAAAGTGATTTGATAAGGGGTTATAATTTTTAAAAATTACAATATAAAATTCTTACTTCCATTAATACGAAGCCTGGTTAGGCGTTAACTAATAGTTATACTGTCGGTTAAAATTATTTTTGTATGAAAACTGTCAGTATAAATATTAGTTAAACGACTTCGTGTTACTGGGGGTTAAAGTATTTTCTCTTTTCAAAAGTTAAAAAACTAACGAACTCTAGAATTAAAAAAATAATATCTGAATGGCTTAGTAAATAAAAAAATGTATTTCTTATGGAATAAATTCATAAATTTTAATTTATAAGTTTAATTTTTTAAATTATTTTACACACGTACATAAATAAAATTAATAGTAGTGCAAATAATGTATGTATGAATTAAAATTAAACTATTATTTTTATTGGGGATTTTTGGGGATAGCACAAACTGTTTTTTGGGGAATTTCGGGGATGAAAAATTTAAATTTGGGGAAAAGTCTCGAAAAAAATCTGGGAACCCTGGCTGTGTGTAAAAGCAGACTATGATCAAGGCGAATTTATACAAGGTGGAGTCAGTCAATCAGCTGATAACTTTTTTTTTCGCTTTTTGGTTCTAACAGTTGTCAAAGCTATTGTTTGTATTTAAATATCTGCATATCCTAAGCTTATTAACAAAATATTTATTTTTTACATAAATAAGTAAAGCCCTCACTATTCAATTATCTACACCATATTAAGTTTTAATACATATTTGTTTAATTTTTAATTTTTGTTTTTTGACATTTGTTAAGACCAATTGTTGTTTTTGTAGAACTGCCACCACCTTGTATGAGTTCGCCTTGACTATGATCTTGCTAGTTGCAGCGCCGCTGGTGGTGAAAAGGCGAATTATCCCAGTTATTTTATAGCCATGATTTATTGATTTTATAAATACTAGGCAGCAAATACAAACGCGCTATCTAATTAAACTACAGTACCCTCAAATTAGTATCAATAATTATAATGTCATTCTCTTTCCATGATAGCTGCCCGAGGCAATTGATATTGGCTTTTTCTTAATCTATGTTTATCTTGAAGTACGTAAATATATAAATATAATAAATTTCAACCTTCGGATTGTTTTGATATGAAAACATTATTCGATATTGAAGTTTGTCATATAAACGGTGTTATTTCAGATATCTTGTTAATTATGTTGAAATTTTGTTAATTCTAAATCACCATCAAATCAATTTACATGAAGTTCGAAGACACTTAGTTCTTGAATTATTAGATTATAAATATTAATTTTTTTTATTGTAATTCATTTCAGGTGTACAATGATAACAATAAAAATCATGCAAAACATTGACTATTACACTATTATAGGTCTCCATATATGCATGACAACTATTCCGATTTTACCTCAACAACGGACACTGGCATAAATTTAAACAAAGTTTGAAAACTTTGAATAAAATATTTTCGAAAATATTCTCTAATTAATATTAGCTTTTTATGGTACATATTTACAATAAATGTTTTAAAATTAACACGAATTTAAAGTGTTGGGCTTTTTAAATAGAAGAGATGTTGTAGATTATTTTAAATTAAAAACCGAGATAAATTAGACCATCAAATAAAAGTGCGAACATCGATATTTTAAACACATGTAGATACGATAATACAAAAGTACAGGGATGTGATCCATTTTTTGCTTACATTAAAGAAATACAATTTTCTACTTTATAAAGGTTATATGCCTATAAATATTGCTTTAACCTTAAAAAAATATATAAATACAGATTTTGTTGCAATTTTTGGCTAAAATCTAGTTTCAAAATCAAAAAAACCTTTTTTATGCGAATCCGGTCTTCGGCATACCATAGAACTTAAAGCCCTTCCGACCGTTCAAAGGCCTTCTATAGAAAAAATATTTTATGAGAAGCCGGCGTTCGACATACCATAAAAGCTTCTGTATGCGAAGCCACATAAAAAACCGAAATTTTAAAAGTTATGGTGTTATATGATATCTTGAACTAAAGCTACAAATCTTGGATACAATTTAGTTTACAATAATTCCTACAATTAGGTTTGTATTACGGTAATTTTAGAAATAAAAGATAGATTTAAAAAAATACGGAATCGCGTACAATTGCGATGCTTCATAAGGACTGGCGACAGAGAAATTTTGTTTTTCAAAAACACTTTCACAAGGTTTTTATTTTGCTTGGTGCCCATAAACTAGATTTGTTCCAGCTCTTATACAAAATGCCCAAATATCGGTGACGACATTATCAGGCATGTCACATATTTCATTCGGAATGGTTTCAATTCTTTAGTTATTATTCTGATCGATTTTGTTTTAGCTTCTTTAGATTCCGTTTGATTTTGTCGATTCTGAATTTTAAAATTTAATCTGGCAATGTTTTTTATATTAAAAGAAGTCAGGTTTTTGGTAAAGAAATTATTTAAAAATATTTAAGAAAACAAATATGTAATTACAATTCTTTGACATGGGCGTATTTTGGTGGTGGGTACACTCTTATTTGTAGACTTTTGAACTAGATAGGTATATATTTATTTGTAAATGAACTCATGTTCATCTTATGAACCCACCACCAATATAGTTAATGTTTCTGAAATATTTTGTAGGTACATCTTCGTACTTACAAAATATTAAATTTTTTTTCTTTTCTTAATAGGTACCTATTTCCGCATCAAATTTTTTAACTTGGAACAAATATTATAAATAAAATGTACATTTCCTCACATTAAGAAATGTATTCTGTATTTATGATTTTCAATTACACATTTCAAATCGCTTAAAATTCATTAAAACGAATTTAAATATACAAGTAAGCATTTATATTGAATCCCACTGTGCAGTACCAACAAGTGGGGTAGAATGAATGGTTAAGGTAAAAAGCAAACGAAGAATATGTAAGAATGTACAACGGCCAAATGAAAACATAAAAAAGAGTTGAACTAAATTCTCATCATAATACAAAAACAACAATTAGCTAAAACCAAAAGGCATAGTATGCAAAGAACGAAAAAAAAATAGAAGAAACCGAACAAACACAAAGCAAAATAACACAATTATATGTACCTACATTTCAATAAATAGTAACAACAAAACACATTCGAGATTTATTTTTTTGTTTTTTTTCTTCGTACCAAGAGAAATTTGTCAATAAACTGTGAAAAAGAACGAGCTAGTCATCATCATACCAATTAAAAATACTCACACACACACTGCAAGAACATAGTGGGCATGAGAATGAGAACCAAAGCAAAATAATGAATGAATTGTATGCATGAAAGAAGGAAGGATTTTGTAAATAGAGGAATTTGTAACATCACATAAAAAGACTCTCACAAATATGATATTAAAGAGCGATGGTGTTTTTTTCGATAGAAACCCTCAGCAAATGCAGTGTTGCCAGGGATAAATTGGAAACGTTGAAATTTTTCTTATATTTCTTTTATGAAACATAACAAATAATTTTGTATGTATTACAGTTACATGGCAGTTCTAGATCGAAGGGACGAATTACCGCATTCGATATCGTGTAAAACTGATCGTAATTTTCATAACTATTAGAGGTTATGGCATTCGATATTGAGCAAGCAATTTATTACATTTTAGCATAATTTCGATATCGAAATCATTAATTATCGATACGATAGCTAATTTGATCAAGCTTTCTATAAGTTTTAGTTGGCTAAAAATTCTTTACATAACATCCATTAGATGGACAAGTTTTTCCAGGTATTCGTCAGCACTTAAATCAGGATATATTCCCAGGGAGTCATGGTCGAGAAATGTGTTCTCATAAAAATATTATTTAAATTAGGAAATTTATTTAATAAATAACTAAATTCTGATTGTGTTTTTTAAATTTAATGAGCTTAAACTCCTAAATTATTGTTTTCCAATGGTAAAAAGTAATTTTAATTTGAAAATTCAATCTAAAAAGCAGACGTTATTTTTTATAGGAAAATAGTCAGCTCAAGATCACATTACATATTTATATCTTTCGCATTTCCAGTGTCTAGGTACCTATATCAAAAGGATTTAAGATTTTAATAGAAAAATCCGTGACTTGAGGTGCATTTAAGTACTACCTTTCAACATACAATATTAGTTAGCTCCAGGGCTGAAAAGTTTCGAGAATAAGGTCGAAAACTAGAGAATTTGACATGTTACGTAGAGGGTTAAAAAGTTACAAATAATTTAACCAAACGGCATCATAAATGATTATAGACAATCAGCCCTTTCGAGAAAATGAGCATTTAGTATTTAAAATACTTAATAATGCTTGATATACGATCTTCCGAACTTTGACAGTTGATATCGGCCATACTGTTAAAGCTACATCGTACGAATTAGGTGTTCTGTCGGACAACGTTCCACGCGCTTCGCCCACTTTACGGTCCGAAAATACTATTCGGAATGTGCCAGCAATGAAGTAGTACCAATACGACGACGAAACGCTCTGTCCGTGTCGACTAAAAATTATACTTTGATTGTCCCAAACCAAGGGAATATTTAATTAAAATTTAATTTGTTATTGAAGCGTAATTGACAGTCATACTTAAACAAATCGTGGTTTTAGAACTAAATTGTATTAATTTACATATTTGATGATCTTTCATAGTGAACAATCACCAAAAATATCAATCATGCCAGAACCCCAAATGGAATAAATAAACAAGTATTTTTTTCGCATTTATTAATTTTAGAGTTTTTGTACAAATTTGGTCCGTGAGAGATTGCAAAAGAATCCGCAGACCACAACTTGACGAATTAGACAAAATTCAACTGAAGGTATCGCCCTGGAGCGATATACATAGTCTCTGTTTGGTGTGGATTATGGGCTGAGATCGATAGGTTGATGATTACCAACTTATTATGGCCTGAGTAGGATGATATGGACAGCAACGATATGTGGCGATACGTGCCACACAGCTCATGCCACATTGAACATTCTGCACGAGCGATTTATGGGTATGGTGATCTCATGTGGAGGTGATGTGAACTGGCCACCAAGATCGTGTGATTTAACTTTTTCTTCTGCGACTTTCTTAAGTCACACGTATATGCGAATAAGCCACAAACCACAGCGGCCCTCAAAGCCAACATAATCCATGCCATCCGTCAATTTCAGCGTGATTTATGAGCCAGAGTCATGGAAAATTGGACATTTCGGATGTACGCTACTCAGCGAAGCCACGGTGGACATTTACACAATGTCTCATACGAATAAAAAACTTTGTTTTATTTAAATTTAAAGATAGATAGCGCATAATGAAAGAATCTTTCATTTTTGGAGTTTTATCTAATTATACACATAGAGAAATTGAGAACAGAAATAGCTCTGATCTTATGGATTTTTTATACCCTTCACCTTCGTGAGAAGGGTATATATAAGTTTGTCATTCCGTTTGTAATTTCCACAATATAATTTTTCGACCCTATAAAGTATATATATTCTGGATCCTTATAGATAGCGGAGTCGATTAAGCCATGTCCGTCTGTCTGTTGAAATCAACTTTCTGAAGACCCCAAATATCCTCGGGAGCCAAATCTTCAATAATTCTGTCAGACATGCTTTCGAGAAGTTTCCTATTTAAAATTAGCAAAATCCGTCCATAAATAACGGAGATATGAGCAAAAATCCGAGACAACCTCTATTTTTGGCCTATTTTTGAGCTATATCTCGATTACTAAATCATAAATATACACAATGTGGATATCTAATGATAGATATTTTAAAGTCCATTGCAATGATGTATATAAGAGTAAGTTGGACCTACAATGGGTCAAAATCGGGAAAAATATTTTTTTAACCAGAATTTTTTTTTCACAAAAAAACATTAAAAACAAAATTTTAAATTAAAAAAAATTGGAAAAAACTTTTTAAAAACAATTTCGAAAAAATAAAAAAGTTAATAAAATTTTTTTTTAAATTTTATTTTGAAGTATAATTTGGTGAAGGGTATATAAGATTCGGCAGATCCGAATATAGCTCTCTTACTTATACTTACTTTATACTAAGTATGTAGTGAATTAGGAAAATTGCTTTAAGTTTAATTCTGATCCTCTCTATATGTATTAAATAATGAAATTTCTGTTAACATATTGAAATTATTTGAGAAAATTTTACTCTCGATAAGTAGGTATCTTCTAAGCATTGATAAACTGTTGAAGGCTGGCTATGCCATTCTAACTAATTTCAATACTGCTTGGGCTTATTTCACTGACATTTCTTGTAATGAATCTCTTAAAAATACTTTGCAAAACATTGTAAAGCGCTTTCGAAATTTCCGTTTGCTATCCACACTGTTTACCGCTCTATATATTTTAATTGGGAGATAAAGCAACCAACCGGTCTATTGTTGTTACTATGTACTCACACACACGTTTTCTTATCATTATGACTTTGCCGGTTTTTCTTTATTTCTTTTTTCTTTTTGGTTTTTTTGTAATTGTGTGAATTATGATCCACGTATTGTATTTTTGTATAATAAATGTTAAAAGAAAACCGAGAAAATATAAAACCATAAAAAATATATAAAATAGTTTATTACATTAGATCACCGCCTTATGTTCAGTGAATTTACGTTCAAAAATTAAACATTTAACGTTCTAGACTGGCTTTCGTTACCTTGATGCAATTGTTGTCATCATCATTTATCAACTTGTTTTGATATTGTGATTTTGAACTTTTAATTTTTATTGTGTTTCAGACGAGTAATAATTGTAGCTTTTTTGGGTTTATTGTTTTTCATTTCATTTTACTTAAAAGGTGATTTCAGTTGTCATACCCAATATTACTCATATCTACATCTATATATGCATGTATCTATGAATGTGTGCGTGTGTATCTATGTACAAGTAAGTACATTGCCTACTGTAGGTCAGGGATGGTCAATGAATGTTTTAAATTGTACCAATTTTCATTAAAAATTATACTCTGATTGTCCCTAAGCTTGGGTTTCCCAAACCATGGGAATATTTAATTAAAATTTAAATTGAAGAGTAATTGACAGTCATACTTAAACAAATCTTGGTTTTAGAACTAAATTGTATTAATTTACTTATTTGGTGATCTTTCATAGTGAACAATCACCAAAAATATCAATCATGCCAGAACCCCAAATAGAATAAATAAACAAGTATTTTTTGACATTTATTAATTTTAGAGTTTTTGTACCAAATATGGTACTTTTGCACCATTGTACTTTTCGGGCTGAAATTGTACCAAAAAATACAATTGTACCAACTTTGCCTGCTGTATGTAGGACCTACATTGTAGGTACATACATACAAGTATAATGAGAATATATTTTTATTATTTTATTTGAGCGCAGAAGATGAGCACCATGCTGAAATGTGGAGAGTAAAATAGTTGTATTATTATAATATTCATAGCTGCCAGATTTGACGATATATCGTCATTTTGACGATTTTTTTTTTTAAATAGCAAAGTAAAGATTGATGATTTTCTGCATTATGAAATACCATTACCATTTAATGAATTACTTAAAGAATTGTTTCATGTAGTTGGTCAACATGAAAAGCAATATTAAGATTTTGAATTTCATGAATTCAAATTTTTAGATTTTAAACCAATATTTGCAAATACCGTTATTTATTTTTGATAAAATTAATTCAGAATATAATGACATTGCCCCATTCATCTGCAAAAGTCAAAGTAATTTTAAACCTGAATTAATAAAAAATTTATGTTTAATTCAATTAAAACAAGTAAGAAAGTATGGTCGGTCAAGCCCGACCATATAATACCCTACACTAAGTAAATGAGCAAAAACATTTTTCTTTCAAAATTTCAATAATTTATATTCGTGAGCGATTTTCGGAAGTGGGCCTTATATGGTAGCTATGACCAATTATGGACCGATTACCATGAAATTAAGTGGTGTGACTAATGTCTATATGAAAGTTATTTATTTTGCATTTTATGTGTATACCAACATTTTTAAGAGATTTATGCTCGTTAAAGTGATTATCGGAAGCAGGCCTTATATGGGAGCTATGACTAATTATGGACCGATCGTAATAAAATTTAGTGACATGAATTCTGTATATATAAAACTTATTTGGAGAAAAACATGTGTAGATACCTATATAAATTAAACATTTATGACCGATAAAGTCCAATATCAGGAGGTAATTTGTATGGGGGCTAGGTGAAATAATGGACCGATTTCAGCCAATTTCAATAGGCTTGGTCCTTGGACAGAAAAAATGATATGTACTAAATTTTATCGAAATATCTTCAAGATTGCGACCTGTACTCTGCGTACAAGCTTTGCATGGACAACCAGCCAGCCAGACGGACGGACTGACGGACATCGTTTAATCGACTCAGAAAATGACTGTTTATTGCGCATTATGGTCTGGAGGTGTCATTGGGCCGTATTTTTTTTCGAAAATGACGCTGGAAGAACCGTTACCGTCAATTATTATACGCTATGGCAGGTTATCATTCGGACTTTTTTGGCCTGCAATCGAAGATTATGAACTGGACGATATGTGGTTTCAATAAGACGGTGCCACGAGCCACACAACACGGCCGATTTTGGTTTTCGTAATTTCACGTTTTTGCGACGTGAAAGTAAGAAAGGATCGACTGCTTCACCCAATCTAGAGGCGGACATTTAAATAACATTGCAAGCATTATAATGAAATAAAAATTTCATAGAAATCATAGCTTTATTTGTGTTTTATTTAACTTTGAAACCGAAAAATAAATAATCCGATATTTCTTAAATGAAAAATATAGAACGTATTAACAAGTACGAGGAATTCTGTTTAACTCTTCAGCAATCTAGAGCCAAATTACTGAATTTGTGATCGAGTGAAATTTATAGTATTTTTCATATTTTAGATAATGGAATTCGATATCAAGCAAGGAAAATAATAGATTTTATTATAATCGAATTTTTTAAAATATAATTTGAGAACTGCAGAAGATATGAAGTTTGTATGGAAGGCACTACTGATTTTCATGTGTTTGAATTCATAACAGATTACTGATTCAACCTATATAGTTAATTTTTTTCATAATATTATTGCAAACTTTTTTATAGAAAAGATTTTTTCCCATTTTCAATACCATACATTTCTGGTATAATTTTGATATAAAAATGGATACATGAAAATAACAACGGCAAAATATAATGTTTTCTGGTTAAAAAGAATTTTAGAAAAATATTTGTTGGTAATTTTTAATTTTGTTTTTTTAAATACAAACTAATCTTGAAATGTTGGAAAGCTTTTTAAAGTTGGAAATTTACAAAAGGTTATTTTATGAATGGTGATATTTGGATACATCTTTAATGGAAAGTACTTCCAATATCATTTAAAATCTCAATTTGCCAAAAACGTTCGGCTTTAACCACGACATATTTTAAAATACAGTGAATTCGCGAAATCGTGAATATCCGAAAACATGAACACTTTTGTTTTAACATTTACTATAAAACGTGAACAAAGTCTAAGACATAGAACCGAAGGAGAGAGAAATATCAATGCAATCAATTATCTGAATTATCAAGATTTTACTGTAGTACCAAATCTGTCATTGGTTTACGATTGTGCGTTTTAGGCTCGAATTGTACAAACAAAAGCAAAAGTGTACCAACTTTGCCATCCCTGATTAGCACACATTTGTCAAGAAAATAATTAGTACTTTTCGAATTGTTGTTTGTATTTATACAGTTGTTTTTATGCAGATGCCTTAAAGTATGCTTTGATTTTTTTTAGAAATATATATATTTGTCGTGAACCGCTGAAATGATCGTTTCCATTTTTTTATATTAAGTTTTTCGTAGTGAGAAATGGGGGGTCTTCAAACCAATCAGTACTAATGCACAGTGGTTTAAAAACGATTTTTTGAAAAAAATCGTATTTCGGGAACTGCTGAAGTTTTTTTCAATTAGATTTGCATTTGTTCAGCTTCTGAAGTTAGTCACCTCGGGTCTTAAATTAAAAAAAAAAATCCCCAAAAATCCATTTATGATCCGAATGAGCTGAAATTTAAAATATAAATTGTCCTTAAGAATTTAGGTTATCTCTATTGGTTAAAGAAATATTTGGGTTTATTGAATTATTTTTTTAATTTTACTCGATCTTATGGTTTTTAGATATAAATATACGGAGTGTCGAAATTTATTTTTAAAATACCATCTATATTGGCGATAAAATTCTAAATAAAATAGAAAAAACTTGTTAACAGTTATCTTGTCCCTGTAAAAAGTTACACGCATCTAAAATTGGAACACGAAAAAAGTGCCGTATTTTTTACGTATTGTTTTCTTCGGGACAATATACAATTTTTATATGATCCGGAAAGAGAACATAATGCAAAAGCATATAAAGTAAAATTTGGCTCACTTAAGCAGATATAACAGCCCCCATAATTATTCAAACTAGGATAATTAAAAAAAATTTAGGTTTGAGTAACAAATTCTAAAAAGACAAAGTACTGATCTTCGAAAAAGCTCCATATTTGTATAACCCTATATGTTTCTTAAATATGCAATTACAAAGTTCTTTTACTATCACACGGTAAATAACGTCACAGTAGGCACTTTTCCAAAAAAAAAAAATCAGTTTTTAGAACAAATTTTCCCCGGCTTAGGAATTTCAGTATTTGACAATACAAAATGTCAAAAATTATAATGTCGTTGATTTAAGGACATTTGAGTCTACATTAGCTCCATACTTTGTTATGATATCTTTAATAGTTAAAATTTTACACTAATTCAAATTTTATATTTTTCTTCATGAAAAATTCACATGTTATATTTATACCCTTCAGCATGAGTGACAAGGGTATATATAAGTTTGTCATTCCGTTTGTAATCTCTACATTTTTCATTTTTGACCCCATAAATATTCTGGATAGTTATAGATAGCGAATTCGATATAGGCATGTCCGTCTGTATGTTTATCTCGATTATATCTCGATTACTACGTCATTAATATAGACAATAGTGATATCTCATGACAGAAATTTCAAAGTCCATTGCAACGATCTATATAAGACGATAGTAATTTGTACCTACAATGGGTAAATTTTTTTTTACCAAACAAATTCGTTTGTCATACATTTTTTTTCACTAATAAATTTAAAAAAAATTAAAAACAAATTTGGAAAAAAATAAAACAAAAATTTTGAAAAAAAATAAAAAACAATTTTAAAAAAAATATTTAAAATTTTTATTTTTAAGTATTATTTGGTGAATGGTATATAAGATTCGGCACAGCCAAATATAGATAAGTTTGACATTCCGTTTGTAATTTCAACATTTTTCATTTGCGACCCCAAAAGTATATATATTTTGGATCGTTATATATAGTGAAGTCGATATAGCCATGTCCGTCTGTATGTTGAAATCAACTTTCCTTAGCCTCCAAATAACTAAAAAGCATAATTGATACATCAATATATCGGGAATTCTTGCGGCTCCGTCGCTATTTAAAATCGAGAAAATCGGCCCACAAATGGCTGAGATATAAGGAAAAAAGCGGTACTACCTCGATTTTTGGCCTATTTTTGATTTGGATTACTAAGTCATTAATGTAGCCAATATGGATATCTAATGATAGATATTTCAAAGTCCATTGCAACGATTTATATAAAGATATAGTAATTTGCACCTACAATGGGTCAAAATCGGGAAAATTATTATTTAACCCGAATATTTTCCTTTACCACAACAAAATTTTTTTTATAATTTTTTTTCACTAATAAATAAAAAAAAAACAATTTCGATAAAAAAAAAAATTGAAAACAATTTTGAAAAAAAAAAAAAATTATTTTGTTTACCTAAAAATATTTAAGATTTTTATTTTAAAGTATAATTTGGTGAATGGTATATAAGATTCGGCACAGCCGAATATAGCTATCTTACTTGTTTTTTTTAGTTTTAAGGGAAATACGCCCCAAAAATGTATGAACTTATTTAACAAATGCAAATCAACTTGAAAACACCCAGCAATTTCGTAACAATATATCTAATACCGAATTATTAAAAAAAAACGTTTCTAAACCACTGTATTTGATGTAAGCCAGATGAGCCGAAGTTAAATTTGAAAATAGTTTTTTTTTTTTGTCACAACTACTCCATTTTTATACCCTTCACCGTGATTGGCAAGGGTATATACAAGTTTGTCATTCCGTTTGTAATTTCTACATTTTTTATTTGTGACCCTACAAAGCATATTCTGGATCGTTATAGATAACGAAGTCGATATAGCCATTTCCGTCTGTCCGTCTGTATGTT
Organism: Calliphora vomitoria; assembly: GCA_942486065.2. Lineage (NCBI taxonomy): Eukaryota > Metazoa > Arthropoda > Insecta > Diptera > Calliphoridae > Calliphora > Calliphora vomitoria. The sequence goes on from OW818029.2 coordinate 40,196,885, forward strand.
TAACTTTTCGTACATGATTCATACATCGGGCCACAAATGGCTGAGATATAAGGACAAAACCAGGACAACCACGATTTTTTATCTTTATCTGGATTACTAAGTCATTAATACATATAGACAATATGGATATTCAATAATAGATATTTCAAAGACCTTTGCAACGGCGTATATGAGACCAAAGTAAGTTGGACCTACAATTGATCAAAATCGGGGAAAAAAATTTTTTCGCAAATAAATTTAAATTTTTTTTTTTTTTTAAATAAAAAAAAAATGTTGATAAATTAAATTAAAAAAAATTGTTAACCATAAAATTTTGTCGGTAATAAATTAAAAAAAAAAATTAAAAAATTTTGAAAAATTTTTTTTCTTTAATTTTTTTTTTAACTAAAAAAATATTTAACTTATTTTTTTATAGTATAATTTGATGTACTATAATTTGAAGTAACAGAGTTATATTCGAAAAATATGCCTAGATGTTGCAGTTTGCAGCCGCCAAGGTTTGATATATATCTTCCAAGTAAAACAATAATAACGGATAATGTTTCCGGTAATGAAGAAAAATAATTTTCTTGAAAACGAAATATTAAATCTGGTTTGTTGGAGTCCATAGAGTATGGAAATACTTTTAGTTTTTCTCGATCACTTCGTTTTAGTGAAATAAGGCTATTCATAAAGTTACAAATTCAAAACAACATAAATAGGTATATGCTTTAGAACATCTTCTAGAACAAAACCCTTCTAGAACATCTTTTGAGAGAAGGCAGAATGGAATGAGTATCGGATATTATAGAATGTGTAAACAGGTCTTTTAGAAGGCCTGCAAAGTAAAACCCTAGCAATTTTTCCCGCTGGGTTTTGTCTTTTCGCTTACATTTAATGGTTAATTCCCTACTGCTTTTGTAAGTACACGACAAAGAGCTTTGAAAATAATATAAATGTTTTACTGGGAAGTAAGTATACGGTATAAGACTTATACTTATTTATACTGTAAGTAGAAATATAAATAAAATCAACTATAAAATGTATTACACTGAACGCTTCTTTCTATATTCACTTAAATAAATGTTGCAATTAAATACATTTTGCACAATTATTAACATTTATTTTATTTGAATTAATATTAAAGTATTTGACCATCAAATCTGGTAAAATTCCTAAATATTTATTTCCTTATTTATTATTTCTTGTGTAATATTCAGTTAAAACGTGATATAATCTACAATAAAAAAAGATTACTTACGTTGTAAAAAAAAAGAAACAAAAACGCGATTTGGTGAAACATGCTTTAAACTTTGGTCCTACTTCCAAAAAGGGGTTGAAAAGTAGCACATTATTATATTTATAAAAAATTCAAACGTATTATAAAAATCACAAAGAAATATAAATACATACATACATACATGATGTGGCGCGTATGGAATCACGATGATGTCTAGTTAAAAATGCATAACAGCTGGAAAATCATATAAACACAAATAATATAGACAATTTTCTGACAACAATGGGTCTATTTCAAAAAAGAAATGAATATTCTACACATAAAAATATAACCATAAGTATTTCTACATTTATTGTTATTTAACTGTAAAGCGAATACTCTATAATTTGGACCAAACTCATAGGGGAATACTGATGTTACAGTGGTTATAAAAATGAAATTTACGTGATTTGGGTTTAATAAAAAAAACTCAAATGTTGCTGTTGTAAAGTGTGTGCATATTACAAGAGAAAAATCTTCTTTTAAAGCCTTTTTTTATACATTTAGTATAGAAGGTTAAAGTAAGCTAATTTTAAGCATTTAAATTTTAGAAAAAAAATTAAACTATTGGCTACATCCCAGCAGTTAAGCAAGTAGTCAATGTATCCCTTATAGCTAGTAATTGTCACTAATGTCTGATTTCGTGTCTAACTCCAGAGAGGGTGTAGAGAGAAGTCAGTTGATTACTTTATATATGAAGTCAAATATGTCTCTAAGTAATCTAGAATGTAGTCACTTTAAACGTTAATTTTATACTGGACTTTTTTGTGTGTAAATCGTACGTACAACTGGTTTTATACAAATTGTGTTGATATAATTCTCATGCAATTTATTTTCCTTTTGACTTCTGTATACTGACATCCCGTGTAACCTAAAGTGATGTCAATTGTTACTTAGTGTATCTAAGTAACCCAGAGTGCAGTCACTTTTAACGTGTATATTGTACTGCACTCTAGAAAGTATTTATTTTCCCATCAGTGCAGAGTTGTCAGATGATGGATTGTTTACAAACAATCGGTTATTGGACTGTCTATGAGATGTCTTTTTATACCCTTCTCGATGCTTATAGATAGCGTAGTCGGTTAAGCCATGTCCGTCTGTCTGTCTGTCTGTCTGTCTCTCCGTCTAAATCAATTTTCTGAAGACCCCAAACAACTTACAAACTTGATTCATATATCAAAATATGGGGAATTGCTATTTAAAATCGAGAAAATCCGCCCACAAATGGCTGAGTTATAAGGAAAAAACCGGTCCAACCTCGAATTTTGGCCTATTTTTTATCTATATCTGGATTACTAAGTCATTAATATAGACAATATGGATATCAAATGATAGATATTTCAAAGTCCATTGCAACGATCTATATATGGCTATAGTAATTTGGACCTACAATGGGTCTAAATCGGGAAAAATATTTTTTAACCCGATTTTTTTTTTTACCAAAAAAATTGTTTTGTCATACATTTTTTTTCACAAGTAAATTTAAAAAAAAAAAAAATAAAGTAAAAAAAAATAATTCGAAAAAAAAATTTTTTAAAAAAAAATTATTTTTTAAATTTTTAAACAAATTAAATTTTTTTTTTTTAAATTTTAAAAAAAATATCCTCTTATTTTTTTTTATATCGATTTAAAAATTTATAATTAGTAATTTTTGTAGCTAATTCTTATTAATTATGCAAATTCCAAAAAAAAATTTTAAAATTTCAAAAATCATTTTAAAATTTTGAATTCAATTACACTGTGCTCGAATTTGACATTTTTTTTCTGTCAAAACAATTCGAGTACACTGAATCCAGTGGTTTTTTTAGGTTAGCTTTTGTTTTCGAGATATACATATGTACCTTTATTTCGTTTAACTCAAATAAACTGAAAAAAAAAAACGAAATTCCGCAATTAAATTATCTTTAGGTTAGGTTAAAAAAAAAATTATTTTTTTTGCCAAAAAAAAATTTATATTTTTAAAACGACTGCGCAGATTCAAAAGAGTTTTAGTATTTCTTAAATATAATTTTATTGCGGAATTTTTTTTAGTTTATTCAATAAGAGATAACTTAGTGAAATATACAGGATTTTTTACAATCCTATTTTGCTTTATAACGAAAATTCATTTAATGTCTGTCCGTAATTATACAAGTAACGAGCTATGCAAACTAAAGTTGGTCAATTTTGTCGCCCTTGCATTCTAAAAGGGTGGTCACAAATTTAATTTGCTGAAAGCTTATGGCCTCCTGCACGATTTATTTGTACATCATTTTGCAATCGGAACTGTAGTTTAAAATTAACAGATTTGTTACCACTTCTATTCCAAACGACCCCACTGTCGATATTTAGATCGATATATCGAATAATCGACTTTTTGCTGAAAAACGTCGAAAAGTCGAAATCGATTTTTCGGTCGGAAAAAAGTCGAACAATCGATTAAGTTATCTCAAAAGTCGAATAGTCGATAAAAGTCGAAGAAATAAACTTTTTAGATTGTTTAAAATAATATTTAGTTTCAACATTATACTAATTATAAATAATAGCCTGTAAATTGGTATCCTTTTTTCTAGTGTATGCAAAAATAAATAATAACTAAGTGTTTATAAAATAATGCCCTTTCTACCCAAACTTTTTATATAGAAACTATAAGTTTTTAGACATATCGTATTGTAGAAACTTTTAGGAAAGTGTTTGATAATAAACATGTCAAATTAGTAATGTAAATTTGTTTTTAACTATTAGAAACAACAGTGATAATATTATTTAATACATTATCGCCTTGATACATTTAATTTTTATTGCTAATCATTACAAAAGGCGCATCAATAAACGAAGAAACCATGTATTTATACCCTACACCACCATAGTGGGGAGGGTATATTGGATTTGTGCAGATGTTTGTAACGCCCAAAAATATTAGTCTAACACCCACCTTAAAGTATACCGATCGACTCAGAATCACTTTCTGAGTCGATTAAACGATGTCCGTCCGTCTGGCTGGTTGGCTGGCTGTCCATGTAAACTTTGTGCGCAGAGTACAGGTCGCATTTTTGAAGATATTTCGATAAAATTTGGTCCATATCATTTTTTCTGCCCAAGGACGAACCCTATTGAAACTGGCTGAAATCGGTTCATTATTTCACCTAGCCCCCATACAAATGTCCTCCCGAAATTGGACTTTATCGGTCATAAATGTTTAATTTATATAGGTATCTACAAAAGTTTTTCCCTAAATGAGTTTTGTATATACAGAATTCATGTCACGAAATTTTATGATGATCGGTCCATAATTAGCCATAGCTCCCATATAAGGCCTGGTTCCGATAATCACTTTAACGATCATAAATCTCCTAAAAATGTTGGTATACACATCAAATGCAACATAAATAACTTTCATATAGACATTAATCACAGTACCTAATTTCATGGTGATCGGTCCATAATTGGTCATAGCTTCCATATAAGGCCCACTTCCGAAAATCGCTCACGAATATAAATTATTGAAATTTTGAAAGAAAAATGTTTTTGCTCATTTCTTAGTGTAGGGTATTATCAAGCCCGACCATACTTTCTTACTTGTTTTTACATGAAATGGTAAAATGTCGAAAATAGTCGAAATCTAAAATTTGAAAAGTCGGCTTTCATAAATTACCAAAAGTCGAAAAGTCGACTTTTCATAAATAATAAAAGTAGAAATGTTGACTTTTTAAAAATCAAAAAAACCCGAAAGGTCGAAAAGAACTTTACCTACAAATAAGCCGAAAAATAAGGGGAATTTGACGATTAGACTACTTATTTTTCTACTGGAATAAGTACTTATTTTTGTTCGCACTGTCCCAAAAAGTAATCCTTTATATTTTGGCCGGAAATAAGATGTTTTGTTAGTAGAGTTATTTATAGAATTGTGTATTTACAAACAAAAAATAAGTCGAACCAACAACTATCCAGTCAATTGTTGTACTCACTACACCGCTGCTCAGTTATTTTATTGTGCTTCAAATAATGGTTTTCACACAGTAATACTATATATATTCTTTTCTATTTTTCTAAAAATAAACATGCAATTAAAAAAATTGGGCAAATTGTGAAAAAGTAACCGTTTATTTGTTTTGTTTGTTTATTTGATTTTTTGATTTTACTACTTAGAAAGTAAGTTATTAAAAATTACATTACTTGTAGCTTTGTAAGCGGAATTTTTGATGGGTATAAAACTCCAGAAATTATCAGGGTTTTTGAGACCAGCATATGCTATCACTTTGGGTGATAACTGGTTACAAAAGTATTTACATTACGTAGTTATTATAACACGTGCATGACCTTTTGAATTAGAATGAGACTGTCTGTTAGCTGGTCCAAAGTTTTCAATGCATAGGATTCACATACCGGTTACATAGAGTCAGTTACCTGACTAACTACCTAACTGACTACTTCAGGCATGGTCGAAAATGGTGATTTATTTAACAACATTCTATAATAAGCATTGAGTTTTTAAAATTTCTTTACACATTTTAATAAATATATTTAAATTTTAATTACCCGTTACGACATTTGTAAAAATAGTCAAATTTTTTGTAACATTTTATTCAACTGCATAAAAAGTATACCAACATTTATTTTTTCAAAATTATGTTTAATATTATTCATTAAAAACATAACACACCTTTTTAAATTTCAAAAATTATTACGATACCTTAAACGGACAAAAAGTAAATACATATGTATGCATGAAAAATGAAATCCTATTTTTTTAAATTATGACGATTATTTGTGAAATTAAAATTCTCAGACTATTTTAAAAATATGTTCCTCATTCTGTGATCATTTTTGTATATTCCGATTTTTCGGAGTTTGATGGTGTTTCAGTTGTGGACAACAACTGCATAACTTTAAAACTGCAGCTAGTATTCTTTATGCTGCAGTAAGACTATTTTGCTGTGTTGCAATGACATAACATAACAATGTTTTTGAGTTGGCTTAGCAAAGCAGAGCGTGAAATATTTGAGTATAGCTTGTTGGTACAGTTTTGCCTCGTGCAGGCTTTAATATATAAAACTATTATGCTTATTTTTAAAATTCTTATTTATAATTAATTGCTACGGTTTTGCAAAAAACCCCAGTAATTATCTTCAAAAAATAGAATTTTAAACAAAAATACTTTACAAAATGGTTTTGCATTACCATAATGGAAAAATACCATAATTGTCTTTTCTATTTCAACGATTATAAACGTTTTGTAGTTTTCCTAAACAAAACTTTATGGGTGTTATTTTAAGCGCTATAGAATTGAAATTGTAAAAAATAACACAAAAAAAGTAAATTTTACATGGCATTCTGTGGCTCGAACACCTCGAACATTGTTGGCTTCCAAGGCGTCAATTGTTGTTGGGGACCTTGGAGGCCAATTGACAGGTCCATTTCGCGAAATTGCCAAATTCTGATTTCAGTAAATCGATGGTTGCGGTCACCGTATGTCACTTTGCGCCATCCTGTTGTAACCACAGCTCGCCCGGGTCAGTGTCATCCATATTTTCAAAGAAAAACTCATTGATCGTGGTGTGACAACGATCTCCATTGACCGTAACACGAGCTTTGGCTTAATTTTTGAAGAAATAAAGAACGATGATGCCACCTAAGTTTAAAGGACACCAAACGCTGCACTTTTCTGGATTTAATGTAGGCTGTAGGGTCTATTGTGGACTGGTCTATGATCACCGCGTCTGTTGTTGACGAAGCGCATTCTGTGGCTCGAATACCACGAACAGTGTTGGCCTCCCAGGCGTCAATTGTTGCTGGAGACCTTGGAGGCCAATTGATAGGTCCATTTCTCGACATCAAGTTATTGCCAAATTTTGATTTCAGTAAATCTATGGTTGCGGTCGCAGTATGGCACTTTGCGCCATCCTGTTGCAACCATAGCTCGCCCGGATCAATTTCATCCATATTTTCAAACAAAAAGTCTTTGTTCATGGTGCGGCAACGATCTCCATTGACAGTAACGCTAGCTCTGTCTTCATTTTTGAAGAAATAAAGAACGATGATGCCACCTGAGTGTAAAGCACACCAAACGTTGCACTTTTCTGTATGTAATGTAGTTTGTAGGATCTGTTGTGGATTGGTCTCACTCCATATGACTGATTTTCAAAGTATGTTCGGATAATTTCAAGCGTCAATCTATTCATGATGATTTGATCATAAATGTCAAAAATTGAGCTCAGTATGACAGTTCGTTTGACAGTTAAATCTTTCGTAAGTTCTATGGGGCTTAAAAAACATCCCTTTACATTGTACATACATATAAAAATATCCTTAATCATAGACAATTTAAAAACCATAGAAAATAAATTGCAAAATGCAATACAATCAAATTCTACAATAAAATAATAAAAACACATACTCTAACATAAAAAAATTTGCCAAAATCGCCATAATTTCAATAATTTTATTTCTATTTTTTTTTTTTTTCATTTTTGCTGGCATTTCAACAATTGTGTTGTCATTATTATTATTGTGTGTTTTGTGTTGACATGCAACAAAGGCAACACACAATCAAATGATTTCAAATAAATAAATACAAAATGTAGAAAAAAAAAAAAAAATAAAAAATAGAATATAATAAATAAAATAGAATTCATAGGCATTCATTTACTTAAAACTACCATTATTATGGATTTGAAAAATAGTGCAACACATTCATGCATACACGATTTATTGAACCGCAAATAAATATTAACAATACAACATAAAATCACACAAATACTTATTTGAACATACATAAACTGCAATTATTATGTTGATAATATAACCGCTGTGATAATATAACATTTCATCACTTTACCACATCACAAAATGCGAAAGAAAAAAAAAAAAAAAAAAAAAAAAAAAAAAAACACTTAAAATTATGTTATTTTTAGCGTTATTGTATAAAATTCATTTGAGTAATTTACAATAATATTTACATTGCTTTTGAAAAAAGGTTTAGCAGTTTTCGGATAAAAAAATGCTAAATGTTCATTGCAATCAGCTTCAATGATTTTATAAGGGATGTAAGCATTTCTAAAATATTATTATATAAGGGCCACAACTGCATTATTCCTTACAATTTTAACAAACATTAATTGTAGCAAACAAAATGTTGATTTTTTAAAAAAAATCAATATGTTATTTATATCACAATTATAAAAACAATAGTAAGATTTAATGTGTGCATATTAAATTAGGAAGCGACTTACTTCAATAAATGTTTTTGTAATATATTTAATCAAATTATGGAAATTACACCCAACATAAATATTATATTCACACATTGAGACATTTAAATGTTACCCTGTGCTGAAATCCGATAAAAAATTTTCACAGCAGTGAAAATGCGATTCTTAGATGCTGTCTTGTAATGGGAATAAACGATCAATTGTAAAGCTTTGTTTATAAGGTTGCAAGATCTAACAATATTGTCAGATAAATGTACAGATAAATGTCTTAGAATGGTGAGAACATACAATTTTTGTCTGGCAATATTGTCAGAGAAAGATCATTGTCCGACTGGTAGTTGATAACAATATTTTCAGATATCCGACAATTGTGTGATCACTAGAGTGCTCCAAGATTGTATGGACGAAAAAAATTTAAAACAAGTAAGAGAGCTATATTCGGCTGTGCCGAATCTTATATACCCTTCACCAAATTATACTTAAAAAATAAAATTTTTTTTTTTTTTTAATTTTTTTTCTAAACTGTTTTTTAAAAGTTTTTTGCAATTTTTTTAATTTTTTTTTTTTATTTAAAATTTTATTTTTTTTTTTTAAATTTATTAGTGAAAAAAATTTATGACAAAAAAATGTTTTTGAGAAAGAAAAATTCGGGTTAAAAAATATTTTTCCCGATTTTGACCCATTGTAGGTCCAACTTACTATTGCCGTATTTGAAATATCTATCATTAGATATCCATATTGTCTATATTTATGACTTAGTAATCGAGATATAGCTCAAAAATAGAACAAACATAGAGGTTGTCTCGTATTTTTGCTCATATCTCCGTTATGAGCAACAGACAGACAGACAGACAGACAGACAGACAGACAGGCCGACAGACAGTCAGACAGACAGACAGACAGACAGACAGACAGACAGACAGACAGGCAGGCAGGCAGGCAGGCAGACAGACAGACAGACAGACAGACAGACAGACAGACAGACAGACAGACAGACAGACAGACAGACAGACAGACAGACAGACAGACAGACAGACAGACAGACAGACAGACAGACAGACAGACAGACAGACAGACAGACAGACAGACAGACAGACAGACAGACAGACAGACAGACAGACAGACAGACAGACAGACAGACAGACAGACAGACAGACAGACAGACAGACAGACAGACAGACAGACAGACAGACAGACATACATACAGACAGACAGACAGACAGACAGACAGCTATCTATAAGGATCCAGAATATATATACTTTATAGGGTCGGAAAATTATATTGTGGAAATTACAAACGGAATGACAAAATTATATATACCCTTCTCACGAAGGTGAAGGGTATAAAAACCGTTACAATTTTCGAAAGTAGTCAAGGCTTGCGGAGCTTCTGAAGCTTTTTATATAAGTTATAGATATTTGTGAAAACCTTAGGACTTGCAAATTGATGTTTTTGTGAACTGAAATAATTTGTACCTTAAAAACTAAAATGATTATAATATGGTGTTTTTTCCAGAAGAAAATTATAATCTTTGAATAAAATTTGGAAGTAATATCGATAAAACGGAGTTTTTCTATGTATATAAACGGCTATACAAATACAAGGTGGCGCAAAAGTAAACTCCCGATGTTTTTTGGCTGTAATTAAAAAAAAAAATTAAAAACTTTGATTCTTCTTGTGGATTATTTTTATTTGGTCTTTTAATTTTTTTTACATCAAGTCGAGAATATGATGTCATGTAAATGGCCGCCGCCACAGTTGATTGTCATTTGAGCCCTTTTTATGGCATTTTCCATCACTTTGGCCAAAACTTCCGGCGATAGGTTCTCACATTCTTGACGGATATTGTCTTTAAGAGCTGCAAGAGTCTGAGGCTTGTTGACATAAACCAGCGACTTCAAAAAGCCCCACAAAAAGAAGTCTGGAGCGGTTAAATCAGACGATCTTGCTGGCCAGTGAAAATCGCCAAAACGGGAGATTAGGCGCCCGGGAAATGCATCCTTCAGCATATCGGTTGTGGCACGTGCAGTGTGTGCCGTTGCACCGTTCTGTTGGAACCACATGTTTTCCAATCCCAATTCATCAAGTTGCGGCAAAAAGAACTCATAGATCATTGCTCTGTAGCGCTCACCATTCACAGTAACCGTTTGGCCCGCGACGTCTTCGAAGAAAAAAGGTCCGATGACTCCTTCAGCGAAAACAGCACACCATACAGTGACTTTGAGCGGGTGTAATGGCTCTTCGTGGGTTACATGCGGATTTTCAGTGCCCCACAAGCGTAAATTTTGCTTATTTACGTACCCGCTAAGATGGAAATGGGCCTCATCACTCATGATTATTTTTGATGAAAAATCATCTTCCTCTTGGTGGTGATTAAGGATGGCTTGAGCGTATGTTAGACGCGATTGGCGGTCAGCAGCTAACAGCTAACAGCTGATGCACCGTCTAGACTTTGTACGGAAACATCTTCAAATCTTGTATAAAAATTCGCTGTAAAGACCGTCGACTGATACCTATTTGCGTGGCACGTCGTCTGGTCGATGTCGACGGCGCTTCCATAACATCCTCGGCAGCAATATTCTCTGCAGAACGGTTACTCCGGGGTCTGCCACGCCTGGCAGCATCTCGTGTTGTGCCAGTCTCTTCGAGGCGAGCGGCTAAACGTCGCAGTGTTTCACCAGTAGGCGTTGGACGGCCAGGAAATCTGCGACGAAATTCACGTTGTGCCAAAGTCACCGACCGATTATTGGTCAAATAAATAGTTAGCAATATTCCGCGTTCTGGAGCAGTGTAGCGTAACATTGTTTATTAACGTGTATTTCGCATGTGTTTACTACACAAATGTCAAAACAGAACTGACATTAGGGGCCAATCGCAAAATTTATAGCATTTTCTGATAGGAGGATTACTTTTGCGCCACCTTGTATGAAGAGTTTTCCAGGATAAAGAGTTTTCCAGCTTTGCGTTTTTAGAATTTTTTACTCAAACCTAAAATTTTGTTTCAAAATTGTCCAAGTGCTTCAACTTTGGATGCATTTTACTTTTTATAGGGACGAGATAATTGTTATCAGGTTGGTTTTATTTTCTTTAGAATTTTATAGCAAATATACGGCCGTCATAGTATATAATAAACGAAAAGGAGATCGAGCAAAATTTAAAAAAATTAAACCTAAATATCTCTTGAACTAAAAAAGATAACCTACAGATATAAGCATATTTTTATTACACCTTCTCAAGGATTATCTATATTTTAAGTTTCAGCTCATTCGGAACATAAATGGATTTTTTTTAAATGTGAGACTTTGAGGAGCCACCCACGGATCCTCATTCCGCTCATGAAGCTGAACAACTGTAAATCAACTCGGAAACACCTCAGTCGAGTAAATAATACAGCATAACATAGAAGTGTGGACTTGGTCATACTATTTAAATAAAACATCTGTGTCTTAGCGTAAAAAAATTCTTAGTAAAAACTAAAATGTTTAAGGTAGGTACAAAGTGATCTTTATGTGCTATTTAGAGTGCCTAGGCACTTTCAGAATGCATTCATATATTCACGAGACTTGTTCAGCTTTACCGTAGCTACAACTTTGCTAAATATTGTTACTGAAAAATGAGGAGTCCCTGTAAGTTATTCTAAAAAAATAGTTTGCAATAAAAAGACACGAAAATGCTATTGTTACGAATGTGCAATGACTATTTGAATTTAACGGTCTGTAACGACTACCTGCAGCATTCATCATATTTGAGGGCACGTCCATCAGTAGCATGTGGTCGTTGGTAGTGTTTGTAAGTATGGCAACACTAAATGTTTGGGCTGCTGGCAATGACATCGAAGGCTCTGGAATTCGAATGTACTAGTATGTCCGTTAAGAGCATTGTAGAAGATTCCCGATAGATGGCGGGTGTATAAATTGTGGCAGAGGTGGCAGTCGTGAGTGGAGTTGATCATTGGTGGTGTTAGAGTTAACATCAATTGTCATGTACATGTGTGTTTGTACATTATAAAGTTTGTGTGCATTTCTGCGAATTGATAAACGTGTATAAAGACACTGAGTGACTATTTAATTCTGTTGTTGTTGTACATTCTAAATAAATAAAGAGTTGTTACAATTTTAAACTACTAAAACTGCTTTTATTTGCAATCAAAAGTATCCGGTTTATTTAAAGGAAATAAACCCACGATTTTAAAAGGTAAAAACGTAACACTATTTTTGTTGGCAAACAATGAAACAAAATTTGTTTAGTAAACTCTTAGCTATGTTATTGCCATATATTGTTAAGCGGTATCACCAAGTCTGAAATACTGATGACACCTTTAAGGGCCCACTGATTTTAAGAATCTTTGGAAGCCCATAAATAAATATTGGTCACCAAAATCGCCAAACTGAGAATTGGGTTTTACTATCCTTTGGTAGTAGAATCGAACTTATACTGTCATGACCGTGTGTTTTTTGCACTGTTGCACTGTGCTTATATAAAACTTATTTGTGCTGAATTTGGTTTAGGTATCTGAGCTTAACTATTTTCGGATAGGGCAGTTGCAAGGGGATAGTGGACCGATTCTAACCAAATGTCGAATTATCCTTGAAATTTCGAGAAGAACAATTGTAATTTTAAAACTTAACTGTATTTTATTTACTTAACTATGAAATTGTACACAACTCTTTTGGTAGCTAACACTACTCTGACACACAGTTACAGAGGTGTACAGAACTTTGACGTTTAAAAAAATTCGTTTATTATTATTGGATGTAGAGTATTTAAGATTCATCAGAACCGAATTCTATCTTAACTGTAATTCGCAAAAACATGATTTGCAATATTTTTTTCTTTCTCCTACCCTCTTAGATAAAGGTCTTATGTGGATTCTTTAATTATTTTTGCATTCATATTTTGCAGCACAACTAGAATTAAATACATTATGAAAATATTATAAAAATGAGAAAAGTGTTTTTTTTTTTTTTTGCTTTTTGCAATATAATACCTTTGGTGTAAATTTAATTAGTTTTAGATTAATCACGAAAAATAAGGGGGAGAAACAAAGAAAAAAATTAATTTTATAATTTACAAAAGGAAACTGAAAAACAATATATATATGAAAATGTGTATGTACTACTTACTCTAGTTACTTATGGGAACATTTAAAAATAATGCTGTAAAGTTATAATATTCCTGTTAACCGTTATATGAGTTCGCAGTGTTAACATTCCCTTGTATGATTGTACATAGAAACAAAGATTTAACAGATGTTACTTGCAACTTGCAACCATGAAGAAAGCATTAAAAACCAACAAACAAATTACAAACTTTTCCTTTAATATTCCGGTAAAAACTTTGAAAAAAAAAATAGAGAAACCTTGACAAAGACATTTAGCAGACATATGGACTATAAATATGGCAATTGTTAAATAAAACACTAGTTTAATGAATGTTTGTAAATATAGTAAAGTATTCTAAACACACTTATTGCCACTCATTTAATATTAACTACTAATTTGTGAACATTTTGCTAGAATAGCAATAGAACACAGAACAGTCGTAGTTAGCAGAAAGCAAAAAAATAAAAGTTAAATCTTAAAAAGGCCCAGAAAAAAAGGTAATGAAGTGTAATTGACATGAAACTATATTAATTTGTAGTTTAAGCTGATATTTTTCTTTAGTTTAAGAAGGAAAAGTTAACTGTATAATTGGAAAAGCAGTGCCACTAATACAGTTACATATAGTACATGTATAGCACAGTGTTTTGATACAGTAAAATATAAATTGATAAAAATATATCAGAAAAACAAGTAAGAGTGCTACATTCAAATGTGTCGAATCTTATAAATCATTCAATTAAAAAATATACTGTAAAAAAATTAAAAAAAAAAAATATATAAAAAAAATTCTGGATAATATATTTTATAAAATTTTTAGCCATTGTCGGTCAGAATATCTATGACTTTATATACGCTGTTGAAAAGGACTTGGAAATTAATGTCATTGTATATCCATATTGTGTATGCTTAGTAATCTAGATATATGTAGATCAAAAATAAGTAAAAATCGAGGTAGTCATGGTTTTTGCTTGTATATGGGCAATTGCACGAGAATGACTACCACGACTGAAAAAACAAAAACTCTCGAAACTTTTTTTCATTTGAATGATTTGAATAGGAGAAAACACTTACTATGTGAAAGTATTTAGAGCTTATTACAACATTTTAAGTGCAAAAATAATAGTTTAAACTGATTATATTTAATTTTTTAATTTAATTGGTCATCAATTAACATGTAGTAGGAAATTAATTTGACTCTGATTGTTTTTTTGCTATTATCAAATTGTTTATTTTGTATACATATATTTACAGAATATATTGTTACGTTTTTACCTTTTAAAAACGGGGTTTATTTCCTTTAAATAAACCGGATACTTTTGATTGCAAATAAAAGCAGTTTTAGTAGTTTAAAATTGTAACAACTCTTTATTTATTTAAAATGTACAAAAACAACAGAATTAAATAGTCACTCAGTGTCTTTATGCACGTATATCAATTCGCAAAAATACACACACACACTTTATAATGTACAAGTATACACGTACAAGACAGTTGATGTTAACTCTAACAGCGCCTATGATCAAGTCAACTCACGACTGGCACCTCTGCCACTATTTATACACACTGCCATCTTCATCCGAGTATTCGAGATTGTTCTTAACGGACAACTAAAACATTCGAATTCTAGAGCTTTCGATGTTAATGTTAGCAACTTAAACATTTAGTGTTGCCACACTTATAAACAATGCTAATAACCGCATGCTATCAACATTGTGGATAAGTAGAAGCTTCTACTAATGGACGTGTTTAAAAACATGATGAATGTTGCATTTACAGCCCGTTAAATTCAAATCGCTACTGCACATTCGTAACAATATATTGTTTTACTATAAGAGAAAAATCTGTCACATATGATATTAAATTTTATTTATTATAAAATCATACAAAGATAATTTTTATTTAAATATGACGTATTGTAAAGAAAAAATATTTGGTTTACTTTAAGAAATTAAAAGAAAACATAACTCCTCTCACGATTGGCAAATTTTCGCATATTTCTACATGCACCTCAAAATTTCTACCATTTCATGCCTTTATTTCGCTCTATATTTTAGACAACAATGTTTCAAAAGAACTTATTATTTTTTTAAATATAGTACCCTCTGAATGGAACATAAAGACCAAATTATTTTACAGATTCTCTTATTTTTGCAAAATCTATTCCACTCTATAGGCGTACAAATGTCACGTACGATGACATGGGCCCATATGCCATTTATGGGCCGTTTTCCCTAATTTAAATAGGAACCGAAGATGACTATATATCGATGTATCAATCATAAATGTAACATATTTCGAGGCTTCGGAAAAATGATTTCAACAGACAGACGGACCTGGCTAACTGTAAAAAGTCACAGTTTGTTGATAATTTTGACTGAAGAACGACGTTAGCCAGCCCATTACCATCACCGGCGAGCGTTATAGGTCGATGATTACCAACTTATATTGTCCTAAATTGGATTTTATGCACGCAGAAAAAAATAATATAAATCTGCATGGTTACTGTAACCATTTAAACATTTGTACAAGTTTTTTAAACAATATTATAGTCCCAGTAACTATTTATATGATTGTGGTAACCATAATATGGTTAATTCACGATTCACATGATTGTATCAACCATATATATGATTAAAGTAAAGAAGTATATGTTTGTGATGAATAATTTTATCATAATATGTTGTTCTCAGATTATGTTATCCATAAGCCGAGAGCAACATAATATGGTAAGTCCTTCATCATATAAATGGTTGTCCTAACATATACTTGTTTACAGTAACCATATATATGGTTGATACAATCATGTGAATTGTAAATTACCTGTATTATTGTTACCACAATCATATATATAGTTACAGTGACTATAATATTGTTAAAGAAGTAAGAGAGCTATATTCGGCTGTGCCGAATCTTATATACCCTTCACCAAATTATACTTTAAAATAAAATTTAAAAAATTCTTATTTTTTTTTAAAAATTTTTTTTCGAAATTTTTTTTTAAAAGATTTTTCCAATTTTTTTTAATTTATTAGTGAAAAAAGAGTTTTTTGTGAAAAAAATTCGCGTTAAAAAATATTTTTCCCGATTTTGACCCTTACTGTAGCCTTATATACATCGTTGCAATGGACTTTGAAATATCTATCGTTATTGTCTATATTTATGACTTAGTAATCGAGATATAGATCAAAAATAGTCAACAAAAATCGAGGTTGTCTCGGATTTTTGGTCATATCTCCGTTATTTATGGACGCATTTTGCTGATTTTAAATAGGAAACTTCTCGAAACCATGTCTGACAGTATTATTGAAGATTTGGATCCTGAAGATATCTGGGGCCTTCAGAAAATTGATTTCAACAGACAGACAGACGGACATGGCTAAATCGACTCCGCTATCTATAAGGATCCAGAATATATATACTTTATAGTGTCGGAAAATTATATTGTCGAAATTACAAACGGAATGACAAAATTTATATATATCCTTCTCACGAAGGTGAAGGTTGTAAAAACTAGTAAAAATTTTTAAATGGTTTTTACTGTAACCATTTCAAAATTTTTGAAACTATATATTTTTTCTGCGTGTGGACACCAACTACATGTGGTTTCAACAGGAAGGCGTTACGTGCCACTTAGCTCATGTCACAGTGGGCATTCTGAACGAGCGATTTGAGGGCATGATCATCTCACATGGAGGTGATGTGAAGTGGCCACATAGATCAAGCGATTTGATCTAGTTAGATTTTTTCTTGTGGGGTTGTATTAAGTCGCATTTGGTCATTTCGGATGAGCACTACCCAGCGAAGCTACACAAATACTTTGTTTCATTCAAATATAAAGATAGGAAGCGCTTAATGAAAGATCCTTTATATATCCTCATGGTGAAGGGTATAATAATGTTTGATTATGAGTCTTGATCATTGATTCTTTTAGCTTTGAGTTTAGCTTTGACACTATTTACAGAATTGCTAGAATTTATATATTTATGAACCAATTCGAAAATGGTTTGGAGTAATTGACTAATTTTGTATGTTTTTCGTGCGTATGTAAAAGCAAACAACCCAATATTGTTGAGAACGAATCTGTATATTACTGTATCTGGCGTTGCAAAGGAATTTTGAAGCTTTTTTATCTCAGGCTTAGTGGAATGATAATGTTAATGATGTTTGATTCTCCGACGGTTCCAAACAGGTAAATGGTGACACCGTAGCCAGTATTTATTGCCCACATTTTATAAAAGGGTTATTACGATGTGTTGAATCTTTCAGGCGGATATTTACTCAATAGAGGATTTTGAGGATCATTGTGATGTCGGATAGCATGACAGCACTTAAGAGATAAGGTCGGATGTCTATATATGGACCGTTACATCTTAAAACTAACTCGTTGACATGATGATGGTTATCTAGTCAAAACTGACATACCATGGGTCATGGAGACAAACAGGCCGATTGTTTGGCCTACAAAAGATCCAGCTCAAAATCTTTCGCAAGGGTTTGCTAGAAAAAATATTTATTCTTGGATTGAATTATAATTCGCTGGCCAATGGGTTGATCTATCTGGGCTCAGACTCCAAAAAAAATTCTTGAAATTTTCAAAAACTTCATGGCATTAACCACTGTGCAAAAAGTTCATAATTTTGCTGTTTGCTAGTTGTCTGTTTATTTAGTTAGTTAGTTGCTACTTTGCTGCTTGCTACATAGGAAAATGTTAAAACTAAACTCTGTAATAAGCAGTCAAGACAGGCACTTTTGGGGCAGTCAACATTCTACAACGACAGGTGCATGCGAAAACGAAATAATAATGATTGTAATTAATTTAATTTTGTTATATTTTCATCTACCTACAAACACTTTTTTTTGTTTATTTTCAATTTCAAATTTTGTTACAAACTACAGCACTGCATTGCGCTAAATACTTCCTTGGCATTTTGTAGCGTTCCCGTACTCTCTTACCCACCATCTCGCTCGCTTATACATATGTATCCTTACTCAAATAAACATGAATGTTTGTATTGGTGCCTTCCGTATGTAACAATATTGTGTCCGCTTGTTGTATGTCTCCACTTCCGTTTCCGTTGTTGATTACATTTGTTATTTTATTAGTTATCCGTTCGTTGTCATTTTTCTGTGTTTTTTTTTGGTTTTACTCTAAATAGTTCTTTTAGTTTTTTTTATTGCCAAAGATATACACAGATATTTTATAACCTTGCCACCTGTTTTTCGCATTGTTTTTGTTTTTTCTTTTGCTGACAGCTTATGTTGCAGGCGTGTTTAACTTAAAGTCTCTTTGCTTCTGGTTCCCTTCCCAATTCCAAAGAGTTGGGGTTTTTTTTGGCAACCTTTTGTATTCGTTTAGCTCTAAACGAATTTTCATGTTGAGTTTTCTACAATAGTTGCTTGTTTGTGTGTTTTTCAGGGGGAATTTTTCTATTTCTTTTTCTTCGTTTTGTAATTTTACATTTACATTGCTGTAGAATCAGTTAAAATGTGGCTAATTACTAAAGTTTTCTCTGTTTTGGGGGGTTTTTATTATTGTGCTTTCGTTATCAAGATTTTCACATACACACTTATACCTACATACATATGTATGTATGTATATATAAGTATGCAATCAGTACATGCAACACTGAATCCTTGCATCCAACAAATGCCAGAAGTCGAAATTTCGTATGAGTGTGAGTGTGTTTATAGCAATGGCAGCAGTGTACTATAAAACTCTTTTTATTTTAATTATAATTTTTAATAAACACAACTCCATTCTTGTCTTGTGTTTTAATTAAACTCATTTTTGTACTATTAGTGAAATTTAGTGATTACATTAAGAAATTATTATTTACTGCAGAAATAAACATATGCATTTTAAGATGTTACATCTGAATTCCGACACACTCATATAATTTTTATATTATTTTCTCTCAAGAGTCATAAAGAAAACAGAGAAGTATAACTTAAAATGGACTTGACTGCATGTTCGTATACCTTGAGCATATGTGGAATGTAAACCTTTTTCTACATTTGATTATATTTACAATTTGCATAAATCAAATAGTATGGAGGGGCTGTGGTATGATCTCTTACCTTTAAACTAAAATCATATAAGCAAGTAAATTTACAAAACTTCATTAGTATGTAAGTAATTAACTACTATATTAATATGTATATGAGAAACAAAATATTATTTACTACTTACATAGCTATAATGAGAAATAAATAGTATTTTATTTTACATAAGTAAAGTCGAAAAGGAAAGAAAAAATTATTTGAATTAAATCGGTTTTTTTTACAGAAATATTAATTGCACGAAATTGACACTTTTTTTCTATCAAGCGGGGCACCCGGTGGGTTGAACCGATTCGGGTACGCTGAATTCAGTGGCGCTAACCGCTTTTTTTAAGTTAGCTCGTATTTTCGAGATATACCGTTATTTCAAAATTTTTATCCCGATCAGACCAGTGCACAGTGGGGCAGAATCAAACTTTTTTGGAAATAAATCTGGCATTTCTAAACGGCTGGTCCGATCGGGATAAAGTTTGACATGGGCGTAGCCAAGGGGTATTCCAGTTTAAGTTCGGAATTAATGTGGATCAAATTGTTCCTAATATTTGCAACCCTATTAAAATTTTGATACAATTTTTAGTTTTAGAAACTCAGTAAATATGTAATATGCAATAAAATGTTTATTTATTGATAAAACTCAATGAAATTTTCAACGTTTTTTAAAATTGTTATTCAAATAACAAAATGTAAAAACACTTGTCAAAAGGTAGAAGGGCATTCCGCAATTCCTAAAAATTGGAGCGAAAATCCCAAAAATTGTATTTTTTACAATTTTGCCCATAGGGTCCACATTTCCCTAGGGGCTGGGAAAATACTTTGGGAATAAATTTCCGTTTTCTGATCCCAGCTTTGAAATTTTAGAACATGTGGCCCAAAGTTGAAATTTTTATAAAAAATAGCTCGAACTCCGAAGGGCATAGGGCCAAGATATTCGAAAAACAAGACATATATTTTATACCAAATTGTTCTCCGTAAGGATTCCTTACGGAAACACATAAAATTGTAATATATTCTTAAATAAAGTTTTTTTTTTTTCAAAAAAAACTGCAAAATGTATGTTATTGATAATTTAGTTGTCTAGCTAACAAAATAAATTCGAGTCCATGCTTTATAAAAGTAAGCCCTATATTTTTAAAAAAGCGGACGAAGGTATGGCAAAATTTTAAAAGTTAAATTTTGAAATGCCTATAACTCGGAAATTATAAGAGATAAATAGCACACGCAACCCTGTTTTTTCCCAGCCTAGCGCTTTCCAAAAATATACAAATCTTTGAAATCGTGTTTAAAAATTTTACATGTCGAAGGTACCCTAATATGAGCTCCCATAACTTAAACTAAAATACACCTGGGCTACGCCCATGTCAAATTTTATCCCGATCGGACCAGCCGTTTACAAATGCCAGATTTATTTCCAAAAAATTTTGATTCTTCCGCACTTTGCACTGCACGATGTAGCTAATTACTACGAGTTATGTATTTTGATAAAATATTAGGGGATATTTGTTTTATCTTTTGTGAACAAAAGTTTTGGACATATTTTAATCATTTATGGCTTGTTTTATTTGGAACTTCGTTTTCTATATGTGTAAATTAAGAGCGTATATGCATTTTCCAATTTTTAATGCCGTTTTAAAAACCAAAAATTTCGATTTAGATTTGCACGTAAAAAAAAATCGGTTGTGGATTTGAAGTATGAGTAATCGCAGATTGAGCTATTTTTCTCAATTATAAGCTTATTTACAAAGTTATTAACGATTTAAGATTTCTTGAATTTTTCATATAAACAATCGATTTTTAGTTTGAAACATGGATGATCAGAAATCAAGCTTCCTTTCTTTAAAAGATTTTAAGAGTTTTTCATATAAAATTTGATATATGGGTGATTAGAGATCAATTAATCGTTTACTTACAAAGTTATAAACAATGTTTTTGTATTTTTCATGTAAAAATTTATTTTTGATCAGAATTGTGAGTGATCAGAGATCTAGCTTTTTTACTCAATTATACATTTATTTACAAAGTTTTAACGATCTAAGTTTTTTTAATTTTTGATATAAAAATCGATTTTAGCTCTTTTTTCTCAATTATACGCTTATTTCTAAAATTATTATAGATTTAAGATTTTTTTGAGTTTTTCATATTAAAAATTATTTTTTGGTCAGTTATGTGAGTGATCACTGATCGAGATCCTTTTCTCAATTAACAATTAAATTTTTTTTTTTAATTTTTCATATAAAAATCGATTTTGATTTGAAATATGAGTAATCACAGATCAAGCTATTCTTCTCAATTATAAGCTTATTTACAAAGTTATTAACGATTTAAGATTTCTTGAATTTTTCATATAAACAAGGATGATTTTTAAAAGATTTTAAGAGTTTTTCATATAAAAATCGACTTTTGGTCAGAAATATGGGAGATCAGAGATCATGAAAAATTTGTATGTATTTTTCATACAAAAACCGATTTTTGGAAAGATTTGTGAGTGATCAGAGATCTAGATAAGAGATTTATTTACAATGTTTTAAGATCTAAGTTTTTTAATTTTTCATATAAAAAATCGATTTTATGTCAAAAATATTAGTGATCACCGATCGTTGCACTTTTTAAATTAGACGTTTATTTCTAAAGTTATTATCGATTTTAGATATTTTGAGTTTTTCATGTTATAAATCATTTTTGGATCTGAAATATGGGTGATAATAGATTGAGCTTCTTTTCTCAATTAGATATTTTTTAATCTTTCATATAAAAAATCGTTACAAAGTTATTTATTTATATCAAATTATATTATTTTAATTTTTCATACAAAAAATCGATTTTAGTTCAAAAATATTACTGATCAGAGATCGAGCTATTCCCTTAATTAGACGCTTATTTAAAAATTTAATAGCGATTTAAGATTTTTTTTAATTTTTCATATAAAAAATCGATTTTCGGTCAGAGATATGAGATGTATATGTATTTACAAAGTTATTAACGATATAAATACCCGATCACAGATCGATCTGCATTCCTTTATTTACAAAGTTATTAGCGATATAGGATTTTTTTATTTTTCATATAAACAAGTAAGAGAGTATATACCATTCACCAAATTATACTTTAAAATAAAATTAAATTTTTTTTTTTTTTAATTTTTTTTTAGATGTTTTTTCCAATTTTTTAAAAAAAAAAGTTTTTAATTTAAATTTTTTTTTTTAATTTATTAGTTAAAAAAATTTTTTTTTTTAAAAAAAAATTCGGGTTAAAAAATATTTGTCCCCTTATATACATCGTTACAATGGACTTTGAAATATCTATCATCAGATATCCATATTGTCTATATTTATGACTTAGTAATCGAGATATACATATATAGGCCAAAAATAGAGGTTGTCTCGGATTTTTGCTCATATCTCCGTTATTTATGGACGGATTTAGATGGTTTTAAATAGGAAACTTCTCGAAACCATATCTGACAGAATTATTGCAGATATGGATCCCGAAGATATCTGGGGTCTTCAGAAAATTTATTTCAACAGACAGACGGACAGACAGACGGACATGGCTAAATCGACTCCGCTATCTATAAGGATCCAGAATATATATACTTTATAGGGTCGGAAAATTATATTGTGGAAATTACAAACGGAATGACAAACTTATATATACCCTACTCATGAAGGTGAAGGGTATAAAAATCGATTTTAGGTTAGAAATAAGAGTGATCCAGATGCATCTCCTTTTTTAATTAAATGCTTTTTCAAAGTTTTTGGTTTGATATATGAGTGACTATAGTTCGAACTCTTTTTGTCAATTAAATGCTTATTTAAATACTTATTAACAATTTAAGTTTTTTTTTTTTAAATAAAACGTTTATTTACCAAGTTATAAACGTTATTTTTTTTTTTTTTTAATTTTTTCATATAAAAAATTGATTATGTCAGAAATAATTTTTCCAGTTGTACAATTATTTACAGAGTTATTAAAAATTTAAAATTTTTGGAGTTTTTCATATAAAAAATCGATTTTTGGTCAAAAATATGATTGATCACAGATCAATCTCCTGTACTTGAATAATCGCTTATTTACAAAATTAATAACGATTTAGGATTTTTTTAGGTTTTTCATAAAAATACTAATTATTTCATATTTTTGAAACTTTTAATATAAAATATATTTTTGGTCTGATATATGAGTGATCGCTGGTCGAGGTCCCTTTCAACATTAAACGACTATTTTAAATTTTTTTTTCATGTGTGATCACAGATCAAACACGATTTCTCCACTAGGCGCTTATCCATTGATGATTTTGGATTATCTAGGTTCTTTTACTTATAAAAATTATTGAATAAGTTTTTATGGTATGATGAGCAGATGTAATATGATCTGTATATTTTATTATTATATACAGCTTACTTTTAGTGCAATCATTCATACACTTCAGTCGTAATAGTACTTTAGTGTGTTGTATACAAATCGAAAAGAAAAAAAAAAAATCAAAATTTATAAGATTTATTAAAACTGAACATGAAAATACCAACATAAATTGAAACCGAAATTGAAAGAGGGGAAAAGCATGGTACAACCAACAAATAAATTCAAATGCTCTTAAGTAAACAACAAAAATATGTAGTGTAACCGATAATAATTCCAACAACATATAACGATTTATTTGGTATGTGATTTTTTCATTTGAAACAAATTCTTCTTTAAATTGTGCCACTGTAGCACAGTTTAAAATTTTGTTTATCTATATCCAACTAGTACTTATTGTTTGTCCCTCAAAAAAACGTATTTATTATTATGGGTTTTATTGTAATAGTCCAAATTGTTGAGTAAATTCATATCTCCAGCTAAAATGTAAAAATATCTAACATATTCACCGGCATTCGTATCAAGTCAAAGAATAATATTTTGTACTTAGTGCACATATATTTCAGCAGGAGTTTTGCGACTTCTTTTAAGTGATTGAAATTGTATTTAGGGCTTTTTGCAGTTTAGATGACTACATGTATTTAACTAATAACTATAAATCATGAGTATAGTATTTTCCACTTCCTTTTCCCATACTTTCTTAAATACATACAATACATACATACATTTACTTAAAACTCATCATACTCATTTTGAACATTTTATAAATTTCTATGATGAGTTTCCTCCAAGAAGCTCAATCAGTTTGAGGAAACTCTGCTATGGAATACGTATAATTTTAGTTATAGATTTTCTTTGCTTTTGTTTTTTGTTTTTTTTTATTGTCAGAGTAGGGGGTTTACACTTGTAAACTTATTCGTACAACAAGTAAAATAACTGGAAAACAAATAACAGTAATTATCTTGACAACAATTTCCGGTATTCGTATCAAGTCAAGCGCATCAAAAAACAAACGAAATGAAATTCAACTTTAATAACTCTTAATGTTTGTAAGATGGTCTACAACAATAAAATGTTAAAAGCTCTTTTCTCAAAAATCCTTATAGAAATACGAAGGACCCAAAGTGTGTATTCACAGGGGGAGGTGATGGTGATGGTGAGACAATATTAAATCACCACTTTTGATGGTTGTAATGCCAATCATGGTGTACCTTGAAGTAAAGTGGTGGGCCAGTGTTTTGTTTAAAACATGCAGTATGAAGTTAAGAGTTTTAAGTTTTTTTTTTTCTTTTTTTAAATGCTGTTAAATAAACTTTTTTAAAGAACTTATAAAATTTTGTGGCATAATTGCCAAGATGTAGTTGTTTGTTTTTAAGTATATTTTGAATAGTTTCTGTTGCTATTCTTGGAATATTGACTATTACAAAAGTTGTTCTCAAACAATTTGTGAATTGTTATATTAGTTGATTTTTAGATTCTCAAATCAAGAGTTATTTATTTAAAAATATTTCCTATTTATAGTAGCAATAACACTGCTATATAATGAAATTAAGGCAATGTTTTGCTTATGGACTGTTTCTCAATCTCTAATAAAATGCAATGCAAACAAATGTTACTCACTCGAAGTCGATTAAAATAGATTTGTTCTATGCCAAAAATATTAACGCAAATGACCCAATAGAAGTATTTGCTTTATATTGTGAAAGATATTGTTAGAATTTGATATAGCTGGCGCCATATCTATTTTGTAGTCTTTTAGTTTTAATAATTTTCTATGTTCTGTTCAAATTTCAGGAATCAATCTATTTCCTGTAAATGAGGCGAGATCGTAATTGAATTTAGGTTAGCTGGTTTTGCCCGAGGGTTTTTCGCATTCCGTTGAGATTCGAGAAGGAATTGTTACTCAGTTCAAGTCGATTAAAATATGTTTTCTCTATGTCGAACGTATAACAGCAAGTGACCGATTTTGACATTTGCATTCGTACAGTTGAAATTTGAATGAAAACTTTTGGAAAAAGATTTCCTAATGATCGAGCTTCAGTAACCAGTGAAATGCGCATAGGAACTTGCTTATCTCCCAATAATAAAATTCAGTGAATTTATCAGTAATTGGGAATTCAGTACACTATGTTCTTACCAAAATATTTATTTTGTATTCCCGTAATAACTTTTTTACGTTTACGTTAATAAAACCTAAATATATTTTTCCCCATTAAGAAAAAGAATTGAAGAATTAGTTCGATATCAAGAGACATGCTGTAAGAATTTGCCATAGCTAGCAGTCATCAGTCGTGAGTGTAATTGTATTCAGGTTAGCTAGTATTGCTCGTGGTGTTTTCTCTCCAGAAGGAACTATTTTGTCAATTAGGGTTCTATACGAAGGGTTCTATAGGAAGATAATTTTTTATTCACTTCAATGATTATTTTTGTGCAGCTTGTATTTTGAAGGTCTTACCATTGCGTATGTCTTATTATTGGAAACCATAAGGACTCAACTAGTCTTAGAAACAAGGATATTTGTCTTCTCTGAATGTGCTGGTGGCTAGAGATTTACTGACTTCTATTTTCCATTGTATTGCAAGTAACTGAGGACGAATAAATATCGAGTTATTTTGGTATTTAATTATTATGTTAGTGCTTCAACGAAAGAACATCCAAGTGGAAATGAAGGCTGGTGTTCAATTGATGGGTGATTTTAAACACTAGCGGCAAGAACTCCGAGTGTTAAAGAATTCTTAGCTTTGTCTCATCTCTTATAAAGTGCTCCATAAACAATATTTTTCATATGTTAGGAATTGGTAGTTTTTGCAAAGTTTATCACGGTAACCCTTCTACATTTCCAACTTGAGAGCTTATTGGGTTCAGCTGAGTTATTCTTGGCCATGTCAAGTCATAAGGTATGCCTTCAAGGTGACCTATTATTACCTTTCCTTTGTATCCTGATCAATGATGGTCTACATGGTGCGTTTTATAGCTAAGGCTTCCTTACACAAGTTTATGGGCACTCTGTGAATTAATAGTTATTGGGTTTATTCAAAGTTTGTTGGCCACTGACGAGCTCAGAGAGATGAATGAACAACTCCATAAGTTATTATCCCTCGATAAGGGTTTAGATTCTGTGGATTGCAGGACGAAACTTCGGAGCATGTAATTTGTGATTGCCTCCTGTTAACACCATTTATAACAAGGTTTCTTGAAAGTGACATACATATTCTTTCCAAAGGATGTTTTTTACCTATTACCACAGAAATGCTAGATGGTTGAAAATCAACAAGTTCAAGACCATTTTTACACCATTTACTGATAATTCTTCTGAGTAGCCAAATTAAATAAAA
Source organism: Calliphora vomitoria (assembly GCA_942486065.2). Classification (NCBI taxonomy): domain Eukaryota; kingdom Metazoa; phylum Arthropoda; class Insecta; order Diptera; family Calliphoridae; genus Calliphora; species Calliphora vomitoria. Next base: position 40,224,187 of record OW818029.2, read on the forward strand.
ATGTGGAATCATCATGTGTCCTATTACAATAATGATGTTGGGGCACTATATATTATAAAGAATATGGGGCTGAGAACATGAATGATATATATTGGTTTTTAAACCGCATAATAAAAACAGTATTGTCTTATTCTGGAGTTTCTAAAAAACCAACAAAATTCCAGACCACGGCTTCGGTTTTAAAATGACTTTCGTTGTGACTCTGAATAAAAGTGGAGAGCAAAATAGGTAGATATTGTGCTGGATATATGAACATAAGAACTGCTAAGAATGAGGACTGTGTAGCTATGACAAATTTTCATTAAATCAACCTTATGTTTGACATATTTTCTGGACATGCCTATGAACCCGTTATTCTTAGGTTGAGTTGCAATTTGCTTGCCATTGGAAATATAAAAAATTCTAATATAATTGATACATATTCAAAGATTCAAATTTGCTTGTGGTCGGATCTCTGAGTAGTTCAATTTGATTAAGAGCTTTGTTTGATTTTATTGTCAGTTAGATATCGAACTAGCGATTTGGTGGGTGAAATGTAATGAAAATAGAATCAATTGAAAACCTCTTCAAAACTCTTCAGCATGCACTCTGTAACGGACACTTGTTAGATTTAGTTACAATTTGCTCCTAATAAAATACTACTACTAATTTTATACAAATACTTAATTATCCTCCACCACAACTTTCTAAAAACAATTATCAGGTAACCAGATAAATATTGAAAAATGGGTATGGAAAAAAGAAGCTCTTAGACAAAATAATAATTGTCCTTGGCCAACCCTTATTAATGGATTTCATCATCTGTTATCAGGAACTGCTAATGATTGGGTTTGGAATTTTTGCAGAGAAAACCCACGAGCTGATTGGGACCGTTTAAAAGCTAAAATTACAAAAAAATCCAGAAAATTCCAAAGCGATTATGAAATTCAACGTCGTATAATGGACAGAAGGCAAAATTATAATGAAAACGCCGAAAACTTCATCAACGAGGTAATATTTTTTGGAAAAACCAGATGAAAAACTCCATTCCGGAATGACCAGATGAAAAACTCCATTCAGGATGGTTAAAGATAACTTGAAAGACGGACTGACGCAACTAAAATATCCTATCAATGTTATGGATATGGATCATTTACTGTGTGAGAGTAAAAGGGCAGAGAGAAATCTTGCAAAACGGAGGCATTTCAGACAACCTCAAAACCAATTCAGAAGAACGAACTAGATTTCGCACAGGAACTCATTAATGATAACAATATTAAAACACCTATGTTTCCACAGCAAACCAAAGAATACCAATTGGAAGTACTTAGATTTAAAATAGTACCAACAAAACATCTCGTATGTTGGAACTGTAAAGCCGTTGTCCACACTTTTATTGAATGTAGTTCTACTCAAAGGAATTTATTCTGTTATCGCTATAGGTTCGATGGTGTAATTACCCCACAATGCCCTACTTGTCTGGTAAACAAACAAAAGTGCATGATGAGAACGGGACCATCGTGTTCAGAACCCAAACAGTCCCAATAATTTATTCAAACAGCAATATTTTAAACACCGGTGATGAATCACACAATCAAAAAAATATGGTCATCAAATTAAACTATTTTGAAAAATCGAATAACCCAGAAGAAGAAATAAAAATAAAACCTAGCAATGTAAAATTATATAATAAACATTTATCTGAAAATAGCGAACATGATATAGGACAATTTGATGAAAATCAGAGAACGAATAAAATAAAATTGAAAGGGATAATTCCATATTAAATTGAGATAACGATATAAGCCCATATTTAGTTTTAAATGTACTAAGTCTCAAAGGACTAGTAGACAGCGGAGCTTCAGTCTCATGCCTTGGAAGGGACTGTTTTGAAAACATGTCACAACTTTCGATCTGTAATAAAAACTGCAGACGGACGAGGTCAATATATAATTAGTAAGATACGACTCAATATTCAATGTCGAGAAAAATCAGAAAATATTACGTTTTACATGGTACCTTCATTGTCACAACAATTAATACTCCGTATGAATTTCTTTAATAAATTTCGAATTATTATATGCTTTTACAATAAGTTGTTCAATGAATTGCTAATAAATAAGCACGAAAACCCAAAAACATACGAACTTAGCGATGATGAAACGATTAAGTTCGAAAGAGCTAAGGACTGAGATCGAAAAATTTTTAATAAAAATGAAACCACTAAACTTACATTTTTGAATCTTTTTTTATTTGATTGAAATTATTGTTACAATTTACAAAAAACAAGTAAGAGTACTATATTCGGCCGTGCCGAATCTTAAATACCCTCCACCTAAATATGATGAGAGATGTAGAAGTTACATTGGCATAAACACTTTAATATCCATATTCAATATTTGTTATTATGAGGATTAAGACAATGTTATCGAAATACTATTAAATAAATATATGAAATAATATAACAATTGTAAGAAAGACTAGTTTAAGCAGATGTTACTTTAACTGCAGATTCTTACCATTTTGAATAGAGTTTGTCATTTATTCATATTATAACGTATGACATTTAACAATTTATATATGTACCTAATAATTGGTTATCACTATCCCATTGGATCAACATTATGCTTATTTACCACAATATTCGCGATTAATGAATTTTCCGGATATGTGTCTTATATATAATTATAAACCCATAGTCAAAAATTCCAGCAGTATGATTTCTGTCCACTTGTAACTAATTTCTGTTGAATTTTTGATCGATATCAATGTTTACATGCGTTAATGTATTTTTGGGTTGTGGAACTAATATGGAAACTATGACCTATTATGAGTCAATCGCCATAAAATAGTTTAACGTGATTTCTATGTATTTTAATTGAATTTCATCTTTACAAGAGTTTTATGGGTATTATAGTTATTACCGAAAGTGGAACTTATATGAGGACTGTTGCCAATTATGGACCGATATTCATAAAATTCAGTAGTATGATTTTTGGATTCAAATTTTGGTTCAACATATTGGAGATGACCTATTATGGAACAATCGCCATATAATACTGTAACGTGATTTCAAAGTATTTGAGGGCTATTTTTGTAAAATTTATAAATAAAAAAAAATTAATAAAACTTAATTAAAACAACGCCATTAACAAGTGTGAACCTTATATGACAACTATATTGAATTATGGACCGATATTTAAAAAATCTTGTAATATGATTCTTGAATACAAATTACTGATCGGTGTACAATTTTGGTTCAGTACAAATATTTTTTTTGGATATTTGTGTAGGTTAATGTGTTTTCCAGAAGTGGTAGTTATATGGAGGTTATGACCAATTATTGGCCGATCATCATAAAATTTCGTACAATGATTTTTACATATATTGTAATTTTTGGATTCGAATTTCAACTTGATGACTATATTTGTAAGAAATTTATGAGGGTTTTAGTGATTTTCGGGAGTGGACCTTATATGGAGCTATGGTCAAATATGGACCGATATTCACAAACTACAGTAGTATGATTACTAGATACAAATTACTCTGTTCTGTGTACAATTTTATTTTGATATCGATATGTTTAGATATTTATACAGGTTAATGTGTCTTTCGGAAGTGGTCCTTATATGGGAGCTACGGTCAAATATGGACCGATATTCACAAAATCCTGCAGTATGACTTCCATATATAAATTACGGGTCTGTGTAAAATTTTGATATTGTTTGATATGGTTTGATATTGATATTTTTTAGATATTTATGCAGGTTAATGTGTTGTTCGGATGAGGTCCTTATATGAGAGCTATAAACAAATATGAACCGATCTTCATAGAATTCGGTGCAGCGACTTTTGTATATATGGAGATTATTTGTATCGAATTTCAATACAATAGCGATATTTATAAGGTATTTATGCATGTTTAAGTGATTTTCGGAAGTGAACTTTATATGGGGGCTATGATCAAATATGAGCCGATCCACGAAAAATTCAGTCTTGTGATTTCTTTTACCACGAAACTTATTTTTGCTGAATTTTGTATGGATACTGCAATTCTGTAGGCATTTATAGACTATAGCACCATATTTCGGGAAGAAATTTGTATGGGGGCTACGAGAAATTATGGACCGATTCTTTCCATTTTCAACAAAATTTGTCCTTTTATCATAAAAATAATGAGTGCAAAATTTCATGGTGTTCTCTGCAATGAATTTACCAAAAGTCACAAAAATCATGTGAAAATTATAAACATTTTTGGAGGTTGTCTTACATTTTGATCCATAACCTTGGTTCTACCAATTCGATTTTGCTGATTTTCAATACCAAACTGCTTAGAAAAATTATAAACATTTTGGTATACATTTCATTAATTTCACTTATGTATTTTGGACGCGAGAGTGTTTTACACAGACAGACAGACAGACGGACAGACGGACATTGCTCAATCGACTTAGAATTTCATAAGGATCAATAATATATATACTTTGTTGGGTCTCAGATGAATATTTCTCAATGTTACACACGGAATGACAAACGTATATATACCCTCTTTCACCACTTGTGGTGGTGGAGGGTATAAAAATATTTTTATAGTTCTAATCACTAATGATGAAATTTTGAACCTTTTTCGAAAACCCTGACATAAATCACTATGGTTTTTATAGTGCTTTATGTCACTTTGTTCGAACAGGTTGTCCATCTCCGTTTAAAATCTACCACACTTTTGGACACCTTTTTTGTGCTCTTCAATTCTCTTTTAACAAGAGCCCAATATTTCTCCACTTGACTCAGCTCCAGGCAGTTTGGAGGAATTGCCTCTCTTGGTACAAATACCACATTATTGTTCTTGTACCACTCAATACCTTTCTTACCATAGTGACATATGCCAAAAATAAGTGGACATATTAAGAAGTCTTATGAATGGAAACATCCTTTTTTGTAAACATTCCTTGATGTAACTTTCGGCATTTATAGAGCCCTTTGTAACAAATGTTTTGTTTTTTTGCCGCAACTGCATATTGCTGGCCATACCAAGAACTTTTTGGGAAATTTCGTCTGCTTTTGGATCCTAAACTTTTCTTCAACATGCCCTCGAGCATCAGCAATATCAAAATTTTTACCCAGAAGCTCCGAAAAATCTGCCAGAACATACGTTTCGTCATCCATTATGCAGCAGGAATATTTTTTGTATAAAATTTGACTTTAATTTCCGTGCTCTGTCTTTGGCCTCTAAACTTTTAGCAGAGTTCCTGTCAGGAACTTTTTGAGCCTTGTATGCTTTTAAACTTTCAATGGCTTTAACTATTCGAACCATATAGTCCAAGTACTGACCTAACCGCACTGCTTTCCTACCGGAGGTGTTGGGAGCTCTTTTGAAAATGCTATTTTTTTGGCTTTAGAAACATCATGTGAACCATTCTTTCTACCTGAACCAGGTTTTATATCAACGAACAAGTTCTCTCGGTACTGTTTAATAGCATTGGAAAAAGTTTGATAGCAGACCTTTGATTGTTTGTCCAACTTTTTGTAGGACCAAGTTGGGTTTTGTTGAAAATATTTAATAATTTTAGTACGCACTTTTTTCTGGTCACTCATTTTAATCAGATTAACAACAAATGAACATAATTGACATTAAACATAATAACGGACATGCTTTACAAAGGTAACTTGATAAAAAAAAAAAAAATCAAATAATACTTGGGTAAAAAGTTTTAATGAAAAACGTGTGTTAAGAATTTTACGATCTCAGTCCTTAAAATGAAATTCAAATGCTTTAGTAAATTTGGACTCGGAAAAACTTTATTTGAAAGACATGTTATCGACACAGGAGACGCAACAAAAAAAAAAAGACTAAAAGTGCCACCGCTTTAGTAACAACCAGTCCTTTACAACTCCTTCAAAACTGTTTGGTACAATTTCCTGCATATTTATTCAAATGCGATAAAACTCTTCTCTTCTTTTCCAAAACAAAAACTTTTACGAATCTTCTTTCTATTTTAGTTAAAAATTCATCACAAAATCTACAAGTTGCACAACCCAGTCGAAGATAAACAATAATAACTAACCATCACATTCTATGGTGATTTGTGATGTATGAGTAGAGATTACAAAAGGCAGTTAGTTATGTATGTTATGTGGTTTGAAAAGTTAAGTTGCATGAGGGTGTTTAAAGAGTCCAGACCGAAAGCCAGCAAAATGAATAAAAAAAATAAAACATCTTGTCAAAAGTTATAAACTTTTGTTTTATGATTTTTCTCGACTGTGATAAGGATAACATGTTCGCAAGGATATTACATTGATATCCTTTCAAAACACAAAACTTTCTCTACACAAAAATGTAAGCAAACAAATAAACCAAAAATAAATATTGTTGAAATTCCTGTTGCTACTGTTACAACAGAACAACAAAAACAACAGTAGACATGACCATAAACAATAACAAAAACAATAAGAAAATTGTATTGTTTGCTGTTGCTGTTGGTGTATGATGTTGGCGCTTTGTGCGTATTTTGATGATTCCATCTTAAATTGCATGAGATATTAAATGTTAATTTAAGCGTGAAATTACACATTAACAAATTTAATTCTTTTTTTATTTTTTGTTTTGTGAAGTTGTTGCTGTTGAGGGTTTATTTTCCAAAATAAACCACAAACAAAGGATGTCTTTAAATATATGTGTTCGTATAAAACGGTTTTTCTACAGTGAAGGATAAAAAGTTTAAACTTCATTATGAATTCTAATTTCTAAAGCTTAATATGAAATAACTAGAGTTATAGCAGAAAAAAAGATTTGATACAGTGCAATTCTTCCATTAGAGTAATTTGTGACTTTGTAAGTTCAACTTTTGAAGTATTATTTTATTTTTATTACCTAAATTAACCGAGTTACCTTTATATTTATATATTCTCAGTTTTTCGCCTTACTGTACCCTTATACAAACATTTTCTCGTGAACAACATTAACCAAAGAAAATCATTTTGGAAGAAAATAATTGAATTCACAATTTTCGATAATGTAACCAAAGAAAAAACTAAAACAACAAAAAACTTAAAACCATTTGAACAGCAGTCATTTAAGAAGCATAATTAAAGTGAAATTTATGAATTGGCAAACATAGGAAGTCTTACTAAAGAAATTTTATTCCTTCTTTAATGTTTATTTTAATTTTTGTTGCCAAACAAAGGAGTAACAAACAAGCAACACCAAAAAGCATCATCTCGGCTACTGCTACTGCTACCAATACCATCAACGTTAATTTAAAACTTTCAAATAATAAAAAGCATCCAACAATATCAACCATCAGTAACAAGAAAGAAAAAAGTTTTTATGTTGGTAGTTGCATATTACAGGTTTAATTTACCAAAAGCGATAAAAGCATCCACTTGAACAACAACACTTACCACACTCATTGACTCCCTCACTGTCAGCCATTCCCGGTTCTGTTTGTCATGGATTCGTATATTTTGTCATACATTTGCTGGGTTCATTCCGTCATTCATTCATTCATTTATACATACATATATTTATTCACTTACTTTGATATGGCAACAGTTCATGTGTCAAACAGTTTTTGAAACAGTTTTTCAACAAATACCCACACACTCCCATGCACTCAATATAGATTAGACTGCTCCAAAATTGTAGGGAAGAAAAAGGACTGCATGTTTCAATAAGATATTTTGATTTATCTTCTTGACAGCAAAGGCTCGAATGAATTAAGAATTCCATATTGGAAATCAAAATAAATTTTATCTCTGTTAATGAATTCATTATGAATTAAGTAATTCATAGGCTTAAATCCTTTGTACTTCAAATTTCTTATTTTTTTTTATTTTCGGTTGAAGTCTAATGTACATCTATGCTTATGAAGAGCCCACAATACACACGTATACTACAACATACACACACACACACACTCGCATATGAGATCACAAGACCCACAAAGTACGTTCGTTGAGAATTTTGATATGCTGAACGTAACTGGTTGCCATGTAACACTTGTTTTCCAATAAAAACTTACGAAAAACAATAAAAAGCCAAAACGTATACTCACTCAAAATACATTGTCAACCACATACTCACTCAACAACACCAATGATCACACACATGTTCACATATTAGTAGCATAGTCAAATGTCAAGAAATATACCAAAGGACATATTTGGAAGAGATCTTTTAAAAAATTCAAAATTGTCTAAAACAAACTGTTTTTAAATAATTTTAGCTAGCTTGGCGATATTATTTGGAGGACTGCAGGAAACGCTTTATAATGCTATATTCAAATATGTCCTGTAGTGACTCAAATATAGTATTTTTTCAATGCAATTCAAATTCAAAAAAACTTTTATGTTTTGTCATTGCAATGCAACCAAATTGTTGAGCATGTGCTGAAGAATTCTAGTTGATTTTCCTGTTATCGAGAATGTTAGAAACATTTGTACCCCTGTTCAACAAATCAACATTTACAATCATATAATTTTATAAACAGAAAAAGATTTTATAATATTTTACCATTTTGCTTACTGGGTTACGTTTGCAAATGAGTAAATATGTGTAAGCGAGAGATGCATCTTTGTCATGTTACTGATGAAAACAATAACAGTGTTTGAAGTGGTTAAGTGAAACTGAATGCTTCCAAAAATACTTGAAATGATATAAACGTGGGTTGGCCCAAAAGTTTAATAGCCGTTAAATAAAAAATGCCAACATACTCTCTAATTAAATGTTTATATTGTTTTTTCCACTATTCATTCCACTTGGGAACATAGGGCTTTCACAAGAAAATTCCAACTTATTCTATCATTACATAAAACTTTTATTTCGTCAAAGGATTTGTTTTGGATATTGAGTTCTTGTAGGACTGTTCTGCGCCAGGTGTTCTAAGGACGGCCTGAACATCGGCTACCTTGGGGATTCCATTCCAATGCAGTCCTTGTGATGCTGCCAATTGGTCTTCACAATCTGTGGCCCAATTATGGGCTCTTCGTTTGTTAGTCGCCAGAGTTCAATGTTGGTGATAATGTTAGGCCAAAATATGTGGTATATTATGCGCGAACATTTGTTTATGAAAACTTGAAATGTTCTCGCTATAGTGTTTGTCATAAGCCATGTTTCGCTACCATACAGCAGTGTGGATTTCACACAGGCATTGAAAATACGGATCTTTGTATTTTTCGAAATTTTGGAGGATCTCCACGTTTTATTTAACCGACCAGAAGCTGACCTTGCCTTATTTAGCCTGAGTGACACATCTTCTTCCACTCCTCCATCTATAGACATCATGCATCCGAGATAACAGAAGGATTCAACAAATTGAATGCGTTGGTCTTGTACTACAAAGTGGTTGTCAGTAATGTTATTTATACACATTGCATGTGTTTTTGCAATATTTACTTTCAGCCCAACTCTATTTGGCAACACAACCAAGTCATTTATTTTGCTCTGCATATCGTTAAACTTGTGCAGTATGAGACAAATATCATCAACAAAATCTAAATCTTCTAGATGGTTTTGGAGATCCCAGACAATGCCCCTTCTTTTACTGCATACCTCTATCATAACCTCGTCCGAAACAACGGCGAACAATAATGGAGATAGAGGGCAACCTTGTTTAACTCCAGCGTTTGTCATGAAAGATTCGCCGATCATGCCATTGTGACGAACTTGAAGTGTGGTATTGTTGTACATAGCTTTAATCAAATTTATCAATTTTGTTGGTACGCCTTTTGCTTTTAATGCATCCCATATTGCACTTAGTTTTATTGAGTCGAATGCTTTTCTGAAGTCTATAAATACTAAATAAAGCGGTGTTCGCCATTCGACCGATTGCTCTATTATTACTCGGAGCGTATTGGCTTGATCTACACAGTTGCGGTGTGGTCGGAAGCCTGCTTGCTCGTCACGTAGGGATTTTTCGATACCGTGTAATCTGTTATTTATTATGGTAGCAATAACCTTGTATACAGTGTTGAGCAGGGTAATGCCTCTACAATTATCACACTCAGTCAGATCATTTTTCTTTGGTATCTTTACTATTTCACCTTTTGTCCACGTATTAGGTAGCTGTTCGTTTAACCAAACATCACATATATATGAATGGATGATTTCCGCTGATATTCCTGAGTTTGCTTGGAGTAGCTCTGGGGGTATACCATCTTCACCTGGCGCTTTGTTTCTCTTTAGTTTTTGAACAGCGCATGTTATTTCCTCAATGCTAGGGGGATCTATAGATATTGTGCCGTTGGTTGTTGTAGACGCATCAGTATGTTTATATAATGCTAATAAAATATAAAAGATTATATGATTTTAAAAATTAAAGTTTTATTAATTGTTGTAAATGATCAAGTCTGGTCTAATTGATCTAATGTTTTAATCATATAGTGAAGTAAAACGTATCCACCTAAATTAACCTTTGACGACTTAAACCTGCCCGAAGTTTTTATAATTCTCTAAGTAACAGTTGCTACTGGGACTCATGTATGTTTTGGGTTCATCATTTGCCTACAAAAATATATAAGGGGCATGTTCTTGTAGGTTTCAACCTAAACACAGAGATCCAACGCACATATTTATCAGTGAATTGAAACGAACATTTAAAACTAGGGACAAGGAGGGAACTTAGGTAACTCTCGAAAGATCATGAAACAAATCAGGGATCTTTTATAATACATTTTTCAATTTTTTTTTACCGATTCTTCCTTGGCGTATTGTTTATACTTTCGAATACACTCACGCAGTTAAAAAACATGATTGTGGTAAACATAATCTAATTCCAACATATTATAATAAGATTTATGATTGTAGTTTAAACATATTATGATCATTATTAGTATCATTAAATATAGTCGTAATATCATTGCAATACATGATCATACTATATTTTCAAGCAATCATATTATGATCCAAAGCAATAATAATATGGCCCAATATTATCATATTATGATCCAACTTAATTATATTTATGATCCAATGATCCACTTAAAATTTGCTTGTAAAAATATCATAGCTTTGACAAACTCCAACAATAAACACTAATGGAAGAGCATTCTACAAATGGTATGCATCTTAAACATATTATGAGTACTCGTGTAGAGACTTAATGGTTTTACATACTATAATATGGTTAGCTATTTATCATTATTAGTTGTTCGAAATATAATTATATATAAATGTTTACAGTAACTAAAATATTGTTGAAATTAAATTAAAATAACAAAAATGTATATGTGTACGATAACAGTATATTGCTACAAAGAACATAGTATAGTTGTCGTAATCAAGCCGAACCATATTTTTCATCTGCGTGCTAAGACCGTGATTTGCGTCGATTATCTTTACGTCACTTTTTAAACTTTTGCATGAAATATATGAAAAAATTTACAAATTTTCCAAAGGGGGCAAGGTTTGTGGAACTACTGAGGTGTAAATAAAGACCTTTTGTATAAGGATTTACTACTGTTGAAAACCTTAGGACATGAAGATTGATATTTTAGTAAAGTTAAAAAATTTTATAAATTTTTAGGACGTCATTTACTTTAAAAACTTAAAAATTATAATATGGTGATTTTCCATGAAGAAAAATATAAAATATGAATTAATGTAAAATGTTAACGCTTAATGATATCATAACAAAATTTTTAACTAATATAGGCTCAATTATCCTTAAATCAACGACATTATAGCTTTTGTAATTTTTTATTTTCAAATACCAAAATTCCTAAACCGGGGAAAATGTGTTCCAAATACTGAGTTTTTTTATAAATGTGCCTGCTGTGACGTTATTTACCGTGTAATAGTAAAAAGACTTTGTAGATATTTAAGAAGCATAAAGGGTTATACAAATATGAAGCAATTTTGTGGATCGGAGCTTTGACATTTAAGAATTTTTTACTCAAATATAAATTTTTTTTTTTAAATTGGCCAAGTTTGCTTAGGTCTGGGGGGTGTTGTGTCCGCTTAAGTGATCCAAAATTTACTTTACACGCTTTTGCGTAAAATTTTATTTTCGGATTATATAAAAATTGTATATAGTCCTGAAGAAATTTTTTTTCTACAAAAGAAAAAAATATATAGGCCTTTTAGGGAAAAAACTTAATAAATACGGCAGTTTTTACATGTTTGGATGCGTTTAACTTTTTATAGGGACAAGATTGTTTTTATTTTATTTAGAATTTTATCATCAATATAGGTGATATTTTGGAAAAAAAAAATCGACCCTCCGAATGTCCGCCACATCTAAAAAACCACAAAAAGATCGAGCAAAATTAAAAAAATAAATAACCTAAATAAATATAAGAACATTTTTTGCAGATCTTCTTAAGGACTATTTATATTTTAAATTTCATCTTATTCGCATAATAAATGGATTTTTGGCGATTTTTTCAAGAAAATTGAAACCCGAGGTGCAAATCAACTCGAAAATACCTCAGCTCTAACCATGTGCAATTTTGTAACAATATCTTTAATAGTTCCCGATATACCGAATAATTAAAAAAAAAAACCACTGTGCATGGGCGATAGAAAATATAACTGCATCTAGAAAAATTTTAATCTCGGAGAATTTGAACATGATTCTTTTAAATTAAAGTGGATTATTGTGTATTTCTCTTGAAAAAACAACTTTGTCATGTCGAAATATTTGGACGCGATATATTTTCCGGTCCCGTTTGTAATAAGTTATTTCAATAAAAGCATCGTATTTATTATTAGTTTATTGGTTCGACATACTTATAATATAAGTAAGTATAATGCTTTAACTAAGCCCACTGGTAATGAATTGTCTGCCTTATTCGCTACTATCTGTTTTTGCTAATGAAGTGCTATTGACTTTTTGGCTTTTTGTCAGCTGCTTTCTTGCAATATTGTTTTAATTCCTAGGAATGAAGTACAAGAACGCGACGTAAGTGGCCTAAGATGTGACCAATCATGAAATAAATATTAAAGACAAATCTCATTAAAAGTAGCTAAGACCAAGAAAAAGTATATTTGGTGGCCATTGCCTAATGATAAAACTAAGTTTAGTACCAAATACATTTCATTATAAAAATTTTTTATATTTTTTTTGTAATATAAAGCTAGAAAAAACAAGCCTTAATTTCTCAAGCTTAGTTTTCGGTCCCGATGAACCTTACTGTATAAATGCTCATATACAATTATTTTTTTTAGCTTTAAATTGTTTAATCGCCTTTTTTCCTAAATTATTTTTTTTACACATCCATGCTGTAAATAAAGACACAACCTGAGTAAATATGTATAAAAAAAAACTATGTAGGTACTTAAAAAAGCTTTATAATTTTACGATATTTTTCATTTTTTGTTTAGTCTTCTTGCACTTTGCATCTTTACCCCTTGACAAAAAGGAAGTTTTAAAAACAAAACATTTGACAGCAATTCAAGTATCTTACACATGAGGTTGGTACGAGTAGATTGTGTTGCACACAGTATGATGTGTTGCAGTAGTTACTTAAGTGTTTGTAATAAAAAAGAGAGAAAAACTGGTAAATATTTTTTTTCTTTAAACATAAACTTTTAATAATACTTACCAAACCACAAAAACACCACCCAGATGTTTTGTTTTCGAAAAAAAAAAACTAAAATATTTAACACCCTTTAAAAATAAAAACACAAAACTACTTACTCGTACTACATACATATTACAGTATCTGAAAAGTGTTCAAAGTCTAGCAAATATTCATTACAGATACTCATACGAGTACATATCTGCAATGTAAAATCAACATGTTATTGTGTGTGTGTGCATAAGATACTGCAACCTATCGGTTGGATGCAGACAGTTATTGCTCATATACATATGTATATTATAAAATTCTGTTCATTTGTGTATGCCTGTGTATCTAAATCTTTATTGAGTATCTTTAACCATTAAGTGTTCAATATAAGTTGTTTTTCTGTATTTTTTTTTTTCCTTTTACTCCTTTATACATTTTTTTGCTTCCAATCTTCTAACAAGTTTTTGGTTTTATCCACTTACATACTTATGCATCTTCATGATTACCCAGCAGTTCTATATTGATTACAAAATATAAAGAATTTTCTATAATGTCTTATTACCTAGCTGATTTCAATTTATGTATTGTGCACTACATAATGCAAAGAGCAGTCAATTGGTTACTTTATACATCCAAATCTAGCGTGAGGTCAATTATCACTTTATTGTATCTAAGTTATCTAGGGTGATTACTGTATTTTACCCACCAGAAGTAATCTATTGAGTTTTTAAGTTTTTCATTTCCATTTCAAAGTATATAAGGCTGGGTGTATTATTATTTTTACTCCCTTGTTAGACTAATCAGTAGTCATTTCGATAGTCGATCTATTTTAATTAACTAAACTTTACAGTCAGGCTCGGATCCATATCAAACATTTAGGGGGGGGGGGGGTCTAAAAATCAAACTTTGTTTAGGGGGGAATTCCTATTTCCCATCTCTGTATCCCAGCCTGGTTTACATGAATCAGGTTATTATAACTAATACGTGAGTTCCCTGAAAATTAGGCAACAACTAAGAACATACTATTTGACAGTCCCTTGCTGTTTCTGTAGGATTAATTGACTTCTGTCTAGGACACGCACATGTTCAAATGACCAGCCACATAGTGGTTATCCCAATGATGGATAAAATCTGTAGTTCGGGACACTAGACAGCTAGAACAGCTGGGTACTTATACATACATATTTATGTGAATGTGTTTGTTTGCCATGTTTGTGTGTGGTAAACGCATGTGCCCTTTTCATTTAGTCCGTGTTAATTACCAAGTTTTGTTTATTGGTACTTGACTTCTTATTCAAGTATTTTTTTGTATTATCAATTTTCTAAGGATCCTAAGTGCTTTTTAAGGTTGTAATTTTTAATTGATGTTCAATATTTGTGTGCTTCAAGATGATTTTTAAATAATAATAAAAATATTAATATGTATGCAAGTGGAAAGGATACTTAGTATGTAAATCGGTTTAATATTTAAATATGTATAGCGTGGAGTTAGAGTAAATTAAGTCATTATTAAGTGTTATTTAACAGTTAAGAGTTAAGATTGTGATTTTCTTTAGATTGTAGAATCTCATCAAACATTTTTAAATCATAATGTTCTGTTAATGGCTGTATAAAAACTGTCTTGAGTACCGCTCTCAAGTAAAATAAGTACAATAATAACAAGGCAAAATAAACTATTAGAAGGCAGTAAAGAAAGGCATGTACTGATTTCTATTTTGGCTGTAGCACGGGACAATTATGGCGGATACTTCAGGAAATTGGCGTCACTAATTCTACTGACAATTTGTCGTCGGAAATATTATTGAATTACTTTAATGAATATTGTATTCTCCCGGAATTGTCACATCATGGTTTTTCATTTAAAGAGTGAAATCGAAAAATCCTTAACTTCAATTTCCCTGCTCTGTTTTTGGCCTCTAAATTTTTAGCAGCATTCCTGTCAGGAACTTTTTGAGCCTTGTATGTTTTTAAACCTGCATTAGCTTTAATTTTTCGTACCAAATAGCCCGACCACTAAGCTAACTGGGCTGCTTTACTACCTGATGTTTTGGGAGCTCTTTTGAAAATGCTTTATATTTTTTTTGGCTTTAGAAACATCATGTTGACAATTCCTTCTACCTGAACCAGGTTTTCTATCAACGGACAAGTTCTCCCGATACTGTTTAATAACATTGGAAACAGTTTGATGGCAGATCTTTGAATGCTTGGCCAACTTTTTGTAGAACCAAGTTGGGTTTTGCTGAAAATATTTTAGAATTTTAGTATGCACTTTTCTCTGTTCACTCATTTGAATCAGATTAACAACAAATGAATATAATTGACATTAAACATAATAACTGACATGCTTTACTTGGGATAAAAGTTTTAATGAAAAACGTGTGTTAAGAATTTTACGATCTCACTCTTGTTTCTACAAAAAGTTGACCAAAAAATCAAAGGTCTGCCATCAAACTGTTTCAAATGTTATTAAACAGTATCGAGAGGACTTGTCCTTTGGTAAAAAACCTGCTTCAGGTAGAAGGAATAGACCACATGATGTTTCTAAAGCCAAACAAATAGAAAGCATTTTCAAAAGAACTCCCAACGCATCCGGTAAGAAAGCAGCCCGGTTAGCTCAGTGCTCGAACTATTTGGTACGAAAAGTTAAAGCTAATGCAGGTTTAACAAGTAAGAAAGTATATAATACCCTACACTACACTAAGTATATAATACCCTATGAGCAAAAACATTTTTCTTTCAAAATTTCAATAATTTGTGTTCGTGAGCGATTTTCGGAAGTGGGCCTTATATGGGAGCTATGACCAATTATGGACCGATCACCATGAAATTAGGTGGTGGAATTAATGTCTATATTAAAGTTATTTATGTTGCATTTCATGTGTACACCAACATTTTTAGTAGATTTATGCTCGTTATAGTGATTATCGGAAGCAGGCCTTATACGGTAGCTATGATCAATTATGGACCGATCATAATAGAATTTGGTTACATGAATTCCGTATATAGAAAACTCACTTGGAAAAAAACTTGTGTAGATACCGATATAAACTAAACATTTATGACAGATAATGTCCAATTTCGGGAGGATATTTGTATGGAGGCTAGGTGAAATAATGAACCGATTTCAGCCAGTTTCAATAGGCTTGGTCCTTGGGCAGAAAAAATGATATGTACCAAATTTTATCGAAATATCTTTAAAATTGCGACCTGTACTCTGCGCACAAGCTTTACATGGACAGCCAACCAACCAGCCAGCCAGCAAGACGGACGGACGGACGGACATCGTTTTATAGACTCAGAAAGTGATTCTGAGTCGATCGGTATACTTTAAGGTGGGTGTTAGACTAATATTTTTGGGCGTTAAAAACATCTGCACAAATCCATTATACCCTCCCCACTATGGTGGTGTAGGGTATAAAAACATACAAGACTCAAAAAGTTCCTGATAGGAACGATGCTAAAACTTTAGAGGCCAAAGACAGAGCACGGAAATTGAAATCAAGTTTTATAAAAAAATATACCTGCTGTATAATGGACGACGAAACATATGTTCTGCCAAATTTTTTCCCAGCTTCAGAGTTAATATTTTTATGTTGCTGATGCTCAAGGGAAAGTTGTAGAAAAGTTTAGGATCCTAAAGCAGAAAATATCCCCAAAAAGTTCTTGATATGGCAAACAATATGCAGTTGCTGCAGACATTTGTGACATAGGTCATTATAAATACCATAATTTATATCAAGGAATGTCCATTCATAAGACTTCTTAATGTGTCCCCTTATTTCAGGCCTGCTTTGGCATCCTGTCACTATGGTAAGCTAGGTCTTGAGTGGTACAAGAAAAATAATGTGATATTTGTAGCAAGAGAGGCAAATTCTCCAAACTGCCCGGAGCTAAGGCCAGTGGAGAGATATTGGCCTCTTGTTAAAAGAGAATTGAAGTGCACATAAAAGGTGTCTGAAAGTGTGTTAGATTTTAAACAGAGATGGACTACCTGTTCGAACAAAGTGACTTAAAGCACTATAAAAACTTTAATGGAAGGGTTTCCGGAAAAGGTTTTATGTATGTTAAGATTTTTTCGATCTCACTCCTTAATAGACTTGATGGCATCACTTGCCATATATGCCACATTGGATATTGGATAGTCAATTGTATCATTGTAATCTAAAGTGTAGGGTTTCTTATTATCATTGCACTTTGGGAATCTCTTTACAAAGTATATAATGTTGGAAGTATTATACTTTTTACTCCCATGTTAGACTAATCTGTAGTCATTTCAAAAGTCGAATTATTTGATCACGATTTTTCATTTATAAAGTCGCAGGTCAATGCTAATAAGCCAGAAACCAAAGCCGCGCTCAAAGCCAACAAAGCACATGCAATCGGTCAAATTCAGTTAACACTTCGTATGCGCGACACCCAGCAAAGCCGCGACGAACATTTGTACAATGTTATATTCCATACATGAGGGCATCGATAGGCTTTTACAATGAATAAACAATTTTGTTAATCCAAATATTATTTTTGTCATCAATGAGCAATTGTCTCGAGAGAAGGGCTCTGCAAATGCTCCATGGGGGCTTAAATTTGGGTACCTTCTACACGTAACATTTTAAAACACGTGCCATTTTGTTGTTTCCCATTCGATTTCAAAGATTTTTATATTTTTGGAAAGCGCTAGGCTTGGTATTGAAATCATGGTTATGATTTCCGAGTTTTAAGCATTTCAAAATTTAAATTCAAAAATTTTGCCATAGTTTGGCCGCTTTTTTTTAAATATAGGGCGTAATTTTTTTGTTAGCCAATATTATTCCAATAATATACAAAAGATTTCAAACTAATATCAATTATGGATCCAAAAATAAACCATTTTCAATTTAAAAATTCTAAAAATTTTAAATTTTTGCAGCTTTTGCACCTTAACTCTTATTATATTAAAAAAAAATTATTTAAGAACATAATAATTTCATGTTTTTCTGTAAGGTATCTTTACGGAGAACATTTTGGTTAAAAAAACATGTCGTATTTTTTGCAACTGCGCCCTTCGCAATTTGACCTATTTTTTTATCAACATTTCAACTTTGGGCCACATGTTCTAAAATCCCAAAGCTCGGGTCAGAAAACTGAAAGCAGTTTTATAAACCTTGATCCGCAAAGAATTTTCCCAGCCCCGAAGGAAATGTGGACCTTATGGGTGGAATTGTAAAAACTACAATTTTTGGGATTTTCGCTCCAATTTTTAGGAAGTGTGGGATTCCCTTTAACCTTTTGACAAGTTTTTTTACATATTGTTATTTAAAATGACATATTTAAAAAACATTGAATATTTAATTGAGTTTTGTCAATACAAAAAGATTTTATTACATATTTATTGAGTTTCTAAAACTAAAATTTGTATAAAAATTATAATAGGTTTGCAAATATAAGAAACAAATTGATTCGCATTTACTCCGAACTAATGTTTTTTCTTTAGATAAGTTAATTTTTGGTCTTACAAACAAAATTTCAAGTCAATATCTCAATTAGATTCAAAAATATTATAAGTACTAAAATATGAAAAAGTGCTATATTATCGAAGTTACCCTATTTTAATCATAGCACCGCTTCTGGAGCATTTTTTGGGTCCACTTTCATAACATAAACCACGTAAATTTTATCTCGATAGCACTAGCCATTTAGAAGTACCAGATTTATTTCCAAAAAATTTTGATTCTTGCCCCACCGTACAATGCTATTTTACATGAAATATATGAAAAAAATTTTTCAAAGGAGGCAATGTTTGTGGAACTTTTGAAGAGTAAGTAAAGGTCTTTTATATAAGTATTTGCTATTGTTGAAAATCTTAGGACATGAAGATTGATATTTTTGTAAAATTAAATAATTTTATAAATTTTTGGGACGTCATTTACTTTAAAAACTTAAAAAATTATAATATGTTGATTTTCCATGAAGAAAAATTTAAAATTTAAATTAATGTAAAATTTTAACGCTTAAAGATATCATAACAAAACTTAGAACTAATATAGACTCAATTGTCCTTAAATCAAAGGCATTATAATCTTTGACATTTTTTATTTCCAAATACCGAAATTCTTAAACCGGGGAAAATATGTTCCAAAAACTGAGTTTTTTAAGTAAAGTGTCTAGTGGGACGTTATTTACCATGTGATAGTAAGATAAGATTTGCATATATTTAAGAAAAATATTAAGTTATACAAGTATGAAGCTTTTTCGAGGATTGGTGCTTTAACTTTTTAGATTTTTTTTACACACATCTAAATTTTTTTTTAAAATTGGCCAAGTTTGGATAAGTCTGGGGGGTGTTGTGTCCGCTTTATTGATCTAGAATTTACTTGACACGCTTTTGCATTAAATTCTCCTTTCGGATCATATAAAAATTGTATATAGTCCTGAAGAAATTTTTTTCTACAAAAGAAAAAATATATGGGCCTTTTTGGGAAAAAAACTTAAAAAATACGGCACTTTTTGCATCTCCCAACTTTGGTTGCGTTTAACTTTTTCTAGGGACAATATAACTGTTAGCAAGTTTCTTTAATTTTATTTAAAATTTTATTGTCAATATAGGTGATATTTTAGAAAAAAAAAATTACACTCCTTAGGCCCGCCACACCTAAAAAACCATAAAAAGATCGAGTAAAATTAAAAAAAAAGAATAAATAAACCTATATATCTCTTCAACTAATAGAGATAACCTACACATGTAAGCGTAGTTTTTGTAAATCTTCTTAAACATTCTTTATATTTTAAATTTCAGGTGATGCGGATCATAAATGAGTTTTTGGCGATTTTTTTAAAAAATTTGAGACCCGAGGTTATCAATTTTGAGGGGCAACGCACTAGCCCCCACTAGCGCTAGGAAGCTTAACAACTGCAAATCAATTTAACTCCAACCACGTGAAATTTCGTGACAACATCTCAAATACTTCCCGAGATACCGAATTATTTCCAAAAGCAAACTATTCTAAACCACTGTGCATCGGTATTATCTACAAATCATAACTACAAAATGAGATGTTAATTGAACAATTGTTGATATGTATGTTCAAGTATGAAGATAAAACAGAATTTTATCCAAATTATTACAATTTAGTAATTAACTAAAACATAAGCAATTTGGTTAACAAATTTGCAAATATAAACGTATTAGTTTGCTGTGGTAGACACAATTAAATCAATTGCAGCTGCAGTAATTTACTTAAAACAACTATTGTTATAACCAAAGATGCCTTATTATTTCTTATTAATTACGTAATTAGTTGATTGATTAATATCATGCAAATATATGTATGTGTGTACGTACATCATTGAATAATTAGAAATGAATATGAGAACTTGATGAATTTAAATAAACTATTCACATGTATAATAATATTTGCCACAAACATACGTACATACACAGTTAAAGTTATTTAAAACTGTTAGCATGGTTGGTAAAAAGATACAGCTCTTCGTTTATGCTTCGTTTTGTTAAATTTGGTTAACCACAAATGCTTAACAATAATGAAATTGTGCATACTTGAATAAACTTAAATACAGATACACAATACATACATACATGTTGTATACATATTCCATAACAGTCCTTTTTGCATGCATATGTATGTATGTTTTTTATATATATTTTATATTGCATATTTTTGTTTTTTTTTGGTAAAATGAACAATTTTAATAGACCAACACCTCTTTGTCATGTAATAAACTTTAATGGACATGTTCTTAATAAAATTTCATTAAATATATATTTTTTTGCCTCTATCCCTCACTTCATTTCTCATCATTTTTTTGTATTGTTGGTCTATAAAAGTTAAAGAAATTCATATAGACTGTACATAACTACATTCATGGGATAATAGACTACATACAAGAAGTGGTATTTATTTTTTATTTTGTGGTTAGAGAGTTTCAGTTAAAGGAGTATGTAGTCTAAGCCCAAAGTGTATTAAGACAAAGAAGTGAGAAATTTTGAAGACAATTTTAATCCAACAATATTTTGAGCTACAAGACAGTGTTTCGGAGTTAAAAGTTGAACACTAGCAATTAAGTATAAAACAAATGGAAAAGTATTGAAATTATATGAGTCACTCAATTTCAAAGTGCCGATTTTTGTACATTTCTTTCTTTCTGATTTTGCATATTTTCAATATCAAATTTTGTATACAGAAATTTATGTACTATAGTGTAATATTCCGGGAACACAGCTGTATGTATGGTATTTTCAACACAAATTGTTCTTTTAAAATAGGAATAACGTGTTAAAATTGTAATGTTAAAAAAGTTTGGAAAAATATAAAATTGGTCCATAACTCTGGTTCTATTTGACCGATTTCAAGCATTTCTGATCAACAAATCCTTTAATGTAGGTCTTATCTTGCCTTCAACAGACAGACGGACGGACATAGCTAGATCGTCTTAGAATTATATAAGGACCCAGAATATATACAGCTTTGTGGGCCTGCGATGAATATTACGATGTGTAACAAAATCTATATTCCTCCATATTTTTGTGGTGGTTATAAAAATGTTGAGAAGATTCGTTCAGTTTTCGTTCTTAAGTTTTCACTACACGCAGAGAAAAAATATTGTTGTGCATGTTTACAGTAACCATTTCAACATTTTTAAAAGTTTTTTAACAATTTTATAGTTACAGTAACTATTTACATGATTGTGGTAACAATAATATGGTTAACTTACGATTAAAATGATTGTATAAATCATATATATGGTTACAGTAAACAAATATATGTTTGTGGCAACCATTGTTATGATGAGTCTTTATATCATAATATGTTGTTCTCAGATTATGATATTAATTAGCCGAGAGCAACATAATATGATAAAACCTTAATCATATAAATGGTTGTCATAAACATATACTTGTTTACTGTAACCATATATATGATTTATACAATCATGTGAATCGTAAGTTAACCATATTATTGTTATCACAATCTTGTTACTGTAAACATGCAGAAGAATATTTTTGCTCTGCCTATAAAAACACAATTTTTCAGAAATTTTGGAATTTAACAATAAGGGTCTAATTTTATAAAACGAAACGACAAACGTTAAAATTCATGTTTCAAATCCTTTTCCCAGTATTCTTCATACAAATTGCTTACGCTTCCAAACGTTTCGTTTTATAAAATGAGGCCCTAAGTTTTAAAAATAACTTATGGATTAAAAATTTTTAGAAGTGAAGCTCTTAATTGAGTGCAGTTTGTTATTTTAATATTTAGGAATGCTTACTAGCTTATGTAAAATTGTACTTTTTCAGTTTAATGCCAGCAGTATTTATCGCAGCTAATATATTTTAGTTTATTGAGAAGCATGGGAGGTATTAAATAAAGTGGCACCCTCAAGTCAACAGATTGCTCAATAACTTGTGGCACTATTATATATGTATATTCCTCTGGTGAGCTGTACGAGACGAAATTTTTGGACGGATGCCTGGTTACATAACCTTACCTATATATTGTTACGTTTTTACCTTTTAAAAACGTGGGTTTATTTCTTTTAAATAAACCGGATACTTTTGATTGCAAATAAAAAGCAGTTTTAGTAGTTTAAAATTTTAACAACTCTTTATTTATTTAGAATGTACAACAACAACAGAATTAAATAGTCACTCACTGTCTTTATACACGTTTATCAATTCGCAGAAATGCACACAAACTTTATAATGTACAAACACACATGTACATGACAGTTGATGTTAACTCTAACAGCGACAATGATCAACTCAAGTCACGACTGCTAGCTCTGCCACTATTTATACACGCGCCATCTATCGGGAATCTTCTACAATGCTCTTAACGGACATACTAGTACATTCGAATTCCAGAGCCTTCGATGTCATTGCCAGCAGCCCAAACATTTAGTGTTGCCATACTTACAAACAATGCCAATAACCGCATGCTCCTGATGGACGTGCCTTTAAACATGATGAATGCAGCAGGCAGTCGTTACAGACCGTTGAATTCAAATCTTCATTGCATATTCGTAACAATATGTATGTTTGGGCGGGTCGATTTAAAAATCGTCCACGTTTCAAAGAAAACCGTACTTTAGGGATCAAAATAAGAAACTTTGGCCAAGGAACCATACCTCTAAATTGAATTCTGATGTTCTTTATTTTGACCCAAAAGTAAAATTTTGAAAAATTCCAATTTGACCCATTACAAAAAAAAAAAAAAAAATTTCAAGTCAATATATCAATTAGATTCAAAAATATCCCACTTTAAAATTCCGTTCTTCTAAAATATTTCACATTTTCATATATTAGTATAAAATGTGATTAAGTCAGAACCATTGAATTGTTGCTGAATAAAATAGTATTAAGAAAATTTCTACAAATTTTTTAGTATGAAAATGTGAAATATTTTTGAAGAACGGAGTTTTAAACGGAGTTTTGAATCTAATTGAGATATTGACATGAAATTTTTTTGTAAGACCAAAAATTAACTTGTAGTTCGGAATAAATGTGGATCAAATTGTTCCTAATATTTGCAATCCCATTAAAATTTTGATACAATTTTTAGTTTTAGAAACTCAGTAAATATGTAATATGCAATAAAATCTTTATTTATTGACAAAACTCAATGAAATTTTCAACGTTTTTTTAACTTTAATAAAAAAAACTTGTCAAAAGGTCAAAGGGCATCCCGGAATTCCTAAAAATTGGAGCGAAAATCCCAAAAATGGTATTTCGGAGCTGGGAAATTACTTTGGGAATAAATAGGGATCACATCAAGGTTTCTAAAGCTGCTTTCCATTTTCTGATTCCAGCTTTGAAATTTTAGAACATGTGGCCCAAATTTGAAATTTTGATAAAAAATAGGTCAAATTCCGAAGGGCGTAGGGCCGACATATTCAAAAAACAAGACACGTCGTTTATACCAAAATGTTTTGCGTAAAGATGCCTTACGGAAACACATAAAATTCTTATATGTTCTTAAATAAAGTTTTTTTTTTTTTTTTTTTTTAATAAAAAAAGAGTTAAGTTACCTTTTCGACCAAAAAACTGCAAAAATGTACTATTTTTTGAATTTTTAAATTGAAAATCGTTTATTTTTGGATCCATAATTGATATTGCCCTGAAATCTTTTGTATATTAATGGTAATTTAGTTTTCTAATTAACAAATGAAATTCGAGTCCATTTGGTTGAAAACTAAGCCCTATATATAAAAAAAGCGGACCAAGGTATGGCAAAATTTTAAAAGTTCAATTTAGAAATGCCTATAACTCGGAAATTATAAGACATAAATATAACACGCAAGCATGACGCGTTAAGACCTAGCCAAGCGCTTTCCAAAAATATACAAATCTTTGATATCGGATGGAAACAAAAAATGGCACGCGGTTAAAAATTTTACATGTCAAAGGTACCCTAATTTGATCCCCCATGGCGCCGCTCCTGGAGCATTTGTAGGGTCCATTTTAATAATTTAAACTCGAATAATCCTTGGCTATGCCCTTGTCAAATTTTATCCCGATCGGACCAGCCGTTTAGAAATGCCAGATTTATTTTCAAAAAATTTTGATTCTGCCCCACTGTGGAGCGTATGATAAATATAAATGTGATGTAGGTAATAAATAATATTAATCATACGTCTATGAGAATCAGCATTGCTTTTTTTAAGATTTTTTTTTAAACTCTAAACCAACATAACTTTTGCTCGCATTGAGCTAAATGATTAACACGAATAGTTTTAGCGTGCTTAAGTAGCGGAGTATTCAACAAGCACAAAATGCCGTTCGTGTCATAATAAACAAATTTGGAAAAATGTGCTTAGTCAAATTCTCCAAATTTGTTCCTTGGGTCAAAATAAGGAACATCAGAATTCATTTTAGAGGTATGGTTTCTTGGGCAAAGTTTCTCATTTTGATTCCTAGAATACAAATCGACCCACCCTAATGTATATCAAAAGGTTTTAATAATGGCTAGTTGAATTTTAGAAAAACTAAAAAAAATATTGAAAATATTTTTTCTAGAGTTTAAACTAGCCATTATTAAAACAGTAATTGTCATATTAGTATTCGGTATCTAATGCATTTTAGTGTAGGGTATAAAAAGAACGAATTGAAACAACTGTTAAAATAATCATTTTTTAAATAACACACACAAACGTATGAAATTACATTGTATATCCCAGTTGTTCGTGTTTTTCGATATCCTCAATTATTGTTATAGGAATTGGAAATAACTCCATGTCATATGAGGAAATCACTGTTAATATTATCGAATAAATTTCGCAAATTTCTTCGAAAATAGTCACATGCAAGAGCTTAAATGCATAGTTGGGAGAAGTAAACTAAGTATTTTGAAAATAAATTTTTTAACCGGTTGTTCTTTTTTTTCACATGGGCGAAGATACTTTAGGATCGCCACTGTAGGGGCTCAATGCATGATATCTGTGACATGTAAAAGTTGTAAATGCTTGTCATTTTTTGGGTTTCACCCAATTCTGAATATTTTCATATAATTTTAATGCTGTTGATTATTTATCTGTTATGGATCAAAATTTTCTATCAGGCCTTTGTTGTCTGTCTATTAGTTAACGAATTTTTATTTTACATTGTCAGTAAAGTTTTCCTTAAACCTTAAAATCAAGTATTGCAGAAGTCCTTGATGTATACGAGAATTTGAACAATTGGGATACTATACTCGTCCCATCATCTCTATCTGTATAAATGAAAATGTTTATTTGTTTACATACATTCAAACTTATTTGGTTTTTTATATAAATGTGTATGTTATTATTGCGTTCAAAGAGTTTAATGAAAGTACGTATATAAAAATGCTTTAACAAAAATCTTTTAAGACTTCATTTTGTTGGCATACATACGGTAGTACTCTAATATTATATGTATGTGTTTAAAGGGTATTTTCTAAGGAGGTACAGTACTTTTTACTTTTAAATAATAAGTCTTTTGTATAATATAAGCTTAAACTAAGATCACTTAAACTTTTTATTACAAACCGTTTAACGTATATAATTTTCAAATACAGGATATAATCAGTTATGTTTATATCTTAATCTATATCTTTGGTACTAATTACATAGGTCAATAGCAGTAGAAGGCTTAAATAACCACTATATAGATTTTATGCATCATGGCTACCTAAGAACAAAAATGGCAAAATTTTGTTTACAAAATTTTTTACGACGTGCCATGCAAATGGGTATCAGTCGGCGGTCTTTACAGCGAATTTTGGTACAAGATTTGAAGATGTTTCCATACAAAGTCCGGACGGTGCATCAGCTGTTAGCTGCTGACCGCCAATCGCGTCTAACATACGCTTAACCCATCCTTAATCACCACCAAGAGGAAGATGATTTTTCATCAAAAATAATCATGAGTGATGAGGACCATTTCCATCTTAGCGGGTACGTAAATAAGCAAAATTTACGCTTGTGGGGCACTGAAAATCCGCGTGTAACCCACGAAGAGCCATTACACCTGCTCAAAGTCACTGTATGGTGTGCTGTTTTCGCTGGAGGAGTCATCGGACCTTTTTTCTTTGAAGACGTCGCGGGCCAAACGGTTACTGTGAATGGTGAGCGCTACAGAGCAATGATCAACGAGTTCTTTTTGCCGCAACTTGATGAATTGGGATTGGAAAACATGTAGTTCCAACAGAACGGTGCAACGGCACACACTGCACGTGCCACAACCGATATGCTGAAGGATGTATTTCCCGGGCGCCTAATCTCCCGTTCTGGCGATTTGCACTGGCCAGCATGATCGCCTGATTTGACCGCTCCAGACTTCTTTTTGTGGGGCTTTTTGAAGTCACGGGTTTATGTCAACAAGCCTCAGACTCTTGCAGCTCTTAAGGACAATATCCGTCAAGAATGTGAGGACCTATCGCCGGAAGTTTTGGCCAAAGTGATGGAAAATGCCATAAAAAGGGCTCAAATGACAATCAACTGTGGCTGCGGCCATTTACATGACATCATATTCTCGATGTAAAAAAAATTAAAAGACAAAATAAAAATAATCCACAAGAAGAATCAAAGTTTTTCAATTTTTTTTTTAATTACAGCCAAAAAACATCGGAAGTTTACTTTTGCGCCACCTTGTAATATCAAATTTAAGCAAAAAATATATTTTTTACGTGAAAATAGCTAATTTTTGGTTTTTAAAAAAAAATCATGAAAAATCGAAAAAGGCAGAAATTGTTTAGATTTATTGCTTTATCGTAAAGCCACATATAATAGGAACAAAATGAGATATCGATCTTGAAAATCCATTGATTATTTTCGAATTTATTCACAATTAAGTGAGTTCGCTCATTTTCACAAAATTTTAGTTTTTTGTTTGATATACATTAAATTGTGCAGTTAATGTTCTTCTTTCCATGGATTGAATTTTGAAAACATTTATGTACAAATTATGTACATTATATGTACAAATTTTCACATATATATTACGTTTCAATCGGCTCAGTAGTTTCGGAGTTAGAATTTAAAATTTCCATAGGATTTAAAATTTAGACCAATTTGTACTATTGGAACCACAATACATCAAAATTGTGTCGTGGTTTAAAAGGCATTTAAATTTTTTCGATTTTGTTGCCTTGTGTTATTGTACAAAGAAAATTAGTATTTCAGAAGAAAAACCCGTTTTTTTTTTCAAACCAGAAATATTTTCTAAAAAAGGTGTTTTATGCACATGGAATATGTTATAATAATCTTAAAATATGCTCTTAAAATTAAAATTTTTAAAGCAAAAAAAAATATTTTAATTAAAAAAAAAATTATCGTATTGAAAAAATAAGAAAAACATAGCAATTTTTCAAGAAGTAAAGTAGTTTTTTTAAATGTTTGCTTTGATGTAGATTCTAAATATTCAAGTGTTTAAGAGTTCAACCAGTACATTATCCAAAGCAATACAAGGTTATTGTTGAAATTTACGTTTTTCAGGCCGATTTTCATTGCATTCCAATCACGATCTATATGGTTCCGATAACAGCGAAATGACTAATGAGTTTTAAGTGCGTTAAAATTAACCTTTTTAATTCATCCCATCACCCCAAGTATTGTTCTGCACCACTGTTACGAGAGAGAAACCATTAAGTTTCCAGTAGAACGACCATTGTGGAATCCATATTGACCATCATTGAATAGTTCAACACGCTCTCCATAACTTTCGCGAGCTCAGAACCAATTGCTTTCCCTACAAGAAATAAATGACCGAAACTAATACACACAAAAGATGTTTACTAACACATTTGCACACATTTTATATTCGACCGAACATATGTCATTGTTGATGGAAATATCCATCATCGTTGACCAATGTATGTTTCAGAGTTGCATTATTGATGTTAAAAAGTAAATCCCCGAATAGTTTTCATTTATTTGTGTGTCGTGCGAATAGTTGAAGAGTGTTAAAAAGTTAAATATATTAATATATTTATCTTTTTAACACAATCGCTATTAGTTATTGTAAATACAAAAACAAAGTGTAAAAAATTAATATTTTCGAAAGAGTGATTGGGTAAGTTGGCAAAATAGTTCACAACAATAGACACACAAATATAACTTCATTTTTTTTATTAATTACAGCACATTTGACTCAAGACCTGTTTCAGATCGATGTTACGCCCTCAGAAGATTTCTGTGACAAAATATCTGGTCTTAAAGACAAGAAAGGATGGATTTCTAAGAACTACGAAAGCAAAGTAAGTTGATTAATGAATTAAAAATTAAATAGTACATAATCTTAAACAATTTGTTACTCCCTTAACAGGAAATTCGAGCGTCCTCATCCGGGCATAAGTTACAATCCCTCTTCAAATTTTAAATGTTTTTTGAAAAAGCAGTTTTAACAGTTATTTTGTATTTAATTGTATTAGTTTTATTTAATTTATTTAATATAAAGAAATTTGAAAAAAATAAATTAAATTAATCCTGTTTTATTTCAACTGATATGTCCGTCAACAGTGACGAATATATCCAACAAGGTTGATAGTCAACTGTGGCCGATATTTCAATCAAGTTTTACTAGTCACATTTGACTAATATTTATATCATCGTTGCCTATTAAACAATATTAGAGTAAGCAGTTCAGATATATGTTCAATGAACGATTAAATGCATAAATTAGAGAAGGATGCAAAATCACACACGGAAACTTTAGTGTTTCCATCACTTTTTTCATATTGGCCTTAAGAAAATGATAGAAACTTTGTTCTACGCGATGATGGATATTTCTATCAACAATGCCAGTCATATGACCGTTAAAATGACCGTCACTGTTCTTGTAGGGTTAGTTATGGGTTTTAGTTATCCTGGTTGGATGGCTCTTATTTTTAGGAAATTGGTTAGACGTTGGAAACTTTGGGTGCGTTCGTAAATGCAGTAAATTTGAGCATCACTGATGCAATGACCCTCAAGCTTTAGCAACAATAAACTAAATGATGCAGTGGTTTCATAATCTTGAGTCATCACTTCCAGCAATATGCATTAAGAAACATTTGACGTAAGAAGATTATGATGCAGTGTTACTGCATTTAAGAACGTACCCTTTCCAACAGCGGGGAGTGATATGAGAAACACCTTCATAGAACAAGTTCGTAGAGAACTTAATGTATTGCTCGGATACCGAAGGATATCTTAGGCGTAATACAAGAATACTAGGTACAGTAAGCACTGATGGTTTAGCAGTCGGGAAGATTTCTGCCAAAAGATTGGTTTACCATTCCCTGAATCCTCTTGATATCTTTGGCATATCAATTATTCTAGAACGTATGCGATGTTTTATAGGTTCAAGTCTTTCGAGATCAATAATTTTTACAAAGTTCTTTTATTATTTATCTACGATGCTGCTCTGCATAAGGATTTCATTTTTGCTCTAACGGCCTTGCGACATGTTCTATTAAATCAATATTTGTCCTACGTTTTGAGAGAAGAGTTTCACAAAAAAAAAAATATTCACTATCATCTCATACTCTCGAAGAAACTATGAAGCTCATTTTAAGGAAATTTTCCATATAGAAACACCAAACGTGCGCTTGAAGGATTTGAAAGATTTGGCAGAGTAAAAGAATTTGAAGGAAATGGTGCGAAAGCCGGATTTTCTAACGGATTCCATAACTTTGGAGACGGTATTGGAAAGAGCATGGAATACGTTATGTTTGGACTCCGATACAAAAAACACATACGTGTGATCTGAGCAGCTTTTAAGATTTAACCAAATAGTGGTAAAATCCGGATCCACGATATCCAAGTGTTTCTGGGGTTATGTAATATATTGTTCGAGGCGAAGGCTGCAATAATGTGATACATAGGTACATGAAAATTAGATAAATCGACCGATTCGTTAACTTGAGTCTCGCAACAAATTTGTAATAATTTTAGGTAAACAAAATTTAAAAAAAAAATATTTTTCCCGATTTTGACCAATTGTAGATCCGACTTATATTGACCTTATATAACGCTGCAAAGGTCTTTGCAATACCTATTATTTGATATCCATATTGTCTATATTATTGACTAAGTAATCCAGATATAGGTAAAAAATAGGTCAAAAATCGAGATTGTCCTGTTTTTTTATTTTATATCAGTCATTTCTGGACCGCTTGTTTATAATAGTTTTTAAATAGCAACCGAGCCGGGAGAATTTTCGATATATTGATATATGAATCATGTCTGTAAGTTATTTGGGGGCTTCGAAAAGTTGATCTCAACAGACAGTCGGACAGACAGACATGGCTGTATCGACTCCGCTTTCTATAATGATCCAGAATATATATATATATATTTAATGGAGTCGCAAATGAAAAATGTGGAAATAACAAATGAAATGACAAACGTATTTATAAACTTGACACTCATGGTGAATGGCTTAAAATTCCATAGGAAAATTACCAGATATATAGGAATGATTAGGAGCTTGTGTACAAGGATTATTGTGAATATACTTTCTACGACAATTATACATATCTTTAAATAAGACACCCGTTATATGAGTATGCAAAATGTTTACACATACATATGTACATATAATTCAATTATGTGTACATGTGAATGAGCAAGTGTATGTGTGAGTTTTTCATTCCTGGACATGTCCATAAAGAAAATCCATACAAATATATTTATGGATATGTTTATTAGGCCTGCCCTTCAAAAACTAGTACTTTTCAGCCAAGTTTCCAATTATGTAAATAGCTCCAAATTTTGTTTCTTATAATTTTGTATAATTAAGAGCTTAACCCACGACCACGGGGACACCGGTGTCCCAACACAAAATATTGAATAACTAAGTAACGAAAAAAAATAATGGGTTCCATTTTAATTTAAATTAGTTGGTAAACGTGTCTCTTATTAATGTGTTTAGATTAAAACAAGTTCGGTTATAGCTTTTATTTTTTACTGTCTTTGAAAATTGACCGTTATATTGGAACTGTTACAAAAAATTATATATAAAATTGTCTGTATAATGAGGAGCAGGTTTAATGTATAACTTTATCTGTGCAGTTATATGTGTTGAAGAAAACGCTTTTTACAAACTCATTTGTGTTTGGTTCTTTATGTGACTTCTGATCATTAAAATTCCTTGGTTGTTTAAGAATTTTGTTAAAGAAAATTGAATAAATTCTATTGTTATAAATTCATACAATGGGGTTTATTTAATTTGATTGTTACAGTTTTATTTTACAGAAAAACCACCGAAACTGTAGGAAATTGTGAAAACAAAAATTTATTAAGAAACACACATATAATGAAAACATTTCCAAAAGAAAAGGAGAGATAGATGAAGATTTTTAAGGGGAATTATCTTAGTGTGGTCAATTGCTTTGTTGGGTTTTGGTAATTTGGAAAAATACTTGAATGTCTAGTGTTTTCAAATTGTTTTGGATATTTTATGATAAATGTACTTTTGTGGAAAATGTGTATATGATGTGTATAGAAAATAAATTATTCAAAATTAAGTAAATGATATTAAAAATATATCAATTTTAAATATATGTTTAAAAATTAAACCACAATTAACATTTACCAAAATTTTTAGTATCTAATTTTCTAACGAGAGATTGGTTTCTGTGAATTATAGATCAAAATTATTTGTCCAGGCTTTATGCATCATAATAATATAATAACAAAATAAGAGTCAAATGGAATTGGGGTTTGGATCTAGCTCCTCATAAAGTCTTAATATATCCATTATTAAAAGTGTTCGGCTGAAACAGAATATGCAACATTAGTAAGTGTATTGTAATGTGGCATAATAGAGTTGAGCGATATTTCCATACCTGTGATTTAATCAACCTGATTGAAAAATCACTTTTAACAACTATTACTTAATATAGCAAACAACAGGTACATTTAAATTGTTCTTTTATATTTTCCAACATACTGTTAAATGTCGTTGTTTTATATTTTTCAACATTCACTGATAACGTTTTTAAAAAATCACTGGGAACAATTGTAGAAGAAACTTTTAATGTCATTCTTTTACATATTTCAACAAACTGTTAACTGTCGTTCTTTAATATTATTCAACATTCACTGGTAACAACTGTATAGCAAGTAACAGATATTTTTAGTGTCGTTCTTCCACAGATTTGAACATACTGTTAATACAAAGTTATATGAGTGTCTCTCCCACACAGTGTTTAGAATGAAATGTTAAGTAACATATGTTAACATAAGAGCAAAAGATTCACAAGGTATCCTATCATGTCATATTGTCATAATATTTCACCTTGTGAAACCACTAATAATGTTTTCTCTTAACATAGACAAAGCGTGATCACGGTCACTGTTTAAAATAACAGTGATTTATAAATCACGATCACTGAAAACGACGCACAATGGTTTAGAAACGTGTTTTTTGGAAATAATTCGGTATCTCGGGAAGTATTAGAGATATTGTTACGAAATTTCACATGGTTAGAGCTGAGGTGTTTCTGAGTTTATTTGCATTTGTTCAGCTTCCTACCGTTAATGAGGGCCAGTGTGTGGCTCCTCAAAGTTGGGCAGCTCGGGTCACAAAATTTTTAAACAAATCGCCAAAAACACATTTATAATCCAAATAAGCTAAAATTTTAAATATAAATAGTCCTTAAGAAGATCTACAAAAAATAGGTTGTCTCTATTAGTTGAAGAGATATTTAGTTTCTTTGATTTATTTTTTTTGAATTTTGCTCGATCTTTTTATGGTTTTTTAGAGATGACAATCTGTTGGATGATTGTCAAAATTTTTTTTTTAAATATCAGCTATATTGATGATAAAATTCTAAATAAAATATATAATAACTTGCTAACAGTTATCTTGTCTCTATAAAAAGTAACACGCATCCAAAGTTGGAAGATGTAAAAAGGGCCGTATCTTTTACGTTTTTTCCCAAAAAAGTCCCTATATATTTTCTTTTGTAGAAAAAATTTTTCTTTGGGACTATATACAATTTTTATATGATCCAGAAAGAGAACTTAATGCTAAAGTGTGTAAAGTAAAATTTGGCTCACTAAAGCAAACACAACACCCGCCAGGCCTATCCAAACTTGACCAATTTGAAAAAATAATTTTAGGTTTGAGTAAAAAATTCTAAAAAGGCAATGCACCGATCCTCAAAACTGTTCCATATTTGTATAACCCTAGATGTTGCTTAAACACTTACAAAGTTTTTTTTACTACCACACGGTAACTAACGTCACAGTAGGCACTTTTCTAAACAAACTCAGTTTTTGGAACACATTTTTCCCGGTTTAGGAATTTCGTTATTTTGAAATAAAAAATTTCTAAAATTAGAATACCGTTGAATTAAGGACATTTCCATCTACATTATTTCAAAATTTTGTTATGTTATCTTTAACCGTTATAATTTTACATTAATTCAAATTTTATATTTTTCTTCATGGAAAATCACCATATTATAATTTTTTGAGTTTTTAAAGTAAATAACGTTCCAAAAATTTACAAAATTATTTTATTTTACTGAGATATCAATTTTCAACTCCTGAGGTTATCAACAATATCAAATACTTATATAAAAAGTATTTATTTACTCCTAAGAAGTTCTACAAACCTGGGTCTTAAATGGATTTTTGGCGATTTTTTTAAAAAATTTGTTACCCGAGGTGACCAAATTTTATGAGCCACGCACTGACCCATACAATTGCTAGGAAGCAGAACATATGCAAGTCGACTCAAAATCACCTCAGGTCCAACCGTGTGAAACTTTGTAACGATATCTTTAATAGTTCCCAGATACCGAATTATTCCCAAAAAAAAGTTTCTAAACGACTGTGCTACGTTCTTCAAAAATCACATGATCGCTCATCTCTAGTGAATAATACTGATTGTGTATTTAA
This sequence comes from Calliphora vomitoria, assembly GCA_942486065.2. Lineage (NCBI taxonomy): Eukaryota > Metazoa > Arthropoda > Insecta > Diptera > Calliphoridae > Calliphora > Calliphora vomitoria. Next base: position 40,259,017 of record OW818029.2, read on the forward strand.
TGCATTTTCGTGTTGTGTACATCTAAATCGTTCATAGGCAAAAAGAGAAATTTAATTTGTGTACATGTATGGATAAAAAATAAAGTAGCTGCAACACACCTGCTTCGTTGAATTCTGTCAAGCAACTGAATGAAATATTTGTATTTCTTACGCTCTTGTTGTGAGTTTTGTTTACAATCGTGTTGTATACGTGTAAGTTAACGAAAATCTTCGTAATCTGAACAATATGAACGCGCATCACTGATCTAAATAGTCGAAAGCATTCGATTCCTAGTGGCTATGAGTGCCGGCTACTGGTGTAATAGCATAATTCCTTTTAATAGCAGCAACAACAACCCAAAACATCAACAAATTTAAAATATAGGCTCTCTAATGTATGGATAAGATAAAAGAGCCAAAAACCAAACCAAAACCGTAACAAATACACCACTATATGATGTCCATCATTAGAAATGCCATTCAGCATACACCCCTTTTTGGCAAACGACCATGAGACTCAAATGGAAACCATCCTTCCTTACTGTGGCATTTTAACTATTGAACGAAGATTTATTGTAATGCTACAGTGTCCAAGTGGAAATAAATCAAATATTTTTTCATGTGGAAAATTTAAAAAGAAAAATATTTTGTTTTTTTTTTCTCTACTTTCAAAATCGTATGAAAACTATATATAAGTGACCTTTTTGTAGACTTGTTTTGTATGTATAAGTATATGTGTTTGTATGTATAATTAAAGAACATTATGTTAATTTTATTTAAAAAATGAGAGAAAAAAAAAACAGGAAAACTTGTTACCAACATTTGATTACAAAGTATGCATGTGTAACAGCAGCCATTTCAAGTTTACTTTATTGTATGTAGTTTGTAGAAGAAGTGTTAACGAAATATTTAAATGTATAATTTTGCTCATTATACGAAGAATGGTGTGTGCATGGCTTAAAGGACTTTAACTGTATGTTATGGCCTTTTGGTTGTTTTAACCAACGTGGCTCCAACGGAAACCAATACCATGTTGTAATTTTGTTTTGCGAAATTTCTTTGCTTCTAACTTTGGTTCTTTTTGTGTTCTTTTTTTTTTTTTTTTGTTTGTAAACCAAAATTCATGGCACTCTTTCATTTAGTAACTGTCATTATAGGAAAATTAGTGAAACGCGAATGGTTTTGTAATATGTACACGTAAAAAAAAATTAAACGGGTTAGAGGAAATATACAAATTATGGTCTATTGTTTAATGAAGTTTTAAAAATTATAAAACTTTATAAATATATATTTTATAGCAAGCTGTGTTATAGCATTTGCAGGCTGTGTTACGCATATTGAAGTGCTGTGGATCATCTGTGCCAATTCAAATTAAATGATCCGCCAAGTTATAAGATAATAAATGTAATTTGTAATGAAAACATTTGAAAATTAGACAATTGGTCAATTCACAAGGTCTCTTATCATGTTATATTGTCATAATGTCCTAATATTTCACAATGGTTTTTATTGCTTTTCAAGCAAACAATGTCCATAATTAATACTACTTTCTATGCTATGTTTATTGTGTTATCGTAACCAACCAGCAGAGACCAACGCTGAATGTCTAAGAGTCGGTTAAACCGAGCCGCCGAATAGTGATATATTAAGACAATATGACTGATAAGAGACCTTGTGAATTGACCAATTTGGTCAATTCACATATATGTATGGATATCTTAATTTGTTTAAAATTCTTCCAAAACCAATCCAGACGTATTAGAAGGAATGCATTTTTATACCCATCACCTTTGTGAGAAGTGTATTTATATGTTTGTCATTCCGTTTGTAATTTTCACAATATAATTTTCCGACCCTATAAAGTATATATATTCTGGATCCTTATAGATAGCGGAGTCGATTAAGCCATGTCCGTCTGTCTGTCTGTTATAATCAATTTTCTGAAGACCCCAAATATCTTAAAAACTTGATTCATACATTAATATATCGGGAATTCTTCCGGCTCGGTTGCTATTAAAAGTCGAAAAAATCGGCCCACAAATGGCTGAGATATAAGGAAAAAAACGGACCAACCTCGATTTTTGGCCTATTTTTGATTACTAAGTCATTAATATAGAAAATATGGATATCTAATGATAGATACTTCAAAGTCCATTGCAACGATTTATATAAGGCTATAGTAATTTGGACCTACAATGGATCAAAATCAGGAAAAATATTTTTTAACCCGAATTTTTTTTTTACCAAAAAATAGTTTTTCTTAAATTTTTTTTCACTAATAAATTTAAAAAAAAAAATTTTTTAAATTAAAAAAAATTGGAAAAAAATTAAATAAAACAAGTTCGAAAAAAAATATTTTTTTTAAATTTTGAAAAACAATTTCGAAAAATTTTTTTTTTTTAAATTTTGAAAAACAATTTTTTTAAATTTTGAAAAAAAAAATTATTTTTTTTTACCTAAAAATATTTAAAATTTTTATTTTAAAGTATAATTTGGTGAATGGTGTATAAGGTTCGGCACAGCCGAATATAGTTCTCTTACATGTTAGTTATGGCGTAGTTTCTACTTGTCAAATGTCAAAGAATAAAAGCTTCAAAAGTGACAGCTACCGAAATACCGGGTTATTCAAAATAACACCTTTTGTTGGAAAATCCTTTATATAGGTATTAAATCTGAAATATTTATATTGTACTGGTTGTACTGGTCTTTATTCTTTTAAGATTGACTCGCAAAAATTTGAAATACACTGCATATATCAAGATATTTCCTTAGTAATTTTAACAATTTTAATCATGTATATAATAATTCAGTACTTTGAGTTATCAGAATTGCTTTTTAGATTCATTTATAAATGCAATTTTTTCAAGTGTGTATTTTCAGTGGTTTAAACATTGTTTTCCTTGCACTTCTTTTTTTTTACACATGTATTTGTAATTACAACCAAAACAAAGCGAAACCTTTTTTAGCCAAGATGTATTTTTAGGTGCTCGTGTTGTTAGCATGTAATTCTTGTTATTCTTGTTTATTTCTGGTCTTCTATTTTAACCATGTTTACCTGGAATTAACAACTAACAATGTACAAACAAAAAAACAAGTTTTAACGAATTTCAAAAGCGTTACGAATATTACTAAGTTTTTTTAAACAAAACTACAAATTTTTACTGAAAAATGGTTACTATTCATAAAATTTTTCATTTTGTTTTGTTTTAGAAATCAAAGTTTCCTTTATTTTGTATTACAGCCTCACACAAGAACTTAATTGCCAATTGTCATTTATGTAGGGTAATTGTGAAAAAACATTGAATACCAAATTTACATTTTCTTATGCAAATGTGTATTAATTATAGAGTAGACTAGTGCAGTGGATTTGCATGTCCATTTTGCTTCTAATTTTTAGAATCTGTTTAATTAGAGTTAAAATAAAATAAATAATTGCAATTACAAACAGTTTTTCTTTCATTTACATTATTAAAATTACTCGTATAACTAAATGCAGCAAGTATGTTTAGCAGTAGGAATGATCCATTCAAAAACAGACGGCAGCCGGATTTGTCATCTCAGATTTTAAAGAAATATTGCAAGGTTTTATCAAATGATAGACTTTCCTGGTCCAAAAATGTAACTTTAAATAACTTTTAAGCCATATAACCTACAATATATTATTAAACTTGATTTTTTTCAATAAAGATATGTCCTTTATAATTTGATATGTAATTTATGTGACAGCGATGAATTAAAATTACTAACTAGCAAAACGTCGAAAACAATACTTGGGCATTCACTATATAGCGACAACCTTCGCCTTCGATATAATTTTATAAATGAACTTGCACTTGCACTTGCAAGCAACCTGTAGCCATCTTGATGCAGTTTAGAAATGTTGCTATTAGAATATACCTATATTTATTTTCAACTTGTAACAAGCATGTGTTAAACTTCAATTTAAAATTCAATTTACTAGATATGTTAAACATCAATTTAAGTATAAAATTTAAATTATTAAAACTACCAATTTTAAGTGAAAAATAAATAAATAAAATTAGGTAATTCAACATAAACTATTACACGTAATTTCCTTTATTTGTTAGCATTTTAAAATAACAAATACACACGTTTTAGTATTTTGATGATTCAGTTTATTTAGATTAGTCTACAAACTGTCTTTTTATTTTATTTTGTTGGCCTAGGGAATGATTAGTGTTTATTGTCAAAATAATGGGAAATGTGTTTGGTTCTTTTTTTGTTGTTATATAAAAAAGAGACATGCCAATTCATAAACATTTAGTCAAATGAATGTGACACTCAATTGTGTGAATCATTTAGACATTCATTTATAATTTTTTTATTAGTTTAATATTGAATAATAGTGTATAGTCAGGAAAACAAGAAAAATATAAAAATAATTTGCTAAAAACTTTTAATTTGTATATTAATTGATTTAAATAAAAAGACAATTTGTATAAACACAAATTTATATACTCAACGATAAACTCGTGAATTAACTAATGATTTCTTTTGTATGTTTTTCATCAGTAAATATTTAAAATACACGGCATTACAGTGGAAAAAAAAACTTGGAAAGATAAAACATTTTCGAAACACTCTCAAATTCAAAAGATATTATAAAAAAACCGTTTTCAGTGACGTCCATCAACTTATCGACCTGTAACTTAGTCAGTTTTTGTCCGAAAACTGATTGCGCTTTAATTATACCCTTCATCTTCGTGAGAAGGGTATATATAAATTTGTCATTCCGTTTGTAATTTCCACAATATAATTTTCCGACCCTATAAAGCATATATATTCTGGATCCTTATAGATAGCGGAGTCGATTAAGCCATGTCCGTCTGTCTGTCTGTCTGTCTGTTGAAATCAATTTTCTGAAGACCCCAGATATCTTCGGGATCCAAATCTTCAATAATTCTGTCAGACATGCTTTCGAGAAGTTTGCTATTTAAAATCAGCAAAATCGGTCCACAAATGGCTGAGATATAAGGAAAGAACCAGGACAACCTCGATTTTTTACCTATTTTTTGATCTATATCTGGATTACTAAGTTATTAATATAGACAATATGGATATCTAATGAAGTATAGTTTGGTGAAGGGTATATAAGATTCGGCCCAGCCGAATCTCTCTTACTTGTTTTTTATATAAATTTTTAAGTTATAAATATTGCTATTGTTAAGAATATCTAAAAACAAGTAAGAGAGCTATATTCGGCTGTGCCGAATCTTATGTACCCTTCACCAAATTATACTTTAAAATAAAAATTTTAAATATTTTTAGGTAAACAAAATTAATTGTTTTTCAAAATTTAAAAAAAAATTGTTTTTCAAAATTGTTTTCAAAATTAAATTTTTTTTTTTTCAAAATTTAAATAATAATACTTTTTTTTTTTTTTTCAATTTATGACAAAAAAATTTTTTTGGTAAAAAAAATTCATGTTAAAAAATATTTTTCCCGATTTTGACCCATTCTAGGTCCAAATTACTATAGCCTTATATAGATCGTTGTCTATATTAATGACTTATTAATCCAGATATAAGTAAAAAATAGGCCAAAAGTCGAGTTTGGACCGGGTTTTTCCTTATATCTCAGCCATTTGTGGGCTGATTTTCTCAATTTTAAATAGTAAACGAGCCGGAAGAATTCCCGATACATCAATATATCAATTAAGTTTGTAAGTTATTTGGAGGCTACGAAAAATTGATTTCAACAGACAGACGGATATGGCTTAATCTACTCCGCTATCTATAACGATCCAGAATATATACATTTTAGGTCGGAAAATTATATTGTGGAAATTACAAACAGAATGACAAACTTATACCCTTCTCAAAAAGGTGAAGGGTATAGAACAATATAAACTTTTTTGATTTTAGTAGCTTTTTATTACATATTTTTATATGAAAGCTTAAACAAACTTATACCAATTTATAAAGAAAATTTAGTTCTTAAAAAAACATGGTTTTAATTTTTCAAATCGAATGAAAATTTTTAAAGTTATCAACCTTTTATTAACATCTTTTTTAGTATTTTCTCCACCAAGCTCATATGAATAAAAAACTAATTAATTATACAAACAAAAATCAAGGAAAAGTTTTGTTTTCTGTATTCTTTGGACATCAAAAGCGTATCAAGGTATGTTCGTGACCCCAGGAAATGCTGAACTTTTAGCGAATAGCTTTTATGACATATACATTTTATAATGTAATAAATAATTTTATTTAAATGGAAGTTTATTTTCTTCATTTTATTACTTATAATTTTATTTTAGTTTCTCTGCTGAATTCTAGGCAAATTTTAATAATTTCATCAAACTTAATTTTTAGCCGGTGACTACTGAAAAAATTCTGTTTGTGTATGGATGATTACACAGTCTAGTGAAAATGCGTGATATTTTGTGCCACTTCTAACAAAATAATAAAAAAATTTTAATATTTTTTAAATTTATTTGACATGAACTGTGAGTTTTAAAAATTTGACAATAAAACAGAATGGCATTTTTTTTATTAAGGCGCCTTTATGTAGGTATTAGCATTGTCAGTGCACAGTGCTTTAGAAACATTTTATTTTAGAGATGCCGAGATGTTTTTGAGTTGATTTGTTGTTTGATAGTGTTGTTGGATAGTGTTCAGTATACAGCTTTAGCTGTTTGAACTAGGCAATAATGCATTAGTAAGTTCCTCAATTATGAGATTTGTCAATTTTTAAAAATATAGGTAGCGTATGAACAATATTATTTTAAATATTTGCTTATATTACTTATATTACTTATACGTATTTTACTCGTTATACTTTACAAATTTACTTGTTATACCCTTCACCATGAGTGGCAAGGGTATATATAAGTTTGTCATTCCGTTATAACCTAAGCATCAAACAGAGCTCTTACTGCTCTCTAGTTGCTATTAAGAATTACATGTGAGTCTACTCTCAATTTTTTTTATCAACATAGAAAACTTGCGAAAGTCTTAATATTAATATTTCACCACCCAAATTTTGGGATAAAGATCTAAGACTGCCAAGCCTAATTTAAACTTGTAACAGAGCTATTTTCGGCTATGTCGAATCTTATATACCCTTCACTAAATGATACTTAAAAAAAAGAGTTAAACAATTTTTCAGGTAAACAAAATTTCAAAAAAAAAAAAAAAATGTTTTCAAAATTTATTTTTTTTAATTTATTAGCGAAAAACTTTAAGGCAAACTATTTGTTTTAAATTTTTTTTTTTAATTTAAAAAAAAAATTTAAATTTTTTATAAAAAAAAATTCGGGGTAAAAAATATTTTTTCCGATTTTAAACAATTGTAGGTCCGACTTACTTTGGTCTAGCAATCGAGCCGGAAGAATTCCCGATATACTGATGTATGATTCATGTGTGTAAGTTATTTTTGCGTCTACGTAAAGTTGATTTCAACATACAGACGGACAGAGAGACATGGCGAAATCGATTTCGCTATCTATAACGATCCAGAATATATATACAAACGGAATTACAAACTAATAAATATATACCCTTGCCACTCATGGTGAAGATTGATATTAAATACAGATCATATTAATCTTGTTATAGTTAAGTTCTGTTATTTCTAAATATTTACAAATAAACATTTCAGGTTGAGCCTAAAGTTTGTTTGATGTTTTGGTTTTTATTACAACCAAAAGCAATATCATATGAATTGAATGTTAAAGTCCAACCATTGGCTAGCAAACAAATCAAAAAAAAAAAAAACATTTTTTGATGAGCCTAACTAAATACCTACTATGTATGCTCAAAGACATACCAACATAGATTTTAATATTTAGTCAAACATATAAAATAAATTGAATGAATATTTCACATCATATCTATCTGTAAAATAAATCACAAACAAATTTAATTAAATTCTTTATGCCAATAATAAATGCATCATTGGCAAACTAGAATGGAAGTGAAACCATAAAGGCTCTTATTTACTTACTAAAGCAATGCACATATGAAAAAGCCCAAAAAAAAAAAAAAAATATTATAAAATAAAACATTCATTGTCTCTAAATTCAATGCCATTATATGATATGTGAAAGTTTACCTATTAACAGATTCATTTATTTTATGCAGAATTTGAGCCTTTATCTGCTTAAACATTTAAATGGACATTTATCAAATGTTTTTTTTTTTTTTTTATTTTATGCATTTTTTTTTGGCTATGGTTGTTAGATTTTGAAATGTTGACATGAAAATGTCATATGCAATGAATTTTTATTATTTTTATGTATGTATGTTTTTTTTTGTGTATTTTTTCGAACAAAATTTGGCTTTTAACTGGGAAACACTTGAATATCTGACAACAAATACATTAAAAGTAAGTTAGATAGATTGATACAAATGTGTTTGACCATTAGGATAAATATATGAGAGGGCAGTTTAATGTGCAGTTTGTAACAAAATAGAGTTATGTAATTAAACAAGTATATTTGAAATGGTTAATGGTAGTTGCCGATATATTGTGTTAAAAGTTTTAAGCTTCACTGTAAAAATTGCATTTAAATATACATATACACACATTGAGATTTTGTACACATGCAGGCAACAAACAAATTTCATTTATTTTCATGTTCTATACCTACTAGAATTTGAATATTTCAGAAAAAGAATTGAACAAAAACAATTCATAATACTATAACAGTGGTGGTCGAATCTTATATGGCCATCAATATTGGGTGCATGACTAAAAAATACACTAGATTGCGTATCTTTTGAACGTGGATTATGTTTTTAATAACTTATATGTCATTTTGTAGGGTACATATCTGTCATATGCTCTTAGTTAGTTATTTACTTCGATAATGTCGAATTTTGTACCTACGAACCGTCATATGTGGGAAGTAGCATACAGCTTGAAGCACACCGCTTGGTCATCGAAGATAATGGAGAATGTGTTTCATCGGTTTCCATCGTGGAAGAGATGGTTTGTTCGATTCAGAAGTGGTGATTTTGACACGGAAGACAAAGTGCGCACAGACTAGCCATTAAAATTTGACATGGGCGTAGCCAAGAAGTATTCGAGTTTAAGTTATTAAAATGGACTCTACAAATGCTCTAGGCGCGGCGATATGGGGGTCAAAGTAGGGTACCTTCGACATGTAACATTTTTAAACACGTGCCATTTTTTTGTTTCCCATCCGATTTCAAAGATTTGTAAATTTTTGAGAAGCACTCGGCTAGATCTTGCAAAAACATGCTTGCGTGTGCTATTTATCTCTTATAATTTCCGAGTTATAAGCATTTCAAAATTTAAATTTTCAAATTTTGCCATACCTTGGTGCGCTTTTTTAAAAATATAGCGCGTACTATTGAACGGAATGGACTCGAATTTTGTTCATTAGTTAGATAACTAAATTACCAATAATATGCAAAAAATTTCAGAGCAATATCAATTACGGATCCGAAAATAAACGTATTTCAATTTAAAAATTCAAAAATTTTTAGATTTTTGCTGTTTTTTGGGCGAAAAGGTGACTTTACTCTTTTTTTATTAAAATAAAACTTTCTTTAAGAACATATAACAGTTTTATGTTTTTCTGTAAGATATCTTTACGGAGAATATTTTGGTATAAAAAACATGTCATATTTTTCGAATATGTTGCCCCTACGCCCTTCGGAATTTGACCTATTTTTTATCAAAATTTTAACTTTGGTCCACATGTTCTAAAATCCCAACGCTGGGATCAAAAAACGGAAAGCAGTTTTGGAAACCTTGATGTAATTCCTATTGATTTTGAAAGCATTTTCCCAGTCCCAAAGGAAATTTTATCCCGAGATTTATTTCCAAAAAATTTTGATTCTGCCCCACTGTGTTCTCCTTGAAAATTGTTTTCGAACTCAACAAGAGCATGCAAAATCATCGGGAGCTACTCAATCAGCAATTTAAAAACGTTTGCAAGCAGCAGGATTTATCTAAAAGCAGATAAATTGGGTACCATAGGAATTAAAGCTGAGAGCTTGAAAGACGATTTTGTATGTCTGAAATGCTGTTTTAAAATCATTTCTGTATCGAATCATTACTTGCGATGAAAAATGGATCTATTACGATAACTCGAAGCATAAGAAATCGTATGTGAAGAAGGCAACCAAGCGAATCAACACCAAAGCCAAATTTCCATGGCGCTTAGGTAATGACGAGAATTTGATGGGAGCAAAAGGGTAAAATCTGCCCAGACCATCACAGGAAACCTGTACCGAATGCAACTGATTCCTTTGAAGTGAGTATTGGTAATATTCCATTATGACAACGCTAGGCCACATGTTGCAATAAATGTTGAAAACTATTTATAATGAAATGGTTGTGATGTTTTGCTTCACACGCCTTATACTACAGACCTTGCTCCATCCGACTACTATTTGCTTCGATCGATGCAGAACGCTCTCTATGGGATGCGCTTCACTTCAGAACAGAGCAGTTCTTTTGGCATGGAATCCATATGTTGCCATAAAAATTGGAAAAATTCATAGCTAGCAATGGCCAATACTTTGAATAAATTTATATTGTACAAATGTGTCAAAATAAAAGCTAAAAATTTCAAAAATTCCCACATTTTTAAGTCATACACCCAATATATTTTACTGTATGTATATAAACAATTTAATGTATCTAGATTTATAAATCAAATTAAAAATTGTAGAATTCAACTAAACTTTTAGACTTTTTATGCAATATCTCACTGTGTTTCAAACCAAATAACAAAAGTAATATAATACATTCCACGTTTGTTGATGGCTGTAAAAAAACACTCACATTTTTGTTTTATTTGTTTATTTTTCAATATTGTCGAAGTGAAAATATCAAAATCAAATTTAGCAGTTAAATGAATGAAATGGAATTTATTGTTTTAATGTTAGTTTGACCACAATACAAAACCAAATGCAATTGTTTTATTACACACACTCATGCTCCCAAGCACTCAAACAAATGTATAGTTTAAACAAACACTGCCAGCATTTTCTAAATGTCTCGTAACGTCACACAGTGGTTTAGAAAAGTTTTTTTTTTTGGAAATAATTCGGTACATCGAGCACTATTTGAGATATTGTTTCGATATTTCACCTGGATGGAGCTAAGGTGTTTTCGAGTTCATTTGCAGAGTCCTAGCGCTAATGGGGGCTAGTGCGTTGTCCCTCAAAGTTGATCACCTTGGATCTAAAATTTTTTTTTTAAAAATCGCCAAAAATCCATTTATGATCCGAATGAGCTGAAATTTTAAATATAAATTGTGATTAAGAAGATCTACAAAAATAAACTAACACGTGTGGGTTATTTGCATATATTTTTTAATTTTGCTCGATCTTTTTATGTTTTTTTAGATATGGCGGGCCTATCGAGGTTCGATTTTTTTTTAAATATCACCTATATTGGTGATAAAATTATAAATAAAATAATAATCATTACTTAAGTGATAATGTAGAAGGTTCCATCGAAAGCTATATTTTTGATCATTCAATTATCTTCAATGTTGGTAAAAAATTTTTTTGTTTACTTTTTGGGAATGGTTGAAATTAGGTGCGAAATATCAGGTCCATGCGATGTAACGTGCGTCACGGAAAACAAGGTTTTTTTACTTTGTGAGTAAAATAATTTATTTTTTTTCAAGTCGTTTATAATTTTAAATCAATTGTATATGGTGCTTTTAAGCAAAAAATTAAAATTCCACAATTAGAAACAAATTTTTTTTTTGGAAATTCAATTCGTCACTATATTGAATTATCGGTGTTTTCCAAGTTAAAAAAAATTAAGCTGTTGAAAAAATGAAGACGTGTGCAGAGCGTGCTCGAAATTATTGCAAAAAAATACAATCAGATGAAAGTTTAAAACAAAAAGAACGGTTAAAAAATGCGAAAAGGATGAAAATTTATAGACAAAATCTTAAAGAAAAACTTAAAAATAATACTTCGTTATCAAAAAAACTAAAGGCTGACACCCGAAAGCGTGTGGAAATTTACAGAAAGAAAATAAAGCAACAAGAGCAACCAATAATATCGTTAGACGGTGCATATATGTAAGTGCAAAAATACCTTATACGAGGGGACTAATAACTGCTTTGATTAAACTGCACTGTTATGTAAAAACTCAACAAAAAAAAGATGAAGCTATTCTTCAAATCGATTTTGCGGAAAACTATAGGCTCGTCACTCAAAATTAAATTCAGTCTGCTCACTTTAGTTACTCCCAAGTAACCATTTTCACTTGCGTTGCCTGGTTGCACAGTGGCACAAGATCCTTTGCTATCACGAGCGATCAACTGGCACACAATATATATGATGTTTATTGCTTCCTGAAGTTAATTGTTAAGGAACTTAAACAAAAACATCCTATTTCTAAGTTGTCCATATTTTCTGATGGTTGCGCAAGTCAATTTATTTTTAAAACAGAATTTGATGTGATTCACTTTGAATGGAATTTTTTCGCAACTTCCCACGGAAAAGGTGCAGTAGACGGAATAGGAGCTGTTGTGAAGAGAAAAATTTGGCAGATTGTTAAAGCTCAAAATGTTATTCTCAAATTAGCAAAAATGAATATAAATGGAATTCATATTTCATATGTTTCCAGTAGTTATATAAATAATACAACTGGTTTTCTTTCCGAGGTATGGGCTAACGTAAAGAGTATTCCTGGAATTAAAAGCAATTACCATTTTTCATCATTTGATGAAAATATGATCGAAATGGCTCTAACGGCGGGTTCAAAAAAACAAAAAATTTATTTGTAAACAAATTTATAATACTGTATTAATCAACAAATTAATTTTTAAACATACATCTTTTCTTATAAAACGTTAATAAAAACCAAAATATATTATTTTGTTCAAATGAATATAATTGTGTCTATTTTCAAGGTACTGGATAAAATGTAACGTGCGTTACGTAACGTGCGTCACAAAATGTTCTCGGCTTTTTATAAAAACGACAAAATTTTTTCATGCAAATAAGTTATATTAGAAATCCCTTTCATTCATCTTTCTTTTAGGAATAAAATTTTGTGAGCTTTATTATGCAAAATTCGCTAAAATTACGAAAAAAAAACACTTCAACTTTCAAAGTTACTTCCATTTTTTGTAACGTGCGTCACAAAACTTTGCGATCAATTATTTCGCAACAATTGGCAATTAAAAGGTAATATCTTATGCCATTTAGAATTGCACTTAAGTCTCACTATAGCGTATAGTATACGTTGGAGGTATCTTATTTGATAAACCAAAATTTTTTCATATTTTAATATGAAAATGTGTACGAATGAAACGTTCGTCACGCAGGATTTGCCCATATACAATTTTTATATGATCCGGAAAGAAAATTTAATGGAAAACCGTATAACGTAAATTTTGGCTCACTTAAGGACGCAACACCCCCTACCTATCCAAATGACGTTCCAAAAATGTATAAAACTATTTAATTTTACTAAAATATCAAACTTCAAGTCCTAGGGGTTTCAACAATATCGAATACTTATATAAAAATCCTTTATTTACTTCTCAGAAGCTCCACAAACCTTGGCCCCTTTGGAAAATTTGTACATTTTTTCATATATTTCATACAAAATTTAAAAAAATTAGATAAATAAACCTAAATATCTCTTCAACTAATAGAAATAACCTACACATGTAAGCTTATTTTTTGTAAATCTACTTAAGCACAATTTATATTTTAAATTTAAGCTCATTCTGACCATGAATGGATTTTTGGCGATTTTTTAAAAAAAAATTGTGACCCGAGGTAACCAAATTTGAGAGCAACGCACTGGCTCTCATTAGCGCTAGAAATCTGAACAACTGCAAATCAACTCGAAAATAGCTCAGCTCCAATCGTGTGAAATTTCGTAATAATATCTCAAATAGTTCCCGAGATACCGAATTATTAAAAAAAACCATTCTAAACCACTGTGCGTCATAATGTTTAAATTCGTCGGGGATAAAATAGTATTCTGACAGCTGTCAGGAAGAAGTGTACCACTATAATAATACACCTAACGGACAATATTTTATTGACCTCTAGACGTAAGGGATACGATTCTTCCGGAAGTGCCGATTATTTCTCTTCTGAAAGTGTCTAAGAAGTTTCTTCTAAAACTAGCAACTATATTATAATTTGTATAACTTACTGATAAATAGTATCAATATCACTTAACTAACACTAAATTCACTTAACAAAAGAACAAAGTTTGCTATTATATAATAAATAAATTTTACGAATTCTTTAGTCAAAAAAAATTTTATTTTAATTAATCTGCAAAATTTCTTTTTAAAGCAAACAAATTATAGAATAAATAAAAAACTACACGACGAAAGTCGTTATTCAACTGAGCAACATCAGACATCCATATTGTATATATAAATGACTTAGTAATCCAGATTACCCCAAAAATCTTCCTTATATCTCAGTTATTTGTTGGACGATTTTCTCGATTTTAAATATCAGCCGAACCGGGTCTATAGCAGATATATTAATGTATGAATTAAGTATGTAAGTTATTTGGGGGCTACGGAAAGTTGATTTCAACATACAGACGGACATGACTATATCGACTCCGCTATCCACAACAATCCAGAATGTATATACTTTGTGGGGTTGCAAATGAAAAATGTAGAAGTTACAAACGGAATGATACCCTTGCCACTCGCGGCATGATCTGACATGTATATATCAAACAGCAAAGCATTCCTCAGTCTATGAGAATGTATTTTTTAATAAAATACTGGAAGATGAGTCCCTGGTAGTACACCAGTACTTTTAAATATGAAACAACTAGCTGACCCGACAGACGTTGTCCTGTCCATATATTAGAAAAAATGTTTGTGTTCGATTTGTGAATTTGTGAGAAGCTGTTTGAATTATGAAAAAATAGTAAAAAGAGACAAACAACGTACTTTTAAATGATAATTTTTATTTATGTAGGTTTGAGGTGTGTTTAAATTACATTTGATTTGAAAATATGTACAATATATGGTGTTATATTTACATTTTGATTGAAAGATCGATGTTCAGGAACCAATTAAAATAAAGAAATACTTTTTTCTGTTGCTTTGCAGTGATATCGTAGTTTCCTTCATTGCAATGCTTTATGATACACGACATTTTTAGTTTTGTTGCCTGGCGCGTAAATAAATAATGCTGATGGTGTTCCGACACGGGAACAGGCGACATACCAGGAGTTTCATTTTTATATTTCAATGCCTTACAATGTGGGCACACAACGCTCATCGAACCAATAGCAACGGAATGGTCTGCACTGTAATCGACTGTCCTGTTGTAATGAAATGCAGCTCGATGAGTATTTAACGCAACATTTGTTTCTCTTCTTGCACGTACATTTGAATTAATTATCACTCGGTTGGATTCTATAGAACGATTGTGTCTCATTCGATGCATATCTACTTCGTTTGCATATTCTCTTTCTTCTTGTGTACGTGCAGAACGTGTTTGTGATAATCGATTTCGTTCAATTTCATTTCGCTCTTCGAGTTGTTCCGCAGTTTGATTAGATCGAAAATACGCTTGATTTGAAGCATTGCGAGTTCTGCGACCTAAATTGCTCCTTCTTATTGGCGGCATTACAATGCGATAGAATTTATTGACTTTGCTCTTACCTTTTAACCGTTTATAACTTCAAAACCCACAGTCTATAGTAGGTTAATCTATAAATTTGTTTGAGGTAACACGATTTAACTTATTTCAATTAATGAAATAAGGGCTTGACCGACCATACTTTCTTACTTGTTACCTTTTAAAAACTTTCTTTAAATAAACCTAATTTTTTTGATTGCAAATAAAAGCAGTTTAGTAGTTTACAATTTGTAACAACTCTTCATTTACTTAAGTTTATACAACAATTTAAATAGTCACACACTTTATAATGTACAATAATACACAGGTAATACAGTTGATGTTTACTTTAACATATCATAAACTAAAATGACTGCACCTTGCTGTAGCTATTTATACACAAGTGCCATATTCTAGAAGCTACGTAAATTATCTGATGGACAAAACTGGAATGTTACATTTCTAAAGCTTTCGGCAGCACTGTGCTGCCAAGTATCCACTTATGATAAAGTATACAAAAGCTGTTGGATGTGAAAACCCATGTTAAAATCGTTAAATTCAAATTAATAGTGCAATTTCGTAACAATATCACAATGTATAACGTATCAACTTCTCCATCGCTGGGATATAAGGTAAAATGGTGTTTATATTCGAACGCCTTTTTGTGATTTAAGTTTACACAAAAAAAAAAAAAAAAACAGAGTGGAAACAAAACAATATTGAAAATTGTTACAAATATAGTAGTGAAATATAAACAAATCTAAAATATTAAATTTCTATTGTTTACCAACGCCCAAACATAGTTTTAGAAAAACAATATTGTTTGCAGTTATTTTGTACATAAACTGCTTAAATTCTTGGAAATTTGTTTAGGTGATACTATTGAAGTATATTGCTTTTGTAGATATTAATAATATTTTATAGACATGATAAAGCAATGAATAATTGTTGCAGCATCAAAGTACTGTATATGCTTTTCAAGGGAATTTAATATTAATTTTTAGAAGAATCAAAGATTAAAATTCTAGTTTATATTCTTTTTGTTGAAACCCACTCTCACTGTCTAAGATATTTGTTGAATTGTAGAGGAACCTCTTTTTGATCTCTCTGAAATTACCGTGGACGATCAGTCCACTAGGAATTATTAAGAATGTTGAGAAATTTTCAAAAGCTATTGAGAGGTTAATACTCGTAGTTATCTCAACACTTTTTAATTCAAATTCAGCTTTTAGGTTTCTAAACTCTGCATTTTACTTTACAAATGCAGCTAATTCGAAATCCTTGCAATTTAAACAATTAAGATAGTATAGTCGGTCAAGCCCGACCATATGATACCCTACACCGAGAAGATTATTATAAGCAGTTTTCTTTTAAAATTTATAAGGAAGCTATGACTAATTATGGACCAATCACCATAATATTAGGTGGTATACCAATATTTTTAAGATATTTATGCCAGTTAAAGTGATTTTCTGAAAACTTATTCGTACTGAACTTGGGTTGGATATCTTTTTATGAGAACTTAACTATTTTCAGATAGGGCAGTTGTATGGGGGCTAGGAGAAATAATGGTCAGATTTTTACCAAATTCAATAGTTTTTGTTCCTGAGGTAATACAAAAGTTTGCGCCAAATGTTGTTGAAGGTTTACATGGACGGACGGACGGACGGACGAACATCGCTTAGTCGACTCAAAACGTGATCCTCTTCTTAGTGAATATAGTTTAAATCAGCATAAATTGGAAATGTTTATTTTTAACCCTTTGATGACAATGGGAAACATTTTTCCCATAAATTCAATTAGTAATTAAAACAGATTTTTAGTACTTAATATAAATTTGTTTGCTTTAATAATGTAAAATAAAGTTGACTTTTGTGGGATGAGTTTATGCAACCAACCTGCAAGGGTAGTTAGTCTGTGTTCGATCGTTGCAAAGTAAAGACGTGTGTGACGCGTAAAATTTTTGTATTGAAATATATTACTTCTTTTTTTTGTTTTTTTAAAAACTTTTATCTACTTTTTGTGTTATTAATAAATATTCTTAATAAACTAATAATTATTCAATTAAAAACTAAAAAGTAGACTCCACAATTTGGGGGCTCAGCCAAGATTTTGTGATATAGTGTGAACTGTACGTAATTCGGTGTTTTCGGGGAAAGGCTGGTTGAACGCAAAATTTAAAAAGAAGAACACGCTCGTGCAAGCGTATGTATTGGAGTCGTGTATATTGAGTGCTGTATGTGACGTGAATTGCGTGCTTGTTGCTACAGGGCAAGGAGGAACACAAAAAAGAAAAAAAAAAAAAAAAAAAACGTTAGGTTTGATATACATATGTGTATGAGAGGAAAGAAGAATACAGACATAAGACGAGCATAGTGAATAGTGTGAGTGTGTTGTATTTGGTTGCAACAGCACAAATAATACAATGGCAAGCTTGGGAATGTTTGACAAGGTTCGTGAGAACTTAAGGCACACAACGAAACGTAACATAGTGGCTTTGCACAAATTTGTATTTGAGTACGAGGGCGATCGTTCAAACCGCCAACGTTTGAGAGAGTTTGAAGGTTTTTTGTACGACGAGAAAGACGAGGCGTATGAAAAGAAGGTGGCATGCGTGAATAAGAACTTGACGTCAGCAGAACTGACTTCAATTTGTAACATTTTGTGTATTAATTATGACGACGGAGATTTGACACAACATATTTTTCGGCAATTGAAGAAAGGTGCTCTGCTCAACGCAATCAACGACGAGGACGACGACGCAAGCTGCGATGAAGAAGAAGTTGCATGTGGTGGTGTTATGAAGTGTGCTGTAGAACATCATGAATATACAAAACGTAACGAGAATACAGAAGTAAACGACGTTGACGACAGTTTTTTGTCTGTTGAAGACAATAATAGTGTGAATAGAATGACGACGCGAGCGATACGACCACAGGTTTCAAGATTCGCAATGAGTTTTCGAGACATTGAGGACTCGATAAGAACGTTTGATGGCAAAGGAGACTTACCTATCGATGCCTGGGTGGAGGAATTCGAAGAAACAGCCGCTATAATGAATTGGGACGAATTCCAAATGTATGTTTTTGCCAAAAAGTCTATAAGTGGCTTGGCAAAACTGTTTGTTCAAAGCGAGCGTGGCATAACGTCTTGGAGAAAACTTAAGGCAGCCTTGATCGGAGAGTTTCGTTCAACTATTAATAGTGCGCAGATCCATAAGCAGCTGTCCGAAAGAAAAATGAGAAAAGGCGAAACCGTTCAAGAATATTTTCTTCATATGAAAGAAAACGCGTCGCGCGGTAATATCGATGACGATTCGATTATACAATACGTTATTGACGGTATAAATGACTTAAATGTGAATAAATCGATTTTATACGGTGCTTGTGATATGAAAGATTTTAAGAGAAAATTGGTATGTTATGAAAAATTTCGGTCGAAAGTGGAACAGAAACCAATTCGGGAAAAAACGGAAAATAAATTTAAGGACAATAGTGATGTGAATCAGAATAAGCCGAAAAGTGATTTAATGTGTTTTAATTGCGGTTCGAAAGGACACAAATCGAAAGAGTGTACCGATAAAAAGAAGGGAACAAAATGTTTCCATTGCAATAAATTCGGCCATATTGCTAAAAACTGTCCTGACAAAACGAAGGACAATGAGGCCAATACTCGTATTTTGAAATCGCAAAATTTGGTAATGACGAAAAGTGTGAATATCGGCGGTCGCGAATACACTGCTCTGTTCGATACCGGTAGCAAGTTTAGCATAATGAGCGATGTCGTGTTTGGACATTTGAACGGCGCGAAACTTGTAAAGGCTGATTTTCATCTCGTTGGATTCGGCCAAAATAAGACGAAACCTAATGGACAATTACGATGCGATATCGGGATCGATAATGAGACCTACAATGTGAACTTCGTGGTAGTGTCGTCTAAATTTATTGATATTGATGTGATTATCGGTGAAGACTTTTGTGAATACGCGGAAATAGACATTCGTCGCGACGGTTTACATTTTAGGAAAATTATCGGTAATGACGAATTTCCCGTAATGAAAATAGACATTATGCCCGAGGAAATTGACATCAATGCTAGTGCTAGTCCAGTTGCTAAACGGAAGGTTCTTGATATGGTGGAGAACTATCAGCCGGAAAAATGCAAGACTACCAGTGTTGAGATGACCATCGTTTTAAAGGATGAATCTCCTATATTCTCACGTCCGAGACGATTACCCCTGGCGGAAAGAAAAGCAGTTGAGGACCAGGTCGACCAGTGGTTACAAGAAGGTGTAGTAGAGCCATCTGAATCAGAGTTTAGTAGTCCTATCGTTATGGTGAAAAAACGTGACGGCTCTTTACGTTTATGCGTGGATTATAGAAGAGTGAACAAAGTTATTGTGAAGGATCGATATCCATTGCCACTGATAGAAGATCAACTTGATCGACTCCAGAATGCCAAGGTGTTTAGTTCCATTGACCTTAAGAATGGGTTCTTCCATGTTAATGTCGCAGAAGCAAGCCGTAAGTATACTTCTTTCGTTACCCACAACGGACAGTACCAATTCACGAAGGTACCATTTGGTCTGTCAAATTCGCCGGCAGTATTTCAAAGATTCGTGAATACAATTTTTCGTGACTTGACTCGTAAAGGCATTGCCTTACCGTATGTGGATGATATTATTATTCCAGCCGAAAATGAGGACGAAGCTGTTAAGAATTTGGAAGAAGTGATAAAGCTCTGCGTGGACTATGGCCTCGAATTAAATATAAGGAAATGTAAATTTTTGGAGACGAGAATTGAGTTTTTAGGCCATGTTATCGAAAATCAACAGATTTCACCGTCACCTGGTAAAGTCGAAGCTGTTTTAAAGTTCCCGATTCCGAAGAATATGAAGCAACTACAAAGCTTTCTAGGATTAGCTGGATATTTTCGAAAATTTATACCCCAATTCTCCTTGATTGCAAAACCGTTAAGCGATCTGACGAAGTCTAATACAAAATTCGAAATGAAGGATCCACAAGTGACAGCCTTTAATGAATTAAAGAATATGTTGGTGAATAAGCCCGTCCTTAGCATTTTTAATCAGGACAGTAAAACCGAAGTCCACACAGATGCGTCGATTGAGGGTTATGGTGCAGTTTTAATGCAGGTATCAGCGAATGATGGAAAATTACATCCTGTGTACTATATGAGCAGAAAAACTACGGATGCTGAGCGAAAGTACTCGAGTTATGAGCTGGAAATATTGGCTGTTATCGAGGCGCTGAAAAAGTTTAGGGTGTACCTTCTTGGTATACATTTTAAGATTGTGACTGATTGTAACGCCTTTACAAAGACGCTGGAAAAAAAGGATCTATGTACGAGGGTCGCCAGGTGGGTTCTACTCCTTCAGGAATATGATTACGAGGTTGAACATCGCGTTGGAACTCGAATGAAACATGTCGACTCATTGAGCAGATATCCCGTTATGATGATAGGTGAAGACTCCACACTGACGATGATTAAACAAGCCCAGCTGAAGGATGAAGAGCTACAGGTAATCTTTTCCATCCTCAAAGATAGAGAAAATTATGACGGCTATTTTACGAAGGGTGATGTTTTGTACAAGTTGGTTGATGGTTATGAAGTCATCGTAGTTCCGAAAGGCATGCAAAGGGAAATTATTCGATTTGCTCACGAGAAAGGGCATTTTGCGGTGAAAAAAGTGAAAGAGCTTATAAGGCGTGAGTATTATATTCCTAAATTGGAGGAGAAAATTGAATATCATATTTCGAACTGTATACCGTGTATAATAAACAACAAGAAACGTGGAAAGCAGGAAGGCGAACTTCATCCCCTCAATAAGGTAGATGTACCTCTCCATACATATCACATAGATCACCTAGGACCTTTGGAGTCAACGTCCAAACAATATAAACATATACTAGCCGTAATAGACGCTTTCACAAAATTCTGCTGGTTGTATCCGACTAAATCCACTACTACGAACGAAGTGATAGCGAAATTGGAGTTTCAGAGTATGACCTTTGGTAATCCAGTGCAGATAATATCGGATAGGGGTACTGCGTTTTCTTCCGAAGACTTCAAGAATTATTGTCAAGCTCAGAATATAAGACATCATCTCATTACCACCGGTCTACCCCGAGCAAATGGGCAGGTAGAAAGACTCAATTCCGTAATAATCTCCGTTTTGTCGAAGTTAAGTGTATCCGATCCAACTAAGTGGTACAAGCATGTCGGGAAGGTACAACAAGTAATTAACTCTACATACTCTAGGAGTATCAACACGACGCCGTTTGAACTACTAATTGGTGTCCAAATGCGTACGTCTGAGCAGTGCCAGATAAAGAAGATGATTGAAGACGAAATCGTGTCCAAGTTCAACGACGAGAGAGATCAAACCAGGCAAAGTGCTAAGGAGCAGATGGTGAAGATCCAGATGGAGAACCGTAAGTCATACAATTTGCGACGAAAAAAGGCTACACAGTATGAAATTGGGGACTTAGTGGCGATTAAAAGGACTCAGTTTGGTCCCGGCCTTAAATTAAAACCAAAATATTTGGGACCGTATGCAGTTACTGGCGTGAAACCGAACGACACGTACAACGTAGAGCGAGTTGGAGGTACTGATGGTCCGAGAACTACTACAACCTGTGCCGAGTATATGAAGCCGTGGTGTTCCAGTTTGAGTGATGACGAATTCGAGACGAATCCACATCAGGATGGCCGAATTGTGGGATGAGTTTATGCAACCAACCTGCAAGGGTAGTTAGTCTGTGTTCGATCGTTGCAAAGTAAAGACGTGTGTGACGCGTAAAATTTTTGTATTGAAATATATTACTTCTTTTTTTTGTTTTTTTAAAAACTTTTATCTACTTTTTGTGTTATTAATAAATATTCTTAATAAACTAATAATTATTCAATTAAAAACTAAAAAGTAGACTCCACACTTTTATTATGTAAAATGTTAAAGTAGACAGAATAGAATAAATTAAGTGCCGAATCATTGACGGGGAATCCCAAAATTTTCTTGCGCTGAGTGCTCAACAGTTTTCGTTTATTGCATTGCTATTTAATTATATTTTCTGATTTTGGTGATTGATACATAATATTATGTGAATATAGAAAAGTGTAGAAAAGGTATTAATAAATGAAAAAGTTAAAAATATATTTTGAAATTGCACATGAATTCCATGGGAAGTATTTTTCCCTATGAACTACAAGAGACATTTTTAGTGCTACTATTACTTTTTAGATGATGAGAAAATGAACTACTTTCGGATGAAGAGGATAAACAATTCCTTGAAGAGGATATTGAAAACAATCCAGATGTGGTGAAAATTGGGGACAATCATCAAGAAATTGAAAATAATGTACCTTTGGATATACGTCAGGACACTCCTCTGGAATTGGAACTTATACTCAGATGGAGAAAACATTCTTATGTACCTCATGTATTCCACGAAAGCGTATACGAATTCGATATGTTGACTTCAATGGTGATTTTTTTGGATGTTACCAAGCTGGATATGCTAATAAGTAATAATACCAGAGTGTGTAAGGAATGAAAGCGTTTTTAGGAATGAATTACCAATCAGGGTCTGCTAAAAAAATAAACGTGACATGTCCTGAAATGGTCACAAAGTATAATAAATATATGGGGGGCGTTGACCTTATGAATTAGCGGATAGTATGTTATGAGGTCGACCGCAAATCAAAAATGAAATATTATTTACGCTTATTCTTTGATATACTGGACATAGTACTATCGACTTGTATATAGTCTACAAGAAACATGAAGCTAAACGCATAGAAGGTCCACCATTGACAAGTTTCGAATATCGCCATATTGTAGCAAGAAGTATAGTAAATAATTTCCTACTGTAAAGCAAATGGCCAACAGAAAAATGGGATGAAACGCAATTTGCCAGCAAACAACATGCAAAAGCCCGGTAAAATGAAGAGATGTGTAAATTGTTTAAAAAAGCGTAAATCTTAGCCATTTATTCAAAACCATTAGTATTATTTTTATTACTTTTATGGTCCATAGGGAAAAATATTTCCCATAAAATTTTGAATTTTTCTTTACTTTAATCTAAAATCATCTAAAAAACCCCACTGTATACTAGTATTTGCTCATAGTTTCGTTATGGTCCTGAAAGTCTACTCATGCCTTTACTTAAACCAAACAGATGGTAAGGCAGCGATTATCCTAGATGCGTTTTCAAAGGATTATATGCAAACAACATCTGTTCGCATTGCATGGTGAGCTGGAAATTTAACCCAGTCCGCCAAGTGTAGAGATCGGTTCCTCACTTGTAGTGGCTACTCAGACTTGGGCAACTGTATACAGATCTAGTTGATAGCAAAAGTAGCTTAGATTTTATATCTCGTTGTCATCCAATTAGTTGGCCTAATTCTAGAAAGGTTTAAATTATAATAGACTTTAAAATCCTTGCAATCGCTTTTAAATGCGTGAGAACTAACATATCAAAATAAAACACAGATTGGCTTAAATATAGTATGAATAGATAGATATGGCAACAAAATAGATCACCTTAAGCAAATGAGGGACTGTCTACTAAAACAAGAAAACTGATAAGAGCTCTTAGAAGAGGATCGCAGAAAAGGATTTTTCTTTAAAATATTTATGATTACAAAATACACAAATTTCACTTTTTGAAATGTAACAAAGCAGTCATGTTTAGAAGCTCCATGAAAAAGGCTATATTAGGACACTAGCAAAGTTCACCGACTACTGAGTTGGAAGATATCCTTGTTTCCATAATGGCTAATGCCGACCAAATCGTTATTAGACCACAGTATACTACTAGAGTTATTAATGAGAATTAAAACTTAAAGCAGTCACCTGGATATGCTTTAATAACACCATTCATGACTTCAAACGTTTTTGAATTAAGCAAATATTATCTATATATATAAAAATGTATGTTTGAATGTATGTGGTAAATTTTCAGGGAATCTTCAGAAAAGCCTAGCGGGTAACACTGTAGAGTCAGATTTTTGATTTTCGGTCTGTGGGCGGAGGGACGTGGCAAAATTAAATTTTTACATTTTGCCCCTAATGTCATCTATATATACAAAAAACGGCTGAACCGATTTTGATCAAATTTTCAGGGAATCTTCAGAAAAGCCTAGCGGGTAACACTGTAAAGTCAGATTTTTGAATTTTTATACTATACCGCTAATGACATAAAAAAAAAGATTATTGTATAATTGTTGATCGACCTTTTCTTCAATTCTCACAGATAGTTTATTTAGTTTCCTATATACAGGCTTACAAAGTCAGTGATTGTTGTAAAAAAAATTTGGCAAAAAAAATTTTTTAAAAAAAAAATTAATTTTGTCGACCAAAAATTTTTTTTTTCAATTGGAGAAATACATAAATACTTTTTCCTATTCCCAACGTTCAAACAATGACAATTTTCATTTCGTTTCTTAACATTATTCTAAAAATTTTAATTCAAAGTAGTGTACTCAGAAGCGAATTATTTGGTGTAAGCGAAGAAAGGAATACATTTCAACACATATCCGGTACTATAAAAGTTCTTTTATATTACCAATCGATGATAAACAATTTTGTTTACTCTTGCATATTAGGTGCATGAATAAGAAATTTCCATATGAAATCTATGAAATAAAATAATATTTTGAATGACTCTCCGCATTCCACTTTTAATAAAAAATAACGGTTTTATTCAAATAAAATTTGTTTTAGAAAGGGCATCTACGTCTAGAGCCGCAGAAACTTGAAGAGAACGAGAATCACGGCTTCAGCAAATGCGTCGCATTGCATCTTCATCGAGTGCTGCAGAGACACCTCAACAGCATATCGAAAGACTAGAAGCCAATCGCTCCCGAATGGCTCTATCAAGAGAAAGAATCGATTTAAAGTAGCCGGCATTTTATTACAATAAGTATGATGACTACAGGAATCACAAGGACGTACTGATTGCCGCAATGGACAAACATTGCTTACATTGCCGCGTTTTGAAGTTCCCTAAGGAATCGCCGGGAATGTGCTGTTCGAACGGTAAAGTTATTCTGCCACCAGTTATTGAGCCGCCTAAGCTGCTTTTAAGTTACATTTCCGGCACCAATCCTATATCCAAGCACTTCCTTCAAAATATCCAAAAGTGCAACTTATGATTTCAAATGACGTCGGCTTTATGCCCACCTTTAAAGTTCAAGGCCAAATGTACCACGGAATTGGATCATTGCTCCCGCTTCCCAATGATGATGCGAAGTTCCTTCAAATTTATTTCACTGGAAATGAAGCTACAGAAGCCGAACGCTATCAACGAACATGCGTGTGCATTTGCATTTGTTGGATATCAGAAATGGAAAAATTTCAATTGATCTCGCCACAAATGAGATTTCGTTGTTGACAAGGTATTCCCAAGTCTTACAACCAACTACAAAAATTCGGATTGGTTGTGGGAACATGCAATTTTGGCACCAACAAATTATGATGTTAACAAGCTCAATAAACAAATACAATTGAAACTGCCTGGCGAAACAATAAAATGCAAATCGATTGACACAGTAATGAACGAAGAACAAGCCGTCGATTATCCTACTGAATTTTTGAATTCATTGGAACCAGCCGGACTGCCGCCACATGTATTAAAATTGAAGGTTGGATCACCGACTTTGTCCGACACTGTATATTCAAATCGATATCGAGATGCAATATAAAACAGATGTTTCCTAAGGGCCAGCAACGCTGACTGGGTTCAGTTAGTTTTTCTATATTTTTAGATTTTGTTCACGCTTCTATTGTTATGGGACAAGAGAATACAGGTTGGAGCTAGCCTTTATTTTCCACTGATACTGCAACTTTAAATAGGTAACAATCTCACCTTTATTGGTATGGAGGTTGTGGTTGTGATATAATCTGCTCAGTGGGCTACTTTTGGTTAGCAGAATTGGCACTGTGGGGTGAACCAAACGTATTGTTAAGGTGCCCAAATTTATTAACTTGCACAAACTAGAAAACTATTTCAGAGGAGTGGAGACATGTTTAAAAACTGGCGAATACGGATAAAAGACTTAATATGTCAAAAGGATAAGTTCGCACTAAGGAGGCGGAATTTCCCACATGCCCCATTAAGGCTATAGAAGGGAATTCACATGCAGCTAAAAACATCTAACCTTCACTGGTTAATCAGTGTTCGAGGACTTTAAAGTCATCCTGTATGAAACAGTTTGAAAAACAATTTGGATATATGGAATCGGAATATGGGGAATCATCATTTATCAGTGTATATCTTGGAAGTACCATTAATAAAGGGCGAGTTGGAAAAAGTTCATAAAAAATATGTTGTAAAACTACAAAACCCACCCTAACCAGTTTGCAAGATTCCTTGCACAGATCCAAACTCGATCAAGGCTTCGTATAGTTGATCTATTACCTTGCCAAGAGGCTAGGTTAGGTTAGGTTTCCAGGCAGCCGCGAAGTTGGAAAGTAGAAGAACAGCTCACGTGGGTCCAAGAAATGATCCCTTTGTGTTACCTGAAATTAGAAGTTAGAAAGAAAGAGGGACAGATAGAAATGAAAAAGAAAGAAGTGGAAGATTGAGTAGTTAAGAAGAAGGAAGAGAGTAGGAGATTTGCAAGCAGTTGCATATCAGTAAGATAGCGGTTATTGGGTTACACCCGAGAGCTTCCCATATCTGGTCCTATTAACCAGTTACTACTCCTTATAAAAGCGTTGATGCCCTCAAGCCTCATATTCGAGAGCTCAGAAAGACTATTTATGGAACGGTGTCCCAGAAACCGTAAGCGTAGATCGCCTAATGCCGGACAGTGACAAAGAAGATGAAAGATGGTTTCATCCTCCTCCTCGCTTTGACAACTTCTACAGAAGTCGTTGTAGGGCAAGCCAAGTCTCCTCGCATGGTTGCCGAAAGTGCAGTGTCCGGTAATGACCGCCACTACGCCACGCAATTGTGAGCGTGACAAGCCAAGAAGATATGTTGTTCGCCCACGATTCAGTTGGGGCCATATCATTCTGGTTATAGTGCATGTGGGTTCACAAGCCCATCTTGTCTGAGCAAGCTCATAGTAGAAATTACTAATTTGTAGCTTGCACTTGGATAGCGGAATTCCACATAGGAGGTCTATGTGTCCGTCAGGTAGCATGGCTCCTTTTTTCGCCAAATCATCAGCAATGCAGTTGCCTGTATTATCTCCATGTCCCCGTACCCATATGAGTACGACTGTTGAATGTCTCGCCATCCTATTTAAGGATGCCCGGCATTCCTGGACCAAATTAGATGTTGTATATACACCTGTTAGAGATTTAATTGCGGCCTGACTGTCAGTATATATACGAATATCCCTGCCTGATATCTTGTTATAACTGATCCAATTAGCCGCCCTTTTGATGGCTGATACTTCAGCCTGAATTATGCTACATTCATTTGGAAGTCTAAAAGATAGCCTAATGTCGAGTTCCCGAATGTAGACACCTGCGCCAACTCGATCTCCTTTAATAGAACCGTCTGTATAGACCCGTTGCCTCAAATAAAGGTCCGTCCATTGCTTCCGTGTTATACGGAATTGAGAAACCGAAGTTTCTCGCCAAGAAGGGCCCAGTAATGCAATAATCGATGTTATCCGGAAGAGTCTGGATGCTACCTATTATGCTGGCTGCCAAGAGGCTAAGCTTTGAAAATATAAATAAAACATTAAAAAAAATTTTAAACATTCAAATCTCAAATAAATAAAAAACACGCTAACAAAATATTCCTCGAGTTTCTTGTTTTACTTTATTTTTGTTGGATTTCTTTTTTTTGAAAAATACAAAATTTAGTAAATTTATTTATGTTTGGTTTATAATTTTGTCGTAAATGGAAAATTAACGTAATAATTTCCGTGATCAAACTAAAACTAGTCAACGAATTTATAGGAAGAAATTGTGAATAAGTAAATATAAATTCTTACAATAATAAAGTAAATATTAAATTAAAATAATACGCAAAAACAATAATGTATATAAATTATGAGAAACGCGTGTATTCACATACACGAGTGGCCGTAATAAAAGAAAAAAATATTTTACAAAAAAACAAACAAAAAAATAAATAAATTAGCGATTAAATTTGAAATAATATGAAGTATTTTATTTATATTTATGTGTGTGCGTACACGCAGAAATGGTAGTGTGAAAAAAGCAGCTGATTTCAAATCATTTCATTTCACATAAATATTTAGATATGTGAAACGATATGACTGACAGTGACAAATCTGGTCACGGAGGGATGCCTCTCAATCATGTTTTTTTCTTATGTCCCGTTTGTGGTTTTTTTTTTTGCTACAGTTTCGATTTTCTTGGGTGTTCTTTGTTTTGATTGGAATCTTCCTAAACAGCTGTAATCATATGACTGTCATCTACGTTGTCTTTGATCAACAATTTAGCATTTTTTCCTTTGTAAGAAGACTGATCGATTTTGCCTTTAACATCAATGATTCTTTGTTCTTTAACATCATGATCACCTGTATTTGCCTCATCAGCATGTTGGCTTTCATCAGCGTCATTCTCAGCATCATCATCATTGTCTTCATCATTATCATCATTATCATCTTCATTATTGTATTTATTATTTAGCTGTTGTTTATTTGTATATATTGAATCTTGTGTGGGTGGCGGTGATTCTCGTTCTTCGTTTTCTTCGTAAATAACATCGCAATTTGTTGGTATAGTTTTTGGCGGTGGCTTCTTTATCTGTTTCGATTTTTTATTGTTTTTATTGTTCATGTTATTGCACTCTACACCATTCTGTTGCAATTCGTTCATTTGTATTTGCATTTCTCTCAGACGATCAGTCAGCAGATACAAATCACGTTCCTGAGATTCACAGCGAGTACGCAGTTCAGCTATTTCTCTTAGATCCTCGGGGCGAGGATCACGTCTTTCGTAGCGCATACGCATTTCTTCGAATAGGTTGGTGAGACAGCGACATTTTCTATGTAACTGTTCTATTTCGTTGGCATTGCTAATGTCTCTTTTGTCGAGAGCTGCCTTTTCGGCATCGTAGGCGGCTTTCAGATCTTTAAGATCGTGTTTGTGATGCTGCTCAATATTTTTGATTTTCTCATCAAAAGCGGCCAGCTTCTGTCGATGTTTTTCGCTTAGGGTTTGTAAGGCCTCTTCTTTTTCGGCCAGCATTTTGGCTTTTAATTGATTGATTTCCTTCTGGTGCTCTTCCTTTAATTCTTGCGTATTTATCTGCAGCTCTTTGGCAAACTCGTCTTTGACTTGACCTAGACGTTCTCGGAACTTTTCTTCCATTTCTAGTTTTTCGCTTTCAAACTCTGCGCGCAAAGAGTTTTCTAAAGCTTCTCTACGTTCTTCCTCTTGGCACATGGCCTTTTGATATTCCCGATCTGCTCGATCCAAATGCATGCGTGTTTGCAATAAAGCATTGTCTGACTTTTCGCGTAACTCTATGAATTCTTGAGTTTTTTGTTCCAAACGTTGCTGCGTTTCGGCCAATTCAATGCGCAGCTCTTCCTCATTATCAGTGTAGCGGTTTGTCAAAGCTTTAAGCTCCTCCACATGTTCGTTCTGTAGCTTGTCTAAGGCTTCGCGACGTTCATCCACATAAACGGATTCTAGTTCATTTTTCAGTCTTGACATCTCTGTGTAAAGTTTGTCCTCCCAGAAGGAGGCTGCCTCATTGCGTACCTCATCGATGCGATACATCATTTGACGCTCCTTATCGTAGAGAGCATTATCACAATGATATTTAATTTTCTTAACAGCCTCAATTTGTTCGGCCAGATTTTCATTGGCTATGGCCAAATCACTCTTTAGATGCTCAATTTGAGACACGAGATTTTGTATGGACTGTTCCTGTTCGTTGACTACGCCTCTTAGTGAGTTCATTTGGGCCTGATAGATTTTCAAATCGTCTATCTCTTTGCGACGCACCTCCAGTTCCTCCTCCAACTGTTCGACTTTTTCCACTGCCTCACGACGGCCTTTTTCGGCTTTATCGCTTTTATCCTTACACTGACGTTGCATTTGACGCAATTGCCATTCACAGTCGGTCATAATGGATTCTTCGCGATCTGTCAATAAAGTTTTAGTAGTAAATTAGAGAAGTTTTTTTGTTTTGTTTTTGAAAAATTTAAGCCTTACCCATATTATGAGTCCTTAGCATTTCAAATTCCCTCTGCCATTTGTCTTCACAAATCTTGCGCTCATTTTCGGAATTCTCCAGGGCATTTTGCAAAACCTTTATTTGCTCCTCTAGTTCACCGCGTATCTTTTCCACCTCTTCGCGCCATTCTTCGGCCTCTGTCTGGGCCTTTGCCAGCTGTGTATGCAAATTACTTGCCAAACTTTGGGTTTGTTTGTATTTCTCTTGCAATTCATTGTACTGTATTTCAAGGTCGTCTAAATGGGCACAAAGTAAACAAAAGTAAATGTTTTTCGTTTTTATTATTTATAAGAGAAATATATAGTAGAGAAGAGAAAGCACCCACCATATTTATTTTTCAATTCATCTTCATTTTCACTAAACCGATGACGTAGATTGGTCTTTTCATCTTCTAGTAGTTTGAGTTTTTTACGAACATATTCATCATCTTTGTGAGCTGCATTTAATTCACCCTGTAATCCTGCAGAGAAAAACATGAATATGTGTAATAGTTTGTGATTAATGTAAAAAGATTTAAACGGAATAAATTACTTAAATGCTAAACGATTCATATATGGGCAATTCCATATCATCGTACGTGACATTTGTACGCCTATAGAGTGGAATAGATATTGCAAAAATAAGAGTATCTGAAAACTAATTTGGTCTTTATGTTCCATTCAGAGGATACTATATTTTAAAATAATAAAAAGTTCATTCGAAACATTGTTGTCCAAAATATCGTGCGAATTATGTGTATATCGTACGTGACATAAAACGGAAGTCATTTTGAGGTACATGTAAAAATATGAGAAAATTTTCGAATCGTGAGAGGCGTTATGTTTTTTTTTTAATTTCTTACACTAAACGAAATATTTTTCCTTTACAATCCGTCATATTTAAATAAAAACAATCTTTAGATGGTTTTATAATAAATAAAATATAATATCGTACGTGACAGATTTTTCTCTTATAATAAAACAATATATATTCTGTAAATATATGTATACAAAAACTAAAAAAATTAATAGAATATATATACATTCTGTTTCAATAAACAATTTGATAATAGCAAACAATCAATCAGAGTCAAATTCAGTTCACACTGAATTGGGAGCTTAGTTTTAACCGCAATTTTAGCATAAAACACGCCAATTAAATTAAAAAATTAAATATAGTCAGTTTAAACTATTATTTTTGGCAATAAAATGTTGTAATAAGCTCTAAATACTTACAAATTGTAATATTTTAGTGTTTTCTCCTATTCAAATCATCTTGAAAAAAGTTTCAAGGGTTTTTGGGTTTTCAGTCGTGGTAGTCATTCTCGAGGAATTGCCCATATGTATATATTAAGAAAAAGCATTTT
Organism: Calliphora vomitoria; assembly: GCA_942486065.2. Taxonomy (NCBI): domain Eukaryota; kingdom Metazoa; phylum Arthropoda; class Insecta; order Diptera; family Calliphoridae; genus Calliphora; species Calliphora vomitoria. Next base: position 40,291,116 of record OW818029.2, read on the forward strand.
GTATGCACATTATTAACCAAAATCTTTTTATATTAGTAATGTATTTTGATTCTTTGAATAGCTAAAAGGCATTTTACTAGTTTTCCTTTTATTTTCAACTAAAGAGTCTTTGACAGTTGATAGCGGCCATATTGTTGAAGCTACATCTATCGAATTAGCTGTCACTTGTTCAGTTTGTTTTGCCAAATCACCATTGACGTATATAGCGTTCAGCAACACGCAAATTATAAAATTGTATCATTAAAATGGGTATTCTGGATCTCTTGGATCTCATCCGGATTGGTTTCGTTCCAAAAACTTTGTTTTTTTTTTCATTCAGAAATGTGCCTCATCGCTGAAGATGGTTTTTTGAGGAAAGTTAGCAGAACGTTGCCCGAATAGAATACCCATTTTAATGATACAATTTTATAATTTGCGTGTTGCTGAACGCTATGAACAGAATGCATCCCGAAAATTGTTTGGTGTGTATTTTGGGCTGGCGCCGGATCAACGGTCCATATTTATTTGAGAACGACGTTGGCCAGGCCATCACCGTCAACGGCGAGCACTATAGGTCGATGATTACTAACTTCATTTCATGATATGAACACCAACGCTCATGCCACATTGGACATTTGAGGGCATGGTCAGCTCACATAGAGGTAATGTAAACTGACCACCGAGATCGTGCGATTTGACCACGTAAGAATTTTTCTTGTGGGGTATTCCATACATGATGTCATCGATAGGCCTTTCAAACGATTAAAAAATTTCGATGATATCGCACAAATACTTTGTTTTATTTATATTTAGTGATAGGAAGAGCTTAATGAATGACCATGTACTTAGAAAATAGCCACACAAAACTAGCGCATAACTACTTGAATCTAAACAAGTGCGAACATAATGAGATAAATTATAATATAACAAAGACTATGTTAACAAGCAAGAGAGCTATATTCGGCTATGCCGAATCTTATATACCCTTCACCAAATTATAGTTTAGAATAATATTAAAAAAAATTTTTGAAAAAAAAATTTTTAAAAACATAAAAAATTTTTTAGAATAAAATTAAAAAATTTTTTTTTAATATTTTAAAATTTTTTTTTTCCAAATTTTTTTGTTTTCGAAATTGCTTTTAATTTTTCAGTTTTTTCAAAATTTTTCTTTAGTGAAAAAAAAATTCGGGTTAAAAAATATTGTTCCCGATTCTGACCCATTGTAGGTCCAACTTACTGTAGCATTATATACATCGTTGCAATGGACTTTGAAATATCCATCATTAGATATCCATATTGTTTATATTTATGTCATAGTGATCGAGATATACATAGATCAAATATAGGCCAAAAATAGAGGTTGTCCCGGTTTATATCTCAGCCGTTTGTGGGCCAATTTTTTCGATTTCACATAGCAACCGAGCCGGAAGAATTCTCGATATATTAATGTATAAATCATGTATGTAAGGTATTTGGGGGTTACGGAAAGTTTCAACATACAGACGGACAGATGGACATGGCTATATCGACTTCGCTATCTATAACGATTCTTTGTAGGGTCGCAAATGAAAAATGTAGAAATTACAAATGGAATGACAAACTTATATATACCCTTGCCACTTAAGGTGAAGGGTATAATAATGTATGGACAGCAAATGTATTAACGTCTATTTGACCACAATGTTTCCTCATCTTTTCAAAGCGATGATGATGATGTTTCCGAAATACAAATTAAGCAAAATTGTATAAAAGAATTAGAATATTCAATCAATATTGAAAAAGAAAACCCTACACATTTAAAATCAAATGCTGAAAGTCGTCCCTCTTAAATTTATTTGAAGCAAGTAGCAATCGGACAAAAAATTTAGATTGTCTTTATAATGTTCTACTGACGATAAGGCCAACATCTGTGGAAAGCTAAAGAGTTCTCACGTTGGCTGAAAGTTTTGCCACTAAAATTATTGCATTATTGAATGCATTAGTTATTTTGAAAACTCATTTTTAAAACAAATTAGTTATTTGACGAACACATAACATTATATCTATGAAATAATTCTTAATTATACCCTTCACCATGAGTGGCATGGGTATATATAAGTTTGTCATTCCGTATGTAATTTCCACATTTTTCATTTGTGACCCCACAAAGTATATATATTCTGGATTGTTGTAGATAGCGAAGTCGGTATAGCCATGTCCGTCTGTATGTTGAAATCAACTTTTCGTAGCCCCCAAATTACTCACAAACATTATTGTTACATGAATATATCGGGAATTCTTCCGGCTCGGTAGCTATTTAAAATCGGTCCACAAATGGCTGTGATATAAGGAAAAAACCGGGACAACCCCGATTTTTGGCCTATTTTTGATCTATATCTGGATTACAAAGTCATTAATATAGACAATATGGATATCTAATGATAGATATTTCAAAGTTCATTGCAACGATGTATATAAAACTATAGTAATTTGGACCTACAATGGGCCAAAATCAGGAAAAATATTTTTTAACCCGAATTTTTTTTTAACAAAAAATTTTTATGACATACATTTTTTTTCACTAATAAATTAAAAAAAAAATTGGAAAACAATTTCGAAAATTTTTTTTTAATTTTTAAAAAAAATTTAGAAAATTTTTTTTTTTTTAAATTGAAAAAAAAATTTTTTTTGTTTACCTAAAAATATTTAAAATTTTTATTTTAAAGTATAATTTGGTGAAGGGTATATAAGATTCGGCACTGTCGAATATAGTTCTCTTACTTGTTTTATAGTAACAAATGATCTCCAAATATTTAAATATCTCAATAATTAAATGTTTTTATTTTACTTTTTATTATATAAATAATTACTTACTTTCAACGTTCCAGGTTTTCGCCGATAACTCCTGTTCCAACTTTTCAATTTTTATTTGCATATCAGTGATTTTCGTTTCTAAACTGTTCACATTTTTATGTGCATCTTCTAGTTGTACATTAAATTGTGCTTTTTGTTCCAATAAATCATTTCTGTAAATAAAAAGAAAAAACAATTTATTAAATTTCAATATGCCTTATCACAAAATAGTTCAGTAATTAATAATTGTAAAAATTATATAACTACAAATCCCTTACCGAATGCAATGTTACAAATATTTATTAATGAATTTTAAATCTCTTTATATGAAATATAGAAAACCGATTATTCAATAAGTCTTAAGCACAGCAATATTCATTTATTAGAAAATATTTCTTAGCCGGTATCAGTAGCAACCTGTACGAGTACTAAGATGTTTTCTATTTTTCGACCCTGCTGTTCATTAATGGCCTTTAGTTTTGTTTGTGCGAGCATAAAATCATTAATATTTTTTGTCTGTCTTTTAAACAATTCAAAATATTTGAATCGGCAGATGCTATTTAGTGTGTTTTTCTAATAGGTGTTGCGTTTGTTGTTTGTGTCAAGCAGATACTATGTAGTGACATGCAAAGTGATAGTGTGAATGTTGTACAGTGTGAAACAGAAAGTGGGAAACAAATTTATGTTTCATGTATTCCATAGACATGTATTTTATGCAATCTCTGTTAAATATTAACACTAAGAGGTAGGACTAGTACACAACTGGTCCTGTAATTGGATCCTCGGTGATATTTATTATAGCTATTGGTAAACTAAATTATATACAAATTAACCAAATTTATATAAAATTTTTTGATAAATTGACAACTTTGACACAATTGGACAAGTGAAATGATATGTTCACATATAACATGACTAGTAGTGTTTTGCGACCCCACAAGAGTCAAGATAGCGAAGACGATATAGTCTTGTCTGTCTGCCCGTCTGTATGTTGAAATCAACTTTCCGTAGCCCCCAAATAACTTACAAACATGATTATACATCAATATATCGAGAATTCTTCCGGTTCCATCGCTATTTAAAATCGAGAAAATCGGTCCACAAATGGCTAAAATATAAGGAAAAACCGGGACAACCTCGATTTTTGGCCTATTTTTGATCTATATCTGGATTACTAAGTCATTAATATAGACAATATGGATATCTAATGATAGATATTTCAAAGTCCATTGCAACGATGTATATAATTCTATAGTAATTTGGACCTACAATGGGTCAAAATCGGGAAAATATTTTGTAACCCAAAAATTTTCATAAGGATCTATAACACAGAGCAACAAAATCTAAAAAATTGTTAGAGGCTTTTTAAACCATTACACAATTTTAATGTATTGTGGTTCCAGTAGTACAAATATGGTCCAAATTTTAAATTCTATGAAGAGTTTTTTTTTTTTTTTTAAGCAATTTTTAAGTAAAATTTTAAATTTTTTTAGACACAAAACGGTTATTACGATATTATTAAAATATATTTAGATAAATTTAAACTTAATCCTTTCATATAATCTCATTCACCACTTATGGTAGTGCAGGGTATAAAAATAAGCAATAATGCCCTTTTAAAGTTTAGGAACACAAAAGCAAATTAATTTAATATTTAAATTAGAAAATATTTTGTTAATTGGTATATACTATAATGACAATTGATGTATAAAAAAAACAAAAGAAATTTTTAAAGATAGTGCTGTTATCGCTTGGAATTTTATAATTAAGAACATTAAATTTAAATACTGATGATATTTTGACACTATCAAATGCATAGTACCAAAAACACATGATCGTAATAATTTTACCATCCCTGGCTTAAAGGTTCAAATAGTACTTACTACTAGCAGCTAAATTGTTAAATTTTGTATGTAATTTTAATTTTTTTCCAAATTTAATTATAATGCCGGTATGATATCGATATTGAAACTGGTATTGATAAAAACCAAGGTTGGCAACCGATACCGTTATTAATACAGATACCGATTAAATACCGTTTAAAATTGAATACCCCTATTGATACCGATACCGGAATAATTATTTTGGTAAAATACCGGTATTCAAATACCGTTTCCTTTAATACCGGTACCATACCGGTATCAATACCGTTATCATAACGGTATCAATTGCAAATCAATACCGATATCATACCAGTTTCATACCGGCATTATAATTAAATTTTGCAAAAATGTTTAAAATTCTGTGGACTTTGGACAAAACAACTTAAGTGTAATTTTAAAAATTTTCAGGAGTGCGCAACAGTTGTTGAATTGATCGATAATTAATTTATTTTTTGTCCTTGAAGAACTTTATTATTTGTCTCAAAGAATTATACAAAGCTTACGAAATTATTTAAGGAAAAATAATGAAATAATTTTCGATCAATTCAACTGTTTTTGCTCTCTCATGAACATTTTTAAAATTGCACTTAAGTTGTTTTGTCAAAAGTCCACAGAAATACATACATAAAATTTTACTGCTAGTAGAAAGTAGTATTTGAACCATTAAGCCAGGGATGGTAAAATTATTACGATCGTGTGTTTTTGGTACTACGCATTTGATAGTGTCAAAATATCATCAGTATTAACGATGTTTATTTAATTTGTATGATTAAATTTAATGTTCTTAATTATAAAATTCCAAATATACTTTGGTAATTCCGAAATATGCATTTAGAAAACAAGCGATAACAGCATTATCTTTGAAAATTTCTTTTGTTTTTTTTATACAATGTTTTTATACCTCAAATGTGATTATACAAATACTAATTAACAAAATATTTTCTAATTTAAATATTAAATTAAATTACTTTTGTGTTCATAAACTTTAAAAATACATTATTGCCTATTTTTATACCCTACACCATCATAAGTGGTGAATGTAGGGTATATATGTATAAGTTTGTCATTCCGTGTGTAACATTAAGGAATATGCATCGATTGAGCTATGTCCGCCAAAATACAAATTAATGAAATTTATACCAAACTGTTATAAGCAGTTTGGTATTGAAAATCAACAAAATCGACTTAGTAGATCCAGAGTAATGGATTAAAATGTAAGACAACCTTCAGTGTAACTTTAAAACATGTGATTTAATACCTATATACCTTTTAAAGATAGGTTTTATAAAGTTGTTCTAACTAAAAGACTACATTTCTACACCAGGCCATACATTTTATGAACATTAAGCATTTTATTCAGGTTAAATAGCGTCTAAATGCTTATAGAGACCTACATTGTTGATCGTAATCGATTGTAATATTTTAAGAGAGAAATCTTTGCTTTCAGCTTACTACTGCTAAGAGTAAAGTATCTCAAACAAAATCTGTACTATCACCTACAAAATGAAAAAAAAAAACAGTTTTGTTTTAATTTGTAAATAAAACTTATAGTAATTAGAAACAACTCATTCATAAAATAATACAAACAAGTTCTTATCGTATTTGTAACAAAAATAAAAATATTGTACAAAATAATAAACATACACAGAGAAAACAGATGCGTGATAGCAACTGAATTTGTTGTTAATCGAATGATTCGGTTGCACACATAGAATTTTTCGGTTCTATCAACAAAAAGTCAGTTGACAAAGAAGAATTTCGGTTGAAGTAACCAAACATTTGTTACCGCTTCTAAAATGTTGTAGCTACAATTGTAAAATTCGGTCACTAAGATAGAATCATTCGATTGGCAACGAAGTCGGTTGCTATAACGAATCTGAATTCTCCGTGTACATACAGTTCAAGTTAATCTTAAACTGGTTTTAAACGAAATTAATTGAATATGCGTGGAATAAAAAAAAAATTAATAAATAGGATTGCAGGAGCAATTTAATACGAACATTTATTTCTCAATGAAAAAAATTAAATTCAATTTTCTTTAAAGATGGGCTTAAGAATTAGCCAAGGTGAGGTCAGTTAAACAGCTGATCTCTTTTTTTCGCTTTTTTGGTTCTAGCTTCTGTCAAAGCTTGTTTTTATATTTCAATATCTTCATATTCTAAGCTTATTAACAAAATATTTATTTTTTACATAAATAAGTAAAGCCCTTATTATTCAACTATCTACACTATATTAGGTTTCAATACATACTTATTTGTTTAATTTTTCATTTTTGTTTTTTGACAATTTTGTAGAACTGCCACCACCTTGTACGAATTCGCCTTGGCATTAGCCACAGATTACACAGATAAGAATCAGCTGGTAATATGATAATAGAAAACAAACAAAAGATAATGTCAAAACGTTTGTGGTTTCGAAAGAGGGACAAATATATATCACACTCGTTACCTATTGAAAATTGTATTTTTTCTCTCGCTCTGCAAACCATAACCACTGAAAAGTGGTTGTATAAAGTCAATATAACTATACGGTTCGATATTAGTTTTTTGAGAACTGTCATGTGTTTCTTATCAGTAATAATCTGTGGTATTAGCTGTGCAAGCCATTTATGTACGTAAATTAATTAATTCATTACATATATGTACATAATATAACAAATATATTCATATATACATATATAAATACACAAAAATGAACCGTTAGAATCTTTTACAAATCAATAAATTTTTTCTGAATTGTCTGTGTTGAAAGAATTAACTAAATCGATCGATAAATTACCGAAATATATGTTTTTCGATTTTAGTGTAATCTTTCATATTCATTCAAATGATTACCTTTAATAAAGTCTATAGTTGTGAGTACACAAAAATAAAAATTATTTGTCGTATACAAAGCTCAGTTTATAGACAATATATATTTATAACAAATAAAAAGTGTTTAAAGATCTCCACAAAGGGTGAAGACTAAAGGGTGAATTAGCCGACCGTAATGTAATGTATCCTTAACGGAACGAAACAGCTGATCGTTTCTGTTGTGCGTAAAGTAGTTGGAGCAGTTATAGTGATAAAATGTAACGTAACTGTAACGTCTGAACCTTTTAACTAACGGTGTTGTCAACATGCTGATATTAAAAGTCTTGTATAAAAAATACTTATTTAGCCAAGAAAGTTTAAAAATATTTTCAATGTTCTTTAAATGGTTTAAATATTTCAATAATATAAATTAATAAATAACTATATAAAAAAATAAATGTATAAACTTTTATAAAATATCTACTAATAACACTGTCCAACAGCATTTTTGGAAGAGAATAGCGACTCTATAATTCTGAAAAGGCATGATGAGTAGATTATTTTTGTAGAATTAACTTATAGTCCAGCTGGTCTGATTTTTTTTTACAGTGGGTCAAAGTTTCCATTTTATGATCGAAAGGAGCTTTATACTAACTGAAAAAAATGTTGCAAGTTAATGTCTGAGAGAATTCTTATTGTCAGAGCTATATTGCGGAATTTTATGGGCATAATTTTTGTGAAGGATTTTAACCCTCTGTCTCCTCTTTTTAGGGGTCAGTTTGACCCTTATTTGGAGAAAATCAAAAAAAAAAATCCTTTCAATAAGCACATTTAAGGATTAAAATATTCTACGAAAACCTAAATCATTTCACCGACTTTTGTAAGCATTATTCCATAACAGACCCTAACCCCCATATAACCACTATATCAGAAAAATATATATGCATGTATACCCAAATAAACACTCTTATATTGCAAAGTTGGCTACCGTTACTTAGCCGCTCAACTAAAATATTGATACCAATTTAATCCTAAATACCGTTACCGATATTCTATAACTTAAATTATTTAAAAACAAGTAAGAAAGCTATATTCGGCTGTGCCGAATCTTATATACCCTTCACCAAATTATACTATAAAATAAAATTAAAAAAAAAATTTTTTTCTCAAGTTTTTTTTTTTGAAATTGTTTTTTAAGTTTTTTTAAATTTAAAAAAAATAAAAAATTTATTTTAAATATTAATTTTTTTATTTATCAGTGAAAAAATTTATGAAAAAAAAATGTTTTTTGTGATAAAAAAAAATTTGGGTTAAAAAATATTTTTCCCGATTTTGACCCATTGTAGGTCCAACTTACTTTAGCCTTATATACATCATTGCAATGGACTTTGAAATATCTATCATTAGATATCCATATTGTCTATATTTATGGATTAATAATTGAGATATAGATAAAAAATAGGCCAAAAATAGAGGTTGTCTCGGATTTTTGCTCATATCTCCGTTATTTATGCACGGATTTTGCTGATTTTAAATAGGAAACTTCTCGAAAGCATGTCTTACAGAATTATTGAAGATTTGGATCCCGAATTTTCTTAATTGAGTTTAATGAAATGTCAACTCATATCACCTTGTTATACCCTTCACCTTCGTGAGAAGGGTATATATAAGTTTGTCACTCCGTTTGTAATATTCACAATACAATATTCCGACCCTATAAAGTGTATATATTCTAGATCCTTAAAGATAGCTGTCTGAAAACCCCAAATAACTTGCAAACTTGATTCATACATCAATATACATACATAATTTAACAATTTTGCTGCTAGTAGAATGTAGTATTTGAACCTTTAAGCCAGGGATGGTAAAATTATTACGATCGTGTGTTGTTGGTACTACGCATTTGATAGTGTCAAAATATCATCAGTATTAACGATGTTTATAAAATTTGTATAGTGAAATTTAATGTTCTTAATTATGAAATTCCAAATATATGTACTTTGGTAATTCCGAAATATACATCTAGAAACAAGTGATAACAGCATTATCTTTGACAATTTCTTTTGTTTTTATAATACATTGATTGGCATTATATAAATACTAATTAACAAAATATTTTCTAATTTAAATATTAAATTAAATTACTTTTGTATTCCTAAACTTTAAAAATACATTATTGCCTATTTTTGTACCCTACACCAACATAAGTGTTGAATGAGGGTAGATATGTATAAGTTTGTCATTCCGTTTGTAACATTAAGAAATATGCATCTGAGACCCAAAAAAGTATATATATTATTGATCCCTACACAGAGAAAACAAATTCGTGATAGCAACCGAATTTGTTGCCAATCGAATGATTCGGTTGCACACATAGAATTTTTCGGTTATATCAACAGAAAGTCAGTTGACAAAAAAGAATTTCGGTTAAAGCAACCAAACTTTTGTTACCCCTTTTAAAATTTAGTAGCCACAACTGTAAAATTCGGTCACTATGGTAGAATCATTCGATTGGTAACAAATTCGGTTGCTATCACAAATCTGTTTTCTCTTTGTATGAAGTTCTAATCGATTCAGCTATGTCCGTTTGTTTGTCTGTCACGCTCACGTCCAAAATACAAATTAATGAAATTAATGAAATTTTAAAATCAGCAAAATCGAATTGATAAATTCAGAATCAAAATGTAAGACAACCTTCAGTGTAACTTTAAAACTTCTGTCTGTCTGAAGACCCCAAATAACTTACAAACTTGATTCATACATCAACCGGGTCAACCTCGAAAAAAAATTATTATTTTTTAAATTTTGAAAAACAATTTTGAAAAAAAATTTTTTTTCTTTAAATCTTGAAAAACAATTTTGAAAAAAAAAATTAATTTTGTTTACCTAAAACAATTTAAAATTTTTATTTTAAAGTATAATTTGGTGAAGGGTATATAAGATTCCGCACAGTCGAATATAAATAGCTCTCTTACTTGTTTTTTAGTTTAAGTAGATTTTATTAATAATTTAATGTAGAATGAAATTACCGTTATCATTAAAATATCGTTACCGATATAACTGCAATTACCGTTACAGCTAAAAGTTACCGAAACAATTCAAATTAGCGTTACCGTTGTTGGTAATTATTGATTGATATTCGTTATTTCATTTCGTTATAACCGAGTTGCACTGTATTAGAAATCTGATTCCGAAAACGGTTTTGGAAGTTTTTTTTTATGATTTTTATTAAGTAGTAAACACACATTTTATTTTGAAAAATGAGATTTTTCGATTTTAATAATCGTATTAACAATTTGCTGGTAACAGTGATAATTTTATAAAGACTGTCAAACAGTACACAAATCAAACAGTACACACCCAGCTGCTTAACGGAACAGAACAGATCAGAACTGAATACAACACGATACGATAACTGGGAACTAAACAGAAAAAAGCAAAAGTGTTTGAATAGAATAGAAATCAATCATCCGTTTTGTATACACCAACATTTGAGAAATACTTAGTTACTGTAATTTTAAAACAAAATTGAAATACGGAAATATTGTTTGTAAACAAACACCGATTATAACAGTTACACATTTGAATTTTAAAAATTAGTCTTAATTAATTTGTGCTACCGAAGAGCTACAATAAACACTAACAAATGTGATGATACAAATGATAGAAGCAAGCTAGATTTAAATCACTAAATTAATAAAATAGTAATTAAAAGATAATAATAATTATTTCATTAAAACAAACCTGAAAGCTAATTCAATTAAAACAATGATAATACGAAATAATTTATTTCTTTATGTCTCTATCGTGCTGCTGACAACATTAAATTTATGTCTTTCGAAACCTACGACATCTGCCGGTACTATCGATAACAATGGCACTGAAACTAATGTCAACTTACAGATATTTTTCAATGAGATAATGCACTTATTGGGCGATAATAGCAAGGCCAATACAATTTCAAGTGAAGACAACGATTATCGCCGTCATTATGCAGCCCAAATGTTGTCATACATGAATCGTTCCGTTTATCCCTGCGAAGATTTCTATGAATATGCCTGTGGCAATTGGAAAAATGTAATAGAAGAGCGTCAGGCTACCAAAAAACGTAACAATCTTTTGGATATTAAATATAAATTGGCCGATATTGTGGATAATCTTTTACAAAGGCCCCATATAAATGATGTGGCGCCAGAATATGCGGCCGAATTTGAGTTGGCTAAAAAGTTCTACAGCAATTGCCTGGAAGCTGAATTGCATCCCATGCGGGCATCTTCAGAGTACTTGGCGATTTTAAAAGAAATAGGTGGTTTTCCAGCTGTGGATGCTGAATGGAATGCTGCAAATTTCCATTGGCTTAATATGAGTGCCCACTTAAACAATTACGGCATTAAGAATATTGTAAATGAAGACATTCTAGATGGATATCCTTTTACACCATATTACGAAATTCCAAAATTTGGTTTCGACATAGAACTGCACTATGAGACCATTAAAAATACTTCCTCGAATGCCTATAAGGAAAATGAAAAACGTATGCGCGATATCTTGACCATTTATGGGGTGGCGGAATATCGTATTGCTAGCATAGTGACTGACATATTTGAATTTCTCAAAGAGATTTTGAAGGTTGAAGAACAGTTTAAAGAAAACGATGACGAATGTACTATTCTTTCCAATCGTATGGAAGAATCTGAAATATATGCCTTTAAAAAGCAATGGCACACGTATAACGATATTGCTTGGATGGGTAAACATTGGGAAAATATCAGCGAAGAATTAAAGGACTGCTGTACACCCTGCTCATATTTGTATGACAAAATTTCTACTATTTGCGAAGAGCATAAAGAAGCTGCTGCAAATTATTTGTCACTTATATTCCTATATCAAACGGACTCTCGCATTACCCATACGAAATTTCAAAAAGATTTCTGCACTTTAAGCCTTAAATCAGCAATGAAACATTTCTTTGATCATTTATACATGAAGGTAAGATAACTCACTTATGTTTTGATTGAAAACAATTAATTTAGCTTTAAATTATACAATTGAAAGTCTGTAAATTAGTTAATAATCTAAGAAATCTAGTAGTAATTAATATTAACAATCTAATAGGGTATACATTAATTTAATTAACTAATCGAAGAAAGAAGTAAGTAGCATTGAATGTTTTTAAAAGGGCTTAGTTGGAAATTGGAAACATATATAACTGTTAACTTGATTGATTGCTCGACTATTTAAGTGATAAAATGTTAGTAGAATAAAAATTTATAATTAAATTTGTTGCACAGCAGTGTACAGTGTTTAACAAAAGTATGGAATCATAAAAGGTAGATTGAAAAACATGTCATTACGCTATATTTAGGGTACATATAAGTTTGTCATTCCATTTGTAATTTGTACATTTTTCATTTGCGACCCCACAAAGTATATATATTCTGGATCGTTATAGATAGCGAAGTCGATATAGCCATGTCCGTCTGTATGTTGAAATCAACTTTCCGTAGCCCCCAAATAACTTACAAACATAATTGATACATCAATATATCGGGAATTCTTCCGGATCGGTCGCTATTTAAAATCGAGAAAATCGGCACACAAATGGCTGAGACATAAGGAAAAAACTGGGATAACATCGCTTTTTGGCCTATTTTTAATCTATATCTAGATTACTAAGTCATTAATATAGACAATATGGATATCTAATGATCGATATTTCAAAGTCCATTGCAACGATTTATATAAGGCTATAGTAATTTGGACCTACAATGGGTCAAAATCGGGAAAATTATTTTTTAACCCGAATATTTTTTTTTTTACCAAAAACATTTTTTTGTCACAAATTTTTTTTCACTAATAAATTTAAAAAATTTTTTTAACAAATAAAAAAATCTAAAAAAAAATTAAAAAATTTAAAAAAAAAATTGGAAAAAATTAAAAAAAACAATTTCGAAAAAAAAAATAATTTAAAACAATTTTGAAAAAAAAAATTTTAATTTTGAAAAACAATTTGAAAAAATTTTTTTTTTTTTTAAGTTTTGAAAAACAATTTTAATTTTGTTTACCTAAAAATATTTCAAATTTTTATTTTAAAGTATAACTTGGTGAAGGGTATATAAGATTCGGCACAGCCGAATATAGCTCTCTTACTTGTTTTTATTGCCAACTTGTTAAATTTTAAAGTTTAATGCATTTTTATCAGGAGACACTTAATACACAAAAAAATTACGGAGAAGGTATATTAGATTATGTGGACCTTCTTCCACTATATTTACATATTTGATTGCTACATGGCGTTCCAGGTTAAATGAAAATTACAAAAATGGCAATCAAACTCACTTGCAAACCTCATGTAGCTCACTGCCGAAGGAATATGAAACAAAATCATATATTATTATACATAGTGGAACATATTCCTCAGCGAAGTTAATTGTCAATCATTGCAAATTTATAAACAATTACACAGTTATAAACAATTACATACCTAAGTACAAATTTTTGTTAATTTTTTAGACTTTTCTCCACATAATTAATGATAACTGAAAAACAGTTTTTCCGATATCATTAAAATAAACTTGAAAACATTGAAATTTACATAGCCTTTAATCCGTTTATATATTGCGGTTTAAACGGTTTAGTAGTTTCGGAGTCATAATAACAAATTTAAGCAAAAAATATATTTTTTAAGTGAAAATAGAAAATTTTGTTGGTTAAAAAAATCATGAAAAATCTAAAACGGCAGAAATTGTTCATAGGTATTACTTTATCGCAAAGCCACATTTAATAGGAACAAAATGAAATATCGATCATAAAAATCGATGGATTCTTTTTTAATTTGTTCACAATTGAGTGAATTCGCTCATTTTCACAAAATTTTAGTTTTGTTTGATTTACATAAAACTGAGTAGTTAATGTTCTTCTTTTGATTGAATAAATTTTGAAAACGTTTTTCTCATACTATGTACAAATTTTCATATTTATATTGTGTTTTAATCGGCTCAGTAGTTTTGGAGTTATAATAACAAATTGAAGCAAAAAATATATTTTTTATGTGAAAATAGCAATTTTTTTCGGTTTGAAAAAATCATGAAAAATCGAAAACGGCCGAAATTGTTCAAATTTATTATTTGATCGTAAAGCCACATGTAATAGAAACAAGATAACATATCGATTGATTTTTTTCGAATTTATTCACAATTAAGTGAATTAGCTCATTTTCACAAAATCGTATGTGCTTACAAGCATGTACTTTGAGTGGAAATTTTAGATGTGTTTTGTTATTGTAACAAAAACAAAACAATGAACTCGCTGATTGTTGTACCAATAGAGGCGCCCGATGCTCGTTTATAGGTCCTCGTCCCACGTGGATACACTATGGGTTGATTCATAATTTGCCCGATTTTGGGGTAATTTACCAGGGCTAAGACAGTCCAAACTGTTCATTACTCTATAATGGTATTATATTATATAATGAAGAACAAATATTTTCATTAAAATTGTATTAGATTTGAATTAACAAAAAAATTAAGCCATTCAAAGGTTGAATGAATGTTAATTCAACAATGAATGAATTCTATTCCAATAAAACTCTTTGAATGTAGCTAAAGAATTTGTTATGTTGGGAATGGTTTTATGGACTGATTAAGATATCAGTGAACATAGCTTAAATTATATTAATTAATTCCAAGGTTTGACTGTGACACGGGATTAAAATATAAAATCATTATAATTTTGTTTATCATTTACCATTTTCTAATTAAATACACGATTTTTCTCTTTCCAGCTGTACTTCAACAATGAGTTACATAAAGAGGTATCTGTCCTTATCAAAGAAATACGTCAAAGTTTACGTTTAATTTTGCAAGAGGCAAATTGGTTGGATGAACCAACGCGTCAGGCGGCACTACTTAAAGAATCTACAATTGCCGAATACATAGGACGGTATGAAAACATGAATATTACCAAACGTTTAATAAAGGAATTGAATGGGTTAAAATTTGTAAATGGCAGTTATGAGGCAAACAATTTAAATTTGCTTAAATTCAAACAATACATGAACCGCTTCAATGCTCTCAACATTGAAGAACTGGATAATACTACAAAACCACTGGTTCTAGTGGTTGGCATGCAAGTGAACTCATTTTATTATAATATTGACAATTCGATTTATGTTATGGCAGGCACTTTAGTGCCACCAGTTTACAACAAGGCCTGGCCGAATTCTTTGAAATACGGCACATTGGGCTATTTGATTGGTCATGAGTTAACGCATGGCTTCGATACGATGGGATCGAATTACGATGAAACTGGCCAAGCCAACTATTGGTGGTCAACCAAAGCGGGTAAGGTCTTTAAGGAGCGCTCTAAATGCTATGTGGATCATTATCAGCGTTATTTGATACCGGAAATTAACCGCAGCATTAATGGCAATCAAACGAAAGATGAGAATATCGCCGATGGCGCTGGTTTGCGTGAAGCTTTAATGGCCTATCGTCGCTACATCAAAAATGTCAGCAAAGATCTATACACGATTTCAAAATTATACAAGGAAGAACAAATGCCCGGCTTAGATTTGTCACCTGAACAATTATTCTTTTTGGGCTTTGCCCAGCTGTGGTGTGCCTCGTATAAGGAGGCCGACTACTGGGAAGAACTAACGGATGAACATACAATAGATAAATATCGTGTTCTCGGTGCTGTATCGAATAATGTTGATTTTGCTAAAGCCTACAATTGTCCGGTGGGCAGTAAAATGAATCCGTCGTCTGATAAATGCCAAGTATGGTAGTCGTTTGATGTTGTTAGTTTTAAGCAAATTAACTTCATTGTTTGTTATTGTTTAAAAGGTGTATTGTAAATAAAAATTTATAATTGGGGGATTCAAATGGTCTGATATTAGGTCATATTGTCAACATGTCCTAATATATTATGACAGTTTAAATATATTTTTGTTGTGTTTTAAACAAAAAAGTTTTAGGACCATTATTACAACTTGCCTTTATGTTCACAATAGTAAAAGTTAATTTTAAAGCAAACTTTTTCTATAACTTAAAGTTTCCTTTTACTATTACGAACTTAAAGGCAAATTGTAATAATGGCCCTTAAACTAATAAGACTTTTTGAACTATGTTTATTGTTTTGTCATAATATAACACTTTTCTTGTTTGAAGTATAACAACAATTTGTTTAAACTATCATAATATATTAGGACATGTTGACAATATGACCTAATAGCAGACCGTGTGAATCCACCAATTATATGGGGCCACAACGTTCTCATACCTTAAAATTTTAACAAACATTTATTCTTGTAAACAAAATGTTGATTTTTTAAATAAAGTTTAAATAGTGGAAACATTTTAATTTTCTACTTTCAAAATGTTATTTGTATCCCAATTATAAAAACCATGGTAATAATTTATGCATATTAAATTAGGAAGCGACTTCGTACTTCAATAAAAGTTAATGTAATCTATTTAATCATATTATGTATAATAAAACAAACATAAATATAATGTTCTCACATAGATAAATTTAAATTTTACCCTAAACTATGCAGTGCTGAAACCAATAAGAATTTTTCACAGCATTTTTCACAGTTTTTTGAGCACAGAAAAGGTGATTCTTAAAAGCAGTCGAGTAATGGGAATAAACGATCAATTGTAAAGCTTTGTTTAGAAGGTTGTCAGACCTAACAATATTGCAACGTTTATTTTTCAGCATATTTATAAGTAAAGTTTTTGCTACGATCTTGCTATTCGTTAATAAAATAATAAGAAAATAATAAATAAAACGAAAGATCATTTTTAAAATTTTATTTTAATCTACCATTTTCAACTTCGAACTGTAACAAAAAAAAAAAAAATTAAAATTTTACCAATATTGCTATCCCTGCTGTGTACTCATTGCAAACAACCCAGCAGTTAAGAATGTAGTCAATGTATCTCTTATAGACAGTAATCGTCACAAATGTCTTATCACTTGGCTGACTCCAATTTATATATTTTGGTCATTTGACACGTATGTGCTCTTTGTAGTGCAGAGTGTATTGTAGCACTTCTACTTTAGGCATTTAATATTATTTTTTTTAATCAAATTACTTTTGAATTTCTGTTAAATTTTTTCTTTAAATTAAAAAATATTTTTTTTCGTTAAAAATCATTATTAAAAATAAAAATAAATTGATATATAAAAGAAAACCTCTACAATTTGGTGACCCCACAGATCCAATAATTGAGGATCCATTTTCGTTCGTTTCATCTTTACGTTATGCAATGTCTCAAATAAAACCTGTCCCTACAACTATCCATTCTTCATCCAAAATTTTTGTAAGCAAGAATTTGTCAACATGTTCCCATGTTTGGATGAAAATTGGTACAAATACTGGAGCTTTCGGATGTAAATATAACGGTCCATATGAAATAACAAAAAGAAACCCTAAATATTTCACATTAAATATCAATAACACATTACAAAATATTTCAATTGATATGCTTAAACCAGCATTTTTAGATTCTAATAATTAATTTGTATCCATAGTTTTGAATTTCTGTTAAATTTTTTCTTTAAATTAAAAAATATTTTTTTTTCGTTAAAAATCATTATTAAAAATAAAAATAAATTGATATATAAAATACATCCCAGGTAATCTAGCATGAAGACAATTGTCACTTAAGTGTGTTTAAGTAATTATAATTCGTTCAAACTGGTTTTATACAAATTGTGTTGATATAATTTAATTTTTATTTTTGCTTATTTTACTGATATCCCATGTAAAATAGCATGAAGTCAATAGTCACTTTAGTGTCTCTTAGTAACCTATAGTGAAGTCACTTTAAACGTATATTTTGCACTGCACTTTAGACAGTAGTTATTTTACCCACCAGAAGCAATCGATTGGAGAGTTGTCGAAGAAAGGTTTGTTTACAAGCTATCGTTTATTGGACTGTTATGATATGTATTTGAGCTGACTATTTGATGTCAATTAAAACTCGTACATCTTAAAATAACTAGTTATGTAGCTTATCAAGTTACCAGTTAGGTAGCTAGTAATGTAACTGACGTTATTTAACCAGTATGTAAGTCCAATGCGGTGACTACTTTGGACCAGCTATTAGACAGTCTCATTGTAGTCAATAAGGGTCAATTGGCCCCATGCTTAGGACAAGTACGTGTTAAAATAACTAGTCACGTAGCTATTGAAGTAACTAGTTCCCACCCTAAATGATGGGTAAAATCACTAGTTCGGGACTGTCTCCTAGAACTGCTGGGAACTCTCTCTATTTTGTTAGTAAATAAGATTTACAAAGAAACAAAATAAAATTGGAGAGCATACATATGTACATACATAAAACTAAAGTTTTGTTTTATTCTTATGTTATTATATATGTACATGACGTCATAAAACAATAACAAATAAATGTTCTCGATTTTCTCGATTTCAAATAGGAACCGAGCCGGGTGAATTCCGGAGATATTGATGTATCAATCATGTTTGTAAGATATTAGGGGATTAGGAAAGTTCATTTCATCACATAGACGGACATGGCTATATCGATTTCGAATATATATAACGATCCAGAAGGTTTGAGTAAAAAATTATAAAAACTCAAAGCAGCTCCACATTTCTATAACCCTATATTCGGCACATCCCGGGATTTGCAAAACCCAGTTTGGCATCCCTAGTCAGCTAACAACGGATTTTAGCTATGATATTAGTACGAAGTAAGAATTCGGGCCTCGCCTAATTATGCTTTGTTACCCGAGAGCAAAGTATAACATGATCGGGACTTTCTTACTTTTTTCATGTTTTCTTCGATGTCTTATATTAAAATTCACATAAATTCTTTGGGAATTATTACAAAAATATAATAATATATATATTGTATTAGTATTAATTATGTTAAGTTGGTGGATTGACGATTAGACTACTTATTCTACTTATTCTACTGGAAAAAGTACTTATTTTTGTTCGCGATGTCCCAAAAGTAATCCTTTATATTTTGTCCGGAATTAAGTTGTTTTGTTAGTAGAATATAATAGAATATAATATATTTAAACAACTGCTTAGTTATTTTATTGTGCGTCAATTATTTCTGTTGAATTTTGTGTGGATACCATAATTTTTAAGTGATTCATGCTCGTTAAAGTGATTTTCGGAAGCGGGTCTTATATGGGAGCTATGACTAATTATGTACCAATCATCATAAAATTACGTGGCATGACTTCCGTATATATAAAACCTTGTTGAAGCTAAATTTATGTAGATATCTTTATAAATTAAACAATTATGACCGATAAAGTCCAATTTCGGGAGGACTTTTGGAAGCTAGGAGAAATAAGGGATCGATTTTAGCCAATTTCAATAGGATTTGTGCCAAATTTGACCAAAATATCTTCAAGATTGCGATTTAAATACTCCAAATGCTAATATGTTATCAACCTATTGATTAAACCATCTTTCGACCTATAATTATATAAGAATACATTAGTATAGCTTAATTGGTTCGAAACAAATTTTGTTTGTTAGGATTTGAAAGCTCGTAAACAAATGTTCGTTTATTCATAATAATTTGAAACTATTTTAAAAATCTTTGAGAACAATTTTTAAAAATTTCAAAAATCATTTTAAATTTTGGAATTTGAGTATTTTTTACGACTATGCGGTTTGAGATTTTGGAAAAAAAAGTTCTTACGTCTTCGTTTGGATATAATACAATAGGTTTAGAAAAAATGTTTGACAACTATTACCAAAGATATTTGCAAAAAAGAAAATAAAGTCAAGGTAAAAATTTAAAATTTCAAAATTTAAACTTTAATATTTTTTAAACTTTCTTTTAAATTTAAAGTATAAGATTCATAAAATACCATTAATATATGTCCGTATTTGTATAAATTACGAGCTCTACAAAGCTTTGCAAACTAAAGGTGGTCAACATTGATACCATGTATCTCATCTTGTATTCTAATAGGGTGGTCATAAATTTAATTTGTTGAAATCCTCTCCTGTATATTTTTCCCGAAGTTGGACGGCTTAAAATAACTAACCCATATACAGATATTTTACATCATGAACAAAACCCTCGTAAACTAGTGTAATTAATTAAGTATTTTAAGTAAAAATTAAATATTTTTCTTAAATTTGTGAAAATTATTTAAAGAATTTCGTTATATTTTCATGTTATATTATTTTGAAATTGTACCAGTACCAACAAGAAATTAATTTTAAATGATCGAAACAAATAAAATGATTAAAGAATTGAACCATTTGCGATCAATGTAGCACAAGCAATCTTTTATGTTTGCCAATTTTCCAATATTAAAGCAAACCCCCTACTGTGCGCTGTAAAATATTATAAATTCCTCTCAAAAAAAATAAACAATCAATATCAGAATCACATAGACATTGTTTATGTTTTAGTGTTTATTTGAATGACTGTACACATGTTTTTTTTTTTTTTGTTTGTAGATCCTTTGTTTATAAATTACGTTGTTTACTTTGCATTTATTAAATTTATGTTAATAATTCATAACAATTTCTATCACTGTTTATCTGTCTTGTTTAACATACATCAATAATACACTAACACATATCTGAGTTTTGTTAAAAGTGTTACATTGTATTAAAAATAGGCTATATAGAATGACTAAAACCCAGGAATTTGAGAGGAACTACCCTAGTTCCACTACAACTACTATTTAAGTAAACATA
Source organism: Calliphora vomitoria (assembly GCA_942486065.2). NCBI lineage: Eukaryota > Metazoa > Arthropoda > Insecta > Diptera > Calliphoridae > Calliphora > Calliphora vomitoria. The sequence goes on from OW818029.2 coordinate 40,312,313, forward strand.
CATGTTTTGAATTTTATACATATTTCATGTTGTTTATTTACATCTGCTTTAAAATTATACTAAGTACAGAGCTAATTAAATCAAATAAGACAAACGACCTTCCCGAAATAAAGCCTTCAAAATTACTTCATAATATACGAGTAGGTACTTGTTTAATTTTTCTGATATAAAACATTGTACTGATTTCAATTTTATTTTATTTACTTAAACATATTTAGAACACGCAAAACTACCAAAAAAAAAGAAAAAAATACATACAACTGAACATTTTTAAATATAATTGAATATTTTCAATTTTTTTTGTTTGTTTATATGGAAGGCCAATATACATCAACAAAATACTCAATTGGCAGAAAGTTAAGATTTCATTTTTATATATATTTTTTTGCGTTTTTGTTTCACAAATGAAAATAAATATTATTTCAATACACAATATTGAGAACGATAATCTTAGTAAATTTAAATTCTTTTAAACAACGTTTTTGTATGCAAAAGAATAGCAAAAGAACAAAAATACACACATGTTTTTCTGTTAATACCCTACATTATAAAATAAACGTTTTATTCGCATTTGTTGTTATTTAAAATAGTTTGTGTGTTTAGTTAATCATTTGGATATTTTAAATATTTTAAATGAAATAAGTTTGTATAGTATATTTTGTATTGGTTTAAAGTTTAAAAGAATTGTTGATTTTTATTTCCAAAGACGTCATTCATAATAAAGACAAATGATTACTTATTTTCAAAAATATCGAAAGAAAATTATATAAATATTTACATACTTATGTATATATGTTTTTAATGGAATTGTTAATGGTTTACAGTGAAGCAGTTCGCAAAAAGGAAATTGTAATAATTGTATATCTTCTAAGTTATTAGTCCCATTGTACACAGGCCAACACAAAGACACCAGATACGTTTCTAAAGGTTTGAGCTGAATAAAAATCTGACTCTAAATTTGCCCATCACATCATTTGAGACGTTATAACAGCTCGAATTCACATTTTCTGATGTTCTAGGAAAGTTCTACCAATTGTCCTCAAAATAAATTTGTTTACATCTGTTATATCTTGGCGATAAGGGGGGTTTCTTCAAAGTTTATGTTAAGATATCTCAAAAACCTGATGCGATGGAGAAACTCGGAGTTTAGATTCGGATTCACTCAAACGTGTACTGTGCCAGGCCTGTTTTATTACACAGTGCAACAAAATAGAAAAACTTTTACAGGCTTTTTAAACCACTATACAATTTTGATGTATTGTGGTTCCAGTAGTACAAATATGGTCCAAATGTTTAATTCTAGGGAGAGTTTTTTTTTGTTTTAAATTCTAAGTAAAATTATAAATTTTGTTACACGTTTCTCCACATAAATAATGATATCTTAAAAACGGCTAGTTCGATGTTATAAAACTAAACTTAGAAAAGTTTAGATTTATATAGCCTTTAATACGTTCATATAGTGCGTTTCAATCGGCTTAGTAGTTTCGGAGTTATATTAAAAAATTTAAGAAAAAAATATAATTTTTACATGAAAATAGCAAATTTTTTTGTTTTAAAAAATTCATGAAAAATCGAAAACGGCGGAAATTGTTCAGGTTTATTACTTTATCGCTAAGCCACATATAATAGCAACAAAATAAGATATTTACCGTAACAATCGATTTATGCATTTCGTATTTATTCACAATTAAGTGAATTCGCTCATTTTCACAAAATTTTAGTTTTTTGTTTGATATACATAAAATTTAATAGTTGATGTTCTTCTTTCGATAGATTGAATTTGAAAGCATTTTCCCCATGTTATGAACAAATTTGTACATATCGCTCATTTGCTGCAACAACGTCATAATTCAAAAAAAGTCGTTTCGAGAAAAACGGTTTTGAATGTTTTATAACATTTGACTATTTATGTTATAAATTTTCAACAAATCATGAGATAAATTTTCAACAAATCATGAGATTTTAGAAATAAAACCTGATTTGAATAGTAGATGTTAATATCCTTCTAATCCGTATTTAACCCAATTTTTTTCTTGTCAAATATACGATAAAACATGAATTTTGATTTTGACGTTTACAACAAAAAAACATTCTCACTGAAAAAGTGATTGACTTTTTTGAAAACTGATAAAATTATATGAAAGACTATAGAGCGGAGCATATTTCGTATTACTCAGTTCAAAACACACTGATTTTGAGTTATGTCATTGTTGCAGCAAATGAGCGATATATATTACGTTTCAATCGGCTCAGGAGTTATAATAACAAATTGGGTGCCCCGATAGACTACACGATAGTGTGCTAGACTATCAATCTGGGGGTTGCGGGTTCGATTCCCGCCAGAGACTCTGGGTGTATCTGCAGACAAGCAAAACGCTTCGCAGTTTGTGTTTGTTTTTTTTTTTTTAAAAAAAAAAGCAAAAAATATATTTTTATTTGAAAATATAATTTTTTTTGTTTAAAAAAAACCATGAAAATCGAAAACGGCTGAAATTGTTCAGATTTATGACCTTATCGGAAAGCCACTTGTAATAGGATCAAAATGAGATATCGATCATAAAAATCGATTGATTCTTTTCGAATTTATTCACAATTAAGTGAATTCGCTCATTTTCACAAAATTTAATTTTTTTGTTTGATATACATAAAATTGAGAATTTTGAAAACATTTTTCCCATGCTATGTAGAAATTTTCATATTTATATTGTGTTTCAATGGGCTCAGTAGTTTCGGAGTTATAATAACAAATTGAAGCAAAAAATATATTTTTTACGTGAAAATAGCTAATTTTTTTGGTTAAAAAAAATCATGAAAAATCGAAAATGACATAAATTGTTCCGATTTATTACTTTATCGCAAAGCCACATGTAATAGGAACAAAATGACATATCGATCATAAAAATCGCTGGATGCTTTGCGAATTTTTTCGCAATTAAGTGAATTCGCTCATTTTCACAAAATTTTAGTTTTATGTTTGTTATACATAAAATGAGTAGTTACTGTTCTTCTTACGATTGATTGATTTTTGAAAACGTTTTCCTCATGCTATGTAACATTTTTTACATATATATTGCATTTTAATCGGCTCAGTAGTTTCGGAGTTATGATAAATAATTGAAGCAAAAAATATAAATATAATAACCTTCAATTCACTGGTGTGTAATTACTTTTCAATCTCTACATCACATCTGATTGTCCCCCTCACTTTTCAATTCTATCTCTCTTTTCAGTTTCGTTTTTGGATAAATACCCCATCTTTCAGAGGAATCTACCCAGGTTAAATATGTCGTTACTTTAAAATATCTATGCAAAGTTTCATCCTTCGTTTTTTAAGCCAAAACCGGTTCCGGCTGCTGTACTTAAAATTTCAGTTTCTTAGTCAGAGGCCCTGATATTTCTTGATCTATAACTTTTTCCATCAATACTAAATATTTCTGATTAACAGAGAATATTTCTAAAAAATTTCATCCTCCTATTTATTTTGATTATTTTTCAGTCGTACTTTTAATAGAATGACTGACGTATATATTCAAGTATTAATCCGTAATGCCGACATTTGTCTGCCAAGCGACTTTCAGCAAATAAGATGTGAAGGCCAGAGCATTCTTTTTGCATAATCTTTTCGAAAACGTCAATATTGGAATTTAGGCTGCTTTTAGTAATATTTACTGCTTAGAAACTGAGAGTTTTTTTTTTTTATAAATAAGAGTGAAATGGCGAAAAGGAATTTTTTATCGGATACTGAGTTAGAAAAAATACTCAGTACAAGTACAGAAAGTGATTAAATGTGAAGATTACAGCTTTAGTGAGGAACTTGCAGACAACATAGAAAAAATTCTTGAAACTCCAGCACTACCCAGCAGTTCTAGGAGACAGTCCCGAACTAGTGATTTTACCCATCATTTAGGGTTGGAACTATTTACTTCAATAGCTACGTGACTAGTTATTTTAACACGTGCTTGTCCTAAGCAGGGTGTCAATTGACCCTTATTGACTACAATGAGACTGTCTAATAGCTGGTCCAAAGTAGTCATCGCATTTGATTCACATACTGGTTAAAAAGCGTCAGTTACATTACTAGCTTCCTAAGTGGTAACTTTCTCAGCTACATAACTAGTTATTTTAACATGTACGAGTGCTAATTGACCTCAAATAGTCTGCTAAAAGACATATTATAGGCAGTCCAATAAACGATAGCTTTTAAACAAACCTTTATTTGACAACTCTCCAATGGATTGCTTCTGGTGGTTAAAATAACTACTTTCTAAAGTGCAGTACAAAATAAACTTCGCTATAGGTTACTAAGAGACACTAAAGTGATAATTGACTTCATGCTTGTTACATGGGATATCAGTAAAATACAAATTAACTGTATGAGAATTATATCAACAAATTTTGTATAAAACCAGTTTGAACGAATTATCGCACAAAACGTTTAAAGTGACTACACTCCAGATTACTTAGAGACACTTAAGTGACTACTGTCTACACGCTAGATTACCTGGGATGTATAAAGTAACCATATGTCTTCTATCTGCACCACAAACAGCACATACGTGTCAAATGACCAAAATATATAAATTGGAGTCAACCAAGTGATAAGACATTTGTGACGATTACTGTCTTGCTTAACTGCTGGGTATTGTCTGACAAGGCTAGAGACACATAGTGCAGTGTCACACATACATATGTGTTCGACGTGGCAGTCAATGTGTTAATGTCGAGTCGTTTTGTTGACAGTTATGTTTTTCATAATATGTAACTAAGAGAAGAGAAGATCCGAGTTACATGAACTGCGCATTTGTCTTGGTTCAGTCTTTAGGGGATTACTCGTTCTCATGGACTTACCGTTACTACAGAAATGATATCTGCAGGAAGTTTATTCCTCATACGAATAGTTGCGCAGAAATATAAATTTTCCCTGTACTACAAATACATGAGCTCTTGTTGAAAAACGTAACACGTAAACTATTTCGGGTATCAGGAGCAAGTTCCCTGATGTTAGCACAACATATTTCCTTGAAATATTGATAGAACAGTGTAAATAATAAAATTCTGAATGCTTATACACACGCAGAAAAAATATAGTTGTGCATGTTTACTATAAACATTTCAAAAAGTTTACAAGTATTTTAACAATATTACAGTAACTATTTATATGATTGTTGATATTATAGTTACCATTTTACGATTCTCATGATTGTACTTGTTTACTGTAATCATATATATGGTTGATATATGATTACAGTAAACAAGTTTATATTTGTGGCAACCATTTATATGATGAAGAACTTACCATATTATTTTGTTTTCGGCTTATGGATATCATAATCTAAGAGCAACATATTATGATAAAATTATTCATCATAAAAATGGTTGTCACAAACCATTGTTTACTGTAATCATATTATAATTACCACAATCATAGTTATTGTTAAAAAACTTGTAAATATGTAGAAATGGTTACAGTAAACATGCACAACTATATTTTTTTCTGAGTTCAGTTTTCTGTTCTAAGTAACAACATGTTGCACTTTTTCTGCCCTGGCCCTGACAGAAATAATCTAGTTTTATATTTGTCTCTTTTTTTATGAACTGTCCTTTTCATTTTGTTTTGGTCTTATTTTTCTGACGCAATAATTAAATTTTATTATTATTTTTCATATATTTCTGTGTTATTGCCTTTGTTTGCATTAAGTTTTTGTTTGTTAATTTATTTTTGTTTTATATTTATTACTATTTTATTTGTTTAAAGAAATAATTATGTACTTTTGTTTTACAAATTTATTTGTTTGTTTTGTTTACATACTTTGTCTAGCACATTCGTGTTGTATAAAGCATTTTGCTTTAACGCATGATATTGTAGTTAGTACATAATATTTGCTATATCTTTTTAAGAGAGCTGCCTTAACATTTGATTTGGCCTTTTTGAAATGTCAAATTTGACACCACTGTTATACTATGTGGCCCTGGCCTCTTTCTGGTTTAATTTATTGGTGTTTAAAGTTTAAAATTGAAGCAACCAATATCTTGGTAGTTTTATATAAATTTTATTTTCTGAAACATGTCACATTAAAAATTTCCCACTGTATCGTTGTTTATTTCAACCGATGTAAATCTCTTTATAGCCGGTTTAAATCTAAAATGAAATGCATTCATAACGCATGTTATGTTATTTATATCCACAATATACGTTTACTGCATGTGCTACATTTTACCGGCAAAATTTAGAGCAATTGATGTGCAAAAATATACAAGTTTCTTTTCACCAACATTCATACTCGTACGAATGAATTTATGTTTACAGTTTTGATAACAAAAAAAAAGAAAAAAAAAACACACAAAATTTATTTCATTTTTGCAATTCTGAATATTTGCATAGAATAAAAGAATAATATTGAAATATTTTTACATAAACGCGTGGGAATAAATATCTCAGCAAATTGTTTTGGTATGTTTGTCCTGTATTTGTCTATAGTTTGTTTGTGTATTTTGCTAAAAAAAGAACTGTAGATTTTGAGAACTTATTAAAGAAGACTTTCTCTAAGACAAATATTTAAACAAAACAACATTTATATGCATAGATTTTTTTCTATGAAATTTGGCACGTTCCATTAAAAATTGAATACAAGAAAGAAAATCATATAAAAAAAAAAAAATGACGAAATTATTTATTTTTATACATAAATATACTTGTACTCATCACATAAAAAGAAATTGCTTTTTTTGCTTACAGTTTTGTTTTCTTTTTCATTTGAATTTTCAATAATTTTATTAGTTTTAATTTAATATTAATAATAAATATTGCTTTAAAGTGATTCATGATGGATTTACAAATATGTTATTCGTATAAAGCAAAAAATCTAAAACATCTTTTAGTATTTTGTTTATATAGTCATATAAAAAATTCTACATATTTATTATGTGCCAACAACATATTTAAGAGTAATAAAATGATTTTGGACTTTGTTGCATACCCTTTCCTTATTTTTGTTTAGTTTAATACACATTTTTATAATTTAATTTAAACACATAATATTTCTTTAAGTTCAATGTTTAGCAATTACATCATCACTTAAAGTATCTGTTGGTTTTTTCTTCTTAAATAAAATACAATTCTTTACATTAAGTCTTCAAGTGTGTATTTTATGTTCATTTAAAATTAATTAAAGTGAATTTATGAATAACCAATTAAAAACTTTTTATACTTGTACTCTCTATGATATTTTTTTTATATTTTTTTAAATAAAGTTACACATTTTTAATGAAAGTGATTAAGAGTGATATGATTAGTTATCTTATAACATCATACTTATGCCCAGTAATGTCATATCACCCTCGACGTTGCACTTTCTTTAAATGGAAAATTGTTAAATTTGTTTTAAATTTCGTTAGAATTTCTATAAAAAATAACAATATAAGAATCTTTTATATGAATTTGCAAATTTGTTTGAATTTTTTCTTGAATAGGTTCTGATAACACTGAGTTGTCGCTCGCTACTATGCAGGGTGTTTAAATTGGAATTTAATTTTTATTTTATTCTTTTTAAATGTGGTGAAATTAGCACACGTGCAGTGTTGTTAAATATAAGGACTGAGATCGTAAGTTACCTTTGTAAAGCATGTCAGTTATTATGTTTAATGTCAATTATATTTATTTGTTGTTAATCTCATTAAAATGAGTGACCAGAAAAAAGTGCGTACTAAAATTATTAAATATTTTCAACAAAATCCAACTTGGTCCTACAAAACGTTGGCCACACAATCAAAGGTCTGCTATCAAACTTTTTCCAATGTTATTAAATAGTACCGGGAGAACTTGTCCGTTGATATAAAACCTGGTTCAGGTAGAAGGAATGTTCCACATGATTTTTCTAAAGTAAAAAAAATAGAAAGCATTTTCAAAAGAGTTGCCAGCACCTCCGGTAGGAAAGCAGCGCGGTTAGGTCAGTACCCGGACTATTTGGTACGAAAAGTTAAAGCCAATGAAGGTGTAGAAGCATACGAGGCTCAAAAAGTTCCAGACAGGAACTCTGCTAAAAATTTAGAGGCCAAAGACAGAGCACGGTAATTGAAGTCAAATTTTATACAAAAAATATACCTGCTGCATAATAAATGACGAAATGTACGTATGGAAAATTTTTCGCAGCTTCTGGGTAATTTTTTTTATGTTGCAGATGATCGAGGGAATGTAGAAGAAAAAACAGACAAAATTTCCCAATAAGTTCTTGGTATGGCAAGCACTATGCAGTTGCGGCAAAAAAGCCAAACATTTGTTACAAAGGGCTCTATAAATACCGAAATTTACATCAAGGTATATTTACAAAAAAAGGGTGTTTCCATTCATAAGACTTCTTAATGTGTTCACTTATTTTTGGCCTGATTTGGCATCTGTCACTATAGTAAGAAAGGTCTTGAGTGGTACAAGACCAATAATGTGGTATTTGTATCAAGAGAGGCCTGGAGCTGAGACCAGTGAAGAGATATTGGGCTCTTCTTAAAAGAGAATAGAAGAGCACAAAAAACGTGTCCAAAAGTGTGGTAGATTTTAAACGGAGATGGACAACCTGTTCGAACCAAGTGACATAAAGCACTATAAAAACATAATGGAAGGGTTTTCCAAAAAGGTTCAAAATTTCATCATTAGTGATTAGAACTATAAAAATATTTTTTTTTTGTAAATTGTAACAATAATTTCAATCAAATAAAAATAGATTCAAAACTGTAAGTTAAGTGGTTTCATTTTTATTAACATATATGTATTTTTCGATCTCAGTCCTTAATACCGTAACTTTTTGTTAGTTTTAAATTGTATACCATGCTTTTGAAGTATAAAAAATAGTTTAATTAATTTTGCATTTATACAATAGTTCTCAAGATATTTTGAAATAACTATTTGCTTTGTATGAGAGCTGCTTCTGGATCAGCAGCTTCTGGAATGTAGAAGAAAAAGCAGACAAAATTTCCCAAAAAGTTTTTGGTATGACAAGCAATATACAGTTGCGGCAAAAAAGCCAAACATTTGTTACAAAGGGCTCTATAAATACCGAAATTTACAGCAAGGAATGTTTACAAAAAAGGATTTTCATTTATAAGACTTTTTAATGTGTCCACTTATTTTTGGCCTGATTTGGCATCTGTCACTATGGTAAGAAAGGTCTTGAGTGGTACAAGACCAATAATGTGGTATTTGTATCAAGAGAGGCAATTCCTCCAAACTGCCTGGAGCTGAGTCCAGTGGATAGATATTGGGCTCTTGTTGAAAGAGAATTGAAGAGTACAAAAAAGATGTCCAAAAGTGTTGTAGATTTTAAACGGAGATGGACAACCTGTTCGAACAAAATTACATAAATCACTATAAAAACCATAATGGGTTTTCGGTTTTCGAAAAAGGTTCAAAATTTCATCATTAGTGATTAGGACTATAAAAATAGTGATTTTTTTGTAAATTGATATAATAATTTCAATCAAATCAAAAAGGATTCAAAACTGTAAGTTAAGTGGTTTCATTTTTATTAACATATATGTATGTTTTTTTTTCGATCTCAGTCCATATGTTTAAATTAGCTTAGCCCGTTGCGCTACGCTACCCCTATTGTAGTAAAATTAAAAAATTTAAAGGATTTTTTAAGAATTATATTTATAACTAATACCGTAACTTTTTGTTAGTTTTTAATTGTTTACCATGCTTTCGCCTTTGAAAGTATAAAAAATAGTTTAATTAATTTTGCAATTATACAATAGTTCTCAAGATATTTAGAAATAACTATTTACTTTGTATGGGAGGTGCCACACCCTCTGTTCTGATTTAGTTAGACTTCATGCAGATCATGCTGTTAAATTTTCTATAGAAAATGTTGCCTAGGATGTAGCTAACTACAATTTTATATAGAAAATATTACTTAGATTGTATAAACGGTTGTCACAAACATACTGTAAGTTTACTGTAACCATATATATGGTTGATACAATCATGTGCATATTAAATTAATCATATTATTGTTAACACAACCATATAAATAGTTACTGTGACTATAATATTGTTAAAAATGTTGAAATGGTTACAGTAAACATGCACAAATGTTGAAGTGGTTACAGTAAACATGCACAACTACAGTGGCGAGCAGAAGTGAGTGCATGTTCACGACACTGACTTTCGTCATCCATAACAACAAAACCATACAAGCAAATCAAAAATATTTTTTAGTTTTATTTTTATTATTTTATTCGTAACAAATAGGAGTAAAGAAACAATAATAAATGATATGATTTCAAAGAGTTTGGAAGAAAAAACGAAAATAACCCGCATAAACTCAATTTTGCACGTTTTATGAATTACACCTATTTTCGACCTTTCACTTCTCTTATCAACAGAAATCATACAGATTTACCTTTATGTATGTTGTTATCTTATTCTCCTTGTTCGTAGAGAAGTTTAAAATGTGTTTCTTGCGAATTAATGCAGAGTTTGTCAATTACTATCATATTTAAAATAAATTGGTGATTTTTTGTATAAAAATTACAAAAATATCTGAAGAAATTTAAAATAGTGTTGTGTGTCTGACCGAGAAAGGCTGTTCTTCACGTACTTTTTCCGAAATACTTGGTATTAGTCAATCGGCGGTGATTGCAGCTCGAAAGAGACGAAATGTGATTCGAAATCGCAAGTCAAAGGTTGAAAAATATTACTAACGGACTCAGATGCTCGAATAATGATGTCCGAAATGAGAAAAAAACGCAAGCTGCTAACACCAAAGGGTGTTTCTCTGGCAATTAACAAAAAAGTAAGCGATTGGACTGCTAGAAGAGTTTAGCTACTTTAACAGTTTGCTTCACATGGCGTCTTTGAACACGTTCCCCGGATCTACGCCAGCAGTATTGCTTTCCATCTGACTGAAAACGATTAAATTTGGACTCATCAGACCAGATAACACGTTTCCAATCATCAATGGGACAATTTCTATGCTCCCTTGCTAATTTCAAGCACACTTTCACATTCTTATCGGACAACGCAGGTTTGATCTTTTTAACAGTTGAGGCATATCCGATATCATGGAGTGCTCTTCTAGCAGTCCATTCGATTTCATTTATGTTGATTGCTAAAGAAGCACCCTTTGGTGTTAGCAGCTTGTGTTTTTTTCTCATTTCGGACCTCATTATTCGAGCATCTGGGTCCGTTAGTAATATTTTGCGACCTTTGACTTGCGATTTCGAAGTCACACATCGTCTCTTTTGAGCTGCGATCACAGCCGATTGACTATTACCAAGTATCGGAAATGGTACGTGAAGAATAACCTTTCTCGGTCAGGCACACAACACTATTTTAAATTTCTTCAGATATTTTTGTAATTTTTATACAAAAAAATCAATAATTTATTTTAAATATCATAGTGATTGACAAAATCGGCATTAATTCGCAAGAAACAAATTTTAAACTGCTCTACGAGCAAGGAGAATAAGATAACAACATACATAAAGGTAAATCTGTATGATTTCTGTTGATAAGAGAAGTGAAAGGTCGAAAATAGGTGTAATTCATAAAACGTGCAAAATTGAGTTTATGCGGGTTATTTTCGTTTTTTCTTCCAAACTCTTTGAAATCATATCATTTATTATTGTTTCTTTACTCCTATTTGTTACGAATAAAATAATAAAAATAAAACTAAAAAATATTTTTGATTTGCTTGTATGGTTTTGTTTTTATGGATGACGAAAGTCAGTGTCGTGAACATGCACTCACTTCTGCTCGCCACTGTATATTTTTTTTCTGCATGTAGATTGTTATTAGCTACAATTGTATATAGAAAATATTGCCTAGGATGTAAATAAATACAAGTTATTTACTTTGTAAGGGTGGTGTCACGCGCATTTATCCAATCATGCCCGTTTTCAGCTAAGTTGCGCATTTTTTTGGCTTTTACTATTACAGTTCACCAGATATTCCATAATTACTAATTACTTTAAATGGGAGGTGCCATGCCCACATGAAATTTCTAAATAAAAAGTAGCCTAGCTAGATTGTCTTAGAATTCTGTAAGCACTGTGGAATGTTTCATGTCAAGTGAACCAATTTTTGAAATCGATGTCATACGATCGAAATTTGCATCAAATTTTTTAATTTTTTTTTTGCACAAAAGAAAGCATTTTGGTAGTTAAGTGGGATGCGAATAAAATATATATCAAATTAAATGTTTTGTAACTCAAGATATAACATTTTTTACTTTTTTTTTTGAAATATTGAAGAAATAGCTATCTAAACTATTTGGAACACATTTTGCTAAGAACAAAAGGTAATAAGTTACATGGATAAGATAAAAACCAGTTTGGCCAAAATTTCAAAATTTTTACCCCTTCTAACTCAGAGAGTTCTTGAACGATCTTGTTGAACAATTTTCGGTGAAAAAAATTTTTGGGAGAAAATCTATATTTTTTGATTATATCTTGTTCGATTTTCAATAGCAGTTAAACCAGGATTACAGCAGATATATTGATATATCAATCATGTATACATATATGTTATTTGGAAACATTCAAATGGTCATGGCTATATGAAATTAAGGATACTCTAGAATATCAATACTGTATGGGGTCGAAAATGAATAACAAACGAAATGACAAACTTATATTATCCTTACTATTCGTGGTGAAGGAAAGAAAGAAATATGTTGAAATTTTTAAGCATCTGTGATGTTTTGTTGTACTCAGTTCAAAGAACAAAATGTTCTGGTTGGACCTTTTTGCAGGAAATGCTCGATATATATCGTCGCAGCGACACCACTTTTTAGGGGGGCAAGTATTTTTTTAAACTTTTTTAATCAAATATGGAAAAACTATTCTCAGAAAATGTAATCCTGTAATATCCTTAAGATTTGCCCATAAATTGTTCGAAAAAAAGTAAGAGTGTGCTAAATCTTGTATATTCAATAGCAATATGTGACAATAAAATATTTATCTGAAAGAGGGGTTATATGGGGGGTTTTATCAGCATTTCCGCATACACAATATATTTATGACTCCTTAAACAGTATTCCGGGGGACATTTGTATGATAGCTTGGTGAAATCATGATCCGATATCGCCCATTTTCAATACCAAAGAAACCTTATCAACAGAGAGTATTTTTGAAAAAATTTCACCCAGCTAGCTTCTTTCGTTTGGGCCTTATCATATTTTTAACAGACATATGGACGGACATAGCTAAATCGCACAGTGGGGGAACTGAAAAAAAAGTGGAAATAATTCTGTAATTTATAAACCGATGGCCCGATTTTAACAAAATTTCCCATGGCTTTAGAGGAGGTGTTGATAAGTTCAAAATTTGATTTAGAGCTTATAACAAAGTAGGGGGTACCGAGTCACAATGCCTCAAAGGGAGCCACCTAGGGTATATTAAAAATTAAAAATGATGCCAAATTTTTGTTCTTGATTTGATTATATATATATATATATATATATATATATATATATATATAGAGAATCTACAAAAAACATTGCTATTAACTCTTACAGGTTATTCGCATTTGAAAATTAATTTTTTTTATTTATTTACCAACCTTAGTCATTTTTTTTTGCTTATTACGGATGAAATGTCTTTTTTTGAATTAACAACAAATTTATTAATATTCTTTAGAAAGAACTGTTTAAAAACCTCTACTTAGACAAAAGTTATTATAGACCTATCTATCTTTTATGTGAATTTCAACTTAATGCCAAATTTTCTCTAATCGCATAGCTGCTTTAAAATAATTGATACCTCTTTTCTATGACCCAATATGTTCCTAAATATTTTGCTAAGGAAATTTATAGCCCGGGCCTCTAAAAATACCATTTTTGGGATTTTTGAAAAGTTCTTTGGGAATTGTGGGATTCACAAAAACAATTAACAAATTTGTTTTTCACTTTTGAATTTTGATAAAAAATTTCTATATAGGTTTAAAATTTCATCAAAAATGATTCATAAACAAAACCTTTATTGCATTTTAAAATAATAAAATTTTCTAAAAAAAATCACCTAAAATGTTTTATACCTATATTTTTGAAAAAATTATTCTATCAATTTTTTAATTCTAAAAAATTTTATACATTTTTGAAAAGAAAACACAATTTCCTATACGTTGATATATAATATGTATCCACTAGTCTCATTAATCATGTGATCTATAAGAGATATGATTTTTGTTGCTCTCTTCTTGTAGATTCTACACATATACAAATAGAATGGATAACAAACATTTGGCATCATTTTTAATTTTTCATATAACCGAGATACCCCACTTTGATGGCCTTGAGGCTCCACCCCACATTAATGTTTCTAGTCAAAGTTCAAAACTTAAACTCAGCTGCATCTCCTTAATATTCCTGATAAATTTTATTAAAATCGGATTATCGGTTTGGAAGTTATAGATTTATTTGCACTTTTTTTCATTTCGGTTTGGAAGTTACAGATTTATTTCCACTTTTTTTCAATTCCCCACAGTGGATCGTCTTAGAAACTTATGAGGATGTGTTGCTGTGACAATTATTTTATAAAAGTATTAAGTGTAAATATATTATAATGGAAAACATCATTCTCACATTTGGTCTTTATCATAGATACAGTACCAGTAAAATTTCAGTAAAAATTGATTTTTACTGATTACTGCAAAAATTTTCAGTATTCAGTAAAGTTTTACTGATTACTGAAAAAAAAAATCAGTAATCAGTAAATTTTTACTGATTACTGAAAATACAAACAGTATTCATAAAATTTTACTGAATACTGAAAAAAATCAGTATCAGTAAATTGAAATCCATTATGCAATTACCGGTAAAATTTTATTAATTATTTAAACGAAACTTGTTATTTTTTCAAGTTGCAACTTTAAGAAAATCCCCTTATTACTACTTTTGCTACAAAAAGTGCTAAATTGTCAGGACTGATTGTAGGATAGTAAGTGAAGTTTTTGTTGAGAATATAAAATATTTTAAATTTAAATTTTTTTTTAAAAATAAAAAAAAAAATATAAAAAATAATTAACACGTCTAGGATTCGAACCAGCGATGTCAATCTTGTAGTCCACTGTTCTAGCCACAACACCACTGCGTAGCTATCTGATTCTATGTAAATTATTTTTAAATAAAAATAACAGTTTCCTTTCCGTTTTAAACAAAATATTTAAAAATATATTCGGTCAATTGACAATAAATAACAATTACTTACATTTTTTGTTTATAAACACTTTCACGTATGCGGTCACCGGTGTTCCAAGATTTTCTTTAAATTATTCTCAATATAGAGCGAAATTTTGAGTTCACAGATACAGTAAAATGGTTATTTTCAAAGAAAACTAATTTATTTTTAAGAAATGAGTGATTTATCAGATGTTGATAGTGATGATTATCAAAATTCTAACATGTAATTCATAAAATTTTACCGGTAATGCATAATAGACTTCAATTTAATGATACTGATTTTTTTTCAGTATTCAGTAAAAATTTACTGAATACTGAATTTTTTTCAGTAATCAGTAAAATTTTACTGAATACTGATTTGTTTTTCAGTAATCAGTAAAGTTGTACTGAATACTGAATTTTTTTTAAGTAATCAGTAAAATTTTACTGGTAATGAAATTTAGATTGCATTACCAGTAAAAGTTTACTGAATACTGCAATGCTTAATGCATTAGAAATATAATGCAGTGTGCCCATGTATGGTCTGTATACATGCAGAAAAAAAATATAGTTGTGCATGGCTACTGTAACTATTTCAACATTTGTGCATGTTTACTGTAATCATTTCGACATTTTTAACAATATTACAGTCTGAGTAACTATATATATGATTGTGGTAACAATAATATGGTTAATTTACATATGGTTAATTTAATTACGATTCACATGATTATATCAACCATATATATGGTTACAGTAAACATGTACATGTTTGTGACAACCATTTATATGATGAAGGACTTACCATATTATGTTGCTCTCGGCTTATGGATATCATAATCTGAGAACAACATATTATGATAAAATTATTCATCATATAAATGGTTGTCACAAACATACACTTGTTTACTGTTACCATATATATGGTTGATATAATCATGTGAATCGTAAATTAACCATATTATTGTTACCACAGTCATATGTATAGTTACTGTGACCATAATATTGTTAAAAAATGTTGAAATGGTTACAGTAACCATGCACAACTATATTTTTTTTCTGCGTGTAGCTCTATTAAGTTGTTTTTTACATAATTTTTAAAATTCATCTAATAAATAAATGAATCTACTTCTCCCATGATATTAAAATTTTTCTATCGACGTGAAGATAATTCTCTATCGATGTGATGATAATTCTCTTCCATTTGACATATTTTATGTGTTTAGAAGAAATTACAATATTTGTAGATTTTTTTTTTTTAAATCAAGAGCAGAGCCTATTAAACAGTTTTTAATCAAGATCAGCGAAGAATTTGCCAACGGTTCAATTGTGTAACGTTTATGTCTAAAGCTACGTTTAATTATGCCCCTTACCTAACAAATATTTCTAATCATTCAAACTAATGATTAATTCAAGTTTTGATTTAGAACATTGTTAAACTTCTACGACTTTTTAGCATATGAAATATCCAACTACTAAGTTATTTACTTCCTACTCTATATGTACAGTAGTTGACAACTAACTAAATGTAAGCTATAAAATTTTTAAGCAAAGAAATTCATATACATTACTTTAATTTCTCTGCAATAATATCACTAAGGTTCTTTGTTGATCTTGTACTCGATGGCGAATGCTGCAGTTCAGTAGCATCTTCAATAATTTCTATTGTCGCTCGACTACTACCAACAAGACTGTCATCGACACTTTGTTTGCGAGGTGATGAGCGTCCACTACCTCCACTACCGCCACCACAGCTATTGTTGTTACTACCCTCTACATGAATGGGTATAAAGTGTACACTGTTTAGTGTAGTACCGGTGGCGCCGTTTATATTAATATAATCACATTCTGCGCCTGAATTGCCCAAGGAGGATGATGACAATGACGATGTTGTTAATAATGATGATGTGGCAGCATTATTATTGTTATTATTATTTGTACTGAGTGTTGTGCCACAATTGCCATTTGAGTTCGTTGACTCGACAACAACATCTGGTAAACTTATGCTTTCAATGCACACCAAACGTTCCGATGAGGCGGGATCTAAATAATCTGGCGATTCAGCAAAATCTAACAGTAATTCATCGCATTGCATTAGTGTTTCATCACAATCGGTTGAATAGCCATCGCGTACAAATGGCAAATGCTGATGTTGTTGCAAATCTCGTAGACGTTCATGTTGTTGTTGCTGTTTCATGGTGCTACTGGCGGCATCGCAATCAGCATCGTTGATATTTATAAAGGGGCTATTTGTGGATGTGGATGCTAGAGATTCTCCCATGCCTGAATCGGGAAAACTGGTGCTTAAATTATATTCACTATTGTTGTTGTTGTTGTTATTATTGTTGTTGATATTTATGTTCGTGCTCTTAATGTGTTGTTGCTGTTGCCTTTCTGGACTATGTGAATTTGAGTGTTTGTGTTGCTTATATTCATTGTCAAGGTTATTGCTGTTACTATTACTTGGGGTATACATATGCTCTCTTGCTGTATGAACGGCTTCTTCCTCATCTTCATGCTCTCCCTGTTGCTTCTCTCGTTCTTCTTCTTCTTCATCCTCCTCACCTTCGTCTTCTTCTTCGACATCTTCGAGTTTCATGTAATTATAACGTGAGTACATTGACGTTGGTGACGCAGTACGTTGTATACCATATGAGGAGTTGGCTTTTTGCGTTGCATTTTCTGCACCAGCATTATCGTATTCTTTGTTTTCATTGTCTTGATCACTGAACTCATGTTGTTGTTGTTGATCTTGTTGCTGCTGGTATAGTTGCTGTTGTGGCGTTTCCATTTCGAAATCATAAAACTCATCTTTATCGGTTTTATTACTGTCATAACTTTTGGCAATTGGTTGGCTACCAACATTGCTGCAGTCTACCACAGTTATAGTGGGCACATGCATACTAGGCGATTGACCGCGCTGTTGGTTAATGGTATTTCCGGCATAACCTTCGTGGGTTGGTGACGATGACGGTATCGACGATTCGCGAAATGCCCGTACACTCGGTGAAGGCGTTGCCGATGGCGAGGAGGAGGTTGATGAAGTGTTAGTATTATCACCTTTAGTATTCTTTTGTCCCATTGCGGCTGGACTGTCGATGTCACGTTTATCTGTATTTTCTAATAAAACGCGATCACGATCATATTCCGTTAATTCATCTAACTGCCCGTTAACCGATTTACCGTTACACGTAGCCGTTAAACTGTTATTACTAACGTTTAGATCGATGTTATTACCCGTTACTGACGCGATCACACTGCCGTTTTGCCCGATGACCGGAGAACGATTGATTACTGTTTCTTGCCTATCGTGCTCTTCGTTTGTGCCGTTATTCAGCATCATTTCATTTTCGCTCTGCTCAAGAGCGTGCATTGGGAGATCTTTGAGTGTTACAGTCTCATTTGCTGAATTACTGTAATTAGCAGAGAGAACCTCATCATTATTATGATCTTCATTATGTGAGTCGGTATCGGCATGAGAATCGTCATTCGTTTTGACTTGGCTAAAATTCTCAGAGCTATTATTAGACATAGTCATTTGATAAGTTGTATTTGTAGTAGAAGATATAGCGGGGTCGCCGTTTGTCTCAAGGTGTGTATTCAGATCTTCATCATCGCCACCATTGGCTTCTAAATAATTTGCATCATCATAATAATTATAATTATTATTACTTTCTGTGTTTTTCTTGTTGTTAGTATTATTAGCTTTATTAATATGGCCGTAACTTTCAGAATTTATAGAGGGCGAGGTAGTGGTGGTATTATTGCTGTTGCACTGTTGTTTATTGATGTTGGCAACAGGTGCATTTGTTGAATTGTTAGAGGTTGGATTGGTAGTGATGGTGGTGGTGGTGGTGGTAGTGTTGTTGTTGGTGGCTTCTGTATTTGATTGTTGGTGCACAGACACCGATTTGGCCAATAGCTGAGGATGCTGCGGCTGTAGTTTTTGTTGTTGATTAAGTGGAAAATTTTTTAGCTGCGTATTTTGTATCTGTTGATTACGTCCGCGATTTTGATTACGTCCACGCGCCATAAAAACATTTAATTATTTAATAATTATAATTACTTCCTGCAAAATAATAATTATTTGCTTTAAACTTGGTTAAAAGGAATTTTCTTTTTCTTATTAATTTTATTCTTTAAATAACTTTTCAATGTCTTGCCAATTTTTTTTTTTTTGTATAACTTTTTTTATACAAAATTTTTACATATTGTATTTTTTCTTTGGTTTTCGTTAAATTTTATTTTATATTAATTTCATTTCACTTTTATTTGTAATATTTAATTATTAAATTTTAATTTATTTCAAGACATTTTTAAATAATAAAAATCCTAGAAAATTTTTCATTTTTTTATATTATGTTCTCTAAATTAAAATTTTCCACTTTTCTGCAAACCGTATTAACTAAATATCTCTAAACGACTGCACTATTTATCTGTTGAGTTTCGTTGGTACAAAGATTTATCTGCAAAATTTACTTTTTTCTCTTTTTTATTGCAATTAAATTTTTATTTTAATTTTCATTATCATTATCTGGTTTTTTACTTATTAATTGTTTAATGATTAGTTTCGTTTTATCATGTTTAACTATGTATCCTTATCTCTTTGTCTACACCTATGTTTTTATCGATTGATCTTTTAATGCTGCCAATTCGTTTGATATTGATAAATACTTTTTTATTCACACATAAATACAAATAAGTATATGTATGCATCCGTGTTTATTTAAGTAGGTATGTAGTTTTAGTTTAAAACTTTTTTTATTTATATATTTATTTATATTATTTTTTTTAATTTAATTTTCGCCAATCGTTTTGATTTTCTATAAAAAAAAAATGTCTGTGCCACTGCCACTCGGCCTGTTCGTTTCGACTACACTGCTTAGTGCTATAAAAACATTGTCAGCGTCGAATTTAGTTCTTCTTTTTCTAAGTATCTTTAGAATTTAAGATCCCAGCAAACCAAAAATAAATGATGCCACACCATCATGATGATTGATTGTTAATTATTATTTTTTTTTTAAGAGAATTAATAATCATAAGATTGAGTGTTTATTTTTGTTTTAAATATTTTACTCTTTTTTGTAATTAAAATTATTCTTAGGAAATATTGAACTTAAGGGGATTTCTATTGGGTCTAAAGTTTATTTATGGTAAACAACTTACGGCGCCAACTGTTTTATTAAGAATTACAATTTGGAGAATGTATTTATTGAATTATTGAATATTTCATAAACAAATATTTTATTATGATTGAACATTTTTCAAAAGCTTAATACATTTCATGATACATTATTAATACTTGATCATTTTCGGATTTACTCTACAATAATTTTAGAAATTCTGATTTTTATTAATACTAAGTATTTAAGTGTAAACCCCCTTTTTAAGTGATCGAGCCGCGATTTTTAATTAAAGTCATTTCATGCATTTTTTTTATTAATTATCGCGAAATTTTTAATCAATCCTTAAAGCGATTTTTCTTTTTAGTTATACTACTTTTTAACGCCAAGTTATTGCAAAGTTTTGAAAAATACTTAAGTTTCTAAAAACTAGACTTCATTACCTATCCATCGATATGCAATATGTGTTACCAAGTGTTTACTTTACACTCAACTAATACATCAGAAATAAGGCTTCATGAAAAATTATCTACTAAATTTCACCATAACAAAGTTAGTGCTTACTATGCACTTCTCATTATTACATGTACCTTTGCTTATTTGCTGTTGATGCTGTTTTTATTACGGATCGCTTAAGTAAACTTTGTAAACCTAAAATTTTTTTTTTCTAAACTGAATGACGTTGTGAGCGTTCATAAATTAGTCGATGTTAGGTTCATACAATAAGAAGTAAAGATTTTTCATGTAAAAAATGTTTTCTAACAACGATTTTCCTCAGAAAAATTTTTTTAACAAAAATCAAATTTTTTATCAAAAATGAATTTTTTTATTAAAAATTAAATTTTTTATCAAAAATCAAATTTTTTTATCAAAAATCAAATTTTTTATCAGAATCAAATTTTTTAACAAAAATTAAATTTTTTATCAGAAATAAAATTTTTAATCAGAAATCAAATTTTTTATCAAAAATCAAATATTTTATCAAAAATCAAATTTTTTAACAGAAATCAAATATTTTATCAAAAATTTAATTTTTTTAACAAAAATTAAATTTTTTATCAGAAATCAATTTTTTTTATCAGAAATCAAATTTTTTAACAAAAATTAAATTTTTTTATCAAAAATCAAATTTTTATAAAAAAATAAAATTTCTTAACAAAATTTGAATTTTGATAAAAAATTTTATTTCTGTTAAAAAATTTGATTTTTATAAAAAATTTGATTTTATAAAAAAATTTGATTTATCAGAAATCAAATTGAATTTTTGTTAAAAAATTTGATTTCTGATAAAAAATTTAATTTTTGTTAAAAAATTTGATTTCTGTTAAAAAATTTGATTTTTGAAAAAATATTTGATTTTTGATAAAAAATTTGATTTTTGATAAAAAATTTGATTTTTGATAAAAAATTTGATTTTAGATAAAAAATTTGATTTCTGATAAAAAAGAAAATTGTTAGAAAAAATGTTTGTTAAAAAATTTGATTTCTGATAAAAAATTTAATTTTTGTTAAAATATTTGATTTCTGTTAAAAAATTTGATTTTTGAAAAAATATTTGATTTTAGATAAAAAATTTGATTTCTGATAAAAAAAAAAAAATTGTTAGAAAAAATTTTTTACATGAAAAATCTTTACTTCTTATTGTATGAACCTAACATTGACTAATTTATGAACGCTCACAACGTCATTCAGTTTAGACTAAAAAAAAATTTGAGGTTTTCAAAGTTTACTTAAGCGCTCCGTAATAAAAACAGCATCAACATACCATCAATAACAAATAACCAAAGGTACATGTAATAATGAGAAGTGCATAGTAAGCACTATCTTTGTTATGGTGAAATTTAGTAGATAATTTTTCATGAAGCTTTATTTATGATGTATAAGTTGAGTGTAAAGTAAACAGCTGGTAAAACATATTGCATATCGTTGGATAGGTAATGACGTCTAGTTTTTAGCCACTTAAATATTTTTCAAAACTTTGCATTAACTTGGGGTTAAAAAGTAGTTTAACTAAAAACAAAAATCGCTTTAGGGAATCATTTCAAATTTCGCGACAATTAATAAAATAAATACATGAAATGACTTTAATTAAAAAGCCCAACTTGATCACTTAAAAAGGCGGTTTACACTACAATACTTTGTATTAATAATAATCAAAAATTCAAAAATTATTGTAAAGTGTATCAATCATAATTATTTTTCATAATAAAATATTTGTTTATTTTATTAATTTGGATTATTATTTCAATTTGATTTCGTACTAATTGCCATTTTCAGTTCTGTACAAAAATCTTCAAATTTGAAAAATTAAAATTCAAGTTAATTGATTAATCAAAAACGTTGCTTAATCGATTAATTTATTAATTACTTATATTGATTAATCAGAATGTTTGATTATTCAATTAAATGCATATCCCTGGTTAAATTACAATACAAAAATACTTTTACATTATTTTTTTAATATTCATCAAGGTGTAATTTATGTTTATTAATAAAAATAAATTCAATTCTTTTAATTATATTAAATAAATTTTTATTTTCCATATAAAATAATTCAATATATATTCGTATATTGTGCAGTATTCAACTCTATACCTGCCATAAAAATAAAATTATTGAGGTTTATGGAAGCATAATTACAACAATATTATGTAGTTTCCTCAGCATTTCTAATTACAAATGTTTGCACGTCATTTTTTAACATTAATTATATAATTTTAGAAACTTTATTTAATATAAATATTGTTGTAATTATGCTTCCAAAAATATGGTGAAAGGTGAAAGTGAGAACAGGAATAAACCTGATTATCATGTGTGTTTCAAAATAAAAATTATTATTTACCTTTAAACAATTTTACAATGAATTTCAATTTCGATTGTTCCGAATCTTTTATACCCATCATCAATATGCAGTTTTGGCCTTATGTGGGGACTTGAATCAGTTATGGTCCAAACTGTACAGAATTTGATAAAGTGATTAATATCTTGAAACTTTAAACTTAAATATGTCGAAATTTATGTTGATATTATTATTTTGAGGGGGACCTTGTATAGGGTCTAGGGAGAAATGTTACCCTATTGTCACCATACTTTACAGTATAATTTCAAAGTACTTAGAACTAATTAGAACAAACATATTTATGACTGCTTAAACAGTTTTCCGGGGGGACATTTGTATGAGGGCTAGGTGAAATCATGGACCGATATTGCCGATTTTCAAATTAAACTTTATTAACAGGGAGTTTTTGTGAAATTTCAGCCAGTTAGCTCCTATCGTATCGGCCCTATCGTGTTTTAAACAGACAGGCGGAGGGAAATAGCTATATCGTCTTAGAATCATATGGGGACCAAGAATATTTATACTAATGTGGATCTGCGACTAATATTTTGATGTTTTATAAAAAGACTTTTTTAATGGTGTTTATTCAGCTTATTACCATGTTTGTCGAAAACATTTTAGAAAGTATTTAAAATGACTTAACAAAATGCGGGATTTTTTGCTCATCTATTGAGGCCAAGAACGATTGCAGGCAATTTCGGATACTCTGTTTTGTAGTGAAACAAAAAGTATTCGGAAGGGGTATGGCCTGGACTATAAGGCGGGTCAGGCAAAACATACTAATCACATATTTCTAAAAAGTTTTTAGCAGGGTTTGTAACATGTGGCCGATCGTTATCATGATGGAATATTACAGTTTCATGTCTGGTCAAATATTCTGGCCGTTTGTCGGCCAATGCTCGCTTTAAATGAATCAGTTACTTTCGGTATAGATTCTCTGTGATGGTCTGGCCAGATTTCATCAGCTCATAATAGATTGGACCCTTTTGGTTAGTTTTAAGCTCCGTGTCAAAATCACAGCTTCACCACACAAACTTCCCGCATATGGCACCTAATTCGACATTTTCTAAGCAAACAAAAACTTTGTTGTTCACGCTATAACGTTCAATAACTAAGTGAGAATAAATGTGAGATATGTACCTAATCAATGAAGAATTGAAACTACGCCGTGAGTGCAAAGTCATCCTCTTTAAAACAAATTTGACCATACGGCCAGTAATAACTGTATTGATTTTATATAAATTCTTAGCGCCATGTTATATATTTAAGGAATGGGAACCTCTACAGAGACTTAAAAGTGACATTGGCTTAGAATTATTCGTAAGAGATTGATCTCGAAATTCCAACACTATCCAAACAAGCTTGCAATATTACTTAAATTAATCTCAAATAAGAGCTGGTTTTCAATTGAGAACAAATAGTTTTTAGTTTTAGTATTAAGAATTTAATAATTATTTTAATTAGGATGTTAAAGCGGCTTTAGTAAATAAATGAAACGTAATATTAATGTCTGAGTTATAGGCATTTAAAAATTGTCCACTTTTTTTTAGAAATTTTGGTCGTACTTTTGGACTAAACTCAAATTTTGTGGATAGTTAGACAACTAAATTACCAATAACATACAAAAGATTCCAGAGCAATATCAATTATGGATCAAAAATAAACGAATATCAATTTAAAAATTCAAAAAATAGTAGATTTTAGCTGTTTTTTGGTCGAAAAGTTGACTTATTTTATTTTTAATTTTAAGAACATGTAACAATTTCCCTATTTATTCCTAAAGTTCCCTATTTATCCCTAAAGCCCCAAAGGAAATGTGGACCCTATGGGCAAAATTAGTCTGTTTGATTAGTAAATATTTTTTCAAAGCAATGTTGACCAAATTTTCATTTGGTCATGCTTATATATATTATTTTTGAAAACATCCCAATTCCTCAATTATTATTTTTAACTCTTGTTGCTAAATACTCAAGATGAAGAGTTGTTTGCATTCCAGCATGGATCGAACATAACCATTTCTTCTGGCTTGAATTTTTGTAAATACTTATTAATTTTAGAAATTTGTGGTAATTAAGGAGTGAGATCGTAAAATTCTTAACACACGTTTTTCATTAAAACTTTTAACCCAAGAATTACTTGATTTTTTTTTTATCAAGTTACCTTTGTAAAGCATGTCAGTTATTATGTTTAATGTCAATTATATTAATGTGTTGTTAATCTGATTAAAATGGGTGACCAGATAACAGTATGCACTAAAATTATTAAATATTTTTAACAAAACCCAACTCCTACAAAAAGTTGGCCAAGCATTCAAAGGTCTGCCGTCAAACTGTTTACAATGTTATTAAACAGTACCGGAAGAACTTGTCCGTTGATAGAAAACCTAGATCATGTAGAAGGTATGGTCCACATGATGTTTCTAAAGCCAAAAAGATAGAAAGCATTTTCAAAAGAGCTCCCAACACATCGGGTAGGAAAGCAGCCCGGTTAGCTCAGTGCTAGGACTATTTGGTACGAAAAGTTGAAGCTAATGCAGGTTTAAAAACATACAAGGCTCAAAAAGTTCTTGACAGGAACGCTGCTTAAAATTTAGAGGCCAAAGACAGAGCACGGAAATTGAAGTCAAGTTTTATAACAAAATATTTTTGCTGCATAATGGATGACGAAACGTATGTTCTGGCAGATTTTTCGCAACTTCCTGGTCAAAAATTTTATGTTGCAGATGCTCGAGGGAATGTTGAAGAAAAGTTTAGGTCCAAAAAGCAGACAAAATTTCCCAAAAAGTTCTTGCAATGGCAAGGAATATGCAGTTGCGGCAAAAGAAGCCAATTATTTGTTACAACGGTCTCTATTAATACCGAAATTTACATCAAGGAATGTTCCATTCATAAGACTTCATAATGTGTCCACTTATTTTTGGCCTTACTTGGCATCCTGTGACTATGGTAAACAAGCACTTGAGTGGTACAAGAACAATAATGTTGTATTTGTAGCAAGAGAGGCAAATCCTTCAAACTGCCCGGAGCTAAAGCCAGTGTAGAGATATTGGGCTCTTGTTAAAATAGAATTGAAGAGCACAAAAAATTTTCCCAAAAGATTTTAAACGAGCGAAGTGACAGAAAGCACTTTAAAAACGTTAATGGAAGGGTTTCCGAAAAAGGTTCAAAATTTCATCACTAGTGATTAAATATTTTTTTTTTTTGTTTTGCAAATTGTAATATTAATTTCAATCAAATAAAAAATTGAAACTGTAAGTTTTGTCATTTTTATTAACATATAAGTATGTTAAGAATTTTTCGGTCTCACTCCTTATTTGATCAAAATAGTTTTGAAAAATGTTTAATGTTTTCGTTCTCCAACCAAATAAAGCTCGTCGGGTGTCATTAAATCAACCGTTCGCGTGATTTCTTTAAATATGAAACTTATTTTTATTAAATTGTTTTTGGATATAAACGTTTTTATGAATTTTATGCTCTTAAATTTTGTTTTCGGAAGTGGACCTTTTATCGGAGCTATATCCAATTATGAACCAATCGCAATGAAATTATGAAACATATATCAGTTATATTTTATTTGGATATCAACATTTTTATGAATTGTATGCTCGTTAAAGTGATTTTCGGAAGTGGACTTTATATGGGAGCTATATTCAATTATGGACTGCGGTGGGTGTAAGACTAATATTTGTGGTCATTACAAATATCAGGACAAACGCAATATATCCTGCCCACTATTGTGGTGTAGGGTATAAATAGACTTCTGAGAAAAGCTCTTCAGATTACCACTAGCTGTATCAAATTATCGATTGTTTTCTTTATTTATTGATAATTTTGTATGCGATCATTGTTTGAATATACATTCATTAATTTTAGATATATTTTGTTTCAAATTTAATGATATAAGCAGTACAAATTTTATCTTGTTTATGTTTATTTTATGATAAATTTTTTCAAACATTTTTTGTTTGCTGGGTTATCTACATATATGTTAGGCAAATATTTTTATGTGGTTTTATGTTTGCTGAATTTGTTGGGATTTAAGTTTGTTTCTTTTTGTTTTTTTATACTCATTTTATTTAATTTTTATTTTCTTGTTTATTGTATGCTAAATTTATAAATTTCTTTCCCATTGTCTCTATGATATGGTATTCTAAATGTGTATGGATAGAGAAAAGAGCAGATTTTGTTTTTTTATAACAAACACACGTAAGTGGTAAAATTACACACTGTAAGTGTTGTTTATGATCATGTTGTTGTTATTAATAAAAATCAACACAATTGGTTTTATTTTCAAAACCAAAAAAAAAAAATTTAGAAAAGAAAATTCACCGAGGAAATTTCTTATAAACATGTGTGCAGCAGACACTTATGAGTGTGAGAAAAGATCTTCTAAGAAATACTGTCACTTAGAATTATTAAAATATGTACTCATTAAAACACACAAAAAAAGAGCAATTAGTTACTTTGAATGATCATATAGGTATAAAAGCATTTACTGTTGGAGAAAAAAATGATATTGATGATATAATTTGGATGTCTCTCTTTCCTTCTCTCTCTCTCTCTCTCTAAAAATAAGCAGGAATTTAATTATTGTGCTGAATTATATTGTATTTTAATAAATGTTCTCTTTTTTTAATGTTTATTTTTAGGTATTAGTATTTTGTTTTGGAAAATCGTTGTTTTTTTTTCTTCTAATTTAGCAAATCAAACAATTTACAGTGAAAAACTGCTGATAAATGTTTTTTATTCAAACAAATAAATAAAAATATATTTGTATATTTATGTGCCAGGAATGGAAAACTAAGGCGCCAAGGAACATGGTATTTATTTTTATACAAAGCAACACTAATTTTAGTATTTAATTAGTGAAGACAAATAAAGAAAACAAAAATAATTTGAACAAGGGAATCGTTGTTTAGCGATAGTAGTGATGATACACTTTTTGTAGGTAAATCATTTATATTGCTAAGAACATATTTATATTCTCATTGGTAACACTACAAAATTGTTTAACCCGAAAGTATTGTTTGTGGGATAAAAGCAAGCTTAATAAAAGGAAAATGTAAAATGCAAATTCATTTTCAATACTGTCTCTTAAAAAGTGTAATATTACTCAATTTCCATCCCTGCTAAAGTACTTCTGTCTGTCTGTCTTTATGGGCATATATGTATGTACTCGTATATATATATACATTTATATATTTATCTTAATTTTTTTAATTGATCGTCTTTGTTTATTTTTATGGGATTTTCTTCTGTTGTTAATTTGGCTTAGTTTTTGTTTGCTGCTTGTTTGACGTATGCGATTTTAAAAATCTTTAAATAATTGTGTATGTTTGTAATTAATCTTTTGGATATTTTCTTATTTGCTAAATACTTTTAGTTTTTATGGTAGGTAATTACAGCACAGATAAACTAATTAGATCATATTTTAATAGTTACATCAATGATTGGTTGATTTGTTTGTTGAGATTGGCTTGACACTTTGCAATTCAACACATCGGCTTATTTATTTTTTTCGATTTTGAGTTCGTTACATGGCAAAATGTAAAATTGGTCCAAAAATGTATAATATTTCGCTATCTTTCATTTAGAAATTCCAAATATTGCTAAATTTTACCTTTGACCTTCACCATTTAAGGGTTAAAGTTATCCGTTTTTAGTAAAATTTTTAAAGTATATTTAAAATTATCTTAACTATAAGATTCTGTATAGGTTTTACTTAAAATTCGTAACAGTAAGGAAATTGCTCTCATTCGACAAAATATGGCCAAAAAAATATTTTTTCCCCAAAATCACAAAATTTAAATCGTAGGTACGAAAAACTGTAAGAGGTATTGACATATTTTTTTCATATTTTTATTCTCAATAAATCCCAATATGATGATTAAAAAATTCGGAAATTTTTTTAACAAAATTTTTAAAAATTAGAAAATGGAGATTCGAAACTGCCGTTAAAAAAAAATAACTTTTTTTGGCCATACTTGCGAATAGGTTAACGGTATCCTACAAAGACAAAAACTCATACAAATGTAAATACGGATATATTTTAAGTAAAAATTAGCTTTTATTTTAATATTTCTTAAAATATGTTAATTTTGTTCCTACATTTCATGTTCAAGTGGCCCCAGACCATTAACATGTGTCTGGGGAATTTTTAATAACTTTAACATTTTTTAACCAATTTTTGTCTTTTATATCTCATTAGAACGACAATTACGTGCACTTTTCGATTCTTTTGCATTCGATTGCAAAAATAATTATTTAGTAGCAAAATTTTTTCAAAAACTGAAAAATTTGCATTTTTTTTCGAATTTTAGCGATAATACAGTTTGTGGGTCAATTTGACCCATAGGAGATATAGGTTTAATCTCAAAAAGATTTTTTTTTTTTTTGTAATTTTCATTAATATTAATAAATCTACATAATTCTGTAACATAATGCAGAAAGTTAAGGAGATTCACAAAGTTATTGCATATAAATAGTAAAATTTTGCATATATCTGACCTTTGACCGCGATGAGCGTCCCGAAATCTTTGTCCGATTTGGCTCAAATTTTCTACACTTAACCCTTAGACCTAATGTCACAATATTCCACCCGGCACCCTTCAAAATTCGAACACAAATTTTTTTCCATACAACTGAATGTCACTCTAATGTATAGTTTAGCTAAGGGTAAACATCTATATGCATTTTTAAATATTCATACCCAATTTGAGCCTCTGTAAAATATTTGAAAAAATTTTGCATATGCTTACACCTAGAGAAAAAATATAGTTGTACATGTTTACTGAAACAAATGTTTTCCATTGTATTTTATCATTACACAATAATTTTATCTCCAGGATACACCATGATCCTACAACTCGTTCTCAATTTGTCGTCTCCAATTTTGCAGGTCTCCTAGAACCTTGGGGGTTATATTCGACGGACTGTCTAATTATATCGTTAGCTGGCTTTCTCATTATATGTCCCAGCCAACCAAATTCACACGATCGTATACTTATTTGTTCTATTCCTGAATATTCTAAGTATACGCTTGAGGCTTGCATATTTCTTACTTCGTTACTCTATATATTCCATGTTTAGCAGCCATATAAGGAGTGAGATCGAAAAATTCTTAACATACATATATTTTAATAAAAACGAAACCACTAAACCTGCAGTTTTAATTTATTTGATTGAAATTATTATTACAATTTACAAAAAAAATATATATTTTTATAGTTTTAATCACTAGTGATGAAATTTTGAACGTTTTTGGGAAACCCTTTCATTAACGTTTTTATAGTGCTTTCCGAACAGGTATTCCATCTCCGTTTAAAATTTACCACACTTTTGGACACCTTTTTTGTGCTCTTCAATTCTCTTTTAATAAGAGTCCAATATCTCTCCACTGGCCTTAGCTCCAGGCAGTTTGGAGGATTTGCCTCTCTTGGTACAAATAACACATTATTGTTCTTGTACCACTCAAGGGCTTATTTACCATAGTGACAGGATACCAAGTCAGGCCAAAAATAAGTGGACACATTATGAAGTCTTATGAATGGAAGCAGCCTTTTTTGTAAACATTCCTTGATGTAAATTTCGGTATTTATAGAGACCGTTGTAACAAATGATTGGCTTCTTTTGCAGCAACTGCATATTGCTTGCCATACCAAGAACTTTTTGGGAAATTTTGTCTGCTTTTGGGTCCTAAACTTTTCTTTAACATTCCCTCGAGCATCAGCAATGTAAAAATATTGCCAGAACAAACGTTTCGTCATCCATTATGCAGCAAGAATATATTTTTTTTACAAAATTTGACTTCAATTTCCGTGCTCTGTTTTTGGCCTCTAAATGTTTAGCAGCGTTCCTGTCAGGAACTTTTTGAGCCTTGTATGTTTTTAAACCTGCATTAGCTTTAACTTTTCGTACCAAATAGTCTGAGCACTGAGCTAACCGGGCTGCTTTCTTATCGGATATGTTAGGAGCTCTTTTGAAAATGCTTTCTATTTTTTGGCTTTAGAAACATCATGTGGACCATTCCTTCTTTTGAAAATGCTTTCTATTTTTTTTTGTCTTTAGAAACATTATGTGGACCATTCCTTCTACCTGAACCAGGTTTTCTATCAACGGACAAGTTCTCCCGGTACTGTTTAATAACATTGGAAACAGTTTGAAGGCAGACCTTTGAATGCTTGGCCAACTTTTTGTAGGACCAAATTGGGTTTTGTTGAAAATATTTAATAATTTTAGTACGTACTTTTTGCTGGTCACTTATTTTAATTAGATTAACAACAAATGAATATTATTGACATTAAACATAATAACTGACATGTTTTACAAAGGTAACTGGATCAAAATAAAAATAAAATAATACTTGGGTTAATGGTTTTAATGAAAGACGTGTGTTAAAAATTTTAATATCTCACTCCTGCTGTTAAAAACCTTGACTTTGGTGTGAGTTGAGATATTTTTCAATCTGCAGAATTTTTTGAGTGTACCATAAACTTGCCTTGCCTTACAAAGTCTATTCTGAATATCTTCTTAGCTGCCCCACTTTTTGAAACTATATTACCCAGATGGCAAACGTTTTCAACATCATCAATGCGTTGATGCAGACTGGATTAGGTAGGAGGGACACAGCAGACATAATTCAAAGACTAGAAGGAAGGAAGGAATGCCAATTTAAGCAAAGCAAAATGAATAAACAATTTCGTCCGGCACTGGCTGGACGAAATAACTAAATAATAGTTATTAGATATAAGATTTGAAATACTTATTGTTAGTTTATTAAGTAATGAAGATACAATAAATAAATGAAAATTAAAAAAAAGAAATCTTCTCGGAAACTTCTTTGCATCTTAGAGCTTCCCAGATCGCATTGTGTTGTAATGTTTCAAAAGCACCTTTGAAGTCAACGAACACTAATTAAAGGGGTGAGCGCCATTTGACTGACTGTACAACAATTACCCTCAAGCTATTGATGTAATCACTACATTACTTGTTTGGCCTAAAGACCGCTTGTTCTCGCCTTAGCTGTGGTTAAATGATGGTTGAAATGCGATTGTGCAGGATGTGAGCTATGATTTGATTTGCCATGTTTAAGAGAGTTGTACCCTAACAGTTGGAGCACTATTGCAAGTTCCCTTTTTTTTTAAAGTTTGGCCTTCTCTTAAATCGCCAGGAATTTTCTCATTTAACCAGAAACTCGAAATTAAGGGTTTTAGCAACGTCGTTGATATTCCATCAGAGCCTGCAGATTCACCGAGCTTCAGACGCTTAATTGCAGCTGTTATTTCTCCGGATGACGGTGTGGCGATATTTATATCGTTGTAAGAGCGTTTTTTGCCTCCTTCGAGACACCACTTTCCCAGACTAATGCTAAACGCATACTGCGCACGTTCCAAGATGCAAATCGTATCATTTTCTTCATTCCAATAGTCGTCAACGTGAGGGTCATGTTGCTATTGATATTGATATTGATATTGATATTGCTATTATTATATTTGTATTAGTTTCAGTAATCATTTTAACTTTGGAAAAATTAGACCTATAGCTTCCCTAGGCTGGTGCTGGGGTTGCCAGCTAAGCCACCTGCCAGACTTGGTGACAGTCATTAGCAAACGAATATGCCTACTTCCCGAGACGTAATATTTTAGATAGCCATTCGGACATGCTAAATACCATCGCTCGAATTCGCTTCCACCTCAAAGGAGGTGGTCCCCAATGAGCACTTCAAGGAGGATACTGCAGGAACAATGGAATCAGCACGCTGATCAACGAGTAGACTTACCTTACGCTTTCCATTTTTTAATATGTGAAGTCTTACCTAGGTACGCTTTAACTATTTTGTCTTGCACACATGATTGCTGTAACAATAATGTGGTAAAGTTACTTGTAGTAAATAAATATATTTTTATGATGAATCATTATATCATAATATATTGTTCCAAGAGTGTGATAACAATAAGCCGAGAACATGATGTGGTAATAAATCGTTCATCATAAATATAATTGCTTTAATCATGTGAATAGTAACTAAAACATATTATATTTACCGCTATCATATACATAATTACAGTAACCATAATATTGATAAAAAAACGACGTATTTACAGTAAAAGTGTACATTGTACAACTATATTTTTTATCTTAAAACAAACCAAGGTTTATTTTGCTGGGGTTAATAAAATCACTTTTTTCCTCTCCTTACGTAAGTGAGTAGCTCTAATATTTATATTTTAATTCCTAATCTCTTTGGAATTATCATACTACTTATACATATCAAAGAGGAATAAGAAATATGCATCTTAAATTTTCTGAAAATACATATTTTTTTAATTCAATTACTTTAGTAATTAAGTAGGATATTATTATTTATTTTTTTTTTGTTTGACTCATAATATATTCATTAAAAAAAGAAAGCTTTTAACAAAAAACTTATTTTATCTAATAAGCAAAGAATATAAGTACAAGAACACAAACAAAAAAATTAAATTATTATTTGCTAAATGCATGTAGGAATGCAAATGAAAACCCAGTGAAAAATATTGAATATATAATGTTGCTGTTATTCTTGTCAAATAAAGAACAAATTTGCAATTATTTACCGAAAATATTGCAAGTTGAACACCATTTAAAAGACTCAGAAATGAAGTTAATTGATTTCTTTTTGAAATTAAGAGGAGAAGTTTTTGAATATTTGAAAAATTTTACCGCATTCGTGAAAGAGTAAAAGTTTCTCCTCAAAGTGTCCAAAAAAAAAAAATGATTAAACAAGTAAGAAAATGTCGTCATGCATAACATTTTCGAATGGGCACTAACGTTATTGTGGTTTTAAATAGAAGTTTATGATATTATTCAGATATAATAGAGACTATTTTGACCACTATGTATATTATGAATAAAAAGCCATTTATTAAATTTATGGTCTATTATCGAGCAATCCAAACAGTTCTTTGTAATGTGGACTGGTTTCCTCAAATTTTACTAGAATGATTTAAAATATAATGAAACTCATCAGTACACAATTGTATATCATTACTAGAACCTATAATAGATTAATTATCTTGAAAGTGTGTGAAAGTGAGCTCTATATGGGAGCTATGATCTATTATGGACCGATCATCATAATGTTTATGATGATCGGTCTTTGAAATATCTATTATTAGATATCCATATTGTCTATATTAATCACTTAGTAATCCAGATATAGATCAAAAATAGGCCAAAAATCGAGGTTGTCCCGGTTTTTTATATCTCAGCCGTTTGTGGGCCGATTTTCTCGATTTTAAACAGCGACCAAGCCGGAAGAATTCCCGATATAATGATGTATAAATTGTGTTTGTAGGTTATTTGGGGGCTACGGAAAGTTGATTTCAACATACAGACGGACATGGCTATTACGACTATATATATAACGGCCTTTGGCCGGGCGATAAGGTTTTGTCCTCTGGGATGTATCAAAACCTGGCTTCGCTCAGAAAATATATCTTTCATTGCAGAGAGGTTTTATAATATTTCAGAAAGCCAATTTTCAGTTCGCACCAGAGTAAGAAATCGTTACGACCTAACAAAGGCCGACAATGCAAAAAGAATTTTTTCTGAGCGAAGACTGTTTTGTGTTGTAGTCATTGAAAATTTATAAATTCAACTGATTATCTTTATATACAAGGTGGCGCAAAAGTAATCCTCCTATCAGAAAATGCTATAAATTTTGCTATTGACCCCTAATGTCAGTTCTGTTTTGACATTTGTGTAGTAAACACATGCGAAATACACGTTAATAAACAACGTTACGCTACACTGCTCCAGAACGCGGAATATTGCTGACTATTTATTTGACCAATAATCGGTCGTTGACTTTGGCACAACGTGAATTTCGTCGCAGATTTCCTGGCCGTCCAACGCCTACTGGTGAAACACTGCGACGTTTAGCCGCTCGCCTCGAAGAGACTGGCACAACACGAGATGCTGCCAAGGGCGCAGACCCCGGAGTAGCCGTTCTGCAGAGAATATTGCTGCTGTAGCCGAGGATGTCATGGAAGCGCCGTCGACATCGACCAGACGACGTGCCACGCAAATGGGTATCAGTAGACGGACTTTACAGCGAATTTTGGTACAAGATTTGAAGATGTTTCCGTACAAAGTCCAGACGGTGCATCAGCTGTTAGTTGCTGACCGCCAATCGCGTCTAACATACGCTCAAGCCATCCTTAATCACCACCAAGAGGAAGATGATTTTTCATCAAAAATAATCATGAGTGGTGAGGCCCATTTCCATCTTAGCGGGTACGTAAATAAGAAAAATTTACGCTTCTGGGGCACTGAAAATCCGCGTGTAACCCACGAAGAGCCATTGCACCCGCTCAAAGTCACTGTATGGTGTGCTGTTTACGCTGGAGGAGTCATCGGACCTTTTTTCTTCGAAGACGTCGAGGGCCAAACGGTTACTGCAAATGATGAGCGCTACAGAGCAATGATCAACGAGATCTTTTTGCCGCAACTTGATGAATTGGGATTGGAAAACAGGACGGTGCAACGGCACACACTGTACGTGCCACAACCGATATGCTGAAGGATGCATGTCCCGGGCGCCAAATCTCCCGTTTTGGCGATTTGCTCTGGCCAGCAAGATCGCCTGATTTGACCGCTCCAGACTTCTTTTTGTAGGGCTTTTTGAAGTCGCGGGTTTATGACAACAAGCCTCAGACTCCTGCAGCTCTTAAAGACAACATCCGTCAAGAATGTGAGGACCTATCGCCGGAAGTTTTGGCCAAAGTGATGGAAAATGCCATAAAAAGGGCTCAAATGACAATCAACTGTGGCGGCGGCCATTTACATAACGTCATATTCTCGACTTGATGTAAAAAAAACTAAAAGACCAAATAAAAATAATCCACAAGAAGAATCAAAGTTTTTCATTTTTTTTTTTTAATTACAGCCAAAAAACATCGGAAGTTTACTTTTGCGCCACCTTGTATAAATGAAATAACCAATAAATTCGGTCATAAAAACAAATTCGGTTATTTCAACCGACAAATGATTATGTTGGTTATAAAAATTTTAAAATTTGTTTGATATCTGTCGAAAAATAAATAATCAATTAATTAGAAATAAAACTAATATTTGTGCACACACTTTAAAGTACAATGTTAATAAAAAAAATAAAAGTTTTCACCGCATCGTGGGAAATTTATAAAATATGAATTTCACTTTTTTCACAGTTTTTGTTTACAGAAGATTTTATACTCTAACACTAGAGCTGGGGCAAGATAGACTTAATGATACACATTCTTGTAAATAATAACCAAAATTTACTTAATCCAACAAACTCTCGTTCCTTTCCTACACGCAGAAAAAAAATATAGTTGTGCAATTTTACTGTAACCATTTCAAAATGTTTACAATATTATAGTCACAGTAACTATTTATATGATTGTGGTAACAATAATATGGTTAATTTACGATTCACATTATTGTATCAATCATATGTATGGTTACAGTAAACAAGTATATGTTTGTGGCAACCATTTATATGATGAAGGATTTACCATATTATGTTACTCTCGGCTTATGGATATCATAATCTGAGAACAACATATTATGATAAAGTTATTCATAATATAAACAAATTTTTGTTTTTACATATTCTTAACAAAAACAATACTTATAACTTACAAATGTATCAAAAAATGCACGACATTTTAAAGCGTAATCAGTTTTCTTCCCAAATCCGTTAATAAATTTAAAGTCGGACAAAAACTGAGTGAGTTACTGATCGATAAGTTGTCGAACATCACTGAAAATGGCTTTTTTTAGAATAACTTTCTGAAATTTTTTTTGACACAGGCAGACCTATAAAACACGCTAGGTCGTTTTCCAAGTCTGTAGCTATAAAAAATTTGGTAAAAGTATATAAACATGTTTTAAGTGAAAACATTTATACTCATTAAAGTGATTTTCGAAAATGGGCCTTCTATGTGAACTATGGTCAATTATCAACCGATTCGTTTAACAGATTTCGTGTCCATGAAAAATATGCGGTTATTCCCATAGCAAATCAATTCAATTCAAAAATTTCAATTATTTTCCAGTTGACTGATATTTAACTTTAGTTTAACATTAATCTTCGGTTTATAAATAATTCAATCATATTACAAATTGCTTTAGTTTTCTTTTGCTGGGCTATACTCAAGTTCTTTTAAAAACGAAATAGAGTAAATGTTGTGAAATCTCTAAAGATATGACAGTTATTTAATATTCTTTACGCTAATAATGGTTTTATAAAACTAATGGATTTACCTGTCTTTGAATTTACCAAACAAATTTGCTCACAAGATGAAAAAAAAAAAAAACGCAAGAATACACACACACACAAATGTAAACTCCCTCGAACTATTCGCACACAGTTACATAGAAACACATCCTTGCACAGCGGTTGCATTTGGTTCATATTTACATAAACAAGGATATAACAGTGTAAAGGAAACAACAACAACTATATTCAAAGGAAGAGTATACTTTATGACATTTAATATTACAAATTTGTTTTCTTATCTGCATTTCATTTACATTTTCTGCGAAGGGTAAGAAGGTAAGCAAAGAAAGTAGCAGTAAAACATCAACTACAAGTACTTTTTATACTTTCTGGTACCACAACTAACAAAAACAAATAGAAACATATATAATTTTGTTTGATTGTAAATTACTAAGAAAATAACTATACGTTAAAAGGTTTTTTAGGTTTCTCTCTCTCTAAAGCTAAAAAAGAAAGTTTTCTTAAAAATAATAATGAAAAAAATGCAATTCGTAGAATACATTTTTAAATCAACAAAATAACAATTCATTCAGTTATTTTTTTTTTTTTAACATACTCTAGTTGTATGTTGTTTGAGTTGAAAAAAAAATTAAACCAAAAGGAAAATCAAAGAGAAAAAATGGCCAAGACACAAATTGTTAAACAATTTATAATAAAATAACAATTTTCATTTCCTCTCTCTGTTAATTTAAAAATAATAAAATATTTTTTTCATTTTATTTTTGAAACTTTTAAGCAGCAGAAAACAAGAGAATTAAGCTAAAATATAATGAAATGATTTTAATAAGAAAAATTAAAAAAACTTGTATATTTTTTAACAGTATTTTTGACTAAATAAAATAATGGCAAAATAAATGTTTTTTTTTTTTTTTTTTTTTTAATCTTTTAATGCAGTCTTATTATTTAGTTGTTATGATTTATAATGATAAATAATCACAGTTTAGAAGAAATATGCTGGCATTATTTTTTTAGTCGACTTAGTACATTTTTATATCCACCATCAATAAAGTTGGAGAATTTTGTCATTCAATATAAAACACATTAAAATATTTGTCGCAAACCCATACTAGTATATATATTTTGGATCCTCATAAGATTCTAAGACGATCTAGCTATGTCCTACCGTCTGTGTGTCTGTCTGTTGAAAACGAAAGGAGCTAATTACAAATACTCTCTTTGATAATGTTTTTTTTGGTATTGAAAATGGATAATATAAGTCAATAAGTCAACCTAGCCCCCATATAAATATCCTGCTGGAATACTGTTTGAACACAATCTTCATGGAGTAATGCCTTCAATTTTTGGTCTTGTAATTTGTTTGGCAGGCCTGGGCGATCTTTGTCTTCCATCTCAAAACCGATGCAACACATTCAGCATATGATTCGGTGCACGCAGAGAAAAAATATAGTTGTGCGTGATTACAGTAACCTTTTCCACATTTTTAAAAGTTTTTTTTAACA
Organism: Calliphora vomitoria; assembly: GCA_942486065.2. NCBI lineage: Eukaryota > Metazoa > Arthropoda > Insecta > Diptera > Calliphoridae > Calliphora > Calliphora vomitoria. The sequence continues at coordinate 40,351,188 of OW818029.2, forward strand.
ATATTGTAGTCACCGTAACTATTTATATGATTGTGGTAATCATAATAACATACGATTCACGTGATTGTATCAATCATATATATATGGTTACAGTAAACAAGTATATGTGACAACTATTTTTATGATTAAGGTTTTACCATATTATGTTGCTTTCGGCTAATTGTTATCATAATCTGAGAACAACATATTCTGATATAAAGATTCATCATAACAATGGTTGTCACACACATATACTTGTTTACTGCAACCATATATATGATTGATACAATCATGTGAATCGTAAGTTAACCATATCATGGTTATCACAATCATGTAAATAGTTACCGTGACTATAATATTGTTAAAAAACCATTTAAAATGTTGAAGTATACAGAATAACTTTGAGAGACGATTAAATGATGTCTGTCCGTCCTTCCGTCTGGCTGGCTGGCTGTCCATGTAAATCTTCTTAAAGATGTAAAGCAAAACTTCCCGCATATGACGCATTTTCAAAGCAAAACATTTTCAATAACATATATATATATGTTAATAAAAACGAAACCACTAAACTTACAGTTATAATTTATTTTTTATTTGATTGAAATTATTGTTACAATTTACAAAAAAAAAAAAAAATATTTTTATAGTTTTAATCACTAGTGATAAAATTTTGAACCTTTTTCGGAAACCCTTCCATTAACGTTTTTATAGTGCTTTCTGTCACTTTGCTCGAACAGGTAGTCCATCTCCGTTTAAATCCTACCACACTTTAGGACACCCTTTTTGTGCTCTTCAATTCTCTTTTAACAAGAGCCCAATATCTCTCCACTGGATTCAGCTCCAGGCAGTTTGGAGAAATTGCCTCTCTTGGTACAAATACCACATTATTGTTTTTGTGCCACTCGAAGTCCTTGCTTACCATAGTCACAGGATGCCAAATCAGTCAAAAAATAAGTGGACACATAAAAAAGTCTTATGAATATGTAAATTTCGGTATTTATAGAGCCCTTTGTAACAAATCTTTGGGTTTTTTGCCGCAACTGCATATTGCTTGCCATACCAACAACTTTTTGGGAAATTTTGTCTGCTTTTGGGTCCTAAACTTTTCTTCAGCATTCCCTCGAGCATCAGCAACATAAAATTTTTGACCAGGAAGTTGCGAAAAATCTGCCAGAACATAGGTTTCGTCATCCATTATGCAGCAGATTTTTTTTTTATAAAACTTGACTTCAATTTCCGTGCTCTGTTTTTGGCCTTTAAATTTTTAGCAGCGTTCCTGTAAGGAACTTTTTGAGCCTTGTACGTTTTTAAACCTGCGTTGGCTTTAACTTTTCGTATCAAATAGTCCGAGCACTGAGCTAACCGGGCTGCTTTCCTACCGGATGTGTTGGGAGATCTTTTGAAAATGCTTTTTATTTTTTTGGCTTTAGAAACATCATGTAGACCATTCCTTCTACCTGAGCCTGGATTTCTATCAACGGACAAGTTCTCCCGGTATTGTTTAATAACATTGTTTGACGGCAGACCTTTGAATGCTTGACCAACTTTTTGTAGGACCAAGTTGGGTTTTGTTGAAAATACTTTTTTCTGGTCACTCATTTTAATCAGATTAACAACAAATTAACATAATTGACATTAAACATAAAAACTGGCATATTTTACAAAGGTAACTTGATAAAAAAAATTATACTTGGGTTAAAAGTTTTAATGAAAAACGTGTGTTAAGAATTTTACGATCTCACTCCTTAATCTTGAATCATAAAATTTAAATGCATTTCGTGTTTTTCTTATTATTCTCAATTAAAGAAAACTTCAATGATTTAATGCGGTTTTAATTCTCAAAAGAATGAATTCAATGTATTTGCATATGAATTAAATCGTAATAAATTTGTATACCCTTCACCATGAGTGGCAAGGGAATATATAGGTTTGTCATTCCGTTTGTAATTTCTACATTTTTCATTTGCGACCATACGAAGTATATATGTATTGTCGATATAGCCATGTCCGTCTGTATGTTGAAATCAACTTTCCGTAGCCCTCAAATAACTTACAAACAAAATTTATACATCAATATATAGGGAATTCTCCCGGCTCGGTCGCTAATTAAAATCGAGAAAATCGGCCCACAAATGGCTGAGATATAAGGAAAAAATCGGGACAACCTCGATTGTTGGTCTATTTTTGATATATATCTGGATTACTAAGCCATTATTACAGACAATATGGTTATCTAATCATAGATATTTCAATTAAATTGCAACGATGTATTTAAGGCTATAGTATATAGTAATTTTGACCTACAATGGGTCAAAATCGGGAAAAATATTTTTTTAACGGAATTTTTTTTTTTACCGAAAAAAATTTTTTATCGTACATTTTTTTTACTAATTAATTTGGAAAAAAAAAAAAAAAAAACATTTTTTCTTTTCAAAAATTTTGAAAAATAATTTTGAATTTTTTTTTTTTTTTTTTTTTTTTAATTTTGAAGAACATTTTGAAAAAAAATTAATTTTGTTTACCTAAAAATATTTAAAATTTTTATTTTAAAGTAGGTGAAGGGTATATGTTTTAGCATTTTACATGGAATTAATTTATATAAATTGATTTAAAATAACTTCTAGAGACCGTTAAACTATAGCTATCATTTAAATTTAATTGGTTAAGAAATAATTTAAAATTATTTAAACTTTTTGTCCGTTCAAATCACAGTGCATTAATTTATTTATAACTTTATAAATTTTTTTCATTCCAATTTTTTGTTTTGTTTATTTGCCAGTAGTTGTTTGTTTGTTTGTTCATTCATAGTGTTGGTGGCAAAAACTATCCAGTATTCTTAATGCTGCACTTCCGTTATGTTGATCACATTTTATAGAGCAGCTGTTGCGAATGTCGAGTCTACCTGGTGTGGCAGCAGATGCTTGAAACCAACGGCCATTATAAATGTGGTAAATGGACAAGGCCAACAGAAAAAAATATATATAAAAAATGAATGCTATGAAAAAAAATATAAACTTGCAACAACAGCAGCAGAAGCAGCTCTGGATGCATAATTTTCATCTATTCATAAACACTCATAACGACACAAACTTCAGTGTTACAGTAAAATTTGCCAAGAGAGAGCTAAAAGAAAAAAACCTAGCAAAAGTTTTGCAATTTCCACATTTTCATATTGTGATTCGTTTTTTTTTTTGTTCTTCATTTATTCCTTCATTTAGTTTTTCCATTATACTGAAATATATTTTTTTGCGTATTTCTGTTGTTTGTATTTTTCATATATTATGAAAATCCGCATAAAATTACATCAGTGTGCTTATAATATGCTTAAGCTGCTGATGTTGCCTCCCTGTGAAATCTCTATATGGTAAGAGATTTTCTTGACAGTTTTTTTTTTTCTAAAAATTTTCTACTAGAATTTTGCTTTAACCACTGCAAGTATAAAATACTTGCCACACGGTTATAAGAACTCTGGACTAAGTATTTTTCTAAGTTTATCCAATTGTTTCGTTGTTGTTGCAGCTGATGGAAATGGAGATGGAAAATTCTGGAAAAATATATACAATATATTATTTAAAAACGCATAATCTAATTTCGTTGGTGTATATATTGTGTTTGTATGTTTTCTTACATAATGTAGGTTGAAAGTATATGTATGAATTTTAGAAAAGGTATTTATAAATTTGTTTCTATTAAATTATTTTAGAAATTGATTATTTTTAAATGTAGAAGGTGGATAATAATATTAACGTATTTCCAAAATTGGTTATCATTTGTTATAGAGTCAGAATGCTGACCAAATAAGTACTGTCAGCTATGTTTTTTAAATAAAGATCAACATGTCATCACAAAAATTAGCATAACTCATTCATTATACCCTACACCACCATAGTGGGGTTAGTGCTGATATTTGTAACGTGCAAAAATATTGTCCTTTCATCTTAAAGTATACCAATCTGCTCAAGATCAGTTTATGAGTCGATTAAGCGATGCCAGTCCGTCTCTCCGTCCGTCCATGTAAACCTTGTAATCAAACTGCAGGTCGCAATTTTTTAAAAAGAAACAACATTAGTTTAATAAAAGAAACAACATATGTCTCCTGGGCCTGATGGTAATACCAGCACTGGTCTTTGAGAAGTGTTCTTCGACCCTAGCTCGCCCATTAGCTAAACTTTTCAGCACTTAGAAATGTGCCGGCAAATTTCCTGTGTGTTGAAACGTTGCTAATGTAATGTCAATTCCTAAAAAGGCAGAGGCTAACAACCCTGAAAATTATCGCCCAATAGCAATTTGTTTTCCACTTTCCAAAGTTATGGAAAGTATGGTTAACTACCATCTTGTGAAACATTTGGAGTCCAACAATTTACTCCTCTGGTTTTCGTAGAGGACGCTCTACGGGAGACTTGTTAGCCTTACTATCGGAGAAGTGGTGTCGCTCCATGCACAGTTTTGGCCAAAGTAAAGTGGTGGCTCTAGATATTTCTAAAGCGTTTGATAGACTATGGCATGGTGCGCATTTAGCAAAACTTCTCTCGATTTATATCGAATTTTCTCAGAGATCGCACTATACGAGTTGTTATAGATGGAATCTCATCAAACGAGTTCAAGATCAGTTCAAGGGTACCGCAAGGCTCCGTCTCCTACTCTATTTATTTTCTTTATAAATGACCTTCTATGTCAAACTTCCAACCCTATCTACTCTTTTGCAGATGTTAGCAACATTTTCCATTCATATGCGTTCATTTATAGACCAAGCCTATTGGAGATTGGGGCAATGAGGAAAAACATGAATGATACGCTTAACCAAGATATTGTAACAATCTCTGAATGGGGTTGTGCGAATAGAATCGATTTCAATGCACGCAAGACTCAATGTTGTATGTTAACACACAAACGCACAGCAGATCATGTTGCTCCATCTGTTTTTATGGGTGGTGCAAATATTAAGGAATCAGAAGCTGTTCTATGTTCTAGGCATGAGTATTCAGTGTGATTTTCGCTGGACAAAACACATTTTTCGAGCATTCAAGTGCTTCGGTTTTCTAAAACGTTGTAAGACATATTTCCCTCCATCTGTACCCCAATTCTGTAACTTTTTAACGACAAAATTTTGTCGTTAAGTAATCAAAATTCGTTAGTTAACAATATTTATCGTTAAGAGATATTCCGAATTAAATTTTACCGATTATTTTCGTTAAAAATAGTCGGTAGATAACGAAATTTGTCGGTAGGTTAACGACAAATAAAATGTTCTAGTTAAGCCATAACGAGAAATCGTTAACATCAAACAATGAATATTAAGTTCGTTAAAGCAACCAATATTTTTCGTTACTTAACGACATCGGTAGGAAAGTATAAAAAGTTACAGAATTGCGGCACTGATGTCCTTACTATTTACACCTCATGTGTGGGCCGGTGCCTCAAAGTCTATTTTGGAGTTACTCGACCGCGTACAGGAGAGGGCAAAGGTGCTTATCGGTCACAGTAAGTTATCCAGCTCTATTGACTCACTAGAACATCGTCGCAATGTGGGTTGTGTTTCACTGTTCTACCGATACTACAATAGTATGTCCTCTTCTGAAATTAGGAAACTTGTTCCCGAAACCCGTAATTTTTTACGCAACACACGTTCCTCGGCAAGGGCTCATCAATTCGTTGTCGACTGGACAGTGGATCGCACAACATATTACAGGGAAAATTCGTTATTTAGCCATAATGTCCGTATGTGGAGTAAGCTTCCTCCTGAAGGATTTTCTTGTCACTTTCAATATAGCAAAATTCAAATAAAATGTCCACAATCCTCCCTCCCATAACCTATTTTCCTAGTTCAAACACAATGCTTTGCATGAGTAGGGGTCATCCCCTGAGTGCTGGTACAAAAAAAAAAAAAAAAATTTACAAATAAAAGGAAAACACAGGAAGAATTATGAATAATTGAGGGAAAATCAAAGAGATGAGCTGGACAGTGATTTCAACGACCAGTCGTTTGTTAGCAAAACAAACTCTAACATACCCAAATAGAGTCAATGGCTCATATCATTGGGGGATAAATATACGATTATTACCAAGAAGTGAAAATTCCCCCTTTTTAAGATGATTGCAGATGGAGAAGATTACATCCAGACTATAGAGGACAAAGAAAAGCCAGAAACGGCAATAACACAATTTACGTCGATTTGGAGGATCACATTAATAAATACAATCTAATCGGAACAGAACGTTATATACATAGTACAGTGGAAGAGACTAGACAATTTGTACATACAAATATTTATATTTTGAACGCAGACAAGATCAATGTTACCATTGCGTTGGAGAAAAAGGACTGTGATTTAATGACAAATATTTTTTATAGCATTTTAGAAGCACTCTGTTTAGTGTGATACTTATGTAGGTTTTGTCCTTTTATTGTATCTAATATAGTAGAAATAAAGTATAAAAGTGTCATACAAATCATATTTGGGAACTTCCACGGTATAGAACGCGACATTCGTCTTAGAAGTGAAAAAAAATGTTTTCTTTTTAGAATTTTTTGATATGTTTAGTGGGAAATGTAGCTCTTTCTATTGTCAATATATTAACAATAAACATGGAACCAATAAGTGGAACAAATTATCAACAGCAGCTAAAAAATCTGAGAATAGCAACATAATTTTTAAAGAGTGGCATGTTTAAATATTTACATTCTTTTTTTTATATAAGTTTGCCATTCCGTTTGTAATTTCCACAATATAATTTTCCGACCCTATAAAGTATATATATTCTGGATCCTTATAGATAGCGGAGTGGATTAAGCCAAGTTCGTCTGTCTGTCTATTGAAATAAATTGTTTGAAGTCCACAGATAACTTACAAACTCGTTTCATACATCATTATATCGGGAATTCTTCACGCTCGATTGCTATTTAAAATCGAGAATATATGCGCATACAAATGGCTGAGATATAAGGAAACATAGATTTTTGGCCTATTTTTGATCTATATCTGGATTACTAAGTCATTAATATAGACAATATGGATATCTAATGATAGATATTTCAATTACATTGCAAAATCGGGAAAAATATTTTTTAATCCGATTTTTTTTACCAAAAAAATGTGTTTGTCATACATTTTTTCACTAGTAAATTAAAAATTAAATAAAATTTAAAAAAAAAAATTATTTTTTGAATTTTGAAAAAAAAATTTTGTTATAATTTGGTGAAGGGTATATAAGATTCGGCACAGCCAAATATAGCTCTCTTATCTGTTACTTTACAGCCTTTCACAATATTTTCATTTAGCATAAGTTTTCTCCAAGTTTTTCTGCTTATGTTTTCTTCTAGTTACTTGATATTTGTTTTTGTCAAATTTGATGGCTCTTCAAAGCTTCTCTCATTAGTTTTATCGCAATATTATTTATACTTTAGTGCATAATTTTTAATTTTTCCCAACTACCTCATTGTCGCTCCCTAGTTTCTTTTGACACACGATTTACCAATCGATATAATATTATGTTTGGTGTGTATATTAAAAGATATAGTGATATTTTAATTTGTTTGTATTAATTTGCTTTTGATCGACGGCTTTCATAAGATCTGTGCAATTGATACCCGAAACATGAATGACTAGAAAACGTGAACAATATTATTTTTCCATTTACTACTCTAAAACGTGTAAAACTAAATTTTCTGAGTTGTTTCGTTTCATTTATTACATTCTTTTTTTTAGTTTGGGAAGTCCCAGTATTATAATATACTTATATTTTATGTTTACGTTAGAATGCATTCATCAAATACATGCATACGTATTTATGTAGCTCTACCTTAGTTCACGTTTTCGAGAGTTTACTGTATATTTATATATATAAATGTGGCGTTGTATTTTTCTATTTTTTTAACGAACGTAGGGCAACGTGCTAATACTTGCAGCTGAATTTTATTTTATTTGTTATATAATACTTTTTTAGAGAGCAGGAATTAGCAAGAAAAAAAAAAAAAATTCACTCAATCACATCAATTTTGTTCAATTTTAACAATTTACTATTTAGAAATTTACATTCAGATTTTGATTTTACGTATTGTACTTACCTTCAGCTGTAGAATCCATTTTGTTTCGTTTGATTTGCTTGATGACAACAACTTTGACACTTGTTTAACGGAACCGTCAACTAGCCGATTTTTTCTACGGTAGGGTGCCGTACGGATAAAGGCCTACTTCAAACTGAAATTATGAAGGGAATTTGAGACAAGGGGCCTTAATATGATAATTTTTCATCTCCTAGAGCATTTCTTTAACCAACCCAATGACAAAAAACCCCCAACTAAAAACTTGTTTTTTCGACTTTTAGCCGAAAGTGCCTTTGGATAACATTAACGGGTGGCTATGAAGTTTGCCGTTTTTAGAAAAATGTTGCCATTAAATAATTATGTTTGCATCAACATAGACTATTTACGCAAAATATCATCCTAATAGAACCTTCCATCTAAACCCTATCATGCCTTCAATAGACGGACTGACGGAGGGGCATAGCTAGATATTTTGTGGGTCTACTACCAATATTTTGATAAGTTACAAACAGAATAACAAAATCAATATATTGAGGTATCTTAACATTAATTAATGTTATTTCCAATACTGCTTACAATAAATAAAAGAAAACAATATTTTATAATGGTATTTAGAGCAAATGACCCGAATAGAATTTTTTAGTTTTATTTAAGTGTTTCTATGAAAACCACAGCAACAACTTTGAATTAAAAATACAAAAACTAGAAAGAAACAAAAACAAAAAAAAAAAAAAAACATTTTACACAGACATGTTGAAAAGTGAAAGGTTTTTAATGCATGATTTATTACAATTTTTGCAGAATACACAATAAAAAAGTGGAAAAAACTAAAGTTTTTATTTTAACAAGCAACGCCGAGATTTAAATACCCAGGCGAAATAAAAGTTCTCGTGTTGCCGTGTAATTAATCTTTAAATGTTTTATTATGTTGGGAACACCCCATTGCATTTTAGCAAAAGGGTACCATTATTAAGAACTACTACTATATGTACTGGTAGTTCATGTGCTGGCATTTACTATATGCATATATAACTACATACATACTATGTATAGCATACATTGTATATATTTATGCAGGTATATAGTACATCCAACAATGTTTATACAATTCTTGTTAATTTGAAATGAGAACAAAAAATATTTAGCTCGTTAACTATTGTTTTTTTTATATATATTGTTGGCTGTTATTTTATAAAAAAGAAGTTAACAATAAATAAAAAAGAAATTAAATTTAAATAAGTACAAGTACATTAATACAGTCGCTGGAAAATAACTTAGTCTGTTAAAATAATAATTTAAAACTTAACTATACATTATGATAATGGGGGTTAGTTACATTTAGGAAAAACTAGCTTGATTTTGAAAAATTTGCATTGGGAAAATGTAAATTTTACTTGAATAAAAGACATTAAAAATCTGTGCCGAATCTTATATTCTCTTCACCAAATTATACTTTAAAACAAAAATTTTAAAAATTTTTAAGTAAACAAAATTAAATTTTTTTCTTTTTCAAAATTTAAGAAAATATTATTTTTTTTTTAAATTGTTTTTCAAAATTAAAAAAATAAAAACTTTTTTTCCAATACTGTTTTTAAAAATTTTTTTTCGAAATTGTTTTTTTTTAACTTATTTCCAATTACGTTTTTCTTATTTTTATGAAAAAAAAAAAATCGGTTAAAAAATATTGTTTCCCGATTTTGACCCATTGTAGGTCCAAATTACTATAGCCTTATATACATCGTTGCAATGGACTATCATTAGATATTCATATTGTCTATATTAATGACTTAGTAATCCAGATATAGATAAAAAATAGGCCAAAAATCGAGGTTGTCCTGGTTTTTTCCTTAGGTTTCAGCCATTTGTGCGCCGATTTTCTCGATTTTAAATAGTGACCCAGCCGGAAGAATTCCCGATATACTGATGTATCAATTAAGTTTGAAAGTTATTTGGGGGCTACGGGAAGTTGATTTTAACATACAGACGGACAGAAGGACATGGCTATATCGCCTTCGTTATATATAACGATTCGTTATATATAACGACTTTGTGGGGTCGCAAATGAAAAATGTAGAAATTACAAACCGAATCACAAACTTATATATAGGAGTGGAAATCATGGTGAAGGGTATAATTACACAAAATCAATTTGTGTCATTGTGTAAAGCATTAAAGGCATCAGTAATCTTGATGTAAGGTATTAATTTTGTTTTTTTTTTTAAACATCGAAATTTCGTCACAAAAATTTTTAAAATAAAAAATAAGTTTTAGCCTGTCTATACTTTACAATTACTTCAATTAATGACGTTTGTTGTCAAGACTTAGTTGTCTGAGCAAAAGCACTAACAATTTAGTCATAACAAAGCAATAATATTAATAAATTGAGACTATAAGTGCTAATTTTTTTATGTTGACAACCATTTTGACGTTTATCAAGACATACCAATATCAAGCTTATTCAAAGTAGTAAAATATCTTAAACATTTTGAACTTCTAAATTTATTTCTATCTTGGGATGAAATGAAAAATTTCCACCATAAAGCTGAAATTTTAAATCTTTACTCTTTTGAATTCGATAATATTTTGTATACATGATTTCCATGTTTTCATATAGGTTGAATTATACTGGGTTAGTGCTGATGTTTGCAGCGTATAAAAATATTGTCCCAAAACCCACCTTAAAGTATACTAATATGCTCTGGATCAATTTCTGAATCATCCATGTAAACATTGTAATCCAACTACAGGTCGCAATTTCAAAGATAATGCAACACAATTTGGCACACTCTGTTTTATTACCCCAAGGATAAAGCCTATTGAATTTGGTTAGAAAAGGTCTATTATTTTTTTAGGTCCAATACAACTGTCCCATCTGCAAATTGTTATGTACTAAAAAATATCTTAGTTATTTAGATATCTAAACCAAATTCAGCACAAATAAGTTTTGTATTAGCCGATTCAATTTTGTGACGATCAGCTTCCATATAAGGCCCACTTTAACGATCATAAATCTCTTAAAAATATTGGTATCCAAATCAAGTAATATCTTCTCGGTGTAGTATATTATGTGCTCTTCAATTCTCTTTTAACAAGAGCCCAATATCTCTCCACCGGCCTTAGCTCCAGGCAGATTGGAGGATTTGACTCTCTTGGTACAAACACAACATTATTGTTCTTGTATCACTCAAGACCTTGCTTACCATAGTGACAGATTGCAAAATCAGGCCAAAAAAATGAGTCTTATGAATGGAAGAATCCTTTTTTGCAAACATTCCTTGATGTAAATTTCGGTATTCATAGAGCCATTTGTAACAAATGTTTGGCTTCTTCTGCCGCAGCTGCATATTGCTTGTCATACCAAGAACTTTTTGCAAAAATTTTCTGCCTCTGGTTCCTAAACTTTTCTACAACATTCCCTAGAACTGCGAAAAATTTTCCATACGTACGTTTCGTCATCCATTATGCAGCAGGTACATATATTTTCTGTATAAAATTTGACTTCAATTTCCATGCTCTGTCATTGCCCTCTAAATTTTTAACAGAGTTCCTGTCAGGAACTTTTTGAAACTTGTATGTTTTTAAACCTGCATTGGCTTTAACTTTTCGTACCAAATAATCCAAGTGCAGAGCTAACCGGACTGCTTTCTTTCCGGATGTGTTGGGAGCTCTTTTGTAAATGCTTTCTATTTATTGGCTTTAGAAACATCATATGGACCATTCCTTCTACCTGAACCAGCTTTTCTATCAACGGACAAGTTCTCCCGACACTATTTAATATTTGGAATCAGTTTGATGGCAGAACTTTTAGTAGGACCAAGTTGAGTTTGGTTGAAAATATTTAATAATTTTAGTACGCACTTTTCTCTGGTCACTCATTTTAATCAGATTAACAACAAATGAACATAATTGACTATAACATAATAACTGACATATTTTTCAAAGGTAACTTAAAAAAAAAAATCATATAATACATGGGTTAAAGTTTTTAAGGTTCAATATCCTGTGTTAAAAGAAAGGGATTTTCAGCAAAACATATTGGAACTAGGGTACAATACCATAACTATGAGACCAATTTTTTTTTTTTTTAAATTGGATAAGCGGTTATAAAGTTATGTACAATTGAAATTGAGCGATTGTATAAAATTTTAATTGTGAACCTCGATAAAAGACAAACCATAGTGAATTTGAAATTTTGGAGGAACTTAAATATTGTATTACCATAAAGAAGCTGTGTACCAAGTATTAACCACTTTGGTCTGTGTAAGGACTTGACGAAAATGTTTGTTTCCTTACTATTACATTCATCTTCTTAGCCCATTATGGACATTTTCTTATGCTGCTGTTATTTAAATGACCAGTTACTGTGGTGTATGTCCTAGTTATTATTAACAAGCTATTATTATATGAATTTGTTTGCGGATGCGGATACATGCTACATGTTATTCTCTTTTGAATATTTACACACACAATGCACATGCCAATTTATAAACGAGGATCATATGATAATTATTAGGAATAATACTATCATATGATCCATTATGAAACTGGAATTAAGAAAAATTGCTTTACGATGGCATACTTTACAGTGCAATTAAGTATTCATCCATTTAATCAGTATATTAGAGTAGACAGGTTTTTCGGCAAATAAATAGCGATCAGTGATCTCAACTGACTTGTATAATGCAGGGCTTATAAATATTAGTTAGTTTATTCAAAAGCTAAACAAAGTCGAGGCGAATAGGATACATAATTTAGACAGTGACTTGCAAGTTGCAACTGATATTTTTTTTGTTATAAGCAAACGCTTAAAGTCAGTTTTCGATCATTTACCTTTTCAACATTACTTGATATTTGCTGAATTTAAAAGGTCACTAATTTTTATCTAGCAACCCTCGCATATAAAAGTAAATTTTATTCCCTGCATTCATGTACTTATTTGTAAATACTTTATTTAATATTACAACAATGGCAAATTATATTAAAGTCTGACTTTTTTTATTATTCAGTTTTATTTGTTTAAATACCCTCAATCCTTGTTGTAATCCTTTTGTGTTAAGTGATTGAAATGTGATAACATGACGACTACAGTGGAAAAACCAAACCAAACAGAAAAAAAATCAAATAAATGAAAAAAAAAAAAAAAACAGAACGAAAACAAAAAAAAGGAAAAAATGTAAACTCATTAAATGAAAATGTGCGTTAATAAGTTGCACAAGTAGTTTAACTCATTTTACAATTAACGAGGTCGCGCCAAAATAAAACAGACATTTACTCATACTTAAAAGAAATCACAAACAAACAAATACATACATAAGTTTTCAAATACATATACATTCAGAAACAAATACCATGACAAGTTAAACTTGAAACTTGTGACAAAAAGAAAGCTAAAGCAAACAATTTGTCTAAAGTAGTCTGCTGCTACTAGTCTTCTGTAGTTGGCAACATTATGTGGGTAAAAATAAAAACTCTAAAAATTTCCAAATAGAATATATCTTTTTTGGTATTTCACAAGGTGTGGTTGTTGGTGTTTGTTAAGGTCTTAATAGAATGACAGTGGTTTAAAAATGTGTTTTATTAAGAAAACATGGATTATTTAAGTTTCAAAAAAGAGTAGACAGATAAATACATATTTCTGATTAATACAGATAAATACATTTCTTCGCAAGAAACTTTAGAATAAAATTTAAAATTTTATGTATTGTAATACAATAAATTAGAAATAAATATTGTAAGGACTGAGATTGAAAAATTCTTAACATACATATCTATCTATATATATAAAAATGGATATTTGTATGTATGTATGTTCCGAATGAACTCAAAAACGGCTGATTTTGATGAAATTTTCAGGGAATCTTCAGAATAGCCTAACGGGCAACACTGTAGAGTCAGATTTTTGATTTTCGGTCTGTGGGCGGAGGGGCGTGGCAAAATTAAAATTTTACATTTTACCGCTAATGCCATCTATATATATAAAAATCGGCTGAACCGATTTTGATGAAATTTTCAGGGAATCTTCAGAATAGCCCAGCGGGTCTGTGGGCGGAGGGGTGTGTAAAAATCAAATTTTTACATTATACCGTTAATGCCATATATATACAAAAACAGATTTGTGTATGTATGTTCCGCATAGACTCAAAAAGGGTTAAAACGATTTTGATAAAATTTTTTACGGAATCTTCAGAAAAGCCTAGCGGGTAGCACTGTAAAGTCAGATTTTGGATTTTCGGTCTATGGATAGAATGGCGTGGCAGAATCAAATTTTTATACTATACCACTAATGACATAAAAAAAAGAATATTGTATAATTGTTGATCGACCTTTTCTTCAATTCTTACAGATAGTTTATTTAGTTTCCTATATACAGACTTACAAAGTCAGTGATTGTTGTAAAAAAAAATTTGGCAAAGAACATTTTTTTCAAAAAAAAAAATTAATTTTGTCGACCCAAAAAATTTTTTTCCAATTGGAGAAATACTTAAATATTTTTTTTTTATTCCCAACGTTCAAACAATTACAATTTTCATTTCGTTGCTTAACATCATTCGAAAAATTTTAATTCAAAGCGGTGTTCTCTGAAGCGAACACATGTCCGGTACTATAAAAGTTCTTTTATATTATCAATCGATGATAACCAATTTTGTTTACTCTTGCATATTAGGTGCATGAATACGAAATTTCCATATGAAATCTATGAAAAAAAATAATGTTTTGAATAACTCTCCACATTCCACTTTTAATAAAAAATAACGGTTTTATTCAAATAAAATTTGTTTTAGAAAGGGCATCTACGTCTAGAGCCGCAGAAACGGGAAGAGAACAAGAATCACGGCTTCAGCAAATGCGTCGCATTGCATCTTCATCGAGTGCTGCGGAGACACCTCAACAGCATATCGAAAGACTAGAAGCCAATCGCTCCCGAATGGCTCGATCAAGAGAAAGAATCGATTTAAAGTTGCCAGCATTTTATTACAATAAGTATGATGACTACAGGAATCACAAGGACGTACTGATTGCCGCAATGGACAAACATTGCTTACACTGCAGCTTTTTGAAGTTCCCTAAGGAATTCCCGGGAATGTGTTGTTCGAACAGTAAAGTTATTCTGCCGCCTAAGCTGCTTCTAAGTTACATTTCCGGCGCCAATCCTAATTCCAAGCACTGCCTTCAAAATATTCAAAAGTGCAACTCATGATTTCAAATGACGTCGGCTTCATTCCCACCTTTAAAGTTCAAGGCCAAATGTACCACAGAATTGGATCATTGCTACCGCTTCCAATGATGATGCGAAGTTCCTTCAAATTTATTTCACAGGAAATGAAGCTACAGAAGCCGAATGCTATCAGCGAACATGCGTGTGCATTTGCTGCAATACCCTTCTGCCGAAACATTCTCAAAACAATTGTTGGACATCAGAAATGGAAAAATTTCAAATGAGACTTCGTTGTTCCCAAGTCTTACAATCAACTACAGAAATTCGGATTGGCTTATTATGATGTTAACAAGCTCAATAAACAAATACAATTGAAGCTGCCTGGCGAAACAATAAAATGCAAACCGATTGACACAGTAATGAACGAAGAACAAGCCGTCGATTATCCTACTGAATTTTTGAATTCATTGGAACCAGCCGGACTGCCAGCACATGTATTAAAATTGAAGGTTGGATCACCGACTTTGTCCGACACTGTATATTAAAATCGAGATCGAGATGCAATATAAAACAGATGTTTTCTAAGGGCCAGCAACG
Organism: Calliphora vomitoria; assembly: GCA_942486065.2. Lineage (NCBI taxonomy): Eukaryota > Metazoa > Arthropoda > Insecta > Diptera > Calliphoridae > Calliphora > Calliphora vomitoria. The sequence continues at coordinate 40,366,964 of OW818029.2, forward strand.
CGGACCGGGTTCAGCTAGTATGTTAAAAAAAATTAAACAACTTAAGTTACAGTTTTCTTTTTTTTTTATATGATTGAAATTATTATTAAAATTTACAAAAACTACTATTTTTATAGTTCTAATCAATAATGATGAATTTATGAACCTTTTCCGGAAACCATTCCTTTAAGGTTTTCATAGAGCTTTCTCTTACTTTGTTCGAACACGTAGTTCATCCACACTTTTGGATACCTTTTTTGTGCTCTTCAATTCTCTTTCAACAAGAGCCAAATATCTCACCACTGGTCTTAGCTCCAGGCAGTTTGGAGGAGTTGGCTCTCTTGGTACAAATACTACATTAACTGGATGCCAAATCAGGCCAAAAGTAATTGGACACAATAAGAAGTCTTATAAATGGAAGCATCCTTTTTTGTAAACATTCCTTAATGTAAATTTCGGTATTTATAGAGTTCTTTGTAACAAATATTTGACTTCTTTTGCTGCAACTGCATATTGCCTGTCATGTCAAGAGCTTTTTGGGAAAATTTTTTGCTTTTGGGTTCTAAAATTTTCTACAACATTCCTTCGAGGATCAGCAACATAAAAATATTGACCCGGAAGCTGCGAATAATTTTCCATACGTACCTTTCGTCATCCATTATGCATCAGTTATATTTTTTGTATACAATTTGTCTTCAATTTCCGTGTTCTGTTTTTGGCTTCTAGATTTTTAGCAGAGTTTATGTCAGGAACTTTTTGAACCGTATGTTTTTAAACTTGCATTTTCTTTAACTTTTCTTACCAAATAGTCCGAGTGCTGAGCTAACTGGACTGCTTTCCTACCGGATGTGTTGGGAGCTCTTTTGAAAATACTTTCTAAGTATTTATTGTCTTTAGAAACATCATATGGACTTTTCCTTCTATATGAACCAGGTTTTCTATCAACGGAGAAGGTCTCCTGACACTGTTTAATAACATTGGTATCAGTTTGACGGCAGACCTTTGATTGTTTGACTAACTTTTTGTAGGACCAAGTTAGTTTTTGTTGAAAATATTTTATAATTTTAGTACTCACTTTTTTCTCGTCACACATTTTAATCAGATTAACAACAAGTGAACATAATTGATATTAAACATAATAACTGACATACTGGGGTTAAAAGTTTTAATGAAACACGTGTGTTAGATATTATTATCAATATAGCTGCAATTCGTTTTAGAAATAACTAAGATTGTTATTTCTTCAAATATTAGAAAATAAATATTTACTTTATGGAGGAAGCGCCATGCCCAATGTTCTGATCATACCCATTTTTATATTGCCAAATACCAAATTTTGAGACTCTAGCTATTTTATATAGGAATTTCCACGTTCAAGAACGCGACATTCATACACCTTTAAAGTGGAACAATAAAGAGAAATCATAAATTTTTTTCTTATTTCCAATTTTACCAGATATGTAGTTTTAATTGCTTTCTTACAACCAATATATTAGCAATAAACATGGTATCCAGAATGCGACAATAAATAGATCTCGTTTATTACTTCATCTAGAAAATTTTTTTCAACTAAAGAAAAAATCTTTGGCTTCTGTTGTTAGTTGTCAATTAATTTATTTGCATTAGTTTTTAACATTCTTTAGCAAGCGAAATATTTTCCCGTCGCGTTTGTAATAAAGCTTAGTTGAAATAACGATAACTAACGTATGGGCAATTCTAAGAGAAAAACAACCACTACTGAAAAAACAAAAACCCTTGAAACTTTTTTTTCAAGCATTTTGAGCTTATTACAACATTTTAAGGGCAAAACTAATAGTTTCAACTGACTATATTTAATTTCTTAATTTAATTGGTATGTTTTAGACTAAGATTTCAGCGAAAACTGAAATCACAATTAGTAGTAAAGAAAATATTATAACCACTCCACGAACACTCGACTTTAAGGTAGGTCTGATATAAATCTAATTTATGTTAACAATCAAAACATGAAAACAAAGGTAAGTGGATTATATCAATACTAAAGATTCTCCCAGATTTGCTATAGAATTTATGATAATTAGTCTAATCTCATGCCATATTAAATATAGATTTAAAATTTAAAGGTAAAGGTAAACATTCCGCATTCATTCTTATCACATTAAACTACTTTGTTAGAAACATGGAAGAAATTTCAAATTCTACCATCATTTTTTATTCCCTTCAAAACAGTGTTTGCAAGGAAATAAAAGCAAAAATACTGACATTAACCCCAAATAAGAAGCTTCTTACAAATGAATGTTTGAAAATCTTTAAAATCTCAAGTGCTTTGGTATGTCATACGCATATTAAAGGGCATAAAAGCAGTAAGAATGGTTTAACTGTATGAGGAGAGATTATCAAGAAATTTACACAAATTCATAGTGAAAAAAATATATGTATGTATTTAGTCTAGGAATACAATGCCGGCACAGGCAAGATGTCACTACAATTTATTTGAAGAAGCAATGGGCGGATGGAAGGTCGTCTCAATTTAAAGACAGCATAAATCGACGTTTTTACGCATCGCCGATAACATCATCAATGTTAAACATTAAAAAACTTTGTGCAGTGCGTGAAGTAGCAGTGCCAGTAGCAGAGATGCTGGTATGAGCTGCTAAAGTTTAAGACTTCATAAGCCACATTGATGGCGTATTGTCGAACACCATCTGGGGAACAATTGTGTTTTAAACACACAGCAGACATCCACATCTAAATACGGACAACCGTACTAATGCAAACAACTGTGAATTCAAACAATTCAGCCAGGAATATAATTCCCCAAAAACAATTCTGAATAAAAAAAAACTAAAAGCAAAAGATGAAAAAAAGTAATTTTTTTTTTCTCTTTTTCACCGTTCTAACTCATACTCATGCACTAATTCAATGTTGAATGAAACGCTTCACTTATTTCAATTATTTTTCATTGTTGCTTGTGTTTTAAATATTTATCAATCACAAGAGTTTGTTAACTTTATGCCTGCTTAAGCTCCAACCACCATCCAGCAAAAGAAACAGCAAAAAAATAACAAGATATTCCTTGTTTAAATGGATATTTGAATGTATCTGAACTTGCTTAATTTTTTATTATTATTATTATTGTTGCTGTTGTTGTTTTACCTTATGGCATACATTTGTTGTTGCCCCCCTTGTTGTTTCACTTGCAATATGTTTAAAAATTAGTTTCTTTTGTTTTTATTACTTGATGGCATCTCATGGATGCCATCCATGGTGGTGCTAAACATACAACGGCAAGGGAAGTATTGGGATTCATGTTGTTGTCTTGTTATTTTTGAAATATTTTTAAAATGTTCAAACCCTCTTATATATACATATTTTGGAAATTTAATTTTGTATTAGACTAAACACAAATATTACGCTTGTTTACACAAATTAAAGGTAAAGTTTGAAATTCTTTTGTCATTGTTGAGAGGAAATAGGTATGAATATTATGTTAATCTTATGGTATGATGTGTCTAATATAACATGACATTATCTTGCTTTAAAATATTATGATACTACTTAATATGAGTGATATTTAAACACTGAGAGATATAAGAGAAAATTATAAAGTATTTACATTTTGAGGGATACAAATAAAATATCAATGACCACTATGTTGTGAACAGGTTTTTTAATAATTATACTACGCAGGGATTCTGCTATAGTAATTCCGTTTTAGTGGAGTCTACAGAGTTAGAAAATACTTATACAGATGAGACTTTTTGAAAATATGCTTTTAACAAATTTTCATCTCCTTCAAGCTCTAGGTTGTCATGAGTAGTAAAATATTTTTTTCTTATCATACAATAGTAAAAAGGCATATTAAAGTAGCTTTCCAAAACATGGAAGTAAATAAAAACAAGTAAGAAAGTATGGTCGGTCAAGCAGAACCAAAAATCGTTTTTCTTTTAAAATTTCAATAATTTTTTTTCCTGAATGGTTTTCGGAATATGGGTGCTATGATTCACCACTTAGATTTCTGACAACTGAGTTAGTTCTTTGACAGGAGACCCAGCAGTTCTAGGAGACAGTCCCGAACTAGAGATTTTACCCATCATATGGTGGGAACTACTTACTTCAATAGCTACGTGACTAGTTATTTTAACACGTGCATGTCCTAAGCAGGGGGACATTCGACCCATTATGACTACAATGAAACTGACTAATAGCTGGTCCAAACTAGTCTACACCTTGGATTCACATACTGGTTAAATAGCGTCAGTTACCTTACTAGATAACTAACTGGTAACTAGATCAGCTACTAATTGACCTGAAATAGTCAGCTAAAAAACATATCATAGGCAGTCCAATAAACAATAGCTTGTAAACAAACCTTTCTTCGACAACTCTACAATGGATTGCTTCTGGTAGATAAAATAACTACTTTCCAAAGTGCAGTAAACAATAAAGGTTTAAAGTAACTTCACTATAGGTTACTAAGAGACACTAAAGTGACTATTGACTTCATGCTATAGTACATGGGATATCAGTATACTTAAGCGAAAATAAAAAGTAACTGCATGAAGATTATATCAACACAATTTGTATAAAACCAGTTTGAACGAATTACGTACAAAACGCTTAAAGTGACTACACTCTAGATTACTTAGAGACACTTAAGTGACAATTGTCTTCACGCTAGATTACCTGGGATGTATAATGTAACCAATTGTCTTCTATCTGCACCACAAAGAGCACATACGTGTCAAATTACCAAAATATATAAATTGGTGTCAGCCAAGTGATAAGACATTTGTGACCATTACTGTATTTAAGGAATACATTGACTACTTGCTTAACTGCTGGGGAGTTTCCGATCGATGTCTATTCGCTATGATTAAGAATTTCAATTTTAATTTAAGAAATTGGAAATTTCAATTTTAAACTCAGAGAATTCCAAATAAAATTGAGAATTTAAAATTGAAATTTAGAAAATTTCAAATGAAATTGAGAATTTCCATTTTAAATTTCGAGAATTCCTATTGAAATTAAGAATTTCATTTTTAAATTGAGAATTTCGATTTGAAATGGCGAAAATTTCAAATGAAATTGAGAATTTTAAATAAAAATTTAGAAAATTACAAATGAAATTCTGAAAATTCTAAATAAAATGGAGAAAAAGCTGCAACAATGTCATAATTCAAAAAAAGTCGTTTCGAGAAAAACGGCTTTGAATGTTTTATGACATTTGACTATTTCTTAAATAAATTTTCAACAAATCATGAGATTTTAGAAATAAAATAAACTCTGACGGAAAAAATTATTGACCTTTTTGAAAACTGATAAAACTATATGAAAGACTATAGAACGGCGCATATTTCATATTACTCAGTTCAAAACACACGGATTTTGAGTTATGACGTTGTTGCAGCAAATGAGCGATATGTAAATCCTCCTGCAACTATGTTGTTTAGTTTGGTCAAGTATGCTTTTAAACCAATCTCAAAGAAACGTATGTAATAAGAAATTACAAGTTAACATTTTATTTGAACGCCCCGACAGAAGACGCTGATGATACTATGAAGGATGAATTCTATGTACAATAATCATCATAATACTCATGGGTGGCTTCAACGCGAAGATAGGAAGTAACAACACCAACATCAGCACTGCCATTGGTACGCACGGCTGTGGAGTTAGAAACAACAATGGGGAGCGGTTAGTCGAACTATGTCAGACATTTCAACTCGTCATAGGTGGCTCCATCTTTCCGCATAAGGAGATACACAAATATACGTGGACATCACCTAATGGCAACACACGCAATCAGATTGACCATATATGCATGAGCAGAAGATGAAGAAATAGAAGATGTGCTGACATCGGCAGTGATCATGAGCTCATCACAGGCGAAATCAATATCAAATTGAAACGGCGAAGAAGAACAACCAGGCACAGAAGACAAAAACGGCTCTACCTACAACAACTCCAAAATAACGATACTAAGAATACGTTAGCGGCGATAATTCGTGAACAGCTATCAATAAACCAACACCACTCATGGGAAGATATCACAGCAACATATAATGGCGTCGCAGAAGAAACATTGGGTATAGCACAACCACAAAGAAAGGCCTGGATATAAGACGACACTTGGAATCTGGTTCTCAAAGAAGGGAACTCAAACTGCAGTTAAACAAAAATAACACTTTGAGACAGCAGTACCAACTACTGGCAAAACAAGTAAAGAAAGCTGCAAGAATAGACCTAGAACGGCTCGCAATGTCATCAGGAGAAGCGGCTAGCCAGAACAATATGAGAAAACTACACCAGACGATAAACTGTCTCACCAGTTGTAACAGGAACCAACCAGTCGCTAATCGTAGTGGTGCGCTATTAACAAACAATGATGCACAGACACAAAGATGGAGAGAAAATTTCGAAGAACTTAGTAACATCACCTCGGATACAACTACTAATGACAACGAAATTGAAAACAACACCCCTGCAGAAAATATCCTAAGAATATCAAGCAGCCACCCCAGTATAAGTGAGATTAAGAAGGCCATCGGGAAGTTATGAAATAACAAGGCAGCAGGCGAAGATGGAATATCAGCTGAAATTCTTCGGGTTGACATTGAAACCACAGCTGAACTTCTACGACCACACATCACATCAGTCTGGGAGGATGAAAGGCTACCTCCAACTTGGAATAATGGCATCATCGTAAAGTTACCGAAAAGTGGCGACTTGAAAGGTTGCAACAACTGGAGAGGAATTACTCTGCTTAACACCATATACAAAATACTAGCAGTCATAATACAGGAAAGGCTTCAAATTAAAATGGAGAACATTGTACGAGATGAACGGCAGGGGTCTGGCCAAACAGGAGCTGCGTAGACCAGGCCAACACTCTAGACATTATAATAAAACAATCTGTAGAATGGCGTACTGCCCTGTACCTACTATTCGCTGATTTCAAGAAAGCCCTTGACACCATCAGAAAGACTGCCATATGGAAAGCATTGAGAAGAAAAGGAGTACCCCAGAAAATAACGCGAACCATCAGAGCTATGTACGAGGATGCAGAATTATCAGTTCTTCACAACGGGAATATAAGTCAACCGTTTCACACAAATGCTGGAGTAAAACAAGGATGTCCCCTATCACCTCCGCTATTCACTATAGGGCTGGATGACATCATGAGCGAAGTCTGTGCAGAGGGAAAAGGAATAACATGGAGCCTCTCACGCCAAATCGAGGATTTGGATTATGCGGATGATATTTGTCTACTCTCGTATAAGATCTCCAACATGCAAGCAAAGATAGATGATCTGGAAAGACTAGCACGCAATTTTGGACTTGAGATAAATATCAAGAAAACCAAAGCTATGAGAATCAACATCATGCTACAAGGTCAACCAGTTGAATACGTATAAAGCTTCTGCTATCTAGGCAGTACAGTATCATCAAATGGCGGCGCTGAAACAGACGTAAGTAACAGGCTCAATAAAGCGAGAGCGGTTTCACCAGTATGGAGAAACTCATAAATTTCCACACGAACCAAGCTTAGAATATTTAACGCATATGTAAAGTCTACTCTGTTGTACGGAACTGAAACTTGGTTAGTATCGAACACCATCACTACAGGTATTCATTAAAAATTGCCTCAGAAGCATATGCAGAATATTCTGGCCTAACAACATCAGCAATACAGATCTCTGGAACCTCACCAACGAGGAATCCATACTAACGCAAATAAAACGTAGGAAATGGAGGTGGATCCGCTAAACTATCAGAAAGAATTCTTACAGTATAACAAGGATGGCGTTAGAGTGGAACCCTCAAGGTTCAAGAAGCCGTGGTCGACCAAAGAACACATGGAGACGCACGATACTGCAAGATCTAGGACAGTGCAATCTTACATGGGCAGACGCGAAAACAACTGCTACAAATCGTGTAAGATGGAGATGCTTTGTGGAAGCCATATGCTACCAAGAGCGGTAATGGAGAAAAAAAAAATTTATTTGAACGTACCAAAATGGATTTAAAAATAATAATAGTTGAAAAAATAAATTCTCAATTCAACAAACCAATTTCCAAGAACACGCAATTCAATAATGAAAACAAAATTAACGATTATATCAGACGTAGAAAGCTTTTTAATTTCAATTGGATTTTTCTCAATTTCTCAAAGTTCAATTTCATTTGGAATTTTCTGAATTTTAAAAATAAATTTCTCTATAATGTTCTCAACTTCAATTAAAAATGGTGTAGTAAAGATACGGCTGAATTCCGCAGATAGTATTCTGAATTCGAAAAATCTGTACTGGAAATAATTCTGTATTTTTTACATAAAATAAACACAGAATGTCTTGTCATAAGCGACATACAGGTGAACCAAATACTAAGAGGGTATTGTTAAGGAAATACATAAACATATGTTAAGCAAACAAATCCAGGGACAAGTCTTAAATCATTTGTATTATACCCTTTACATTTTATCCTAAGTTTCCGATGAAATTTATAAAATTCCGGAATTTCCCTTTGTAATTTAAGCATCATGAGGAAATGAATTATTCCCAGTGTAACCCACTGACAGCCTTAATGTATACAACACTTCTAAGCGCATTTATTTATAAAATATTTCTATAGACACATCACCTATAAATTCTTTAATACTTTTATGTGAACATGTATGTATATGATATCATATAAAGAATTCATACTTATTTTTCCTTTGTATCTGTATACATCTTCTTCCTCCTTCTGATATCTTTCATTTCTTGTTTTCATTTATTTTTGTAACTACATAAATATTTTTTGTATATTTAACAAAAAAAAAAGTAAAAACTTAATTTTCTCCTCATTAATATATTTAAGCGGTTGAGTGGTAGTTGTTGTGTATGTTACAAGTAGAATGAAATATTAGCTGTTGTCTTGTCCCAAGTTGAAAAAGGTAAAATGCATAACTTAAGGGCAAATAGTGCTGTAGAATACTGTGAGTATCTGGAATTCCTGTGCCAGCACAAGTATTTACTATGCCTGCCTAGTGGAGCATAGTAATAGTGTTTCGTAACGTTGCATATATTGTTGTTTGTTCCCCGGTTTTTAAAGTGAGTAGTGGGTTCATAAAATGAAAAATATTTGAAGTAGTTTTTACAAGCATGTAGTTTATGGTATATTGAAAAATATTCTTTTTATATATTTTTTTTTTGGTGAATGTTGTTTAATAAAGGGTTTGTATAGGTATATTGTAACGAAAATTGTATTTCCCCTTTCTGGTGTAACAGAAATTCTTATTTCAATATAGATACATGTTACACGTGTAATTGTTAGTATCTATAAGTATTAAATAGTGCTCGTCAAAATTATAAGGTCACATTTTTTTCACTCTGTTTATCCAAAAATATAAATGGTATTGATAGGTACTATTGGCGAAAATTTTGTTGCTCAAATGTTGTTCAGATGAGAAACCTTTGCATTCATTTGATTACTGTAATCAGAAATATTAAATATGTGCATTTGAAGGTGCGTCAAAATTATAAGGTCAGTGCTAGTAAACATGCAAACAATGCTAGATAATTGTTATTTTTGTTGAAGTTTTATTGTAAAAATTTATTTTGTTCAATATGAGATGCAATGTGGCAGAGAAAATATTTCTTTGAACTTGACATGATTTCGATTAAAGGATTTTTCTACAACAATTAGGTCATTCATTTAGCGTGGTGCCAAATTATTTAAAAGATCTCGAAAAGGTCTTAAAGAATGGCTCAAATATTGTAAGAAGCGCTAATATGATTAAGATGAAATTGAGCTTCAGTGCGTCATAAGGACTGAGATCGATAAATTCTTAACATTCCCTCGAGCATCAGCAACATCAAAATTTTGACGCGGAAGCTGCGAATAATCTGCCAGAACATACGTTTCGTAATCCATTATGCAGCAGGAATATTTCTTTTATAAAATTTGACTTCAATTTCCGTGTTCTGTTTTTTTGCCTCTAAATTTTTAGCAGCGTTACTGTCAGGAACTTTCTGAGCCTTGTATGTTTTTGAACCTGCATTAGCTTTAACTTTTCGTACCAAATATTCCTAACACTGAGCTAACCGGGCTGCTTTCCTACCGGAGGTGTTGGGAGCTCTTTTGAAAATGCTTTCTATTTTTTTGGCTTTAGAAACATCATGTGGACCATTCCTTCTACCTGAACCAGTATTTCTATCAACGGACAAGTTCTCCTGGTACTGTTTAGTAACATTGGAAACAGTTTGACGGCAGACCTTTGATTGTTTGGCCAACATTTTAATCAGATTAAAAACAAATGAACATAATTGACATTAAACATAATAACTGACATGCTTTACAAAGGTAAATTTATCAAAAAAAGAAGGACTTTATAATACCCTTCACTAAGAAAATGAGCAAAATCGTTTTTCTTTATATTTTCTTTATATTTTCCTTGAGTTTCATAAAAATTGCCCCAAAAATAAATAACATTTCGCGCTCTTTAAATTAGAAATTCCAAATATTGAAAAATTTGACCTTTGACCTTCACGATTTAAGGCTTAACGTTTTTCAATTTTAGTAAAACTTTCAGAGTATATTTAAAATTATATGGACTATATATAATATTATGAATAGGGTTTACTTAAAATTCATAACAGTAAGGAAATAGAGCTTATTCGCAAAAAATGGCCAAATATTTGTTTTTCTCGAAAATTTCAAAATTTAAATCGCAGGTACTGAAAAACTATAAGAGATATTTTGATAATTTTTTTATGTTTTTATTTCTTATTATAAGGTAAATAAATCCCAATAAGATGATCAAAAAATTCTAAAATTTTTTTTAACAAAATTTTTAAAAATTTGAAAATGAAGTTTTGAAGCTGCAGTTAAAATTTTTTTTAATTTTTGGTCATACTTGCGAATGGGTTAACGGTATAGTACGAAGACAAAAACTTATATACAAGTAAATATTTATATATTTTCCCTGTAAATGCATCTCAAAACTCCAAAAATAAAATAATACTTGCGTTAAAAGTTTTAATGAAAAACGTGTGTTAAGAATTTTTCGATCTCAGTCCTTAGTTATTAAGAGCCACCCTATATAATTCAAATAAATTGCACTAAATCAATGAAAATCAGAACTATAGAATAAAATTCTTGGAATTTGGCAGAGAAAGTATATGACAACTAAATGGCATGTATATTTCAGTATATTTTCTAGGTTGTTCTGAAAATGTTTTTTTCAGACGAAACTATATTCAATTCTAACGGTAAATTTTTGATCGTGTTAATTTCTTTGGAAAGGGTTTAGATTGGAGAATGAAAGGAGAAGAAAGCCTTTTTTGTTTGATAACTCTGCAATTTCGCGTTATGATTGATATTAGTAGAGGTTACAGCGCCACTGGTGGTAAATATGAGAATTATTCAAATCAGTTTTATAGCCGTTATGTATTTAATTTACTTCGGCATTTCGGCGTTTCAATGCTATAACGCCGAAGGAGAGTGCTGTAATAAATACTAGTTATTAGTAAACTAATAATTATAATAAATACCATATCATGCTTAATAATCAAATAAAGCTACATCGCCCTCAATTTTAAAGGTATAAATTAAAGATTTCTGATAAGATTTGAAAACTGAATCAACCCATGCATTATTCATGTGCATTTTTGGTGGAGGGTTTTAAATGGTATGAGTTGCGTTTAGCTTAAGTGGAACCATAAATATACGACTTCTTTCAACTAGTATAAGTAATTTGGAGTTCCAGGAGTGCTTTCAAATCATTTTGGAAGAACATTTTATTAGCAATACAACCATACAATTCATGTTTCCACATCAACTAAAACCTGTTTTGTGTAACATGGATTGTCTTTTATGGAATCTTCGAATAGTGGGTGCGATCGAAAAAATGATGTATGAACAAATCGCACAAGAAGATATATGATTTAAGAACGTGAAATTTGTGTTATGATAGATGCGAATGGTCATGAATACAATGTGAGATACAGGGCGTCAATGACGGCCACTTCTGGTTAGGAAAACTTTGTACAGCTTGTACCTTGTACACATATGAACAGACTTCAATGAGTGGTTATAAAGCAATTGGAAAAGTATAAACATTTCCGTTTATTTCACAAAGTTATCACTTAAAGTTTTAATTTTAAAATTTTCGTTTTTTACTAGACTTGATTTTGTATTTCGCAAATATCTTAGGTAATTAGTCTAATAAATTTCAAAATAATACACAATTGGTCAATTCACAAGGTATCTTATCATGTCATATTATCATAACGTCCTAATATTTCCCAATGGTTTAAAATTTTGTTATTGCCTTTCAAGCAAAAAAAATATTCTAAAATAATACCACCCTGTAAGTATGCTTTGTTTATTATGTTGTCGTAACCAACCAGCAGAGATCTGCGCCGAAGGCTTAAATGTAGGGTCACACACGGCAAATATTTACTCAAAAAGCGTAACCAGTTTTTTTTTAGCACAAATTTGTTTGACGTTGTTTACTCTTACGAGTATTTTGTAATACCAAACAGCATCAAATAAAATAAAACTAAATATTTGTTTTGAATCATCCTCAATAAGATACGTATTTGAAATACATCAAAGAATTCAAATATATTTTATTTATTGGTTACGTCTTTTTCGGCAAATATTTGCCATGTGTAACCCTACCTTAAGACTCAGTTAAGCCGAGCCGACAATTCGTGAAATATTAGGACATTGTGACAATATGACATGATAGGAGATTTTTTGAATTGACCACATATTGTAAAAAATAATCAAATACAAAATGTTGAGTTAAATTGTTTTTAATATTTCTCTTCGTTTAAATATACATCATTTTGCAATTGGGCCAGTAGTTTAGGTCCCAATAATTTTGCAAGCTTTTGTTGAGTTTGACAACAATCTTTATAAAGTAATACCTCAAATTCTTGGTATTCAAATTTGTTTGTCTGGCCTGACCGATCACCACTTCTGAACCGAACGTTGCAACCGATGGAACTAATTCTCCATAAGCTTTGGTGAGCAATAAGTGTACATCAGCGGCTCTTTTTTCAAATTAAAGAAGTAAACCAAAACTTCTCGCATATGACGGTTTGTTGGCATAAAATTCGAAATTTTCGAAGAAAAAATAACTTTGTTGAATACACTATAACAGGCGCGGATCCAGGTCAACCACTTGAAGGGGGGTGGTAATAAAAATTTGTTCTACATTTTTCTTTGTTTTTTCATTTTTATATGAAAACTCGGTTTTGGGGGGGATTAATAGTTCACTCCCTCTGGATCCGCGCCTGCACTATAATGTTCAGTAACTAAGTGAGAATAAATGAAAGATATGCACCCTTCAAATTGACATATAAGTTATTAAAAACAAATACCGCGTTTAACAGCCTTCTATTGTAAATCCCACATTTTTAATTCTTGCACCCAATATATCGATCCATAACCTCAAAAATATCTTAAGTTCATAACAACAAACTTTACAGGCGAACCATATTTTTGAGATTGAATTCATGTTTTAATTGTCTATAAACAGACGGGGGATGTGTAACCAACAGTAATGAAATGTGAACCAATCAATACTGTTTATTTTTGTATAAACTGAACGAAATGTATGTGACCATATAATTTTGATGAGCACCTTATGTTTGTAAGTTCGTTCGTGTTTTTGCCTGTTGCTTATAGTTCATTTTTTGATGATGGAATGCAAAATACTTTGAACTGCCTAAGAACATCCTGTTTGATCGGAAAACCCTCTGGGGAAATTGAAAAGAGATTGTTGTTTTTTTTTTGTTTTGTTTTACATTTGGTGGTAGTTGCTACTGTTGCTTTGTAATGTTGCCCAAAAAATAAAACACATACATAAAACAAAAAAATCAAAAAGCATACACACACCCTTACTTGCAGTTTGTTTATTGTTTGACTATTTCATATAAAATGTGTACATGTGTGTGTGTGTGTGTGTTTGTGTGTGCGGCAATCAAAAGCTTGTTAACAATGTATTTTCGGTTGTTTCAGTTGTAAACAAAAAGTAAGTGAATGAGTGTGTCAGACGGCCGTTTGGTAAATACAGGACGTATGTACGTACCCGTTAAAGCCGTTTATCAAATGTTGAAAGGCACTACAACATAACAAAAAATAAGTAGAATAAATAAACACACAAACACATACAGAAGCAACAGGGAACATTTTGAGTATTTCAAAAAAATATTTTTGGTAAAATGTTGAGCAAAAAGACGATGTTTTCGTCTACTTATTGTTTTGGGTTTGTTTGTTTATCAGGTAAAGTAATGCCTCTTAACTATTTATTTGTACATAAAGAACTAAGCAGGAAATACGGAAGGAAGTTCAGGTGATTTGGCCATAATAATGCAAATATTTAGAATTACTTTAAGGTTTGCTGTTTTTCTTCTCTTTATTCGTTTATTGTTTCTTAATGTTTTTTTTGGGGGCAAAATCATTACAAGCCAATTTTGGTCATGTTATTTAAATTCATTTAGTTTTTTTTGGTGGCAGTGTTAATGTGTATGAGTTGAAGTAATAATAAGTAAATTTAACATTATTGGAATAGTTAAGAAATATTGTTGAATATATCATACAAAAAATATACAAACAATTCAGCGAAAATTACTTTTGTGCAGGTCGTCAATGGCGCTCGAGCAAACCACATAAGGTATGTGTATATGCATAGTGGAATCGCTAAAATGCGGACACTTAAAATCGGTTAAGCTGTCCGATTTTAAAAATCATGCCTGCCTTGATTTTGTGACCTACACTTTGGGCAAAATTGATACAATGTTTAATAATGTTTTAGATAATTGCCAATTAATTATGGAGCAGTTGAGAAACTTTTATTAGTTTCAAAAATCATTAATTATGTACTCTTGGCCCAGTAAAGATTTTTTTACTGCTGAAATATTTCAAAATACATCAGAAAACCTTTTCGTCCGACAATACAAGAAATCTTTACTAAGGGAAGCCGGTTTTCTATACATCACCTTTGCGTCCGGCCGAAGGCAATCCATTTTATTAATTTTATTTTTATGGACTAACATCCAGTAGACTAATATGGAGACTAGGATATATTATGCAATTGTAACTACATTTAATACTAAATCTGGCAAGGATGCGATTTATGGACATCGCATCGAATACTCCTGACGCTCTTCTTCTCGACCAGCTGACACGTTGTCTACTTACAGCTCGTCACAAGCATGGATTCCATAAAATGATTAGTGCATCCAAATTATTAATCGCCTATATCGCAACTAAGATCTTGAAGCAGCGGAAGCCTTAAGAAATTTGAAGAGGCAAATCGTAATTTATCAGAGTGACCACCAGTCATACGTGGAGTTTAGGTAGAAATGGTCAAAAATACTGTAGAGTTTAGCAAGGAGTTCTTACGGGTATAGTCCTGTCGTTATTCTTGTTTAGCTACTAGCTCATCTTCACAGGCAAAGTAGCAACAAGGTTCTAAAAGTACTAGCTAGTACTACTTGGGACTTGAGTTAATAAAAACGTTATTCATCTCAGGTCTTCAAGCTGATTGATCGGTAAATTACTCTGTTTGCACTGCCATATTTTTTGACTGATACCCACAAATATTCAATATTCGATTTGGAGCTTTGAATGCCGCCTTAGGGATTGTTAGGCGCTGCATTTTGGTAATTTGGGAATACTATTTCCACGAGGACACACTGAAAAACACTTTCCTCCAGGGACGTCATCGTAAGTGTCATCCTGGCTTCAACATAAAATACTTAGAGTCTCCTAAGATGCATGTGAGCAAAAACCTTCGAGTATACGAGGAGAACATACAGAGGTATGTGCAGGATCCAGTGGATCGATATGTATATACGGCAGCTTTGACACCACAATAACTTATGCACGTCATACTTGGAGATCATTCAATGCACATAGCAGCCACGGAGGAAAATCAGCAACGTAAGACAAGGGTAGTTCTTGTAGAACTTAGGTCGGGATGGAAGAACAAGCTTAATGCCTACTACTCCCACATCTACCATGGCATGCACAGCTTATGGTTAGGATCCCCTGAGACACCCCTCACATATGTAACTGCTCAACCAACTCCACTTTGTTCTATACATTTAAGAACTTAACCAGTAAAAGTAGCAAAATTCCTTGGACTGGACCTTAATATACAATACAGAACCCTAGGATTTAAACATTCAATAGTTTGAGCTGTTCCTTCAATATGGTTCATTCATGATTCTATTGACATACTTATAGATCTAACAATATACAAAAGATTTAAAAAAGTTCGAGCTATTATAAACATTGTTTGACTTGTGTAATTTATTTAAATATATACCAAACTTTCAAAGCCATTATAACCACACACCATAAAAAATGTTTCCATATTTCCCAACAAAAATAATCACATAACATTTTTATTATCTAAACGTGTGTATACTTCACGAGGTGTCGTTGCAAATAAATCACTTAAAATAAGTAGCATATGCAACAGTTAAAGAAACTTATATATAAAGTACAATTGAGGTAAGTAATCTCTGGTAAAGCGAGCAGACTGTGACAATTTTGCCAAACAATCGAACTGCTATTGACTAGCAAGATTTTGGGGTGAAACTTAAGCACACCTTTAGCTAAATAATACAGCAACGTGTCCTACGTTACTACAGCCATCACACATACTTACTATAAGATATTGAAAATGCGAAATGAAAATTTTCTAAGAAACAAAGAACAGCTTTTAAGATAATTGAATTGGGGAATAACATTATTTGGGTGCTTGCAAAGTGTAGAGAAAGAGGGGGAAAGTTAGATTATGTTAATTTTTTTTTTGAGAAAACATTCAATATTTAAGTATTTAAATTTAAGTAAAAATCAAATAATTTAAAATTATTAAATCACTTAATTACATTGCCCAACAGGATTTCTGGAAAAGAGTAGAGACCCTATAATTCTGAAAGGTTACTTTTGTAGAATAAATTTATAGTCCAGCTGGTCTGAATTTTTTTTTACAGTGGGAAAAATTTTTCATTTTTTAACAAAAAGAATTCTCTCAGACATTAACTTACATCATGGTTTTCAGGTTGTATAATGCTCCCCTCGATTAAAAAATGAAAATTTTGACCCACTGTAAAAAATAAATTCAGAACAGCTGGACTATTTGTTTTTTCTAGAACAATAATCTACTCATCATGGCCTTTCAAAAGTATTAATTTGTTGGACAGTGTTATTTTAGAATCATAGAAGGAACTATTATTAAGGACTGATATCAAAAAATTCTTAACACACGTTTTTCATTAAAAGTTTTAACCCAAGTATTATTTTTTTTTTTTTTTTTTTTTATCAAGTTTTCTTTGTAAAGGATGTCAGTTATTATGTTTAATGTTCATTTGTTGTTAATCTGATTAAAACGTGCGTACTAAAATTATTAAATATTTTCAACAAAACCCAACTTGGTCCTACAAAAAGTTGGCCACACAATCAAAGGTCTACCGTTAAACTGTTTCCAATGTTATTCAACAGTACCGGGAGAACTTGTCCGTTGATAGAAAACCTGGTTCAGGTAGAAGGAATGGGTCACATGATGTTTATTAAGCCAAAAAAATAGAAAGCTTTTTCAAAAGAGCTCCCATCACATCCGGTAGGAAAGCAGACCGGTTAGCTCAGTGCTCGGACTATTTGGTACAAAACGTTAAAGCCAATGCAGGTTCAGAAACATACAAGACTCAAAAAGTTCCTGACAGGAACGCTGCTAAAATTTAGAGGCCAAAAACAGAGCACGGAAATTGAAGTCAAATTTTATAAAAAAAAAATATTCCTGCTGCATAATGGATGACGAAACGTATGTTCTGGCAGATTTTTCGCAGTTTCCCGGTCAAAATTTTGATGTTGCTGATGCTCGAGGTAATATTGAAGAAAAGTTTAGGATCCAAAAGCAGACAAAATTCCCAAAAAGTTCTTGGTATGGCAAGCAATATGCAGTTGCGGCAAAAAAGCCAAACATTTGTTGCAAAGGGCTCTATAAATACCGAAATTTACACCAAGGAATGTTTAGAACAAAATATGCTTCCATTCATAAGACTTCTTAGTGTATCCACTAATGTTTGGCCTGATTTAGAACCCTGTCACCATAGTAAGAAAGCTCTTGAGTGATAAAAGAACAATAATGTGGTATTTGTACCAAGAGAGACAAATTCTCTAAGGCCAGTGGAGAGATATCGGGCTCTTGTTAAAAGAGAATTGAAGAGCTCAAAAAAGGTGTCCAAAAGTGTTTTAGATGACAGAAATCTCAATAAAAACCATAAGGGAAGGGTTTCCGAAAAAGGTTCAAAATTTTATAACTAGTGTGTCTACGCTGGTCACCCTAATTTTAATTGTGAATTATTAACTTGTCAAATGAAATAAAACGAAAAGAAAACTTCGATCTCAAACAACCCCCGAAGGTACGTTTTTTCTTAATAAACCGCCAAATAAATTAATTATTTGAAAATTGATACCCCTTTTGCTTTTCTCTAAACTCAATAAAATATTTTGTTTATTTTCCCCACTCACCCCCAACATAGTGATTAAATTGTAATAATAATTTCAATGAAATAAAAAAAGAATCAAAACTGTAGTTTAGTGGTTTCGTTTTGATTAACATATATGTATGTTAATAATTTTTCGATCTCAGTCCTTACTTACTTTGTTTTAAAACAACTTTTCTGACTATCTTAATATTTCATTAGCTTAGTGTGCAAACGTGCTAATTCCAATTTTAAGGAAAATTTAAATTTTAATACAAAAAAAGTGAGAAAGTATGATCAGTCAAACCCGATCCTTTTTTTTTAATTTCTACAAATTATGTTCGTGATCCGATCGCCATGAAATTGTAGTTATTTGTGTAGATACCTACATATATAAATCAAACAGTTATGACCGATAAACCCCCTTTCGAGATGACATTTGTATGGGGGCTAGATGAATAATGGACCAATTTCCGCCAGTTTCAATTTATCGTTATGCTGAAACAAATGTATGTACCAAATTTTATAGACAAATCGTGATTGTAACGACGTTTACTGTGCGCTCAAGATTTACATGGACAACCAGACGGGCGGACAGCGGTCAGTTGACTCAGAACGTGATTTTGAATCGATGCGTATACCTTAGACTAATAATGTTAGACTAATAATTTTGAGCATTACAAACGCATTATACCCTATATATGGTGATAGTTTTGCTTAAAAAATAGTTTGCTTTAAAAATTTTACAATTATTTTTTTTGCTCGTTGTTTAATGTTGTAAGAATTGCAAAATTATTCTCTGAACCAAGTAGATTTGTGTATAAATAACTGGGTTATTAAATACATTGGAGTGCCAAGCTATTAATTATTGGTTAATCTATTAAATTTCAGCCACAAAACGTAAATTATAATATTTTTAAGGAAATATAGTTTTAAAGTTTATTGTCATCTCGAAGTCTGATATCAAAACTTAGTGATAATAGAGAAATTAATATTTCAAATATAAAGAAAAAAATGTATAAAAATATGTACTATATCCACTAAGAAACAAAAAATGGGCAATAGAAAATGAGTTAAGTTTCAAAATTCTTCTTTTAAGCTTTGATTGTTTGTCATTATAATTCTACCAAAAAAGTAAATAAAATTTACAGATTGCAAACATATTTAAAAACAAGGATTTTATAACGTTTTTTGTGTTTCCTGTAAAATTTGTTTAAAGAAACTTAACACGTTCGCACACTAAGCTTCCCATTTATATTTACATATATTAGATTTTTAAAATTAATCTTATTAAAATACTTTTATTTACCAAACTCATGTAACTTTCATTGTTAATTTAATTATAACAACAAATAGTTTTTTCCCTTATCTTCTTCCAATTAGTAGCAAAAAATCCGGATACATGTTTGGATTCTTAAATGAATGTTAAAGTTTTTAACAATTGATTAACTATGAAAGCAAAACATGTTTATTACTTAAAAATTAATAATTTATAAACTTATTAAGTCTGTTGTTTATTTTACTTCATTCATTCATTTATTCCTTTGGAAAAACGTGATTATATTGAAAATCTTGTATTTTAGCCAAATACTGTAATTTGTTGCTGATTTTATTTCAATTTCCGTAGTAGACATTTCTACTCTATTGGCTGCTTTCTAAGTAGAGTATAAAACAATACTCAGTAATCTGTGTGGGTATTAAGTTATTTGTTTCGCTACAGTTTTATTGCAAAAATATACAGTGTGATTAGTTTTATTAAAATGGAAAAATCAAAAAAATATAAGCCATTTATTTTGCTTAATGTTATTAAGTTATATATTAATGATCGTTTTAAGAGATTCGTTGCAGCTTTTGAGTGTATACTTAATATGCAATTTATTTATTATAATATAAAAAATATTAATCATACGTATATAATGAATGAGAGTTTAGATGTTTATACAAATTAATTTTAATTGTTTTAAAAAATGTATGAATACTAGAGATGCCAAACGGGACTGGGTTTTACAAATTCCGGGATTCGGGATTTTATAAATGTATATACCGAAATATTGAGGGATCTCGGGATTCCGAATTTCGTGATTTTTCGGGATTTTAGTTTCACATCAAAAACCATAACATTCAACAATGAAAACTATTTCGTTAATAAATTTAAGTAAAAATATAACAAAATAAAAACTAATGCATTGAATTAAAAAATGTTGACACAAAAGATATTTCATATTTATACTCGTATTCTGAACTTTCTAACAGTGGAACAAAACTGAAACTTTGTATTGAGTACATATGCTATGTTCATAGTTGTTAAGTTGAAAGCCGGGTGAAGGGGGAAAAGGCTGGCTAAATTAAAGGAGATGTTCAAACTCTTAGAGCCGAAACAAAATCTGTTAGATTTTGTACTCAGAATAATTTAACAAACAATATGAAACAAAAAGGAATGAATAAAATGATAAGGAATTTTCTAATTATTTATAAAATTGTTTGGATGATTTACAAAGAAGTAGGATAGCGAAGTGCACACAAGTTAGATTTGTATCTCTAGTAAATAAGTATTTACGACTCTTTACGATTGATTTAGAACTTATTGACAAGTGAAAGTATACTGCAACACATAGCATTCTGCATTAATATATATTGAGGAAAAAGTAGGAATTGCAGGGAAATAAGGAAAATCGCTAAGTGTTGTTTTTGGCGTAATCAATAGTAAAAGGATTTTTAGGAAATAAATTGAAACTATGAGAATTAGTCTCTTGTAATGATTTCTGTAGAATTTTATGTTATTCTCTTCAGTTTAATAAATAAAACTCGATTAGACTACTTCGTTATATAATTTACTTTGTATTAATTTAATTGCAGTATCTAAAATTGGATGAAATATTAACATAAAATTAATTACACAAAATTTACTTAGAGAGTTTAATTTTTTTACTTCTAATTTCAACTTTAGTCTTCTTAGTCATGAGCACCCGTCTAGTTCACATCTATCAACACACTGTTCCCTGTCAGTCCGTAACACGTCTTTTATACTCCCTTCCATACTCTTAGTTTTCTTTCCACCCGTTTCCTAATCCTATTCCTTCCATCGTCACTGTCTCTCTCCCAACCTCTTACACACTATACCGTTCCTATATTCGACCCTCCTGACTCCACATTCCACCTGAATGTAGTAGTTCGTGACCTCGACCTACCAACGATTGCAACGTACGAACCAGAACACTCAAACTCCACCAATTTGGTGAAATATTCCCAAGGCATATTTACTCCGTCTTCACCTTCGACCAAGGATCAAATTGCGTACGCTTAAGCAAGTCTCCAGTTCCCTTGATTACTCTACTTCGCTTCCATTCCTGATTCCTCACTACACATTGCAAATGATTTGCAATATTCCTAGCACTATTTTTTCTTCCCGGACAACGCCCCAAATGTAGAATTTCATGTTATCCTCTTTAGTTTCTTCCGTTATTTAGTGAGCGGAAATAAATTGTGATTTTCCTAATTTGAAGGAAGTCATTATGTTAGACTTATGCCCGTAATTTCAACAAATAGATATCTGCGGTGTAAAATACCTAGCTGATTAATGTACCTAAAAGTTAACTTGACATTAATTTAAAATCAATATCAACGGTTAAAAACTACCAATTATTTTTAATGCATAAAGCTACGTACACACGGTTGTCAGATTTTACAATGTTGTCAGATCTGGCAATGTGCTCCCAATGTACTGCCAATGAAATATTATTAGCAAAAGGTAAATTGTCAGTTAGACGATTGTAAGAAAACCTCACAATTTATCTGCGAACAAAAATTGTCAGTTCACACGGTTGCTTCACTTTTGTTTATTTTAAATACATATGCACAGTGTTGCCAATAGAAATTATTTATCTGACAATGATGCCATTGTCAGATGCATAAACTTCGCACATATGACAATAAAAAGTTTCTGACAATGATCTGGCAATGGAAACGTATGGTGTTTACACGATTGTCAGATGTCTTACAATGTACTGACAAATACTTTTTCTGACAACTTTGTAAGACAAAAATTGTAAGTTCACACGGTTGTTAGACATTTTCTGAACATTTTTCTGACAATATTGTACAATCTGACAACCGTGTGTACGTAGCTTAAGTAATTATGCACTAATAGTGACCTATTAATTTAAATTGAGGACTGAAATCGAAAAAATCGTAACATACATGTTAATAAAAATTAAACCACTAAACTGACAGTTTTTATTTTATTGAAATTATTATTACAATTTACTAAAAATATGATTTTTGTAGTTGTAATCAATAGTGATGAATTTATGAACCTTTTGCGGAAACACTTCCATTAGGGTTTTTATTGAACTTTCTGCCACTTTGTTCCGATTAAAATCTACCACACTTTTGGACACTTTTTTTGTGTGCTTCAAGTCTGTTTTAACAAGATCCCAATATCTCTCCACTGGCCTTAGCTCCAGGCTGTTTGGAGGGTTCGCCTTTCTTGATAAATAAGGCCAAAAATAAGTGGACACATTATAGTATTTATGAAGCCCTTTGTAACAAATGTTTGCCTTCTTTTGCCGCAACTGCATATTGCCAAGAACTTTTTGGTAAAATTTTCTGCTTTTGGGTTCTAAACTTGAGCAAAAACAACATACAAATATTGAACCGGAAGCAGCAAAAAATTTTCCCTACGTATGTTTCGTCAGCCATTATGCAGCAGGCATATTCTTGGTATAAAATTTGACTTCAATTTCCGTGCTCTGTTTTTGGCCTCTAAATTGTTAGCTGAGTTCCTGTCAGGATCTTTTTAAGCATTGTATGTTTTTAGACCTGCATTGGTTTTAACTTTTCGTACCAAATAGTCCGAGTACTGAGCTAACCGGACTGATTTCCTACCAGTTTTTTTGGGAGCTCTTTTGAAAATGCTTTCTATTTATAGGCTTTAGAAACATGATGTGGACTTTTCCTTCTACATGAACCAGGTTTTCTATCAACGGACAAGTTCTCCCGATACTGTTTAATAACTTTGAAAACAGTTTGACGACAGACCTTTGATTATTTTTAGGCTAAAGTTGGCTTTTATTAAAAATATTTAATAATTTTAATACGCACTTTTTTCTCGTCACTCATTTTAATCAGATTAACAACAAATGATCATAATTGATATTAAGCGTTTTAATGAAAAACGTGTGTTAAGGTTTTTTTGATCTCAGTCCAAAAGCTGTAAAGGTGATTATGGAAAATTTAAGTATGATACGTAGAAAAGGAAGGACACAGTTGGTTCCAGTTAAGTAAAGTTTATGCAGTGTGATTTCTCATATATGCTTAACAGCTGAGATAAGATGATTCAGAACCATACGAAGATACTTATATACTGAAGTTTCTTACACAGATGATATCACACTAATATATTAGAATTTGTTTCGTATAACAGACTGTCTTTGGTAGACAAGCCGACTCTACTGTCTTTTGTAACCAGACATGCTTTTCTTTAAACGTTTATTTCATAAACTTTTGGCAAAAAATCAAATATAGTTCAAAAATAAATAATTCATAGAATTTAATAGATATTTGAATTGTTTTTTTTTTAATTGCAAAAACAGTAGAGTCGTCTTGTTTACTTTTCGCTCATCAACCATTCAAAGCAGGCATTACAGCTAATATCACAATGTAGAGGGGCTATGAACTAAGTCTTAAGACTTTATTCGTTTTGAACTAAACCTCAAATGATCTAAATGAAATTAACGAAGCGAACTAAACCACCAAATCAGAAATGAACTAAGTCTCTAATTTTTAAATAGTTTGTAATGGCGATTATCAAGCGGTCGCAAAGCTATATCAAAAGGTTTTTTTTATTGTAGATATGTTTCGAAATATATACTACACAAAACATTTTCGACGGGCAATGGATGAATTCTTTACATATCGCACTGGTTCCTCTAAAGAGAGTCAACTCAACATTTTTAAATTTTCACTTTTTGCAAAAAATCGATATACAGTGGCCATATCTACCCACTGTAAAAATTTTTCATAATTTTCTCTAATCTTTCTCCAAAAATACAGTTGTATCCGTCTTCAACTTTCATTGTAATGTATAAAAAAAATACTGTTTTTTGGCTCTACTGAAAATTTTTAAATTTTGAGTTAACTCTCTTTAAAGGAACCGGTGCGATATATAGATTGTTTGAGTTTTTCATCTGAAAAATATTGTAAAAATTTGTTAAAAAAATGATCGTCAATTAAGTTTTTTTTTCCATGCATCTGTTTTATTAGAAATTTTAAGAGAAATTGAGTTTTTGACAGTTTATTCTGTATGAGTTGTTTTGTTTGTATTATATTGTACAAATTATTATTAAATTCATTACATACATTATTTAAAAACAATTTATAAATATAACAAAGCTTTCTAAGCATATTTTTCACACAAAAATCCAGCTGTAACTTTAATAATGATTTAAAAGTACCGCCGTTATGCTTCCATTAACCGTGTCTTGTTAAGGTTAGACACAATTTCCTAAAAAAAAATGTTATCCCTTAAACCGTAAATCTCTCAGACATTAATGCCTCCATAGTCCCACTGTGTGTTGCTTGTATCTTTTCATAAATATTTTAAAGTAAGTTTTATATTTTCTTTACATAGCTTTCATTAAAAAATCCAAACACACAAATGTTTATGATTCCTGGTGTGTGGTTTTTCCCAGTGAATCAAAAGAAAGAAAGAAACGCTTCAAATAAACACCATAAAATCCTTTTGGTTTTTCGACATACAAGAAAACAAGAAATTGGACGGAACAAGAAAAAAAAAAAAACAAAAAATATTACACAATGTTTTAGTTCAATTTTATTTTATTTTTTCTCTCTTCAACTTCTTTCAGAAACAGAAATCTATGAATTTGTAGTTTTAATGGCTAAATTTCTTAACAATACTGTCACGTACTTTTATGATTTGAACCCAATGCACATTAGAGAGCTGAATGCACAACTACACACATGCACATAAGAGTTTTTCCTTAGAATGCATGTATGTATAAATAAAACTCAAGAGTAACACGTTCAATATTGGTTCAATTTTTATTACTCATACGCTGTGTTGGTAAATATTAATTTGTTAAAAAATATAAGATCTACATACAAACAAACTTTTCTTGTATTCACAGTTATATTCCAAGTGTATGAATGTGTGTGTTTTGGGGAACGGTTCACTAAGATTTTGGACATTAAATAAAAGCTAACCCTCATATTCATTAAAAAAAATTTTAATTTAAACAATGTTAAAACAAAATTTCCATACAAAAATAGATTTTAAAATGTTTTTATTTTTCTGATGTAAATTTTGTTTGTAACTTATGTTTCTAAAAGTTAACCCTCAAATGCAAATATAACTGATAACTGCAAATATAACTGATTTTTTTCATTTAATAACTCTTGTGACAGTTGTTACGCGGATGACGTTGCGGTTGCAGTTTCAGGGATTCATCTGGGCACGATATCGCAAAGACTAGAAATGGCACTAGAAACATTGAATCGATGGAGTATCGATAGTGGTTTAAGTGTAAATCCCAGCAAAACTGAACTAGTACTGTTCACTCAACGGAATAAAATTCCTAACTTCAAGTTACCCCGACTTACCGGAACCGAATTGTCACTCTCGGACAATGCAAGGTATCTGGGCATCATACTCGACAGGAAGTTATCCTGGAAACTCAAGAGCGGCTAAAGCCATGACGGCTATGTATGTCTGCAAAAAGGCCATAGGTACGAGATGGGGTATTATACCCTGGAACATGAATTGGCTAGTTGATACGGTTACTAAACCTATATTATTCTATGGGGTCTCTGTCTGGTGGAGGGCAATGGATAGGGCCTCAAATCGTATACTCTTGGAGAGGGTATTAAGAAGCATGGCAATCCTGATAACAGGAGCATTGCGAACAACCGCGACGAAGTCGCTATACACTGTACTCAACTGGCTACCAGTAGATCTTATGGTCAGAAAACTGGCATTGAATACGGCCTGCAGTGCATGGAATTACAGATCCTATGGACATGCTTGCATAATAGGAAGTATACGCAATCTTCCTGATCATATTGATGATCATTCCATCCAATATGGAAGCTGTCGATGGTCTTCCTGCTGATGAGATGGGATGGGATGCGGATGGGTCTAAAAAGGGGGACAGAGTGGGCGGTGGTTTATACATCTCTGAATTTGGAGTAAGAATGTCTTTTAGACTTCCAGATGGATGCAGCATTCTTCAGGCCGAAGTATCGACTATTAAAAGAGCGGCCAACTGGCTCAGATATTATAGTGTATCTGGTAGGGATATCCGTATATATACTGACAGTAAAGCCGCAATTAAGTCCCTGATAGGTGTTTATACAACATTAAATATGGTCCAGGAATGTGGGGCATCATTAAATGAGATGGCGAGACATTCGACAGATGTACTCACATGGGTACGTGGACATAGGGACAATGAAGGCAATTGTATTGCCGATCACTTGGCAGGATTAGGAGCCCTTTTGTCGGAAGACGATATAAACTCTCTCTGCAGAATCCCGCTGTCAACTTGCAAGAAACGTATACATGACATACATGACGAACTTGCTCAAACGAGGTGGGGCAATGAATCCACCTGTACTATCACGAGGACGATATGGCCTGTACTGAACTGCACACGTACGTCATATCTACTTCGACTACAACGAATACGACTAAGCAATATGGTGGCGATGATCACCGGACATTGCACTTTCGGTCTCCATGCTGCAAGACTTGGGTTACCTTATAACGACTTCTGTAGAAGCTGTCAGAATGAGGTAGAGGAAGAAACTATTCTACACTTGGTGATCTACGGGCCAGACTTTTAGGTGAGAGATCGCTTGGTACCCTCTCCGGGCTATCAGTAAAGAAATTAAGGTGCATAGACGACTTTATTAGGGAAAGCAGATGGTTGATAAGACCGGACTTGCAAATTGCACCTCATGGCGACCCGACAACTGTCCCATGATGGTCTGCGTTACTTGACTCTCAACACCTTCTCCTCTTACTCCTCCGATTTCTCCTTTCTCCTCTTGCTTAATAATCTATAGAATTCCTTTCATCTACTTCTATTTCTTTCCCCTCTGTGTTTTTCATCTTCTTTTAGGTACCTCAAAGGGAACGTTTATTGGACCCAAATGAGCTGTACAAATGAAGATTTTGGACGGCTGCCTGATAACCTAACTTAACCTTCATTCATTTGTTGTTAGTCTGAATAAAATGAGTAACAGAAAAAAGAGCGTACTAAAATTATTAAATATTTTCAACAAAACCCAACTTGGTCCTACAAAAAGTTGACCAAGCATTCAAAGGTCTGCCGTCAAACTGTTTTCAATGTTATTCAACAGTACCAGGAGAACTTGTCCGTTGACAGAAAATAATAGAAAGCATTTTCAAAAGAGCTCCCAACACATCCGGTAGGAAAGCAGACCGGTTAGCTCAGTGCTCGGATTATTTGGTACGAAAAGTTGAAGCCAATGCAGGTTTAAAAACATACAAGGCTCAAAAAGTTCCTGAAAAGAACTCTGCTAAAAATTTAGAGGCCAAAGACAGAGCACGGAAATTGAAGTCAAATTGTATACGAAAAATATACCTGCAGCATAATGGATGACGAAATTTTTTTATGTTGCAGATGTTCTAGGGAATGTTGAAGAAAAGTTTAGGACCTAAAAGCAGACAAAATTTCCCAAAAAGTTCTTGGTATGGCAAGCAATATGCAAATTTACATCAAGGAATGTTTACAAAAAAGGATGTTTCCGTTCATAAGACTTCTTAATGTGTCCACTTATTTTTGGCCTGATTTGGCAACTATCACTATGATAAGAAAGGTCTTGAGTGGTACAAGACCAATAATGTGGTACAAAGAGAGGCAATTCCTCCAAACTACCTGGAGCTCTATTTGGCGTCGTCGACAACGTCGTCAATATTCTGTCAAGAGTAGCCATTTGTTATCGATATCGACGAAACATGTACCAATTTTTTGACTCAATATTGACAACGATGTCGACAAAATAGAATAAGGATGATTTATTGTAAGTTTAAATAAAAGGTTTTCCAACAAGAGGTGTTATTTTGTTATTCAAAGAAAAATTTAATTTTTTGAGATAAATGATCGGATGTTTATTTCATAATAAAGAGAAAGGTATGCCTTTAATAATGAAATACAACATCAGTTAAATGGCCATCACGATCACGCTTACAGGACCATTTCCTTTTCATTAAATTTTCCATAATACCAAATCGCAACCTTCCATAATACCTTGAAACCTCTTCCTTGATCTTTTAGGGAAAAAGTTTCCGGACCGTGTTATCTCTCGAAGAGGTGATCACAATTGGCCACCAAGATCTTGTGATTTAATACCTTGCAACTTCTTCCTTTGGGCCCACGTGAAATATAAGGTCTACGCCAACAGCCCAGCGTCGATTCAAGACCTAAAAGATAGAATTCGTGAGGCTATCGAGGACATATGGCAGGTTCGTTGCTTGAGTGGCACGTAGCGCCGTCTTGTTGAAAGTAAACGTTGTCCAGATCAATATCATCTAACTCCGACCATAAGATACGGTGTAATGACGTTTGTGCAATGCCCAATTCCAAAGAACGACGAGGAATGGACAAACCTGGGTTTTCTTCAACACTTTGGACTACAGCAGCAATATTCTCAGTTGTTCTTGAGTGACGTGCACGGGTTTTATTTTTCCAATCACTAACTTGTCCCAACAGCTCGAATTTTTCTAACAATTCCTGTATTGCGGGTCGACAAGGTGCTTCACCATGACTCAAAAAAAACAAATTTCCTGTATGTTGGAAGGTTGCTAATGTAACGCCAATTCCTAAAAAGAGAGAGGCTAAGAACCCTGATAATTATCGCCCAATAGCAATCTGTTCTTCACTTTCCAACACCTCTTGTTATAAAACCCTTCATTTATAAATACTATATGTTTGCATAGTTGTCGTTCTTTATTAGTTTGAAAAATAGTTATGTTTCAGAGAACCGTACACAAGCTTATAGTGGCGATGAACATAAAAATGTTTACAGTAATTAAATTGCATTATCGATTTGAATTTAACGGTCTGCAACGGCTGCTTGCAACGTTTATTATTTTTATAAACTTCTTATCAACAATGTTGATAATACGCTGTTATTAACATTGGTTATATGTATGACAGCTTTAAAAGCTCTGGATTATCATTGTGGAAATTAAACATTAGAATTTTCTCCACTAGATTATTCATGAGAGTTCTAGAAGATTGCGCTGTGTATATGAATTCTTAGTAGCAGCGAGTTGTAAGTGAGTTAGTTTATCGTAGGCACTTTTAGAGTTAAAGGGTGTGACTATTTAAAAAGTTGTGTTAATTTAAATAAATAAAGAGTTGTTACAATTTATATACTACTGATTGCTTTTATTTGCAATTAAAATAATCTGATTTTAAAGTTAATACAAATATGTAACTGTTTGTAAAAAAGGTAAAAATTGTAAAAATATTTTGTTACAACGAACATATTAACCATGCCGAACCATGTTTTTCTCTGGTGCATGTATAATACCTTCAAATATCTTAACAAATATATGGGTTTGGTATCAAGCTAAAGGTCATTCATACATTGAGGCAGTTGACTGAAAGCAAAATGTGTTTGGAGATAAATGCTTAGATTTTTTTCAGAAAATATATTTTATCTATCACAGGTATTTTACAATGTTCTCATATTACGAAATCAAAAAATTAAGAAAAAATTTTAAAATTTCTCGAAATTTTTTAAAACTGCAGAAAACTTTGGCATTTTGAATGCATATTTATAATTTTTTAACTTATAATGGATCATAACTGGAATAAGGAAATCTAAAATTTTGTACTCACTTTTTTGGTTAAATCTACCGATATGTGTCACTGATATTTTTCATTTCTAAACACAAAAAAACACAAGCTATCTGAATTCAGTTTCAACAATAATAATTATTTGATATCCAGAGATAATGAAGTGAATTATAAAATTCTTTGCAACCATTAATATTCTCCTTATTATATTTTACCTTTATGTTTTATAAAACCGGTGAACACAATTTTCTACTTGTGTTGTTATAAAAATATATAATAAAAACAAATTTATTGTTAGTATCAAAAAAATAATAGCAAACAAAAACCAATGTCCAGCTACAATTACAAATAAATACACATGAAATCTGAACATTTATAATATGTTTTGCTAAAATGCCGCAGGTTTTTAACATTGTAAATTCATTCATTTGAGATTAGGAAAAATTGAAAATCGTTTATCCTGCGGTAATGAAACGTGTGCTTGTCCATCTCCAAAATAACAAAATTAATAACAACAACATCAACAACAAACACAATTCGTGTTCTAAAGAAGGACATTGTTATGGACATTACTACAGAAAAAAAAAAAACTAGGTATTGAATGAAAATACAACAATCAAATATAATGTACAACGACATGATATTATTTTAATAATTGGACAAACAAAAATGTTACAAAAGTATTCGTTTCATGTTTGATATTATAAGTATTAAATATTAATTTTATGTTATTGGTTGTTGGCAAAATTGTATAACAAACGAAAAAAAAAATTAATTACAGATAACAGGTTTTATACATTATTAATGTAAATTGTAGATACTTTGATTTAAAAATTTCTGTTTTCTTCTTTTTATATTTTGAAAACATACATAAATGTGCAGGAATTGTTAAGCATGTTAGTAGCTTAGTGCGCAAACCTGCTAAGTCCACTTTTTATGACAATTAAAATTTTCTACAAATGTGTTCTAAGTACAATAAAACTATACTTTAAAATACATTAGAATGACTTGAACTTGTCTTATAATAACATGGTGCTACGACGGAAAAAAACTTTGAAAACGACCCAGCGTGGGTTATAGGTCTTGCTGAGTACATTACAAATTGTGTCTAAAAATTTCAGAAACACCCTCAAATTCAGAAGTTATACTAAAAAAAACGTTTTCAGTGATGTTCGTAAAATTTTCGAACTGTAACTCAGTCGGTTTTAGTCCAACTTTAACGGGTTTGGAAAGAAAACTGATTACGCTTTAAAATTACGTAAATTTTTTGATACATTTGTAAGTTATAAGTATTGTTTTTGTTAAGAATATCTAAAAAAACAAAATTTATCAACTTTTTTTGATTTTAGTCGTTTTCATTCAATTAATATCATGATCAAATTCGACCAGGGACCGTAACGGTTATAGATGATATCAAAAAAGGTATTTGATAACAGTTATTTTGTGACTTTAAAAATAAAAATCCATCAAGTTCGCATGAAACTCTTCAAAAAAGAGTTTTAACCCTTTGACGACCATAAGACTATTTTGATAAAAGTAATAATTTTTTCTATTTAATGTAAATCAGTTAGCGCTAAGAAAACATATTTTGAAATAAAAACAAAAAAAAAAAAAAAAAATTTATCGGATTTCATGGAATTTTGGTCGTAAAGTGCAAATGTTCGTTCTATATACTCATGTTTATGGACTAAATATCAATGAACAGAACATGAATAATGATTTTATAACTTTTTATAACAAAAATGCACTTACCAGGCCTAATATATATCCCAATATAAAATTTAAAAAATCAGTTTTACACTTAAAAAGACTTGGGCACAATTCTTGAACACAGTACCCAAATAAAACTGTCAATTTTCAAAGACAATAAAAAATAAAGGCTATAACCGAACTTGTTTTAATCTAAATACATTAATAAGAGACACTTTTACGAACTAATTAAAATTAAAATGGCATTTTCGTTATTTAGTTATTCAATATTTTTGTGTTGGGACACCGGTGTCCCTGTGGTCGTGAAAGGGTTAAGTAGCAGTCATAAAATGCTCATTTGAGGAGCAGAAAATAATTCAAATTTTCTGGATAACCGTTATTTACGGTTCTTGAATTCGACATAAACAAGTTTTAAATGAACCTAAATCTCTCTATCAACTTTTATAAGGATCTGTACATAATTGACCCTATCCCCGATATAACCCCTATATCAGACAAATATTTTATTGTCAGATATCGATGGTGGATATACAAGATACGACACAGCTGAATATAACACGCTTACTTGTTATACTCTGGTATTCAAAAGTCCATTTTTTCTTTTCAAAATTTAAAAATTATTATTTCAGTCAATAATAATATAAATTTTACTAATTTTAAAATTTGTTACCATTTAGAAGGATAAAGGTCAAATACATTTTCCAATTCTGTTTAAATGCATGATAATTTTTTTAGCTCACATATTTGGTAGTAATGTGTTTAACTGTGTTCTTCAGTATTACTTACTTGACAGCAAATGAAGTTCGATGTTAGTTGAGATGAATGTTCGGTCAAATTTTAACGTTACTTATCCAACCAAAGTTAATGAAAACCTTTTGATTCAAGATTATATTGCTGTATTGCATTTTATTAATTTATTCATTATACAGGGTTTTCCAACAAGAGGTGTTATTTTGGTATTCAAAGAAAAATGTAATTTTTTGAGATAAATGATCAGATGTTTATTTAAAAATAAAGAGGAATGTATGCCGTTAATAATGAAAAACAACATCAGCCAAATGGCCACCACGACCACGACTACGCTTACAGAACCATATCCTCTTCATGAAATGTTCCATAACCAAATCGCAAAGTGGTTGCCCTATGTCCAAGATAGCCTCGTGAATTCTATCTTTGAGGTCTTGCATCGACGCTGGGCTGTTGGCGTAGACATTACCTTTAACGTGGCCCCAAAGGAAGAATTCACAAGGTGTTAAATCGCAAGATCTCGGTGGCCAATTGTGATCACCTCTTCGAGAGATAAAACGGTCCGGAAACTTTTCCCGTAAAAGAGCAATGGTTTCGTTGCTTGTGTGGCACGTAGCGCCGTCTTGTTGAAAGTAAACGTTGTCCAGATCAATATGACAATAATGGCGTTAGTGGAATGCCCAATTCCAAAGAACGACGAGGAATGGACAAACCTGGGTTTTCTTCAAAACTTTGGGCTACACCAGCAATATTTTCAGTTGTTCTTGAGCGACGTGCGCGGGTTTTATTCTTCACGTCACTAGCTTGTCCCAACAGTTCGAATTTTTCCACCAATTTCTGTATTGCGGTCCAACAAGGTACTTCACGACGACCCAAAAATGCTTTAGTTTTGCGAACTCTAACTGCAAGATTTTCAAAATTTTTATAGTGAATTTTAATAAATTCAATGCGTTGTTAAAGCGTGTATCGTTCCATTTTTAGTAATGGCGTAGTTTCTACTTGTCAAATGTCAAAGAATAAAAGCTGCAAAAATGACAGCTTCCGAAATACCGGGTGATTCAAAATAACACCTCTTGTTGGAAAACCCTTTATTTAGTGTAGTTTTGATTAAATGTTAAGAATTATCTTTTAAATTAATAAAATCTATTTTTTAAATAAATTTCCTGACTTGAATGTATTGTTTAATTTACCACATTTTGAAACATATTTCAGATATAATAATGCCTGTGAAAATCACATATTTCCAAGTACCACAAACAACTAGTTAGAGTTGTCGAAAATTTCAGTACCGTTGACAAATGACACGAGTAGATAATATCTTCTAAGTTGATAATTATGTTAAACTACTTTTAAATAAACGCTTATTTTAATTTTGCTAAATACAATATTTTTTTTGATTCTTTGCGTGGACAATCGAGTCAAATAACAGATGAATATACGTCAGGTATTTTTTTTTTTAATTTTTATTCCAACAGAGTTCTAAAGTTTCTATACAGAATTTTTACTTGGCCATCAGTTATAGCTGACAATGTATATCAGCAAAATATAAAAATAAATATTATAAAATTTTTGAATTTGATTATTTTGATTGAGTAGGAGAATTGAAATATTGGCAAGCCACTTTTTAGGTATTATTTCGGAATTCAATAGAAATAAGAGGATGTTTTTTAAAAAATATTTGGACATCAAAATTAAGTCATTGTAAAGAACGAAAATTTATGCTTAAATATCTTTTAAACTATAAGAGATAACTTAGTGAAATAAACATGTTCTATTATAAAGTCTCATGAGTTGAAATATGTCCACATTTGCACAAGTAGCAAACTGTACAAAACTTTTCCTAATCCGAGGCAGTCATTTTCATTGTATTCCTCTACGATTCGATAATACATAACTTTACAAACTGAAAGATGTGTAACATCCAATGTGGCGTATGATAAATATTTAATTTGTTAAATTACTAATCCGTACATTGAAATATGTATCAATCAAGGTTGGTTACCGAGTCGAAACGGTTGGTAATGGTAATTTCAGTTACTTCTTTAAAGGTAAACACAGTCGAGTGAAAAGGACAATATTTTTATAGTACGAGTATAAAAGCTAACGAAGCCCATGATGAGCATATATGTAATATAATTATATGCAAACAAAAATAAAACGAAATAATTAAGACTATATATTTGAGATTTTATATAAAACTTTAATATGAGCTAAGCAAAAGAATTGTACGAGTACTTAATGTTGTCTATAAAGACATTAAATTCCAAGAAAAGCCATAAAATCACAAACTAATGGCATTATTAAGTAAATACTGTGTGTATAGAGTAGATTTCTACTAATGTTCTAAATACATACACAAATACTATAATAAAAACATACGCATACATTTGCTAATGCATACACACATACTCACACACATATATATGTAAGTAGTTTATAGATGTATTTTGTGTACAGATAAAAACAACAACGAAATAGAATAAAATAGAAGATAGCTTCAATATCACACCATCTTGTGCATCAACAATTCTAAATCTATTTTACTAACAAATAAAACACACATGTTACCTCAACTAAAAAAGCAAAAACTAAATGGAAAAAAAGAGGAGAATGTATCTAAGCCGATAATATTTATGCTGCAAAAATATTTGGAAAACCACAAAATAAATATGTGACACTAACATGACTTTGAGGTCAGCAACGAAAGTGTGGGATAACATGGTGTCACAAATGTTAATGTATTGTGTCAACAATATTTTTTTTTTTTTTTCTGTTTTTTTTTTTATAAAACTTTGGGGTTTTGTTCTATTTTATTAGTAACAACTTTGTGATTGTTTAACTTGTAGCTTTAAGAAATGTATTTTAGTTTTATGTTTTGTTTAAGTGAAATATACGAGTAACTGCATCTAGGATGAGTAAAAGGGCGTTAAGTCCAAAAAATATTTTTTTTCACAAAAATGTTTAACTGATACATTTACATTTTTTCATTACAAAATAAATAGAAATGTCCATAATAGTTTCATTAAGATTTTTTTAACCTACACCATCATAGTGCGTTTGTGCATATGTTTGTTAAGCGAAAAATATTAGTCTAATATTAGTCAAGCCTTGTCCGTCAGTCCGTCTGGCTGTGTATGTAGACCTTTTGCGTACTGCACAGTCCAGGTGCAGCCAATTTTTGCGGCCCAAGGGTGAAACCTAATGAAATTGGCTGAAATCGGTCCATTACTTCACCTAGCAACCATACAAATGTGCTCCCGAAATTGAACTTCATCGGTCATAAACGTTTAGTTTATATAGATATCTACACAAGTTTCTCTCGAAATAAGTTTTATAAATGGTGTGGGGGAGGGGGGAATTCCTGAATCCGCGCCTGCACTAAGTAAATGAGCAAAAACATTTTTCTTTTAAAATTGCAATAATTTATTTTCGTGAATGATTATCGGAAGAAGCCCTTATATGGGAGCTATGACTAATTATGGCCCGATCGTCACAAAATTTGGTGGGATGATTTGTGTATACATGAAAAATGCTTGTGTTGAATAATGAAATTTTCGAGAATGGTGCTTATATGGGAGCTATGGAACATTGTGGACTGTACGGTACTACATGTGGCGGTACGAGTTCAGCTTATATAAAACTTATTTGTGCTGACTTTGGTTTTTTCAGACAGGGCAGTTGTATGGAGACTAGGAGAAATAATTGACCGATTCTAACCAAATTCAATAGGCTTAGTTCTTTAGGGCAGTATACAAGTCTGTGTAAAATGTTGTCGAGTTATCTTAAAAATTGCGACCTGTAGTTTGATGACAAGTTTTACATGGACGGACGGACATCGCTTACTCGACTCAGAAAGTGATCCTGAGCAGATTGGTATACTTTACGGTGGGTGTTAGGGAAATATTTATGCACTAACACTATGGTGGTGTAGGGTATAAACACAAGAACTATTTCATTAATACAAACGGATTTTAAAAATAATAACAAGAAAGGCTGTTTAAAACAATGGTGCGCAGCTCATAGCACAATTGTGCAAAATCAAATCACACGTATTCTTATGCTCTTACATTTTAGTAGTCGTTGTCCACTCAACGAGACAACTACAAAAGCGCATGATCACGGGAGTATGACTTTTTCTTCATTTGCTCAGTTTTTGTATTTGTTTGTTTGTAGGTGCAGTGAACAAAATAAAGAATTGAATGTGTTTGTGAGAGTAAGTGTATTGGTGAGAGAAATTATTTTTGCGTACCTCTGGTTTAAAAGCTGTTTAACACTTTGATAAAATTGAGCGTGAAACATGTAGCATATTTTCGGCGTTTTAGGGCAACATTATTTGAAAAGAACACGTTATACGCTTTTTTTTCAGAAAAGAACACAAAAAAGGATAAAAGGCAGAATAAAGGCATCACTTATGCCAGAAAATAAATTATTAATTTTGTTGAAATTTAAGTAATTTTTTTTTACGATTTTTTTTTGTGAATACATCAGTAGAGTTTTGTATGAACTAAAAGTATAAAGTGTGTTTTTTAAGACCGATAGAACTTACGGAAGGGTCATACTGCGTTCACTTTTTGACAGTACACTCTGGCAAATCATCATGAATAGATGGACGCTACCAAATTATACAAATTTAAAACCATTACCGTTTGGTGCAATTGTCCTCATCTGTAGTTCAACAAAGATGCAGAACATTTTTTTCCAAATATAACTGATCTAATAAAATAAATTGCGGAATGTAAAAACACAAAAGCTAGATTAAGTGAACATACCTAAAAATATTAGATTAAGTAAAAGTAATAGACTTTTTTGATCTTGATCAGGTTATTTACTTATTGATGGAATATGAGCTGAATATATCTACTCTGATGTTATCTTTTGTCGTTAAATATAATAATTTAAATGTATAATTACAGCAAAAGAAGGCTTGAATAACCACTATATAGATTTAATGCATCATGGCTACCTGTGTACAAATATGGTAATATCTCATTTCATAAATATCGATATCTCATTTTGCTATTTTCACATAAAAAAAAAATATCTTTTGCTTCAGAAACTACTGAGCCGACTGAAACGCAATATATATGTATATGAAATTTTATACATTGCATGGGGAAAATGTTTTCAAAATTCGATCAATCGAAAGAAAAACCCTAAATACAAAATTTTTTGAAAAAGAATCAATCGATTTCTATGATCGGTATCTCATTTTGTTGCTATTATACATATGCGGCTTTGTGATAGAGTTCTAAACCTGAACAATTTCTGCCGTTTTAAATTGTTAAACAAAAAAATTAGCTATTTTCGCGAAAAAAAAAATATTTTTTGCTTCAATTTGTTATTATAACTCCCAAGCTACTGAGCCGATTAAAACGCAATATATAAACGGATTAGAGGCTATGTAAGTTAAAATTTGTCTATGTTTATTTTCTCCATAGAATTTAAAATTTGGACCATATTTTTACTACTGGAACCACAATTCATCAAAATTGTGTAGTGGTTTAAAAAGCATCTAACATTTTTTCGATTTTGTTGCTCTGTGTTTTTTTCATGTCCTTGAATGAAGTGACTTTCCTAGTTTTTCGGAACAATAATTAAAATCAGTTATTCAGTTAAATTCAACAAAATATTTTATACATTTTTGTAAAATGACAACTACAGATAAGAGATGAAGAGACGTACAGTTCATTCATTATACATACATGCTCCTAATAACAAAATAGATATTTCCAAAATCTACATGGACACCGGTACACATATTATCAAATAATTAATTTTATACCACGTTTCAACATTGAGGCTTGATGACGAATGGCGACGTACCATAACGATATTGATCATTACGAAAGCCATATTTGATGATAATGCTAACAAAATAATTAAACAAGTGAATGATTGTAACAAACCATTTTGTTACTATATTGAAAATTCATAATTATCTTACCGTTATAAAATATGGAAAAGCACTTGGAAGTATGTGTAACAACCTGTTTTATTGAAGAATTCTCTAATTAGATGATTTTGACTATAACATCACCAAAAATCATTGGTAATCAGGGGAAAGGAACAAGAGTTTGTTGGATTAATTAAATTTTGGTTATTATTTACAAGAATCTTTACCATTAAGTCTACCATAAAGGGGGGATCACACGGTGTGTATTCCATATGTATTGGGACATGTATTCGATACATATGTATTATTTGTATTATGTCTAAATTCACGTTATTCATACGATTCATAATTTCCACGTTCACAAAAGGCATACACATGTATTTTACATATACAAAGTTTCATATGTTTATGTTAACAAGTGTGAAAAATGTCCCTATAAATGTCACAAAACACATGCATTACATACCGTGTGACCCCCCTTATTATCTTAGCTCTACTGATAAATCACAAAAAATTGGCCAATTTTGTGTTTTTATAGAAATCTTCTGTAAAAAAATACATTGAAAAAAAGTGAAATTAATTTTTATACAGTGCACTCGCGGTAACGTGAACTAATTAAAACCAAGGGAGTTCATGTTAGTGAAATTGTTCACGTTAGCGATTGTCGAATTTCATGGAAAAAATATAAAATTTTATAATATAAACCTGTGTTTTACATGCTTGAACGTGAAATAAAACAAAATGATTGATTAAAATGCATTACAAAACAAAACGAGATCAAGAGAAACTATAAATTGAAATAAAATTACAAAGCAACTAAAATTACTCATTCGTTGCCATTAAAAAAATTAATTTATAGGATACAAACTCATTTTTTTTATAAGGGGATTCTCAAAACTTTAAAAATTGAATTTAATGTATGTATGTCTGCATGATTAGAAAACAAATGCAGTGAAAAAAAATTGTTCACGTTATAGAGCTTTCTGAGTTTGTTCACGTTACAGAGTAGTCAATGTAAGCAAAAGCTTGTTCACGTTAGGCGGTGTTCACGTTAGACGGTGTTCACGTTACCGCGAGTGCACTGTATAAGTTTGTCATTCCGTTTGTGATTTCCACAATATAATTTTCCGACCCTATAAAGTATATATATTCTGGATCCTTATAGATAGCGGAGTCGATTAAGCTATGTCCGTCTGTCTGTCT
Source organism: Calliphora vomitoria (assembly GCA_942486065.2). NCBI lineage: Eukaryota > Metazoa > Arthropoda > Insecta > Diptera > Calliphoridae > Calliphora > Calliphora vomitoria. The sequence goes on from OW818029.2 coordinate 40,406,815, forward strand.
GTCTGTCTGTTGAAATCAATTTTCTGAAGACCCCAGATATCTTCGGGATCCAAATCTTCAATAATTCTATGAGACATGCTTTCGAGAAGTTTCTTATTTAAAATCAGCAAAATCTGTCCATAAATAACGTATATATAAGCAAAAATCTGAGACAACCTTTATTTTTGGCCTATTTTTGATCTAAGTCATGAGTATAGACAATATGGATATCTAATAATAGTCCATTGCAACGATATATAAGGCTATAGTAAGTTGGACCTACAATGGGTCAAAATCGGGAAAAACCCGATTTTTTTTGCATAAAATACATTTTTTGTCATAAATTATTTTCACTAATAAATTTAAAAAAAATACATTTTTAAATTAAAAAATTTTTATTTTTAAAAAATTGGAAAAAACTTTTAAAAAACAATTTCGAAAAAAAATTTTAAAAAATAAAAAAAAAAAAATTGTATTTTAATTTAAAGTATAATTTGGTGAAGGGTATATAAAATTCGGCACATCCGAATATAGTTCTCTTACTTGTTCATACTTAAATTACTCACTTACAGCTTACCTACCATAGAATAATATATCCATAGAAGCGTTACTGTTAGGGAAAAAACCTTAGTCTGTTGTCAAAAACCTAAGTCGTGAGAATGTATTAGTACATAGTTTTGAGGTTGTATTGGTGCCAGACACACAGAGTTCTATAAAAATGTTTCAATTAATTAAAATTTGCTTCTATTTTAAATACCAAAAATTTAAACTCTGTTCTATAAATAAAATTCTACCACAAATAAAAGTGTCAAAAATTAATAAAAAATTAATTTTTTCATTTAAGCAAAATTAACGTGTTTAGGAAATAAAAGTGTCCTGCTAAGAATTCAAAAAATTTGCCAAAAATAAAGTGGATCGATCAGTATTTAGTCGGAGAATTTAAGTTAAAAATTCAAGTATTTTTATGTGTTTAATTCTCTCACAAGTATGTTGAATTCACATATCACAAGCACGTGTGAAGAGAGTAATTATTGTTGCTCTCAGTTGCGCCTCTAGTTGTACCCTATGTTACCTTCCGTCTTAAGACCGAGTGATACTGCGCTCTGTTGTGATAACTTTTATTTATTATACCCTTCACCATGAGTGGCAAGGGTATATATAAGTTTGACATTCCGTTTGTTATTTCCACATTTTTCATTTGCGACCCCACAAAGTATATATATTCTGGATCGTTATAGATATCGAAGTCGATATAGCCATGTCCGTCTGTATGTTGAAATCAACTTTCGAGAATTCTTCCGGCTCGGTCGCTATTCAAAATCGAGAAAATCTGTCCACAAATGGCTGAGATATAAGGAAAAAACCGGGACAACCTCGACTTTTGGCCTATTTTTGATCTATATCTGGATTACGAAGTCATTAATATAGACAATATGGATATCTAATGATAGATATTTCAAAGTCCATTGTAACGATGTATATAAGGCTATAGTAATTTGGACCTAAAATGGGTCAAAATCAGGAAAAATATTTTTTAACCAAACAAATTTTTTTCACTAATAAATTTAAAAAATTAAAAAAAAACAATTTCGAAAAACAAATTTTTTTTTTAAATTTTGAAAAAAAAAATTAATTTTATTTACCTAAAAATATTTAAATTTTGTATTTTAAAGTATAATTTGGTGAAGGGTATATAAGATTCGGCACAGCCGAATTTCTAATTTAAATATATTTGTTTAATTTCTAATTTATTTTTCGAAAACTGTCAAACAAATTTTATAATTTTTATAATCAACATAATCACTTGTCGGGTATAATAAGCTAATTTGATTTTATGACCGAATTGATTGGTTATTGTAACTGAAAACTTCAGTTCTCCCTGTCTAGTTCCTTAACTTAATGTTTACCAGGCTTAAATTGATTATGTTAACTAATAATACAATTATAGGAACCTAAATTTTTTACTACAATTATGATTTTTCACTCATAAATAATTTGTAAATTTTCAATGACTGCAACACAATATTGTTTTATTCTATTAAATTTTCATAGTTGCAAGCGTTTTCCAACCAATCCTTTTTTCTGTGTGTAGAATGAGTTATTGCCTAGAATATATGTGAAACATGTAGATGTTTTTATCCAGTAAAATTATCCAAATGGATTTTGCACTCTTATACGCATCCATGCTTCAATTATTGTTTTTAGTTTTAAGTTGAGTTTCAACCTTTGCGAATAAATAGCAAAAGGTAATTCTAGGCTTCATTTATCTCTTATTAAAGTTATATGTGTCATGGACGTTTTGAAAGTTGTGCAATACCATTTAGCAAGAAAATATGTTAAGACCATTAATTTGAAAATGTTTGTTTTTGTGTTTAACTTATTTTGTTTTATATGCATGTAAACCAAGTATTTGCATGGTTTACACATAACCATTTACTACCTATGTACATGTACATAATGTATGTACTTATGTACGTATGTATGTATATTTTGAGTAAAAAGATTTAACATGTAAATTATATTTCATATTGGCCTGGCCTATGTAGTACAAAACTTTAGAAAACAATGCTGTAATATATTTAGTACGTTGCAAAAAAAAAAAATAATAATAATATTATGCAGATAGAAGGTTGCTGAGTAGCTAACGCCAGTAATTTTTTTGTTCTTTATTTTGTGGAAAAAATAGAGAAAAAAAAAAAAATGAAACAAACTTTTAATAAAGAATTATTACAATATTCTAATGTTTATTTTCAAAGTTTAAGACTACAAAATATGCTCAAGTATACAGAAGTTAACATAGTTTGACTTAAAAGTTTTTAAATGAAAATGCATACTTTCTCCCATTCTTTGCTGGATGTTTCTGCTGCTGTGTATGGGATGCTGCTGTTTTTAAAATACAAATTATAAACAGTGTTGTGTTGTACACTTATTATGTAAATATATTTTTGTTAGTTTTTGTAACTATTTATATTAAAATTAAAATAATAAACAATTTTTTGTAGAAATATTTTTGTTACTTAAAGATTTGTACAAATAGTTTGCAAAATAATAATTAACTTAATATGACGTATTTACAGTCACTGATATTTAAATTGAGGTAAACGAATTTAATAAGCTAAAGCTTTTCTAGGGCGAGCAAACTTTTTCAGTTATAATTTTTCTGTTATACTTCGAAAAACGTAACAATGTACTCGATAATTTTTCAGTGTTACATTTTAATTCACAAATATTAGAATCTCATTAAGAACACCATGTTGTCTAAAATGGAAAAATATAAAATTTCTATATAATCAAATTTATTCATAATCAATTTTTAAATTTATTACAGGTTTATAAAACAAATTTTGTATAGAGATTTTTTTTATAAACCCTTTATAAAACAAGTAAGAGAGCTATATTCGGCTTTGCCGAATCTTATATACCCTTCACCAAATTATACTGTAAAATAAAAATTTTAAATATTTTTAGGTAACAAAATTAATTTTTTTTTCAAAACTGTTTTTCAAAATTTAAAAATTTTTTTTTTTCAAAATTGTTTTTCAAAATTAAAAAAATAGTTTTTTTTTTAATTTTTTTCACACATTTTTTTTATTTTTTTTTTTTAAATTTACTAATGAAAAAAAAATATTTTTTTTTTAATTTTTTTTCACACATTTTTTTTTATTTTTTTAATTTACTAGTGAAAAAAAATTTATGACAATTGCAATGGACTCTGAAATATCTATCATTAGATATCCATATTGTCTATATTAATGACTTAGTAATCCAGATATAGATAAAAAATTGGCCAAAAATCGAGGTTGTCCCGGTTTTTTCCTTATATCTCAGCCATTTGTGGACCGATTTTCTCGATTTTAAATAGCGATTCCCGATATATTGATGTGAGAATCAAGTTTGTAAGTTCTTTGGGATCTTCAGAAAATTGATTTCAACAGGCGGACAGACAGACGGACATGGCTTAATCGACTCCGCTATCTATAAGGATCCAGAATATATATACTTTACAGGGTCGGAAAATTATATTGTGGAAATTACAAACGGAATGACAAAATTATATATATACCAGAGTATGTTTTTGCTTTACTGTGTTTCAGTTTTACTTATTTGCTTAACTACAACTACGAGAAAATAAACAAGCAAAGTCAAACAGCAAAGTCAAAAAATAAAAAAATGCTTATTAGCTTATAGTGGTACAGTGACATGTTATCTGCTTGCGCAGCCAGTCACAGCGTTTAAATTCACAAATGCTGAAATGCTGTGAGCAGTTCAGTATTTTTGTTTTTTTCCCATGCTTTTGCTGTGCTTTTTGCTGCGCTCTTTCACTTAAAAACAACTGCTTAAGGTTTTTTTAATGTTCAGAAATTAACTGTGTGTTTGCACCATTCTCTTTGAAATGTTACATACATACAATTTGTACATATACACATTAGAGAGACAATCAGTTGTATGGAAAAAAATTTGAGTTCGATTTTTGAAGAGTGCCGGGTGGAATATTGTGACACTAGGTCTAAAAGATAAGTACTGAAAATTTGAGCCAAATCGGACAACGATTTCGGGACGCGCATCGAGGTCAAAGGTCAGATATATGTAAAATTTTACTATCTATATGAAATAAATTTGTAAAACTCCTTAACTTTCTGCATTATGTTACATAAATATGTAGATTTATTTATATTAATGAAAATTACAGTCAAAAAAATATTTTTCAGATTAAACCTATATCTCCTTTGGGTTAAATTGACCCACAAACTGTATTATCGTTAAAATTCGGAAAAAATGCAAATTTTTCAGTTTTTGTAAAAATTTTGCTACTAAATAATTATTTTTGCAAACGAATGAATAAGAATCGAAATGTGTACGTAATTGTCGTTCTAATGAGATATAAAAGATAAAAATTGGTAAAAAAATTTTGAAGTTATTAAAAATTCCCCAGACCATTAACATGTCTCAGGCCACTTGAACAAGAAATCTAGGAACAAAATTAACATATTTTAAGAAATATTAAAATAAAAGTTAATTTTTACTTAAAATATATCCGTATTTATATTCGTATGAGTTTTTGTCTTTGTAGAATACCGTTAACCTATTCGCAGGGATGGCCAAAAACATTAATTTTTTTAACGGCAGTTTCAAATCTCCATTTTCAAATTTTTAAAAATTTTCTTAAACAAATTTCAGAATTTTTTGATCATCACATTAGAATTTATTGAGATCATAATAGAGAATAAAAATATGAAAAAATTATGTCAATACCTATTACAGTTTTTCCGTACCTACGATTTAAATTTTGTGATTTTCGGGAAAAAATATTTTTTTGGCCATATTTTGGCGAATGAGAGCAATTTCCTTACTGTTACAAATTTTAAGTAAACCCTATACAGAATCTTATAGTTCAAATCATTTTTAATATACTCTGAAAGTTTTACTGAAATCGGACAACTTTAACCCTTAAATGGTGAAGGGCAAAAGTACAATTTTTCAATATTAGGAATTTCTAATGTAAAGATGCCGAAATGATATATATTATTGGGCCGATTTTAATGAAACTTGAGAAAAATATAACATAAAGTCTATAATATACAAAACAGTGCAAAAGTGGAAATTAACCCTTAATATAATTTTGGGTCCAAACTTTTAAAATCGCGAAAACCACAGTCAAATATAGAATGATTTTGACCCCAAGTGCTTTTAAGGGTTAATTTCCATTTTTGCACTGTTATTGTATATTTTAGACCTTAAAGTATTTTTTTCGCAAGTTTCGTTAAAATTTGTTCAAACATGTATAATATTTCGTTATCTTTAATTTAGAAATTCCAAATATTGAAAAATTGTACATTTGCCCTTCACCATTTAAGGGTTAAAGTTGTCCGATTTCAGTAAAGCTTTCAGAGTATATTAAAAATGATTTAAAATATCTCTATCGGCTGTCACTCTAATACACATACATGCAATTTGCTGAAAAACTGTAAGCAAAGCATTTTTTTAGGTGCTTTTGCTAATTTCAAGCAAGCAATACAAACACTGATATATACCCTTCTCACGAAGGTGAAGGGTGTAGTTACAAATTGATTATGAATAAAGGGCGTCAAAATATTTAATAAAATAAGCTGAAAATCAAAAATTTTACAAAAAATAGTTTTAAAACAATGTTCTGATGTCAGATGGGGTTCTGTCCGGTATAAACCCAATATATGGGTAAATAGCGGAAATATATCTTTTTTTGGAATTTATTTGGGTATTTATATAAACATTGGAAACGCAGTATTTGGAAACTCTTTAACAGAGATATACTACAATAGGAAACTTCCTTAAAAATTGCACTGGCTGAGAATGAAATCATTAATTCTCTTGATTCGTTTGATGGAGTACCTTCCACTTCTACTAATATCATCCATTGTACTCCTCCTTCTACTTTTAATTGTTTTCTGAGCAAAACTGAGAATGTAGGCTTCAACGTCAGTGACAAAATTTTGATTTACATAGATTTTATAATTTATTGAGTGTTTTAAAAATAAATACTATTTCTATATAATATAGTTATTGACTTATGTTGTTATTTTCCAACTGTTCTCTATGCTGTTTTATTATACCTTCACCATGAGTGGCAAGGGTATATATAAGTTTGTCATTCCGTTTGTAATTTCTACATTTTTCATTTGCGACCCCAAAAAGTATATATATTCTTGATCGTTATATATAGCGAAGACGATATAGCCATGTCCGTCTGTCCGTCTGTATGCTGAAATCAACTTTCCGTAGCTCCCAAATAACTTACAAACATAATTGATACATTAATATATCGGGAATTCTTCCGGCTCCGTCGCTATTTAAAATCAAGAAAATCGGCCCACATGGCTGAGATATAAGGAAAAAACCGGGACAACCTTGATTTTTGGCTACCTAATATAGATATTTCAAAGTTCATTGCAACAATTTATATAAGGCTATAGTAATTTGGACCTGTAATGGGTAAAAAATAGGGAAAATTATTGTTTAACCCTAATATTTTTTTTACCACAAAATATTTTTTCTTATAACTTTTTTTTTTACTAAAAAATTAAAAAAAAAAAATTGGTAAAATTAAAAAAAAAACACAATTTTGAAAAAAAAAAAATTTTTTTAAAACAATTTTGAAAAAAATTAAGTACCATTAGAAGAAACAGTACCAATTTTTCAAATTGTACCATTCTAATGAAGGAAAAAGTACTCCTTAATTTGTTTTAGTTCTATTTTTTTGGTACCATAATACCATTGATTCCCCTTTTCTTGATTATGTCTTTACTGAAAAGCCCAACAATTTTGCTTTTTTTATCCTCTATCAAGTTTGAAATTATTTGGTTTTTTGGAAACTCTAGTTTTGAAATTATTCGGTTTTTTTGGAAATTCTATTAGGACTGATATCGAAAAATTCTTAACCTACATATATGTTATTCTTCTGTATTCTCATGAGAAGCAGACGTGTTTTTTATTCGCTCCGCGATTTAAGTGGTTTAAGTGAAAATTTAAATACAAAAGAAAAAAATTAAGCGATTGGACGCAAAAATAATAATAAGTGTTTAATATAAATGAACAAATAAATATTACAATATATCAGAAAAAAAAAAAAAAAAATAGAAATTTGTTTAAAAGTGTTTTGTTTATTTTCTTTTTTCAAATTTCTTTAAATTACTGTGAGCATATGAACTCTCATAATGAGAGTAGGCTCAGTTTAAACGGTAGAAATGCCTACATATTTCTGAACGGGGAGGGTGAAAATAGAAGTGTAAATAAAAATATAAGAGATCCAGACTTTAACAAAAATTATTTAACCGCCAAACCGATTGAGAGAGCGCGCTCTTGTTCCCCCGTGATACAATTACATGATAATAATATTGCACACACATTATCACCTATAAATTCTTGTTTAGAACAAAGCATAAAAGAAAATAAAAAGTGTTCTGGTACAACAACAACAAATACTGCAGTAATAACAACAGTGTCAACTATGTTAAATACACAAGCTTATGATAATCCACTAACAACACCTAGTGAGAGTTTTAATGTATTTAACACTGAAAATACCGTAATGGAAGATAATGGTACATCAAGAGGTGCTATACCTAAGGTTGGAAATAAGATAAGTAAAACTAAGTCTCCAGTTCAAACAGGTATGCTTAGATATATAAGAATTAATAAGCGAAATTTGAGTCCCCAGAAAAGTTTGCCTTCTGAAAAAAAGCAGAAAATTACTGATAACCCCTTGAAAAGTAATCGTTTTGCTCTCTTGAGTGAGGATGATTTTAATCATCAAAATCATGATGATAAATCTATCCGAAAACCGCTAAGACCACCACCAATATTCCTTCGTGAAACTAGCTCCAATAGCTTAGTAAAATCATTTATTGAACTCATTGGTAAAAATAATTTTCATATTGTTCCAATAAGAAAAGGAGGTGTGCAAGAGACAAAAATAGTTGTATACACTGAGGATTGTTATAGAAAAATCTCTCAACACCTAAATGACAGTAAGAAAAATTTTTATACAAATCAACTCAAAAGTAGCAAAGGCTTGATAGTTGTCATAAAAGGTATAGAGTCCAGTGTAGATACAAACGAAATCAAGGAGGCCCTGGAAGAATTGGGCTATCAGACAAAGAATATAGTCAATATATTTAATAGAGACAAGGTTCCTCAGCCAATGTTTAGGGTTGAGTTAGAGCCTGATGATGGGAAATTAAAGAGAAATGAAACTCACCCTATATACTCTCTAAGAAATTTGTTGAATCGTAGAGTAAATATAGAGGAACCTCTTAAGCGTAATCGTCCAGTTCAGTGTAGTAATTGTCAGGAATTTGGACATACACGAAATTATTGTACCCTACGCACTGTATGTGTTGCATGCGGAGACCTGCACTTTTCGTCACAATGTGATATAGTTAAGAATGGTCTCAGTAGAAAATGTGGTAACTGCGGTGGAGATCATTCCGCTAATTACCGCGGATGCCCAGTCTACAAGGAGTTATTAAAAAGATTAAGAGAGAGGCAAAAGCTATTGAGAGGTGAAATAGTTGAACCAACACCTACAAATTCGGAATCTACATCTAGACCACTAAGCTCTGGAGTAGTTTTTTCAAATAAAAATATAAATGCGGCTCATCCAATATTACAGCAAAATGACCAAGGAGCTACAATTAATGCTGGAGCCAGCTCATATGCCAGTATTTTAAGATCGGGTTATCAAAAGCCCAGTGTCCTCCAAAATGTGGGAGGGTTGGAAAACCTTATGCAAGCACTTACTGAGAATATTTCCTCTCTTAATCAAAATATGACTAACTTCATGTCATCCATGCAAACCACAATACAAGAGCTTCTGAGAGCACAGAACCAAATGATTCAAATTCTATTAACAAGAAAATGAATTTTTTAAAAATATGTTTCTGGAATGCAAATGGTTTAAACCAGCACAAATCGGAAATTTCCCATTTTATGTTAAATAAAAGCATCGACGTGATGTTAATTTCGGAAACACATCTTACAAATAGATATAACTTTAATATATCAGGTTACTCGTTCTATTACACAAACCATCCGGATGGTAAGGCACATGGCGGCACCGGTATCATAATTAGAAACCGATTGAGACACTATGCCCTAGATGCGTTTTCAAAGGATTATATGCAAGCAACATCTATTCGCCTTGAGTACCCAGCTGGAGAATTAACTCTGAGTTCTATATATTGCCCACCACGTTTTTCGATGACCAAGGAAAAATTTGAAGAATTCTTTATAACACTAGGAGATCGGTTTCTGGCATGTGGAGACTACAATGCCAAACACACATATTGGGGTTCGCGATTGGTGAATCCCAGAGGTAGACAGCTGTATAAAGCTCTAGTTGATCGCAAAAATTGCTTAGATTTCGTGTCCCCTGGACACCCAACTGATCCTAGAAAAATTCCTGATCTAATAGACTTCGCCATATGTAGAAATATTAGTCGAAATACAGTATCCACAGAGGTATCCTATGATCTGTCTTCTGACCATTCTCCTGTAATTATTACTTATTGCGAGAGACCCAACAACCCAAGATTTCCTAAGGACTCTTTGTGTTTTAAGACAAATTGGCTAAAATATAGGAAATATATCAGCAGTCATATCCACACAAATCCTAATTTACAGTGTGAGAAAGACATAAATAAAACCGTCAATGACTTCACGTCATTGATGATTTCGGCTCTGGAACACTCTAGGTGCCAAATCCCTCCAAAAACTAATACACCTATTTCAAATTCGGATATTGAAAGACTTCTTCTCGAAAAGAGAAGACTCAGAAGAGAATGGCAACATAATAGATCACCTGCTGCAAAGCAGAGGCTGTCCACAGCAGTACGAAAACTGAAAAGAGCCCTTCATTTAGAAGAGGATCGCATAAACGAAAATTATATTAAAAGTTTGACGAGCACAAAATACACAAATTTCTCTCTTTGGAAGGCAACGAGGAACATTAAGCCACCGGTAGAGGCACAAAGCGCTTTAAGAAAAGCTGACGGAACCTGGACACGAAGTGCTATAGAAAAAGCAACAATATTTGCTGAACATTTAAGTGAAGTATTTCAACCTAATTCAACGGCAAATGAGTTCGAGCTCGAAGAATTTCCGGTTTCAACAATGGCTAATGCAGCCCAATTCGATAATGGTCCTGAGAATGTTAATAGAGTAATTAAAAATAAATTGAACTTGAAAAAATCACCGGGATATGATTTAATAACTCCATCATTGATTAAGAACCTACCAAATGTGGCAATAATTGTGCTTTCTATATTGTTTAATGCGATCTTGAAACTTGGAATTTATCCAAAAAATTGGAAAATTTCTCAAATAATAATGATACCGAAACCGGGTAAAGATTTAACTCTGCCATCTTCTTATAGACCTATTAGCCTACTCCCTTGTTTGTCGAAGCTGTTCGAGAAAATATTCCAGGAAAAGATCATACCTTTTTTGAATGATGGAAATATTATCCCAGTACACCAATTTGGTTTCCGTGAACATCATGGCACCATTGAACAAGTCAATCGTTTAACTGGAGAGAATAGAAAATCTTTTGAATTAAAGAAATATTGTTCTGCCGTCTTTTTAGATGTTGCCCAAGCTTTTGACAAGGTATGGCATAAAGGTCTAGTACATAAAATAAAATGTTTACTACCACTATGTACTCATAAATTGCTGGAGTCTTATCTATCGAATAGACTTTTCAGAGTTAAGTTCAATGATTATGTGACGAGAGAATACAAGATTAGAGCTGGCGTTCTACAGGGAAGTGTACTAGGACCTACGTTATATTTGATTTACACCTCTGACTTGCCTACGTGCGATAAATTAACAATCTCTACATTTGCGGATGATACCGCCATTATTAGTTCACACGAAAACCCACTCATAGCATCTAGTCAACTGCAAAATTATCTCGTACGTGTGGAGACATGGTTGAAAAACTGGCGAATAAAGGTGAATGAGCTGAAAAGTAAACATGTTACGTTCGCTCTAAGGAGAGGAAATTGTCCACCTGTCACACTCAACAACGTTAATATACCGCAGTCTGATTATGTCACCTACCTTGGTATTCATCTTGATAGACGGCTTACTTGGCGCCGTCACATAGAAACCAAGAGACTTCACATGAAGCTAAAAGCCTCTAGCTTTCATTGGTTAATCAGTGATCAATCAAAATTAAGCCTTGAATATAAAGTCATCCTGTATAAGACCGTTTTAAAACCAATTCGGACGTATGGAATTCAATTATGGGGAATGGCTAGCAACACCAGTATTGATCTTATACAGAGGGCCCAATCTAAAATTCTTAGGACCATGACGGGAGCACCATGGTATATAAGAAATGAAAACATCCACAGGGACTTAGATGTGACATTGGTAAAGGAAGAGTTCAAGAAAGTCCGTGAGAAATATATTGTTAAGCTGCAAAACCATCCCAATACGCTTGCAAGACAACTTGTGCAGATCCAACCCCGATCCAGGCTCCGTAGAGCTGATCTACCACCCCGCTAAGATGAGTGCCAGTTAACCATGAAGGCTCTCTTGTTGGAGAGCAACTATTTTTAATTTTAGTTATAAGATTTGAATACTTATTTTTAGGCCTATAAAAGGCAGATTCAATAAACTAATAAAAAACGTATAAAAAAAAAAAAAAAAGTTGTAATCAATAGTAATGAAATTTTGAACTTCCATTAAGAGGTAGTCCATCTCCATTTAAAATCGACCACACTTTTGGAAAACTTTTTTTGTGCTCCTCAATTCCCTTTTAATAAGAGCCCAATATCTCTCCACCGGCCTTAGCTCCAGGCAGTTTAGAGGATTTACCTCTCTTGGTACAAATAAAACATTATTGTTCTTGTACCACTCAAGACCTTGCTTACCGTAGTCACAGGATGCCAAATCAGGCCAAAAATAAGTGGACACATTAAGAAGACTTATGAATGGAATCATCCTCTTTTGTAAACATTCCTTGATGTTAATTTCGGTATTTATAGAGCCCTTTGTAACAATGTTTGGCTTCTTTTGCCGCAACTCCATATTGCTTGCCAATATGCAGTTGCGGCAAAAGAAGAACTTTTTGGGAAAATTTTGTCTACTTTTGGGTCCTAAACTTTTCTACAAGATTCCCTCGAGCATAAGCAACATAAAACAAGTAAGAAAGTATGGTCGGTCAAGCCCGACCATATAATACCCTACACTAAGTAAATGAGCAAAAACATTTTTCTTTCCAAATTTCAATAATTTATATTCGTGACCGGTTTTTGGAAGTGGGCCTTATATGAGAGCTATGACCAATTATGGACCGATCACCATGAAATTAAGTGGTGTGAGTAATGTCTGTATGAAAGCTGTTTATGTTGCATTTTATGTGTATACCAAAATTTTTAAGAGATTTATGCTCGTTAAAGTGATTATCGGAAGCAGGCCTTATATGGGAGCTATGACTAATTACAGACCGATCATAATAAAATTTGGTGACATTAATTTTGTATATATAAAACTTATTTGGAGAAAAACTTGTGTAGATACCTATATAAATTAAACATTCATGACCGATAAAGTCCAATTTCGGGAGGACATTTGTTTGGGGGCTAGGTGAAATAATGAACCGATTTCAGCCAGTTTCAATAGGCTTGGTCCTTGGGCAGAAAAAATGATATGTCCCAAATTTTATCGAAATAGCTTCAAGATTGCGACCTGTACTCTGCGCACAAGGTTTACATGGACAACCAGCCAGCCAGCCAGACGGACGGACGGACGGACATCGTTTAATCGACTCAGAAAGTGATTCTGAGTCGATTGGTATACTTTAAGGTGGGTGTTAGACTAATATTTTTGGGCGTTACAAACATCTGCACAAATCCAATATACCCTCCCTACTATGGTGGTGTAGGGTATAAAAAGGGCCATGTTATGGTAGTTTAAAGTCAGGGTACTCCCCAAGTAAAGCCGTTTGGAACACATCGAAATATTCATCGCAGATCTACAAGAGTATATATATTCCGGGTCCTCAAACGACTCTAAGACGACTTAGCTATGTCCGTCCGTCTGTCTGTTTGTTGAAAACAAGTTAGCGACCAAACGAAAGAGATAGCTGGCTTCCATAAATACTCTCTGTTGATGAGGTTTGTTTGGTATCGACAATGGGTATCGAATATAGGTCCATGGATTCACCAAGCCCTCATACAAATATATCCCCGGAATATTGTTTGAGCAGTCATAGTTTCTGAAAAAAGAACACAGATCCACATTGGATGCATTGTCCACAATACCCGAAGTTACTCCAGCTTTTATTTGATTTTTTAAGAACTTTTGTATGAAAAAAACCGAAAAAGCTGAAAAACATGTTTAGTTTTTCACTAAAATATAAAAATATTATTTTAAACTTAAACGACCGTAACACCATTTTCCAACCGATTTTCAAAAAGTGTCTTCATATTTTTGGATTCATTATTATAGAAAATGCAAAACACGAATCCCACTAAGAGACCAAAAAGTAGCTATATTATCAAAAATTTAATTTTTGATAATATAGCTACTTTGCCTTTAAGCACAAAATTTCAACCTCCAATCGTTATCAAATTTTGCTGAAATATTCTGCATTTTAATTTGAGATGATGAAGAACAATTAAAGTGCTTGAAGCTAAATAAAGTCCACCAATGCATTAAAAGTTTGAGAATTCCTAATGCTTAGATAAACCTCCTACTGATGAAAATTACAGCATTTTTTAAATTATGTTGTAAACATTTTATTTAATTAAGGGCCGCACACGATCTGCATCAATTCTATCGATTTTTTTATACTGAAACTTTTAAAAATTTATATATTTTGCTTTCATTTTTATACCACTATAACTTTCAGCCAAAAAGCGTTAACACCATTTAAAATAGGCTTTAAAAGTATACAAAGTCTAGAGACTCTAATTTATGTTGAATGATATCTGTAGGTAAAAAATTGTAAGTAGAGATAATAAATTAGTGAAAAAACTCTTGTAAGTTTCAATACATATTTTTAATTTTTTAACATTTAAGTGAAATAATAGTAACCTAAAATTTCAAACTCAAAGGTTTTATGTGTCATTGATATCATTTTGAAAGACAAAATAAATACAATCTATATGAATTCAGTTCAATGATTCTCCTAAACTGTTGATTTTCCTCATATGTGTTTTTTTACTTCTTTTATATTTCTGGAAACATTTTGATATTTAATAAAGAATTCATTAAAGTTTCCGGTATTTCTGAGTATACAAATTAAAATTATTGAATAGCAACAGGTAAGGGGAAGTTGCCAGTAATATTCTGCAAACATTTTTAATTGAACCTTTATCACAAACAAAAGAAATGCAATTAAGAAGCCACTTAAATTTCTTTCAAAAATTATACAGAAAACGTGCTCTTCAACCACCTCAATTGTTAAACACCAAAAACCTAATTATTTCTTGTACCAAAAGAAATCAAACTCAAAACCTAATTATTTCTTGTAGCAAAAGAAATCAAACTCAGTTCAATGAATCCTAATTATTTCCTCGTATTTTATTAATAAATCAAAAGATAATAGAGCTAATAAAACATGAGTAAACTTCCTTTTCATGATAACAATCTAATAAATAATAAGCCGTTTTCTGTGGAAACTTTAAAACACTACATCTCTCAACAATACATTTACATGATGTCCTTAAGCGTTTTTCAACTTACATTTATAAATAGTAGTTGCCTCCTGAATACATTCTATTTTATATAACACAAACTTTGTTTTAATTTGGTACAATAAAATAAATGAAATTATTTTATGCTTTTCATCAACAAGTAAATAAAAATTAATGTACAAAAACAACGGGAAACAAAAATTAATGAAATAAAAGAAGAAGTTAAAGGAGAAGCAAGTTAAAATTTCGTGTCGGCTGGAGTCGAATTTCATAAACCTACACAAAATTTTGTCCATGTTTCGAGCTAAAATTTAATATATTTTTTGGGTGCAGTGTTTGAGATTGCATTGTGTAGGTCGAAAAATCTGTACAGTTTATTAACTAAGACAATAATGTCCAACATACAGTTTCGTAAAAATAAACAGGTAGTATCTGGCGTAATAACAAACTTTCTGAAACTAAAAGGCAAGGTGAATTTTTTTATATAAAAAATATATATTTCTTAATCCATTATTAATGTAGGGGTTTTATAATAAATATTTTTCATAAAAAATATTTTTTGTATAAAAGGTACCAAAAAAGGATCAAATATCAAAAAAGTACCAAATTCCGTTTAAAATTTTTCCAGAAGGACTACAATTCCATTTAAATGTAATTTCTTGGATAGGGATACAAAAAAGTACGAAAACCCCGTTTTTGTTTAATACCCTTAAAAGTACAAAAATCAAAAAGTACCACACACCTGTCCACATGGATTTTGCATAAATTCAGATTAAGTTGGACATTTGGTGCTAGCTTTAGTAGTTCCGTTTGTACCTCCTTAAAATTCGAATTGACAATAATTCCTTCATAGTGGTTAACACGTCGGGGGAGGTTACTTTATACACATTTTATATTCAAGATTGGGAAAAATGTTTGTATGGGAAAATTCGAAAATCGGTTTTACGAATGGACCGCATGTACCTAGTGTAACTTTTTAGGTGTCTAAAACCATATTCAGAAAATTTGGCTTTCCAGTAAAGCTAGTTTGGAGCTAATCGGTTGGATAGTTTCAGCGTATATAACGGACATAGATAGAACAATTTTTTGTATAGATAGAACAATTTTTAGTACCAACTGAATGGAACATAAAGACCAAATTATTTTTCAGATACTCGTATTTTTGCAAAATCTATTCCACTCTATAGGCGTACAAATGTCACGTACTATGACGTGGAATTGTCCATATATTCAAAGGTTGCTTATGTAATACTTTAAAAAAGGAAATTACCACTCAATAACAATTTACAATTTATGGAAAGTATGGTAAACTACCATCTTGTTGAATATTTGATTTCAAAACTGTTTCAGGACCGCCTAAAAGAGAGGACAATAATAATTCATTGAATCATTGTCGCAATATGGGTAATTTTTTACTTACAAAATTCTCTACCTAGAATACCCAGTCGGAGTTCCAAAGAAGGTATTCGGTTCTATGAAAATAAGTAAGCATTCACCATGGTCTTCATGATCAGAAACTCCTCACAATTTTCATAAGGAAATTTATCG
Source organism: Calliphora vomitoria (assembly GCA_942486065.2). NCBI lineage: Eukaryota > Metazoa > Arthropoda > Insecta > Diptera > Calliphoridae > Calliphora > Calliphora vomitoria. The sequence continues at coordinate 40,423,524 of OW818029.2, forward strand.
GACTTTATCTCATAAAAGGATAAATATTCGGCGCACAGTGGCTCAGGTTAGTTTTTCATCGACCAAAACTCTGTAACTTTTGAACCGTTAGAGATATTTTAGATGGACAGATAGATATCTTCTTGAATTTTTCGAATTTTCTTCAGTTTTAACTTTATTAAAATCGGTTTAGCAGTTGTTGAGAAATTTAAGGTTAAAGTTGAACTTTTAATTTTTGTATAGCATTTAGTATGAAAATGCGACTTTTTTTATTTTTTACTTAAGTAACAATAAAAGAAAATTATAACTATTATTCATTCGGTTGGAAAATAGCCTGCAAATATTCCATATTTAGTTCTAAATTATTTCTGTCCTTTAGCACCTCTTTTGCTTCTTCATCTAAGTCCCGTTGTTCTATTTCCAATTGACTTAAATAGATCTTTATTTGTAGAGTTTCGTGATGTTTTCTTGTATTGTGCTCTCTATAAAATCTGTAATCTGTAATCCTTATTCCTTTTTGTCCTGGACTTCCTCTGGTAGATTGTTTCTTGCTCACAAGTACATCGATAATTGTTTTAAATCTTAAAATAAGATTTATATCAACACCTGTTATTTTAGATGCTATTTCAGGATCTGAAAAGAATCTGATCCTTGTTTTGCTTGATCTATTATCAATCCATATTTGAGAAATTCGTCCTGAACATGTTTCTTTTTTAAACTTCTTAGCTCCTTATTGATGTCGTTGTTTCTTATTGACCATGTGGGTCCAAAATCCAAATCATAACTAATTTTTAGTATGTGTTCCGTGAATCGTATTCCTGTATGTAGCGGTGATAATCCAAATTCATATGCATCAGTATTATGTAAGGATTTTTCCGGCACTTGGTTAATGGCTTGATGTGGTTTGACATATAATGCAGCTGGAGCAATTCTTTGTGTCGGTCATAGCCTGCCTACTTTTCCACCTATCATCGTTAGCATTAATTTATAGCTTACTTCAATTGTCTGGCCGTCAATCTCTAATTCGAATGGCTGTAGTGTTACAATTTGGGCTCTAATATCACTGACTTCTTTTTTAATGACTTCAAGAGTTTCCTTTTTAAATTCAAATTTAATTGGTCTGCAGTATTTTGTAGAAGATGGTGTTTGGATTTTTCCAAATATCCTTTGTATGGATCCTACTGGTCGAATGCTCCGAGTCTTCCAAATTGTTTATCAATCGCAATGGTACGAATAACACCATGAACATATCTGTGTCTGAAGTATTTTCACATACATATTGCTTGTATTGTTTTTGTCCAGAAGAACCATCACATCCCAATTTGCAAAAGAGAGTTAACTTACAGTTTCCATATTTCTTCAAATCATTTCCTTTAAATGAAAGTAGTGCATCTGCCGAAATCGATGTGATTGTAATAGTGTCCACTGGTGGCAAACAATCCTTCTTAGCAGCGGTTATATGATGATATGATGGATAGAGATTTGATAGATAGAGATTATATAATATACTAAATATACCTATCACAACTTATATTGCTTGGTGTATTTATATTTGTGTCATGTGAACAGGTAAAATTAATAAGCAGGAATAACGGGTACAGTGACAAATCATACCAGTTTTGAAAGACTATTATCCTACCAACATAATAAAAAAAATCATCCAATTATCAATAATAGTTTGCGAGTAATGATAATTTACTTCTAATCAAATTTACAAAAATCAAATTTTTTTTAAAATGACATAAAATATTTGACTTAACAGCATCCCACGCACACAATTAACAATATTTTTATCTAATTGTTTGGTTACCTTAGTAAGCATTGATTACTATTGAATGGCATTAAAATTTTTGAAATCGGAGTTAACAAAAAGTGGACTTTTGGCCGATGAAATTGAGATCTGAGCCACAGTGCGGTGTCACAAAATAACTGTCCATAAACTTTCACTAACATAAATAATAATGTATGAAATGTATGCTTTTCATTGTAACTATTATGTATTCATAAATACTTATAACAAAATTCTTGGAGTCCCACAATACAAAGACTATTTCGTTGTGTGACAAACGCAAAGACAAACTAAATACACTCCCCCACATTGTATTTGATGGTTGATATAAAAACGAAATAACATATATACGGACTAACAATTGCTGTGGTTAAACTGGCAGAAAAATAAAACAATAAAACATTTTAAGCGTTAATAATTCACAAAGTTAAATTAACTTTAATGTAACAATTCTAACGAAATGTAATTATGTACCTACAATTGTTGCACTCTATCTGTGTGTTTGTAAAACAAACGCATAAATTCTTACTTTGTATCTTGACTAACATACAACTATATATATATATACATACATATATGTACAATGTACATGTATAGTTGTTATTTTCATATTTATGACTGGCTTTGTATGAATGTGTAGTAGGGTGACACTTATTTAGCATTTTTATACCCAAGTTGGGGTGAAAGACAACACACTGAAATATTCGTCGCAGACCCACAAACGTATACATATAAGGACTGAGATTGAAACATCTTTAACATACATATATGTTAATAAAAGTGAAATCACTAAACTTACAGTTTTGAATCTTTTTTTATTTGATTTAAATTATTGTTACAATTTACAAAAAAAAATATTTTTATAGCTCTAATCACTAATGATGAAATTTTGAACCTTTTTTGAAAACTCTTTCATTATGGTTTTTATAGTGCTTTATGTCACTTTGTTCGAACAGATTGTCCATCTCCGTTTAAAATCTACCACACTTTTGGACACTTTTTTTGTGCTCTTCAATTCTCTTATAACAAGAGCCCAATATCTCTCCACTGGACTCAACTCCAGGCAGTTTGGAGGAATTGCCTGTCTTGGTACAAATACCACATTATTGTTCTTGTACCACTCAAGACATTTCTTACCATAGTGACAGATGCCAAATAAGGCCAAAAATAAGTGGACACATTAAGAAGTCTTATGAATGGAAACATTCTTTTTTGTAAACATTCCTTGATGTAAATTTCGATATTTATAGAGCCCTTTGTAACAAATGTTTGGTTTTTTTTTGCCACAACTGCATATTGCTTGCCATACCAAGAACTTTTTGGGAAATTTTGTATGCTTTTGGATCCTAAACCTTCTTCAACATTCCCTCGAGCATCTGCAACATAAAAAAATTTACCCAGAAGCTGCGAAAAATTTTCCATACCTACATTTCGTCATCCATTATACAGCAGGTATATTTTTTGTATAAAATTTGACTTCAATTTCCGTGATCTGTCTTTGGCCTCTAAATTTTTAGCAGCGTTCCTGTCAGTAACTTTTTGAGCCTTGTATGTTTTTAAACCTCCATTGGCTTTAACTTTTCGTAACAAATAGAACGAGTACTGAGCTAACCGGGCTGCTTTCCTACCGGATGTGTTGGGAGCTTTTTTTAAAATGCTTTCCATTTTTTTGGCTTTAGAAACATCGTGTGGACCATTCCTTCTACCTGAGCCAGGTTTTACATCAACGGACAAGTTCTCCCGTTACTGTTTAATAACATTGGAAAAAGTTTGATAGCAATTCTATGATTGTTTGGCCAACTTTTTGTAGGAGCAAGTTGAGTTTTTTTAAATATTTAATAATTTTAGTAAGCACTTTTTTCTGGTCACTCATTTTAAGCAGATTAACAAGTGATATGCTTTACAAAGGTAACTTGATCAAAAAAAAAAAAAAAAAACCAAATAATACTTGGGTTAAAAGTGTTAATGAAAAACGTGTGTTAAGAATTTTACGATCTCAGTATGTATATTCTGTGTCGTTATGAATTTCTAATACAATCTAGCTATGTCCGTCCGCCTGAAATTGTCCACAAATACCCTCTGTTGATAACTTTTGTTTGATATTGAAAACGGGCAATATCGATCCATGATTTTTTAGCCCCTATATGAATGTCCCCCCGGAAGACTGTTTGAACAGTCATAAATATGTTGATTTTACGGCAGTCGAATATAACACTCTTACTTGTTGCATTTTCGATGCATCTAAGGTCTAAAATTGTTCTTCATCATCTAATAACCAAATTATAATTTGAGCAAACTCAGATCACTTGTTGGGGTTAAATAAATATAATATATAAAAATTTCTGATATCGTTAACCCATTCTTATTCGATACCATAACATCGTAAAATTGTATGTCCGTCACAAATCCCAAATTTTACATTTTCAAAGATTTTTTAAACGAAATTTTAAAAAATGAAAAAACTTGATTCCGATTTTAATAAACACCAAATTGGAATTAAAAGCTGAAATATTAACAGTTGCACCTATTATGGGTTAACGTGGGACAGTAGGGGAAATGAAAAAAAGTGGAAATAAATCTGTAACTTCTAAACAGATAGCCTGATTTTAATAAAGTTTCCCATGGCTATAGAGGAGGTGTAGGTATGTTTAAGGTTTCAATTTCGGCTTTTAACACCAAGGCAACCGAGCCACAGTGCCCCAAAGTGGGGCACCTCGGGTATGTCAAAAATTAAAAATGATGCCAATTTTTTTTTTTGCGATTCGATTTGGAAGATTTTAATATTTATGGAGATCTACAAAAAACATTGCTTTAGCCATATATTATCTCTTATAGTTTACTAGTTATCCGCATTTGGAAAGTAACATTTTATTGTTTTAACCTACCTTTGTCTACTTTTTTGCTAATAACGGATCCAATTCTTTCTTGATTTGCTTGAATTAACAACAAATTTATTAATAATAGTAAGAAGCAATTATTTGAAAACCTTTACTAAGTCAAAAGTGAAATTTAAAAAAAATAAAAAAGTCGTGTGCCCTCTTTCCAAAAATATACAAAATTTATAAAAATTAAAAAATTATAGAAGAATTTTTCCAAAAATATGGGAAAAAAAATTTAAATTTTTAAAATGCAATAAAAGTTTTGTTTATGAATCGTTTTTAATGAAATTTTACACTTATATAGAGACTTTTGATCGAAATACAAAAATTAAAAGAAAATTAGTCAGTTGTTTTTGACAATTCCCAAAAAACTTTTAAAAAGTCCCAAAATTGTGATTTTTTGACTTTTGGATCTGTTAAAGGCACCAAACTTGGGGCTATGAATTCCCTTTGCACAATATTGAAGAATATATTGGGACATACAAAACAGGTCTTAAATTTTTGAAAGCAGCTATGCGATTTGAGAAAATGTTGTTAAAGTTAAAATTTACTTAAAAAAATAGGTCTACTTCGGAAGACTCTGGACCATGCAATAATACGAATTTTAATATTATTTTACTTTTATAATACTTCCCGTAATGTTATCTTTCAGGAAGGTATAAATACATTAATTATCTTTTTCTTATTTTCTGTAAAACTTAAAATTAATGTAAGTACTTTTTAAGAAAAAAATTGCGAAAAAACTACTTTTTTATTTTTTAAGTTTGAAAGCACATAACTTTTGACTCAGTAGGGGTTTCTTGTCTTACTATTATTAATAAATTTGTTGTTAATTCAAAAAAATATATTTCAAGAAAATCGAGAAAGAATTGGATACGTTATTAGCAAAAAAGCGGAAAAAGTTAGTTTAAAAAAATAAAATTTTTCAAATGCGAATAACTCGTAAACGATAAGAGACAGTTTGTAGATCTGGTCGTGTAGATTCCATGTATATTGAAATCTTTCAAATCGGATCGCAAACAAAAATTTGGCACCAAATTCAAAACTTAAACATATCAACAACTCCTGTATAGCCGTGGGAAATTTTATTAAAATCGGGCTATTTGTGTAGAAGTTAAAGATTTATTTCCACTTTTTTTCATTTCCCCCACTGTGCGTGGGGTCCGGTTTGAAATTTCAGCATTTTCAAAATTGTTTCTTAAAAATAAATTTCGTAACTTATTTTCTAATATTTATTTTCAGAATGCTTCTTTGGATCATTAATTATGATTTTGTAATTTTAAATTTCCAGGACATTTTTAACCCTGTTATATATGGGGTCAAAATTGTCCAAGACAATTTTATATTTATTAGAATCTAAATTTTGTATAAGTTTTTTTATTTCATAAAAAAAATTTTGAAAATGTACAATTTGGATTATAGAAAGATTTTTTAAAATTATAATGGGCTATCGATTTTTTTTTACTCAAAACACGAAACATCTAATAAAATGAGCAACCTCTAATGCTATCCGATTTTGCACATATTCTCAGCACTTGATTTCTAGATGATGAAAATCCAATTTTAGACCTTGGAAGTATCTCATAAAAGCCAAATAAGGGCTACCCTAGTATGTAGTGTTCATACAAACAGTTGAGAGAAAACAAAATAAACAACAAAGAATGAATACAAATGTAACAAATTATCACCAAAGGGAATACTATTTTTTATTTACACACACATATACTCATCCTAGAACGCAATTACAAATCGACAGTTTATTTGAAGGAAGGTGTATACAATTGTTTGCGTAAAGTTATAATCAATTTACTGTATAATACGAGCAAAGTTTGAAAAATCTCTTAAAATTGTGATTGGTCTCGTAACGCTTAAACTAGGCCTGTTTCTCTAATGTCTTATTACTTTGCTGACACAAATTTATATTGTTAGGTCATTTGACAAGTTTGTACAAGGTGTTATGCAGAGAAAAGTCAATTGGAGATCTAGCGTGAAGTCAGTCTTCAATTATGTGTCAGTCACATTTAAGTCTATTGGAAATTTAATTGTCAAAAATTGTTCTTTTGTAATGCGGAGTAACTACGGCCTGGGTGACGAACATATTAAAATAACTAGTCACATAACTAGTTCTGTAACTAGTGGTGTGCCAAATGTTGTGTATAAATACTAGTCCGAAATATTTAGCAAAACTGCTGGGCATTTATTTAACTTCACTCATGGAATATATATCATGCGCTTCACTTAAAACATATTTACTTTTAGGGTTAACTTATTGCTTCCTTTTATTTCTAATACTTAATTTAAGTTTTTATTGTTAATGATTGTGAGTAACATAGTACCATCTTGGATTCTGAAATGACTTTTAACATTAACCACGTAGTTTTCCCAGCCGTATGAAGCATGAAATGAAATTTTCTAATGTAATAAAATATTAATTACCAAGTTAAGTTAATTTCTTAAAAGTAACCATTTATTTGTTTTATTTACCCGTATTATACGAATTCTTTTTTATTTTATTTCTTTATAAAAATCCAATTATCATAAAGTTAATATTGTTGTGGTACCAAGAAAATGTATATATTTATTTTATGAATAGGCCAGCTATTGTATGGCTTGTTTCTTTAATTGTATAGAATTTAATTATTAGCTGTCTTGATTGTTGGTAGACAATAATGCAATTGTTTAACATTGGACTCAAGCATTTTTAATTCAGCACTGAATAAAATAAGCCAAATCTACACAAAATATTAAAAATTTCAAAGACGTACAGAATATAATAAACAGTGTGCTGAAATTTTCGTCTAAAATACCAAAGGTGGGAGTGCAAAACCGATAAGGGAGTGGGTCAATTAGTCCGCGACTTTTTGAATTTCCCGGCATTGATAGCATGTGAAAAAATGAGAATTTCGTTTGCACATTAGTGACTACTTCTTGTTTCCAAACCTAAAGAAATATCTCGTCGGTAAGAGATTTGATTCCAACGATGAAATCATATCACAAAAAAATACCTATTTTGATGACCTAGACAAATCTTATTTTTTGGAAGGGATAAACTAATTGGAGAAACTTTGGACAAAGTGCATAGAACTCAAACCAAAAACTTGGTCTTTTTGACCTACCCTCGAACTGTGATGTATTATAAATCACTCATATTATTCTTTTACCAAATTGAGCTTTTTGTTTTAAAATCCAAATGCAGAGAGTCTCCAATGCATTTTTTCAGCATTCAGTGATGAACACATTCTAACATTATATAATCCCTTTCATCTCAAAACCACTCCTAAACCAGGGGTTTTCACAAGCTCTTGCTTCACTTTCCCTATATCATTGAAAACTCGCCCAACTATTTAATATTCTTGTGTACAAAGCAAAGCTTAGTGTAAAATTTTTTTTTTTCATATTTTAAATATTAAGGGCTTTATTCATAAACAATTTTAAAATCAATTTTTTTATGGAAATTGTTGCTTAAAAACATTTGGTCAATTCACAAGGTCTCTTATCAGTCATATAGTCATAATGTCATAATATATCACGACTCGGCGGCTCGGCTTTACCTACTCTTAGGCATTCGGCGTTGGTCTCTGCTGGTTCGTTACGATAACACAATAAACATAGCATAGAAAGTAGTATTATTTTAGGACATTGTTTGTTTAAAATATTAGGACATTACGACAATATGAATTGACAAATTGTTTAAATTAAATTTTTTTATGAATAAGGGGGTAAATATTTATAAATTTTTGCTGTTTTGTTATTAATTTAGTATGTTTTATAATGATAAATAACTAAATTTTTTTGGAATTTAGCATATTTGCTAATACTTTTTTTAGTGTACTTAACACAAAAGTAAACTTCCGATGTTTTTTGGCTGTAATTAAAAAAAAAAAAAAAAATGAAAAACTTTGATTCTTCTTGTGGATTATTTTTATTTGGTCTTTTAATTTTTTTTACATCAAGTCGAGAATATGATGTCATGTAAATGGCCGCCGCCACAGTTGATTGTCATTTGAGCCCTTTTTATGGCATTTTCCATCACTTTGGCCAAAACTTCCGCCGATAGGTCCTCACATTCTTGACGGATATTGTATTTAAGAGCTGCAAGAGTCTGAGGCTTATTGACATAAACCCGCGACTTCAAAAAGCCCCACAAAAAGAAGTCTGGAGCGGTCAAATCAGGCGATCTTGCTGGCCAGTGCAAATCGCCAAAACGGGAGATTAGGCGCCTGGGAAATGCATCCTTCAGCATATCGGTTGTGGCACGTGCAGTGTATGCTGTTGTACCGTCCTGTTGGAAGCACATGTTTTCCAATCCCAATTCATCAAGTTGCGGCAAAAAGAACTCGTTGATCATTGCTCTGTAGCGCTCACCATTCACAGTAACCGTTTGGTCCGCGACGTCTTCGAAGAAAAAAGGTCCGATGACTCCTCCAGCGAAAACAGCACACCATACAGTGACTTTGAGCGGGTGTAATGGCTCTTCGTGGGTTATACGAGGATTTTCAGTGCCCCAGAAGCGTAAATTTTGCTTATTTACGTACCCGCTAAGATGGAAATGGGCCTCATCACTCATGATTATTTTTGATGAAAAATCATCTTCCTCTTGGTGGTGATTAAGGATGGCTTGAGCGTATGTTAGACGCGATTGGCGGTCAGCAGCTAACAGCTGATGCACCGTCTGGACTTTGTACGGAAACATCTTCAAATCTTGTACCAAAATTCGCCGTAAAGACCGTCGACTGATACCCATTTGCGTGGCACGTCGTCTGGTCGATGTCGACGGCGCTTCCATCGGCTACAGCAGCAATATTCTCTGCAGAACGGCTACTTCGGGGTCTGTCACGCCTGGCAGCATCTCGTGTTGTGCCAATCTCTTCGAGGCGAGCGGCTAAACGTCGCAGTATTTCACCAGTAGGCGTTGGACGGCCAGGAAATCTGCGACGAAATTCACGTTGTGCCAAAGTCACCGACCGATTATTGGTAAAATAAATAGCCAGCAATATTCCGCGTTCTGGAGCAGTGTAGCGTAACGTTGTTTATTAACGTGTATTTCGCATGTGTTTACTACATAAATGTCAAAACAGAACTGACATTAGGGGCCAATGGCAAAATTTATAGCATTTTCTGATAGGAGGATTACTTTTGCGCCACCTTGTATTTATTAAAGTAATAATACATTTGCAATTTTGACTAAAATAAAATTGAATACCACAAAATGGACATAGTATTTTTGTGTACCACAGTATGACAACGAGAAACAAAATAAACAATTGTAAACTTTATTTCACTTATTCTATAAATTTTTATTAAAAATAGACTTAGCACGTTTGCACATTAAGCTTACGTCATAATATGCGCAGCTATATTGGCCTGACTTTTTTCTTCTGAATTTTTCAAATGACAATTAAAATAGGTGTTTAGATTTGCACATTTTCCTTTGGGATCGTTCAAATTCACCGGAATGGCATCTGCGGCATCTTGACATAATATATAAGCGCAACCAGTATCCCATAAATTTCGCCTTGCCTCAACTTTCCCCAAAAGTTTGATGATATTTCCACATTTTAGCGATAGGGCCTTGATTTTTGACCACCTTTAGAGCCTGTTGGAAAGTCAAGGAAAGGAAAGTCAAGTCAGTTGGCTCATATCTGCAATTTATCACGCAGGTTTCATTAATTGAAATGTCGCTATCCATTTTTTTTATTAAATATGTTTTCCAATTTTGTTTCACTTTTTTTTTTAATAACACTACTACGAACTTTTGTTTATTTTTAAATGGTCTGACAATGATGCCATTGACAGATGCATAAACTTTGCACATCGACCAATAAAAAATGTCTGAAAATTATCTAACAATGGCAACATAATGTATTCACACGATTGTCATATGTCTAACAATGTTATTGTCTTACAATATACTGACATTGCTTTTTTTGACAACTTTGCTAGATATAAATTGTAAGTCCTAGCGGTTGTTAGACATTTTCTGAACATTCTTCTATCAATATTGTTAGATCTGATAGCCGTCTATACTTAGCTTTAGCAAAATCTATGAAGATATAAATTTAAAACTCTATTTTTGTGTCGATAAAATTTAAGAAATTTTGACAGAAGGATCTCTAAATTTAATAAGTAAAGTTGTGAAACATTTTTTCACATTTTTAATATGGGTTGATGTAAAAGCCTAATCGAATCAAAATTACTTTACTTTATCATACCAAAGAACTTACATCCAAAACTAAATCTCTTCTTAAATGTTATTTTAAAACTCGTTAAAGAAAAACAAAATTTAAGTTTACTTTTTTCTATATACATACGTATTTTAAAAAAACGCCGTAAATTTGTTACAAAAAGTTTTGTATACATTTTTATTTGTTAAGGCGAAATACTGTCAACACAATGCATTCGTAAGCAAAAAAAAAAAAAAAAAACCAACCAACATACTCAAGCAAACAGCACATAAATCTACGCTCCAATTATTGTGGCAATGTCCACTTTACAAAAAAAAAAAAAAAAAAAAAAAAAAACTGAAATGGGAAAAAATGGAAACAAATTTCTAATGCGATAACATGACAGCTTGCATCACAACAACAATAAAGGCAGCAATACAGAAAAAAAGTGTATTAAAACAAAACGACATTTGAAACAACAACAGAAAGAAAAAAAATTAAGTTTACGTTAAAAAAAAAAAATAATAATAATAAATAAAACTGCTGGCAAAATAGAAGAAAAAAAAAAGCAAACGAGATGAGTACAATACGTAAGCAAAAGAATATAAAAATGAAATCCTTTCCTTTGGCTACAAATGTCCTGTTTTTTATTGTTCAAACAGTTTTATTTTTGTTGCCATTGTTGTTTATTCAGTGATGCTTAGGTTCTTTTTTGAAAAACAAAAAGAAATAAAATTTTTGTTTTGTATTGCAGTCATATTAACAGAAAAATCAGCAGCAAGAAAAAAAAAAAAATAAAAAAAAAAATTAAGAATAAAACTGAAAAACGCTTGACAAGTGTACAAAAAGGCAGTGAGTGAGAGAGTAAGTGTTTGCCTCATATTTTATGACAATATTTAACAAAAACAAAAAACGGAAACGTAATGCCATACAAAATAAACTCTCTACTATGCATCCAATACATATTGTGTCTTAACCAACCATCCGACCGAAAGACCGACCAAACAACCAACCAACCAACGTGTTAATATCATACAACAGCATTTTCACTGCATCACAAAAGTTTAAATCTTCTTTTTTTTTGTTTTCGTCAAAGTATTTCTCATCTTTATCATGCTGTTTTACGTTTTTCTACTTTAGTTAGAATTTCTACAGTAAAAATGTGTTTAATTGTTACTGCAGGACAATACGCTTCTGGACATAAGTGTTTGTGTATGTTTGTATGCATGTGCCACATACATTCACATCGTGTACGGATATATGGTAATGTGTGTTTGTATGTGTAAAGAAATAAATTTAAAACAAGAAATAAAAATTTTCAATTTTATGTTAACATTAAATTACTTTAGGAGAGTTACTTTAAAATTACTTATGTTTTTATAGAGGTCTAGTTATGTCATAAAGATTGGATTAAAACGTACAAAAGGCATTTTTAACACATGAACCACACCATGTACACATAGAAGTATAGGTTCTATATAGTAAAACTGTCCACAAAGTTTTTCATATCCTGGTTGTTTGTGCTTTGTAAAGGACTTTAATATTTCAGGTATAATATTTGTTTATATCTTATTATAGGACTGAGATCGAAAAAACCTTAACATACGTTTTTCATAAACACTTTTAGCACAAGTATTATTTGATTTTTTTTATCAAGTTACTTTTGTAAAGTATGTCAGTTATTATGTTTAATGTCAATTATGTTCATTTGTTGTTAATCTGATTAAAATTAGTGACGAGAAAAAAGTACGTACTAAAATTATTAAATATTTTCAACAAAACCCAACTTGGTCCTACAAAAAGTTGGCCAAACAATCAAAGGTCTGCCGTCAAACTGATTCCAATATTATTAAACAGTATCGGGAGAACTTGTCCGTTGACAGAAAACCTGGTTCATGTAGATGTTTCTAAAGCCAATAAATAGAAAGCATTAGGTTAGCTCAGTACTCGGACTATTTGGTACGAAAAGTTAAAGCCAATGCTGGTTTAAAAACATATAAGGCTAAAAAAGTTCCTGACAGGAACTCTGCAAAAATTCAAAGGCCAAAGACGGAGCCAATGCAGGTTTAAAAACATACAAGACTCAAAAAGTTCCTAACAGATACCATGCTAAAAATTTAGAGGCCAAAGACAGAGCACGGAAATTGAAGTAAAATTTTATACAAAAACAAGTACGAGAACTATATTCGGCTGTGCCGAATCTTATATACCCTTCACCAAATTATTCTTTAAAATAAACGTTTTAATTATTTTTAGATAAACAAAATTAAAGAAATTCTTTTTTCAAAATTTAAATTTTTTTTTTAATTTTTTTCCAATTTTTTTAAAATTTTTCACTAATAAATTAAAAAAAAAAAAATTTGAGAAAAAAACTTTTTTTTGGTAAAAGAAAATTCGGGTTAAAATACATTTTTCCTGATTTTGACTCATTGTAGGTCCAAATTACTATAGCCTTATATATATCGTTGCAATGGACTTTGAAATATCTATATCATTAGATATCCATATTGTCTATATTAATGACTTAGTAATCCAGATATCGAGGTTGTCCCGGTTTTTTACTTATATTTCAGCCATTTGTAGACCGATTTTCTCGATTTTTTATAGCGACCGAGCTGGAAGAATTCCCGATATATTGATGTATCAATAATGTTTGTAAGTTATTTGTGGGCTACGGGCTACGGCTTTCAACATACAGACGGACAGACGGACATGGCTATATCGACTTCGCTATCTATAACGATCCAGAATATATATACTTTGTGGGGTCGCAAATGAAAAATGTGGAAATTACAAAAGAAAGGACAAACTTATATATACCCTTACCACTCATGGTGAAGGGTATAAATATACCTGCTGCATAATGGATGAAGACACGAACGTAGTTTAAAATTTTTCGCAGCTTTCCGGTCAATATTTTGTAGAAAAGTTTAGGACACAAAAGCAGAAAATTGTCCCAAAAAGTTCTTGGCATGGCAAGCAAAAAGGTGCCCAAAAGTGTGGTAGATTTGTAACGGAGATAGACTACCTGTCCGAACAAAGTGACAGAAAGCTCTATAAAGACCTTAATGGAAGGATTTCCAGAAAATTTTCATAAATTCATCACTATTGATTAGAACTACTACAAAAATAATATTTTTAGTAATTGTGATAATAATTTTAATCAAGTGGTTTAATTTTTATTAACATATACATATGTATGTTTAGATTTTTTCGATCTCAGTCCTTAGCTAATAGTGTAAAATTGCGCAGTTTTAATTCTGTACAACTTTTTAGTCGCTCATCCAATTTTTACAATATTGGTCTCATAGTAATCGTAAAGTACCCTAGTTTTAAAATGTTTTCCTAAAGCTCATTTTGTATCGAACACGGGATATTGAACAACAAAAATTGTCACTGAACAAAAAATATCTTAAAAAACCATTTTCTATTTGCTAAAGATTTTCGTCAATTATAAGCGATTAGGTGTTAAATAACACATTAATAATTTAAAGTGGGAACATGAGGTGATCGTGAAATAATAAACATTTCGAAGAATAATCAAAAAACTTTGTAATTAGTTGTCCGAGTTTTATAAACTTAGCCTTACATAAATAATGGAGACTTCAGTTTTCAAAGTACTATCAACAAAAACAGAGATCTGGTTGATAAATACTAGAACGAGATACTTAAATTTAATGGCCCTTAGAGCTTCTAAAGATTTTTCAAATGATATGATCTATTCACATTGCAATCATACATCAAGCTCGGTTCACCATGTGAAAAAATATGAAATATGTTCGCTTGTTTTTAAAATGGCACAAAAACGTAAACATTTTAAGAAGTTCAAAGAACTCATTTAGAGATTTTTACATTTCTTAACATAGCCATTACTAAGTTGCATACCAACTTAGTAGTACCAAATTCTATTTGATGTTCAATTTGGCCACAGATTTTATATTTTATCCTAGATTCATCATGCAGCTAACTAACGTGCATTTGAGTTAAATAAAGGATATGTATTGTACAACTCTTACAAATAATGCTGACTTAGATCATATTAAAAAAATAAAAGCCTTTCAATCTACTAACAATGAAATAATTAATTTATAATATAACAAAATTTCTTATAAAAAAACGCAATAATGAAATTAAACTTGAGGCAAATAAAAAGATAATTTTATTAAAATTTCGTTAAGTTGTTTTTACTTGTTCATTAAAAATTATCAATTAATATACAAAAATACTTAAATTTTCAAAAACTAGACTTCATTACCTATCCACTGATATATAATATGTAATATCTAACTACTAGTTATATGCTAAAATAACACATGTAAATCACACCTAGTGAAAAATTTCCTCTATAACTATTTACTAATAACACTTTAATGCTTACTATGCACTTCTCATTTTTACATGTACCATTTTTTTTTTGTTGGAGACTGCTTTGTTGTTGTTGTTTTTTGTGAGTGCTTGTGCGTTTTAGTTAGTTTGGTCAAATGAATGTCTTAACTGAGCTTAAGTAAACTTTTATTGACGACAGATTCAACTTCTTTGAAAAACGTTGATCATGTTAATAGATTTGAGACTCTTGGGTTCATACAAATTTATATAAGTTAATGATAGCAAAAAATTTATTTTTCAATAAAAATTTTTTACAAAAAAAAATAAACGAATTTTTACTAAAAATTTATTTTTTTCTAAAAATTAAATTTTTTAACAAAATGAAATTTTTCACTAAAAATTAAATTTTTTTAAAAAAATTAAATTTTTTACCAAAAATTAAATTTTTCACTAAAAATTAAATTTTTCACTTAAATGAAATTTTTTACCAAAAATTGAATTTTTCACTAAAAATTAAAATTTTTTACCAAAAATTAAATTTTTTATTAAAAATTAAATTTTTTTACAAAAATGAAATTTTTCACTAAAAATTAAATTTTTTACCATAAATAAAATTTTTTCACTAAAAATTAAATTTTTCACTAAAAGTTCAAATTTTTCACTAAAATCAAATTTTTTTTTCTAAAAAAAAAATAAAATCGTTTGTCGACCAAAAACGGTTTTGTATTGAAAAACGTATTTTTTAGTGAAAAAAAAAACTTTTTTTTAGAGAACAAACGGTATTTTAATGAACGGTTTACTTTGATAAATATCCAACTCGTATCTCACTCGTGTTTCTTTTAGTCGTGATTTTTTGGGTAAATATGATATACAAGGTGGCGCAAAAGTAAATTTCCGATGTTTTTTGGCTGTAATTAAAAAAAAAAAAAAATGAAAAACTTTGATTCTTCTTGTGGATTATTTTTATTTGGTATTTTAATTTTTTTTGCATCAAGTCGAGAATATGATGTCATGTAAATGGCCGCCGCCACAGTTGATTGTCATTTGAGCCCTTTTTATGGCATTTTCCATCACTTTGGCCAAAACTTCCGGCGATAGGTCCTCACATTCTTGACGGATATTATCCTTAAGAGCTGCAAGAGTCCGAGGCTTGTTAACATAAACCCGCGACTTCAAAAAGAAGTCTGGAGCGGTCAAATTAGGCGATCTTGCTGGCCAGTGCAAATCGCCAAAACGGGAGATTAGGCGCCCGGGAAATGCCGTTGCACCGTCCTGTTGGAACCACATGTTTTCCAATCCCAATTCATCAAGTTGCGGCAAAAAGAACTCGTTGATCATTGCTCTGTAGCGTTCACCATTCACAGTAACTGTTTGGCCCGCGACGTCTTCGAAGAAAAAAGGTCCGATGACTTCTCCAGCGAAAACAGCACACCATACAGTGACTTTGAGCGGGTGTAATGGCTCTTCGTGGATTACACGCGGATTTTCAGTGCCCCAGAAGCGTAAATTTTGCTTATTTACGTACCCGCTAAGATGGAAATGGGCCTCATCACTCATGATTATTTTTGATGAAAAATCATCTTCCTCTTGGTTGTGATTAAGGATGGCTTGAGCGTATGTTAGACGCGATTGGCGGTCAGCAACTAACAGGTGATGCACCGTCTGGACTTTGTACGGAAACATTTTCAAATCTTGTACCCAAATTCGCTGTAAAGACCGTCGACTGATACCCATTTGCGTGGCACGTCGTCTGGTCGATGTCGACGGCGCTTCCATGAAATCCTCGGCTACAGCAGCAATATTCTCTGCAGAACGGCTACTCCGGGGCTAAACGTCGCAGTGTTTCACCAGTAGGCGTTGGACGGCCAGGAAATCTGCGACGAAATTCACGTTGTGCCAAAGTCACCGACCGATTATTGGTCAAATAAATAGTCAGCAATATTCCGCGTTCTGGAGCAGTGTAGCGTAACATTGTTTATTAACGTGTATTTCGCATGTGTTTACAACACAAATGTCAAAACAGAACTGACATTAGGGTCCAATCGCAAAATTTACAGCATTTTCTGATAGGATGATTACTTTTGCGCCACCTTGTATGAGCGGACCAATTATTGATATAAACGAAAATCTGGGCTTACGTTTGAAACTGCACATTCACATAGTAAAACTGCATTATCAGTTTTAGGTCTATGCTGATATTTGTAATGCCTAGAAATTCGGTTTGTTTTAGAGTCGATTTAACTCTGTCCCACTCTCAGACCTTTCATCCATCTGATCATGTAAACCTTGTAATCAAGCTACAGATCAGATTTTTGGTTGAAATCGGTTCATAATTTCACTTAGTATAAAACAAATATTCTTAAACATGAATATATTTGGACCAAATTCAGCACAATTCAGTTGTAAATGAAAATAATATTATATTATTTAGTGGACATTGCTTAAAAGTTATGAGATGAGAGATTATCGCTGAATTTTTTATTGTAAATATTAGCGATTTACTTTTATTTAGTTAATTTTCCAGATAAAATAGTGTTTTATTTTTTTCTTTTTTAATCCTCAGGAAAAGAATTGCTAAATACACAATATACTCACAGCTGGTGTATGTTATTATATAGTCGGTCATGATTGGCTATAATTTCTAATTTGTTTATATGTGCCAAGTGATGTACAAAATTGTTGATTAAAAGAAGTAAGACAAATTAAATTTTACTATAAGCAATCGGTCTTCCCTCACCTTGTCTTGGCAATCTAGTCTTAATAATTTTGTTATTTTAAGAAAAATTTTATGCTTCAAATACTATACTTGCTTAGCTGTTTGACATATTGTTATTTATTACACAAAACCTTTTTAATTTTTACTTAAGTTATGTTATTAGCATTCAAATTCAGTAAAATTTGCTTCATCAATAATTAATTTCATTAAAAATTGATTCAAGTAATATTTTACCATATATACGTTATTAATAATTGATGTTTGTATTATTTTTTTGTTTTTTTTTTTGCAGCACAAAATTGAATTTTCCTAAAAGCTAAAACAACAAAAAAATATAAGAATGCCTTGGTTGTTTCTTGTTTTCTTTTTTTTTTTTTTTTTGCAATTTGTATCTTGTTTTTTATTGTTTTACATCCGTTACTTGAAACTTCATTTAAAATTCTTTTATTTCCGTAGTTGTTTGTTTTATTTTGTTTATTTTTTATTTTTTTGTTTCATTGCAATGGTTTCTCGTATTTTAGATTTTTGTTGCTTCTCAAAAATAAAAGAGAAAAAAAAAAACAACAATATACAAACTTAACTATTGACAATTCAATAGATGTTTTCCTATTTTCAACTTCCGGTACTTTGTTTCCTACAATTGTGTTTTTTTCCCCTTTCCAACAATGTTTTTTTTTTCTCCCTTGATTAATGTTGATTTGTGTTTTGGTAAATTTGTTGAAAATTCATTCGAATCAATTGTTTAGCAGTGAGTTGATTTCTTGCTTTCATTCTATTTTAATATTTTATTTTTCTTCAACTTTGAAAAACAATAAAGAAAGAAATGAACTTTACAGCTTTATTAAGTGCTTGTAAATGAAAAAGTATAGGTCGATTTGTGCAAGTGTGTTAACACATTTAATAGACTTCAATTTATCTGAGATTCTGTGAAATAAAAATTACATGTTAGATAATAAATTTTTAGGAAATTGAATACTTAGCTATGGATTGCAAACAAATTTGTGTAGATGAATATTTTTCTTTTTTTTATAAAAATTTAGTCCTGCGGTTATTGTTATTGATTGATTTACTTATAAAATAAAATATCTTTTTATTAAAAGTTAAGCAAGCTCCTTCTTTCAGTTTAGCGAATTTTATATAATTTACGATTGCCTAAACAGTATTTCATTTGTATCTGGGATAGGTGAAATCATGGATCGATATTTCCCATTGTCAATACCAAACAAACGTTATGAACAGGGAGTATTTGTGGAAAATTTCAGCCAGCTAGGCCCTATCGTGTTTTAAACAGACAGGCGGACGGATATAGCTAGATATTTTTAGAATATCCGAGAATATAAAGGGTTTTCCAACAAGAGGTGTTATTCTGATTCACCCGGTATTTCGGTAGCTGTCACTTTTGAAGCTTTAATTTTTTGAAATTTGACAAGTAGAAACTACGTCATTACTAAAAATGGAACGATACACGATTCAACAACGCATTGAATTTATTAAAATTCACTATGAAAAATGTGAAAATCTTGCAAAACTGAAACATTTTTGGGTCGCACAGTGGTCCAAATGCTCAAATAGCTACACTAGAATTGATACTTTGCTGCAAAAACAAGTAATTGCTTCTTTGTTAAAAATTAATATCTCTAGTGACATTTAACAGTGCAAGTGAAATTGTCGTCAAAAAATAATAAGAACAATTAAAAAAAAATGTTTGGTGTAATAAATATAACAAAGGTAAGAGTAAAAACAAGTAAGAAGTATGGTCGGGCTTGACCGACCATACTAATAAACTACACTAAGTAAATGAACAAAAACATTTTTCTTTCAAAATTTCAATAATTTATATTCGCGAGTGATTATCTATGACAAATTACTGACCGATCACCATGAAATTTGGTCATGTGATTAATGTCTATATGAAAGTTATTTATGTTGCATTTTATGTGTATACCAACATTTTTAGGAGATTTATGCTCGTTAAAGTGATTATCGGAAGTAGGCCTTATATGGGAGCTATGACTAATTATAGACCGATCATAATAAAATTCAGTGACATGAATTCAGTATATATAAAACTTATTTGGAGAAAAATTTGTGTAGATACCTATATAAATTAAACATTTATGACCGATAAAGTCCAATTTCGGGAGGACATTTGTATGGGGGCTAGGTGAAATAATGAACCGATTTCAGCCAGTTTCAATAGGCTTCGTCTTTGGGCCAAGCAAATTACATATACCAAATTTTATCGAAATATCTCCAAAGTTGCGACCTGTACTCTGCGCACAAGGTTTACATGGACAGCCAGCCAGCCAGCCAGCCAGCCAGCCAGCCAGCCAGCCAGACGGACGGACGGACGGACATCGTTTAATCGACTCAGAAAGTGATTCTAAGTCAATCGGTATACTTTAAGGTGGGTGTTAGACTAATATTTTTGGGCGTTACAAACATCTGCACAAATCCAATATACCCTCCCCACTATGGTGGTGTAGGTTATAATTACTGTTTAAATTTTTCAGAAAATATATTTTGTTTAGCAAAAAAATGCAATTATGTACATGTGTGTTTTAAATGTGAAATTTTTGTTCAATGTACAAATTCTATTAGAATTTCAAATGGTAATTTAACAGAGTTAAGCTTTAGTTTTTATGCTGTCATCATACATATAGATGTAGCTTTCTAATATTTAAAAAATTAGCTGCAATTTTTTGCCTCAACGATTTTTTTTCATTTAGAGTTTAACATGTCCATTACAAGGAAGGAGCTGTATTTTTATTTTTAAGGTTGGCGTGGGATTTCAAATTTTTTAATGAAAGGTAGTCTTTAATTCTTTTTACACATACAGAAAGACGGTGTAAAAATTTCAGGAAAATCGGTCCAGCCGTTTCGCCGTCTATAGGGTTCAAACAAACTCACAAATTTACATACAAAAACATGCATTCATGCAAAAAAAAGAACATTTTTTTTTGTTTCTCAGATTGTTTATATTGATGAAATCTATAAACGTACCATGTTTCATGTCGGTACGGCAAAAGCGAGTTTGGCTTTTTTCCGGCTAGATTGAGCATTTGGACCACTGTGGGTTGTGGTGAACCACCTAGTCGGACCGCATACAGAAATTGGTGGAAAAATTCGAGCTGTTGGAACAAGTTAGTGATGTGAAGAATAAAACCCGTACACGTCAAGAACAATTGAGAATATTGATGCTGAAGCCCAAAGTGTTGAAGAAAACCCAGGTTTGTCCATTCCTCGTCGTTCTTTAGAATTGTGCATTCCACAAACTCCATTACACCGTATTTTGCATAAAGACTTGGGTCTTAAGGCTTATAAAGTTCAGTTAACACAAGAGCTCAAGCCAGCCGATCATCAACAACGTCGTGTCTTTGCTGATTGGGTCCTTGTTATTACCTCTCGAAGAGGTGATCACAATTGGCCACCGAGATCTTTTGATTTAACACCTGACGACTTCTCCCTTTGGGACCTCATGGAAGATAAGATCTACGTCAACAGTCCAGCGTCGATGCAAGACCTTAAAGATAGAATTCGCGAGGCTATCGAGGACATACGGCAGCCACTTTGCGACTTCGTGCTTGAAAAGGATATTGTCCTGTAAGCGTGGTCGTGGTGGCCATTTGGCTGATGTTGGTTTCCATTATTAACGGCATACCTTTCTCTTTATTATGAAATAAACATCCGATCATTTATCTCAAAAAATTACATTTTCTTTGTATACCAAAATAACACCTCTTGCTGAAAAACCCTGTATGTATATCAAAATAAATTTTTTGTATCTCAAGACAATTTTTGAGTAAAAATATTTATTTTTATATATATCTAAGAGACCAAAAAGCTCTTAAAGGAATAGAGCTAACCTTTTAAAGAAAAATGGTGCATTTTGAAAAAAAGGGAAAAAGTTTTTGATTTTCCAAATAAATATAAAAAATTTTATGTCTCGAAACACCCACATTCTCAGGATTACTTTCTGAGTCAATTAAGCGATGTCCGTCCATCCGTCTGTCCATGTAAACTTTGTAATCAATGTACAGATCAGAGTTTCAAAGATAATTCGACATTATTTGATACAAGTTTTTCTATTCCGAAAAGACGAAGCCTATTGAATTTGGTTATAATCGGTATATTACTATTTCTCCTGGTCACCACACTAAAATAGAGAAGCTATCATAATCGCACTACCAAATTCTATGATGATCATAGTTCCCATATAAGACCCACTACCGATAATCAATTAAACTAGCATAAATCTCTTAAAAATATTGATATTCAAATAAAATTCAATATAAATAAGTTATAAGTATATAATTATACAAAAGTCATGTCACGTAATTAGTCGTAGCTCCCATAAAAGGCCCACTTCCGAAAACTGTTTATAATCATCTTCTCTGTGTATCGCATCATATGGTCGGGCTTGGCCGACTATACATTCTTTCTTGTTTATTGCAGAAGTTTTTTTATTCAAAACTCGCAATTTCAAACAAAATGTGCTAAAATTTTCGGCATTTGGTTTTTAGATGACGGACAACAATTTTAGATATTCGAAATCGAAAAACTGCAAAATAAGTTTCACGCTATTGTACATAAGTGTCACTAACGAATGTCTGGTCATTTTATTGAAGCATATACGAAATTCCATGAAACTGAAACTTTGTTTTTGTAAAAATTCGAATATTTCCTTCTGATATCTTGTTGTGCCTTATGTAATTTCGAACCTTTTTGATTCTCTAATTTAGCCAAACTAATACAATATTAATTTGGCAGTTAGAAAGATATTCTCAATCATATACTTCAATATGGACACCACTACTTTTAGGAATGATCTATGAAAATGTAAAGGTTCTCCATTAATGGAAGCAGGACCCTCATATTGGAAAATTAGATACTATGATTATTGTATTAATTCCCCTTCTATCTTCCATGTAAACTTAGTCTAAGGACAAATTAAAACGTTAACAATTTTTGTGTATCCCATTATTTTACAAAATCCATATATGGTATGTAATAACAAAGAGTAATAAACTAAAACAAAAACCCTCTAAAAATACATACGAATACGTTACGAAAAAAAAAAAAAAAAAAATCATTGTCTGTAAAATCTCTAAATTTATGCATTGAAAACGAAATAAAAAAGAAACCAGCAACAAATACTTTGTGGCGGCATTTAATCAAGTTTATGGCGGTAACAAAAATAAACGAGCATTTCCCCCTGCCCTCTCAAAAAAAAAAATGGTTGAATACAATAAAAAAAAGAAGAGAAAATCAACTGCATATTGAAAACAAAATGTATGTAAATTTATACAAGAAATACAATTTTTTCTTGTGGAACGGATATAAAACAAAAAACAAAAAAAAAAAAAGAAAATGGGAACCAAAAATAGCAACGTGAATTGACTTGTTGTGGACAATATCAGAAGGATACTTAAAATTCATCAGCTACAAATTTATGGATGAGTCCTGTTTTATACGCTGCTTTTTTCTCTTTGGTTTTTGCTGCATTCTACTATATCATATTGTTTCATTGGGTATTTATTGGTGTGTTTCTGATTGTGTGTGTGGTTTTAAAACGACGAAGCTTAACTCTTATTCAAATATGGTAATTTAAATAGCGATTTTTTGTCTTGTTTTTCTGGTAACAAAAAATGAACATTACATTTTTCGACATCTTTAATATTACTTCATATCTATGAAAATGGGTTAATAAATTTCTGGAAATTTTAAAGAACTAATGTAGTGAATTTTTTAATTCTTTGTCGGTTTGAACCCAAATATACCCCCAGTTATTCTAGTATATTTATAAAAGCTGCCATAGAAATGATTATTTCCACAAAATATAAAAATAGTCGTTCTTACTGAAAATCAGATATCACAAGAATTCTTGAACCCCTTAACCATAGAATTAACGCATAGAACGGAAGGGGAGAGGAATACAAGGTGGCGCAAAAGTAATCCTCCTATCAGAAAATGCTATAAATTTTGTGATTGGCCCCTAATGTCAGTTTGTTCTGTTTTGACATTTATGTAGTAAACACATGCGATATACACGTTAATAAACAATGTTACGCTACGCTGCTCCAGAACGCGGAATATTGCTGACTATTTATTTGACCAATAATCGGCAAAATTTATAGCATTTTCTGATTGCGCCACCTTGTATCAATAGAAAAATTACTCTCTTTTCACACATACAGGTGATACAATAATAAAATACATGCAATACATTATCATGAATTAGGTTTTTGACAACAGACTTAGGTTTTTGGCTCTCAGTTACCTATCTAGTTGTCATCTATGCTCTTAACCTTCTCCTAGAGCACTTTCTAATACCACCCGGTCTTTGGAAATTTGGACCATAACACAAAAGTTTTGCTATTAACCTGATTGGATTCATATGTTAACCAAGAACGGTTAGTCTATCTGTCCTTGTTCAGTAATGACCTCATAAGTGAGGTCATCAATGGCATACAGTCTGAAACCCTGAAGATCATTCTAGTTTGATAAGTAATGTCATATACTGAACGCAGCGGCATAAAAAATACGGATATAAATCTGTAACTTCTTAACATATCTCTGCGATATGTTAAGTTTTCTGCAATTAATTTGCAACATAAAAAACACAAGGTAGTCACATTATATATCAATGGATAGGGGATTTTGTCTATTTTTCAAAAATATATATAACTTTTGACGATTAAAGAATTCATGGAATACTTTTTTGGAAAATATGGCAAAAAATGCTATTTATTGAGTTTTTGCAAAAATACACATTTTAAATAGAAATTAAACTTTTATTTACAAATATATTTAATAAAGTTTTCAAGTTATATAGATTTTGGGAAAATGAAATAGAGAGAATGGGAAAATAAAAACAAATTTTGAAATTTGTTATCAGGAAAAAAGTTTTGAAAAATCCCAAAAATGGAATTTTTTTGATTGTTGGCTATAAAATCCATATCATAACAAAATAATTAAGAACACATTGGTCTATCTAAAATGAGTTACTGTATTTTGATATCGACTATGCGATTTGAAAATTTTTGCCCTTTATTTGAATTTTTTATACAAATTAGGCTTTTTTTAGATGCACCTGATTTCCTCGGAATCGAAAATTTTTTTTCTTTTTTTTTTTTACATTTAGAATATTTGTTGTTAAGCTAGCTTTTCAAAATCTAGAAATTCCTTATACATCTTCTTAGACATTTTTTAGATAACTTTAAAAGAAAAAAGTACCTTCGAAAAATCGCCTATTTAAATTTTTTAAATTCAAAGGCATATAACTTTATACTCAGTAACCGATTAATTTTGCTAGGTTGCCGATTTTCAAATAACAAATAAACCAATTAATTTGTGTCGATTAACCGAAATTTTTTTTATTTTTTTTGCACTTTATATAGAAATGTATAATTTTAAGCACACGCATTTTATTTCTTAACTCATGAACATTAACTTCTAGCAATAGTTTTCCACACAGATTATCACAGATATGAAACAAATGACAATTCTCAAAAAAGTAATATCGAACCTTTGAAAAGTGGTTTTCAGAGTGAATGAAAAAATACAATTTTCAATAGGCAACAAGTGTGATATATATTTGTCCCTCATTTTAAGCCACAATCATTTTGACATTTTCTTTTGTTTGTTTTCTATTGCCAGCCGATTCATATCTGTGTAATCTGTGGTTTTCTAGAAGTATTGCACAAAAATTGAAAGTAAGGAATTTGTAAATGAACCTTTTTCTAGAATGTACTATGATTAACTTTGTCCTAATGAGACGGAGGACGACATGATAATAGATGAAACTAAAGACATAACTGAAACGAGTCTTTTATCAGAAACTATTAAAAGTATACACAATCTAAAAACTCAAAAAAGGACTCCATTGCACAGTGGATAATATAAGGTGTATGCATCTCATAATTGATTTTTGCAAATGTTTGAAATTAACCATAAAACAAATTCTATCGTAAAGCTAAGATGTCAAGCAATAATTATTTGCAGAAATTATAGTTATTATGTCAACAGAAGTATTCGAAAATGGCGACAGAACACACTACTTTCTACTTTAAAGATTTGGGGAGTTAAAATTATACCATATTCAAGGGCATAGTTTTAATATTTATAATTATTTGTTTTAGGATTATTTTACCTTGTTGGAAAGGGTATTTTGTCCAGATTCTATTTTCGTTATGAGTTTTGTATATATTGTTAGCAGATTTGAAATTTATTCATTTGAAATATATAATGTTTTTTGGCTTACCTACGCAACTTTGACTAGGATTTTAACTGTTGGAGCCGTTTGCCGTCGAACTAGTTTTAACATAGGATTAAAGTTTAACTTATTATCTAAAAGATATATTAAAACTAGCTGCCTTTTCGAGCCATAAACAAAAAAATTGTTGGACTGTTTTTAATTTATTCGAACTTTTTTCGAAAAAGTTTAATAACTTTGGCAAATATAAACCGATTTTAACAAGTAATGTCTCTTTTTCGCTATAAACTTGTCTTTAAAACAGTGTGCACAAAAAGTATGTTTTCATAGAAAAAAATTAAAATAACTATTGTTGAATTTGAAAAATTACGAAAAAATAAAAAAAATGCCAGACTTTTTATAAAAACTTAAATAAGTTCATGAAATATACATTTTATGAAAGACTAATTCCTTGCCTCTCCATAATTGTTAAAAATTTGTAAATCGGTCTAAAAATGTGTGAATTAGAGGTTCTAAAGTACTACGGCTTACCCTAAAAAAGTTTTTTCGAAAAAACTGAAAATGTTGAGGGCATGTTACCCTATGGTTGAGGGCGTTTTAAAATCTTTGAAAATGGTTTTAAACTTTAAACTTCCAAAGCAATTTGTAAGTACATACATTTGCTACCAATGGAGTTTTATTTTAACTCTACTGTAGCTGAACATGTTTTTCAAAAATGACACCTTTGAGCCTACAGGCCGAAGGTTGTATTTTTCCAAAAAAAAAAAAAAAACTAAGCTAAACGGCTGTTAACAAATGTCAGTTGTTAATACTATTAGAACTAATGAAAAAGTACATAAAAACACCTCTTTTACTTGTCTTAACATATCACTTTTATACAAAAACTAAAAAAAAAACAAAAATGTATTTTTAACCGTTCATTACTTTTTTCTTTATTATGATTCTATTTTTATGATTATAAAAGCAAATTAAAGCTTAAGGTCCCATTTATTCAAGAAAAAACTATCTTACAAAAATCCTCATCCATTCAAAAGTTACAGATTTTTGTTCCGAAAATGACCAAAATTTTCCACTGTGCAATGATATAATTAAGAATTTTATATGAGAAATTGGATATTCTTTACATTTGATTTCTCAAGTTTTATTAAATCTAATGAAAAAATCGTTTAAAGAGAAAATATTTAAATTATATTCTTTTTGAAGAGAAAATCTTACTAAAATCCTAAAGAAACTCACATGTGTATAAAAAAGGATCTCAGATACCACATTTTTTTTTTGCTATTACTGTTTTTTTTGTTGAATTGTTATGATTTCTTAGTTTTTTTTATGATTTTGTTGTTTTTATTTATAAAATGCTTAAATAAGTATACAAAATTTGTGGTTCCATTTTCAATTTAAAATTAAAATATAAATTATTCGGTTAATCGAATAATTTAAAATTAACCGATTAAATCTAAACCCCGATTAATTATTTGCTCGATTAACCGATTAAACCAGAAACCCGATTAATTGAATACCCTAATACTCAGTCATGATTTTTAAACAATTCTTTGGTTTGACATACACAGTTATTGTTAGTCCAGTAAAAGAAAAGTGAAGGAAATCGGGAAATATTTTACCCGCTATTATCAGAAAACTGGAGTAGGGTGGGTAAAAATGTTGAATATTTCATTTTAAAATGCGAATATCTCCTAAGCTTTAGGAGATAATTAATAACTTTTACGATATTTTTGTAGTTCTCTAAGAGGAAATTCTGTATGTGTAATCAGAACGCAAACGAATAAAAAGGATCGTTTTAAAAATTTAACATACCTGAGGTGTCCTACTTTATGAATCCCTGTTCGCGCTCCAGGTACGCACATTAGGTCCAAGATCAAAACTTAAGCTCGACAACAGTTCCTCTTTGCACTTGTGAGATTTCATTAAATCGTAACTAACGGTTTAGGAGTTACAGATTTATTTCCCTTTTTTTTATTTTTTCTATACCACCGTGCGCTGTAGATATATTTACCAGATATTCATATTTGAAAATTAAAATTTCAGTTATTTACCTGGCTTACCCCCAGTAACACGAAGTCTGGTTATGTGTTAACTAATAGTTATACTGACAGTTTTCATACAAAAATTATTTTAACCGACAGTATAACTATTAGTTAACGCCTAACCAGGCTTCGTGTTAATGGGGGTTAGTCTGTTTTTTTTGTACCCTAAACCACCATAGTGGGGAGAATATTAGTATAATGCCTTAAAGTATACCGATGGACTCAGAATCACTTTATATGTCTCAGTATGTTCTTAAATATTATGCAAAGGGAATTTATAGCTCCCACCTTCGTACTGACAAGAGAGTTAACACCTTTTGTGGGATTCTCAATAACAAATCAAATTTTGGCTGCGATAAAAATGACTCGCATGAAACTAAAAATGAGAATTTTGCAATTCCTTTCCCAAAAATTATTAAATTCACTGCGTTACACGATTTTGGTACACTCTTAACTGTTATCTGGAATGAATAGATAATGAGTCGTAGATTAAATGTTTCAAACGGTATCCATCACGTCTAGTTTTCGAGTCCGTTATTATTTTTACTACCCTCACTTTAGGGTTAAAAGTGGAAAGTATGCGCTGATCTCAAAGTTATAGCTATTTTTCTCGATTACAGGATAGATTTACTAAATACTGTTGTTTTATTTGTATGTGGGACAGCAGAGCCACAGAAAAGCACTATACTACAAAAGTATGACCAGAAAGCTCTGACCTTTCTTTATTTGCGGAAAATCACATAAAACTTGGTTTGATAAAAAATTTGTTTAAGGCTATGAATAAAGAGGGAGATGGCTTTTTATATTTAAATACAGTATTTTCCAAGTTAAGTAATGACAAATTCAAAGAAAGAACTTTTGTGGGACCACAAATATGCACATTGATAAAAGACCCATATTTTCATTTTAAAAGCTTACTGAAAAGGAACTTGATGTCTGGTTATCACTAATAAAATGGATTTTAGAACAGCTAGTTAACGACATGTTAAAAGCTTACGAAAATTTGGGTTGCAGAATGTCACTGAAATATGAACATTCAGAACAGGATTAATAAGGCATATGTAGTATCAATTGGATTTTCAAAGCAGACGTTAAACCCATCTTGTTTTATGAAGTATTGGTGTGGTGGCAGTCCTTGGATAAAACTACTCACCGGAAGACCATTGAACGAGTTCTAAGGACTATCGCGATACTGATTACAGGCGCTATAAGGTCTACTTCCTCTAAAGCACTTTTTACTATTCTAAACTGGTTACCAGTGGATTTGATGGTGATACAAATGGCTCTCAACTCTGCTGTGAGTCTAAATGCTGGTTGTTCGTGGTCTGGTAAGGACCTGGGACACTCTAGGATACTGAATTACTATGGGCACATACATGGTAATGTCGATTACTGCATCGCAAAACCTTTTTTCGATAGGCATTTCCATATTATGATCCCGAATAGGGATTTATGGCAACGCGGACTCTTCCCCCCTGCTGATGTCATACGGATATACACTCATGGCTCTAACAGGGGTAACAGGGTCGGTGGAGGTTTCTATATTGAAAACTTTGGGATAAAATCCTTCTTTAGGCTACCTAACTTCTGTACTGTTTTTCAGGCGGAAATTACTGCCATTAAACGTGCATCCAACTGGCTGAGGTATTATCGAATATCTAGTGATATATGCATATTTACTGACAGCAAAGCGGCCATTAACGGAATAGCGGGTGTCTTTACGACATCTAGGTTAACCGAGGAATGCCGCGTATCCCTAAATGAGATAGCGAGACATTCTAGGATAACGCTTATATGGGTCCCTGGACACGATGGAAATCAGGGTAATTGTATAGCAGATGATTTGGCCAAAAGGGGTGCGATGATGAGTGAGGAGGCGATCGACCCCTATTCTGGTATTTCCCTTGTTAAATGCAAGATGGCTGTTCAGCAGAAACTATATGAGACTGCACAAAACAGGTGGACTAATGAACCTTCCTGTGCTACAGCGAGGTCGATTTGGCCCGTATATGATGCCAGCAGGACGAATCTACTTATAGAATACCGTCGGGAGCAAATAAGGCTAATTGTCTACTTTATTACAGGACACTGTTTAATCGGGATAAATGTTAGAAGAATGGACCTACGGTATAATGATTACTGTAGAAGCTGTCATAATGAAGAAGAGGAAGAGACTGCCAATGTCCGGCTCTGAGGGAACACATCTTTGGATTTCCATTCCTACCATGATTGGACGAGCTATCAAGGATGAATCTGAGACGAATCTATTCCTTCATTCGGGAATCTGGTTGGTTTAATTTGGAGTCAACGGAAGTACTGTAATTACCCTGATGACTACCCCTTGGGTATCACAATGGCATCAGATCTGAATGGATCCAAGTGAGCTGCTTAAGGAGCGGCTGGCCATGGAACCTTTGGCAGCCGCTCCTCATTGAAAATTCACTTTGATCATTCTCATTTTTCTTTCCATATAATCTTGGTGCGGTCAGTGAGAGGTTCCAACAGGATGTAAAGAAGCATGAAAAACTATTTGGGACACAACTATGCTCGGTGATTACTGTTGGCGTTTAAAACGAGAAGATTATTCAAAGCACAAAAGTTAAAGTTGCACGATATTTATACCCTACACCACCATAGTGGTGAGGGTATAATGGATTTGTGCAGATGTTTGTAAGGCCCAAAAATATTAGTCTAACATCCACCTTAAAGTATACCGATCAACTCAGAATCACTTTCTGAGTCGATTAAACGATGTCCGTCCGTCCGTCTGGCTGGCTGGCTGTCAATGTAAACCTTGTGCTCAGAGTAAAGGTAGCAATTTTGAAGATATTTCGATAAAATTAAGTACGTATCATTCTTTCTGCCCCAAGACCAAGCCTATTGAAACTGGCTGAAATCGGTTCATTATTTCACATAGCCCCCATACAAATGTCCTCCCGAAATTGGACTTTATCGGTCATAAATGTTTAATTTATATATGTATCTACACAAGTTTTTCTCCAAATAAGTTTAATTTGTACCGAATTTATGTCACCAAATTTTGTTATGATCAGTCCATAATTAGTCATAGCTCCCATATAAGGTCTGCTTCCGATAATCACTTTAACGAGCATAAATCTCCTTAAAATGTTGGTATACACATAAAATGCAACATAAATAACTTTCATATAGACATTAATCACATGACCAAATTTCAAGGTGATCGGTCCATAATTTGTCATAGCTCGAATATAAGGCCCACTTCCGAAAATCACTCACGAATATAAATTATTGAAATTTTGAAAGAAAAATGTTTTTGCTCATTTACTTAGTGTAGGGTGTATTATATGGTCGGGCTTGATCGACCATACTTTCTTACTTGATTTTTTCACCTAAATGATAAAATTAAACTTGATTAATATAAAGTTTATTTGAGTTTATTAGATTTCTTTTAGATATGTTCTGGCCTTTTAATTTTTAATATAATTTGGCACATTCTTACGGAAGAAAAATGAGACGTGATGAAAAGAAAATTTGTATGTATGTTTAATAAATACGAAAACATAACTAATTTTTTTTTTTTTCATTTGTAACGCAGTCATATTAAAGAAACTATTGGTACTCAACTAAGAGCTAATTTTCATATATTATAAATCCGTAGTCAATTTTTAAAACTGTCCTTTAAATTCCACATTCTTGGCGATAAACCTGTGATAAATAGTAAGTTTAGTAAAAACTTTAAAGGGAAAATATCTTGAAAATTTACCCTTCGTGCCAAATATGTGATCAGCGTGCGAAAGTTATATACAAAATGTTATCTTGTTATCAGTAGTGTACTCAAACATATTATTTTCAATTTTCTGTAAATTAGTGATAACTTTTGATTTATATAACCTACAATAAAAAATATAATAAAGCATAAAGCAAATGTTAATAAATTTTAACATTTAATCAAAGCATCCTTTTCATTCTAAATCAAAACAAATTTACCTTATATACCCAATCCATTAGGAAAATCTCTATGAGCAAGACATGTGTAGCATGAAATTAGGTTTCTTTTGTTTCTTCCGATATTAGTGGCATTATGTAGAAATAGAAGTAGAAGTACATTATGTATATTTTATGAACTTCCCTTGACTGTAAAGCAACAAATTACAAGCTGCTTAATAGTTTATGTTGTTATTGATGTTTTCAATGCTGTTGTTTTTGTTTTCTGTAGATTTTGCTCTTGTTATACTATTTCTTCTCCTTATACAACATTCAATAGGATTTATGGATAATGTACCCCATCATCAGGTCATTTTCAT
The DNA here is from genome assembly GCA_942486065.2 of Calliphora vomitoria. Taxonomy (NCBI): domain Eukaryota; kingdom Metazoa; phylum Arthropoda; class Insecta; order Diptera; family Calliphoridae; genus Calliphora; species Calliphora vomitoria. The sequence continues at coordinate 40,455,920 of OW818029.2, forward strand.
AGACATTCATAAGTCGAATGTGAAACGAAGAAACTAGAAAAAAAAGCACGCAGCATAAAAAGGAACACAATCTCTACTTAAAACACATTACATCCCCTGTGTTAAATTCATATATATTTTTTATTTTAAGTTCCAACAAATCACTACCACTAAGCAACTTCTGCTGGGGGTTATAATGATGGTTGTTGGTTGTGGCCCATGAAAACAAAATAGCAGCCACAACAGCAGCAGCCGGCTTTGGTGAAAAATAAAACTGATGTTACATATTTTCGACACTTTCCAAAACAGTCACGTAATGCCGTCAGTAATAATCACTAAACTTTTTGTATTTTTCGTCGTTTTTTTTTCTCATTTCTGGCTTCGTCAGAGATTGTATGGAATGTTTTAGCTATTAATGGGAGTCTAGTAACTTGTTTGTTGGTTGGTACTGTTGTTGTTGTTGTTGCTAGAAACAAGCTTATAAATATTAAAGGTGGCCGCATTACTCATGGAGCATGAGAGACAATACCATCCAAAAAAACATAAACATGTATAGGTATATGCAGCAATCGGGCTACTGCTAAGGGAGATGCAAAAGTTTACCTAAAAGAAAAGCAAGCAGGAAAAAGTATAGACAACCAGGTTGAACTATTTGATACCCTACAATTTTCACCACTTTGTATGAGGCAAATCAAAAATATGGGGTTTATAGTTAGACTATTCCAAAGAAAAATTCTGATGATATTATCTTTCTCCTCTTAAAATTATGATTATTATAAAGTTAAAACAAGTAAGAGTGCTATATTCGGCTAAGTCGAATCTTATATACCCTTCACCTTTATTGTGGATTCATTAATTGCCCACTTTCAGCGTATAGCATCGTAAATATATCAAGAAAACTTTTAAAAATTTTACATTTAATTGCTGACGAACAGATTATATTGTAGAAATTACAAACGAAATGACAATCTTATATATATACCCTTCTCACGAATGTGAAGGGTGTAAAAACAACAACACCAAACGAAACGAAACACAAAATAAAAATAACAAAATACGCAAAGCAATAAAACCAACACACATCCAAACATAAGTTTTCTTGTTCTTTTGTCAAAGTATGCAATAAATTGTCTATTTTTGATGAAATTTTCAGAGGTTGTCTTGGATTTTTGCTCATATCTCCGTTATTTATGGACGGATTTTGCTGATTTTAAATAGGAAACTTCTCGAAAGCGTGTCTGACAGAATTATTGAAGATTTGGATACCGAAGATATGTGCGGTCTTCAGAAAATTGATTTCTATAGACAGACAGACGGACAAGGCTTAATCGAATCCGATATCTAAACGGATCCAGAATATATATACTTTATAGGGTCGGACAATTATATTATAGAAATTACAAACGGAATGACAAACTGATATATACCCTTCTTACGAAGGTGAAGGGTATAAAAATTAAAAAAAGCTTTAAAACTTTCAAGACTTCCTTCATTAAGTTGATATCTGTTTTCCCAGTTTTTAACTTGCAAATTCATTCCGTCCAACATAAATTAGAGCTGCTAGACTTTGGACACTTCTATGGTCTATATAAAAGGGTCTTAATGCATTTTTGCTAAAAGCTATATCGTGGTATACAAATTAGACCAAAATTTACCTATTTCTAAAATAGATGGTGCGCGTATTAAACAAATTAAATTTTGAGGACACATAGAGAAAACAGATTCGTGATTGCAACCGAATTTGTTGCCAATCGAATGATTCGGTTGCACACATAGAATTTTTAGGTTCTATCAACAGAAAGGCAGTTGATAAAGAAGAATTTCGGTCGAAGCAACCAAACTTTTGTTACCCCTTCCAAAATATTGTAGCCACAACTGTAAAATTCGGTCACTAAGGTAGAATCATTTGATTGGCAACATATTCGATTGGTATCACGAATCTGTTTTTTCTGTGCAGCATTTAAAAGATGTTTTAATTTCCAACAAAATGTCGAATTTTATGCCAACAAATCATCATATACTGGAAGTTTTGCTTTACGTGTTTAATTTGAAAAGAGTGCAGTTGAAGCACACCGATTGTTCGCCTAAGTTTATAGTGAATGTGTTCCATCGGTTCAAACAGGAGAGAGATGGTTTGTGCCGTTCAGAAGTGGTGATTTTGATACGCAAGGCAAAGGTCACCCAGGCCAGCCAAAACAGTTTGAAGACCAAGAATTTTACGCATTACTCCATGAAGATTGTTGTAAAACTCAACAACAGCTTGCAAAATCATTGGGAGCTACTCAATCAGCGATTTAAAAACGTTTGCCAGCAGCAGGATTCCTTTAAAAGCAGGCAAATTTAATACCATACGAATTGAAGCTGAGAAACCTTGAAAGATGAGTTTGTAGGTCTGAAATTCAGCTCGAACGCTGTAAAAGAAAATAATTTTTGCACCGTATCATTACTTGCGATGAAAAATGGATCCATTACAATAACCCGAAGCGTAAGAGATAGTACGTGAAGCCTGGCCTGTAACGAATACAACTGTGATGCGTTTGAAGCGAGCAATGGCCGAAAAACCCCCAAAATATGTGGCCAGACATGAAACCGTAATATTATATCATGACAAAGTTAGGCCACATGTTGCAATACTTGTTAAAAACTATTTAGAACTAGCTGAACCCGTCCGCGTTGCTGGCCTTTCGAAAACATCATTGCATCTCGATTTTAATATACAGTGTCGGACAAAGTCGATGATCCAACCTTCAATGCTAATACATGTAGTGGTAGTCCGACGGCTTGTTCTTCGTTCATTACTGTGTCAATCAATTTGTATTTTATTGTTTCGCCAGGCATTTTCAATTGTATTTGCTTATTGAGCTTGTTAACATCATAATATGTTGGTGCCGAAATTGCCGAACTACAAAAATTCGGATTGGCTGTGGGAATATTCATTTGCATTTTGCAGAAGTTTGGGAACGAAATCTAATTTGTGGCAAGATCAATTGGAATTTTTCCATTTCCGAAGTCCAACAATTGTTTTGAGAATGTTTCGGCAGAAGGGTATTGCAGCAAATGCACACGCATGTTCGTTGATAGCGTTCGGCTTCTTTAGCTTCATTTCCAGTGAAATAAATTTGAAGAAACTTCGCATCATCATTGGGAAGCGGAAGCAATGATCCTGTGGTAAGTACATTTGGCCTGAAACCGACGTCATATGAAAGCATGAATTGTGCTTTAGGATATTTTGAAGGAAGTACTTGGAAATAAGATTGGCGCCGGATATGTAACTTAGAAGCCGCTCAGGCGGCTTAGTAATTGGTGGCAGAATGATTTTACCGTTTGAACAACACATTCCCGTGGATTCCTTAGGGAACTTCAAAACGCTGCAATGTAAGCAATGTTTGTTCATTGCGCCAATAAGTACGTACTTGTGGTTCTTGGTGTCATCATTCTTTTTGTAATAAAATGCCGGCAACTTTAAATTGATTCTTCTCTTGATCGAGCCATTCGGGAGCGATTGGATTCTAGTCTTTCGACAGATGTTGAGGTGTCTCTGCAGCACTCGATGAAGATGCACTGTGACGGATTTGCTGAAGCCGTGATATTCGTTCTCTTCCTGTTTCTGCGGCTCTAGACGTAGATGCCCTTTCTAAAACAAATTTTATTTGAATAAAACCGTTATTTTTTATTAAAAGTGGAATGCGGAGAGTTATTCAAAATATTATTTTTTTTTCATAGATTTCATATGGAAATTTCTTATTCATTGTTTATCATCGATTGATAATATAAAATAACTTTTATAGTACCGGATATGTGTTGAAATGTATTCCTTTCTTCGCTTACACCAAATAATTCGCTTCAGAGTGCACCACTTTGAATTAAAATTTTTAGAATGATGTTAAGCAACGAAATGAAAATTGTCATTGTTTGAACGTTGGGAATAAAAGAAAGTATTTATGTATTTCTCCAATTGGAAAAAAAATTTTTTGGTCGACAAAATTAATTTTTTTTGAAAAAAAAGTTTTTTGCCAAATTTTTTTTACAACAATCACTGACTTTTTAAGTCTGTATATAGGAAACTAAATAAACTATCTGTAAGAATTGAAGAAAAGTCGATCAACAATTATACAATAATCTTTTTTTTATGTCATTAGTGGTATAGTATAAAAATTTGATTCTGCCACGCCATTCCGTCCATAGACCGAAAATCAAAAATCTCACAGTGCTACCCGCTAGGCTTGTTTTTGTATATATATGGCATTAACGGTATAATGTAAAAATTTTATTTTTACACACCCCTCCGCCCACAGACCGAATATCAAAAATCTGATTTTACAGTGTTACCCGCTGGGCTATTCTGAAGATTCCATGAAAATTTCATCAAAATCGGTTCAGCCGTTTTTGAGTTCATTCGGAACATTCATACCCACATACATACAAACATCCATTTTTATATATATAGATAAATGGCATTAGAGGTATAATGTAAAAATTTGATTTTTACACACCCCTCCGCCGACAGACCCAAAATCAAAAATCTGACTTTACAGTGTTACCAGCAGATTCCTTGAAAATTTCATGAAAATCGGTTCAACCGTTTTTGAGTACCCAGCAGTTCTAGGAGACAGTCCCGAGCTAGTGATTTTACCCATCATTTAGGGTGGGTACTAGTTACTTCCATAGCTACGTGACTAGTTATTTTAACACGTGCATGTCCTAAGCAGGGGGTCAATTGACTCTTTTTGACTACAATGGGACTGTTTAATAGCTGGTCCAAAGTAGTCAACGCATTTGATTCACATACTGGTTAAATAGCGTCAGTTACCTTACTAGCTACCTAACTGGTAACTTTATCAGCTAAATAAATATTTATTTTAACAGGTCCGGCTGCTAAGTGACTAAAAATACATATCATAGGCAGTCCAATAAACGCTAGCTTGTAAACAAACCTTTATTTGATAACTCTCCAATGGATTGCTTCTGGTGGGTAAAGTAACTACTTTCTAAAGTGCAGTACAAAATAAACGTTTAAAGTGACTTCACTATAGGTTACTAAGAGACACTAAAGTGACTACTGATATGTTACATGTGATATCAGTATACTTAAGCACAAATAAAAATTAACTGTATGAGAATTATATCAACAAAATTTGTATAAAACCAGTTTGAACGAATTACACACAAAACTTTTAAAGTGACTACTCTCCAGATTACACTTATGTAACATTTGTCTCCACGCTAGATTACATGGGATGTATAAAGTAACCAATTGTCTTCTCTCTGCACTACAAAGAGCACATACGTGTCAAATGACCAAAATATGTAAACTGGAGCCAGCCAAGTGATAAGACTTTTGTGACAATTACTGTCTATGTGGGTTACGTTGACTACTGGCTTAACTGCTGCACAGTGGTTTAGAAACTTTTTTTTTTGGAAATAATTCGGTATCTCGGGAACTATTGGAGATATTATTACAAAGTTTCACGTGGTTAGAGCTGAGGTGTTTTTGAGTTGAAGTACATTTGTTCAGCTTCCTAGGGGTAATACGGGCCAGTTTGTGCTCGATTTTTTTTTAGATATGGCGGCCCTACGGAGGGTCGAATTTTTTTTTTCAAAATATCAGCTATATTGGCAATAAAATTCTAAATAAAATAAAAAAAACTTGGTAACAGTTATCTCGTCCGTGTAAAAAGTTACACGCATCCAAAGTTGGAACATGTAAAATGGGCCTAATTTTTTACGATTTTTCTTAAAAAAAGTCCCTATATTCTTTCTTTTGTAGAAACAAATTTTCTTTGGGACTATATACAATTTTTATATGTTCCGGAAAGAAAACTTAATGCAAAAGCATGTAAAGTAAAATTGGAATAGAATTTTATTGCCAATATAGCTGATATTTTGAAAAAAAAATTCGACCCTCCGTAGGGCCGCCATATCTAAAAAACAAAAAAAAAAATCGAGCAAAATTAAAAAAAAATAAATAAATAAACCTAAATATCTCTTCAACTGAAGGAGATAACCTACACATGTAAGCATATTTTTTGTAGATCTTCTCAAGGACTATTTATATTTTAAATTTCAGCTCATTCGGATCATAAATGAATTTTTGGGGATTTTTTTAAAAATTTTGAGACCCGAGGTGACCAACTTTGAGGGGGCACAAACTGGCCCGTATTACCCCTAGGAAGCTGAACAAATGTAATTCAACTCAAAAACACCTCAGCTCTAACCATGTGAAACTTTGTAATAATATCTCCAATAGTTCCCGAGATACCGAATTATTTCCAAAAAAAAAAGTTTCTAAACCACTGTGTGCTGGGTACATTCGGAATATACATACACACATACATACAAACATCCATTTTTATATATATAGAAGAAGAGGTTGGGTATTTTTATCTAACCCGCCTTATAGTTCATAGAAATAACATGGCGCAACCATTTTGAACAAAAATGCATTAACTGAGTCAAAATTATATTTCGATAACGAGTTATTTAAGTAGTGACGTTGACTACCCTGATGTGTGGATTTCCACACATATGTAAGTTCTGTGTATTTTGCTCTATGAATAGCAGCATTTTTTAATTCTAGAGATTCAACTGATTTAAATCTGTAAAAAGAAATTTTTCATATCAGAATATATATAAACAAATTTAAGCCAGTATTAAATTCATTATTTTCCATTGAAATATTAAGAATCTTAAGAATTCCTTTAATAACTTTCTTTTCTGATTTATATAAGAAACTAGCTGAACCGGCAAACGTTGTCCTGCCTTACATATTATCTCTAGTGAATATTTTGGTTGTTAAATAAAAAATAACGAATGTTTTTAAGTGAATTTGGAATTTTATATAGCTAATTATTATAGCTAATTTTGAATGCCAAATAAAAAAATGCGAATAAAAAGTTTGTGTCAAAAAATTGTAAATAAAAATTCTGGATAGGGACACCCTCATGACCTAGCGGTCTGAAATATACTTTACGACCTATTCTCTTAGCTCCCAAATATACATACAAAATTTCATAAAAATCGGTTTAGTCGTTTCGGAGGAGTTCAAACACAAACATTGTGACACGAGATTTTTATATATTAGAAGATCAAAAATTCTATGGATATAATCGAATTATTCGATTGACTACAAATCAATGTTCAATGTTATTTATGCAGAAATAATGCTGTAACTTTGGTTAGATTAGGAACCCTAATTTGTTGTCAAGATTTTAACTACAAAGTAATTATTTTTGAGGGTAAGGTGAAGGTTAAAATTAGTCCAGATTTATCGAAAAACTCTAACAACTAATAATAACAAACCAATTGAATGTAGGGTGCACTAAGGTAAAACATAATTTTGGAAACGTGTTTATACGTTTCAATGAGTTGAACTCCATCCAATTACATGTTTCTGCGCTTTTCGTTGAAAATACACTTACACTCGCACACACTTTGGCACACATACGAGCAAAAAGCAAAAATTTTACTAAAGTGTTGCTGTGGGGGTAATTGGAGTGTTTCAGAAGAGTATAAAGTCCTGTAACTGATTTTTTGTTTTCATTTTGGTTGCTGTTGTACGTTGTTGTTTTTGGGCTGTTTGTAGGAATAAATTATTAGCGTTGTTTGATGCTTAACTAAGATTGCGTTTTGAAATCTTTATTTACATTTCATGAGCATGCACTGAGCAGTGATTTACTTTTTAGCTTAATTTCATTACCGACATTATTTTAAGTGAAGCATGTCGTTTGTCTTTTTTTAAGTACTCATGTCGGATGCAAACGTAATTTTAACGTTTACGAATATTAATGTTTTTTTTTTTCTTCTTTTGGCAGTTTTGGTATAACTGATATGATATTTTAGTAAAAGTAGTTAGAATATATGTTAGTTTGTCGGTGGGTCGGTTGGTTGGTTGGTAGGTTAGGTATAAACGAATGAATATGCAGCATACTTGTATGCAAGCGCACGTTTCAATTATGCCTTTGTGTGTAGACACATTTATGCACTCATAAATATTTTTGGGGTTTTGCGATAATTTACTGATTTTATGAGTTTCATAAAGAAATCATGTTAAATGAATTTTAAGCATGGAAATTCTAATTAATTATTGGGTTCAAAGTATTGTTTATAGTCGTACTGAAGAGAGAGAGAGAGAGAGATCTACGAATTTGCAGCTTTAAAATTTCACTTAATCAAAAGCTTTATTTTTAAAATTTGTCACTTTTCCAATATAACTTTTGCACGCAAAATTGTTAAATGCATGCCGCATTTACAACATCGAAATGGCCTTTTAGTTAAATTCACCAACATTTTTGCATTTCCACATATATTTATACATATATGAATATTCAAATAGTCGAGGAAGTAGCGGTGTTTTCTTAAACATCAGTCTTTTATAGACCGATTTTACAAATTTTCAATTACAAATATTATTCCGGGTCCGAGATCCCTATCTCGGTCAGTTACAAAGTTGATTTCAATCATCATCATATATCTAGGGATATTAATACCAAATCATGATTGTAACTTAAAAGTTCTTGCAATTTAAAAGTTGTATAATGCACTTATGTACGTGTTTAACTCCTATTCGAGTTACTTTCTTTTCATATTCCTTTATAAAAATAAAAAAAACTCAACTGTGACACTCACTTTTATTAAATTGAAATTAAAATACTTGCATTTGTAGTTTTTAGCACAATTTATAATGGTCGTAGTATTCCTTCGTTAGTAATAAACACATATTTAGAAAGTGATATAAGAAAAACATGCAATCGAGTATATGGCAGACAAAATTCATACAGGACTATAACAGACTATGCTCAGAAAGAGTTGTTAGTGAAGATCTTAAACACAAAAAATATTTTTAAAAGCCAATGCATTCTGGTGAATGTTATTTACGGAATAAGTAAGAAATAAGGATTGAGATCGAAAAATTCTTAACATACATATATGTTGATAAAAATTAAACCACTAAACTTACAGTTTTGATTTTTTTTTATTTGATTGGAATTATTACTACAATTTACAAAAAAGAAATTATTTTTATAGTTCTAATCACTAGTGATGCAATTTTGAAACTTTTACAGAAACCCTTCCATTAAGGTTCTTTATAGTGCTTTCTGTCACTTTGTTCGAACACGTTATCCATCTCCGTTTAAAATCTACCACACTTTTGGACACCTTTTTTATGATATTCAATTCTATTTTAACAAGAGCCCAATATCTCTACACTGGACTTATCTACAGGCAGTTTCGAGGATTTTCCACTTTTGGTACAAATACCACATTATTGTTCTTGTGCCACTCAAGGGCTTGTTCATCATAGTGACAGGATTCCAAATCAGACCAAAAATAAGTGGACACATTAAGAAGTCTTATGAAGGGAAGCATCCTCTTTTGCAAATATTCCTTGATGTAAATTTCGGTATTTATTGAGCCATTTGTAACAAATGTTTGGCTTCTTTTGCCGCAACTGCATATTCGGAAAAATTTTCTGCTTTTGTGTCTTAAACTTTTCTATAATATTCCCTCGAGCATCAGCAATATAAAAATATTGACTCGGAAGCTGTGAAAAATTTTCCATTATGCAGCAGGTATATTTTTTGTATAAAATTTGACTTCAATTTCCGTGCTCTGTCTTTGGCATCTAAATACCGATACTGTTTAATAACATTGGAATCAGTTTGACGGCAGACCTTTGATTGTTCGGCCAACTTTTTGTAGAACCATGTTGGGTTTTATTGAAAATATTTAACTTTTTTAGAACGCACTTTTTTCTGGTCATTAATTTTAATCAGATTAACAACAAATGAACATAATTGACATTAAACATAATAACTGACATGTTTTACAAAAGTAACTTGATCAAAAAAAAAAAAAATAAATAATACTTGGGTTAAAATTTTAAAGAAAAACGTGTGTTAAGAATTTGTCGATCTCAGTCCTTATATGAGGTAATTCAAACAGTTTAGAGAACCATTAAAACGGTATTTATTTTTGTATTTCATCATAAAATTACGTGACATGACTGGACAAATGTTTAACAGTTTTTTTAACAATATTATGGACTCTAAAATTATGTATATGATTGCGGTAACAATAATATGTTTATGTTGACATTTACATGATGGTTGGAATCATATATAATCACATAGGACACGATTGAGGCAATATTTTTTATTATTAGTATTATTTCACTATATTTGTGTTGTTCTATGACAATATATTATGATACAAGGTGGCGCAAAAGTAAACTTACGATGTTTTTTGGCTGTAATTATGAAAAAAAATAAAAAACTTTGATTTTTCTTGTGGATTATTTTTATTTGGTCTTTTAATTTTTTTTACACATTCTTGACGGATATTGTTTTTAAGAGCTGCAAGAGTCTGAGGCTTGTTGACATAAACCCGCGACTTCAAAAAGCCCCACAAAAAGAAGTCTGGAGCGGTCAAATCAGGCGATCTTGCTGGCCAGTACAAATCGCCAAAACGGGAGGTTAGGCGCCCGGGAAATGCATCTTTCAGCATATCGGTTGTGGCACGTGCAGTGTGTGCCGTTGCACCGTCCTGTTGGAACCACATGTTTTCCAATCCCAATTCAAAAGATCTCGTTGATCAAACGGTTACTGTACTGTACTGTAGAAAAAACAGAAAACAGCACACCATAGAGTGACTTTGAGCGGGTGTAATGGCTCTTCGTGGGTTACACGCGGATTTTCAGTCCCCCAGAAGCGTAAATTTTGGTTATTTACGTACCCGCTAAGATGGAAATGGGCCTCATCACTCATGATTATTTTTGATGAAAAATCATCTTCCTCTTGGTGGTGATTAAGGATGGCTTGAGCGTATGTTAGACGCGATTGGCGGTCAGCAGCTAATAGCTGATGCACCGTCTGGAGTTTGTACGGAAACATCTTCAAATCTTGTACCAAAATTCGCTGTAAAGACCGTCGACTGATACCCATTTGCGTGGCACGTCGTCTAATCGATGTCGACGGCGCTTCCATGACATCCTCGGCTACAGCAGCAATATTCTCTGCAGAACGGCTACTCCGGGGTCTGCCACGCTTGGCAGCATCTCGTGTTATGCCAGTCTCTTCGAGGCGAGCGGCTAAACGTCGCAGTGTTTCACCAGTAGGCGTTGGATGGCCAGGAAATCTGCGACGAAATTCACGTTATGCCAAAGTCACCGACCGATTATTGGTCAAATAATTAGTCAGCATTATTCCGCGTTCTGGAGCAGTGTAGCGTAACATTGTTTACTAACGTATATTTCGCATGTGTTTAATACACAAATGTCAAAACAGAACTGACATTAAGGGCCAATCGCAAAATATATAGCATTTTCTAATAGGAGGATTACTTTTGCGCCATTTTTTTTTAATTTTCTGTTTAGTTCCATTCAATAATTGACACATGTTTGATTGTTGTCATTCACTAAACTGTGAAAACCTTAACTATACTAACACATAAATGTTTTTGTTTCGGTACCATACGTATACTGGGTTGATTAAGCTACAACAGAAAATAGAACATTAAACTAATCGAAACCATTTTAAAGATTGGATTTTAGTGTGAAAAGCAAAAAAACGACATCAACCAGCAAACAGAAGACAAGAAATTGCTTTTAAATATATTAAAAATTATAAAAACATATAAATAGTTACTTACTTTTTAAAAGTATTTCATTACACAATAGAATTCATAGAGTACATAAAAAATGGGACAACTGGTAAAACAAATTCATTTAATTTCAAAGTACATTTAGTATGACTCCTCTTCTTTAGCATTTCACATTTTATAAACAATTTAAATTGAAATTATGACAAACGAACACGAAACAATTTTCTTTGTGAGAAAGCCAAACAACATGTAAAATTTTAAATAAATTAAAAATAATATACACGTGAGTAAGAATGAAAGAATGAAAATTGTAAAAAGGTCGTTGTGTTTTCCTATGATTACCATATGCAAACTGAATCTCGTAAATCAGTGTAAATATATCTCCAACGAAAAGCTTATTGCGGCAGCTTATCTGCTTATGACAGCTTTCCGCCCTTGTACCAACTACAACAACAAAACATATATTAAAATGTATACAGAGAAAGGAATCAAAAAAATAAAAAATAAATGTAGAGAAAACATCATAAAAAAATATTTATGTATGTTGGTTGGTTATAATCACCAGTTACATTTTAAAAAGAAAATCATCTATGTACACATAGACAAATGAAAGGACAGACAAACAGTCTGATGGTATGTGTGTTATGTAGCATAGAATAGACATTTAAAAGCACCATACAGCCAACAGATAAAAGGACGGACAGTTAGACAGACTAGTAGACTTATTTAGCCTTAGTGTTAACTTACGTGAAAACCATCTTTCATTTTATTTATTTATTTTTTTAAGTTTTGTGGTAGATTACTTAAAAATTATATATAAAATAAAATTTCATTGTCAGCAGCACCAACAACTTGTGGATGTTAAAACCAGCTAAGAAAAAAATCATGCAGTGTAAAATAGAAAATATCCTTTCTAGTGAAAGTTGTATTCTTCACCTTTTTTCTTTTATATTTCACTTTTTTTCTTTTTTTTTTTTTGCATTTTAAAATAAATTGTAGTCAACTGTCAACGACGTATTATTATAGATGAGGGTTAACAACAGGGTTAGTGCTGGTGTTTGTCGCTTCTCTTCTATGTTCTATGATAACATCCAGCCAGACAAAGGTAATCAGAATTAAATTTATTTAGGATTTTTTCCCATAATACAATTTTAAATGTTATGTTTTATTAGCAAAATATTGTGGTAAATATGCAGATATGTGAATGTTTAAAATTAAATAAAATACTAAAATGTTATAATACTTTTAAAACTATAATTGTACCCTACTGAAAGAAATGGTGTTATGCGTTTAAAGCATTTATGGTTAATGGTTTTACGTCATCCAACATTCCAATAGACTCACGAACACTCTCGAAGTCAAATGATCAACGTTCTTTTAGTCTATCTGGCTATGTAACTTTAACAAGCACAGTAAGATTTTTTATTCTGAAGATAAAGCCTACTGAAATTGGTGAAAATCGATATAACAGAAAAACAAGTAAGAATGTATAGACGGGCAAACGCGACCATATGATACCCTACACCGAATATATGATTATAGTTTTCATTTGATATGAAACTTATTTGTATTGAATCCGATTTGAATACCAACATTTTTGAGATATTTATGCTAAAGTGTTTTTCGGATCGTCACACTTCTGAGGAGTAAGTGAAGGCTTTTTTATAAGTATTTGATATTGATGAAATCTTTAGGACTTGAAGATTGATATTCTAGTAAAATTAAATAATTTTATAAATCTTTGGGACGTCATTTACTTTAAAAACTTAAAAAATTATAATATGGTTATTTTCCATGAAGAAAAATATAAAAATTTGAATTAATGTAAATTTTTAACGGTTAAAGATAACATAACAAAATTAGGACTTAATGCAGATCCAAATGTCCTTAAATCAACGGTATTATAATTTTTGACATTTTTTATTTTAAAATACCGAAATTCCTAAACCGGGAAAAATGTGTTCCAAAAACTGAGTTTTCTTAGAAAAGTGCCTACTGTGACGTTATTTACCGTATAATAGGAAAAAGGCTTTTTAAGTGTTTAAGTAACATATAGAATTATACAAATATGGAACATTTTCGAGGATCGGAGCTTTGCGGATTTTTTACTCAAACCTAAAATTATTTTTTAAAATTGGCCAAGTTTGGATAGGCCTGGGGGGCGTTATATCCGCTTTAGAGACCCAAATTTTACTTTACACGCTTTAGCATTAAGTTCTCTTTCTGGGTCATATAAAAATTGTGTATAGTCCCGAAGAAAAATTTTTTCTACAAAAGAAAAAATATAGGGAGTTTTTTGGGAAAAAACTTAAAAAATACGGCCTTTTTTATATGTTCCAACTTTGGATGCGTGTAACTTTTTATAGGGATAAGATAGCTATTATCGAGTTATTTCTATTTTATTTAGAATTTTATCACCAATACAGCTGATATCTTAAAAATTAATTTCGACAATCCTTTGGCGGGTCATCTCTAAAAAATCATAAAAAGATCGAGCAAAATTAAAAAAAATAAATCAATAAACCTAAATATTTCTTCAATTAATAGAGATAACCAACATATGTAAGTGATCTTCTTAAGGACTATTTATATTTTAAATTTCAGCTCATTTGGATCATAAATGGATTTTTAACTTTGAGGGGCCACACACTGGCCCCCATTAGAGCTAGGAAGCTGAACAAATCCAAATAAAAGCTGAACAAATGCAAATTAACGAAAACACCTCAACTCCAACTATGTGAAATTTCGTAACAATATCTCCAATAGTTCCCGAGATACAGAATTATTTCCAAAAAAAAGAAGTTTCTAAACCACTGTGCATTGTGCTTATACAAAACTTATTTCTGCTGAATTTCGTTTTGGTATGTTTATAATTAAAATATTTATGAGAGCTTAACTCTCATTGACCGATTCTAACCAAATTCATCAGGTTTAGTCCTTGGTGCAATATAAGAGTTTGTGCCAAATTTAGTCGAATTATCTTTAAAACTTCGATCTGTATATTGATTACAAAATTTACATGAACAAACGGACATCGCTTAATCGACTCAGAAAGTGATCTTGAGCAGATTGTTATACTTTAATTCATTTATTTATTTAGTCTATGGATACAAAAAATCCTTACAGACTAGAAACTTAAAACTAAATTTAACATTTATAATAAATTATTTAAGTGGGATTTAAATATAGTATTAGATTGACTTATATCTAAATATTGGCAGAAAGTATTAAATAACCTAATTGATTTATTAAGTGGTTCATTTTTGGCATAATCAGTTCTATGAAGATAAGTATGAAAAAATTGAAATTTCCTTAGAGATCTCTGAGGAACAGAAATATTAATATTATTTAATAGATCAGGACAGTCAATGGTACCACAAACAATTCCATGAAGGAATAATAAAGAAGAAATATTTCTTCTAACTTCTAAGGACTTCATTGAAATCCAGATACATCTGTTTTCATATGAAGAAAGAGGAGTTGAAAAATTTAAAGAAGAAAATACAAATTTTAAAAATTTAATTTGGATCTTTTCAAGACGATTAATATGTGTACAAGCATTTGGACTCCAAATAAATGAAGCATATTCCAATATAGATCGGACAAAAGATGAAAACAAAATCTTTTTAGTATGGAAATCAAAGTTAACAGCATTTCGCTTGATAAAACTTAAAAGAGAATAAGATCTCGGAATAATATAGTTTAAGTGACTTACAAAAGTTAGTTTATTGTCAAAAACAACACCTAAGTCTAGGATTTCATCAACAGATTGCAACATTTGATTCTTCATAAAATAATGTGTAATTAAAATATGACGACATCTATGGTAAATCATATGACGACATTTTTTAAGATTAAAAGGAAGCCCATTACTTTCAGACCAGACAATAATTCTATTTATATCATTCTGTAAATCCCTAAAATCTTGAATAGTATAAATAGGCTTAAAAATTTTTAGATCATCCGCATATAGGAGAAATTTAGAATTGCGAAAACAATGACATATGTCATTAATGAAAATATTAAAAAGTAATGGACCTAAAATGCTACCTTGAGGAATTCCTGATGAAGGAATAAAATATTCGGAACACATTCCATCAATAGAAACTATACAATATCTATTAGTTAAATAATGACGAAACCAGCTTAACATTTGAGAATGGAAACCAATTTTTGACATCTTTAATAATAACAAATCATGTGGAACACTATCAAAGGCTTTAGAAAAATCTGTATAAACAGTATCAACTTGAGCTCCATTTTCAAAATGCGATATACAAAATTTAGTGAAAACCGCTAAATTTGTGGTAGTGGATCTACCAGGCATAAAACCATGCTGTGAAATAGAAAAATATCTTTTTAAATGAAAAAATATTTTATCATAAACTATATGCTCAAAAACTTTAGCTATATTGGTCAACTTAGAAATTGGTCTATAATTCGAAATTATATTCCTATTACCAGATTTAAAAACAGGAACAATTGTAGTAAATTTCCATTTTTTAATAAAAAAGCCTTCTTTAAGTGAAAGATTGAATATAATTTTTAATGGTAATATAATAGAAGAAAAACATTGTTTTAAAAGAAAAGCCGATATACCATCAACATCACATGAAAAAGAATTAGAAAGTTTAGAAATTCCTGCAATAACATCTTCATCCGTAATTTGCATATTCCCAAAATCAAAATATGAAGCCACATTATTTAGGTCAAAACCATAATGAAAATTACTGTTAATAAAATTACTTTGAAAATATTTAGCAAATAAATTAAGAGAACCATTTAAATTATCAGAACTCATATCTTCATATTGCATTAAAATTGGTATAGCTGATTTATTTCTTTTAGAATTTATGAAAGTCCAAAAACGTTTTGGATTATATTTTATAGAATTGTTTATATTCAAAATATATTGGTTATAAAGAAACTTATTAAGAAAGTTAAATTCTCTTTCATAATGAAGAAAATATTGTTTGTCAGTGGCACCATTAGTATATTTAAATTTCTTATAGAATTTATTTCTAAGATTTTTCAATTTCTTCAAACCTTTGGTATACCATGGCAATTTATATACCTTAGGTTTAGCCAAAGGGATATTTTCACGAAAAATTCTTAAAATATTATTTAAAAAGTTTTCATAACAAATGGAAACAATTTTATTATCTAACAAATTGAACCAATCTAAACTATTTATAATGTAGTTTAAATTATTAAAATCGCAAGCAAAATAGTTATAACGTATATTATTTATATTAAAATTATTAGCAAATTCATAAAATTCTATTTCAACTTCTAAGGCATGATGATGCATATTAGAAGGAGAAATTGGAAAATTATACTCTTTAATATTGAATTTTAAATCAGAACTAACAAACACTAAATCAAGAAGTTTATTAAAACTATTAAAAGCTGTATTAATCTGTACTAAATCAATACTATAAATTGAATCTATGAAATTAATTTCATATAAATTATTAATATTACTAGGAAGAAACAAATTGGAATTAGGAATTTCAGACCAAACAATTTCATTCAAATTAAAATCACCCAATACACATATCTTATCATCATCATTAATTCCTTCAAATAAATTAACTATATTTGATGAATGGGCAGCATACAATTCATCAGAGCCCTTAGGTGGGATATATGAAACACAAATGTAAAATTTTCCAGTAGTAGATTTAACAGAAACACAAAGTTGATCAATTAATGTGTCACAGTTATGTAATAAATGCACTTTAGAAAGTAGTGTCTTTTTAACAGCTATAAGAACACCACCACCTCTCGTAAGGCCAGTTTTTAAAGAATCTCTATCTTTACGATAAACAACAAAATTATATGGATTAAAAAATTCTTCATCATAAAAATCAGAATTTAACCAAGTTTCAGTGATAACAATAACATCAAATTCACAATCACATGTAAATAAGGTAAATAATGAAGTTTTAGTTCGCATTCCAGAAACATTTTGGTAATACATTTTTAAAGATTTAAAAGGATTCGACTTTATTGTTAGCCGTTCTTTTCCACAATAGGCTTCTTTGGAAAAAACTTAAATGGACGGATTCTTATATCTGAAGTCCAAAGTTCAGGTTTAAAAAGTTCTTGATAAAAAGCTGGAAATATACCAAGTTTAAAATTAACAAATTTCAAATCTTCAAATGAAACATCCTTCTTAACTAATTTATAGCAAGATAAATGCATCTTATCTATATTTAGATGCTTTTCTACATAACTAATAATATTTTCTTCAGTAACTGTTGGCTTAAATGAAGATAAATGCACCCATTTCATTTTAACAACAACATCTAATTCATTATTATTATTGTCACCAAAAACAACTTTACGGGATTTTGCAGTCTTTTTCCTCCTAGTAACATTAGTCCAATCTTCAACATTTTCAGAGGTTTCAGCATTTAAAATCACAGCATTTACATCACCATTAGCATTAACATAATTAGCAGCTTTATCAGAATCCTCAGTATTGGCTTTAGTAACAACAGCAGCAGCATTATTAGCATCAACAGAGTTAGGTTTACCAACAACAACATCATTAACAGCATCCACAGAACTGGCTTTAGCAACAACAACAGCAGTACCATCACAAAGAGATTTATTTTCATTTGAGATTAAACGATGAGCATCAAGATTAATTGAAGATGTGTTAGTAGGCATAGAATCCAAACCAGTTTTGAGAACAGGCAAATTATGATGTGAAACTGATTTATTATTGTTTTTAGCATTGTTATTCATAAATTGTGAGAATAGCATTTTTAATTGCTCTACTTCATATGTTAGTAGGCTTATTTTTTTCACCAAATCACTTGATGTTTGTAAACAATTGTCACAATTATAAACAATATTTATAAAACTCGAAAGGGCAATGACCGCACTCTCATTTTCAACTTTAGCACATACTCTATGGAATTTACATTGGCAAATTTCACAAGTAATACATGCATTGTTTTGAATGTTTTTATAGCATTTTGAACAAATGATTTTTTTATCCGACGACATTGCGAACAACTAATCTCTTTAAAAGCACAACTGAGACTGACAATATTTTTGCACTAACCCAATATAAACTTCCCACTATGGTGGTGTAGGGTATAAAAACAAAAGTTTTTAGCAGTGAATACCAACATTTTTAAGATATTTATGCTCGATAAAGCGATTTTCGGAAGTGAGCCTTATATGGGAGCTATGATCGTCTCAAAATTTATTGTCATGATTTGCCTATGTATGAAACATATTTGTGTTAAATTTTATTTGGATACTAACATATTTCATAGATTTCATTAAAAAAATTTTTAAGAATGGTGCTTATATGGGAGATATGGAATATTCAGCTTATATAAAACTTATTTGTGCTGAATTTCACTTGGATATATTTATAATTAAGATATTTATGAGAGCTTAACTATTTTCCAAATCTTGAGATATTTTGAAAATACTGTTTTAGGGAAGATTGTAGTTCTTTAGTACCTCTAACTCACACATTTATAGACCGATTTCAAAATTTTCATTTACTATGGATAGGCAAAGAATTAAGCTTTCATAAAATGTATATTCCAAAAAAAATTTTATAAAAAGTTTCGCTTTATTTTTTATTTTTTTCATAATTTTTCAAATTCAGCAGTAGTCATTTTAATTCTTTTCTATTAAAACCTATTGTTTTTGCAAAATGTTTAAAATATAATTTTATGAAGACAAAAATGAGACATTACTTGCTAAAATCGGTTTATATTTGCAAAAGTTATTAAACTTTTACGTTAAAGTTCGAAAAAATTGTACAAATATTTTTTCTTTTCTTATTCAAATTCGCTGGGTGAGAAAATGCTAAAAACGGTGTCAATGTTAAGTTGAATAACTTTTACAATTTTCATCCGATTTGAATAACTGAAACCATGTTTTGTTAAGAATATTGGTATACATTATTACTTTCATATCAAAATAAGCAATGAAAAGCGACTAAAATCCAAAATGATAAATTTCGTTTTTTTTTTTTTTTTTTAGATATTCTTAACAAAAACAATACTTATAACTTACAAATGTATCAAAAGATATACACAATTTTAAAAACTAATCAGTTTTCTTTCCAAACCCTTTAAAAACTTTAAAGTCAGACAAAAACTGACTGAGTTACAGGTCGATAACTTGACGAACATCACTGAAAACAGTTTTTTTAGAATAACTTCTGAATTTGAGGCTGTTTCTGAAATTTTTACATACAATTTGTAATGTACTCATCAAGATATATGGGTCGTTTTCCAAGTAATTTACAATTAAATTCAAATAATATTTCAAGATTTTCCATAACTGATAAAAGAAATTGTCCTGGTATTTCCATCCGATAAAGAAGTGCAGAGAAAGCCAAAAATAATCAATACATTGAAAGCTGGCACTAAGCTGTGAGCCGTTGCTATGTATAAGCAAAAAATATATAATTTTTATCAATAATAATCATTTTTAAACTCAAACAATTCTCATTTTCTACTTATTTCATTTGGAAAGTCTAGGGTAACGTTTTAAAAACGTTGTGCAGCAATAAATTAGCAAATGTTAAAAGTACAAAATCAACTAATTTACATTACATCCTGCAGACAATCCAGGCTTCGCGGGGTTAGAATTAAGAGAGAAAACAATGTAAACAATGTAAAATAATTTCAAAGTTTATAATAATTAGAGAATGAATGAATAACAAAAAAAGTGGTCCACATTACACGAACTTGGGTTACAGAGGTAAATAAATATTTTCACCTACTAATCTAAATGTACTTAAATACTTTGATATTAGATAAATTTTTTTGTTAACGGTTTTTTGAAAAGCAGCACAATACGTTATTATTTTAAATTTAACTCCAAGTAAATATGGCCTTAATTTTTTAACTGCTTTTACAATTGCCAATACTTCTAATTCGTATGAATGATAATTCTTCTCGGCACCTCTTTTAGGTTTACTCCAAAATTAAACTGCATGAAATTCTTTCTCATATTGTCCTTGCATCAAAATTGCACCTAATCCCACCTTACTACCAATATAAACTTTTGAAGGTATAATAATGTCATCTACATATTGAAAAACATTTTTTTTGTTTTATTAGATCTGAAAATACGTAGGAAACGAATCTATTGAAGCTTGATGGAGAATTACATAAAACAAATTGTGTTCTTTTGAACATGAATTGTCCATCAGCAGTTGCAAATGCTGTATACTTCATACTATCTTCATGCATTGGTACGTGAAAAAATCAATTGTAGAAAATACATCTGCATTGGAAATCTGTCCTTTTGTATTACCTTGTTAAGCTTTCGGTAGTCCACGCATAAACGATAATTTCCATCTTTTTTCCTTATTATCTACGTCCAATTCAATGACATTATCAATTAAATGAATATTATCAAACAATGATTCAGAAGAAATTTGCATAAGTTCTGATTGAGCAATTTTCTTCAAAAATAAACTACATCCAACCATACGTAGTTCGCATAGTTCTAGGAATTCTTTTCCTAAAATAATATCGTAATTCAAACTATTGTCAGGCATAACGTAAAAATCAACATTGCAATTTTCTTCACTAACTCGAATGGTTGTATCAAGAAATCCAATTGGAGTGACTTCTTTTTGACCAATTCCAACAAAACTTCGGGAGGTATGAGTAAACTTCGGTTCTCCAATATCATGGTATATTTTCATTTTCATTAAATTTACGCAACTATCTGTATCGATTAGTGCTTTGAATTGGCAGAGAACCGTCACAATAGGGTCGTTTATTTTTTTGAATTAGAAAAAATATTAACATTAAAAACATTTCTATTTTGAACAGTCTCTTGTTTAACTACTATAGAACTGGGACAAGTTTGTTACATTTAAAACATTTCATACCTTGACTTGCATTTAAACATTTGTTAGCGCTGTGTCCATCATTTCCGCAACTAAAGCATTTAGATCGAATTTGATTGCTAGATTTAGATGTTTTAAGACGTTCATACTCGATAAACTTTATATTAAGTTGTTCAATGTTTGATGCTCCATATAATATTATTTTATCAACTGATTTATCTTGAACACCATCGACGATATAAGCAATTGTAGATAATGTATCCAAATTTATTGTAGAAGCATTTTGTAGAAATAACTTTTCCAGGATTCACTTGGTGATTTCTTTAAATTTCGTAATTTTTATACCCTACAACACCATAGTGGGGAGGGTATATTGGATTTGTGCAGATGTTTGTAACGCCCAAAAATATTAGTCTAACACCCACCTTAAAGTATACCGATCGACTCAGAATCACTTTCTGAGTCGATTGTCCGTCCGTCCGTCAGGCTGGCTGTTGTCCATGTAAACTTTTGCGCAGAGTACAGTTCGCAATCTTGAAGATATTTCGATAAAATTCTGTACATATCATTTTTTCTGCCTAAGGACCACTTGAAACTGGCTGAAATCGGTTCATTATTTCACCTAGCCCCCATACAAATGTCCTCCCGAAATTGGACTTTATCGGTAATAAATGTTTAATTTATATCGGTATCTACACAAGTTTTTCCCCAAATAAGTTTTATATATACGAAATTCATGTCACCAAATTTTATTATGATCGGTCCATAATTAGTCATAGCTCCCATATAAGGCCTGCTTCCGATAATCACTTTAACGAGCATAAATCTCTTAAAAATGTTGGTATACACATAAAATCCAACATAAATAACTTTCGTACAGACAATAATCACACTACTTAATTTCAAGGTGATCGGTCCATAATTGGTCATAGCTCCCATATAAGGCCCACTTCCAAAAATCGTTCACGAATATAAATTATTGAAATTTTGAAAGAAAAATGTTTTTGCTCATTTACTTAGTGTAGGGTATTATATGGTCGGGCTTGACCGACCATACTTTCTTACTTGTTTTGATTTAAATATTTCCCAAGAATAAATATTCCTTTGTCTAAACATGTAAGCTTTTCCGCTCTCCATTTCAATTCTTCGTTTATATTCTTCTTTAATCGTCTTTTTAAGTCTTCTTTATTATTTTGTCTTTTAGGTTGAGCCCCCAAATGTGGAGATTGAAATAAAAGTGTGTGTTTTTGTATTCAAAGTTTTTTAAAATAATGAATAATATATTTATAATTCAAAATGAAAAAATATCTCAAGAAATGCAAAGCCTCTTTTTTTAAAATAATTCAAATCAAACATTTAGATAACATAGGAGTAGGAAACATGTATAACATAATCACATATATGCAAAACTATGTGTCCACTTTTACTATATAAAACAACCAAACATTAAATTCTACTATGTAACTGTACCAAATTTTGTTTTTTACTTGGACCGAAGAAAATGTTGACTATGCGCATTAATCATGAAAGCACATGTTCATTTATCGTTTCAAACAAACTGTAAAATGTACGACAAAACATTGCTATCATACCTTCAATAGTTCCTGAAAAAAGACACTGGTCCACATTGGATGAATAGTCCACACTACCCGAAGTTACTCTACCATTTATATTTGAGTAGTTAATAATGGGCCATCATAGTTTTTCTGATGACTAGCTAGCTGTAAATCGCGTTATACTTGTCTAGCATTCCTGTAAGACTGGACTCAGAACATGTCAATATCCTAGGGGGCTAACGACTCCCAGTCCTTAAAATGACATAGTTCCCCATGGCGTCAATCCGAAAATCACCTAAACACACATAAATATCTTATTAATATCGTTATATAATAGAATCTTCATATACATAGACGACGGCTTGTCGTACCGAATTACATGAAGATCAAACAAGAATTGGTAATAACTTCCATATATGAAACACTTCCGAAAATACCTTAAATACGCATAAATCTCTAATGAAAATAGTAATGAAGTTAAAATACCACATCATTTAAATATGCATAAAAATCGTGGCCAATAAATGGTCATAGATCCCATATATGATCCACTTCCATATTATATTGTTAGACCAAATCCTTCCACATTCCCTTTCTTAATATTTCTACAAAAAAGTCAACTTGAATGTCTGCTGAAGAAGGACATGAAAGTGGATTGTGAAAGTTGTAAAACTACTGAAATATAGTTAGAATATTAATAAATCTTATAAATAACATTTGACAAAACCTCAATATTTACAGACATTTATAGGGCATCATAAGATTGTATAAAACACCCTTTATAGAGTAGTGTTTTCACAAGCCGTTGCACAAACATACACATATTTTATAATCTGCCAATTTTGTGCTTATATTTTATGTATATATTTTTAATATTTACCCGGTTAATGTTTTTAATATTTAATTCTCAACATTTGCCACATTTTGTATGTACTTATGCTGGCACTCGTATGCAGCTTTTGTTTGATTTTAATTCGACAAAGTTTTAAATTTCAAATACTTTTTTTTGCAACTATATCCAACTGTTGTGTTGTTGTTGTTGATGTGTTTTTGTGTTATTAACCAATATTGGAGTTTGTTGGTTTTTAATTAACTTTTGGCTGCAGGTTAAACCATATAGAGAAAATTAACGCCAGAAAAATACAAACATGATATAAAACACCTCTCTATAAAAAAAGGATGGGAAAGAATTTTTTTCTCAGTTTTCGGTTCACACATACACACACATACCCTACGCATAGACGTATACATATATACATTGTATACATACATATATGTAGTTATACATACGCTATACCATACATACATACTATATTCGATACCACATACAACAGATTTTATAACAAGGACATTATAAATGAATTGCGTATATGAGGAAAATCAAAACAATTTAGCGAATTTGACTAAAAATGTTTTTCTTGTGATACGAACGCCACTTTGTAGTGCCAAAACTATGCAAGAGCTCTTATATAGAAATTCTGTTTTATTGGACTCCATAGAGTTGCATTTGATTTTAAAATTGATTCTTACATTTAAAAGCCAAAGAAACCTTTTAAAAATCGTTTGGAAAGTAGTTGTTATAACCTACACCACCATAGTGGGGAGGGTATATTGGATTTGTGCAGATATTTGTAACGTCCAAAAATATTAGTCTAACACCCAACTTAAAGTATATCGATCGACTCAGAATCACTTTCTGAGTCGATTAAACGATGTCCGTCCGTCCGTCTGGCTGGCTGTCCATGTAAACCTTGTGCGCAAAGTACAGGTCGCATTTTTAAATATATTTCAATAAAATTTGGTACATATCTTTTCTTCGGCCCAAGAATCAAGCTTATTGAAACTGGCTGAAATCGGTCCATTATGTCACCTAGCCCCCATACAAATGTCCTCCCGAAATTGGACTTTATCGGTCATAAATGTTTAATTTATATAGGTATCTACACAAGTTTTTCTCAAAATAAGTTTTATATATACAAAATTTATGTCACCAAATTTTGTTATGATCGGTCCATCATTAGTCATAGCTCCCATATAAGGTCTGCTTCCGATAATCACTTTAACAAACATAAATCTTCTAAAAATGTTGGTAAACACATAAAATGCAACATAAATAACTTTCATATAGACTTTAATCACATGACCTAATTTCATAGTGATTGGTCCATAATTTGTCATAGCTCTCATATAAGGCCCACTTCCGAAAATCACTCATGAATATAAAGTATTGAAATTTTGAAAGAAAAACGTTTTTGCTCATTTACTTAGTGTAGGGTATTATATGGTCGGG
Organism: Calliphora vomitoria; assembly: GCA_942486065.2. NCBI lineage: Eukaryota > Metazoa > Arthropoda > Insecta > Diptera > Calliphoridae > Calliphora > Calliphora vomitoria. The sequence continues at coordinate 40,481,190 of OW818029.2, forward strand.
CTTGACCGACCATACTTTCTTACTGGTTCTTATATATGACTTAAATTTAAAAAATTTTTTTTTTTGAAAAATTTCAATATAAATTTATTGATAGGCATGAGCTTTTCCCATCTTTCTGGCAACATATGGGCAATTCCATATCATCGTACGTGACATTTGTATGCACGCCTTTAGAGTGGAATAGATTTTTCAAAAATAAGAGTATCTGAAATATAGTTGGGTCTTTATGTTCTATGTAGAGAGTACTATATTTTAAAAAAATAATAAGTTCTTTCGAAACATTGCTGTCCAAGATATCGAGCGAATTAAGGGTATATCGTACGTGACATAAATCGGAAGTAATTTTGAGGTACATGTAGAGATATGCGAAAATTTGCGAATCGTGAGAGGCGTTATGTTTTCTTTTAATTGCTTACACATCATATTTAAATAAAAATAATCTTTGGGTGATTTTATCATAAATAAAATTTAATATCGTACGTGACATACCGTACGTGACAGATTTTTCTCTTATAGTAAAACAATATGCAAGGTGGCGCAAAAGTAAACTTCCGATGTTTTTTGGCTGTAATTAAAAAAACAAAATGAAAAACTTTGATTCTTCTTGTGGATTATTTTTAGTTGGTCTTTTTGTTTTTTTACATCAAGCCCAGAATATAATATCATGTAAATTGCCGCTGCCACAGTTAATTGTCATTTGAGCCCTTTTTATGGCATTTTCCATCACTTTGGCCAAAACTTCCTGCGATAGGTTCTCACATTCTTGACGGATATTGTCTTTAAGAGCCGCAAGAGTCTGAGGCTTGCTGACATAAACCCGCGACTTCAAAAAGCCCCACAAAAAGAAGTCTGGAGCGGTCAAATCAGCCGATTTTGCTGCCCAGAGCAAATCGCCAAAACGGGAGATTAGGCGCCCGGGAAATGCATCCTTCAGCACATCGGTTGTGGCACGTGCAGTGTGTGCCGTTGCACCGTCCTGTTGGAACCACATGTTTTCCAATCCCAATTCATCAAGTTGCGACAAACAGACCTCGTTGATCATTGCTCTGTTGCGCTCACCATTCACAGTAACCGTTTGGCCCGCGACGTCTTCGAAAAAAGGTCCGATGACTCCTCCAGCGAAAACAGCACACCATACAGTGACTTTGAGCGGGTGTAATGGCTCTTCGTGGGTTACACGCGGATTTTCAGTGCCCCAGAAGCGTAAATTTTGCTTATTTACGTACCCGCTAAGATGGAAATGGGCCTCATCACTCGTGATTATTTTTGATGAAAAATCATCTTCCTCTTGGTGGTGATTAAGGATGGCTTGAGCGTATGTTAGACGCGATTGGCGGTCAGCAGCTAACAGCTGATGCATTGTCTGGACTTTGTACGGAAACATCTTCAAATCTGGTACAAAAATTCGCTGTAAAGACCGTCGACTGATACCCATTTGCGTGGCACGTCATGTGGTCGATGGCGACGGCCCTTCCATGACATCCTCGGCTACAGCAGCAATATTCTCTGCAGAACGGTTACTCCGGGGTCTGCCACGCCTGGCAGCATCTCGTGTTGTGCCAGTCTCTTCGAGGCGAGCGGCTAAACGTCGCAGTGTTTCACCAGTAGGCGTTGGACGGCCAGGAAATCTGCGACGAAATTCACGTTGTGCCAAAGTCAACGACCGATTATTGGTCAAATAAATAGTCAGCAATATTCCGCGTTCTGGAGCAGTGTAGCGTAACGTTGTTTATTAACGTGTATTTCGCATGTGTTTACTACACAAATGTCAAAACAGAACTGACATTAGGGGCCAATCGCAAAATTTATAGCATTTTCTGATAGGAGGATTACTTTTGCGCCATCATATGTACCATAAGTAGAACGAAAAAATACTAATAGTTTTTTTGGAAACTCTAGTACTAATTGTAAGGCGAGTGAGGCCAAATTTCCCAACCACTTCAATCTAAATACTTTGCATAATATGGCTGAGCGTTGTCATGATGGAATAATACGGTTTCATATCTGGCCCACATTCTGGACATTTTTTTCTTCAAACGAATCAGTTGGGTTCAGTACAGGTTCCATGAAATTGTCTGGCCAGATTTCAGCAGCTCATACCAAACGCAGAGCATTACCTTAACGCAATGGATATTTGGCTTTGGTGTCGATTCGGCAGGTTGGCCGGGCTTCACATACGATCTATTGCACTTCGGGTTATTGTAATGGATCTATTTTTCACCACAAGTAAATATACGGTGCAAAAACTATTTTATTTTATAGCGTTGAAGTAGCATTTCCTACATACAAAATCGTAATTAAAGGTTTCTCAGCTTCAATTCGTATAGTAACCAATTTATATGCTTTTGGATGAATTCTGCTGCTTGCAAACATTTCGAAATTATTAATTGAGTAGTTCTCAATGATTTTGCAAGTTCTTGTTGAGTTTGACAACAATCCTCATGGAGTAGTGTTCTTGGTCTTCAAACTTTTTTAGTTGGCCTGGGCGATCTTTGCCTTCCGTGTCAAAATCACCGCTCCTGAACAGCGCAAATCATATTTCGAACATTGAAACCGTTGAAACACTTCTGTTTATCCGATATAAATGAAAATATCAATAATATGTGTGAAGTCTAACGGAATTAAACCGTACGACCTCGGTGGCCGGTTTACAGCACCTCTACGTGTGATGATTATGCCCTAAAATCGGTGTATGGCGATGTCCTGTTTAGTCCAAACGAAGTTGGTAATCAACTTTTTTGGATCTCATGTGAATTGCGTATCGTCCCAAATTTTAAATTTTTACTTGTTGAATGCTATATCCGTTCATGGTGATTTGAAAAACTAAATTAATAATGACCGCTCTCAACCGTCAAAATTCGGTAGTTCCTATTGGAAGACCCTTTATTACCACGATTATTTAAAGGCTATACAAATATCCAAAGTCAAGTGACTGACACTTAATCTGTAGGTTAGAAACTGTGAGTACAGACATCAGATAAATGAAAAAAAAGCTCTTTGGGTTTCAAAGCATACTTTGAAATTTTCAACTTTTAGTAAGGTAAGATTTCAGAAAGATTTCTTTTGCTATAATCTGTCAGTGTGTATTACAGACATGGAAATACAAGCCATCTGTATTCAGTTTCAATGATTCTGCAGAATTTTCAATATTCCTCATATGTGTATTGGTAGAACTTGAATGTGGTATGCGTATGTATGTATTTGAGTGTGGTACAGTATCAAAGTCAGAACAAAAACAAGATACGACTGAACATATGATACCCTACACTACTATTATTCCAAGTTGATTTAAAAGAAATAAGGACAATAATCTGATGATACTTGTAATAATAACTTTTCTCTCTGATATTTCCACCACGCTCTTAACAGAAATGTGGAAATTTCCTGACTATTTTTAATTCTGTATTGTCCAGTAATGTGTTAATTTAAATTGAGACACATGGAAATATTAGTTTGTTACAAAACCAACAACATATCAAATATACCCGACACCTTTTGCAGGTGTTCATGAAAAAACCACGTACACACATACGTATAGAAAAATTGAAACCCCTCAAAAATTTTATAAAGACTCTTGAAGGCAATAGAAAAGTCAACATTGGTTGATTGTTGGTCCAGAAAAAAAGTTTTGTTATTATTGCTAGATGAGTAACGAAGAGTTTTCTTTCCTCTTTTGTTGTTGATTTTTCAGTTTTTTTTTTTTTTTTTTTTTTTGCTAGAAATAGAAGACAAATATTTTGCTTTTATTAAAAAATATTGAAATGCCAATATGGTCAAATGTCCAAAAAAAAAAAAAAAAACCAAAATTGCGTTGTTAAACGTAAATATGTATGTAGATACTTTGCTATTTGTTATTCTGTTTGTCCTTTTTGTTATTAGCTTTGCTGCTGTTGAAGATATTAATGAATATTAAATTGATGGCCGGGGGAAATAGAATTAACAGTTGTACATAATAAGATTGTCGGATAGGTAGTTGTAAAATAATAATTGACATGTGGAATTTATGTATGCAAATAATTAAGTGAAGATGTCTATTATAGTCACAGAAATTTGTGCATGTGTTTAGAATTGGTAAATAAATTAAATTAAATGTTTGTTAATATTGACGCCTGCAAACCAAACTATGCTAAAGCTATGTATATACGGTTGTCAGATCTTACAATATTGCCAGAAAAATGTTCAGAAAATGTTTAACAACCGTGTGAACTTACAATATTTGTCTTGCAGCGTTGTCAGAAAAGGCTTTGTCCGTACATTGTAAGATAATAAACTGTCAGAGATGACAATCGTGAGAACACATTACATTGCCTTTGCCAGATTATTATAAGATAATTGTCAGACACTTTTTATTGTTAGATGTGCGAAGTTTATGGACCTGACAATGGCACCATTGTCAGATCATTTAAAAACAAACAAATGTTTGCATTTATAATGTTAAAAAACAAAAGTGAAACAAATTTGGAAAGCAAATTGAATAACAAATTGATAGCGACATTTCAATTAATAAAACCTGTTATGAGCCAATTAGCTTGACTTTTCTTATCCAGTTTTCACAGGCTCAGAAGGAGGTAAAAAATCAAGGTCCAAACACAAAATCTACCGCTAAAACTTATCGAGGTAATTGAGGCAAGGCGAAGCTTATGGGATGCTGCTTGCGCTTAGTCCAGGTAAGTTTGAATGATTGCAAAGAAAAAAAAAAGGGTAAATCTTTGCCCCTCTTTCAATAGCATTTGGAAAAATTCAGAAAATAAAAGTGAGGCCAAGGCACTGATGAATAATTTTGAATGACTTGATAGTTCTAGTAATGTCTAACAACGGATCTGGTAGTTTTTTCATACAACAATCTGGCAACAGTGTGAACTGATAATTTGTGTTGTCAATTGTTTGGCAATGAAATTCTAATGTTTTCTTACAATCGTCTGAACTGACAAATTACCTTTTGCTATCATTGCCAGCACATGGCCAGATCTGACGAAATTGTAAAGGTATGGTCACACATAGCAAATATTTACTCAAAAACGCGTAACCACTTTTTTTAGCACAAATTTGTTTGACGTTGTTTACTCTTGCGAATGATTTGTAAGATCAAACAGCATCAAATAAAATAACACTAAATATTTGTGTTGAATTGTCCTAAGTAAAAAGAGTTTTTTGAAATAAATAAAGTACGCTCTCTCTGTACTTCAGAAACAGGGTATGCTTTATTGATTCGTTCGTTCTTGGCCTCAAAAGATGATGAGAAGTTTTTACGCGGAATCCATATGTTGCCACAAAGATGGGAAAAGTTCATAGCTAACAATGGCCAATACTTTGAATACATTTATATTGTAAACACTTTTCAAAATAAAAGTTAAACATTTTAAGCCCAATAAGCAACAAAGCCCCAAAAATTCAAGCACTTGAACATTTTGTTGGAATTTGACCTTTGAAAGCTAATGTAATTATATTTTAAACTTGAAAACTATTTGAAAAATTAAATATTTTTCAAACAAAAAACATATGGCTTGAATTTATCTTTCCTTTTTACTGGAGAATGCTATTGAAGTAAAGTGTAATATAATTGTAATTCAATTGCTTGACTATAATTCAAGGCTTGAATTACACTTGCATTCAACTTGAATTCCAGTAAAAATGCTTATTGGGAAAAATCTTATAAAGGGGTTTCCAACAACAGCTGTTATTTTGAATCACGCGGTATTTCGGTAGCTGTCACTTTTGAAGCTTTTATTCTTTGATATTTGACAAGTAAAAACTACGTCATTACTAAAAATGGAACGATACGCCCTTCAGCAACGTATTGAAAATATTTAAATTCTCTATAAAAATGGTGAAAATTTTGCAGTCACCGTTCGCAAAGCTAAAGCATTTTTGGGTCATCGTGAAGCACCTTGTTTGGGCCGTAATACAGAAATTGTTGGAAAATTCGAGCTGTTGGCACAAGTTAGTGATGTGACGTCCCGTGCACATCGCTCAAGAACAACTGATAATATTGCTGCTGTAGCCCAAAGTGTTGCAGAAAACAGGATCAACAGTTACGGTGAATGGATGTGCTATCGAGAGATGATAAATGATTTTTTATGATCGGAGTTGGATGATATTGATCAACAAGACGGCGCTACATACCACACAAGCAATGAAACCATTGCTCTTTTATGGGAAAAGCTTTTGGACCCTGTTATCTCTCAAAGAGGTGATCACAATTGGCCACCGAGATTTTGTGATTTAACACCTTGCGACTTCTTTCTTTGGGGTGACGTGAAAGATAAGGTCTACGCCAACAGCCCTATGTCAATTCAACACCTAAAAGATAGAATTCGTGAGGCTATCGAGGTCATAGGGCAGCCACTTTGCGATTTGGTTTTATGAAAAGGATATGGTCCTGTAAGCGTGGTCATGGTAGCCATTTAGCTGATGTTGTTTTTCATTATTAATAGCATACCTTCCTCTTTATTTTGAAATAAACATTGGATAATTTATCTCAAAAAATATCTCAAATACATCCAATATGTTTTCCGTTTTCTCCAAACGGATGATGAGTTTTAACTATTTGCCCAATAGGGCAATGTACCAGCTATGGAATAAGGATTAGATTCAAGTGTGTCCCATCTTTCGAAACAGCAATCATCCTCCAGCACTAAACTTATCAATTGATGACGTATTTTTATTTTCGATTAGTGGATGATATAAATTGTTCACACGAATGACCAGCACCCATATACAATTTTTTTATATTGTTCAAATGGGATTTTGAAGTTTTTACGATTCCGATGTGTTACAATTTCTTAGAAATATGGGACTTGTTTTTCAAATTGAATTTTCTTAGAAACGCGATTTGCACGTAATGTTGCATAAACAAATTCGGAACAAAAATATAGACACAATTACACTCTCAGAATACAAAAATAGTCCTCAAGTGTCCATTGGCATATAAAGTGGCCTACAACATTAATCACTTAATTGCTCAATAATGATTTGTTCATATCATTCAAATGACTAAAGCAGATTACGAAAAATTATGTTATGTAGAATAAATTATAACATTTGTATCTAAAGGATCGAACTAGTTGTTTTTATATTACAATTCTGCTGGCAACTTAATTTGCCCCTGACAGCAGATATTAATGGGTTAATTTTTTAAAATTTTTTTTTTATCTACGTATTTTGAAATGCTTTCACTCACATAAGAATAAACAAGTAAGAAAGTGTGGTCGGTCAAGCCCGACCATATAATACCCTACACTAAATAAATGAGCAAAAACATAATTCTTTCAATAATTTATATTCGTGATTGATTTTCGGAAGTGGGCCTTATATGGGAGCTATATGACCAATTATGGACCGATCACCATGAAATTTGCTCATGTGATTAATGTCCATATGAAAGTTATTTATGTTGGTTATGTGTATACCAACATTTTAAGGAGATTTATGCTCGTTAAAGTGATTATCGGAAGCAGGTCTTATATGGGAGCTATGACTAATTATGAACCGATCATAATAAAATTTGGTGACATAAATTCGGTATACATAAAATTTATTTGGAGAAAAACTTGTGTAGATACCTATATAAATTAAACATTTATGACCGATAAAGTCCAATTTCGGGAGGACATTTGTATGGGGGCTAGGTGAAATAATGAACCGATTTCAGCCAATTTCAATAGGCTAAGTCCTTGGGCAGAAAAAATTATATATACTAAATTTTATCAAAATATCTTCAAAATTGCGACCTGTACTCTGCGCAAAAGGTTTACATGGACAACCAGCCAGACGGAGGGACGGACATCGTTTAATCGACTCAGAAAGTGATTCTGAGTCGATCGGTATACTTTAAGGTGGGTGTTAGACTAATATTTTTGGGCGTTACAAATATCTGCACAAATCCAATATACCCTCGCCACTATGGTGGTGTAGATTATAAATAGTTGACTGCGTCACGATCAACTTAGAGCTAGTTTCTAGCTTAACACGCTGTTATATTAAACCTGAAACATATTTAGCCGGGATTTAACCAATGATTGTGTTTCTTACTAATGAATTAATTTTGTTAGCATTGCCATACTTTTCAGTCAAATCACACAAAATTGTTCATATAAATATGGCAATACTTTAAATTTTATATGAAAAAGCAACGGCGTACATAACTTTTTTTGTAAATTTTAACTTTGTAAAAGAAAAAGTGACATTAAGTATATAAAATGTATATTAAAAATTATATTGATGTTAGTAAAGCAAATCAAAACAAAGAGCTGCTGTGCTGAATTGTTTATTTTAATTTTTATTTTGGCATTTTATACTTAGGTTTAACTCACCAATGATGTTCAGTTAAGCCTAGATTATATACTAAATAAACAATAAGTGAGAAACACAATTTTAAGTTTAATATAGGTTTAAACGAATGTAGAATGTAGATTATCTTTATCCCAGAAACTAGCTCTTACAACGTTAAAAGTGGAAATAATGAATTTTTGGAAACATAAACGACCATATCACAGCCATTTTCCAACAATCAACATGAAGCAGATGTTATAATTGTTCTATTTTGGAGATATATTGTTATCTAAGTTTATAGATTTTTATTTCTTTTTACATTACAATTAGCTTTATAAAAGAAATGTATATGAAAAATAATTTCTAAAAAAAATATGAAGTTTTTTGAATTCATAAATATGTATGTATGTATATACAATTTGTTTACAAACTGTAATAAACTGTTTGTACATATGTATATTTACATTTATTTTTAGAAACATTTTGCAGTAGTATATGTTTCTATTCATTTAAAACTTTTAATTATGTTGCTACCGCTGTGTGATTTTGCGGTGTTGACCAACTTTGTAATTATTTTGACTGTATATTTTTTGATTTTTTTTGCTTTAAAATATTTCATGTTGTTCCTTGTTTTTTGTTTACAAAGCACAGCAATTATATATGAAATTAAAAATATAAACAATAAATTTAAAACTTTATTTAACCTCAAAACAAATAGCAGTCCATAAAACGCTAAACAATAAACTATTAGTTAGAACAGTTGGTGGTCCCCAAAGAGAAATCATGGTGAAAATATTGTCGTCTGTAATATATTGCAGCTCGATGACTGTTAGGAAAAGACAATAAGTATTGATTGAAATTGGAAGAACAAGTTGCAAAGCGATCTTTCCAATAGAGATCATCATAGTTATGGTTAACTTTAGGCCTTAGTTAAACTCTGTTATATGTAGTACAATTGTTGATAACTAGACCTTGTTCCTTGGAATATAATATTCAAATCCATTTAGAATTTAAGAGAACGAATCTTTTTTTAGACAAAAGTCCGAAATTAATAAATGAGACTGATTTTCATATTAAATTGATTTTAGAAGAAGGAACTCAATTGATACTGAAGTCTTAGGGTCAATTAAGATAACTACTAAACTACTTACTACTGATAAATTTCATTAACTTATTATACAAGATCCCTTTGGAGAAGTTTTGAACACCCCGACTACTGTATATTTGCATACAATAAGTATTAACGAATATTTGTGTTCGTTAATTATACCAATATTTTCTAGTGAGTGTAAAAGTTTGTTATTTTCCCAAAAAAAAAAAAATTACAATGATATTTTTTAAAAGTTTCCGTTTGCTACGCAGTGTGAGTTCACGAATATCCTATGGTCATCTCTAATGGTTTGTTTGTACTTTTAGCTTCCGTTTTTTTTTTTTTTTTTTGTCTAAAAATGTTTAAACTATACAATTTTATCATTTTGTTTTTTTTAGTTACAATTTGTCATTTGTTGGTTTTTTAAAGTTATTTTAGCTGTTGTGTTTTTTACAACTGCGACCATTATCATCATCATCCTTGAATTGTTTTTGATTGTATTTATAGAATTGTTTTAGTTACACATACCTTCCCAGCAGTTTGAAAAGTGCCAGTTGGAAACCTTACACTAGCTATATTACTGCTTGTACTATAAACTAGTTCCCTGTGGCTGCTAAAGTGGTGGTTAAATGTTTATCATTTGCACTACATTTCGCCAGTGTATTCAGTAACATACTATAGTCAGATTATAGTTTTTGAAAATAAATACAAGTAAAATAAAATTTCACTTCGATGGCCACATGTAATGCTGAATGAGGCCGTTGATATTTTCGTTCACTATGATGACAAAAAAAGCAAACATTGAGAGTAGACTCACGTGTAATTCTTAATAACAAATAGAGAGTAGTACAAATAAGAGTTGTGTGGCTTAGTGATAAGCGCATTTGACTACAAAACAATAGGTTATGCGTTCAAATGCTGGATTATTCGTACTACTAGGCCAAGCCTTTCGGAGATTGGGGCAATGAGGCAAAACATGAATGATACACTTAACCAAGATCTTGTGACAATCTCTGAATGGGGTTATGCGAACAGAGTCGATTTTAATGCACGTAAGACTCAATGTTGTATGTTAACACATAAACGCACGACAGATCATGTTGCTTCATCTGTGTAAATATTAAGGAATCAGAAGCTCTCGATGTTCTAGGCATGAAAATTCAGTGTGATGTTCGCTGGACAAAACACATTTTTCAAGTGTCGAAAGAAGCATTCAAGTGCCTCGGTGTTCTAAGACGGTGTAAGAAATACTTCACTTCATCTGATCTCCTTACTATTTACACCACTTATATCCGACTCAAAATGGAATACAACTCTCATGTATGGGCCGGTGCTTCGAAGTCTATTTTGGAGTTACTTGACCGCGTACAGGAGAGACCAGAGTATCCAGCTCTATTGATTCTCTGGAGCATCGTCGCAATGTGGGTTGTGTTTCACTGTTCTATCGATACTATAATGGAATGTGTTCTGATGAAATTAGGGAACTCGTTCCCGAAACCCGTAGTTTCTTACGAAATACGCGTTCATCATTGGGGGCTCATCCATTCGTGGTCGATTGGTCAGTGGATCGCACAACACACTACAGAGAAAATTCGTTTTTTAGCCGTACCGTCCGTATGTGGAAAAAGCTTCCTGTCGAAGTATTTCCTGTCCCTTTCAATGTAGGAAAATTCAAATCATATATCCACAAACACTACTCCCTCTATCCTCCTTCCCATAATCTATTTTCCTAGTTCCAACACAATGCATTGCATGAGTAGGGGTCATCCCCTGAGTGCTGGTCCAAGTAAAAAAAATAAAAAATAACGTTGCGAGTGTGTTGAAAATTCACTAGTGGTAGTTCTCAGTAGATAAATTATTCGACGTAGCGGAACTAGTTAAATGAACTGCAGGGTTTGTTTGTAAACATTTATTAAGTTAAATTTTTATAAACGTGTTGATTTTTATAAAAATGTGGAAATAAATTTATGTTAATATTTTCGCGTATTACTTATTTATCTAGTTTCAATAACTTGCGTAATCTTCCTTATATTGCAATATGTACATTGGAACGAAAATACTAAGTATGTCAATCTATGCTGAACTTCTCTACCTTAAGCTTAACTACATTATTTCCAATTATATTTCAGATATTTTCAATTATATTTAAATATTTTCTAATAGTATTTTAGAATATTCAGAAATTTCTAATGTATTTCAGAATTTTCTATCTGTATTTTAAAATATTTGAATAGTAATTAAATATTTTCTATTGGTATTTCAGAAATTTCAAATTGTATGTCTTTTAAAAAATTCTGAAATACAAATGGAATTAAAAATTATATTTATATAATAGAAAATTCTGAAATACAAAATTCAAATACAATTAGAAACTTCTTAAATTCAATCGTAAATTTCAAAAATATACTTAGAAATTTCTTAAATATAATTCGAAGTTTCTGAAATAAACTTGGAATATTCTGTAAGTATTAATTTTTTGTACTGATCGAGTAATATATGGTTTTCGCTCAAGCTCCCTTTAAAACATCTATGAGATCCCACTATAGCTCCTCTAATTTTTTAAATATCTAATAAAATATATACATATCGCACTGGTTCCTCTAAAGAGAGTCAACTCAATATTTAAAAATTTTCAGTAGAGGCAAAAAACTGTTTTTATACCCTACACCACCATAGTGGGGAGGGTATATTGGATTTGTGCAGATGTTTATAACGCCCAATACCTTAAAGTATACCGATTGAGTCAGAATCACTTCCTGAGTCGATTAAACGATGTCCGTCCGTCCGTCTGCCCATGTAAACCTTGTGCGCAAAGTACAGGTCGCAATTTTGAAGATATTTCGATAAAATTTGGTATATACAATTATTTCGACCCAAGTGCTAAGCCTATTGAAACTGGCTGTAATCGGCCCATTATTTCACTTAGGCCCCATAGAAATGTTCTCCCGAAATTTATAATTTATATTGGTATTTACACAATATAAATTATAAATTACACAAATTTCGCTCCAAATAAATTTTATATATTTTATTATGATCGGTCCATAATTAGTTATAACGTGTATAAATCTCCTGAAAATGTTGGTATACACATAATATTCAACATAAATAATTTGCATATAGACATTAACCATACGACCTAATTTAATGGTGGTCGGTCCATAATTGGTCATAGCTCCCGTATATGGCCCTCTTCCGAAAATCACTCACGAATATAAATCATTTAAATTTTAAAAGAAAAAAGTTTTTGCTCATTTACTTAGTGTAGGGTATTACTTGTTATGCCCTTCACCTTCGTGAGAAGGGTATATATAAGTTTGTCATTCCGTTTGTAATTTCCACAATATAATTTTTCGATCCTATAGAGTATATATATTCTGGATCCTTATAGATAGTGGAGTCGATTAAGCCATGTCCGTCTATCTGTCCTTTTGTTTGTCTGTTTGTTGAAATCAATTTTCTAAAGACCCCAAATAACTTACAAACTAGATTCATACATCAATATATCGGGAATTCTTCCGGCTCGGTTGCTATTTAAAATTTGTATTAATATCTGGATTACTAAGTCATTAATATAGACAATATGGATATCTAATGATAGATATTTCAGAGTCCATTGCAACGATGTATATAGGGCTATAGTAATTTGGACCTACAATGGGTCAAAATCGGGAAAATATTTTTTAACCCGAATTTTTTTTTTTACCAAACAATTTTTTTTGTCATAAATTTTTTTTTCTCTAGTAAAATTAAAAAAAAGTTTTAAAAATTAAAAAAAATTTTGAAAACAATTTTGAAAAAACATTATTTTTTAAATTTTGAAAAACAATTTTGAAAAATTTTTTTTTTTTTAAATATTTAAAATTATTGTTTGAAAGTATAAATTGGTGAAGGGTATATAGCTCTCTTACTTGTTTTCAATATATTTTCTAAGCCTGGCTGAATATTTTTCTGAAGTTTCATCTAAAGCCAAAACATTAAAAATAATAAATCTACTTTTAACTCAGTTGATGTAAGATTTAAAGTTTTTTACATTACCAACTTTTCGTTTATCAATCATGTACCATTCGTTAAACTTTGACAGTTTTAATTAAATTCCCGAAAAATTTTGGTGTAATTATTCCATATGCTAAGGGTACAATAATTGTTTTGATAACTTAATTGGAATTGTGAACAAAAATTATATTAATGCACAGAATTTCCCCTGATGGGTGTCTTAGCCCGGTATTGTGCTATGGTAGTCGAATCCAACTCTATCACTAATTTCAAATAAAATTCAACACAAATAAGTTTCATATACATATATAGAAGATATGTCAACTAAATTATGACGATTGGTCCATAATATAAATTTTAAAAGAAAACTGTTTATAATAATCTTCTCGGTATAGGGTATCATATGGTCGGGCTTGACCGACTATACTTTCTTAATTGTTTTAACTTTCATTGCAGGTTTGTTATGCGTTTTCCTATGAAAATTAATTTCTTGTTTTTTTTTATTTCTTGTTTTCAAAATATCTGAGTCAATAAGCTAATTTGCAAACCTTTATACATATATAAGTTTTACCAGCTCAAATTTACAAAATAAATCATCTTAAGTATGAAGCTGCAAAAACTCATACATGTATGCATTAAAACGATAGACAATTTATAAACAATTTATTATAACCGCATTATAATCACAATATTTATATTTAACACTGATGACAATGCGGTTAAACACATAAAAAGAACCATTTCATAGCCTACCACTCAACAAGATGACACCAGTTAAAAAAACAAAAAAACGATTTCAATAACAATCTGCCTTTTTTCATCTACCCTCTCTTACTGCTGCTTCTATATACATACATACATACATATTTACTGAAGGTTAAATGGTTTATAAGATGACTTGACACAAAAGCTTTATTTATTGTTTTCAATAACATGCCGCAGCATAACTTGAAAAAAAAACCAGCTAAATAAACGCTCTACAACTCCATACTCATTTTAGTATTTTAAGACGAAATCGTCGAGGGTATGCAGTGCCATATAGTTACTCGTATGCAGAACTATTAAGGGAACGTTTTTATTTGGTGGTTTTCCTGTTTATATGTTATATTTGTTGTTATTGTTATTTTTATCATTCTTCCGTAAAATTAAAAGCAATAAATTTCCAATGACACCCGACTTTGTATGTGATATTTCGAGCAAGAGAGAAACAAACTAAAAAAAAAAAAATTAATAAGAATTCATATAGTTTAAATGTGCATGTGGCTGCATGCACAAGCATGCAGTATATGCAATTGTAATAGAATAAATTTCAGTCGTAGATGCACATTAGGGTGGCTCTTTTTTTATTATTATTCTAAATATATTTGTTATACGTCATTTAAAATGAAATTCTAAAGATTTTAGCAAAACCTTATAAGAATTTTGATGCATAGTGTATCAAATCCCAAATTTTACATTTTCTTAATTGTTTAAAAAAATAAAAAAAATATTTTAAATGTTCTTAAAACATGATCAAATTACACACAAGTATCCTATGTTGAGCCTGTCAAAGTTTCAGTTAAATGTATGTAAAGTGTGTTTCATTAAGATAATAAAACAAAATGTGTGTGATATATCATCAACATTTTGTATTCATCATTGAAATTAATGACGCGCGCTGACTCTGGCTAATAAGTCAGGCTTAATTTGATCGATTGCATGGGTTATATTGGCTTTGCGGATAGCTGTTGTTTACACACGATCTCAAAGGCCAGTTCACATCACCACATGTAAGATGTCCCATATAGCGAGAGATGTCTGGTCCTGCTGAAACCACTTGTCGTTGGTGTCCATATCATCTATTTAAGGGTACAAGTTGGTAATCATCGATCTATAGCATTCGCCGTAGTTACTTTCAAATAAATATGGACCGATGACTCTGCCAGCTTAAAATCCACACAAAACAGTGACTTTTTCTAAATGCATTGGACGCTCTTGTATCGTCTCAAATTCAACCATTTTATTCAGCCTCATAGCTGAATATGAATTTTTTATGAAAATTAGGGTCAGATTCAAACTGCTCCAGGTGCAGTCATTTGAATTTTATACAGCTGCAGGCCCAAGTCACGACACAAACTTCGTCAAGTTGTGGACTGCGAAAAGCTAAGTTCTGGTGAGTTCTGGCATGAAATCGACTTCCTCGGATTTTCAGTGATAGCAGCGATAATAGATAGATAATACGTTTCGTCATTGTTACCTGAACCAAAGGACTCAACTCTATCCAATACACTGCGGGTAGTCCTCACAGCAGGAAGATTATGGCGATAGTAAAATTAAGGAAGGGCGCGGAACGTTGCCGGATCAGAACACCCATTTTGATAAAACAATTTTATCATTTTCACGTGTTGTTGAACGCTATATCTGACCGGGTATTTGGCAAGATAAACTGAATGACAGACAATGCGACAGATGTAGCTTCAACAATGTGTCCACTATCAACGGTCAAAGTTCGGAAGTCCCTATGTAATACTAATAAAAAAATCAGTTGTTTCTTTTTTGTTTTTTTTTTGCTAAATTTCAACTACTAATTTGGGACGTTCTGACTCTTATTTTTCACTTAATTTTGCACAGCGATATATATTAGTTATGTCTTAGCAGAAGTATATGGAAATTGAGAGTTTTTCGCAATTAGAATTAGAAGGCCTAAGGCGAATTTGTTTGTGCTGACTTATGGACTTCATGATATATTTTTACTTCAAACTCTGCATAAAATAACTAAATATTATGTCTGCAATATTAATGTTAGACAGTAAGTTTTCTCGAGAATATAGAATTTATTTATTTTATTTGCTTGGACCAGCACTCAGGGATTAACACTTACTCATGCAATGCATTGTGTTCTAACTAGGAAAATAGATTATGGGAAGGAGGATAGAGGGAGTAGTGAATGGATGAGCCTCCGCTGATGAACGCGTATTTCGTAGGAAACTACGGGTATCGGGAACAAGTTCACTAATTTCATCAGATCAGTCCATTGTAGTATCGATAGAACAACCCATATTGCGACGATGCTCCAGAGAATCAATAGAGCTGGATACCCTACTGTCACCGATAAGCACCTTCCCCCTCTCCTACGCGGTCAAGTAACTCCAAGATCCGGTCCATATATGAGAATTGTATTGCATTTTGGGTCGGATATAAATGGTGTAAATAGTAAGGAGATCAGATGAAGTGAAGTATTTCTTACACCGTTTTAGAAAACCGAGACACTTGAATGCTTCTTTCGACACTTGAAAAATGTGTTTTGTCCAGCGAACATCACGCTGAATTCTCATGACTCGAACATCGAGAGCCTCTGATTCCTTAATATTTACACCACCCATAGAAACAGATGAAGAAACATGATCTGTCTGTGTGTTAACATACAACATTGAGTCATACGTGCATTAAAACCGACTCTGTTCGCATAACCCCACTCAGAGATTGTCACAAAACCAAAAAAATTAAATGTAACTAGCTCTTAAAATGTTGATTTTAATTGATTGCAATATTTGTATAAACCAGATTCGTCAAACACATAACTTTAGATATAATATATTTATACCCTACACCACCATAGTAGGGAGGATATTATGCGTTTGTTAAGATAATTGTTAAGCCCAAAGATATTAGTATAACACCCCAACGATATCCGTACGTCTGTCTTACTGGCAACATGATCTGTCGTGCGTTTGTGTGTTAACGTACAACATTTTTATTTACCCAATGTTACAACTTTCAATCGATTTCAGTCAGGCATTCTAGTGATCTGATTGGACTCAATTTAGCTACTTAAGGAGAAAACAAGATCCATCCAAACCATATAAATTTTCTAAGGGCAGGTGTAATGTACAGCTTATAAGAATTTGTTTCATTTACAGGCGTATGAGTGCTATTATTGGGTACGAGCTAATTAAATATAAATCATACGTTTGAAACAAGGTTTAAAGGTAATTTTAACGATAATTATATTAGCTGGAATTTCGGTAACAACATTGTAATAAAACTACATATTCTGCCACTAATACAGCATGTAGTGTACAAATGAAATCTAACAAACGAACCTATATATTCAAATGTATTAGTATAACGATTTCTTTTTCGTTTTAATACCCATTTTGGGCAAATGAAAACAAACACCCGGACACATACAAAGTAAATATGTTTAAGCCTTAACCGCATTTTACAAATAAATTCCGAATATTTGGTCGCTTATTTGATTTTTTCGCCCTATTTGTGCTCTAACACTATGGTGCGCTAACAAAGTGTTGGAATAGCATACGTACTCTCATTGTGGTTTGATGTTTTTTCGCTGTGTTTTAGAAATGCTGAATGAATGCAAGCAACTGCTATTGATACTATTACCATCATTTTTTAGGTTTAGATTGTTTTTTCGGCGTACTAATACAAGTATTTAGAAAAAAAATAGTTGAATTTTTTGTGTGTTATTTAAGCTTTCATTAATACCGCTAAAACTAAATAATTCTTTGCGTTTAGATGACATTCTATGTTTGAAACAAAATAGTATCAGAAGGAATGTCCAATATTGGGAGCTTTCAGCGATTTGAGAGGAAACGTATCAAATGCTTTACACTGAAGACTATATGTAAATAGTTGCAACAAAAACAAGTAAGAGTGTTATATTCGGCTGTGCCGAATTCTGTATACCTACCATCAATATGTGACAATAAAATATTTTTCTGATATAGGGGTTATGTGGGAGATAGGTTTAATCATGTATTGCTCCTCACAAAAGTTGATAAAGAGATTTAGGTTCATATAAAACGTCTGTATGTCCAATTTCATTACCTATTAATTATTATAAGACAATTATGAATGTTAAATTAATTTTCTAAGGGGACCTTGTATGGGGACAAGGGAGAAAACACTCATTACTATGTTATACTTGTTTTTTTCCAGTCAGCTCGCATTTTCGAAATATCGTGATATTTATATTTTCATTGAATACCCTATTTTTGGTGTTTTTCTAAGTTTGGGTAATGCTGCTTAGAATGTTAACATTTTTTTGGATGAGACTAGTCTGCGTTTCTTTTGAGTATAATAATTCTTATCTTTAAGAAAATTTTAAATTTGACTCTTTATTATGAAAGTTCTAAATAAAAATATAACACTGCACATTCAAGGCATTACAGCGAACATAATTTTTAATTGAAAATTTAATGAAATAATTAGATAATATGCTTCACTTTTACATCCTAAAAAATATTATTTTTATAAATAAATTTTTAGGCAGTCTTATATCTTAATACACATTCAAATCTATCTACAGCATAAATTTTAGAATATCGCGAACTTTGTATTTACGTGATTACGTTTTTGGTGAATATATATTAAAATTTTTATCAAAAACACTACTATTTTTTGTATCAGATTTTGTTTATTTTATAAAATAAATTTTAACTTACATGTATATTGTATGTATATTGATTTATAAATTATATATCAATGAATTGTCTAATGGCGTTTTCTTTTCTGTCATAAATTATGTTTTTATTCTGGCTTTTACCCTTCTTTGTGTTCTTTTTTGGAAAAAAAGTAGTTTGGTAAACGTATAACGTGTTCTCTTCAAATAATGTTGCCGTAAAACTCCGAAGATATGCTACATGTTTCACCCTCTATTTCAACAAAGGGTTAGAAATGCAGCAGTTTTTAAACTGTTTTCTTGTTATTATAACCTTCACCTTCGTGAGAAGGGTATATATAA
Source organism: Calliphora vomitoria (assembly GCA_942486065.2). Lineage (NCBI taxonomy): Eukaryota > Metazoa > Arthropoda > Insecta > Diptera > Calliphoridae > Calliphora > Calliphora vomitoria. The sequence goes on from OW818029.2 coordinate 40,500,290, forward strand.
GTTAGTCATTATGTTTGTAATTTCCACAATATAATTTTCCGACCATATAAAGTACCTATATTTTGGATCCTTATAGATATCGCAGTCGATTAAGCCATGTCCACCTGTCTGTCGAAATCAATTTTCTGAGGACCCCAAAATAACTTAAAAACTTGATTCATACATCAATATATCGGAAATTCTTCCGGCTCGGTTGGTATTTAAAATCGAGAAAATTGGCCCAAAAGTGGTTGAGATATGAGGAAAATACCGGGCCAACCTCGATTTTTGGTCTATTTTTTGATCTATATCTGGATTACTAAGTCATTAATATAGACAATATGGATATCTAATGATAGATATTTTAAAGTCCATAGTAAATTAAAAAAAAAAATTTAAATTAAAAAAAAATTTTGAAAATAATAAAAAAACAAAAAAAGAAAAAAATTTTTTTTTGAAAACAATTTTGAAAAAAAAAAAATATTTTTTTTTAATTTTGAAAAAAAAAAATGTTTTAAATTTTAAAAAAAAAAAAAAATTAATTTTGTTTACATAACAATATTTAAAGTTTTTATTTTAAAGTATAATTTGGTAAAGGATATATAAGATTCGGCACAGCCGAACATAGCTCTCTTACTTGTTGTTTTTGAAGTTTGTTTGTGTTAATGAAATAGTTTTTGTATTTTTTGATTAAAAGTGTGAAAATGGAAGCAAAATTTATAAATTTGTATATATGTTTAGTATAAGTATAATCAAGTTACGAACATTTGTATAATTTTTGTTTTTATTGTATGTTGTGTACAAATTTTGATCCCTTTCACAAATACTTATAAGAATGAAGCTGAAAAAAGTTAATTTTCAACATCCTTACGATATCACCAATATAATGCAATTTAGATAAATAAAATTGATATCAAAGAAAATATAATTTTGTGCAGAGTACCAGTGCAAAAATGCTTTTTTAATTTTTGTATATATTTTTGCCATATTTAACCAATAAGAAAAAAATACAGAATATCCAAAAAAAAAAAAAAAAAAATTAAAACCGCGATATTTTAAAAACAAGAACTGCGCAAATAAATTAAGATAGTTTTGAAAACGAAATGTCTCATATATGTTTTATCAAAAACATTTTTAGCTGCACCTATCCAAAATGTCAATTTTGTTTCCCTGTCTAATTGGTAACTGATTGTACCATGACTTGTATTGAGTTAAATAAAACTAATTCTCAAAAATACGTAAATTTATACATTAAACATTAAAATAATGGCAAATTTATGCCACTTTTCCGGAAATTCTCCCAAGAAAGATTTTATAGTTGCTTCCATTATCTATTTGGACAAGATCGGACATGTCCTGGGGCACAATATTTTATTACATGCCGATGTTCTGGACAATTGAGAGGATATGCCTCATTTAGCAGAAAATTTACATTATTGCATGAATACCACTCAAGGGCATTTTTTCCATAGTGGCCTGATGCCATATCGGGCCAGAAATATGAAGGCCGTTTTTGTAGACACTCTGTAATATATATTTCTGTGTTGATCGTGCCTGATGTCACAAATGATTGGCTTTCTTTGCCACAACTGCAAATGACTTGCCGCACAAGAAACTTCTTGTGCAATTTTGTTTGTTTTTTTCTTTGTCCGGTATTATTATTGAACATTGCCTAGTCCATTAGATACATAAAAAAAACTCTTGACCCTGAAGTTGTGAAAAGTCTGCCAGTGTATAAGTTCCATCATCCTTTGCACAACAGATGTATTTGTTCTAAAATTTACCCTCCATCCTTTCGCTCGTTCTTTTGCTTCTAAGTTCTTTACCGTATTGCGATCTGGAACGTTTTCGACTTTAACCCAGCATTAACTTTGGCGCTGCTTACAAAATAATCAGAGCATTTAACTTTATGATCTGCTTTTCTGATAGAAGTGTTCGGTGCTCTTCAAAAGGGTTGGTCGACTTCTTTTGCCTTACTAATATCTGCACAGAGAAAACAGATTGGTGATAGCAACCGAATTTGTTGCCAATCGAATGATTCGTTTGCACACATAGAATTTTTCGGTTCTATCAACAGAAAGTCAGTTGACAAAGAAGAATTTCGGTTGAAGCAACTAAACATTTGTTACCCCTTCTAAAATGTTGTAGCCACAACTATAAAATTTGGACACTACGGCAGGATCATTCGATTGGCAACAAATTCGGTTGCTATCACATATCTGTTTTCTCTGTGTGTTAGACCTATTTTTATTCCAGCTACAGGTTTCCTTTCAAAAGACTTAAGTGGTTTTGGAAACAGTATGACGATGAAACTTCTGACATATTTTAAAAAGCTAATTTTATTAAAAAAATAATAATCTGTTGGACCAAGGATATGTTATGGCTGGAATAGTGTGTATATGTTTTTTTTTTTTGGACTCACACAATATTTCAGTTGCTCGTGCTGATAGTTGCAGTTTTTTTTTCAGGCGAATTAATAATAGAAAATCATTCATGTTCCATATATACAGTAATATAAATCGAATCATGAGATAGTCTCGTAATCGACCGGATTCGATTGGCGACAAATTCAGTTGCAATAACAATTCAGTTTTCTCTGTGTAGTTTACATCAATAGTATATTTTTTCAAATGTGATTTCTGTTTTTATAAAACAATTTAAAATGGGTTGGTGATCATGGTTAAAAAAAAAAAAATAATTCTAAGCATATAGACAAATTTTGCGTACTTATATTTAAAATGCATTAGATTCAAATCTTCTTTTCAATTCTATTTTATTTATTTATTTTAGCTTTTTTCATTAATTTAAACTTACCAAAGCACACATAAATACTTTGCCAAATTTTATATATTCTTTTGCCTGCATTACACATCATTCGCACACTTGCACATTTTTGATGCAAAATCCTTTAAAAGCACTGCATCCATTAAAGGATTTTGCTGTTGGTAGAATTTAGAATTTAGCAGCCCAAAGCTCCCAGCAATGCCTGTCAGCAGTAACGTAAAGTGTGGTTGTGTTCAATTGGCCATAGTTAACCCAAAATCAAACTAAAATCTAAATCCAAATTTCAAGCAAAAAAAATAAATAAAGGGAGAAACACACACAAACAAAATATATAGTTTAAACCAAATTATATACAATTTTATCTAACATGAAAATGCCATCTCATGAAAATGTAGAATTTTAGCTTAAAACGCATTTTATGTCTACAGCAGTTGGTTGTTTTTATACCGAATAATGTTTTAAATCTTTTTATTATTTTTTTCCTCTTTTCACACCACACTCATCTATACACACACAGTAGAATATATATTAACAAAACAAAACTTCTATGTAAACTGAATGGTTCAATCGCACAGATATATGAATATTGACCGAATACCCAGTTCAGTGTTTTTGGTGTACACAACCAGGTAGTTTTTGAAAAGACAACTGCATAGTTTGCCATGTTAATGCTAATTACTTATACAACAAGCGAAATAAATATTTTTGAAATTAATAAGTTGTTGCACTGACATAACTGTTACTTATTGGAACAATCCAACCCAAAACAGACGGGAAACGGCAGTTTTTGAATTTCTCATCTCTGCTTTTAATAAATTGCTTCTAAACTAAAAAAAGTGTCCGGTTTAACCCTCTAAGCGGTAAGACCACTTCAAGGCGGTTTTCGACCAGTGATGTATTTAACATTTTTCGCTTCAAAATAGTAAAAATGGTCTTTAGACAACACTTTTTACATTTTCTTTATACCTTCCAATATATTCTGACAAGTCGTTTGTCAGCTATGATCAATCAAATGCAAAAAGTCATCAAATTAGCAAAATTATTTCGCAAATTTAACTATTAAAAAACAACATTTAGAATAAAATGATCGCAAAATTTTACGGTAAGTAGATAACATTTTATATTTAAGTTTTAAAACGTATTTGAAGTGAAAAAAATAAAAAGTTTGATTTAAAGACGAAATAGCGAAGGCCTTGGTTTGGGTATACAAAAACGTTCTCCTCTCTTACATTGTAGTTTTCACCTTTTGTTCATAAAAATTATGGTTCTATGATTTTTCCTTTAATTTTACTATGGTGTTAAAGATGGATATTACTAAACGACCTTATACGAAAACTATCAATTTGGAGCAAATGTCTGATGAGAAATTTCTCGAGTTCATCGATTCTGTAGAGTTCTGTAGACAGCACAGATGAAAGTATTGATAGCGATGACAGTATTGCTGATTCCACTTATGTTCCAAAGACGAATCAACATTTTCGAAAATACATGCCCAATAAGCCGCATAAAAGAAGGATCAAATTGTTCGTGCTTTGTGATTCAAACGGTTTTGCCTACCGGTTTTAAATCTACAATGGGTCCGAAGATAATATCATTTTTCTGTTATACCGGACATTGGAGCTACCTAAAATGTTTGACGATTCCTTATTTCATGCATCACATCCTGTATTTTGATAACTTTTACAAATCGAAGCCGCTGTTAGTGTATTTATAGTTTGCCAGAGGAATTTATAGTTTGGTCACAAAAAGTGGTACTAATTTTCTTTTGTCTTATTTCTTGTTGATCATAATTTGCTTTTGTGTAGACTGTGAAATGAACCAAGACAAGAGATGATTTTACGTAGAATACATGACCTCAATACATGTAGTCGATGTGAATACTCGATTCAGAAGAACCAATCCTAGCGAAGTACAATCAAAGGGTCCTCGGTATGATAGAAAGCAGAAGAAATTAATCGAAATCAACTGCCCTCAAATTATTCGAGAATACAATGATCGCATGGGTGGAGTAGATCTCATGTATGGTCTTCAGGGTTGATACGATATTTGAGCTAAGACTCGCAATATTGTAATTAGGTTGTTCTACTATTTTGTGGGCATGGTCTTTACAAACGTCCGCAGGCCGATGAGGCCAATTCTTCCAACAATGTGTCCGATTAAAAAACTGCTTTTACATCTTACAGATTTGTGGGAGGAAATAGCTGCTGGAGTGGTTTCCTTCAAAAATATATCGTTTGTAGGATGACCATCTGTTCAAAATCTCGGTGAGCCTTTATCACTACAGCCTGACATAACAGGTGTTGGGAAAAGAGCTGCTCATCAACTAGCTGATGTTCAATTCGATTTTTCTTGTTAGGTGGAGAGAAAAGCCAAAAAAGTTGCAACATTGCATTCTTTCTGGAACTACCGCCATCGAAAATAATGCGTGTTTTAACTTTGTTTCTTCCCTTCTCTCAATAAAATTTGTTTATATATAAAATTTACGTTTGGTGTCATATTACACGTAAACTGGCAAGACTGCCTTCACAATTTTCATTCAGAATGAATTTTTCTCCTGAAAATTAAATCTTACGGTTCTATTGACTAACTAACTCGGTTAACTTTTACGCTCTTGCCAGTTACAGGGTTAAAACTATGTAAAAAGATATGTGACTTGGAACATTGTATCAAAAATTAAATATTTATAGAATACTAGCTGAACCACGTCCGCGTTAGTGGTCCTTAGAAAACATCAGTGTACTTGTTAACATCATAATTTGTTGGTGCCAAAATTGCATGTTCCCAATTACATTGTTCCCAATAATGATGTGAAGTTCCTCAGCAGGAGCAATGATCCAATTCTGTGGTACATTTGACCTTGAACTTTAAAGATAGGCTTGAAGCTGACCTCATTTGAAAGCATGAGTTGCACTTTAGGATATTTTGAAAGAAGTGCTTGGAAATAGTATTGGCGCTGGAAATGTAACTTAGAAGCAGCTCAGGAATAACTTTACCATTCGAACAACACATTCCCTTGGATTCCTTAGGGAACAAGACCTTCAAACTCAAATAAAAGCTTCAGTCAGTAAGATCGAACATTGATATTCTAAACCTCTGTAGATAAAATCCTACAAAAGACACACAAAATGCATAGAAGTGATTAATTTGTTGGTTACATTAAAGTATTTATATATTAAAAGGTGTTATATAATATTCAGTTAAACGTTATAGAAAAATGTAGCATTTTCGGTTTTGTTGCAATATTATTTTTGTGAAGGAGCACAGAGCGCGCATTGCAGGGTACTGCAGACCATGTGTTGTTTGTGCATGGGTGTTTGTTTTTGTGTTTGTGTGTGTTAAATATAAATTGTTTGTGTGATTACATTCAATATATGTTGGGTTAGCACTTACAAGTATATTTTATAAATTTATAATATTATATAGATAGAGAGAGCTCTCTTTCGGAGTGACCACAGCATCAGCTGGTGTCAAAATCAAAAGTGGTTAAAATAATAGAACATTAGCCAAAATATAAACACAACCACAATACCAACTCTAACATAGACATTAAATGTTCGCATACATACACACATACACACAAACATATAAATACAAATTTTAAAAATATTACGTTACTCGGTTTAAGTAATTTTTAAATAAGAAAAAATATTTTAAGTAATAAATGTAAATTTGAATATTTATGAACTTTAACTTAAAAGCAAGTAGTTTTAAAACTACAACAGTGGTGTTTTGCACTTTTTTTGTGTATCTGCTCATAATGTGATTGAAAAAGGCTTTTCACATGTTGGAGAACTTATTTTGCGTAGAGATAATTTGATGTGAAAAAAGTTGAGCCACTTAGCTCATAGAATTAAAGATTAGGTGAAGACAACTTCAGAAAAGTTAAAATTATTATATTTTTATCACGCTCCGAAATACCGCCATTTTCTCGTTGTTCATGTTTTAATAACAACTAAAATTTTCTCTTTGGTTATTATACCACCCACCACAAGAAGTGGTGAATGACTTTGTCATTCTGTGGGTACCATTGAGAAATATTCATCCAACACAGTATATATATTATAGATCCTTATGAAGTTCTTAGTCGGTTTAGACATATCCCTCTGTGTAAAACACGCTCACGTCCAACATAAACAAACAACCTTAGCAAACTTTCCAAAAAAATTTTTATTATTGTCCTTAGCAGTTTGGTATTGAAAATCAGAATTGAAAATCAAAAATCGGTACAGTAGAACCAAAGTTATAAATAACCTAAATGTGAGACAAACCAAAAAAATATTGATAACACTGTGCATCAAATTTCGGGTCATTAAATCTTTCCCGAATGAGACCAACGGGAAGTGATAGTAGAACATCAGTAGACCAAAACCCCCAAAGGGTTTTAAAAAGTTAGCTCGTATTTTAAAGCTATGCGCCTTAAAAGTTCAGCTTTTTTTAGTAAAAATTTTTCATATATATTTAATTTTTAAAATTTAATTTGTATTTTTTTTTTAAATAGTTTATATAAAAATTAACTACTTTATATAGTTCGAGGTCTTTTCTGCTCTGGTGGATGCTCTGTAGAACCAGAATTTGAAGTAGACAAATTTTGTAGTTCAATTCCTGTGTTTTCTTCTCCTTCATCAGCGTAATGCAAGTTCTTGCTCCATCAACAAATTTCCGTAATACAGCATCGGAAGACTTTTTTCCTCGATATCTGCAAAATTTGTGTTAAACTGTATTGGGAAAAAAAAAATATATGTATATTAAAAAATACCTCATTTCAAATGGCATTGCAATTTGGTGGTACTGTTCACCTTGTTCATCTGATTCGGTCGCTAGTTGCTGACCGAAGTAGTCTAGATGATGATGTAGGTAATGAATTTTGAGCGACATATTAACGCCTATTTTAGAAAAAGCATTCATCATTGCGTTAACAGATCTCTGATAGCTGTCAGACCTATTTTTACCCAACAACCCGCCAATAACCTCTTTGATTGATTGCCAAGCAATCAATTCGTTTTTATTTAAAATATTATCAATATGGCAAATACTCGATACACGATACCCACTACCCAATACTTTTACAGCAATATTCAGCAATAAAAAAAATTGGTAATTGCATATCTAAGTACCAAAAACTATAAAAATAAAAAAATAAATCTGCAAAAAGTGTTAAAATTAATGAATTTTAAGTATATTAGGACTAGAACATTCAACTAAAATTACTTTATATAAATATTGATTTACTTCAATAGATTATTCATAAAATATATATGAAAAATTTTTACTCAAAAAAGCTGAACTTTAAAGGCGAATAACTTTAAAAGACGAGCTAATTTTTAAAAACCCTTTGGGGGGTTTTGGTATACTAATTATCTACTTTCATTTCCCGTTGGTCTCATTCGGGAAAGATTTTTTTGTTGCACAGTGTAATTTTCATATATTTTTATTTGTAATTTGTGTAAATATATTGCAGATAATACCATAACATTTTACACACGTTACTTTTATGATAAAAGGACAAACTCTGTTGAAAATTATGAGAATCGGTCCTTGATTTCTACTAGCCCCAATACAAATTTCTTCCTGAAATATCAGCTATGGTCTGTAACTGCAGTATCCATACAAAATTCAGCAAAATTATGTTTCGTGCTAAAAGAAATCACAAAACTAATTAAGTTAAATTTCTATTGAGTTAAAATTCCACACAAATTATCCACATGTATATAAATGTCGAAAATCAGTTGTATGGAATAAAATTAGTGTTCGAATTTTGAAGGGTGCCGGGTGGAATATTGTGACACTAGGTTTTGAAGTTAAGTGCTGACAATTTGAGCCAAATCGAACAACGATTTTGGGACGCCCATCGAGTTCAAAGTTCAAATATATGCAAAATTTTACTATTTATATGAAATAAATTTGTGAAACTTCTTAACTTTCTGCATTATGTTACAGAAATATGTAGATTTATTTATATTAATGAAAATTACTGTTAAGAAAATCTTTTTGGGATTGAACCTATATCTCCTTTGGGTCAAATTGATCAAAACTAAAATTCGGAAAAATGCAAATTTTTCAGTTTTTGTAAAAATTTTGCTACTAAATAATTATTTTCATATTTCAAAATGTATACGTAATTGTCATTCTAAAGAGATATAAAAAACAAAAATTGGTTAAAAAAAGTGTATCAGGCCACTTGAACAAGTAATGTAGGAACAAAATTAACATATTTTAATAATTATTAAAATAATAGCTAAATTTTACTTAAAATATATCCGTGTTTACATTTGTATGAGTTTTTGTCTTTGTAGGATACCGTTAACCTATTCGCAAGTATGGCCAAAAAAAGTTATTTTTTTAACGGCAGTTTCGAAACTCCATTTTCAAATTTTTAAAAATTTTGTTAAACAAATTTCAGAATTTTTTTTTTTGTGATTTTCGGGAAAAAATATATATTTTTTGGCCATATTTTTATAATTTTTGTCTTTTTAGAATTTTTTACTCAAACTGATTTTTTTTTCTTAAATTGGCCAAGTTTGGATTGGTCTGCTTAAGTGAGCCAAATTTTACTTTACACGGTTTTGCATTTAGTTATATTTCCGGATTATATAAAAATTGTATATAGTCCCGAAGAAATTTTTTTTTCTACAAAAGGAAAAATATATTGGCTTTTTTGGGAGAAAGTGTAAAAAATACTGCCATTTTTACATGTCCTAAATTTGGATGCGTATAACTTTTTACATCTAAAAAACCATAAAAAGATCGAGCAAAATTAAAAAAAATAAATCAAAAAACCTGATAGAGATAACCTACACATGTAAACTTATTTTTTGTAGATCTTCTTAAGAACTATTTAAGCTCATTCGGATCATAAATGTATTTTTGGCGATTTTTTTTTTAAATTTCAGACCCGAGGTGACCAACTTTGAGGGACTGCGTACTGACCCACACTGGCGTTAGGATGCTGAACAAATGCAAAGCAACTCAAAAATTCCAGAGATACCGAATTATTTCCAAAAAAAAAAAACAAAAACATTTTTCTAAACCACTGTGCGGTGGTCTTCTTAGTAAACAACTTGTTTATTAATGCAATTTTAATTTTCTTAGGTGTTTTTCTATATGTATATCCCTCATAGTTTATAAAATCAGAACACTATTAGATGTTTTTAATATTTGGAATCTATTAACAACCAATTAAAATCTTTATTTAAACATTTTCTGATTTTTTTCTTATAGTTAGCTGAAAATTGCTAATCATTGCATTACTATTGGAAAATATTTTATAGATCAAAATCTCAAAGAAAAAATTTAATTAATGTCTTCTCATAATAATAAACTTCCGTTATATTAGCAAAATTTTTCGAACAAATTTCTGTATCACTTTTGAACAAATTAGATTATGTCGTGGTTGTAAACTTAACCCTTATGTGTGTGACAAGGTACCCAGGTACCACACACAGAACCTATAAAGTAACATATTATTGCGCAATATATACAAATTTTCCATATTACGAAATGTTGAAAAGTCAATAATATTAAATAGAATTTTGAATTGAACACAAATTCTAAGCATCGGAACAAAGTTGGCATAATTTGAACGGAAATAGTGTGGCTTAAAAGGAATATAATATCTTATTGTACACTTTGGAGCTATGAATTCGATTTTGTGAAGTAGAAATTTTGAATTTATTAAGTTAACCATGAATGATCTGTTCATACACATACTCCTTCTTTTTAGAGTAGAGAGTTTAATAAGTTTTCCCCAGTGTTTGATGAAACCTAATACTATTTTGTAATACCCCAAGATCAAGAAATGTTTCAAATTTATCAACGTGATACTCATTAATCGAGTATCTACAGAGTACTGGACTTCGTCTGCAGAATGTTACTTATTTACATTTTTTTTTTTTAATTCAGCTCCATTAAATTCATGCCTAAAATTATCCAGATCTGATTGAAGTAGAGAACATTGGTTGGAGTCGTTTAAAGTAATAGCTTTACATCATCGATATACATATATTCATATTTTGAAACTTTTAATGCAAGAAGGTAGATAATTAATGAATATTAGAAATAGTACTGGACCCAAATTGCTACCTTGAGGGACTACAGATGTAACTAGAATAGTTTTTGATTTATAGTCTCGGAACAAAACACATTGATATCTATTTTTCAGATACGTGGAAATCCATTTAGGAAACACGAGTAAAAGTCCAATTTTGTATAATTTATACAGTATAAGGTCGGTCATGATTTACCTTATCAAATGCGTTACTGAAATTCATATCTATGGTATGAGTTTGTAAGGCGAAATAAAAAGTTGTAAATTTCAATAGAATAGTGGTAGCTAAACATTTTTTCTAAGTCCGTGCTGGAATAGAGATAAAATTGGTGCAATGATACGCATTATGTTCTTATAGGTTTTAAAAATATAAAAAAAACACACATAAATATTCTATTAATATTTGTAAATATTACCAAACAAAATTTCGTTTATATATTTCCTTCATTACTAGAAACTTTCCCGCATACAAAAGACAAACCATAAAATTTTGTTGATGATAAAATGCGTGCATTCATACGAAAAATTTTAATATTCACACAATTTAATTAACAAAAAACAAATATTATGACAGCTACATTGGATTAGACAACAAACAGAACAAAACAGGAGAAAAACATAGAACGACCTAGCAGTTAAGCAAGTAGTCAATGTGTCCCCTATAGGCACTAATTGTCATTATCACTCGCCTGACTTCAATTTATATATTATGGATCATTTGACACGTATGTGCTCTTTGTATTGCAGAAAGAAGTCAATTATTTACTTTATACATCCCAGGTAATCTAGCGTGGAGACAATTGCCATTTAAGTGTCTCCAAGTAATCTAGAGTGTAGTCACTTTAATGGTTTTTATACAAAATGTGTCGATATAATTGCATGTCCATGTGCATGTCCTAGGCATGAAATTTGCAACATTTAATTCCATTCACGCGTTAAAATAACTAGTCACGTAGTTGGTTATGTAACTAGTTGCCATCCTAATTGATGGGTAAAAATCACTAGTTCGGTTATGTTTCCTAGAACTACTGGGAAAAGTCAAGTAATACAACAAACAAATACAAATACATACATGTGAGAGTGTTTAAAAGAACAAAAATACTTACTAATACAGCAACAGACAGAATGTAAACAAGTGATTGTGACAAAAGAAGAAACACAATGTCAGGACATCAATATAACAATGACTTGTATTTAATGGCAGGGTAGAAAAGTTAAACATGAACAACAAGAAAAAAATTAAATGATTTTGATGGAGATGCTAAGGCTGATGATGGTTCTGTTCATGTTAATTGGAGGAAAATGTCATGTAAAACAAAAGATTCATTTTATTTACACAACATCAACATCAAAAATGTTTATTATGGCTTTCATTTTGCATTGAAGAATAAATATTACAGCTAATTTATTAAAACTATGTATAGGACTATGCATATTGTTTAAGAAATCTGTTTCTGAACATGTTTTCATTGTGGGTATAGATAGCATTTTCAATAATTTACGAGCATTTAAAAAAAAAAAAAAATTCATCAGATATCATTATTTGAATATTTAATTTTTTTTTTGTATGTCAACTTTAATATTCTGTTGCATAAATGCTTGTCAGAAATAAGTAAATGGTTTTTTGTACATACATATTTTCTATTTGTTGTATTACCAGTGACATGATTGCCAATGTCATCAGTAAGTTTGCAGAAAACGTAAACTTTGTAACTTTTACTATTCATATAATAACATTTAAAATCAATTCAATAACACAAATTCATACACTTATATATTAATAATATATTAATACAAAGGGGAAAATGTAGGGACATGATACTGGGATATTATAAAGTTTTTAGTTGAGACTCAGAATATTTTGCGATTTTCTATGGTTCTAAGTTTGTTGTCTGTCATTAATAAATCAAATGTTGAATATTTGAGCAAAATTGCATAATGTTTAGAGCATATATGAATATTTTATTTAAAACTAGCTGAACCCGGTCCAAGTTGCTGGCCTTTACAAAACAACTGTTTTATATTGCATCTCGATTTTAATATAATGTTGGACAAAACTAAAGCACGGACTCCCCCGACCTGACTTCGCACCCCAAACACTTATTATCTGTTGCCAGATGACGGTGGATGAGGTGGTTATATGACAAAGTTGTAGCAGATATATATAAGTACAGTACCATGCTATAAAAATATATAACTCGGGAGCAAGCCTTGTGAAAAACATGAATTTTCCAAATGTAAGCCAGCAATAGTCAACGATTGGCCTTGTGCTTTGTTAATGGTTATAGCAAAGCAAAACGAAACGGGAACTGGAACCGCTTGAATCAAATGGTCAAAGTCGTTGGAAATCATCGGTATGCGTGGAATCAGTACGTGTCGCCTTCGAATCTGCCATCGATGATAGCTTCCTCAATTAACCCGTTTAAGTTAAGGAGAAGCATTATCGGTGATCCAACCTTCAATGTTAATACTTCTGGTGGGATTCCGGCTGGTTCTAATTAATTTAAAAAATGTAGTACGACAATTTCTGTGTCAATCGATTTGTATTTCATTGTTTCACCAGACAGTTTCAATTGAATTTGCTCATACAGCTTGTGGACGAAAGCAATTGAAAGAACAGCTTGGAAAAAGTTTGTTCATTGCGCCAATCAGTACGTCCTTGTGATTACTGTAGTCATCATCCTTATTGTAATGAAATGCCGCCAACTTTAAATTGATTCTTTCTCTTGATCTTGCCATTTGGGAGCGATTACCTTCTAGTCTTTCGATATGCTTTTGGGGTGTCTCATCAGCTCTCAATAAAGATGCACTGCGACGCATTTGCTGAAGTCGTGATTTGTGCTCTCTTTCGTTTTTGTGGCTATAGACGTTGATGCCCTTTCGCGATTTTCCTCAAGACGTGATTCAAGTTCACTTTCTGTTTCCGCGTCTCTAGATGTAGATGCCCGATTTTCTTGAAGACGTGATTCGTGTTTGGTGGCATTTCTGTAAATGTTCACTCAAAAAAAAAAAAAAAAATTTTTAACACAATTCTATTCTTGCAAAAAATTCCAAAACCCTTGTTACTTACTAATTTCATTAAACTTATAGCTTTTTAACTGATCAACACAAAACTACATTTAACGCAAAGCAAATGCAGTCAGTGACTAAATGCAAACAAATTTTATTTGAATAAATCCGTTATTTTTTATGAATTCACAGTTATTTTTTATTAATAGTGGAATGCGGCGAGTTATTCAAGATATTTTTTTTTAATTAGATTTCACAAGGAAATTTCATATTCATGCACTTAATATGCAAGAGTAAACAAAACTGTTTATCATCGATTGAAAATATAAAGACATTTTGTGGTACAATGTTGCATTAACCGCGGCCTACTTGTTTATGGAACGATATGAAAATTTGGTATATACTGTACATGTGCTGGAATGTATTCCTTTCTTCGCTTACACCAAATCATTCACTTCAGAGTACACGACTGTGTATTCAAATTTTAAAATAACTGACCTTGAAAGCCTTGTGCTGGAAAATAAATGTTCTTCATAATTTTTGTTTTCGGGCATATTTCGAGAATTTTCTTCAGTATTCTTCTTGTTTGGCAGGAGACCATTCCGAATTCCAGCGAATCATCGCAATCGGTCCAGGCGTTCTTGAATTATAAGCGTTGTGAGTAACGTTTCTCCCTTTTATATATATAGATTTCTTGTATAGTAAATTAGCAATCCAAAGACGCAGTCTAAAACAGAATATCAGAAAAAAGCTTTGGAAATATAATATAACATATTATTCACCATTAAGTTTTTAAAAAATTAATCAAAATTAAATTCATACGCCTCGCTTACAAATGTACTTACACTCACCCCAGGAATATGTACCTACTTACATTCAGCCTAAGAACATATAAGGAGTGAGATCGAAAAATTCTTAACTTCAATTTCCATGCTCTGATTTTGGCCTCTAAATTTTCAGCAGCGTTCCTGTCAGGAATTTTTTGAGCCTTGTATATTTTTAAACCTCTAGTGCCAAATAGTCCGAGCACTGAGCTAACCGGCTGCTTTCCTACCGGATGTCTTGGGAGCTCTTTTGAAAATGCTTTCTATTTTTTTTTGGCTTTAGAAACATCATGTGGACCATTCCTTCTACCTGAACCAGGTTTTTTGACGGTAGACCTTTGAATGCTTGGCCAACTTTTTTTAGGACCAAGTTGGGTTTTGTTGAAAATATCAACGGACAAGTTCTCCCGGTACTGTTGAATAACATTGTAAACAGTTTGACGGTAGACCTTTGAATGCTTGGCCAACTTTTTTTAGGACCAAGTTGGGTTTTGTTGAAAATATTTAATAATTTTAGTACGCACTTTTTTCTGGTCACTCATTTTAATCAGATTAACAACAAATGAATTTAATTGACATTAAACATAATAACTGACATGTTTTACAATGGTAACTTGATCAAAATGAATAAAAAAGCAACTAATATTTGGGTTAAAAGTTTTAATAAAAAAACGTGTGTTAAGAATTTCACGATCTCACTCCTTAGATAAAAAACAAACAGAAAATTGCTCTGTGTGGGTATAGAACCGGTCTAGCTGCCTTTTCACTACACCAAGCACGAGCTATTTTATCGTAAGTTAGCAATGGTTTTAACATAATCATATAAATTAATATAATATGAACAAAAGTAATGGCTTTGACTAGTGTTGAACCATTAACGTCTCGTTTTCAGTTAAACACAATAAATAGCTGTGCTAAATGCAAAAGTTCATTGCCAACCTGTATAAAAATAAAGACCACTCATTACCAAATTATGTATGTGCTAACCAGTTGTCTTTACCAAATTCACGTGGGATACGTTCCCACGAAAATTGGATCTACGCTCCGGAATGAGCCGATTCCCAATCGCTCAAAGGTTTTCAACTCAGCAACAGCTGTATCAAACGGAAGTTTTTTCCCCAGGGAAGAACTTCCAACAACAGCGGAATAACAACAACCAAAATTCACACAATTTTTGCTGGGCTAGTTTGCTAAAATTTTCAATATTTGTAAGTTAGTTATTTCATTTCCTGTTTATACATTTTTAATTTTCGGTCCCATTAAGTTCTGGATCGTTATAGACAGCGGGGTCGATGTGGTCATTTGTATGTTGAAATCTATTTTCCGAAGCCCCTAATAACTTACCTACATGATTTATACATCAATGTAAATTGTATAGTCTAGGTTCGCTAACTATTTTAATTTGGGAAACCAGCTCACAAATGTCTTAGATTTAAGAAAAAAACCAAGATTACCTCGAGCTTTTCCCATTTTTTGAAGGATATATATTCGACACAGCCGACTTCAACTATTTTTTTCTTTAGTTCGAATTTTCGATGCTTCTAAGATCTGAAATTGTTCACCATCATAACAGTATTTGGTTTGGATAAAAAATAGGTAAAAACTCGAGGTAGCCTTGTTTTTTTTTGCTTAAATCTTAGGCATTTGTGGGCTGATTTTCCTAAATTTAAATGGCTAGCGGACCGAGACTATACCGTATATATTGATGTATGAATCATGTATGTGAGTTATTATGGGGGTTAGGAAAATAGATTTCAACATACAGATAAAGCGGCGGGCATGGCTATATCGACCCCAGCAGACTATAACGATCCACAATTTATATACTTAATAGAACCGAAAATTAAAAATTTAGAAATTACAAACGGACTCCTGCCACTCTTGGTGAAGTGTATGAAAATATAATTCGATGCAATTTGGCAGGAAAGTTCCAGAAAATCTCTTTTGGCAAGCGATATCGCCAGACACACTTTTGACAGTGATTGTGTTCCCAGTTTTAATCAGGCTATTGGCTTGCACCTTAAACACAAAAAAATCAGTAAAAATATACCAATTAGGATTATTTATTTTCACATTTCCTAAAATGTTACCATATGCTTAACAACATGTCAGGTATTTCTCAAAAGTAAATCTAAAAATTCAGAAAAAAGCCAAGAAAGAAAAACTCAAAACCTTATACTTAATATAATATTTTTCAACATATAAATCTGTTTGCAATCAGCAGTAAATATATACATATGTACTTTTGTAAAGTATTTTTTGTTTTTTTTCAAGATACTCTCGTACATTTACCATTATGACAATAAACTTATGTTGCCGTCATAATCATCCATAACAAACTTTATTTCAATTGACTTGTGCTTGCACTTGTACTTGTCTCTCTTGTTATGTCTGTCCGCCTTTCTGTGTGTGGCTGTCAATGTGTCGTCTACCTTAAGGGTTTTAGTTCAATTGGAAAAATCAATTGTGAATTCGTTGTTAAAAATCATGATTTTGTTTGTTGTGTTGTGTTGTGTGCATTTGGAAGAGTGCTGTTTTCTAGTTTTCTTTGTCGTTTCAATTGAACTGAAGTTTTCAAGGGTTTCCGTTTTTCTCACAATCAATTTGTTTGTATTTAAGTAGTTTTTCCTTTCATTTTCTTCAGCTTAACTATGTTTTGCATTGTTTCCGTTGTGTTAAGTGCGTGCTAAGTTTTAAATGTTTTTCCGATTTTTATTCTATTGCTTCGTAAACGAAATATTTATCAGTGAAGTGAATTGAATAAAGTTGTTATGTGTGCGTGTTGTCGTCTAATTATGTGTGTATGTGTCTTATCTAGTATTTGGAAAAATTAATGTTTTATTATTTTAAAGGTTGCTTACAAATTCTGTGAATTGGAGACTTATGAATAATCAAAAAGTATAAAGGTTATCTACATGAAGTATTTTCTTAACAATATCAAGTATTTAACAACCAAATCTAACTAAAGTATTCATAATACTTATCACATTTCAATTGTTTTTATTAAAAAATAATAATTTACTTCATTGCGAAAATATCGTATCGAATAACACAACTGTTAAAAAAATTAATGCAAAATTCAATTCCCAACACCAAGACGTAAAAACTAAATAGTTATATATAATTTCTTTTCACTTTAACTGTATGCGCCAAAAAAAAAAAAAAAAAAAAAAGAATTGAATCATGAATATGTCTGACCACAGCTAATGTTGGCAAAAAATAAATTAAATTTCATTTTATTTCCTAAAAGAAATATCAAAAAGTCATGGTTATCCTTTGGGTTAAACACAATATTCATATAAATATTGTATATATGAAATACAAAAGTGGTTCAGCAGCAAAAAAAATAAAGAACGAAAATAAACTTTTAAGTAGCGCCATATTGGCGACCAAGCTGTCGTTCGAACTGACAAAATAATTTTACAGCTATTTTCTCACCAAACCAATGGAGACTTGCATGGAATATAGTGAATATTAGATAAGAAAGCAATTTTCGAATACTAAAAACTTGTCAAATTTGCACTTTCAAATGGTACAATGTTACAGTTGTACAACTACTCCAATATGGCTTTAGTTGGGATATTTATGCAAACACCATACACTCGAAGAGAAATGTTAGTTGATGTAAAGGAGTTAAAAAGAGAATAACTTAAACATCAAAGTTTAAAAGGAGAAAATAATAGTGGTAACAAATAATTTTCAGATAAACATTGACCCCATATTGAAAAATTAACACAATTTTGCGAAAAAACAGTCGGCTATAAGTTGCGCGAATCGATTACTGACTTTCAAAGTAAATTTAGATAATTCGATAGCGTTGTTCAAGCATCAATCTATTCATAATGACTTACCGATCATATATGTCAAAAGGTGGCCGCAGTATGATAGTTCTTTTGACAATTAACCCATAAGTAACCCGTTATATCGGGCTTAAAAAACACCCTTTATATGTCTTTGGAAAGGTTCATATTGTCTATGTATTAGGTGTATGACCAAAATCCACGAAGTGGTGATTTTGGCACGAAATACGAAGATCTCCCAGACCAGCCAAAAAAAGTTTGAAGACTAAGATTTTAAAGCATTACACCATTAAGATTGTTGTAAAACTCTACAAGAGCTTACTAAAGCATTGGGAGCTACTCAAGCAGCAATTTCAAAATGTTTGCGAGCAGCAGGATTCATCCAAAGCAGGGAAATTGGGTACCATACAAAACCGAGTGACCTAGTTCGAACTAATGTTTGAACGCAGACCATCACAGGGAACCTGTACCGAACGAAACTGATTCGTTTGAAAAGGTCAGACTTTACTTTGTATGGCTACTACAACCGGGGGTCGGCTTGAGCCTGTAGCAAAATAGAACGCCAGCTATTTCTGTCTTCTGCATGCTGGCGCCTATTGGAGACACCAAGTGTTTTCAGATCTCGTTGCACCTGGTCATTCCAACGGAGATTGGCACGCCCTTTTCTGCGTTGCCCATCGGTGGGTTTCTCCTTGTATGCCTTTAGAGCTGGAGTGTCATTATCCATCCGCCAAACGTGTCCGAGCCAACGCATTCTTTGGACTTTAATCCGCTTGACTACATCTACGTCGGCGTATAGCTCGTACAACTCATGGTTCATTCTAATTCTGAATCCATCATCAACCCGTATAGGGCTATAAATCCTACAGAGAATTTTCCTCTTAAACACTGCCAACAATGACTCATCTGATGTTTTCATAGTCCATGTTTAAGCACCATACAGCAGGACGAGTAAAAAGAGCGATTTGTACAGTGTTATCTTCGTCATTCGAGAGAGTACTTTACTTCTCAATTTGCTACTAAGCCCAACGTAACATATATTGGTAAGAGTTATTCTCCGCTTGATTAATAGGCTGAGTTCGTTGTTGTTAGTAACATTAGAACTTAAATAAACGAAGTCCTTAATAACCTCAAAATTGTAGTCTCCGAAAGTTTTGCGTTGTTCGATACGCTGCGACATTTTACTACTCGAAATGAAGTACTTCGTTTTATTTTCCTTCACTTTTAGGGCCATATTATTTGACTGCTTTTCGAGTTCAGCTTACTTCTCGTGAGTGGCGATCAATGATGTCGATGTCGTCAGCATCTGCAAGCAGCATAATTCTTTTGTTGTAAATAATATCCCTGGTTTTAATTTTTGTATCTTGTAATATCTTCTTCATTAGCAAATTGAAGAAATCACACGATGTCTTAAAGGGGACGGAGAAGTTTGCTCCTATTTTGACGGCGCTTTGGGTATTTTTCAACGTTATTATGCAAAGTCGGACGATCTTTGCAGAAATAGCAAACTGAGCCATGGCGTAATAAAACTTTTCTCTTATCGGTCTATCGAACGCAGCTTTATAGTCGACGAATAGATGGTGATTTCTTTTTCATTTGTTTTTTCCAGGATTCAGGCTTCAATCACATATTATTGAATGCAATGGAGTGGAGACTTATACCTTGGTAGTTGGTGCAAAGGGTAGGGTCTTCTTTCTTGTGAATAGGGCAGAGCACACTGAGGTTCCATTCATCTGGCATGCATTATTAAGACCATATTTGCACAAGAGTTGGTGCATACGGCTTACCAACTCTTCGCCTCCGGTTTTAAATAACTCCGCGGGCAAGCCATCGGCGCCAGCGGCTTTATTATACTTCAACCGGACTATAGCTGTTTGTACCTCAATATAGTCGGGCGGTGCTGTGTTGATGCCGTCGTCGTTTATTAACGTTTCAGGTACGGAATTTTCATTTTCGGTATTTTTAACTTCATCCCATGCCAAAAGCTTGTAAAAATACTCCTTCCACAACCTTAGTGTGCCTTGTTCATCCGATACTAGATTCCTATTGGCATCCCTACAGGAAGAGGCTTCGCATTTAAATCCTTCAGACTGATGCCTTATTTTTGAAAGAATTTCCGGGTTTCGTTCCTGTCGTAGTCCATCTCAATTTCTTCATACTCACGCCTTTCTTGTTCTTGTATCTTCCATCTGAACAGGCGATGCTCATTCTTTAACTTCTCCCTATACAACTGGGTCGAAGCATTTCTTTCGACTTGTGTAGCAGCTGGCTGGTGGGTTGCTCGGTATGAATATTTTTTCACTGCAGTGGCATCGCGACACTCCTGGTCGTACCACTGGTTCCTTCGAGGTAGATCGTACCCAAGTACATCTTCGGCAGCAGCGCGAATTGAATGCGACATATGGGTCCATTATTCATCTTTAGTAGGAAGTATGGCATTTCGGTCAGACATGAAACCATAATATTCCGTCATGACAACTTTTGGCCACATGCTGTAATACCTGTAAAAAAGTATTTAGAACGAACTAGTTGGGAAGTTTTCCCTTACCCACTTTATAGTCAAGACCGTGCAACGTCCGACTACTATTTGTTTCGATCGATTTGTTGCTGGGATACGCTTTACTTTGGAACTGATTAGCCGATATTGGGTTGATTCGTTCTTGGCCTCAAAGGATGAGCAGTTTCGAATCCATATGCAGCCAGAAAGATGGGAAAAGGTCATAGCTAACAAATATTTCAAAATAAAAGCTAAAAATTTTAAAAGATGAATAAAAAATCAATGTCGTCGGTGAATTTTGCGGGCTGAGTTTTAATCCACTGAATCAGGACTGTACTTGATATATTTCTGAATTAGTCATGTTTGTAAGTTCCCCCATGTAACTTCGGAAAGTGGACAAAGTCAAATCTTATATTTCTTCAATATAAATGTCTCATTGCAATATGAAACTGTATATAGAGGGATTATATTGAATATCCTCTATCTGAGAAATATTCGTCTAACGCAAACCTAAAGTATACAGGACGTCTCAGAATCATTTTATAAGTTGATTTAAACTTTGTTTTATAAAAAACAAGTAAGAAATTATGGTCGGTCAAACCCGACCATATAATACCCTACACTAAGTAAATGAGCAAAAACATTTTTCTTTCAAAATTTCAATAATTTATATTCGTGAGTGATTTTCTGAAGTGGGCCTTATGTGGGAGCTATGACAAATTATGGACCGATCACCATGAAATTTGATCATGTGATTACTATTTATATGAAAGTTATTTAGGAGATTTATGCTCGTTAAAGTGATTATCGGAAGCAGGCGTTATATGTGAGCTATGACTAATTATGGACCGATCAAAACAAAATTTGATGACATAAATTCCGTATATATAAAACTTATTCGGAGAAAAACTTGTGTACACGCAGAAAAAAAATATAGTTGTACATTGTTACTGTAACCATTTCAAATTTGTGCATGGTTACTGTAACAATTTCAAAATTTTTAACAATATTATAGTCACAGTAACTATATATATGATTGTGGTAACAATAATATGGTTAATTTACGATTCACATGAATATTTCAACCATATATATGGTTACAGTAACCATGTATATGTTTGTGACAACCATTTATATGATTAATAATTTTATCATAATATGTTGTTCTCAGATTATGATATGAGAGCATCATAACATCAGGACTTACCATAGTCCTTCATCATATAAATGGTTGTCACAAACATATACATGGTTACTGTAACCATATATATGGTTGAAATATTTATGTGAATCGTAAATTAACCATATTATTGTTACCACAATCATATATATAGTTACTGTGACTATAATATTGTTAAAAATTTTGAAATTGTTACAGTAACCATGCACAAATTTGAAATGGTTACAGTAACAATGTACAACTATATTTTTTTTCTGCGTGTAGATACAAATATAAATTAAACATTTATGACCGATAAAGTTCAATTTCGGGCGGACATTTGTATGGGGGCTACGTGAAATTATGGACCGATTTCAGCCACTTTCAATAGGCTTGGTCTTTGGACCGAAAAAATTATATGTGCCAAACTTTATCAAAATATCTTCAAAATTGCGACATGTACTCTGCGCACAAGGTTTACATGGACAGCCAGCCAGCCAGCCAGACGGACGGACATCGTTTAATCGACTCAGAAAATGATTCCGTGTCGATCGGTATACTTAATGGTGGGTGTTAGACTAATATTTTTTGGGCGTTACAAACATCTGCACAAATTTAATATACCCTCCCCACTATGGTAGTGTAGTGTATAAAAATCGCACTTTAAAAATTTTTCGGATCGGTCCAAAATATAATATAGCTCCCGTATATAAAAAATAAGCTTAATTGCACATGGGACGTATATTTACATTGACGTAAATCATGCAAAAAATTACAAAAAGCTTATCCTGTAAAGTTTATTGTTATGTACTTACGATATTTGCGCGTTTAGATCTCGATATTTTATTAATTTTTAAATTATCATAACTTTTAGAGGCACTGACAGTATGTTTTCCAAGTGACTGATTTTTTTTCATTTCGAAAAAATTCTAGCCATTTGATTCTAGTTTCAACGATCCTCCAATTTTCTGAATTTCCTTATACACCCTTATCATTCGTGGTGCAAGATATAAAAATAAACAGCTAATAATTCCCACATTCACTTACATTTCTCTCCGAGTGACTCATATACAAGTATTTAAATTCAGTTATAACTATAAATTCAAGTCTTACCCAAAGCTATAATGATTCAATATACAGTTGTTGTTCAGTTTATTTCATGTATTGGTTTCTCTTTTTCTTCTTTGTAATTTTCAGAACTTGAATTTTTGTTTTTTTTTTCAAAATTTTCTCATAAAAGTTTCATAATTTCCCTAAAGTATGCATTAAATATTAGATTAGGAAATGATAATAGTTGTACAGGTAAGTAAGCTATTACAGCTACATGAATACTTAGGCAACAACTATGCCCTAAACATATTATTGTTTAGTTTCATTTCAAAGTTACATACAAGTAAATAAAGTAGAAACTTTGAGGATAAGGAACTGTTTTCCAATATTAGCTGAATAAATTACCCAAAGGAAATTGTCAAGTCATAATTTTTTTTTATGAATATCAAAATAAAACAGATATTTTGAAGAACAAAAGACTAATTCACATGCGAAAGTGCATAAACGAGGGATGTAAAGAAAGTAATGGAAATCGATGCAAAATCATCCGCTTTGAAACAAGTCAAAATCGGCCTGTTATTTTATTAATGTCCATAAAAATGTTCTTCTAGAATAGGATTGCAAAGCTTGTTAAATTACTTTTAAGAAATGAAGATATTTCTTAACTCACCTGACCCTCGTCCTCTTCAAGTGCATCACTGTGGATAACAAGGTCCCTGGATCTCTTGCATTTCATGTTCTTAAGTACCGAAGATATCGCTTGCCTTTTTCATTCATCCTACTTTTGGATTTTCTCAGTTGATTTCCACTTTTTGCCAGTATTTGTATACTTTACCTTGCAGTTTCCTTATTAGTTTCATAATGTGTTGAACACTCTAGCGATGATACACCGATTCGTATATCCTAGTTTTTCAAAAACCTATTAACCTCAATAGCATTCCGTCTAATTGAAACCAAATTATCCATCGGATCATTTGTGGACACAGCTGCTTATGTGACGTCTGACTCACAATACTTATGGATATTCCAGCACCTTCAACCAAGGACATAGGGCAGATGCAGTCGCTAACCCCTCAATATAAAGCAGTTCGGGATTTAAAAAAGTTCCTCCTATATTTGGGCCAGCTAAATACCTTTTACATAAGGTGTAATCTCTGTAGTTACGATTATAATTCCTTCGTAACAAACCACATACCCTTGGTCAGTTGGGAAATGTCTTAACGAATAGTGACGTTAAGAAATGATTAATTTTTTTTCTTTTGGTAATTTTCACAATACACAACCCTCGTAATTGCATATGGAAAATTATTCTCTAAGTTCCTCTCAGAAAATTGATCCCAAAGCAATGTGCTGCAAACAAAAAAAAAATAAAAAAATATGAATACGAAAAACCAAAAACAAAAAATGTTAAATAATAAAATAATGTCATGCATTTAGTTTGCGTTGCAAAAACTCCAAACAACGAGTAAATGGAAAAAGGAAATTTTGTTTCTTTGAGTGGATAATAAACGTAATGCAACACATTTCATTTTTTGTTTGTTTATTACGGTTGTTGTTTTTCTTAATCTTTCTTTTTTGTTTTTGTTGGGAAAATAAGCAAGAAGGACAAAAATAAGAAAAAAAATAAATAAATAAATGGCAAACAGTAAAGCTCCCTGAGCTTTTGTTTTTGCTGAAAGCCGCACAGTAAATGTATAAAATAACAACAATGGCAAACTCAACTACAAAACGTAAACTAACATAATGAAATAGCAGCAATAACAACAACAACAACAATAAGCAACTCTTGTCTCAAAGGACATGTGACAGGCTAATGCATGCTTGCATTTTAAATGACAATAATGTATTTTCATTTTTGCAAAGGAAACAAAAAAAAAAATATAAACTAAAACAGAAACAGAAACAAAAGACAACAGCAACTAAATCTACAGCTAAGGGTAACCTTTTCCAGTAAAAGGAAGCACACACACTCTTAAACATACTTAGCAACAGTTCTTGTAGCTCTAGCTGTTATTTCATATTTAAAATGCATTAAGACGAAAGAAAGAATGAACGAACGAACGAATGAAACACTTTTTGTCTTTTTTGAAAATTAAACGCAGAAGTTTTCTTTGATCCCTAGAAAATTTAAATAAATCTAAAATCGTATAAATTTCTATGAAATTTATGTTGTTTTTGGGAAAACGCAAGACAATTAAAGATGAAAGTGAGCAGATAATGCTGTCGTAGCCAGTGAAACGTGAAATTACCTTTATTCTTAAGTGTGTGTTTGATTTTAGGCTTATATATATTATATATATATATATATATATATGGATTCTAATCCAGATTATCAAAGTTTTGTGAAACTCACAGTTATAAAATGGAAATTATGAATTTAAGATTATTTATAAAAAGAAAATAAATTTTTTAATTGAAGATTTAAAATTCGTGTTTGCTTAATACATTCTCTTGTTGTGTCATTATTCATATTTATTTCTAAATGTGTTAACTCTTTTAAATGCTTGATATATTTAGAAGAACTTTTAAAAATACAAAATCACAATAACAGCCTGCTTGGAGCAAGAATGAGTATGCCGAGCAACAAATGTAAATGTGTTTTGTTTTTGTAAAAATTGTAAATATTCGTTCGGCTAACTAGTTTTTACTCTATAAACAGGCTGTAAATAAAAATATTTTAAAACAAGTAAAAATATTCTCAAATATTTCTATAAAGATGAAATTGGTTTATTACACACTAGAGATAGATTTCAACGAAATTTACCACAGTTATTATGGGTTGCATGTGTTTATCAAATTATAGGGCCTTTTGACTGGAGACCCATTCAGGTCCAAAAAAAAACACGGTTTAACCCACTAATGCCTGACCCCCGAATCCGTTGTCCGATTTTGATGATATTTTTTACAGACAGTACATAAGGCATTTATATTGCCGTGAATACTTTTTTAACTTTTTTTATCTGCAGGCTCTGGTGCAGGGTCTGAGTATTTTTCTACCCACTTCGGCATATATGGGTTCTCAAATATATGTTTTTATCTTAATTAGCTGCTTAGAAAAAGGAAGCCCTTAGCTCATTTTGTTTCGATGTTTTTGATGATAACGTTGTAGATTTATCAATAACTACCTACAGGCACGGATCCAGAGGGGAAATAGGAATTCCCCCCCCAAAACCGAAAATTTTTCATATAAAAAAGGCAAAAAAAAAAGGAAAAATGTAGAACAAATTTTAAATTTAAAATGGTTGACCTGTATCCGTGCCTGCTTAGCTATCATATAGATGGTGAAAAGTTGAAACCACATGTCTAACTAGCAGTGTTGCCAGGAGCTGGCAAAAAACGAAGCTATATTGACTTCAAAAAATGGCCAGAAAAAGCCAAACTGCTTTAAAAAAAAAGCCAAAAAAAAAAAAAACTAAAATATTATAAATTAAATATTATAAATAAAATATGTTCATAAAATTCATAAAAGTAAATAAAATTAAAAAGGTATACATCAGCAGCAAACAAAAAATAACTTTAATCATTAATAATAAATATACAAATATACATACATATATTTTTTTATACAGACAAAACTAATTTTTTTTTTTAATTTAAGTACTAAGTATTTACTATTTTAGTGTTTCGAAATAACTACATAAAATATACATTAATATATTTGCAGTGTTTTAAAGGTACATGCATAATTATAAAGCAGGTATAAGTAATAGTTTTATCATAATCGAAGAATGAGAACTAGAATTTGCGCTAATATAAATAAAATACAATAAATAATATTTACGCAATTTTTTAATGATAATCTTATATTCAATAAAAAATCTCCTTGTACTATAAAGTCGTTCAACCTTGCATTGCTTAAAGGAAGTACTAAAAAGTTAAATACTAGATTAACCATGTCAGAAAATGGACATTGATGGTTTTATATTTGTCCATTTGTAGTTTACAATATTCTGCCTCTGAGCCTTAATTTTTCACATACATAATATTTTTGTTTGTTTTACGAGTACTATTTTAAGTGTGTTATCAACGGATAAAAAATCGATTTAGCGAAGAGTTTTCATATGATAATCTTTGTCGCAATTGCTTAATTAGTTTAATTTGCCTTATTATTTTTTCAGAATCTTCACTTAATAAACCGTTCTTTATTTTATCTCTCATTCTTCCAACTTGTATGAAAAATGTGGCGAAAACATTCTATGCATTGTATTACATTTTGAAAACACAAATTATGGAGAAGAAATTTTAAATCAGAAAACAGCTTTGTTGGATCCGCTGAATTGCTTACAAAAGATTTATTTACTTTTTGTACTTTGTACAATACTGGTTTCCAAAAAAGATAATACACCCAATTATAATCAGTATATTAATCACTTAAATATTTGGCTTTGTAGTATTGTTGGTTTTAACTCGAAGCATAGATCCACAATACGTTTAACGGCTATTTCAATGACAGCCATCGAGTATCACAAGCCTTCAAGAGTTTGTGGGGCTCTTGTCCATTATATAACGATGATATAAAGTCACGTATTTTTTTTGTTACTCTTTTAAAACCCCTTCGAAAATCTCCATTCATTTATACGATGCCTTTTTTCCAACCATGCTTGCCTTTTTTTGGCATGTAATCGTATCAACAGCCAATCAGAAAAGAGTTCAAAGCAGAATATCAAAAAAAGTCATGAAAAACAGAAAACTTGCCATTTGTGTAGACTTCACAATTTGCTAGTACAAAAAAAGCCCTTGATTTTAAGTAATGACTTAAAGTCATAATGTAAATGCCCCCTATTTCATTTTGAAACACTTGCTATTGGCAATTGTTATTTGTTCTTTTAATACTGCACAATTCTTGAGTATGTTTTAAAGCTAAATGAAAAACAGTAATGAATTAAAATGAAAATGTCTCACAAATATAAATTTAGCATTTTTATTTTCTCCTTATCTTTGAAATTTTGGTTTAGCTTCGTGGTTTTTTCTAGCCTTTTTTAATTTAAAAAAGGCTATTTGGAATTTAAAAAAAGGCTAGAAAAAAGCCACGAAGCTAAAACCAAAATTTCGAGGCTAAAGTGTAAATAAAAAGGCTAAATTTAGCCTCAAAAAGGCTAAACTGGCAACACTGCTAACTAGTTATGTTTTGTTAACCATTTACCATCAATAGATCTACATAAATCTGGCTTGATAAAAAATCTTGTGACATTTTTTTGTAGAGAAAAAGAACTTCAATAATAAGTCGGTAAAAATTGACAAAGCTCTAAAATTTATCGAAATTTCTTCAACATCTTAAAGTTTTAACAGTTGTTGGTTAATAATTATAAATAGATGAGAAAAATAATGACGCATACCATAGATATTTCACATCAGATAAGGTTGATACTTTTAGAAAATATTATTTGTATTGTCTGATGGAATTTAATTAACTAATGAAAAATCTAAAGTTATATCTTGAGTGTTCACAATAATGGAAGTATTGGTCCCCATAATATAGAACCATATTTTGGTTAATGTAGAGAAAGTCTAGGAAACATTATATAGAAAATGTATAGTATAGACTTCACAAATGAATAACTAATTGAGGAGGAATTGGAAAATAATGATAAGAAATATAACATAAACCTACACAAACAAACGACAGACAAGTTTTAACAATCCCCGGCAGTTCGACATGGACTCATTACACACGTAAAATACAATAAATTATATGTAGGGTCATTCGGCCCAAATGTACTAGAATGTAATGCAGATTGGAGAAGTCGTTACTTAAACATATCAAACAAGTTTCAAATATCTCCCAAACTTGTTTTTTTGTATTGTACTTCAGAAAGTTGTTACTTAACCTGTCATAATAAATCGTATGCAGAATAAATTGTCCATTTGTAATCGACAAACTGTAGTTACTGTCTCCAAAGAGCCAATTCGCTTCCTTCTGGTATAAGCCTATGTTTAAAAAAACTAGTCACCTAACTAATTCTGTGGTTAGTGGTAACCCCAAGGTAGGTGAGATTGCTTGTTCCGGACTGCCACCTCGAACTGTGGGGTCTAGAAACCCCTACACACACACATAACTACTATTTTTTTAACATGTGGTATTGTGGTATTCACCATCAGAATAAAAGAACTGGTTTGGCATCATTATTTCATGGTCGAAAACAATTTAGATAAGTTGTGTCAACCTTTCACCATTTATATATTTTTTATAATCATGTATTCTTATACCCTTAGATGTTTTTTATTATGATTTTCTAAAAAAAAAAAAAAAAAAATTGTTCTTGAAAAATTAAATTCATATGATTTAGAACCCACATATGCCGAAGTTGGTATTTTTTTAACCAATCCACAAAATCGTACTTGTAGCTTAGCAAAGTGGGATTAATCACTTGGTTATTCTTTTTACTGATAGAGGATATCCAAAACTACTAGACACAAGGCATTGGGGACTTCCACTACCCCGTTTTCTAGAGCAACTTATTTTCGAATTTTGTGATTTTGTAAAATTGCTCAAATTTGACCCACTAGTTCCCCACCAAGGCATGACCTAATATTACCGACAAAATTATTTTAGTTAGCTCGATTCTTACTTTATCTTTATTCAAAAGAAGATTTTTAATATGGCTTTCGTAGAATTTTCTAGAATTTTTCTAAAATTGCTCTAGTTTTGGGTATTTTACTACCCATTCGGCGTTAATGGGTTAAACATTTTAAAATAAATTAAAAATTTCACAATAGAGTGCATACATAACTCTACATAAAGTTTAAATCGTATACTGTACAACATTAATCTTGATTTTATTTAAATGATAAAGCTATGCCCTTTAAAACTGTATGAATAAATCACACTTCTTTTAAAAGTGCAATTCTGGAGTTATAAACTTCGTTGGCCTATATCTAAAAAACCACAAAAATATACATGTATGTTGTTGACTAAACCCTTTTCTTTTAGAAAAATTAGCTTTTTGAGATATAGCCTTTGAAATTTATAACTCAAAAAATTATCTCTTAAAACCAAATCTTTGTCTTTCAAATGAAATGTTGTACATTATAAAGTTTAAAAGTTATGAGTAGTTATCTATGTACACGCAGAGAAAAAATATTGTTCGAAAGCTTTTTAAAAATAACTATTTCGAAAGCTTTTTAAAAATAACTATTGCCACATGCTTGTGGTAATCGTAATATGGTTAAATTACGATTCACATGATTATGTCAATCTTTATAAAGTTACAGTAAACATTTATATGTTTGCGACAACCATTGTTATATATATAATATGTGTAACTTTGCTTTTCCTCTAGTCAAATTTATAGATTCAAAATCAAGAACATACAGAAAATTATAAAATCTTGCCGTTTTGTAATATATTTTTTGCACTGCCTTGCCGACTTTTGCGTAACCAAATACCAGAGAACACTACAAGATGAAGCTAATTACTGTGAAGCCATAATTGAGACTAGCAGAAAAGCTATACATATTATATATCAACATGTAGGAAATTATCTCCTCTTTTCAAAAATTTACAAAATTTTTAGAAATTAAAAAAAAAAAAAATATACAAGACTTTTTTAAAAAATATGGGAATAAAAAATGGTAGCTGATTTTTTGGGAAAATTTTAATTTTTTAAATGCAATAAAAGTTTTGTTTATGAATCGTTTTTAATAGAATTCTACACTTATATAGAAAATTTTGATCGCAATACAAGTGAAAAAGAAATCAGTGAATTGTTTTCAACAATCTCACAATTCTCAAAAAATTTTTAAAAAATCCCAAAATTGTGATTTTTTTGATTTTTGGATCTATTGAAGACACCCAGTTCGGGGCTATGAATTCCCTCTGCACAATATGAAGAACATATTGGTACATACAAAGCAGGTCTTAGTTTTATGAAAGCAGCTATGCGATTTGAGAAAATGTAGTCTAAAATTTAAATTTATATAAAAAATAGGTCTAGTTCGAAAGGCTCTGGACCACGCAATAATAAGAAATTTAATATTATTTTGCTTTTATAATATTTCCCGTAATGTTATCTTTCAGAAAAATATAAATAAGTACATTAATTAAATTTTTCTTATTTTCTGTATAATTTAAAATTATTGTAAGTACTTTTTTCGAAAAAATTTGCGAAAAAGACTTTTTTATTTTTTAAAGTTTGAATGCACATAACTTTTGACTCAGTAAAGGTTTTTAAATAATTTAATCTTACTATTATTAACAAATTTCAAGAATTTCAAGAAAATCGGGAAGAATTGGATCCGTAAAAAAATAAAATTTTACTTTCCAAATGCGAGTAACTCGTAAGCTATAAAAGACAATATATGGCTAAAGCAACGTTTTTTGTAGATCTCGTCGAGTAGATTCCATATATATTAAAATCTTTTAAATCGGATCGCAAACAAAAATTTGGCATCATTTTTAATTTTTGATATACCCGAGGTGCCCCAATTTGAGGCACTAAGGCTCGGTACTCCCTTGATGTTAAAAGCTCAAATTTAAAACTTAAACATATCAACACCTCCTCTATAGCCATGGAAAATTTAATTTAAATCGGGCTATTCGTTTAGAAGTTACAGATTTATTTCCACTTTTATTTTCATTTCCCCCACTGTACAACGCACACTGGTTCAAGAGCGGCATTAATTCATTTTTTTCATGTCTTCTGATATACCTGATTTTTTCACAGTTTGTAATAAACAATCTAGTTATCATTTACCGAAAATATTAGGCTTATAGCTTTATTACTTTTTTGTTCAGAGACATTCAAAGTTGACCTAAGTGAATGCGTTTGAAATGACCGTATTATATATGCTACCTTCTATCGCTTCAAGCTTTTAAAATACTCTTGTAATGACACTATAATGATTTTTTTTTATACAATTGGATGTTATAAATGATATATATGCAAATAAAAAAAAATTTGAAAATGAAAAAAAAAAAAATTTTATACTACTATAAATTGTCCAAAAATATTTATTTTCTCCAACTTCTATGGCTTGTATCTATTGATCTCCAACGACCTCTAGCCCGAGACTCACATCAAATTAGAGCTTGAAGTCTCAGCTAACGATTTCTTAAAAATTCAGCTGCCCATTTTTGCCCCTAAGCAATTCCGGTATAAAAAAACTAAAAAAAATTAGGACAAATTTCCTTCACAAGCATGTTATTGCGTATGCAATAACAGATTTTATTATTTTTTTGCTTGCTTGCTACCCAGCAAAAACTTTACAACAAATAGAATTTATAGAATTATGTATTTACAGACAAAAAAAAAAAAAAAGTCGCAGCCACGATTCGAACCAACAACTATCCGATTGCTAGTCAATTGTTGTTCTTTTATTGTGCGTCAAATAATTGTTTTCACACAGTAATACTATATTCTTTTCTGTTTTTCTAAAAATAAACATGCAATAAAAAAAATGGGCAAATTGAGAAAAAGTGACGGTTTATTTGTTTTTTTTTTTTGCAATTACTTCTTCCCATTATTTTTGATGCAGTTTTTGTTGTTGTTGAAAGTTCAATATTTTTTATCAGCTGTAATTATTAGTTGCATTGTTTTTGTGATTATAGCTTATTAGTTTATTGTTTTGAATTTTTTATCAGCTGTGATTATTAGTTGTGTTTTAATGATTATAGCTAATTAGTTTATTGTTTATGAAGTGAAAAATAGAAAACAAATTATTTAAATATGGACAATCTTCAGTTATCTTATTATGAAATTTTTGATCTTTTATTAGATTGTGATAAGAACATTGATGTAGTTTGCGATATTATTTCAACAAATAATACGAATTTATCAATTATTGACGTCGATCAATTTAAAAAATTTTTAAATAAACAATTTTTACCAAAATTTAAAATTAAGTGGGCTAGTGCAAAACGTATGAAAGATATATTTGTTGAACAAAACGAAGTTTGGTTGGAAAATATGTATTGTTTTGGTGAAGATCTTCCAATGTGTTCTCATGTCAAACGTGGCCGCCCTTCTAAAGCTTTTGAATTTTGCAAATCTCGTGCTAAAAGGAGTAAAGTACAGCAGTTATGTGATATTAATTCGCCAGAACTTATTTCATCAGCTGCAAAAAGAATTAATAACGATGGACAATTTTTAAAAATGTTTAGTCCAGAAAAAGCACTAAGCCTCATTTTTGATGCTTGTTTATCAAAAAATCAGTATCAAATATTAAGATGGAGTGCTATAAAAATTGGATGTGATATTTTCCCCTCATATCATCAAGTTCTTGGTGCTAAAAAGGAATGTTATCCTAAAAATTTGGAAGTACAGGAGAACTATAGTAAAGTAAGTATGCAAGATTTACTCGATCATACTGTATCCAGAATATTGAAGGCGAAAACGAAAGCTGAGGCAGAGGTACTTCCAAATCAACTACAACTAATTTCTAAATGGGGTTGTGATGGATCTGCAGGGCATAGTGAATACCATCAAAAATTCAATGATCCAAATTTAAATGACAAAAATATTTTTTTGACAAGTATTGTTCCTCTCAATTTAAAATGTATTGATGGCACAAATGTTTACTGGCGAAATACAAGGCCATCATCAACAACTTTTTGTAGGCCAATAAAATTTCAATTTGTAAAAGAAACGGCAAATGTTATTTCTGAAGAAGTTGAAAGGGTGCAAAATGAAATTAAAGATTTGAAAAAAACTGTTGTTAATATTTATGACAAAAGTTTTGAAATTTTGCATACTCCTGTTTTAACCATGATTGATGGAAAGGTTGCGAATACAATCACACAAACATCAGGAATGGCTGTATGTTTTATATGTCAAGCTAAGCCTAGCGAAATGAACAATTTGGAAGTATTAAGGACAAAACCAGTTTCGGAGGAAGGGCTTCAATTTGGAATTTCCCCTTTACATGCGAGGATAAAATTTATGGAGTGCATATTGCATATAGCATACAACAAAAGTTTTTCAAAGTGGAGAGTAACTAAAGATACAAAACATGAAAGAGATGAAGAAAAAGCGAAAATACAAAGAAATTTGAAAGTGGTTCTAGGCATAAATGTGGACATGGTTAAACAAGGAATGGGCACAACGAACGATGGCAATACTTCTAGACGTTTTTTTGCAAATCCTTCCATAACGGCAGATGTTCTTGGTGTTGATGAAAATTTAATTCATCGCTTTAGTACAATTTTAACGGTTATAAATAGTAATTCCGAAATAGATACAGAAAAATTTAATGTTTATTGTTTGGACACTGCGGAACGATATATACAACTGTACAGTTGGTACTATATGCCTATTACTGTACACAAAGTTCTAATTCATGGGAGTAAAATTGTGTCAGCAGCAATATTGCCACTTGGCATGTTGTCGGAGGAAGCTCAGGAAGCTCGTAATAAAGATTACAGAAGTTATCGCCTAAGCCACTCCAGAAAAACTGATCGCATATCAACAAATGAAGATGTCATTCATATGTTACTAGCGTCTTCAGATCCATATATAAATTCATACCGTAAACATTTCAAGAAGGATATATTGGAATTTTCTGATGAAGTAAAAAATTTGTTATGTTAATAAAGGTACACAAATAACTTTGTTTTTAAATTTTTTTTTAATATTTTCTTTTATTTATTTACAGATATTTTCATTGAATATGGGCGTGACTGTTACTGAATTTTATTTATATTTTAATCAAATAAAAAACACGCAAATTTAAACCTGTGTAGCTTTTTTAAGCGATCTAGCTTTGTTAACAAAGAAAATATTGCATTTTATGTGGTCATTTTGTATGAAAAGTAGGCGTATTTATTAACAGATTTTGCTAATTTTTTCACCATTGGTTAATATTATCATAAAATTGCAATGAGCAAAAAATTGTGACTCTACAATGATTTTTAATTTTTGTGTTATATGGGAAGTAGGCGTGGTTGTGCTCGGATTTTTTTTATATTTGCAGTATTTTTTTATCACAACCAAATACTTATCTGTACCAAAATTCAAGGCTCTACGATGTTTCCTTATATTTAATGCCACCAATCGTATGAAGCTGAACCACTGTGCAACGGTTTAGATAAAATAATGTATATCATAGCGTATAATTATTATGAATAAGTACATTTTCATACGTTTAGTAGGTTGAGAAAATTTACTTACAGAGTTTATTTGAAATATACATTAGACAAGCCTATATATTTTTTTTTTTATTTTTAAGAGATATGTTTTAATATATTTTCATTGCCAATTAACAAATATTTAAAGTATTAAACAAATTATATTATAGTGTTTTTACGCTGAGTGGTTTTAATGCAAAATTTGGTTTTATCGTTAAAACCATAATTAAAACCTGGTTTTTCCATACACAATTATTACGTTAAAACCATCTTAATACCTTTTTAGAATTGGTTTTAAGTTGGTTTTATTAAAATACAACCTTGTTTTCTATGTACTAAATTCGAAGCTACCAACATGAAAATGTTGAAAACAGCTAGTAAAAGAAACAAAACAAATATAAAAACGAAGAAATCCGTTGAGAAAGTGTAAAAATTAAAAAAATTAAATAACAAACGCAGCAGCAACAATAAAAACTACAAGTGAAAAAGAAGCTTTTGCACAGAACACAACGAAAGTGTTTAATTGAAATGTGGGAGGAAAAAATATAGTTTGTCCAATAAGTGTTAAACCAGATTTATAAAAACTTATAGTGTGAACGCAAAATCAGCTGATTAAGATTTTAGCGTTAAAACCAGGTTTTAACTTTAGGTGTGAAAATACTATTATATTAACTAAAACCCGTTGTGCTTCGCCAACAGTGTCGTAATGAAATAAAAAGTTTAGAGTGAAACCAATATATGCAAAATGAGAGAACCATTATAATAATCTCGTAATTATAGTTTTCATGATATTTAGAAATAACTGTTTACTTTATATGGGGGTGGCTCACAACCTGCACCGCTCTCTCCCATTTTTTGGTTAAACTTCATGCAGTGATACAAAATTGATTCATGTAAAGTTTGAAGACTTTCATAATTATAGTTCTCGAGATATGGGAAAATAACTATTTACTTTGTGTGATAGATGCCAAGCTCACTAATACAATCCCGCCAATTTTCATTCAAACAGTGTTCGATAATATGTCAATAATATGTTCGATAATATGTCCATCAAAATATCAAGAACTCCAGAATTATAGTTCTCCATATATTCGAAAATAACTATTTACTTTATATGGTAGGGTCTATAACCCCTGTTCCGATCCGTCCCACTTTTGGTTAAACTTCATGCACTGATATAAAGTTTGAAAACTGTCGCAATTATAGTTCTGAAGATAATGGAAAATAACTATTTACTTGGTATGTGTCCACGCCCACATGAAATTTGAAAATAGAGAGAATTCTATTGTTCCTTCCAGATATAGAGAAATATACAGTAAACATTTTAAGAGGATCAGTTCGGTGGTTTAGACTCCTTTAAGTCACAGACAAACAAATAAACAACATTAATTTGTATATACAGTGTTGGAAAAAATAATAGAAACGAGAGGTTTTTTTCAAATTTTGTAAATATATTAGTCAAGTTCTGTTTTGTAAAAAAATTTAATGCAGTTTTGTTTATCAGACATACAGCATAAGAAAAAACATAATCATTCCTCTTTTCATTAATTTTTTAATACATTATATGACTAACAATGTAAAGAGTCAATCTTTTTACTGGAAAAAATAATAGAAACGCGTAAAAGGCAGGGACCGTAACTGTTATAAGAGATATCAAAAAAGTTATTTTATAACAGTTATTTTGTGACTTAAAAAATAAAACTCCATCTAAAAAAGTTATTATTCAACGTAAAAATAAAAGTTCGAATGAAATTGTTAAAAAATTACTTTTAAATAGCCGTCAAAAAAGAAACTCATTTGAGGAGTTTTATTTTTTCCGTCAGGAAAAAAAACTCAATTGAGGAGTTTTATTTTTTCCATCATAATATAAAAGTCATTTGAGGAGTTTTATTTTTCCCGTCAGAAAATAAAACTCATTTTATGAAAATTGACATCTAAAGCTTGCCGCTGGTCAAATCCTTACAATTTGTAAAGCACCTTGCATTGCAATTGAATAAATTTTCATTAAAATCAATTCAAGAGGGATTTTAATTTGTTATTTTTTGATTCCTATTATCAAATTGTTGTTGTTTTTTTTCTTAAACAAATGAATTACTATTAACATTATACCAGATAGATTCAATAAAGAAAGATACTGTAAAAAGTAGAAAATAAACGAAAAGAGTTTTATTTTCTGACTGGAAAATTAAAACTCCTCAAATGACTTTTATTTTATGACGGAAAAAATAAAACTCCTCAAATGACTTTTATTTTCTGATGGAAAAAATAAAACTCCTCAAATGAGTTTTTTTTATAACGGATATTTAAAAGTCTTTTTTTAACAGTTTCATTCGAACTTTTATTTTTACGTTGAAAAATAACTGTTAACTGTGGAGTTGAGATCATTTTTGTAATATCATCATAGATTCTGAAAGAGCACGTCAATACGAATCTAATGGTATATAACAATATAGGTCTCTTTTGACTCTAACATAGAGATTTTTTGATTTAAAATTTTCTGGATAACCGATATTTACGGTCCCTGATTTTTACACACAAATTGTGTAATCTTACTTTAAACGTGTAATATACAAATGTCAAAATTTTATTTCTAAAATAATAAAAAGTATTCGTAAAACAATTGTTTTTAATAAAATATTCGAAAAACGAATACAAATTGTGAAAAATTTAATTTAAATTGTGGAGAAAATCATAAACATAGGTAAATGTAAGTAACAATCAGGTTTTTGTCACGATTTAGTTTAAAAGAATAATGTTTTTTACAGCTAACTCAATTGGTACAAGGGATAGTATGATGTGATGGCTGAGAACTATAGAGGCTTCGTTCTTAACAAACACAGTTTTGTTGTAAGTTGAGAACGCAGAATAATCGAAAGGCAAACAAAATTATACAACTTTATTTGAAATTGTTGTAACAGGTCTGATGTCATCGTAAGTTCTTCATCTTTGGCGGAGTGTGACTCGGGTAATTTCTAAGA
The DNA here is from genome assembly GCA_942486065.2 of Calliphora vomitoria. Lineage (NCBI taxonomy): Eukaryota > Metazoa > Arthropoda > Insecta > Diptera > Calliphoridae > Calliphora > Calliphora vomitoria. The sequence goes on from OW818029.2 coordinate 40,538,475, forward strand.
TTCAATTGTGGAGGGAATGCTATTTGAAATAGATGGTATGGGTTCAAGATTTGTAAGATGTTAAAACAATATTGACGATATGGATAGTGTTTTTTCATCAGGATGACAGAATAATATTTTTCATGTTTTTATTATAATTCTATCGTCATTGTTGTTTAGATGTCCACCTTATTAGTTCAATACTCCCTTACCACAATGACAAAGCACCAAAATGATAAAATTCAAAAAACGACGACTAAATTCGCAGCCGCTGAATTTGGATTCCCCAAAAGCAATATCTTCATTGTAGTATATATGTCTTATTTAATTTAATACGGTAATTCCGAGTAATAAAATATCCTTTAATATAATAAAATTTAAATTTCTTGTTATTTTATCATTGGAATATAATGTGGAATCGTATGTAATACATTTTGAATGTATATGTACATATTTAAAATGTAAATTTACATATTTTCAATGTTTTTATAAACACAAAAAATTTAAATTTATATGAAATTGGTATGTTGCTCAACATTTTTTAAACACATAAATAGGTAAATTTTCAAATTTGTTTGTATATTTTTTTACATGCAATGTGTGTAGATATTTGAATTTACACTCAGCATGTATTTTTACTCTAATTATAGTAGGAGAAAAGTTATCTACTATAAATAGAGTAAAATTACATGAAAATTTATTAGAATGTATATATGGGGGATTTCATATCAAGTGAACAAAGTTTTAAAACCGTTTAATAGTAATTTAGACAACAAATTTTCATCAAGATCGGTCAAGAACTCTCTGAGTTAGAGGGGGTCAAAATTTTACATATTGGCCAAATAGGTGTTTCTTCTCATTCATGTAAATTATTACCTATTGTTCTTAGCAAAATGTGTCCCAAATAGTTTAGATAGCTATTTCTAATAGCTGATGCTAATAGCTGGTATAAGTTGGAAAAATATTTCGTAACGTTAATCCATTCGTTCGTCATACTATACTCGCCTTTGTAGCGTAATTTTATCGCCTGGAAGCAAACTAAGTTATCAGTTATGCAATAACAAGTGTTTGATAGAATATTTACTTTTTTATATATATCTCCTTTGTATCATGAAAACAATCGGTGGCCAGCAGGTCATTTACTGACTTATGACTGTAAACAGGAGCTTGAGTTTGATGGTTAATCTTTTGCAAGTACAACTCAATTCTCATTCAAACACCTCCTCTTGTATTGAATCGATTCCAAGACCACCTCCAAAATAAAATCCGCCATTTGGCTTATTTGGACTGTTTTTCAGTTTATTTCACATTATATCACCTGAATTCTTTCTTTATTTTACAATTTAATTTCTTCTCTTTGCATCTAGTGCACACCTAGTTAAAATTAAAGGTATCACAATAGATCATATGGGCCTCCAAACTGAAGTGTACTTCTTATAGTACACACGAAACATGCACACATGACGAAAGTTTTCCAATTTTGTCATAGGATGTATGTATTTTAAACTATTTTCGCACTATATTTTGCACCCATTGATCGGAGTGGATAACATAAATTCAGAGATTTTATTACAAATTGGAAATAATAATAAAATTCAATCAGGTTACCAGTGGCAAATAGTTAAAAAAAAAATATTTTACATAAATTAACTGCATTCAAATAAAATATTCAAAAACAAGAGCATAACAATTATATTTTTTAATCATAATTATATTTTAAACTTATTTATTTGTTTAGTTATTTGTTTTTCTTTATATTCCATAAACATCACAAAAAATATACAACATCTGTTAATATAAATTCAGCCACAAGGTGGTTGCATCATGTGAAAAAAACAGCTATAAAACAAGTAAGAATAAAATATTCATCTTCGATGAATTGTTTATATCCTCTACTTAATAATGAAAAAAAAAAAAAATTGTTTTTCAGTTCAAACGTAATATAATACCACATTTGTCACTAGCTACCTTTTTACAGTTTCAAAATTTTCAAAACTGGTAAGAGATATTTTATTTCAGTATTTTACAAAATTGGCTGCATTTTCTCCAAAATTCTAAGATTGAATCAAACAACTAACTATAGTCGGTCCATAATGACTATAGTTATTTTATTTTTTTTTTCCAAATATATCAGTTTTATTGTGCTCATACAGGAGTATAACCATATTCAATTTCGCTTAAATAAATACAAAAATATGAAAGTAAAACATGTTGAATGTTTTCATAAATTTATTGCAAAGATGACCTTAGGTAAGAATTCAGTTGATATTGTTGCACATGATGTATATTTTTCATATTTTTTTTTGCTGGTGAGTATTTTAGATCTAGAAAGAGGGAAGGTACAAAAAGACGAACTAACACCAATATAAATTTCAGGGTAATGCAACAAGAAGTGATAATTGAAAGCAATGTTTTTTGAACATATTTTTATCTTATGTTTAACACAAAATCACAATTACTTAGCTTTTAAGAAAAGTAAAGTCTAAAGAGTATTGTATATTTCATTAGCCATAATGTGATATGTTCTTTATATGCTAGTGTGCAAACTTGCAAATGTACAAAATAAGTTACACCCTAGTGAGTATATTGGAATCAATAAAACCCATCTGTGTTAAAGATTTTATGGTTTATGTTTGTTCGTCTTCTCCAAACACCTGATATTGTAGAGCCCTTTACAATTGTTTATCTTAAATAACAAAAAAATAAAACTCTCATCATCATGATTACCTAAAGGCTTCAAAACAACACAAAAATAACAAGAAAAATAACAAGTACCTCATCATTCAGAAACCGAATAAACTTCAAAACCAATCATATCCATGAATGTAAAACAAACATGCAAACGAATGAAAACAAAAAAACGCAATATTTGCATACGAAGTATTTCAATATGGTGGAATAAACAAAACATGTTGTGTTGTGTTTAGCTAAAAAACTAAATATGAAAATTATAAAAAACAATTCAGTAAATACAAACAGAAAACTTTGTAATTGGTTTTTTAATGGATGAGCAGGTTTGAAAATTATTTGTTAAAAGAAATATATTGTATGAAATGGTTAGTTTATAAAATTGTACACAACACATTAATTGAACATTAATAGTTGGTAATCAAATTGCATAGTTCTGGGTTCATTTATATCGATGAAACAAAAATTACAATTACATGAATTTGACTAGATTTGAGTAGCAAACATTTTTGAAATTAATTCAATAAAACTTGTTATGATGTTCCATTTTAGCCCATATTAATACTCAATACAAACAAAGATATCTTTAAACATTCAGAGTCGTGTTTTATCAAAGTAAAACATATTTATATTGAATTTTATTCGGATACTAACATATTTCAGAGACTTATGCATATTAATGAAATTTTCGAGAATGGTACTTATATGGGAGCTATGGAACATTGTGGACCGATTGGTACTAAATTTGGTAGTACAAGTTCAGCTTATATAAAACTTATTTGCGCTGAATTTGGTTCGGATATGTTTATTAGGAACATAGAAAACTTAAAAAATGTAATAAAAAAATTTAGGAACCGTGTTTTTGGGGCTGTACCCGATTGGGTACAATGGCGTAAAGTGTAAGCTATTTTTATAATATGTGAAAATTTTTAAAGCATTACTTTTTCAACACATAACATCATATTGTTCAGACGACCCTCTTAATTTATTATGGCATTCACCCCATCATAGAGGATTTTTTATCCTTTTAGGAAATTGATTTTAGGAGTAGTTGCGACACCAGTGTAGTTTGTATAAGGGTCTCACTTTGGCCATTTTTTCAATAGCGTCTAAATTAGTGTTATTAGGCAAATAAATAAAACGTTTTATTTTTTTGAATCTGTTCCAATTGGCGTGCGAGTATCCTCCCAGAGCTGTCAATACATACCATCCCTTGTCATAGAGCGATATCCAATGTAAAGCAAAATACTCAGGAATATTTTCAAATCTTCTGCGTTGAAGTATAAAATGTGTTTACTAGCTTGCGATGCATAAATGAAAATTTCTTCAATGATTAAATTAACAACCTTTTCCCATTCAAGTCTGAAATAATATTGAGCTAATTGTCAAAAAAAAAAAAAAAAATAGTTTGAGACATTTGAACATCACATGGTTTTATTCTTGAGAACATTATTGTCTGTCGGAACTGCTCGAGTGGAACATCATCTTCGCTATTACTGCCACAAAATACTTCTATTTCACCAAGTACATCATTTGGCATGCGAACTACAACAATATTCTTAGCAACACCTTTATCTTTATCCATATTACAGTCCGGATCTGATAAAGTAATAGCTATATGAAATATTGTGTGAACATTGGTAAAAAAAATCTTCCTGAAAAATTTTTAGCTAAATCGATTGGGGTTAATATATACAAGGGGAATAAAGCATTTTTTTCAGTTTTTGTAAAAATTTTGCCATTAAAAATTACTTTTGCAATTTAATTTAAAAGAATAGAAATGTGTACGTAATTGTCGTTCTATTGAGACATAAAAAACATAAATTGGTCAAAAAATGTTAAAGTTATTAAAAAGTCCCCAGGCCACTAGAACATGAAATGTAGGAACAAAATTAACATATTTTGATAAATATTAAAATAGAAGCTCATTTTTACTTAAAATATGTCCGTATTAACTTGTATATGAGCTTTTGTCTTCGTAGGATACTGTTAACCTATTTGCAGTTATGACCAAAAAAAAAAAAATTTTTTTAACCGCAGTTTCAAAACTCCATTTTTAAATTTTTAAAAATTTTGTTAAACAAATTTCAGAATTTTTTGATCATCTGATTGGAATTTATTGAGAATATAATAGAGAATAAAAATATGAAAAAATTATCATGCGATCTAAATTTTGAAATTTTCGAGAAAAACAAATATTTTAAAATTTTTTGGCGAATTTCCATACTGTTATGAATTTTAAGTAAAACCTATTCAGAATATTATAGTCCAGATAATTCTAAATCGATTTTGAATTAACTGGACTATAATCTTAAATCGTGAAGGTCAAATTGTTCAATATTTGGAATTTCTAATTTAAAGATAGCGAAATGTTATTTATTTTTGGAGCGATTTTGATGAAACATAAGAAAAATATAACATTTTTTTGCTGTTATTATAAATACTATACTACATGTTATATTTTTCTTAAGTTTCATCAAAATCGCCTTAAAAATAAATAAAATTTCGGGGCTAGGAGAAATAATGGACAGATTCTACCAATGTCCTTGAGGTATTGGTAAAGTTATTGCCAAATTTGATCAAATTAGCTTAATTGACTCAGAAAGTGATCCTGAGCAGATTAGTATACTTTAAGTTGGGTGTTAGGACAATTTGCACGTTATAAACATCAGCACTAAACCAATATACCCTCCCCACTATGGTGGTATAGGGTATAAGGATGCGTTCTTGGCTTACATAGTTGTCTTATAAAGTACATAGTTATCCAAACATTAACACTTTCAGGACCACAACGGAACTATGAGCAAATATATATGCGGTTTTTAGGTGATTTTAGAATAAATTAAAGAAAAATTAAAAGCAAAATTAAAAAACAGATTTTTTGGAATTTTATGGGAATTATTTTTCTCTGTGGATTTACGCTTTTTTGAACAGTTTACACATCTCTTCAGTTTATCGACCTTTTCCAAGTTGTTGGCTGGCAAATTGCGTTTCATTCCAATTTTTCTTTTGGCCCCTTTCTTTAGAGTAGTCCTTTCTCTTAGCCTAGATGTGAAATTATTTACCGTACTTCTTGCTACAATTTGGCGATATTCGATATTTTGATTTGCGGTCAACGCCGCCCATATACTTATTATACTTTGTGACCATTTCAGGACAAGTCTCTTTTATTTTTTGAGCAGACGCTGTTTGGTAATTCATTCCTAAAATCGCTTTCATTTCATTGAGTGCATTAGTAAAAATCGTTCGTGCTGCTCCGCGTACCTGAGAGACTCTGGTATTACAGTGCAAGCTCGGTACTCGCGACTAATTAAAAACCAGACCTGTCGCGAAAATTCAGAACCCGAAATTTTATTGAAAAAATGTATGTAATTTTTAAAATTAGAATCCTTTTTATTGATATACATATTACATATTAAAATTTTTTAAAGAAATTGGAGATTTTGAGTTGCTTTTTTGGCAAATTATTTTTTAAAACAACAGCAGAATCACGTAGTTCATATAGTGCTATAATCGGCTTATCAATTTCCAAAGTCCATTGTATGCATATGTATATCGATGTTAAACAATCGTCCACTTTAATTTTGTTTTCTTCATGACCACTATCGTATAAATCTTCCGATTCCATATCTGATAATTCAATTTGCTCCTCACTACTTTCCACATGAGGCGTTCCAGGATTTTCGGTATTTGACACTGATATTTTCTCCCAGGACGTAGCTGGAATCTGAACTTCATTTTTGAGATTGAAGTTTTTTAGTTTGAACTCCAAATTTGTTCCCTTCTGGTCAAGCAAGTGGGTGAGCAGTTGTTTATTATAATTTAAATTGACCTAGTTGATAACGTTTTGAATAAGCGCAGTACAATTGGGTGGTATAATTAAACCGACATCACTTTTTAGTTTCTCAACTGGGTGGCATGTCTAAAATCAAAACTGCTTTTGGCGGCAGACCATTTGAAGCCAAAAATTCTCGGACCTAAAAAATGTTCACTTACGAACAACTTACTTTTACTAATTGGTGAAAATTAACTTACGTGGTTAACAAATTCGTGATAGAACCAGTCCTTAAATATAAATAATGTCATCCAGGCGTTATTATTGGAGTTGTATATTACAGGATTATTGAAAAAGCCTTTAAAGGCGAGTGGGTTTTTCGATTTTCCAATAACCAACAATTTCAGTTTGTCTGTGCTATTCACATTTGAACAGGGCAAACAAGTTTTTCGTTCTTTACATATTTTTCTTCCGGGCGCTATTTTCTCATTACATGTGACAAGAGTGTGATTTGGAAGCATTCTATAATATAAACCAGATTTGTTGGCATTGTACCTTTGGTGAAGAGTCAACCCATGCTCAACATAATCTTTAAAGTCTTTTACAAATGGATCACTAAATTGAGGTTTCGAAGACAATTTCTCGCCCGTAATTTTTAAAAATCTAATTCCATGTCGACGCTTAAATTTCTTCAACCATCCTTCTTTGACATTAATACCTGAATTGGTTTGATAAATTTTTGAAAACCAATGACTGGTTTTTGTTCGTAAAATCGCTGTTGATATTGGAACATTGTTTTCTTTTTGTTTTAGAAACCACTTATAAAGCATTTTTCCATTCTTAGGTACTCCGCTTTCTTTAAGATGCAACGTTTGCCAGGGCCATTTTCTGTTGTATGTATGAACTTTCTTATTGAATTTTCTTGCTTTATAATGCGGTAAACCGAAAACTTATGTAGCTTGTAATTCACGTAAATTTAATTTATGGAATCTCCACTTTTAAATATTTTTAAAATCTCTAATTTTTGAGAAATCGTTGGTTTTAAAATATGTTGAACTTTTCCCATATTAAAATATGTATTTACACAACAAATGTAAGTAGACATTGTAATCGAATTTAAAACAAACATATAAAAGTCGCGAAAATAGAACCTGTTTTTCGTAAACTGTCGCGATTATTGAACTGCAATGTTAAAAAATAAGTCGTCGCGATAATGGGTAGTCGAAAATACCGAGCATGCAATGGATTATGTAACTTATTAGCATATCCAGCTGGCATATCGATTTCATAGAATACATGAGATACATAAGAGTGTTTTCTCCATCTGAATATAAGTTCCAATTCCAGAGGAGTGTCCTGATGTGTATGCAAATATACATTAATTTCAATTTCTTTATGAATATCCTCGATTTCCACCACATCTGGATCGTTTTCAATATCCTCTTCAATATCCTCTTCATCCAAAAGTAGTTCATCTCCTCATCATCTAATAAGTAATAGTAGCACTAAATATTTCACTTGTAGTCCATAGAGAAAAATACTTCCCATGGAATTCATGTGCAATTTCAAAGTATATTTTAAACTCTTTAATTTTTTAATACCCTTTTTACAATTCTATACTCACTAAGTATTATATATCATTCGCCAAAATCAGAAAAAAATATAAAATAGCAATGCAATAAACGAAAACAGTAAAGTACTCAGCGCAAGAAAATGTTGGTATTCCCTGTCAATGATTGGGTACTTAATTCATTCAGTGCTGTTAACTTTAATATTTTACATAATATAAATCAACTTTTTTTTACATTACTAAAACACAGAGAAAACAAATTCGTAGTAGCAACCGAAATTATCGCCAATCGAATAATTCGGTTGCACACATAGAATTTTTCGTTTCTATCAACACAGTCAGTTGCTATAGACGAATTTCGGTTGCAGCAACCAAACTTTTTTTAAAATATTGTAGCCACAACTGTAAAATTCGATCACTAAGGTAGAATCATTCGATTGCAACATATTTGGTTGCTATCACGAATTTGTTTTCTCTGTGAGCAAAAAAAAAAGATATTTTAATTCTTAATTGAATATATGGGAAAAATATTTTCCGTTGTCGTCAAAGGATTGCCCATGTAACTGTGCCAAATTTTGTTAGCTACTTGGGCCGAAAAAAAAGTTGACCATGCTAATTAAATTTCAATGTAAGAATAAAAAGCCAACATATCAATTACTCATGAAAGCACATGTGGAATTGTCGTTTCAAACTAACTAAAAAATGTATGACAAAGCAGTGTATAGATGCACATAGGACGCATATTCAACAATACCTGAAGTTACTCTAATACTGCAAACATCCTTTAATATTAAATTAAAAATTGGAAATCAATTAATAGCTCAACTTCCATATAATTGAAAACCATAAATAGTTCTTTTGCTTTTTCAATTAAATTCCATCTGCTTAAGAAAACTGTTAAAAAACACTAATTTTTGTGAAAACCTAAAAGTGGAAATATATCGAAAACTACAGGTATGATTTAAAATGTTGTACCCTATTTGTATTCAACATGCCAAAATTATATTGTATAAAAATTATGTTTTCCATGAGGAGCCCTTTGCGGCTATGGAGTAGTGTTATTTACCCACGACATTTACTAGATCTTTGAGAATTACAATAAGTCCTGAAACAGATTATATTAAAGACTGAAATGATTTAAAATCTACGTAAAATGTAACCAAGTCAAGTTTCCTCTATTCTGCCATCTATAAAATATTCAATTTATCTTTGTTTTTTTTATGCACACAAAACTTGAAATTTTTATCATCCCTTTTTTGGGGGGTTTCTTTTGTCTTAACTTGACATTTTTTTATATTATTCTTAAACAAATTATGCAAATAAGGATGTTTAATGTAAACATTTGTTTAATTTTTAACTTGCTACACCCTCAATTGTTTTACAATGAAATATTGGCAGGGATGCCACGTACATTTTACGGGAAAAATACAAACGAATAGACATTACTTAATATAATATGGTGTTTTTAGATGTTAAAAAGCGCTAACCATTATTATATTGTATATATCTATCTTCCATCTATCTATCTCTATCTATATATATAAAAAGAAGTGTACACTTTGATGTCACCACTAACTGCGAAAACGGCTTATTGAATTTTACTAAAATATCAATTTTCAAGTTCAAAAGTTTTCAACAATATCAAATACTCATATAAAAAGCCATTATTTACTCCTCAGAAGTGGACACAAATGATTGCCTTCTTTTGCCGCAACTGCATTTTGCTTGCCATACCAATAACTTTTTGGGAAATTTTGTCTGCTATTGGGTCCTAAACTTTTCTTCAACATTCCGGCGAGCATAAGCAACATACAATTTTTGACCAGGAAGTTGCGAAAAATCTTCCAGAACATACGTTTCGTCATCCATTGCATAATGGATTTTTTTTATAAAATTTGACTTCAATTTCCGTGCTCTGTTTTTGGCCTCTAAATTTTAAGCAGCGTTCCTATCAGGAAGTTTTTGAGCCTAGTATGTTTTTAAACCTGCATTAGCTTTAACTTGTCGCACCAAATCGTCCGAGCACTGAGCTCTTTTGAAAATGCTTTATTTTTTTTTGCTTTAGAAACATCATGTGGACCATTCCTTCTACCTGAACCAGGTTTTCTATCAACGGCCAAGTTCTCCCGGTACTGTTTAATAACATTGCAAATAGTTTGACGGCAGACTTTTGAATGCTTTGCCAACTTTTTGTAGGACAAAGTTGGGTTTTGTTGAAAATGTTTAATAATTTTAGTACGCACTTTTTTCTGGTCACTCATTTTAATCAGATTATCAACAAATTAATATAATTGACATTAAACATAATAATTGACATGTTTTACAAAGGTAACTTGATAAAAAAAAAATAAAAAATCAAATAATACTTGGGTTAAAAGTTCTAATGAAAAACGCGTGTTAAGAATTTTACGATCTCACTCCTTAATAGAGATAACCTACACATGTAAGCGTATTTTTTTGTAGATCTTCGGATCGTAAATCTTACACATTCCATGACAGTGCAATAATTTATATTTCATACTGAAGTTTTTCGCGTTACTAGCACTGGCCTTATAATTTTAACTCTCTTTAAGATGTACATTTTTCAGATTTCGGTTTATAAGTAGAACTAGCAGAAACCAAATGAGAGCATAGGATTCATATCTGAACAATGGTTAAGCTGCAAGTACTTTAAGTACTATCGAATTTTCGGCGACTTAAAAAAAAAAAAAAAATTGCGACCCGACATGAACAACTATGAGGGGCAACTCCACGCTAAATTCACGTGAAATTTCGTAGCAATATCTATAATAGTTCCTGAGAGGTACCGTGAAATAACTCCCAAATGAAATAACTCCCAAATGAAATAACTCCCAATGAAATAAGTGAAATTACTCCTAATTCCCAAAGTAGAATGAAATAAAACCCAACAAAAATTTCATTGGGAGTTATTTCGTTATGAAAAATTGCCGTTCAAAGCAGCCCCATATGGGGGGCACGGTACCGTGAAATGGCTCCCAAATGAAATAACACCCCACGAAAAAATGAAATAACACCCAACAAATTTTTTATACAACTTGGGACTTATTTCATTATGAAACAACTCCTAACTCGTAGGGTGTTATTTCATAATTTTTTGTTGGGAGTTATTTCATAATGAAATAACACCCAATGAAACAACTCCCAATGAAATTTTTGTTGGGTTTTATTTCATTTAACTTTGGGAATTAGGAGTAATTTCACTGTATTGGGAGTTATTTCATTTTTGTCATTTTTAAAGTGTATTAAAAACCGGCTTCGCGTACTATAAACTTTTTGCATTGCCGGCCTTCGGCCGGGCGCTAAGGTTTTCTCCTCTGTGGTGTATCAAAAACTGGCTTCGCTCAGAAAATATTATCTTTGCATTGTCGGCATTTGTCAGGTCGCAACGATTTCTTACTCTGGTGCGAAATGAAAATCTGCTCTCTGAATATTATAAAACCTTTCTGCAATGAAAGAAATCTTTTCTGAGCGAAGCCAGATTTTGATACACCCCAGAGGAGAAAACCTCAGCGCCCGGCCGAAGGCCGGCAATGCAAAAAACTTTTCTGAGCGAAGCCAGTTTTCGATACACCCCAGAGTAGAAAATCGTAGCGCCCGGCCGAAGACCGGCAATACATAACAACTTTTCTGAGCGAATCCAGTTTTTGGTACACCCCAGAGGAGGAAACCTTTGCCATAGGCCCTCAATGCAAAAATGTTTGGTGAGCGAAGAATAATACCACCTTTGTAGTTCTGTATTTCATTGGGAGTTAGATTACATAAATAAATTACTTCAGATTGGGAATTATTTCATTTCTATTAGAATTTATTTCATTGGGAGTTATTTCGCTTTTTTTGGGACCAATATTTTTAAAATTATGAAACCGCCGATTATTGGGAGTTATTTCATTTTACCCTTTGGTAGTTCTTTCATTTTTCAAGTTTGGGAATTATTTCATTTTTGATGGGATTTAATTCATTGGAAGTTATTTCATTGGGAGTTATTTCATTTGGGAGCTATTTCACGGTACCGGGGGGCACATATAACCAAAAATTACTTCATCCATTAAGAAAATAAAAAAAGTATTGAAATCGAACTAAGAATCACGGCTTCAGAAAATGAGTCGCAGTGCATCTTATTCGAGTGCTGCAGAGATACCAACGGCATATCGAAAGATAAGAAGACAATCGCTCCCGAATGGCTCGATCAAGAGAAAGAATCGATTTAAAGTTGCCGGCATTTTATAACAATAAGTATGATGACACCAGGAGTCACAAGGATTTGAGCCGCCTGAGCTGCTTCTAAGTTACATTTCTGGAGCCAATCCTATTTTCAAACACTTCCTTCAAAAGTTTCAAAAAGTGCAACTCATGCAATCAAATGACGTCGGCTTCATGCCAGCCTTTAAAGTTCAAGACCAAATGTACCACAGAATTGGATCATTACTTCCGTTTCCTAATCATGATGCGAAGGTCCTTCAAATTTATTTCACTGGAAATGAAGCTAGAGAAGCCGAACGCTATCAACGAACATGCATTTGCTGTAATACCCTTCTGCCGAAACATTCTCAAAACAATTGTTGGACATCGAAAATGGAAAAATTCCAATTGATCCCGCCACAAATTGGAATTCGTTTCCAAACTTCTGCCAAATGCAAGCCGAAAATCCGCGCCATATTTTACTTTCTTATCAGCTGCTTTCATTAAGGTGTCTGGACGCATAAAAATTGTCTTTGCATTTTTTGCTGGCATTTTTGTTAATTGTCTTGTAAATTAAGTCAAACTTATTTTCTTTCTCTCTGTCGTCTACCATTAATTCTTTAATTCATTCATATCGTATGAATTTTTATCCAATGCTTTAAGTTTTTCAGGCTGGTATTTTTATTAAAGAAAAGTTCAGATTTTTTTCTCTTATTTTATCTTTTTCATTGTTATTAGCACTTGAAATTGTATGCGGAAATTAAAAATAAACACAGATGTGAAAATGTTCATATTGATGTAAAATCATAGAGACGGACGGACGGACGGATGAACATACACAGACAGATAGATAGACAATGTTGAAATGAATACAAGTATATATAGGTCTACAACCGTTTCACACAAAGTAATTGTTGGGCGTTAATATAGAAGGAATCATATAAACGATTACTGCCGCAACTACTGCAACAATGATAACGTAAAAACCTGTGAAAGTGATTTAGCCATACTTTGACAGCTTTTGGAAATTTTCAAAGCCATAGACGAAGAAAAATATAAACGAAAACTGAAACTGAAAATAAACATAAAAAATAATTTGCAACAACTGAAAACCTGCAATAACAACCTTTATACTTTTTATATATTATCTGCTTATGTATGAATGTTTTTAGTACATGAACATTGAAATTATCTAGCCAACTACCAGACACATGGCAGACTAAAGTTATTTTTCTGTGAATGTGTCAGAATGTTTTTGCAGCTGGGAACAATATGCGGGTGTTATTACTGCTGCTAATGCTGCTGACATTTACACAGGCTACTAAGCAGCAATGGAACATTCATTGAAATATTTTAGAAGGTATTTTCAAATTGAAAGGGAGTGTATGGGTGTTTTGGTGTGTCAACAATATGACAGATAATAGTTCATGCAAGTGAAAATTTACATGGTTACTAGAGCTGAAATACTGATTAAACAGAATAAGGTGCCCGCCAAAATTACAAGGTCTCATACACAGGTTAAGTGTTGTTCAGATAAGAATCCTATGTTCTCATTTGATTACTGCTAGTTCTATTTATATACCGAAATCTCAAAAAAGTACATCTTAAAGAGAGTCAAAATTATAAGGTCAGTGCTAGTAACGCGAGAAATTTCAGAATGACAATGTTATTAGTATATTTAATTAGTCTGTATGAAATATAAATTATTGCACTGTCATGGAATGTTTAAGATAGAGACAAAAAATATTTTAATAAAGAAATCAAATATCTGTAGAAAGTAATTTAGTACATATTTTATCCGAGATTAAATAATTTCGGTTTATTAGACACAGACAATAATGCATTGTTATAAAATTATTACTGTGTTTAAGGAATGAGTATATAACCAATAAATCAAAAGGACACATACCTTATGGTTTAAATAACATCTTACTTATAATTAATTACAGGTAGTTAATTAAATTGTTATTTAGTTGATAATAAATTATTATAATTTTTTAAAAGCCAATTTTCAATAGCCTTTAACTTATCTATATATACAAGAAGAAGTGTTCCACTAACTGCGGAAACGGGTCGACCGATTTCAACAGGGTACGTTGAGGATGGTCTGTTCAGGATTTAGTGATTTCGGAGATATGGCATTTAGATTTTATTACATACTAGCTGAACCCGGTCGGCGTTGCTGGCCCTTAGAAAACATCTGTTTTATATTGAATCTCGGTCTCGATTTTAATATACAGTGTCGGACAAAGTCGGTGATCCAATCTTCAATTTTAATACATGTGGTGGCAGTCCGGCTGGTTCCAATGAATTCAAAAATTTAGTAGGATAATCGACGGCTTGTTCTTCGTTCATTACTGTGTCAATCGATTTGCATTTTATTGTTTCGCCAGGCAGTTTCAATTGTATTTGTTTATTGAGCTTGTTAACATCATAATTTGTTGGTGCCAAAATTGCATGTTCCCACAGCCAATCTGAATTTTTGTAGTTGGTTGTAAGACCACCTTGTCATTTGTGGCGAGATCAATTGAAATTTTTCCATTTCTGATGTCCGACAATTGTTTTGAGAATGTTTCGGCAGAAGGGTATTGCAGCAAATGCATGTCCGTTGGTAGCGTTCGGCTTCTGTAGCTTCATTTCCAGTGAAATAAATTTGAAGGAACTTCGCATCATCATTGGAAAGCGGGAGCAATGATCCAATTCTGTGGTACATTTGGCATTAAACTTGGGCATGAAGCCGACGTCATTTTAAATCATGAGTTGCACTTTTGGATATTTTGAAGGAAGTGCTTAGAAATAGGATTGGCGCCAGAAATGTAACTTAGAAGCAGCTTAGGCGGCTCAATAACTGGTGGCAGAATAACTTTACCGTTCGAACAGCACATTCCCGGGGATTCCTTAGGGAACTAAGGATCAGTACGTCCTTGTGATTCCTGTATTCATCATATTTATTTTAATAAAATGCCGGCAACTTTGAATCGATTCTTTCTCTTGATCGAGCCATTCGGGAACGATTGGCTTCTAGTCTTTCGATATGATGTTGAGGTGTCTCTGCAGCACTCGATGAAGATGCAATGCGACGCATTTGCTGAAGCCGTGATTCTCGTTCTCTTTCCGTTTCTGCGGCTCTAGACGTAGATGCCCTTTCTAAAACAAATTTTATTTGAATAAAATGCGGAGAGTTATTCAAAATATTATTTTATTTCGTAGATTTCATATGGAAATTTCTTATTCATGCACGTAATATGCAAGAGTAAACAAAATTGTTTATCATCGATTGATAATATAAAAGAACTTTTATAGTACCGAATATGTGTTGAAATGTATTCCTTTCTTCGCTTACACCAAATAATTCGCTTCAGAGTACACCACTTTGAATTAAAATTTTTAGAATGATGTTAAGAAACGAAATGAAAATTGTCATTGTTTGAACGTTGGGAATAAAAAAAAGTATTTATGTATTTCTCCAATTGAAAACAAAATTTTTTGTCGACAAAATTAATTTTTTTTGAAAAAATATAGGAAACTAAATAAACTGTCTGTGAGAATTGAAGAAAAGGTCGATCAACAATTATGCAATAATCCTTTTTTTCTGCCACGCCATTCCGTCCATAGACCGAAAATCAAAAATCTGACTTTACAGTGTTACCCGCTAGGCTTTTCTGAAGATTCCGTAAAAATTTTATCAAAATCGGTCCAGCCGGTTTTGAGTCCATGCGGAACGTACATACACAAATCTGTTTTTATATATATATGGCATTAACGGTATAATGTAAAAATTTGATTTTTACACACCCCTCCGCCCACAGACCGAATCTGACTTCATAGACCAAATCTGACTTTACAGTGTTACCCGCTGGGCTCTTCTGAAGATTCCCTGAAAATTTCGTCAAAATCGGTGCAGCCGTTTTTTATATATATAGATGGCATTAGCGGTAAAATGTAAAAAATTAATTTTGACACGTCCACAATTATTACATTCAAGAAAAGTTACCAGGTCCAATGATATTATACAAATCTGTTGATGCCGCAATGATAGACGATTTCGCAGTTAATTATCTAGTTGAATTTTTGAATTCATTGGAAACGTTTCAAGTATGCGGATTGAATTTGGAGGAGCCATGCTTCTCTCATGGGCAGCTATACGTAGCCTGTTCATGAGTTGGCATTCAAAATGCTTTGTTTATTCATGCTCCCGATGGAAAAACGAAAAATTGTGTGTATCCAAATGTATTACATTAACCCAAAGTAACACGAAGTCTGGTTATGTGTTAACTAATAGTTATACTGACAGTTTTCATACAAAAATAATTTTAACCGACAGTATAACTATTAGTTAACGCATAACCAGGCTTCGTGTTAGTGGGGGTAAGAATTAAAATAAGACTTCAAAAATAAAACAAATTCTTGAAATTTTCATATAAAAAAAATTCTAGGACTTTTCATTATTTTTAGTGTTGTGAAGCACTATAGACCCAAATTACGTTTGTAGTGCAAAATTTTGTTTAATTGGTGACAAAACAAAAAAAGTGAAAGGCAAAACAACGATTCCTCTTCAACAACCTTGTATTTTTATAAAAATGGGTTTAAAAAACAAATATTTCATATTTATTGTAGGAAGGGCTTACATTCGAAATAAGCAAATAACAGTACCTCGTTTCTGTAACTCTCGCATCGAGAAATTTCTCGCATGAAACAGTGAAATTGAATAAAAAACAACGTGAATTGAAACACGATTTCATATCTCACATGTAAGTGTTTCTGTAATTTAATTTTGTGAGATCTATCTGTCATTTAATTTTTTTGACGTAACTCATTGGAAATTTGTGAGTCAAAGTGTTTCTGTAAGAAAATTTTGTGAAAAGTTTCTCACATGAACTGTCAAAACAACTCACATTTAAAAACGGTGCGAAAACAATTTTTTTTTCAAAAAATATAATATGAATACAAAAAACAAAGAAAAGTAAGATTTTATTTTTAATTAAAACTTAAATTAATGTTAATTATTTTCCTAGCTTAAACTATAGAGGTCTTAAAAACGTTGCTCCGGAATAGTAAATGGATCAGTTGTATTCCTTAATTTTTGGCGATAAATTCGCAACATATTTCTACGATCATGTTGCTCTGCCTCTATTAATAAATTAGTATACATTTCTGATCACTATTAAATTATTTATTTTTTTAAAAAAATTATAATTTTACTTTTTAATTTTTTTTTTAAATATAAATTGATTTGTTTATTTTTATTTTCTTCTTTATGTTTTTGACAGCTTGATTGGAAATTTCCAATAAAAACGAAATTAGTGCTGGCTCTTCTCACTTTAAGTTACAGAAACACTTTTTTCTCCCAAATCGAGAAACGATGGAATTTTTTGTTTCACACTTCTCGATGTGAGAACTTCTCACAAATAGTTACAGAAACGGGGTACAGATTTACGTTAATATTTTGATTCACACAAATGTATCAAAATAGAGAAAACTTATTTTATATCTTTACAATTTCTATGGGATTCAAGTCCCGGTTTGAGAAGGAATTGACAAGTATTTGGTGTTGTTAATATATTAATTTTGTTAGTTTTCACGCATAAAGCTATGTGTTTCGGGTTATTAGCATGTATAATTAAAAGTTATTTCTTTATAGACCCTCTATAGACACTGGAGTAAAAAGTTTTTTTCAAAATGGACACATATCCAAGGATTTCCATAACACCATCAATAAATTCTAACACCATCTGCAGTTTTGGAGTTTCTTAAATTTTTAGTCTTCATTTGGACTTCTCCAAACCATACGTCATATAGGTGAGGTTGCAAAAATCAAAAATGTCATGTGCCCCTAAAAATGATTGAATAAACCTGTTCTACAGGAAATTATCCAAAGATTTATAGTATGATCTGAATCAAAAGCGTTGCATTTGCTTTCATCGTTAAATAAAACAGATTGCCAAAACTCAAAAGTTTTATTTTTAAGGAGCTCACCGAGGCTTTCTGCACCCTACGGAATATTTCTTTGTTTAAATTCGTGCATAGTGTTCTTCTTATCTGGATCAGATAACTGTGGGTTTACACGCGTTTCCTTCAATGTTAGTCCTTTTTCTCTTGCATTCGAAGATTTTTTTTTATTATTTAGCGACATCTATTCAACATATTGGAATAGTGTTTAATTAATTTGCTTTTCGCTGTAAATGTGTAAAATATTTTTTTTCTCTAAGAAATATTAAATTCTTTTACTTTCTTTACTATGTATAAAAAGAGTATCGAGAAGAATAGCTTTTCTAGTAACACATGAATCTAATCGATATTTAAATGTGTTACCCGTATTTTATGCCTTCACCAGTGTATTTATTATTGTCTTGCATTACCGCATCTAAGAAGCGCCTTTGTCGAATTCCATGGTAACCCGTTTTTAGGCTCTGATACAAAAACACGGCCTCAAATAAATTTTTAAAATAATGAATGAAAATCATTCAGTTTTTAAATAATTTTGAAGGGATTTTCATACAAAAAATTGTAAATTGTTTTCTACACCATTTCCAATTGTATTTCAGAAATTTCCAATTATATTTCAGAATTTTAAATTTGAATTTCAGAATTTTAAATTTGAATTTCAGAATTTTAAATTTTAATTTCAGAAATTCTGAAATACAAATATTTCAGAATTTTCCAAATCTATTTCCGAATTTTCTAATTGTATTTCAGAATTTTCTAATTGTATTTCAGAAAATTCTGTAGCAATACCAATGCAAATATCTGAAATAAAAATAGCAAATTCTGAAAAACAATTAGAAATTTCCGAAATACAATTACTTAGTAACATTTTAAGTATAAATTAAAAAGTCTGAAATAGAAATGGAAATTTCTGATATACAATTAGAATCTTCTGAAATACAATTTAAAATGGTGTAGTTGTGTTTCTAAAGCTGGTGCTTCGAAAAAATCTTAATTTTTTACAGCAGAATACAATCAGGTATACTAAGCGTCAAAAAACTATTGAAAATAACTCACTACTAAGTTATATTAATGGTAGCGGCTAAACAATGCGCAATGTAGTTGAGAAGATTAGGAAATTAAAAAAAATTAAATTTTAAATCGATTAGAAAATATGAGGGTTAGTATTTGTTAAGTGCGCGAAGACATAATTTTTGAGGTTTTGTTTTGTTCAGTTTTAATCATAGACTTTTGTCTCTAGATATTATATTATAAACAATGGAAATACAACATAAATGTTCTAAAAACATTGATCACACTCAATCATTTTTACCTACACTTCATTTCAATTGGAACAGAGATTTACCACAATATAAAGATAGAGACAAAAGTCTATGATTATATTATAATACATGCAATACAAAGCGGCAAGGTAGGCTTTGTTCTTCTTAGATCGAAAACTAAAATAACTTATGTGTCAAACTAGGTTAGGTTACGTGGGTTGCTCGCAAGTTAGCGAGTTCACTCGAAGGCCTTGTGGCCCATTGTAATACCCTTAGATTCCCTTATTTCAAATTTCATACATAAAGGGAGAATGGTTGCCCACCCTAATTTCGTTGACTATGTACTTCTTGTGATCCCCGTGAGAACCAGCCGGTACTGATCATATTTACTAGTGGCACATCTCTGAGACAGTTCAGATCATGAAAAAGAGCTCTACCAAGATGTAGTTGTCTATGCTCTTGTAAGGCTGGGCAGTCACATAGTAGGTGTTGTTCCGATTCTTCCTCCTCCTCATCCAAACAACTTCTACAATAGCTATAACGTGGGTAACCCATACGTTCCGACATGCGTCCAATCATACAGTGCCCAGTGATTATACCCGTAAGAAGCCTGATCGAATTTCTACTAAGAGACAAAAGAGTCTTAGTCCTATTCTCTGTCAGAGTGGGCCAGAGCAATCTGGATATTCTACAAGTGATGATATTTGACCACCTGAGTTCCGTCTCAATCAAAGCCCACTCATTTATCAATTTTGATACGTTCACCAAGGGAGTGTGAATATCCCTTTGCGCAAGAGATACGTTCAGGAACGACCCGTTTGTTGCGCATTCGTCGGATACTTCATTTCCCCGGATGCTCTCATATCCTGTGACCCATATCAACTCGACGTGATGTTGTGTCAGTTATGCCAGTGATTGGATGCAGTTGAGAAGACATTTCAACGTAATAAAGTTGGAGTTAGGAGCCTTGATTGATGCAAGGCAGTCCAAGTAAATATGTATAGTCCAATTTTCGAGATTTAGTTCCCGGATTCTTCTCGCGACTGTATCGATGGCATATATCTCAGCTTGGAAAACCGTGCAGATATCCGGTAATCGAAGAGACAGCAAAATGTCCAGTTCATCGGAAAAAATTCCCGAGCCCGTGCCTCTTTCTGTCTTTGAACCATCAGTGTAGACTGAGATCACGTCGTCCCTTAGGACAGTGTTCGCGGCCCAGTCATCCCTTGTCGGTATCTTGATCCTAAACGTCCTATATGTGTCAAACTAAATATGAGAAAAAAAAACTATTCTTTTAAAATCTATGAAACCGACCTTAATATATTTCTTAGGTATATATGATTAAGCTAAAATAGCATATAATTTTGTCTTAACAACGCTACTCAAAATAAAACTTAAACATTTCAAAATCCAATGACTTTATTAATTACAGATTCCTAAAGTTGAAAAATATTTAAAACAAAAATTAAACGAAACAGAACTTTTTTATCCTGTTTTAAATTTTTTTACCACAAATTTCAACTTTCTGATTTAGAGTTGTACAAACGGACTATTAAGCAGATATAATGGACCAATATTGTTATATGGATTTTTTACTCAATCACCATCCTGTAAAAAGTTACAAAGTGCTTAATTTTTTTCTAGTGTATGTGGGACCCTTAACAAATTTTTATGCAAAGGCATTGGATAAAAACTAATATAATTATGCTTCGTTTAAGACAACGTTTTAGTTTATATTTATTTAGCTAAATTCAAAAATACTTTTGAAACCATTTATATATTGATTAAAGTTTTTAGAATGCAAAGCTAAATTATAAACGTCTAGCGTGAAAGCGAATACTTTCACTAAAATTAATAATTCACGCCAACGTCTTTTACAAGATGAATTACTTATTTTTGTTCATACAAGAGCTAAGAAAAAATCTCATGAAAAAAATTTTATCAAATTTAAGTAAAATTTAGTTATTACCCATATACAACTCATTAAATAATTCATTACACTATTGAACTCATTAAAACAATTGATTTAATGTCAATGAAATTTACCACCCATCCTTTAACGAATGTAAACAAAATGCCATACACATGTAAATGAAATGGTTACACCAAATTGAATTGATAAAATCAAACTGTCATTTTAGACGCCGGTATAATAAAAGCAAAACAGAGCCTTAGTGTCGATACTAGCAATAAGAAAAACACGTGTAATTTTACTCTCACTTTATTTCAACAGATTTATTAGAGAAATTCAAGCACAATGTGATTTTTTATACTTATATTTTTACTCAACTACAAGAACAATTTTATTTTGCTTTGTTGTATCCTTGTATCGTTAATAGTTCTTGTGCTTCTATAAAAGTTCTGTTGGGCTTGTGGCAATACAAGGAGGCAAAGAAATAATAAAAAAATATATAACGATACAAGGCAACAACAAATTTGCTGGTACTCAGTTGATGTTTTGCAGAAGAAAAAAATCGTAGAACGATGATGATGAACTTTCCACGGCAGTTGTATGTTCTAACATATTCAGTACTTGGCCATGCTCTACAGTTTAAATAAGTAGGTTGTTGTTGTGTATACGATTTTGTGTTGTTTTTTTTTTTGTTTCATTTATACCTACTTGTTTATGAATAAACAACATGTAAACAACGGGCAGTGATGGAGAAATAAATTTGTATTAGAAGGGGTTATGTAATTTTTGTAATAATTTAAAATTTGTAATATTTCTTTGATATAACAAGTTATTTCTTATATTATTATAGAAAACCATTTGCAAAAAGTTACTAAAGCATTTCTTCCGCTTATTATGCAATAGTACAGCTGTTAAGAACCTCCCATTTTTATTTGTTTTGACAAGAGTATATGGCACAAAACTCCGCCTCTGTTTTGCCTGTGTCATTCATTTACCAATGTTATTTCTGTAGTGTTTTAAAGGAGAACTGTTTATGGGTATTTGTTGTAAATGTATGAAACCATTAAATTGTAGATGTATGTGTACACATTTCTGCAAAGAGAGTATGCACTGTTCTCTTAGAGTATTTTGTGGTGCATATTTTAAGGGGTCTATTGCAAAAAGTGTTGGCAAAAAGTGTTGTATATTAGTAGGAAAATTAAATAAAAACCTTTATTTACAAGTTTATAGTTCAGAAACTAAAGAAACATTTATATAAAGGTTTTCAACAATAAATTATTTTTTGAACCACGAACATTTTCAGTTATTTTAAGCTCTAAGTTGATTATGAGGTAGCAAAATTAATTAGTTATACTACTTATGGTAATATATTTTTCAGAACACTTGCGTGTTCTTTGATTTTTTCTATAAACATATCTGACAGTATTTTCCTTCTGTTGGAGAAAATCCTGACTTTAAACTATTCTAACTTATCCGCTTTTCGAAGATCTTTTTCTGTTTGTTTGAAAGTTAAGCCCTATATGTTTCAAATAGAAGAAAAAAATC
Organism: Calliphora vomitoria; assembly: GCA_942486065.2. Lineage (NCBI taxonomy): Eukaryota > Metazoa > Arthropoda > Insecta > Diptera > Calliphoridae > Calliphora > Calliphora vomitoria. Next base: position 40,561,352 of record OW818029.2, read on the forward strand.
AGTTTCAAAATAAAATATTTATGACCGTTATTTCACTAAAGTGTAATGATCGAGAAAAACTATATAGCATTTTCGTAATGTATTGATTCACGCAAACAGAATTGCTACAAACTTTTCTTTAAGTTTCATATCACTGTGTAATTATTGCTTATTGTTTAAGGATCCCTGGTTTCGTTATAAACTTTTCGGCTTTTATTTCGGCTTTTTGGAAGTATTGTATTTGTTGAAAAAATAAAATATAACGCACTGGTTCCTCTAAAGGGAGTCAACGCAAAATTTAAAAATTTTCAGTAGAGTCAAAAAACTTTTTTTTTTAAAGTTGAAGACGCATACTGTATTTTTTGGAGAAAGAGTAGAGAAAATGATACAAGCTTTTTACAGTGGGGTGATATGACCACTGTACATCGATATCTTGCAAAAAGTGAAAATTTAAAAATTTTGAGTGCGATATATAGCATTCATTACTTTCGCGAAATATTAAGAATAGTTTGACACTTGATCACTTGTTTCTGCAAAGTTCTACCAACTTTTGTATGACAAATAATAACGTGATTTTATTTAAAAATAAATAAGGTAAAATAATATTTAATAACCATGTTTTACATATTGAAATATATATGTCTGTAGCTAGTCAATTATCCTTAAATACACGACTCCAACACCATAATAATTTTGAGTTTTTTACTAATTATGTTATAAGAAATATACGTCTAAGACCCCATTTTGTAAATTGCATCATATACATTCATCGCATGAGAAACCTAGTAAACTGGGTCAAATTGTATGGACGATCAAAATGTACAAAGAAACTATAGGTCTAAAATCACACCCTATCTTGAGCATTTCGTATTTTATCCAATAAAAAAACTATTAAAAAAATACTGAAATATCATTGGAAAAAATACGAAATGCGCAAGATAGCATTTGATTTTAGACCTATGGTTTCTTGGGGAATATTTCTTAGAATTTTCTGTATTTTCGTGAAAAAATTTACCCACCCTAGAAAGCTAGTCTTAAGAAAAAATTAAAAAAAAGTTTTAAACTCCTTGCCAATGATTACAGCTAAGCTTCTTAACAATTAAATAACAATTATAATACTTTAAAGTATCTCGTGGACACCTACAGAATTTTTATCGGAAAAACGAATGGCAGATTGCATTGAAAAATCTAACCAAATAAAGCTCATTTTATACATATGAAAGTTTTTGTTTTAGAAAACTTGTAATATAGTTTTATTGTAGTAAATTTACTGATAATATGACTTATAAAATAATTGCCTAGCTAAAACTTACATTACAAAGTAATGACTTCAAATGCTAATATATTTACTATTCACTACTTATACAAAAAAGTAATCTTCCTATCAGAAAATGCTATAAATTTTGCGATTGGCCCCTAATGTCAGTTCTGTTTTGACATTTGTGTAGTAAACACATGCGAAATACACGTTAATAAACAATGTTACGCTACACTACTCCAGAACGCGGAATATTGCTGACTATTTATTAGATCAATAATCGGTCGGTGACTTTGGCACAACGTGAATTTCGTCGCAGATTTCCTGGTCGTCCAACGCCTACTGGTGAAACACGGCGACGTTTAGCCGCTTGCTTCGAAGAGACTGCTTCGAAAAGACATGCGTGGCAGACCCCGGAATAGCCGTTCTGCAGAGAATATTGCTGCTGTAGCCGAGGATGTCATGGAAGCGCCGTCGACATCGACCAGACGACGTGTCACGCAAATGGGTATCAGTCGACGGTCATTACAGCGAATTTTGGTACAAGATTTGAAGATGTTTCCGTACAAAGTCCAGACGGTGCATCAGCTGTTAGCTGCTGACCGCCAATCGCGTCTAACATACGCTCAAGCCATCCTTAATCACCACCAAGAGGAAGATGATTTTTCATCAAAAATAATCATGAGTGGTGCGGCCCATTTCCATCTTAGCGGGTACGTAAATAAGCAAAATTTACGCTTCTGGGGCACTGAAAATCCGCGTGTAACCCAGGAAGAGGCATTACACCCGCTCAAAGTCACTGTATGGTGTGCTGTTTTCGCTGGAGGAGTCATCGGACCTTTTTTCTTCGAAGATTTCGCGGGCCAAACGGTTACTGTGAATGGTGAGCGCTACAGAGCAATGATCAACGAGTTCTTTTTGCTGCAACTTGATGAATTAGGATTTGCACTGGCCAGCAAGATTGCCTGATTTGGCCGCTCCAGACTTCTTTTTGTGGGGCTTTTTGAAGTTGCGGGTTTATGTCAACAAGCCTCAGACTCTTGCAGCTCTTAAAGACAATATCCGTCAAGAATGTGAGGAGCTATCGCCGGAAGTTTTGGCCAAAGTGATGGAAAATGCCATAAAAAGGGCTCAAATGACAATCAACTGTGGCGGCGGCCATTTACATGACATCATATTCTCGACTTAATGTAAAAATAATCCATAAGAAGAATCAAAGTTTTTAATTTTGTTTTTTAATTACAGCCAAAAAACATCAGAAGTTTACTTTTGCGCCACCTTGTACATTGGCATTTTAACTCATAATTTTAACACGGTCATGTCATTGGAGGCAAGTACTTACAATGTTCGCTTACAAATAGGGACTTAAGTAAATGATTATTTCGTTGGTTTACGAATTCGGTAATCTAAATAATCTATTACAAATTTTATTTAAAAAAGAAATTGAATTAAGAAAAAATATTTTAAATCAATTTGAATTTACAGAAATAATGAATTTGGTAAAAAAAATTGCTATATATGAGATTATATATCAGCCTTTACCAAACTACTACTTTGAAGTATTGCAGACGGTAAGTTGTTGCAAGTCATTAACAAGTTATTGCTGGGTATTGTTTGTTTTAACAGTAAAAATTCAAAATTTTTTACAATTGGAAACAATTGCTATTAATTTCGAATATTAAAATTTCATAATAATTCCACTAATGTTATAATTTCTATTTGCAATTATATCGGGTATTACATATATACAGGCATACAAGTTGGTATTTATATCGGTAAAACTCTTAAATAGTTAGATTTTTATGTTAAAAGTTATATGTCGTGAATATAATAAATTATGTTATCTAAGTTAAATTATGTATCTAGTATAGTACGTTTCTGGTTTGTGCATGGAATTGCAAAATATCTTTCTGACGATATATTTGGACTTTTAGATTGTTTTATAGTTTCCAGTGTGCGTGATTCATTATTATGGCGTTATCTTTTCCGGCATAAATTATGCCTTTATTCTGTCTTTTACATTTCTTTGTGTTCTTTTCTGGAAAGAAAAATTTTTTTTTGTAAGCGAATAATGTGTTCTTTTCAAATAATTTTGCTCTAAAGAACCGAAAATATGCTAGATGTTTCACACTAAATTTTATATTATTGTTTTTAGCAGCTGTTCTTGTTATTCTTTTTAAATTAGTTTTTGTATTTTTTTATTAAAATTGAAGCCAAAGGTATTGTTTTTAGAATATCTAGAATCTATATAAAATAAAATTGTATAAATGGCTATAACTTCTGTTCTTTTGGGATAGTAACTTTTAATAAATGGTACAAAATTTGTTGGCAAAATTCTGTGCAAGAAAAGAAAACGCCAACATTGTTTTCAGGATCTTCGTGTGGAGATAATAATCCATGGGAAACGTGTTGTCAGTGCTGAGCTGAAATCGTTAAGTTCAGTAACTTATAGATTTAAATGCAGCTAAAAATTAAAGCCATTATTAGCGATTATAATGAATTTAAGTATAATTGTATAATAAATACTTAAATAAAAGTAGGAAAAAAAACTGATAAAATTAGTACCTCTTTTAAGTCTACAAATAAACATTTTTTGTCAATCAATCTCTCCAATACATATCTTTGGTGTATTGAACATTGTTTTTTGTTTTATTTGGAAATAACTTCATTTGATATTTATTTATAGTCTAATAAAGTTGTCGTCATTAATAACTAATTTCAAATTGTTTGCTAAATATTCTCATATATTAAATATTACGTATACGTAATATGGTAATTAATTATTAAACATACTCATATGAGATATTAAATAAATCGCACTGGTTCCTCTAAGAGAGTCAACTAAAAATTTTTCAATTTTCACGTTTTGCAAGAAATCGATGTACAGTGGTAATATTTACCCAATGTAAAAGTCTTATATCATTTTTTCTACACTTTCGCCAAAAAATACAGTTGTATCCCTATTCAACTCTTATTGTAATGTATTAAAAAAAAAAAAAAAAAACAGTTTTTTGCCTCTACTGAAAATTTTATTGAAAATATAGAAATGAATAATCCTGACTAACAATTTACATTGACAAAAATAATACACAAAATATTCCAGAAAATGAAATTTATGTAAAGAATCTTAAAAAAACACAAATTAAAAAAATACCTTAATTTTGTTGCTTCTGTCAGTTGATGAAGGTAGTCCTAATTTTAAGAACTTTATAAATTTACATGAATGTTAAATAAGTTTGATTAATTTAAAAAAAGTTTCACAAACTTAAAACGAAAGTAAGAAATAAATTAATTTAACAATACTCAAATCATTGAGCAAACATTTTTTATTTCTCTACTTAAACTATAACTTTCTATATTGGGCTCTTTTTAATATATGTGCAGAGCAACAATTTGCAGAAAACTTAAATACTCTCTGCTATTTGCCACACTTGATGACACCTTCACTAAAAGGTTCATATGTTTGCACAATGGCATGATGTGAAGTAAATATATTATTTTCAACTCAGTCATTGAAAAATTATTTTCCCAGTCAAATGTAACTGAGTATAACTACGTTACTAGATATATAATGGCACCAAACTTTTATTAATTATTAGTTTATAAAACGTAAAATAAAATTTGTTTAAGGAAATATTGGATCATTTTGAATTATTGTATTTTGAGAGCAACTTTGTTCGCCAAAGCACTTATTCTAAATTTGGTATTATTATAAAGAGACACTTCTTATCTTTAAATTTAAATAAAACAAAGTGTGTGTGAGATATTCTCGACATTTTTTTATTCGTTTGAAAGCCGCTGTGTATGAAATTATGCTGAAATATAAAAAATTCTTGAAAAATATCATGAATTTGGCGCATAAATCAGACTGAGTTAGACCTATGGGTTATGTTATCTTTGAGGGTCGTTGTGTCTGTGGCTTATTCGCATAGACCTGTGACTTAAGAAAACCCCCAAAAAAGTATAATGAGGTTATTTGCACGATTTAGGTGTTCACCGTTTACATTACCTATACGTGAGATGTCCAATGTGTCATGAGCTGTGTACACGCAGAGAAAAAAATATGCAAAACTAATAATTGAGGGACAAGATAAAGAGACAGTTAAATAGTCATACTGGCCTACCTAAATAAAAGCGTAAGGCGGAACGTTTCTTTACGCTTAGCTTTAACGCTGAAATGTCATACCGAAATAAAAGCGCCAACGCTACGTCAAACAATAAAAACAAGGTTATCAAAAAAATTAATATAACAACCCGGATTATTTAAACAATAAAGTACATTGCAGTATTGGTGTTTCTGATTTTTGTTTCGTGATTTGTAAGCTAAAATTTTATCAAAGAAACTAAATATTAAAGTTTAAAAAATGTCTTTCTTGCATATTTGTTTCTCCTTTTGTATGTATGTGTTTACATTTGTTGTGTTTTGCAACTAACTTCACTATTAAACGCGCTGTCAAAATCGGATTTTCCAATTGCAAAGCGTTGCCGTCGCGTTATTTCGGTATGCTTCATACAAATTGTATGGGCATGAGAATTTTTGACAAGTAAAAAACGCCTTACGCTCCAATTTAGGTATGCGTGATAGCGTTATTAATGAATATTACAGTTGTGAGTGAGTTAAACATCAGATAGACTGAAACATTACTTATAAAGTAATGTAAATTATATTATAAAGTTTTTGGAAACAAGTTCTTTTACACGAGTCTAATTATGTTTTAAAATAATTTTACTCAATAGTCTTAATAGGCTTATGATTGTTTAATTGAAAAATAAAAGGATATGAAATGAACTGTGAATGAATATGTGACCTTTAAACATTAACATCCCTGTTACGAAATAAGATTGATGAATGAACACTGAGTGAAACTGAACACAATCAATCTATTATGTCAGATTTTTAGAACTATCGCTGGATTTTTTCGCAGCTGCATTTCTCCCGTTTAGAGTGTGCGAGTTATAATATATTTCGAAGACACTTATAGAGAAAGAGTTGTTTGAGGTTTTGGAAAGCTTTATAATTTTTTTTTTTTTCAATATTGTAACACTAATTTCAATTTGTAGCCTTATCTTTCTCATTGCGCGTAAAAGTTGTGCAGTTTTATTATCAAAAATGTAAAAAGAAAATCTTACAGCTTTGGCTAAAAAGATAATGGAAATTATAGGAATTCGCAAAACTCTCTCGGAACTATCAGCGTGTGTAAAAAGATTTACTTTACATATTAAATAATTATTGAATGCACCGAAAAGACAAACATTTTATTTAATGGTATAAAAGTCAAAATGATAAACGGTGGAAATCGTAAAGTTCAGTAACTTATACAGGGTTTTCTAACAAGAGGTGTTATTTTGGTATTCAAAGAAAAATTGAATTTTTAGAGATAAATGATCGAATGTTTATTTCATAATAAAAAGGAATGTATGCCGTTAATAATGAAAAATAACATCAGCCAAATGGCCGCCACGACCACGCTTACAGGATCATATTTTTTCATGAAATTTTCCATAACCAAATCGCAAAGTGGCTGCCCTATGTCCTCTATAGCCTTACGAATTCTATCTTTGAGGTCTTGAATCGACGCTAGGCTGTTGGCGAAGAGCTTATCTTTCACGTGGCCCCAAAGGAAGAAGTCGCAAGGTGTTAAATCATAAGATCTCGGTGGCACATTGTGATTATCTCTTCGAGAGATAGCAAGGTCCGGAAACTTTTCCCGTAAAAGAGCAATGGTTTCGTTACTTGTGTGGAACGAAGCGCCGTCTTGTTGAAAGTAAACGTTGTCCAGATCAATATCATCCAAGTTCGACCATAAGATACGGTGCAATGACTTTTGTGGAATGCCCAATTCCAAAGAACGACGAGAAATGGACAAATCTGTGTGTTCTTCAACACTTTGGGCTACAGCAACAATATTCTCAGTTGTTCTTGAGAGATGTGCACGGGTTTTATTCTTCATATCACTGTATTGCGGTCCGACAAGGTGCTTCACGACGATCCAAAAATACTGCAAGATTTTCACCATTTTTGTAGTGAATTTAAATAATTTCGATGCGTTGTTGAAGCGCCAAAGTTACAGCTACCGAAGTACCAGGTGATTCAAATTAGCACCTATTATTGGAAAACCCTTTATAAATCCGTGTTTTAGTTCTGATGCATGGCATTAAATCCTTTGTTAAAACTTTGTCAAAACTAATATGTGCCCGATTTATAGCAATATCATTCCGATTTCCAATACGATTTAAATATTTAATTCCTCGATAAGTTGAAAACCAGCAGCCACACATATTCTTCTTGCTGTATAAACACTGGTAGTATTTCTTTTTCGGCTGGTTATTGTCGGAGAGACCCCGATTTTCCTTTATTGAAACTTCTTTAGCAGAATTTGTCAGTCGATTTCTAAATGGACAAATGCATGCCAATAAGTAACGGCGTAACCTTATGCAACGTTTGACGCACCTATTTTATTGTAATAAATGTATACCTTACAACAGTATCCTACATACAAGGAAGAACTCTTAATAATTCTTTATAACAGAAGAATTTATTGAAAAATATTAGCATTCAACAATATTAGCTGCACGTAGATCCAAATGTCCAGCAGTAATCAATTTCAAGATGTTGTACTGTAAGTTGATTCAATAAGCCAGTGATTGACAAAATGGACAGAAAAGTTACATTTTGAAAGATATTTACGATTTATCTCAGCAGAGAAAATACAACGGTTTACAGATTTGAAAAATTTTGTGTCAAAAACCTATGATGGCATCCTTAACTCAAAATTGTCAAAATGACATATGAAGCACATCGATCACTGGGCGACGATAAAGGGAGGAAAAACAAGTAAGAGAGCTATATTCGGCTGTGCCGAATCTTATATACCCTTCACCAAATTATACTTTAAAATAAAAATTTTAAATATTTTTAGGTAAACAAAAATTAATTTTTTTTTTTTTCAGAAAAGTTTTTCAAAATTTAAAAAAAAGTTTTTTTTTTCAAATTGTTTTTTAAAATTAAAAAAAAAAAATTTAAAAAAATTTCAAAATTGTTTTAAATTTTTTTTTTTTTTAGTTTTTTCCAATTTCTTTTAAATTTATTTCCAATTTTTTTTTTTAATTTTTTTTAAATTTATTAGTGAAAAAAAATGTTTGCGGTAAAAAAAATATTCGGGTTAAAAACTAATCGTCCCGATTTTGACCCATTATAGGTCCAAATTACTACAAATTATTACAAATTATAATTATATAAATCGTTGCAATGGACTTTGAAATATCTATCATTAGATATCCATATTGTCTATATTAGTGACTTAGTAATCCAGATATAGATCAAAAATAGGCCAAAAATCAAGGTTGTCTCGGCTTTTCCTTATATATCAGCCATTTGTTGGCCGATTTTCTCGATTTCAATCGATCTCTCTAATACAAATCTTAAGTAAGTATATTGAGAATTTTTTTTGTTTTATTTGGAAATAAATTCATATGCCATTTTTCTTTAGTTTAATAAAATTCACCATTGTCGTAAACGTTTTACGCCTGCGACAGTTTCGTGCTAGATTAAAGAAACAGTTAGCTTTTTATCTTTAATCTAGTATGAAACTACGATAAGGGTGATTGTCATCATTAATAAGAAATATTCTCATATATAACATATTACGTATACGTAATATAATAATTAATTATTTTTCATACGCATAGCAGATATTTTATACTAAGTAACAAATTCGAACTACTTCGTAGTGAAGTGTTATCGTGCTTTTAAGCTTAAGTCATTAATAAAAACACTTTTTACATGTAACAAGAAAACGTTTGTATAGTTAAGCTTGGAATAAGTATAAGGATAATAGAAATATAATTAGAATGTTTTAAATACGAATAGTTTTTTGCGTAATTTGATTTTATTCTATGTTAGAAAATTTAATTTTTATCAACAATATTACTTTACTTTGTTACAATGTAATATAAACGTTAATGTATCTTCTATATTTTGCTTAATAAATGTCTCTTTGTAATGTCCAGTAGTCTGCCAGCATACATGTACCCTGATATCGTTTTTCTATAATAGAAATATATTGGTAGAACTTTTCACTGTATTCATCGCTGACGGCTTCAAAGTTATTAGGAATGAAATCTAAATGTGCATGTAGGAAATGTATTTTCAACAACATATTACAGCTCTAATTCGTATAAGAAGATAGCAGCTCCGCGAAAATACTTTTATAGTCACTAGATCGGTGATTTTCGAGAAAATTTAAAGTCACTTTTGTTAATCACTCTCTCAGTGGTATTACTAAATAATAAATAAATTATTTTTAAATGGGTGCGAATAAGAATTTGCCATTGAAATTAATGTGAACCCGATTCCTGGTGCTTAGCCAACAACAAGATTATCTTAAACTGTTGGAAATTGCAACATCTTTTAAATGTTTTAATGTTCACAAATGATCTGTTAAAAAAACTTAAAAAATTAAAAAACTCGGTAAATTTTGGTTTCATTTGTATACGCTCATACTATTTTTCGTCGAAAGGTATTAACGCAAAAACTCTAGTTTTTATTGATTGCAATTTATAAGTTAGAAAATGTGAATACATATGTATATCACTTCTCCTAAATTTTACAGGTTTTTATACAATTCGACTCCGAATAGTTTTAAAATCAAATTGATGAGGTAAAGTGTTTTATATTTATTATTTTTCATTTTTGCTAAATTTTTGTATTGCACTTTATTGTATTTTAGAAACTGTGTAAACCATAGTGCAGACACTAACAAATTACCTCCTGTATAGTGCACAAAGAGAGGTGTTTAAGTTTGATTTACATTTGGTTGCTCTCAGAAAATACTGTGTGGTTTTCCTAGGAAATCTGCTAAAAGAAAATTAGCATATTAAAAATACTTGAAAGATAGAGAGTACTTAACATGCTGGAGATCTGCTCATAATTCCATGAATATAAAGATTTAAAGAACAATTGTTTTATATGAATGTGATAATTTTGTGTTTTCGACAAAAAACAAACAAAAGAAAAACCATAAATGAGATTTTACTCTTTTGAATAAAGAGGCGGAATTTTTCGACATACACATACTCACAATTAAGCATGAGAAAAGTTTTGAAATGATTTCAAATGATTTGATATAAGTTTGTGTGTGTTTTTGTTTTCTGCTAAGGCAATTGTTTGCCAAAAAAAAGAACTTGTTGTATTTTTTGTTTGTTTTCAACAGAACCGGCACTGCTTATCAATGTGACATGGCCATAGATTGTGGCTCCAAATAATGGGTGTGTGTTTGCTGGAGAGTGTATGACAGTGTGTGTAGCTGTAGCCACATGGTAATGTCAACTTTATGCAGGTTTTCCCTACTACTACTTCTTTAAAGCAGTGTGCTGTACTGTGCATCGTGTGCTCATTGTAGCGTTTTTATTTTCTTCTATTTTTCCTTCAATAAGTACACATTGTTGGGGTATCGCTTATTTACATTGGGGTTACTATTTGTTGGATAATTGTTACAGTTTATGTGTATGTGTGTGTGACTGTGTATGCGTGTGTATTATTCTTCTGCACAATCTGTGTTCGTGTTTAATTTTTTTTTATATTTTGTTTTTTTTTTATAATATTTTATTTTGCTCTAGCATATAGTGGTGATTGTAGTGGTAGTATTATGATACCCTTGCGTCCGTTTCAACGCATAACCAGTCATCAAAACATTGTTTTAGTGTTAAATTGACGTTACAAGGCGGTGTTTTATACGTAAATTACGCTGTTTACCAACGAAACCGTGGTTCGAAACGCTGGCGAAACGTGTTTACAAAATAATTAACGAAAAATTAGTGCAAATAAATAAAAAGAAATCTTGCGCATCAAGTTGTTTTTGTCGGTTTTTTAAATTCGTAATTCCCGTGAAGTGAGCAATACAAGTATTTAATCGTTTCGTGTTTTTGTACTGTGCTGTGCTGTGCTGTGCTTTCCTCACTTCCGTTGGTGACAGTTGCTGAGAATATTCGATACAAATTGTTGTTACAATTTTTCAGCCTCGTGCTGAGAGCGAGAGTGTGAGTGCAGTTTTTGTTATAGTAGTAGTGGTAGGGAAATGAGTATGAGTATTTACATTTATTGCAGTTTGTTGTTATCATTGTTTATGTTTATGGTATTTGATTTAGTTGTGTTTGTTGTTATGCGCCATTCTACAAAACGCTTTACGAAATAACTTGCAAGTATAAAATAGACCGGTTGTCAGTTAGAACCATTTATTTCGGTTTGTGATTCTGAAACAAGCTAGTTTTCCAAATCAAATTGCACAAATCTCAGTTGGATTTATACATAACAATTAAAACCAGAAAGTAATTCTAATACATAAAGGCTGTTAAGAAATTTAATAATGGAAAAAATCGAAAAGTAATTCAAATTCTAATATTCACTTCAGTTTTGCAAATAATTGTCGAAAGTAATTTTGAAATTTTAAATTATGTTTAATTAAAATTTTCCCGTCTGTGTCCGTTTAAGTCAGGTGATCAAAGTAAATATTGCAATTTTTAAAATACTGAATTATTTAGATAGAATTAGATGGATGAAAGTATAGTCGATTAAGCAAATAATTTTTCTTTTAAATTTTAAATTTTTTTTTTTTTTTTGTGAGTGATTTTCGTATGTGGGGTTATATGGGAGCTATGACCAATTATGAACCGATCGTGCTGAAATTTGTTCGCGTATGAAGCTTTTTTTAAATGTGCCTTTATTTTATATAAAATTAATTTGTAGAGGAATCAGATATTTATGACAAAAAAATCCTATTGGATGTAAAAATGCTGGATGTTTTAAAATGTATAGCTTTTATTTTGAGATATTTGTACAATATAAATTTGCTCAAAGTACTGGCCATTGTTAGCTATGACTTTCTCCCATCTTTCTGGGAGAACTGCTCATCTTTTGAGGCTAAAAACGAATCAAACCAATTTCGGATACTCTGAAGCGAATTCCAGAGTGAGTCTTCTGCATCGATCGCAACAAATAGTAGTCGGACGGGGCAAGGTCTGGACTATAAGGCGGGTATTGCAACATGTGGCCGAGCGTTCTCATGATATCATAATACGCTTTCGTGTCTGGCCGTATATGCTGGTGTTTTTCGGCCAATGCTCGCTTTAAATGAATTAGTTGCGTACGGTGAAGGTTTCATGTGATGGTCTGACCAGATTTCAGCAGAATATTTCGCTTTGGTGTCGATTGGGCTGGTTAGATTTCATACGCTACGGGTTATAATGTTCAATTACAAAGTGAGAACAAATGACAGATATGTAATTTTCAAATCGACATTTAAGTTATTAAAAACAAAATCCGCGTTAAAAAGAAACGCCATCTATTGTAAATCCATCGTTTTTAAGACATTCACCCATTCGTATGGGGGCTGATTTCAATCCTCTTCAATAGGCTTCGTCTATGGGCCGATAAAAGTATGTGTACCACATTCTATACAAATATCTTCTAGAAATCCAAACGGATGTATGGACGAACATCGTCAAATCAAATCAGAAAGTGATGCTGAGTCGATATACTTTAAGGACTAACATTTTTGGGCGTAACAAACGCAATATAATCTTCCCACTATGGTGGTGTAGGATATAAATAGCATGTTAACGGATATAAATTGAGGATATCAATTTTACTCTAGTAGATATGATTGATGTAGAACCAGTTCAATTACACAATTATGATACCAATACTAATATTCGGCCAAGTTTATATAAACGGATATCGCAATGCCTAATAACGATAGGATCGGCTAATTAAGTTTACTGATTTGCCAATTCTGTAGCAAAGTTTTGCATATCAAAAACAAAAACTGTTTGCTAGCTAACTGTCTAGGGCTAGTAAGAATGGAGAATTGCACAACCATTCATTGTTAAACATTATTTCGTAAATAATAATGAGCTCATTTTCGCCAATGACTTTGTTAATCTTTAAAATTGGTGCATTTGAGGTCCATGGTACTTGAGTTGAAAAACAAATATATTAAAAATGGAGAGGATTTTGGGCTTCAATGAGGCTGTTCAAGCAGTGGCTAAAGGTAGGATCACACGATTGCCGCAATGCACCAATTATTGGACTATTTTATACTTCAATCGTGTGATTTCATAACCACAACAATATTGTGCTTATTTGACCCAATCAAATGCAACCCTGGTGCGGCAATCATGTGAAAGTTGAAAGGCAACCATGCACCAATAAAAACGTTAAAAATACACCAATATTTATTGTGTTGTAATGCGACAATTAAATTGGTTTCAATGACAATTAATTGGTTTAAATGACATATTTTTTGTAGCAGCATTTATTTTCGAAAGTAAAATAAGTTTTAATTGTTGTATTTATTATAATTATAATTTAAAAAAGTGATTGGTATTAGGGGCAATACGGAAGAAGACCGAAAGACTTTTGTAACTATCTCCGGCAATCGGAGAGTCATAGCTAAGCGTTCTTGTGCTGAAATAGCCATACTTATATTTGTGTCCTGTTTTACAATATGTGTTGACACTAGATGCAACAATTCCTTAAAGCTTCCATCATCCATAATTATAAAATTTTGGAACAACAACAACAAACCTCCATCAATGTTTTTTCATATGTGCCATCAGTGCTTCCTTTTGTGAGCCACTCTTTCACCCACATACTTTTTTATATTTTGTATATTTCTGTAAACAAAACAAATTTTAACATCTAGCACAACAGCTATTTCTCATAGCTGCCGTATTCTAGAACAATCGTGTGACTGGAATACGGCAATTATTGCCACTAAACCTTTCTGCGGCAATTTAAGACAATCAAATTTATGTAAAATGAGGTAATCATGTGATTGGAGAGAATTTGATTGGGACAATTTCTTTATTGGCCCACAAATCAGCACAATAAAAATTGTATAAAATTGGTGTGTTGCGGCAATCGTGTGATCCTACCTTAATACTGGTGCTCGATATTGCAATATGATAACAGACTTCTTTCTAATTTCTACAAGATGATCACGGAAAATTTTGATAAAAGGTTGAGTAGGTATGTGCTAGTAAATCCATGGAAGTATGACTATTCCATACATAATACTACATAACTCACTGATTATATAACAATCTGGAAGTTGTAAAGGCCAAATAAAGTCTGTGATTTTGTATAGTTAGAAAATGATTTAAAATTAATGATAGACATACTAAAATGTTCTTTAGAATTTTTTTGTATTGTTTCCCGAAGTTTCTAGGTTTCGGGGAACAACCAATATGAATCAATACTTGTTGAATTTTTTAAATAGGTATCTACTTTCATGGCACAAAAATTGCAATTTCCCTTATACGATACATACTAACTTCAAATTGATATATCTCGATTCCTAGTCCTACCCAGCGAAACGAATATATAACTTTTTTTTACAGATATAATATTTCTCGGTAATCAAAACTCCCGCATATTTGGACTGTCGTACAGTGTAATTGGCCATAGCTCCTATATAAGGCCAACATCTGATTATACTTTCTTATTAAATCTGTCACATATTTTTAATATAGGACAAGGAAAACCATTAATGAATCTGACCAAGGACTTCAGTTAGATGCCATACATGTCCTGAAGGATTAAGTCGATAAAATTCATATATTATTAAAATTTATTAGTATCCGTATAAAAATCCGCACAAATAAGTTTCATATTGATATCGTATATACACAATACGGATAATTAGCCTTATGTTTGTCCTTATCACGAAAACGACTTAACTCCACATAAGTATTTAGTATAGAGATATAATTTAGTACAAATAAATTGTATATATAATCCTGAAGGAAACCTGGGGACAAGTATCTCCAAGTCACCAGTTTTGTAGCCTTTTTTGTGACTTTTTGGGGACATTGTCAACGAAGCGTCTATATTCATATATGTATTTGTCTTTGATGAGAAAAAAAAAAAAAAAACATGAATTTGAAGACGATTCATCTAAATGTTATGAATTCGTACGATATAAATTTTCCCGGTAAGCAGAACCCCCGTCCATCACCGATCAGTACTATTTGTCGCACTGTGTTATGGGCCAATCGCCATGAAATTAAGTCCCATGATTTAGTTCTATATGAAAGTAGTTTTCATTGAATTTTATGTAGATATCGATATTTTTAAGAGATTTGTGCTGTTTAGAGTGGTTTTCAGAGTCAGTTATTCCACCTAGAGTAGACCGATTTTCAATAAGCTTAGTCCTTTGGCCGAAAAAACGGATGTGCCAAATCTTATCGTAATATCTTCAAAATTGCGACCTGCACTTTGTGCACAAGTTTACATGGACATACAGACGGGCTGATAATTCTGAGTACACGCAGAGAAAAAATATAGTTGTGCATGTTTACAGTAACCATTTCAACATTTTTAAAAGTTGTTTAACAATGTTATTATCAGAGTAACTATTTATATGATTGTGGTAACCATAATATAGTTAACTTACAATTCAAATGATTATATCAATCATATATATGGTTACAGTAAACAAGTATATGTTTGTGACAACCATTGTTATGATGAATCTTTATCTATATAAATATATAAATGTCTTTGTAAGTTTGTTTATTTGTTTGTTTGTTTGTTTGTTTGTTTGTTTGTTTGTTTGTTTGTTTGTTTGTTTGTTTGTTTGTTTGTTTGTTTGTTTGTTTGTTTGTTTGTTTGTTTGTTTGTTTGTTTGTTTGAGCATCACGCCTAAACGGCTGAATCGATTTTATTGAAATTTGGAACGTAGATAGATCCTTACTTGGAAGCGTCAATAGGCTATAACTTTTTTCAATACTAGGACCAGAAAGGGGTAAACAGGGGGAAAACCGGTACAATTGGTACCTTTAGTTCTTAAACAATAAATACTAAACGGCCGAAACGATTTTATTGAAATTTCCAACATAGACTACGACAGGGGTAGCGAAGCGCACCGGGTCAAGCTAGTATAATAATATATGTTCTCATAATATGTTGTTCTCAGATTATGATATCAATTAGCCGTGAGCAACATAATATGGTAAAACCCTAAACATAAAAATAGTTGTCACAAACATGTGAATCGTAAGTTAGTCATATTATGGTTACCATAATCATATAAATAGTTACTGTGACTAAAATATTGTTAAAAACTTTTAAAAATGTTGAAATGGTTACTGTAAACATGCACAACTATATCTTTTCTCTGCGTGTAGATCGGTATACTTTAAGGTTGCTAACATTTTTTGGGCGTTACAAACATTAGCATAAACGCATATTACTATGGTGGTGTAGGGTATACAAAGTGATTTTGAGTAAATAATATGATATTAGAATTTATTACAGGAAAGGGGCAGAATTTGTTATATTATACATAGTGCTGTTTTTTTCTTCTATGTTGAATAAAAAACATCAATAATTAGACGAAGTGCTGTAGTTCAAATGATGTCGTAGATCATAAATGTAACTGAATTTATTATACACACATACGTACAAATATTACAAAAAATGACTTATATTTATTACTATAATACACATATAGCCCATATAATAGTTAAATTAAGTTATCTTAAGTATGTTTAAATAAAAACACTTGAATAAAATAACATCATAAATTTACTTAATTTAATATTACATTCCATTATTTTGTATTTAAAGTTTAAAGCAAATCAAGAATAAACGACATAACTTCATTTTCTAAAACTATTATATAAATCGACGTTAAATTAAATTTAAATATTTTTTTTTTCTGACTAATTTATTCTAATTTTTAAATCTTTTTTAACTTTTAAGAAACCTACTTTTAATGTTGTGAGTAAATATGTAAAACGAGTATATGTTTAAGATTAACTAAAGACCTTATAGTTAATTTGATAAATTCTACATCTTGTATAACATTATTACATAATATACAAAAACAAGGTTAAACAAGTAAGAAAGTATGGTCGGTCAAGCCCGACCTTATAATACCCTACACTAAGTAAATGAGCAAACTCATTATTCTTTCAAAATTTCAATACTTTATATCCATGAGTGATTTTCGGAAGTGGGCCTTATATGGGAGCTATGAAAAATTATGGACCGATCATCATGAAATTTGGTCATGTGATTAATGTCTATATGAAAGTTATTTATGTTGCACTTTATGTGTATACCAACATTTTAAGAAGATTTATGCTCGTTAAAGTGATTATCGGAAGCAGGTCTTATATGGGAGCTATGACTTATCATGTACCGATCATAATAAAATTTGGTGACATGAATTCCGAATATATAAAACTTATTTGGAGAAAAATTTGTGTAGATACCTATATAAATTAAGCATTTATGACCGATAAAGTCCAATTTCGGGAGGACATTTGTATGGGGGCTAGGTGAAATAATGGACCGATTTCAGCCAATTTCAACAGACTTGGTCCTTGAGTAGAAAAAATGATATGTATTAAATTTTATCGAAATACCTTAAAATTGCGACCTGTACTCTGCGCACAATGTTTACATGGACAGCCAGCTAGACGGACAGACGGACATCGTTTAATCGACTCAGAAAGCGATTCTGAGTCGATCGGTATACTTTAAAGTGGGTGTTAGACTACTATTTTTGGTCGTTACAAACATCTGCACAAATCCCTTATACCCTTCCCACTATGGTGGTGTAGGGTGTAATGATTTAGATTGCCAGAAACTTTTAAATTTAAAATATTTATAACTAGCTAATACCCGGTGCGCTTCGCTACCCCCTCGAAGTAAAATGCATATTAAGTAAATGTTTAAAAAAAATATTTATTTAGTAATTAAAATATACATTGTTTCTTTAATATTATTTCTTATTCTATTTTTTTGATGTACAATATATTCAGTCTATATATACAATTTAAAAATAATAAATTAATGAACTATTTATTTCTTACTTGTTAAACTTATCGTAATAAAATGGTAACATTAAAATTTTTTCTTATTAAATAATTCTTATTCTAATGCCTTGGGATACTCAATATTTTTTGTTTTTCCTTCTGGCGCGTATACATATAAATCTGTAGGTTTTCCCACTCGCGAACATGCGACGTAAAGCTGTCCATGTGAGAAACATGGATTTTCTAAATTAAGTCCACAAACTTGCAAGGACTGACCTTGAGCTTTATTAATCGTCATTGCAAATGCTAAGCGAATAGGAAATTGCAAGCGCTTGAAATCGAATGGCATTTCCGATGTTGTCATCGGAATACGTGGCAGCAAGACATCTGTTCCCATAAACTTTCCAGTTATAATGGTCGCCTCGATTAGATTGTTCATAAATTTTTTTACTGTTAGTCGAGTGCCATTACAAAGTCGTGGAGGATCAATGTTCCTAAGTAAAATAATGGGAACACCAACTTTTAACTGTAAGTCATGTGGTGGAAAGCCTGGTAAATCTAACGAATTTAAAAATTCAACTGGATAATTGACGACATCCTCAACATTTGGAACTGTGTCGATCGATTTATATGTTCTTAAATTCCCATCGATCTTGTTTAGAATATTGCTGTTGATGGAATTGACGTCAATATTTTTGGCTGCCAGTAACGCACGTTCACATAACCATTCCTTGTCTGTTATAGTTTCCTTCATAGTATTTACTACATATGGGAGGTGCCACTCCCACTTTTGCTGTTCCACCTATTTTTGGCCAAAATATTCATATTGAAACTAAAGTAACTTGTACATAATTTGGAAACTCTAACATGTATAGTTTCCCTGATATGGAAATTTTAGTATTTAATTCATATAGGAGGCACCACTCCCTCTTTTTCTGGTCCGCCCATTTTAGTCCAAAATATTTCAAGTGAAACTAAAATTACTTGTAAAAAAATTGGAAACTCTAGCTGTTTCCTTGGTACGCAGATTTTAGTATTTACTACATATGGGAGGTGACCCGCCCACTTTTGCTGGTTCACCCATTTTTGGCCAAAATATTCATGTTGAAACTAATGTAACTTGTGGAAAATTTGGAAACTCTAGCTTTTATAGTTTCCATGATATGCAAATTTTGGTATTTAATTCATATGGAAGGCACCACGCCCACTTTTGCAGGTCCACCCATTTTTGTCCAAAATATTTATATTAAATCTAAAGTTACTTGTTCTAAATTTGGTTATTTTAGCTGTTATAGTTTCCCAGATATTAGGATATTAGTATTTACTTCATATGGGTGGTGTCACGCCCACTATTGCTGAACCGCCCGTTTTTATCCAAAATATTCATATTGAAACTAAAGTTACTTGTACAAAATTTAGGAACTCTAGCTCTTATAGTTTACATCACATTTAGTATTTACTTCATATGGGAGGTACCACGCCCACTTTAGTTGGTCCGCCCATTTTTGTTAAAAACATTTGTATTGAAGTTAAAGTTACTTGTATTTAATTTCGTAATTTTATCTGTTATAGTTTCTTAGAATTTCAGATTTTAGTATTTACTACGTATGGGGGGTGCCACACCCACTTTCGGTGGTCCACCCATTTTCGTTCAAAACATTCATATTGATACTAAAGTTACTTGTACAAAATTTGGGAACTCTAGCTCATATAGTTTACTTCACATTCAGATTTTAGTATTTACTTCATATAGAAGGTCCCACGCCCACTTTTGCTGTTCCGCCCATTTTTTGTTCATAACATTCATATTGAAACTAAAGTTACTTGTACAAAATTTGGGAACTCTTGGTGTTATAGTTTTCCTGACATTCAGATTTTAGTATTTACTTCATATGGGAGGTACCACGCCCACTTCAGTTGGTCCGCCCACTTTTTGTCCAAAACATTTATATTGAAACTAAAGTTACTTGTACAAAAATTAGGAACTCTAGCAGATATACTTTTTGAAATATACGCATTTTGTTTTTGACTTGAAATAGGAGGTAATGTTGTATAAATGGGCGTGGCACATCGCCCACGTAAAATTTCAAAATAAAAAGTAGCCTATAGTTCCTTCCAGAGATACGGGAAGACATTGTGAAGATTTCATGAAAATCGGTTCAGCCGTTTAGCCGTCTATAAAGTCCAAACAAACAAACAAACAAACAAACAAATATACATACAAACACACATTGACTTTTATATATATAGATATAAGTGTGAACCTTCCATTGCCTCACTAGTATTAATATATTTTTATAACCACACCACCATAGTGGGTAAATTACCCAAAAATGTCGGTCCATAATTGTCTATTGCACCCATGCAGGTCCTTCTTATGAACATCGCTTAAACGGTCGTAAGTCTCTTTAGCAAGTTGTTATCTACATAAAACAAGTAGGGTCGGATTTTCATGCATTTATTATTGGAAATTATGCTTCTAAAATATGATTCAAAAAACAAAATTTGTGCGCAGAAACATAAAATAATTAACTATGAATCACTCAATATCCAACAAATTCTCAACAAATAGTTAAAGTTTTAAAATTATAACTTTTGGAATCCAAAAAAAATTTGAAAAAAACTAGTTTCATATAGAAAGAAATCACGCGACCTAATTTCATGGTGATGAGTCCATAATTTGTCGTAGATTCCATATAAGGCCGCCATGACCGAAGTTTAATAGCAGCCTATTGTATTTTAATTAGGCATAACGTTCAAGAATCTACGAAACTATTTGGTCAATCGACATTATGACATTAGCCTATTAACCCATTAACGCCGGATGTGTAGTAAATAAAGTTGGAAGTTATTGCAATCCTGTTTTTCCGTACAGATAAAGATGGAGTAGGTGTACTCTATGAAATTTGTGATCATACCATGATGCTTAGATTGTAATCAGGGTATTCAATCGATTAACCGATTAATTTTGGTCGGTTAACATTTGAATAAACATATTTTTTTTTTAATTTATTTTTACATTTTAATGCCGTCAAAGTAAAATTACATATTTTGTCGACATACTGACATATTCAATTTACATGTATTTGTCGGACAGCGACATGATAATAGACGAAACTGGAGACATTACTGAAACGAGTCTTTTTTTCAGAACTTAATGAAAACTTCAATATTAAAAATCAAAATTAAAAAAAAAAAAAAACAAATAGGACTCCAATGTTATAATGGAGGATTTTATATGCATAGAAAATATTAAAAAAAGAACTGAGATATTGGATATTCTTTAACATGCCTTACCTTCGATTTCTCTAACATCTACAATCAGCGACAGTTTTTTACAAATTAAGTTTTATTAAATCGTTTATAAGGGAAACATTTAAATTATATTCTTTTTTTAAGAGATTATTTCAGAAGATTACACTAAAATCCGAAAGAAAAACTCACATGTGTATATAAAAAAATCTCAAATATCATATTTTGTTTGCTATTACATTTTTATTTTTTGGTTGAATTGTTGTGTTTTTTTTTTATATTTTTGTTTTTTATTAATACAATACAAAAATTAGTGTTCTTTGCAATTTAAAATTAAAATATAAATTATTCGGTTAATTGAATAATTTGAAATTACCCGATTATTAGCTAATTAAATCAAAACCCCGATTAATTACTTGCTCGATTAACAGAATAAACCAGAAATCCGATTAATTGAATACCCTAATTACAATCATCAGTTGGTAAAATATTGAAAATTTTTAAGATTAAAAGTCCAAAAAACTCTCCCCGAGTCTTATAGCTCTCGATGTCCTCTGTTGTAAACAAAATTCTCGCCTGGATAGGTCTACTTTTTGGCAAAGTCCATAGGTTTTGAATACATATTAATACTAATTTTATTTTTCAAGTGAAAGTGCGAGATAAATTTTAGGAATATTTATATTTACATTGAGATTGCTATATTAAGAAAAATTACATTTATTTTAGAACCTGTAGTGAAGTGGGTTGAAGCGAAGCCAATGATTCAGGTGTTGTGGGGATTAAAAAACACCATAAACATTAAATACTCTGAAACTGTATGAAAAACAAAACTGGATAACCGAATTGAGGCCTTAATGGGTTAATATGAATATTAGAGTACTCCAAAAAATAAAATTGGATTAAAATTTTCATTAAAACTTTTAACCCAAGTATTATTTGATTTTCTTCTTTGATCAAGTTACATTTGTAAAACATGTCAGTTATTATGTTTAATGTCAATTATGTTCATTTGTTGTTAAGTACGTACTAAAATTATTAAATATTTTCAACAAAATCCGACTTGGGCCTACCAAACAATCAGAGGTCTGCCGTCAAACTGTTTCCAGTGTTATTAAACAGTACCGAGAGAATTCGTTGATAGAAAATCTGGTTCAGGTAGAAGGAATGGTCCACAAGATGTTTCTAAAGCCAAAAGAATAGAAAGAGCTCCCAACACATCCGGTAGGAAAGCAGCCCGGTTAGCTCAGTGCTCGGACTATATGGTATGAAAAGTTAAAGCCAATGCAGGTTTAAAAACATACCAGGCTCAAAAAGTTCTTGACAGGAACTCTGCTAAAAATTTAGAAGACAAAGACAGAGCACGGAAATTGTATATTAAGAATTTTTCGATCTCAGTCCTTCTGTATCGTAAAAGCTCGTTCTCAAAAATATTACGATGATAGAATGACTTTAGCTGATGAGGCAATGGCTCTGAAGTTTGGAGATGTATTCAATATGCATTTTTATCTGTTTTTACAAAAATTTTGCAATTAAGTAACTTTTTTTGTGTTGTGATGTAAGAAATGGTAATGAGAAACATTGGTTAAAAACTCTTAAAAAATTAAACAATTTTTACACATTCTTGCGTTGAGTATGCTGACATTATAAAATATGATTAAATTGTTTACCTAATACCTGTAAAAAAATTAAATTAACAAGTAAAAGTATACATAGGGGGTACTGTTAATTATGGACAGATCATCACTAAAGTTGGTAAAATGATTTAGGCTCATATAAAACGTGCAATTTCATCACGATAGTAATTATTATAAGACAGTTATGAATGTTCAAGTAATTTTCTGAGGGGGACCTTGTATGGGGACTAGAAAAAAATTGTTGCCTGTTTTCGCCATACTTTACAATATAATTTCAGCGTACATAGAACTAATTTGTGGAAAATTTTATCAGGATTACCGTATAATAAACATATTTATTACTGCTCTAACAGTATTCCGGGGGACATTTGAATGGGGGCTAGGTGAAATCATGGACTGATATTGCCCATTTTCAATACCTTAGTATTTCAGCCAGCTAGCTCTTTTCGTTTGTGCCCTATCGTGTTTTCAACAGACAAACGGACGGACAGCGATAGGACTGGCAGCACTAGGAACCAAAATAATTTTGTGATTGAGCGTAAAATATTTCGATATGTTTAAAACGGAGTGACAAAATCCACATAACCCCCATCGTTTTTAATAGTGGGTATAAAATGGTTATAAGCCTTTCAAATGACTCAGTCGAAGTTGGCCCATCCTATATTATAAATATTCGATTACTTTTACATATCTGCTATTGATTATCTACATACTTATAAATCATTTATCCCATGCTACATATTTGAGTACATATTCCTTTATACTGACCATCATCATCATCTTCGGCTAGACTGATTTACAGAGTTAATACAACTTTATCAGCATAATTTAAACAAAAGTTGTAAGTAGCATTAACCCTTTGTTGGTTATATAAAGTTTCTGTTTTGTTTTCTGAACCCGACTCATGTCTCCTCAAACGAATACAAAACAACAAATGAAAAAGTGTCAAAAACTGTTGGTCATAAAGCATGTGGCAATTATTCAACTCAATTGAATGTGAAGTGTGGTAAGTGAACAACAACAGTAAAAACTACAACAATAGCAACACACAACAAAAATGGTTGTCCAAAGTAAACGGAAGCCCAAACAAAATTTCTGTGTTGGCACATGTTCTTTGGTAATTTTTGTACTCACATATATTGTATTTGCACTTAGTTTTGTCCGGTTTTTTTTTATATTTTTTTTTTTTATTTCTTGTAACAAGCAATTTTTCGGTGATAAAATATTTAAATTTAATTAAGGCCAACGGACAAACTGGTTCATTTTTTTCATTTTTTCGTTTTTTTCATTTTTATTGTTTTTAGTAGTATTGGAAGGCAAATACACGTACGCTCACCACAGTGAAAAGTGGTGGCATTGGTAGTGGTCCGGGTTTATGTTTGTTCATTAAACACACGAGAAGTGTTGAATTATGATGGTTTTTGTAAAACATATGTTTTACAGTGGATAGCCAAAAAGGCAACAAATAATTTTATAATTTTAATATTATAGCCATTTGTTGAGTACTAAGTATTTTACATTGTTAGCCACTGTTACAAAATTGTGTCCGTATGTGTTTTAAAGCCTTAAAAACATACTCACCAGCTGCTACTAAGCTCTTGCTAGATACACCACCAACTCCCTCCACAGAATCACTTGAGGTGAGTGTTAGGCTTAGTGGTTGGGCTGCTGCTTTTACCTCCCCTAGTTAGTTCATCAAATTCATGAAGGCTGTAGCTGTTATTTGATTATTTTTGTTTATATGTGTAAACAAATTCACATACATTCATGAAATGATGTAAATTTGTATACACATATACATGTACATTAGAGTGCTCCAAGATTGTATGAACTACGAAATATATATCAAGCTTCTGGCCGCCCCCTACCCCTTATAGTACAAGCTGGCGCAAAAGTAAACTTCCGATGTTTTTGGCTGTAATTAAAAAAAAAAAAATGAAAAACTTTGATTCTTCTTGTGGATTATTTTTATTTGGTCTTTTAATTTTTTTTACATCAAGTCGAGAATATGATATCATGTAAATGGCCGCCGTCACAGTTGATTGTCATTTGTGCCCTTTTTATGGCATTTTCCATCACTTTGGCCAAAACTTCCAGCGATAGGTCCTCACATTCTTGACGGATATTGTCTTTAAGAGCTGCAAGAGTCTGAGGCTTGTTGACATAAACCCGCGACTTCAAAAAGCCCCACAAAAAGAAGTCTGGAGCGGTTAAATCAGGGGATCTTGCTGGCCAGTGCAAATCACCAAAACGGGAGATTAGGCGCACGGGAAATGCATCCTTCAGCATATCGGCTGTGGCACGAGCAGTGTGTGCCGTTGCACCGTCCTGTTGGAACCACATGTTTTTCAATCCCAATTCATCAAGTTGCGGCAAAAAGAACTCGTTGATCATTGCTCTGTAGCGCTCACCATTCACAGTAACCGTTTGGCCCGCGACGTCTTCGAAGAAAAAAGGTCCGATGACTCCTCCAGCGAAAAGAGCACACCATACAGTGACTTTGAGCAGGTGTAATGGCTCTTCGTGGGTTACACGCGGATTTTCAGTGCCCCAGAAACGTAAATTTTGCTTATTTACGTACCCGCTAAGATGGAAATGGGCCTCACCACTCATGATTATTTTTGATGAAAAATCATCTTCCTCTTGGTGGTGATTAAGGATGGCTTGAGCGTATGTTAGACGCGATTGGCGGTCAGCAGCTAACAGCTGATGCACCGTCTGGACTTTGTACGGAAACATCTTCAAATCTTGCACCAAAATTCGCTGTAAAGACCGTCGATTGATACCTATTTGCGTGGCACGTCGTCTGGTCGATGTCGACGGCGCTTCAATGACATCCTCGGCTACAGCAGCAATATTCTCTGCAGAACGGCTACTCCGGGGTCTGCCACGCCTGGCAGCATCTCGTGTTGTGCCAGTCTCTTCGAGGCAAGCGGCTAAACGTCGTAGTGTTTCACCAGTAGGTGTTGGACGGCCAGGAAATCTGCGACGAAAGTCACGTTGTGCCAAAGTCACCGACCGATTATTGGTCAAATAAATAGTCAGCAATATTCCGCGTTATGGAGCAGTGTAGCGTAACATTGTTTATTAACGTGTATTTCGCATGTGTTTACTACACAAATGTCAAAACAGAACTGACATTAGGGGCCAATCGCGAAATGTATAGCATTTTCTGATAGGAGGATTACTTCTGCGCCACCTTGTATAAGTCCATAATTGTCTACTGCAGCCATACAAGTCCTTCTCCCGAAAATCACTTAAACGATCATAATCGCTTTAAACATGATGTTATTCACATAAAATTTAATGGTAATAAGTAGGGGCGGATTTTTATGTTCTTATTATTGGAAAATATGTCCCTAAAATATGCTTCACTAATAATTAATTTTCCCCCATACAAACAGGGTCACCCTAATGTATATATAGTATGTAAGTTTATGAATTTAGTATATTTGTATAGAGTATATTTTGCAATGCTTGTAGCAAGAGCAAAATTCATTATACATTTTTGCTTTGATGAAAATTCTTTTAAAACTTTTTTAAATATTTTCCAATTTTTTTGATATTGTTGTACTTTTTGGGTTTTAATCTTGTTTTTGATATTGTTGTTCTTTTTTTGCTTTCATTCTTATATCTTTTGCTAGTATTTAGTTTATGTTTTAAACTATAATTTGTAAATATAACATTGAGCAAGGTAGACTTAATGCATTTCGAAAGTGTCTGTAAATACATAAAAAGGACTAATATAAATATGTAAGTATGCCTTTGAAACCACTGACTAGAGTATTATCATATATATAAAATGCAGACCATTTATTAATACTCCGTGTGAATGTGTCAATTTATTTTAATACCCTAAACCACCATAGGGAGGGGGGTGTATTATGCGTTTGTGCTGATGCTTTTAACGCCCAAAAATATTAGTCGTATGTTAAAAGTATACCGATCGACTCATAATCACTTGCTGAGTTGATTAAGCGATTGAATTATTGAAATTTAAAATAAAAATGCTTTTGATCATTTGCATAGTCTCATAGTTATATGATCCGTATTGACCTGTCAATTGGCTTCCAAGCTTGTGCGATGTAACACTTCTCGATTATTTCCTGTGGCGCCACGTGAAGTCACGGATTTATGCTGATAGTTGATTCCCTTGAGGCCAAAATTGTTTGTGCTATTCTTACCATCCAATAATGAAAAACTGGACCAAAATTGGACGTCCAGAATGTGCTTCGTCAAATGTTAATACCATGTATTGATCTTTCGAATAAAAAAAAATTTGGATTAAAATTAATTTTTTGTGCTATTTTTACAATTTCATGTTCAATTGGGCTTAAAAAACACCCTATTGGGTTTATAATACGAAGGAACAATTTTAATGTAAGTAATAACAACTTGAACAAGTAACAGAGCTAAATTCGGCTGTGCCGAATCTTATATACCCTTCACCTAAGTATTCATATTTACGTACATTGCCTTTACCCATGCAAAACTCTTCATATAGCAACAACAACAAGAAAAAATCATAATATTATATCAGGTGCAATTGCAAAAGATCCGATAATCATATTCACGCGTTGAGTGCTCACTGATAACTAACCAACAATTATTTTGCACAATTGTATGTTGAAAAAATAACTACAAACAACAACAAAAATTAAAATAAACGAAATTATGCATGATTTATAATTCTTATTGATTTTATCTCAAGGCGAATTTATATACATAAATTCGCCTTGTTTCATCTCATTCCACATTGTAGAACAGAGATGCGCAAAAGTAAATTCTCTCACCAACACATTCAATTCTTTATTTTGTTCAGTGCACCTAAAAAAAACAAACAAATACAAAAACTGAAAAAATAAAGAAAAAGTCATGCACCCGTACTCATGCGCTTTTGTAGTTGTCTCGTTGAGTGGACAAGGACTACCAAGTTGTAAGAGTATAAGAATACGTGTGATATGATTTTGCACAATTGTGCTATGGGCTGCGCACCAACAACAACATTCTACAATGATTTTAAATAGCAAACTTTTCGAAAGCATGTCTGACAGAATTATTGAAGATTTGGATCCCGAAGATAACTGGGGTCTTCAGAAAATTGATTTCAACAGACAGACGGACAGACAGACGGACATGGCTTAATCGACTCCGCTATCTATAAGGATCCAGAATATATATAATTTATAGGGTCGGAAAATTATACTATGGAAATTGCAAACGGAATGACAAACTTATATATACCCTTCTCACGAAGGTGAAGGGTATAAAAAAGATTATGAAGAGAAGAACCAAATAATATGAACTAAGTTAAGGAATATCAGCTTGTGATTTCTAATAAATGTAGCTGCTATTATACAAGTATACATTAACATCTGTGCATCTAAAACCGTTCTTGGAAGGCGCACGAAAGCTTTGGAAACATTATCATTTCGGGATGACCAACATTTGTTGAAACAAATTTCATAGATATCAATCCAAAGGATTTCTATCTTTGAGTTATATTGGACTACAAATTCTATACAAAAAAGGTTGAAATATAGTTCTACATCTGCATACATGGATCGAACTCTATATGATCACGACAGCTTTTCATTACGACAAGATATAACGAAAATCATACAAATTTCAAAAAATATAGTAACAAAACAATTTCAAACCATTTAATAGAGATATAGCAAATTGAAAGTCATGTGGTTTATAGATCATATTTATTACAAGGGAATGATATAAGGACACTATGTATGTAAGAAAATTAAAACAAAACAAAAAGTAGAAAATGCTGTAAACTCATTGTTATGCTCAGTAATAGGAAAGCAAAAATATTACAAAAATTCAAATTTTACTAACTTTGGACTGAAGTTCATTATTTGTATTTCAGCTGACCAGGCAGGTAGTTTACTGACTAGGAGCTATAGTAGACTGACAGTTTTCCTGTTATTCGTTTAACTTCGTATGAATATTTGGTTTTCTTTTCGATTCTTGTTTGTTGATTTTGGTGTAATTGTTGATATTTGCTCATACATATGAATGCAATTTAGGCTGAGTTCAGTTTTCAAAGAAATACTACATACACATATAACCAACAATTGAATAATGAAAACATACTGCTTAAAATGCAAGAAAGTGTTGGTCGATGAGAGGGCGTATTGTAAATTAAGAAGCAGTCAACTGAAAAATTGGGTTTTCCTTTTCTTTTTTTTTTTGACAAATTCTTCAATGAATTTTAGCAGTGTATAATACACAAAAACTAGTTTATATTTAAACATAACTAGTTACGCAGTTGATGAAATGAATTATATATAAATATGTATATGATGTTAATTTTCCTTTATATTTGCAGATTAATTTAAAATAAGCTTAAGGCAACAGCTTCAAAATAACTTCCGCAACAAACCAAAACGAAGCCAGTCCGTTGGGGCTAGGCTATATGGGTCTACTGCCATGTACTTGTTCATGTTGGAGTGGACCCAAGGCACCAAAAATAGCCACACAAGTTCGCGCCAATGCTGCTCCTTATATGACAAATACCACACATGCAACATCTGGCTCAGCCAGATCCTGTATCCAGTGCAAAATAAAAATGGACCAAGAACAGCATCAACATTTACAAATGCGTCAACAACAACTGAACAACTGTTCACAGCAACAGCACAATCACCAGCAACAGCACCATTGTCATTGTTCAGCGAATCATGTGAATCAAAATTTGAATATGCCTCCTATAATGACATTTCCGGTACCACCTCCACCCTTACCCACAACAGTTCCAACATTTTTACCTACCACACCTCAGGCATCTACATCTGCTTTGCTGTCAGCCAATAATCAAATGTATTTTGTTCCTTTCAATGTGCCCAACATAATGACAGGTACAGCTCCACCAATTACCACCAATCAAATGTCTTCTTCTGCTACTAACATATGTCCTCATCATCCTCAACTACAACCGACGACAGCAAGTAAGAATTATCCTGCAAAACCAAAAAGTGTACCCTCATTGAGGTCAACAGCAGCTGCTGCAATATCATCCAGAAGAGAAAGTGTAAGTGATTTTTTTATAATTATAAGTTCTAAACTTCTAGTCAATAGTCGAAGTATTAATAGAGGAGAGATTTTAAGAATATAAGCCAAGCTGTTAAAGTTTTCCACCGCTGCACATTGGGTTCAAAATGTATCAAATTGGCGATGAATTAAAATTCTGCATCACTAGCTGTGATAATCAATTGTGATCCATATGAAACTTTGTGTATGTAAAATACATTTGTATGCCTTATGACATTGCCAATTAGAGCATGTTTTGTTTTCGTGTGTTTAACAGTGTGAATTTTGAAATACAACAGAGTAGATACAAATCGTAACAAAACAAGTATCATTGTTTTAAATATGTTTTTTGTGATTTAAAAAGGTTTTAAATAAATATATAGTTAAAAACAACAAAGATATATACTAATAGAGGTTATGTCACATGCAATTACATAAGTACGTGTGAACGGGGAAATTATGAATCGTATTTATAACGTGAATTTTGACATACACATGGAATTCCATATGTATCGAATACATGTCCCAATACATATGGAATTGATGCCGTGTGACCCCCTTTAAGTTATTTACATTCTTTTCAGTGAGCGTTCAAAGTAAGCTAATTATTACTGTTTTTAAAAAGCGATTAATATTAAGTAGTGTTAAATCTATTAAAAGTAAATATTTTATAATGGAACCTTCAACATCAAGTATAGTATTTTTTATAGTATTTTTTTTTTTTTAAACATGCTTAAATATTTTTAATAATTTGTTTTAAAAAAAGGTCCAAAATTGGAATAATTTCCGTATTTAATGGACCACAAGTATTAAGTTAATAAGAGTTGGAATTTTTTGTTTCAATTTTTGTGTAAATGCTCTCTTATATTCTCTCTTTTAAATACAGTCTTAAATTAATTCAAACATACTCATAGAGAAAAGTGTTTATTTACCCAAAAGGATCTTCGTATATTCATAACACTCATATTGATTCGCTGCTTTTGTGAATGGTAAGAGCTTACAGAATATGCAATTAATTACATAAATTTTGTAACAAAACACTTGCTGTGATGAATCATGTAATGACAGTTTTCGTTTAGTTTATGCATAGTGATCAGGGACCGTAACGGTTATAAGTGATATCAAAAAAGTTATTTTATAACAGTTATTTTGTGACTTTAAAAATAAAAATCCATCTAAAACAGTTATTACTCAAAGTAAAAATAAAAGTTCGAATGAAACTGTTAAAAATGCCGTCATAAAAAAAACTCATTTGAAGAGTTTTATTTTTTCCGCCACAAAAAAAAACTCAATTGAATAGTTTTATTTTTTCCGTCATAAAATAAAAGTTATTTGAGGAGTTTTATTTTTTCCGTCAGAAAATAAAACTCATTTTATGAATATTTACATCTAAAGCTTGCCACTGGTCAGATCATTACAATTTGTTCAAATCAAGTGGGATTTTAATTTGTAATTTTTTGATTTTATGACGGCTATTTAAAAGTCTTCTTTTAACAGTTTCATGCGAACTTTTATTTTTACGTTGGAAAATAACTATTAAATGTGCAGTTGAGATCATTTTTGTAATATCATCATAGATTCTGAAAGAGAACGTCAATACGAATCTATTGGTATATAACAATATAGGTCGCTGTTGACTCTAACATAGAGATTTTTTGATTTAAAATTTTCTGGAGAACCGTTATTTACGGTCCCTGAGAAAAATTGAATTTTTTGAGATAAATTATCGTTTATTTCATAATAAAGAGGAAGGTCTGGCTTTCATAATGAAAAACAACATCAGCCAAACGGCCACCACGACCCCGTTTATAGGAACACATCCTTTTCATGAAATTTTCCATAACCAAATCGCAAAGTGGCTATGTCCTTGATAGCCTCACCAATTCTATCTTTTAGGTCTTGAATCGACGCTGGGCTGTTGGCGTATACCTTTTCTTTCACATAGCCCCAAAGGAAGAAGTCGCAAGGTGTTAAATCACAAGATCTCGGTGGCCAATTGTGATCACCTCTTCGAGATATAACACGGTCCGGAAACTTTTCCCATAAAAGAGCAATGGTTTCGTTGCTTGTGTGGCACGTAGCGCCGTCTTGTTGAAAGCAAACTTTGTCCATAACAATATCATCCAACTCCGACCATAAGAAATCATTAATAATCTCTCGATAGCGCATGGAACAAGGAATGGACAAACCTGGGTTTTCTTCAACACTTTGCAGCAATATTCTCAGTTGTTCTTGAGCGACGTGCACGGGTTTTATTCTTCACATCACTAACTTGTCCCAACGGCTCGAATTTTTCCACCAATTTCTGTATTGCGGTCCGACAAGTTGCTTCACGACGACCCAAAAATGCTTTAGTTTTGCGAACTGTGACTGCAAGATTCTCATCATTTTTGTAGTGAATTTTAAAAATTTCAATGCGTTGTTGACGATACACCGTTCCACTTTTAGTAATGGCGTAGTTTCTACTTGTCAAATGTCAAAGAATAAAAGCTTCAAAAATTACAGCTACCGAAATACCGGGTGATTCAAAATAACACCTTTTGTTTTAATATATTTTTTTATTAAAAAGGTAAAAGGAGAACAAAAATTCCCCAAAAATTCTTACATTTTTTATTTTTTTCTGATTAATTTTTACATTAACTGAATTTAGTGAATGCAAAAACTGAATAGAAATAGGAATACATATTATCAATTTATTCTTTAAATTTATTTTGATTTCAAAGTTACAGCAAAAATTGTGGATCATGTTTTTTCCGAAAAACAAAAAACGCATAAAATGTTAAAAAAAATTGTTCTTCCATTTTTCTTCAAAGTTGTGTTTTTATGTATTTATGATTATTCATTACTAAAAAATTATAATATTCTCTTTTGTGAGTTTTTGAAAAAATTTACAAAATTATGTAAAAAACAAAAATTGAATTTTAAATAAAATTTATACTAATATAAATACATATAATAAATTTATTATTTGAACTTTTTAACAGCACATTAAGTATGCTTGAATTTCGGATTTTGTTCATTAATTTATCGTTTTTCGTTCCACAGCTACAGCATAAATTGTGAACAAAGGTCTTTTTTTAAAAAAAAAAAAAAAAACAATAATGCGGTTTTATGTGTTTATAATAACTCATCAATAATAAAATACAATCTTTTAAAATTACGGCTTCTATGAATTAATCGCCACTTTGGGTATCAAAGAACCCACAATGCGATGGCGGTAAAAAGGGCTACACTGCTCTTAAAGTTCAGACAGTTAGTTCTTTATAAAGTTATAATGTATTAAAAGATAACATTACTTTAAATTTTTTAAAAGAGCTTCTCGTGCATAATCTTTTTGCTACGCTGAACAATTTGATGAGGACAGATATCATATAAATGAAGAAACTCTTGTAAGTTTCAAAGCATATTTTTATTATTTTTTAATTCAAAGATTTTGTTGTATGGTCTACGGGTAGTGTGTATGATTTTTTGTTGTCTTTCGAAAAATTAAAGAAATACCAGCTATCTGAGTTAGGTTTCTATGGGTGCCCCGATAGACTACACGATAGTGTGCTGGACTATCAATCTGGGGGTTGCAGGTTCGATTCCCGCCAGAGACTCTGGGTGTATCTGCAGACAAGCAAAACGCTTCGCAGTTTGTGTTTGTTTTATAAAAAAAAAGAAAGTATAGGTTAATAAAAAAATGCTTATGCAATAATGTCCTTAACTGCAAAAAACTGTTTCAAACTACCAGACCTTTCGAAATGTTTGTTTACAAAAACCCATTATAGCTATAGAAAATATATATTTTACATACTTTTCCAATTAGTTTTGTAGTCCTTTCTAAGAAAATGCACTCAACATAATAAAAATATATAAAAAATTCTCATTTAAACATATGACTAAAATAAAAAAGAGAATTTTAAATGTCTTAAAATTATTATACTATCTAAATTTTTAATATTTTATTAAAAAAAAAATATATATATATATAATATACTGGCAAGAAAACAAAAGACTAAAGTTATTACAGAACAAAGTAAGTAATTCTAGTAATAAATATTCATTTATGTGCTTCATACACATTTAACAGTACACGAATACTTACTCAGTTACTACCGAAATTTAAACATACATATTTTCATACCCAACAATTCTGAGAGACAGTCCCGAACTGAAGATTTTATTTATTATTTAGGGTGGCAACTAGTTACACAAATAGCTACTTAGTAGTTTTTGTTTTACATGTGTGTTGACCTTACATTGATTACTAATATACTGTATAATAGATGGTCCAAAGTATTCAACGCATTTGATTGATATACTGGTTACATATAGCCAGTTACATTATTAGCTACATAACTGGTTACTAGATTAGCTACGGTGTTAATCGGAAGCAAATTGATCTCAAATTGTCAGTTAAAAGATAGATAGCTTTTAACTGACAACTTGGCAGTTCAGTAATCAAATGCTCGTTGACAAACCTTTCTAAGACTACTCTTGACTATATTACTTCTAGGTGGGTAAATAACTACTGTCTAAAGTGCATTACAAAAGAAACGTTTAAAGTGACTACATTCTAGATTACTTAGAGACACTAAAGTGACAATTGACTCCACCCTTGGTTACCTGGGATGTAAGTATACTTAAGCAAAGATATAATAAACTGTATGAGAATTATATCAATACAATTTGTATAAAATCAGTTTGTATGTATCACTCGCAAAAAAGTACAGTCCAAAAGAAGCGTTTAAAGTGACTACCCTCTAGATTACTTATAGACTCTAAAGTGTCAATTGACTTCACGCTATGTTACCTGGGATGCATAAAGTAACTAATTGACTTATTTCTGCACTACAAAGAGCATATACAAGTCAAACAACTCAAAATAAAGTCGGCCATTGATCAGACATTTCTGACAATTATTGTCTCTAAGGGATACAATGACTATTTTTAAAACTGCTGGGTACTTACATGCATATGTATAAACGAACAAAGATAAAGTCTATTTCTATGAACAAAATCGTCTGCAGAATAGAAGATTTTATAGAAAAAAAACAATAGCTAATATTATGTATGAATATAAAGAAAACAACAAATGGCACAAACAAAAAGGTACTATTTCATGAAAGATTTAACATTTAAATGTGCAGAAAAATATAAATACTTTTATTTTTCTTACTTATTTTACGTGTTGGTTTTTTAGAGTTTTGATAAATAAAACTACTTAAGTAGATGTGAATAAACATAAAGGATTTATTTGTATGTATGCTGAGAGTGGGAGAGTGATAATGTAATAGAGAAAACGTCTCAAATGCCAAAAGTTTAAATGTTAGTAACTACTAGATTAGGTAATTTGGTACTAACTAGAGATTTAACTCTGCCTAGTCGATAAAAGTTCTATTGCGCCAAATCGTTTTGGAAAAATAATGTTGTAGCATGACAATGACGATATCCTAGCAAAAACTTAAATTACAAAATAATCAGTTAAAATGCTAATATAATTACATCACTACTTCTACATACAATGGTATTTTAACTAATTTGCTTACAAATCGGATTTTAAATAAGTTATTACTATTAAACCCATTACATATTGTCTTTAACAAATTTGTCTTCGTTTATTTTATAAAAGATTAAAAAATACAGATTAAATGAAGAAAAAATATGTTAAATAAATTTAGATTATATTTGTAATAATTTTAAAGTTGAATGCATTTTATTTGATTTTGCCACGCCCATCCGCCTACAGAAAATGAAAAATCTGACTTTACAGTGTTACCCGCTAGACTTTTCTGAAGATTCCGTAAAAATGTCATCAAAATCGGTCCAGTCGTTTCAGAGTTCATTCGGAACAAACATCCATTTTTATATATATGGGGCATTTCATGTAAAATGAACCAAATTTTGAAATTGATGTCTTTCGATCGGGATGATCACCAAGGTTAATACTATTGGATAGTAATTCAGATAAAATTTTTCAACAAAATCGATCAAGAATTCTCTAAGTTAGAGGTGGTCAAAATTTTACATTTCGGCAAAACATGGGGCAAATTCTCGCACTCGTTATCTAATGAAATTCGAACGCTTATTAGCTTTGGAGTAAAAACTCGTTCATTATCGAGCACAATCATCATAGCAGAAATATTATAATCTATACATTTTATTCGATATCGAATAAAAAACTTTTAAAAATAAAAAAACTCGCACGTTCGAATAAGTATTCGATTATGTTCGACTGCCGTAATTAGCCATGTGTTTTTTCTCATCCATGAAACTTATTACCTATTGTTTTTAGAAAAATCTGTCCAAAATAGTTTAGATAGCTATTTATTGAATTTTTCAAAAAAAAAAAAATAAAAAAAAATAAAAATTTTGAATTTTTTTCCAAAATCAAAAACTTTTTTTTTTCAAAATGGGCCCTTTTTCTTCTACAAAAAAGAGTTTTATGGACGCTTAGTGGGATGCGAGTGGGACATATATCAAAATACGTGTTTTGTAGATATATAATTTTTTAATTTTTTGCAAAAATGTTCCCTATTTTTGTTGGTCAAAAAAAAGCTTAGGTCTTTTCCTTTAAGAGCTTTTTTGTCACTGATTGGGATGCGAGTGGGATATCTATCGAAATAAATCATAAATTGTATGTCTTGAACTACAAAACATTTGTTTTGATAGATATCTCACTAATCGAC
The DNA here is from genome assembly GCA_942486065.2 of Calliphora vomitoria. NCBI lineage: Eukaryota > Metazoa > Arthropoda > Insecta > Diptera > Calliphoridae > Calliphora > Calliphora vomitoria. The sequence goes on from OW818029.2 coordinate 40,598,014, forward strand.
CAAAACAGGACTTTAAGAAAAAAAAAAAAGTGCCCAATTTGAAAAATGTTTTTGATTTTGTAAAAAACTAAGCGACCCAAATTTTTGATTTTTCCAAATATTCAATAAAAAATTGTTTTTGTATTTTACCTACTCAAACATGTTTAATAAGGACCCTCAATGTATGGAAAAATTGAAAACTCATCTTATTCAAAAACGAAGGGCAGTTTTGTGTGAGATTAGGATAAAAAAAAAAATTGACGGAAGTTTGATCTTGATCGGTTAAAAAATGGCGTGCCGCACGAGGGTTAAAATTCGTGAAAACATTTACAAGGGGAAAAAATTAAATTTTTTCAGTTTTTGTAAAAATGTGTCCATTAAATAATTGCTTTTGCAATTTAATATAATATAATTGAAATGTGTACGTAATTGTCGTTGTAATGAGATGTAAAAGATAGAAATTGGTTAAAAAATGTTTAAGTTATTAAAAATTCCCCACGCCATTAACGTGTTTGAAGTCACTAGAACAAGAAATGTAGGAACAAAATTAACACATTTTGAGAAATATTAAAATAAAAGCTAATTTTTACTTAAAATATATTCATAGTTATTTGTATATGAGTTTTTTTCTTCGTAAAATACCGTTAATCTGTTCACAGTTATGACCAAACAAATTTAATTTTTTAACGACAGTTTCAAAACTACATTTTTAAATTTTTAAAAATTTTTTTAAACAAATTTCAGAAATTTTTGACGATCACTTAGGATTTATTGAGAATATAATTGGGAATAAAAATATGAAAATAATATGTCAATACCTCTTGCGATTTTCGGGAAAAACTAATTTTTTGGCCATTATTTGGCCTCAATTTGACTGTGTTTTTCGTGATTTTAAAAGTTTAGGGTTGTTTGGACCCAAATTGTTTAAATATAAAATATTAAAGTTTTCTGAGATCGTTCACCCATTATATCTTAATACGAACAAAAAAAAAAAATCATGAACTTTCATGCAGATATAAAAACGATGAAACATTATCAACTTGATGGCTTTGTTAATTTTCAAAATTGACACATATGGGGTTCATAACACCCAAATGTTAATTTCGGAAAACAAATGCGACCACAAATTATTGACTTTTGTGCGGATTTCTGCCTAAATTGTATGATTTTAGCCCATGAAACAATTAAATTAGTGCAGAAGATATTTACAGATCGTGTAATCTCTCCTTTCGGTGAGCAGAATTGGAAATCGAGTGATTTAACACCATTGCACAGTGGTCCAAATGCCCAATTTAGCCGGAAAAAAGTAATTTTTTTAAATGTTTCAAAAGCAAATTTTTTGTACGTTAATATGTTGATAAGTGTCTATAGTACATAACGGCATATTTTTCCTCTTTATATAGCTACACTAGCATTGATACATTGCTTCAAAAACAAGTAATTGCTTCTTTGTTAAAAAATTAATATCTCTAGTGACATTTAACAATGCAAGGGAAATTGTCGTCAAAAAATAATAAGAACAATTAAAAAAAAATTGTTGGTGTAATCAATATAACATATGTAAGACTAAAAACTACTGTTAAAATTTTTCAGAAAATATGTATTGTTTAGAAAAAAAGTCCAATTATGTACATGTGTGTTTTAAATGTGAAATTTTTCTTCAATGTCGAAATTCTATTAGAATTTGGAATGGTAGTTTACAGAGTTAAGCTTTATTTTTTATGTTGTCGTCATCTATATAGATGTAGCTTTCGAATCTTTAAAAAATTAGCTGCCACTTTTAGCCTCAACGCTTTTTATTTCATTTAGAGTTTAACATGTCCATTACAAGGAAGGAGCTTTATTTTAATTTTTATAGTTGGCGTGGCATTTCGCCCACTTCAAATTGTTTAATGAAGGGAAGCCTTTAATTACTTTCACACATACAGAAATACGCTGTGAGGATATCAGGAAAATCGGTCCAGCCGTCTCGCCGTCTATAGGGTTCAAACAAACCCAGAAAAAAAATGTACATACAAAAACACACATTCACGCCCAAAAAAAAAAATTTGTTTTTCTCAGATTGTTTATATTGATGAAATCTATACCAAGTTTCATGTCGGTACGGCTTTTCAAAAGCGAGATATGACTTTTTTCCGGCTAGATTGAGCATTTGGACCACTGTGCATTGGATTTATTTTTATTGATGTCAAAGTTCTATGTCAACAAATGAACAACCATCCGTGAATTGAAACAGGAAATTTAAAGCTGCATCATCGAAATTTAATGCTGAATTTCGAAAAACTAGTTAGAGTTGTGAACTTTATTTCAAATTTTGAAATTTTCAGAAGTTAAGCCCTTTTTCTAATATCATACAATTAGAACAACAGATATGAAAATAATATATTTAAATGACTGGGATAGGTTGTAAGTGTTGCAGCAAAACAAATACATAAAGAGGTGTAAGTAGAAAACAAAATGGTTAGTTGTTTGGAAAATGAGTTACGTGTATAAGTTTACATTTCCTTTTCACTTTTGAATAGTAAAATGTTAAATAAAATATTTAAAAAAAAACAAATCATACAAAATATGAAATATGTTTTTATTAAAGAAACTTATAATGGAATGTATGAATGTAGTACGTATGAATTGTTAAAGTAAGCACAAGTAGACAAGTTACTCATGTATTATTGTTGTATTTTTTTTTTTTTTACTTTTATTTTAGTTTTTTTTTTTTCATACATACAAAAGTATTTTGAAATTTTCTCATAGAGGGTTTAAAGGTATACATCATGAATAAATCATGAGTATATTTTATGTGCAATTTTCTTAAAGTAGTTGTTATATTTTCTTACATTCATATAAAATACATAAAATATATTTTCTATTTGTTTGCTGGTTGGTATGGTCCCTCTAAAAATGAAAGCAAAATAATACAAATGAAACAAAATGTTAGAGAGTGGAGAAACAAAAAAATAAACATAAGATGAAAAAAGAACATCAACAATATTGTCATCAACACAAACATTGCTTAAAGCAAACTTATGAATTTTTATATTTGTAATCTAGCGTTTATAGCGCACTGTGTATTGTTATGAAAAAAATGTGATCTGATTTTATTATTTCTATTATATATAAAACCACAACAATATCAATGATAAAATATTATCACACTCACTCAGGTTCTCTCGCATTTTGGTTTAACATTTTTTTTACTTAACCGTTTTGCCTGATTTTTAATGTATATGTTTTTTTACGCACAGGTAAAAGGACATATTTAGCTAAATCAAGTTAGTATTTCATAAGAATCTGAAATATTAACATATATGCAGTACGTAGTCCCAGATTCATATTTCTAATCGTTACACACTCATTCATCGTGACTAAAGGTGAAGAGTAAATGAGCAAAATTAATATTTCAATAATATGGAAGCTAAACCAATTATATACCGATAGACATGAAATTAAGTCGCGTGATTTTATATAAAACTTATTTCCTCTCTTTGTTTGATGAGCATACCAAAATTTGTCAGAGATTTGAAATCGTTACACTGAATTTTGGAATTTGAAATTGTATGTGAGTAATGGACCTTCCTCCATGAAATTCGGTCATGTACATGCAGAACAAATGGTTGTCACAAACATATACTTGTTTACAGTAACAATATATATGATTGATACAATAATGTGAATCGTAAGTTAACCATATTATGTGTACCACAATCATGTAAATAGTTACTCTGACTATAATATTGTTAAAAAACTTTTAAAAATGTGGAAATGGTTACTGTTAACATGCACAACTATATTTGTTCTCTGCATGTTCTTATAAAAGACTCGTTTCAGTAGTGTCTTCAGTTTCGTCTATTATCATGTCTACCTCCGACTCATTAGGACAAAGTTCATCATGGAGCATTCTAGAAAAAGTGTCATTTCCAAATTCTTTAATTTCAGTTTTCGAGCTATACTTCAAAAAACTATTGCTAGAAGGGAATGTTCATGAGTTAAGAAATAAAATTTGTGTGTTCAAAACTATATTTCTATATAAAGTACAAAAAAAAAAAAAACAAATTTCGGTTAAGCGAAACAAATTAGTCGGTTTATTTGTTAATTGAAAATCGAAAATTTTAAATTATTCGAACAGTCAACCGATCAAAATTGAACTGTTAACCGATTAACGGTTTATCGATTGAATACCCTAGTAATTTATACAAGGTGGCGCAAAAGTAAACTTCCGATGTTTTTTGGCTGTAATTAAAAAAAAAATGAAAAATTTTGATTCTTCTAGTGGATTATTTTTATTTGGTCTTTTAATTTTTTTTATATCAAGTCGTGAATATGATGTCATGTAAATGGCCGCTGCCACAGTTGATTGTCATTTGAGCGCTTTTTATGTCATTTTCCATCACTTTGGCCAAAACTTCCGGCGATAGGTCCTCACATTCTTGACGGATATTGTCTTTAAGAGCTGCAAGAGTCTGAGGCTTGTTGACATAAACCCGCGACTTCAAAAAGCCCCACAAAAAGAAGTCTGGAGCGGTCAAATCAGTCGATCTTGCTGGCCAGTGCAAATCGCCAAAACGGGAGATTAGGCGCCCGGGAAATGCATCCTTCAGCATATCAGTTGTGGCACATGAAGTGTGTGCCGTTGCACCGTCCTGTTGGAACCACATGTTTTCCAATCCCAATTCATCAAGTTGCGGCAAAAAGAACTCGTTAATCATTGCTCTGTAGCGCTCACCATTCACAGTAACCGTTTGGCCCGCTACGTCTTTGAAGAAAAAAGGTCCGATGACTCCTCCAGCGAAAACAGCACACCATACAGACTTTGAGCGGGTGTAATGGCTCTTCGTGGGTTACACGCGGATTTTCAGTGCCCCAGAAGCGTAAATTTTGCTTTTTTACGTACCCGCTAAGATGGAAATGGGCCTCATCACTCATGATTATTTTTTATGAAAAATCACCTTCCTCTTGGTGGTGATGCACAGTCTGGACTTTGTACGGAAACATCTTCAAATCTTGTACCAAAATTCGCTGTAAAGACCGTCGACTGATACCCATTTGCGTGGCACGTCGTCTGGTCGATGTCGACGGCGCTTCCATGACATCCTCGGCTACAGCAGCAATATTCTCTGCAGAACGGCTACTCCGAGGTCTGCCACGCCTGGCAGCATCTCATGTTGTGCCAGTCCCTTCGAGGCGAGCGGCTAACCGTCGCAGTGTTTCACCAGTAGGCGTTGGACGGCCAGGAAATCTGAGACGAAATTCACGTTGTGCCAAAGTCACCGACCGATTATTGGTGAAATAAATAGTCAGCAATATTCCGCGTTCTGGAGCAGTCTAGCGTAACATTGTTTATTAACGTGTATTTCGCATGTGTTTACTACACAAATGTCAAAACAGAACTGACATTAGGGGCCAACCGCAAAATTTATATCATTTTCTGATAGGAGGATTACTTTTGCGCCACCTTGTTTATATGAAACATGTTTGTATTGTATTGTTTTTTGATACCAAAGTGTTTAGGAATTTAATACTCGTTTAAGTAATTGTCGGAAGTGGTTCAAGTGTAAAACGCTCGACAGAAAATTTGTATGTGTAATATATTTTTATATGAAACTTATTGTTGAAAAATATCTGCGAATATCTACATAAATCGGTCATTTATGACCAATAAAGTCCTTCTTCAGGAAGAAATTTGTAATGGATTGTTTTTAACAAGTTTCAATAGGCATTCGTCCTTAGGTTAGGTTAGATTTCCAGGCAGCCGCGACGTGAAGAAGAAGAGCAGCTCACGTGGGTCCAGGCAATAGGTCCATTTGTGTTACCTGAATGTATAGTGGCAAAAAGAGAAGGACAGAGTAGATATGAAAAAAGAGAAGGGGACAGTCAGGATTTGGTTAAGATTGAAGAGTGAGAGAAGAGATACGAGAGAGAAAGAGAGAGGAGAGGAGGTTATTATATGGTCACTCCATGGAGATTCCCATATTTGGTCTGGATAGCCAATTACTATTCCTTACAAAGGCATTAATGCACTCAAGCCTCAAATTCGAGAGCTTAGAGAGAATAGTTAGGGAACGATGTCCCAGAAACCTTAAGCGTAGACTTTCCAATGCCGAACAATGACAAAGAAGTTGAAAAATTGTCTCATCCTCCTCTTTGTTTTGACAACTTCTGCAGAAGTCGTTGTAGGGCAAGCCAAGTCTCCTTGCGTGGTTGCCAAAAGTGCAGTGACCGGTAATGACCGTCAACACACTGCTCAATTATGAGCTTGTCAAGCCAAGTAGATACTTTGTTCGTCCACGATTCAGTCGGGGCCATATCATTCTGGTAATAGTACATGTGGGTTTACAACACCATATTATCTGAGCAAGCTCATAGTAGAAGTTACTAATGTGAAGATTGCAATTGGATAACGGAATCCCACATAGGAAGTCTATGTGTCCGTCAGGCAGCATGGCGCCCTTTTTCGCCAATTCATCAGCAAAACAGTTGCCTGAAGTATCTCCGTGTCCACGTACCCAGTTGAGTACGACTGTTGAATGTCTCGCCATCCTGTTTAAGGATGCCCCGTATTCCTGGACCAAATTAGATGTTGTATATACACCTATTAAAGATTTTATTACGGCCTAACTGTCAGTATATATACGAATATCCCTACCTGATATCTTGTTATAACTGAGTCAGTTAGCCGCCCTTTTTATAGCTGATATTTCAGTCTGGATAATGCTACATTCATTTGGAAGTCTAAAAGATAACCTAGTTTTGAATTCCTAAATGTAGACGCCTACGCCAACTCGATCTCCCTTTCTAGAGCCGTCCGTATAGACAGAGAGACCCGTTGTGTCGTGTAGAGGTACATCCGGCTTTCGTCCTTGGGCCCAAAAAAATGTATGGAGCAAATTGTATTGAAATATCTTCAAAATTGCGACGTGTACTTTGTGCACAAGTTTACATGTACTGTGAGCCAGGACAGACCGACTAACATCGTGAAATCTACTCAGAAATTTATTCTGAGTCAATCGGTATACTTTAAGATTGATTGTAGACTAATAACATCAGCGCAAACACAATATACTCTTCCTACTATAATGATGTAGGAAAAATTAATTTTTAACATGAAAATAAACTGAAATATAAACATGGCTATTAGTCGGTAAATATTGGTCCAAATGGAAAAAAGATCTGTGATCACTTATAAAAATCGATTTTTTTATATGAAGATTGAGTAAAAGTGACTAAAATTCGGTGAATAAGTAGTGGTCCAAATAGAGAAGGGACGACAATCGGTGATTTCTTTTATTTTCAATCCAAAATTAATTTTGTATATGAACATTAACTGAAATAGACACGTGGCTATAAGTCGGTAAATAGTATCCCAATTGGAAAAAGGAGGATAATCTGTGATCACTAATATTTGCAGACAAAAATCGATTTTTCAAATGAAAATTAACTGAAACATAAAATTAGGTATAAGTCGTTCAATAGTGATCCAATGGAAATATGACGAGTTTGTAAACAGAATTAAAAGAGTACTATTGTAATAAAGAACATATACAAAAGTACCTAATTTCACGTTTGTAGATTCATAAATATTGTAAATTCAGAAAATGTCATGTGTTCCAAGGAAAAATGTTTGGATTTTACATAGAATCATATGCATAAAATTTCATGTTACTCTGTTCCTCATAATAGAAAATTCAAAAGTTTCAATGGCGAATTTTAAATGCAGCATTTAGTCCATATTTCTGTGTTCTCCCTTCGTGTGTGCTTACTTCGTTTGAGTTCCTAGAAATATTCAAAAGATACCAGGAGATAAAACACCAATACCAAAGTCCCTTTGTGAATTCTCACTTATTCATTTTAATAGAAATATCAAAAAGTACCATGATTCTAGTTTCATTACTTTAAGTTATTCAGAATGTACCATTAGAATAAAGCGAGAGTATCATAAAGTAATCGTGGATTCTAACTTACTCAGTACTATATGTGTTTAATTTATTTGTATAACAACTATTATATAAAACTCAAAAAGTAACGTATAAGGTACTACAAGGTACTATATCATCTCATTTTATGTTGCTTTAATAATTATAAGTAACATATAGCTAATTCCAACTTCACTCAGAAGCATATCAGCTATTAACATATTAAAAAAGTACCATTAGGAGGAAAAGTACCAATTTGTTATTTCTCCAATTTTGCTTTTTTGAAAACTTGACGGTTTGAATTATTAATTTTCTCATGAAAAACATATGTTTTAAAAAAGTACCAAACACATTCGAGTTCATAAATAAAAGACCGTTAGTTAATTTTTTATGACTGAATCAACTAAGGTTTATAATTTTATCCAAATTGGCTCAATATTTTCCAATAAAATATATTTTACACTTTGGGGTAAATTTGGTACTTTTTTCTCCACATTGAGGTTATACAAATTTAAAAAACTAACTTATAGTAATATCATGGGAGTTCATAATAAGATATTCGTATATCTATGTAAATTTGTAGAAAAACATATTTTATGAAAAAAGCATTAAAAGTAGATATAATTTTTATGCTTCAAATGTTAGAATTTCCAAAAAGTACCAAATTTATATTTTTTCATTTTTATAGCTGTAAAGAATGCGATTTAGAATTTATTTCAACGCTTATTGGTTCACCAACACGTAGCTTTTATCCGTTTTGTCACTCAAGAAGAATATTCTTAATTTGAGAAGAATATTCTTAATTTTCAACGAAACTAATTTTTAGAAGAATATTCTAAATTTTAAACGAAACTTGGTTCAGAATAGTTGAAGTTTAAAAGTTGCCTTGAAAATTGTTATTCTTTCTTAACTTTTCCATTTTTTCGTAATCTAAGCCACAGTAAACTGTGTTGTTACAAGTTGATGCTCGTGTTGTTATAAATATTTTCATCTGACAAGATACCTTTATGTTATTCTGTTTTTTTTTTTCACTTTTTAACGAATTTTTTTTTTTTGTATTTTTTAGACAGTTTTTTCTCCTTTATATTTTAAACAATCTTTTTTCGTGTTGCCATTTTATTGTTATTGTTGTTGTTGCTTGCTTGTTTTATTGTACAACAACAAGACTTGTCTTTAATCAGTATAAAGTTATCAGATATGTACGGTATCCCTGTCAAATAAACGAACAAAATGGACAGCTGAAGTACATACAACTTGATTCAACAACAAGCAACAACTTGCTTGTTACAAGTGCGATATGAAAAAAACAAAATGAGCGAAAAAAAAAACTAGAAAAAAAAAAAAATAATCCAAAATTCTTATTTAGATTGAATTTGTTTAAGGCATGAACTAAAAGAGAAACAAAAATACAATTTTTTGTTGTGTTGTATTTTTTTGACAATATTTTTTTTTTTGTTATTAAAAGCAAGACGAAATTGCACATGTCCAACAAGGGGAAGTTTGATAAGTTTTCAATTACATAAATTTCTCTTTAAAAGTTGACTTTTTTTGTAGTAGCTTGACCTTAATGAAGAGTGTGTTGTTAAAATGATATCTACGAAGAGATTCGTTGGGCTGAGTTCAACGATTTCGGCATTTTAATTGGAAATTCAGTTTCTTAGAAAACCTTCAGTCCAACGAGAAAAATGTTGGTTAAAACTACAGTAAATCCTAATTGATTCGCTGCTCAAAAGGGCGAGATCTTTGTGTGCTAAAGTGCTGAGGCATGAAAAAACTATTCGCGAGTAACACTTCCGAGCCAAAGTTCCTACTCATTTCCGGTGCAGTAAAAGCTTTTGGTCATTCGTTTCACAATTCCTACTCTTTTATAGGATATCCCATCATTCACTGACCCGGTTGATAAAGCCGACCTTTTGGCTGATATACCGGAAAGCAATCAACCACTACCACTGGTTCCTTAACTAGCTGGAAAATTTCCCGTACGTTGGATGTTTGCTAAACTTTTTTTAATGTAACACCAATTCCTAAAAAGGGGAGCGGCTAATAACCCTGAAAATTATCGCCCAATATCATGTTATGCTCTTTCCAAAATTAACTACCATCTTATTAAGTATTTAGAAACCAATCTACTTCAGCTACAGGCGGTATGACTTTCGTAGAGAACGCTCTACGGGAGACTGGCTAGCCTTCCTATTTGCTTTTGGTGTCGGTAATGACTATATCGAGCTTTCTCAGAAATCGCTCTATACGAGTTGTTGTAGATGGGTTCTCATAAAATCAAGATTAATTCAGAGGTACCGCAAGGCTCCGTTCTTTCTCCTACTCTATTCCTAATTTTTCTAAATGACCTTCTAAATCAAACTTCCAAACCCTATCTATTCTATCTATGGGTGGTGTACATATTAAAGAATCAGAAGATCTTGATATTCTAGGCATGAGAATTCAGTGTGATGTTCGCTGGACAAAACACATTTTTCAAGTGTCGAAAGAAGCATTCAAGTGCCTCGGTTTTCTAAGACGGTGTAAGAATTCTTCACTTTATCTGATCTCCTTACTATTTACACCACTTATATCCGACCCAAAATGAAATACAACTGTTATCTTTGGCCGGTTCTTCGAAGTCTATTTTGGAGTTGCTTGACCGCGTACAGGAGAGGGCGAAGGTGCTTATCGGTGACAATAGGGTATCCAGCTCTATTGATTCTCTGGAGCATCGTCGCAATGTGGGTTGTGTTTCACTGTTCTATAGATACAACAATGGAATGTGTTCTGATGAAATTGGGGAACTCGTTTCCGAAACCCTTAGTTTCTTACAAAATACGCGTTCATCATCGGGGGATCACCCATTCGTGGTCGATTGGTCAGTGGATCGCACAACACACTACAGAGAAAATTAATTTTTTAGCCGTACCGTCCGTATGTGGAATAAGCTTCCTTATTCCACCGTCGATATTTCCTGTCCCTTTCAACGCAGGAAAATTCAAATCAAATGTCCACAAACACTACTCCCTCTATACTCCTTCCAATAACCTATTTTCCTAGTTCCAACACAATGCATTGCATGAGTAGGGGTCATCCCCAGAGAGCTGGTCCAAGCTAAAAAAAAATTGTGTGGTTCCATTCAACGTTTCGGCGAAAGAAAGGAGTTCGATAGGGCATGGTGCGCTTTTAGCTAAACTTATTGCTTTTGGTGTCGATAACAACTTCTCTCGATTTATATCCAGCTGTCTCAGAGATCGCACTATACGAGTTGTTGTAGATGGAATTTCATGAAACCAGTTCAAAATCAGTTCAGGGGAACCGCAAGATTCCGTCCTTCTAAACAACCTTATACGTCAAACTTCCAGATAAAAGCAACATTTACCATTCATATTCAGTCAGTTATAGATCAAGCCTGTCGGAGATTGGGGCAATGAGGCAAAAAATGAATGTTGCGCTTAATCAAGATCAGGTGACCATCACTGAATGGGGTTGAGCGAATAGAGTCAGATATGAATGCACGCAAGACTCAATGAGGTATGTTAACACATAAACGCACGGTAGATCATTTTGCTTCATCTGTTTTTATGAGTAGCTTAAATATTAAAGAATCAGAAGCTCTTGCTGTTCTAGGCATGAGTATTCAGTGTGATGTGCCTTGGTTTTCTAAAACGGTGTAGGAAATGTTTTGCTCCATCTGGTCTCCTTACTATTTACACCACTTATATTTGACCCAAAATTGAATACAACTCATATGTATGTGCCGGTGCTTCGAAGTCTATTTTGGAGTTACTCAACCGCGTACAGGAGAGGGCGAAGGTACTAATCGATGACAGTAAGTTATCCAGCTTTATTGACTCACTGGAAAATCGTCGCAATAAGGGTTGCGTTTCACTGTTCTACTGATACGATAATGGAATGTGCTCTGCAGAAACAAGGGAACTTGTTCCCTTGTTCATCAATTCGTGGCCGACGTGGCGAAAATCGCTCTTTAGCCGTACAGTTGGAAAATTCAAATCACATGTCCACGCATACTACTCCCTCTATCCTCTCTTCCATAAACTATTTACCAAGTTATATACAGACAAAAAATTAACAATTACTTTTTCAAAATAATGTTTAACATAATTAAATAATCAAATCAATAGACTTTATCATTGATCATTTTACAAATTTAACAATTAAATTGAAAAGTTAAAATTTCATTTTGTTCTTCCTTATTCTTATAACATTCTCATAGCTAATAAACCACCACAATCAATCAAAATCTTTATTTCAAATGCCACAGTGACAAATTTAAATTAAACATAAATCTTAAAAATAATTTAAACTTGTATTAACATCATATTGTCAAAACTAATGTTTAACACCAGACAAAGTTCATATCAATCTCAAGTAGTTGAATAAAAAAAAAAAAACAACAAAATGAAAAAAAAATCTGTTTTTTATGGTCTATACACTAAACAAATGTCTAAAATAAAAGTTGCTTAAGTGCAACATAAATAATAGAGATGTTGTATGAAGTAATAAAAAATATAAAAAAAACACACTCGTATTGGTCAAACTGAAATTGACAGCGGGCAAGAGGGGTTTATTTTGGCAGATTCATTCATACATACGCGTATGTATGAAAGATTGAATCATGTTATTTTTAGATATCATCTTTCAAGGATATCAATACAAATACTTATACTGTATGTAAAGAAAATCATTATTGGGTAAGGGCTTTCTATAATGATGGAATCCCAAAATGGACAGACATTAGCTATTTTCGATCAGCTCCGATTTTATTGAAATTTCATATATTCAAAGTACAATCTGTATTAATAAGCTAAAGCAGAAGTGCAAATTATATACAAAATTATAGACTTGTTAATGTATTCTAATGTTGTAATGCTTATCTGGTAAGAAAATAAAGAAAAAAATTTATTAACCCTGCTGTTAGGTTAAGGCCACTTGGTCCAATTTTTTAATTGTTTCCTTTGTAATTTTTGAACGGTGATATATACTGACCTAGTTTTTTAGTTCACGTGGTCTTTTTACAAACCAATGCTATATACAAAAATTCAAGGATCTGACTTAAAACAGGATTGAGAAAAATAAAAAAATACGAATCTTAGGTTAAAGGACCATTTGGTCCATTGTATATTTTTTAATTTTTTTACATTTATTAACAAAAAAAAGTATTTATTTGTTTGTTTTATATGTTTACTGAAATATAACCAACTTCCGAATCTGAAATATCGGAGCCACTTTCTGCATTGAGCAGTTCTTGTTCTTCATCTTCGTTCAAGTTTGCCATGTCGTAAGTAAAATACATCTCTTTTATTAAAAAACCAAGCATTTGCAAATATTTAAGTTTCTTTACAACAAAAATCAAAAAACGGGAATCCCACAATTATCTATTATATATTTAATATATTTTGATTAAAAAAAAAATAAAAAGTGGAATCCCACACTTGTTTTTTACATAAGCTGTTTATGTGGACCAAATGGTCCATTAACCCAACATTCGTTAGTTTTTTCTAACCTAACAGCAGTGTTAAGAAAATTACAATTATAAAACTTAAATATAAAATGTTATCTACTTACCGTTTTTAATGTCGATCATTTTGTTGTTGTTAAATTTGCGAAATAATTTTCGATGCTAATTTGATGACTTTTTGCACTTGATTGATCATAGCTGACAAACGACTTGTTAGAATATATTCGAAGGTATAAAGAAAATGTAAAAAGTGTTGTCTAAAGACAGTTTTCACTATCTTGAAGCGAAAAAATGTTTAATACAGCACTGGGGCCCAAAAATCGAAGACCGCCTTGAGGTGGCCTTACCGGTTAGAGGGTTAACATTATTGACTAACTAATAAATTGTATGTATAATCAGAAGGGTTACTGTTTATCAAATATCGATTTCAATTGTACTCATCCACTAAATTGAAAGTTTTTTTTTTTTTTTAAATTTACAGAGTGTAAAGTAAGGGATTCCCATTGCTTGTAAAACCGGTAATATATAATTTAGAATTGAGTGATATAACGTGTTAATATTATAGTATCATTGAGCATTTCAATACCAAAATCTATAGTTTCGTAGGTAATGTGCAGAATATTTGAAATTTAATACTTACCAATGTTCACTATATAATATCTGTTAACCTATCGATGATGTTGCACTAGAGAGGATTTGGAATGCAATGAGGACTGGTCAAATATCCAATTACTTGGCTAGAAAAAAGCACCAACAATATGGCACTAACAAAAACAGAAAACAATTTGTTTTATTTGTTGTTCAAATATTATGTGATCTGTACGTATCACTTTCCTTTTTTATTATTAATATTTTCAATTTGATTTTGGGGTTTTACAATTTAATTTAAATACAATTTATAATTTCAAAATTTAAGTTCAAAAAACACAAATTTACAATTCTAGGTATCAAAAGCTATGGCAACGATTCGCCAAATTACAACAACAAACATTTTATATTACTAAAAACTAGGAAAATAAGTAAACAGATAATATCTGATGACATTATCGCTTCCAGTTGTCGTCTGTCATCATAGCCAAGCCAAGGATGGGAGTACCAACACCATGCATTCAAACTTGAACAATATGCATCGTAAATGCTTTTTAGAAAACATATACTGTAAAATATCTGGGTATTATCAGGGACTTTAAATTTTCATGGAAACTGAATACTCAACACAGGGTTAAGACGGCAACAGTGGCCTACTACACCTGTCTTAAGCTGTTTGGCAAAAAATGGCTTTAATAATTAACTGGATGTATACTTATGGATATCTTGTATGGTTGACTGCAACTAGAAGAAACTATGTTGTAGACTAACTATATAAAGTCGAGAGATCAGGTAAATATCGGACCGTTTGGTTAGGGTGAGGTGAAGTAATTATGTGACAATGTACTATAAAATCAAAGCTGTTATCTCTTTCTACATTTGCAGAGACACTGACATTCTTTGTTCATATGCTGACTCAAGCATGACATCTAGAGCACTAAATAATTATGTTAGACGTGTGGAGACGTAGTTGGAAAACTGGAGAATACGTGTAAGAAGATAAAACTGTCCACCTATCACACTTAACAACTTGAACATCCCCTGTCTGACCATGTCACACACCCTGGAATTCACATTTTTAGACGCTACATAGACACCAATAGGATACATATGAGACTAAAGTCTTATAATCTGCACTGGCTAATCAACGGACAGTCTAAATTAAACCCTGACTGCAAAGTCATCCAATATAAGACTTTTTTCAAATGAATTTCTACATATGGAATCCAATTATTGGGAATGAAAAGTAATACCAGTATTGGTCTTATTCAGAGGGTCAATCCAAAGCTCTTAGGACCATGACGGGAGCACCATGGTATATAAGAAAAGAAAACATCCATAGAGACTTAGAAATGCCATTGGTTAAAGTTGTGTTTAAAAAAATGTTTAATAAATACATCTCGAAATTGCAACACCATTCGAACGCAGAAAAAATATTTCAATATTTTTTAACAATATTATAGTTACAGTAATATAAATATGATTGTGGTAACTATAATATGGTTAATTTACGATTCACATGATTGTATCTTGATTTTTACAAGTTTTTTAACAATATTATACTATTTTTATGACTATGGTAACTATAATATGGTTAACGCATGGTTACAGTAAACAAGTGTATGTTTGTGACAACCATTTGTATGATGAATAATTTTATCATAATATGTTGTTCTCACATTATGATATCCATAAGCCGAGAGCAACATAATATGGTAAGTCCTTCATCATATAAATGCTTGTCACAAACATATACTTGTTTACTGTTACCATATGTTAACCATATTATATTTACCACAGTCATATAAATAGTTACTGTAACTATAATATTGTTAAAAAACTTGTAAAAATGTTGAAATGGTTACAGTAAACATGCACAATTATATTTTTATTTCTTCGTGAGGCTACTCACTAGAACTCAAACAACGCTTCGTGAGAGCTGCCCTATAACCCTACTTATCTGAGGCGAATTTGTCCATCATGACTTTTCATTTAGTTATAACATTTGAATACATATTGTAAGGTCTAGGAAGTAAAAGCGGACAGAAAACAACAATTTTCACATTTCTGATTCGAACGAAATTTACCACAGTTATCAAAAAAAAAAAAATTAAAAAATTTCAGAATTTAAATGAAATATAAAAACTATTTTTAATTGGATTTCTTTTGGATTCTTTGACGAAAAAATAAGAGATTTTTTCTCCGCCCCAAAAAAACATTGTTAGCATGTGAGTTTGTCCCATCTGTTTTTCATGCTTTGACTACATCTATTTGTACGTTTTTTGGTCATTCTTTTAGTTTCATGTTTTTCTTGATGTGTGAACAGTAAGTACTGAACAGTGTCGATCAAAAGTGAAACAAAATTTTTGGTGAAACTTATTGTAGAACTTGCAAAAGAAATATGGAATCCTCAGTAGTTTTAGTCATTTAAGCATTCATTACTTTCACTAAGTATAAGTATATGGTACATATGATGTGGTTTTCAGAAAAGCTTCATATTTTACTAGCTTATTTCAAAGATCTTTAAAGCAGAGGCGAAGCAGCATAATTCGGTAGCAACTGTATTTACAGCTCTACACATGGACATGTAGTATATTTTAGGAACGGAGAACACAAACAAAAAACCTTAAACAAATATTTTCTTTAATTTTTTGTTTGTTTCGTTCAAAAAATAAAAAGGACCTACATTTATTTTCTATAGAAACAACATGCTTTTTGGTTTAACATTTTTCTGATAGTTTTACTTTTGTTGCACTTACAAAATAATATCTGTGTTGTTGTTGATGTCATTGCTGATGTCGATGTTGATTTCTTTTTTTTCGTTTGTATTTGTAATGCAGTTGTAAGTGTATTTCTTTTTTGCAACAAAAAAAATAAAACAACACAAACGAAAAATTTACAAATCCAATATTTATATGTATGTTTGTGCCCTCGTAGATTTTCGTATCCTTAAAAAATGTGTACGTATGTTTTTTGTTGGTCTGTGTACATGTGTCTTAATGGCCTTGGGGGCTCTGTGATTCGTAAGTGAATTCATATTTCATATTCACTCATTCCGTTGTAGATGATTCTGTCTACTTTTTTTTTTTTAAATACAATTTTCTTTTTTGTTCTTCTTGTTGTTGCCATTACTTTCTTTTTGTGTGTGTTATTTTAGCTTTTGAAAAGTGCAAAAAAGGTATATTTTACGTCCATTCGATTCACAAAGAGAATAAAGTGTATTAAAGGGGTACTTGTTAGTGGATGTTGTAGTTTATACATTCCAAAATATTTTTTTTTTTGTTGATACTCGTAGTGTCATTGTTAAGTGGGCATTGGAACAGAACATGAAAGGAATATATTCTTGCCAAAAGCTTTCCTTACCCAATAACGATTTAAAATGCTTATATTTGATACTTTACTACTTTCACAATAGCATTTTAGCTCATTTAATACGGTGATGCCAAGTGGAGTTACAACAGGTTGTTAGAAGCACAAAACTAATTACAAGTAAAGATTTTAAGAATTCATTGGTGATAGGAACTCAAATAAACCATTATCAGTAAAAACTGAATGTGTCCATTCAAACGGTTACTAAATAACCAGCTAATAAGGACTGAGATTGAAAAAAGTTTAACACACATATATGTAAATAAAAATGAAACCACTAAACTTACAGTTTTGAATCTTTTTTTATTTGATTGAAATTATTGTTACAATTTACAAAAAAAAAAAAAAATATTTTTATAGTTCTAATCACTAATGATGAAATTTTGAACCTTTTTCGAAAACCCTTCCATTATGGTTTTTATATTGCTTTATGTCACTTTGTTCGAACAGGTTGTCCATCTCCTTTTAAAATCTACCACACTTTTGGACACCTTTTTTGTGCTCTTCAATTCCCTTTTAACAAGAGCCCAATATATCTCCACAGGACCTAGCTCCAGGCAGTTTGGAGAATTTGCCTCTCTTGGTACAAATACCACATTATTGTTCTTTTACCACTCAAGACCTTTCTTACCATAGTGACAGGGTGTCAAATCAGGCCAAAAATAAGTGGACACACTAAGAAGTCTTATGAATGGAATCATCCTTTTTTGTAAACATTCCTTGATGTAAATTTCGGTATTTATAGAGCCCTTTGTAACAAATGTTTGGCTTTTTTGTCGTAACTGCATATTGCTTGCCTTACCAAGAACATTTTGGGAAATTTTGTCTGCTTTTGGGTCCTAAACTTTTCTTCAGCATTCCCTCGAGCATCAGCAACATAAAATTTTTGACCAGGAAGTTGCGAAAAATCTGCCAGAACATACGCTTCGTCATCCATTGTGCAGCTGGAATATCTTTTTTATAAAATTTGACTTCAATTTCCGTGCTCTGCCTTTGGCCTCTAAATTTTTAGCAGAGTTCCTGTTAGGAACTTTTCGAGCCTTGTATGCTTTTTAACCTGCATGAGCTTTAACTTTTCGTACCAAATAGTCCGAGTACTGACCTAACCGGGCTGCTTTCCTACCGAATGTGTTGGGAACTCTTTAGAAAATGCTTTCTATATTTTTGGCTTTAGAAACATCATGTGGACCATTCCTTCTACCTGACCAGGTTTTATATCAACGGACAACATTGTCCGAAACAGTTTGACGGCAGACCTTTTATTGTTTGGCCAACTTTTTGTAGGACCAAGTTGGGTTTTTTTTTTAAATATTTAATAATTTTAGTACGCACTTTTTTCTGGTCACTCATTTAAATCAGATTAACAACAAATGAATATAATTGACATTAAACATAATAACTGACATGCTTTACAAAGGTAACTTGATAAAAAAAAATAAAATATTACTTGGGTTAAAAGAGTTAATGAAAAACGTGTGTTAAGAATTTTTGGATCTCAGTCCTTACTTGTTATAATTTGTGACTATTCAGGACAAGTCAGTTTTATTTTTTGAGCAGACCCTGATTGGTAATTCATTCCTAGAAACGCTTTAATTTCATTGAGAGCAATAGCAAAAGATCTTCCGTGCTGCTCCGCGTACCTGATACACTCAAGTATTATTATGTCACTTATTAGCATATCCAGCTTGGTAACATCCAAAAAAATCTCTATTAGGGTCAACATATCGAATTCATAGAATACATGAGGTACATAAGAGCGTTTTCTCCATCTGAATATAAGTTCCAATTCCAGTGAAGTGTCCTGACGTGTATCCAAAGCTACATTAATTTCATCTGGATCGTTTTCAATATCCTCTTCAATGAATTTTTTATCCTCTTCATCAGAAAGTAGTTCATCTTCTCATCATCTAAAAAGCAATAGTAGCACTAAAAATGTCACTTGTAGTCCATAGGGACAAATACTTCCCATGGAATTCATGTGCAATTTCAAAGTACATTTTTAACTCTTTCATTTTTTAATACCTTTTTTACACTTCTATACTCACTTAATATTATGCATCAACCGCCAAAATCAGAAAAAATAATAAAATAGCAATGCAATAAAGGAAAACTGTAAAGGACTCAGCACAAGAAAATTTTGGGATTCCCCGTCAAGGATTTGGCACTTCATTTATTCAATTCTGTAAACTTTAGCAACTTTTACATAATATAAGTCAACTTTATTTTACATTATTAAAGCAAAAAAATGTATGTTTAGTACTAAAAATATGTTTTAATTATTAACTGAATATATGGGGAAAAATGTTTCCCATTGTCGTCAAAGGGTTAATATGTAGATTATTGTTAAGGATAATCTATAAACCGTTAGGGATACTGGTAAAGCCGTCCATAACCTAACCACAATTGAACTAGGCTTCTTATGAAGCTAATTATTCTGTTTATTGTGAGATCAGACATCAAAGCTCCTCCGATGTACTTCACTCAGCATTACCCTAACATAGGGGAATCCCAATCAAGTGCACGCAGAAACAAAAATATAGTTGTGGATGTTTACTGTAACTATTTCAACATTTGTGCATGTTTACTGTAACCATTTCAAAATTATTAACAATATTATAGTCACATTAACTACATATATGATTATGGTAACAATAATATTTTTAATTTACGATTCACATGATTGTATCAACCATAAATATGGTTAAAGTAAACATGTATATGTTTGTGACAACCATTTATATGATGAATAATTTTATCATATATATGGTTGTCACAACTAAATTTTTTTTTCTGCGTGTAGAGTCGAAAGACCAAGGAAGGACTACGTTTTGAAAAGATGTAGTATCATTTACACTGTAATGTATGCTAAAATGTTGAAGTTATTAGACCCAGTAGGTCATTACGTCTAGACCCAAATACCTATTAAGGTTGTTTAATGTGCATTTTTGCACTGAAGGCTGGGCATTTGCAGAGAAGGTGGAAAATCATTTCCTCTTTTTCCATATTCTTTCAGCTACGACAATGGTCGTTAAAGCGGAGTATAAGGCGACTTGCAGGCTTGTGTGACATCCTCTGAGGTACAGTGCTAAATGTCGAATATCTGGATCCTCCCTATAGCATTCTCTGAAACGGTGACAGAGTATGGACCCGGTCCTATATATGCTCATGATATGGCACCTATTTCTCAGTAACAATCATAATGTCAACGAGTGCCTTTTAGATATATAATAAAATAATAATCTACACTCGAGACCCTATATCAGGAGAAGATAAGTCCCCATAAGTAGCCCTCTGGCTATCCGACTTCACAATGATCCCCAAATCCCAAATGAGGCTTTCATATACCTAAACCTGAAATGATATATATAGGCCAGGACCTTATGGCCCAGTAATAGAAACAATTAAATGTAATAAAATTAAATGAATTATATAAAAAACAAGTTAGAGTGCTATATTCGGCTATGCCGAATCTTAAATACCCTCCACCTAAATTAGATGAAAATTATAGAATTTACATTGGTATAAACACTCTAATATCCATATTCAGTGTTTGTTATTGGGACTTAGCTCCGATTATGAAGATTAGTAGAATGTTAATGTAATACAGTAGTTTTCGCTTATAGTCTACAAATACAGCTGCACAATTTTTGTGGACTATAAGCGAATTAGGATTATAACCGAATTTCTTTTTAAGCCACTTTATGGATTATAGATGAATCCTGATATAATACACATTTTGGACTATATACAAATTATGTACCTTCTTCAAAAAAAACACTTTTTTAAACAAAATAAAAGTTTATTTAAAATATAGTAGTATATATATATATTATATATTGTTAGAAAAACTAGTTTACGCAGAAGATATTTTATTTCAAATGTATAAAAATGTTATCTAATTCAGCAATTTATAATTGAAATAACTACATATTCCTTCTATTTTCAACAGAGTCTATAATTTTATAATAGGAATAAAATGTACTGTTTAACAATTTATATACTTAATAATTGGTTAACATTACCGATTGGCTCAACATATTCAGCACAAGTGAAGTAAAAGAGTATAAAAAAGTCAAACAAATATATTTAGTCAAACTTCAAAAGTATATTTTTGTTCTGTTCTACTGAATTTTCCAAATGTGAGCCTTATATATAATTATGAACCCATAGTCACCAAATCTACTTGAAACTTATATATGTTACATTTTTTACCGATATGATATATGCGTTAATGTATTTTTCGGATGTGCGACTTATTTGGAAGATATAATTAAATATTTTAACGTAATTTCTATGTATTTGAGGCCCATTATGCTTGATATTTTTCTCCATAACATTATTTACAAGAGTTTTATGGATATTATTGTGATTATCGGAAATGGAGCTAATATTGGTGCTATGGTCAACTATGGATAGATATTCAGAAAACCCAGTAGTATAATGTTTGGATATAATATATTGCTCTGTATACAATTTTAGTTTGATATTGATATATTTAAAATATTTATAGAGGTTAATGTGTTTTTCGGAAGTGGTCCAACGCTATGAGCTATGACCAATTATCGGGCGATCTTCATAAAATTCAACACATCGATTTTCGTATATATGGGAAATATTTATTTGAAATTTTAACCAGATAGAAGCTTTTATAAGAGATTTATTAGTATTTAAGTAATTTTCGGAAATGGACCTTATATGGGAGCTATGGTCAAATATGAACCGATATTCACACAATCTAGAAGTATCATTTGTGAATTAATAATACCGATCTCTGTAAAATTTTAATTCGATAACGATATTTTTCAGATATTTATGAAAATTATTGTGTTTTTTGGAAGTGGTCCTTATATGGGAGCTATAACCAATTATGGGCCGATCTTCAGAAAATTCACTGCAGCGATTTTCATGTGCATGGGGATTATGAAAATTGAATTTCAACCTGATACCGATATATATAAGATATTTAAGTGTATTTAAGTGATTTTCTGAAGTAATTTTTATATGGGGGCTTTGGTCAAATAGTGCCCGACAAAAAAAAAATTGGTCTCGCGATTTTTGTTTGCACGAAACTTAGTTGTGCTGAATTTTGTATGGATTCTGCAATTCTATGGGCATATATACCATAGCACCATATTTCGGGAATAAATTTGTATGGGGGCTACGAGAAATTATGGACCGATTCTTTTCATTTTCAACAGAATTTGTCCTTTTATCATATAAATAATGAGTGCAAAATTTCATGGTATTCTCTGCAATGAATTTACCCAAAGTCACAAAAATCATGTGAAAATTATCAAAATTTTTGGAGGTTGTCTTACATTTTGATCCATAACCCTGGTTCTACCAACTCGATTTTGCTGATTTTTAATACCAAACTGCTCAGAAAAATTATAAATATTTTGGAATACATTTCATTAATTTTGCTTATGTATTTCGAACGTGAGAGTGTTTTAAACAGACAGACAGACGGACAGACATTGCTCAATCGACTTAGAATTTTATAAGGATCAATAATATATATACTTTTTTGGGTCTCAGATGAATATTTCTCAATGTTACACACGGAATGACAAACTTATATATACCCTCTTTCACCACTTGTGGTGGTGGAGGGTATAACAAATGTGTTCATGGGTAGGATATTACTTACTTGTTTACTATTTAATTTCAGATTGTTTCTTTAGATTTCTTATTTACGATTTGATCATTTTTAATTTCTATGGCATAATAAATTATTTTATATCTGGTGTCAGAATTGTAAAAAACAGCAAAGTTAGACCTAAGCTTTCTAATGAAATTTTTGGAATATGAAATTTTATGATTTAAAAAAAACAAACTTTGTTCTTTTAGACAACAGATACAAAAATTGTTTATTATGCCATAGACAATTTTTATATTTAAACATCTATGGGTAAATGAATTACAAAAACTATTTTTTATTTTTAAATTGTTGTTTTGTATATGATGACAAAAAAAAATTTAGACCTTGGCAGAACAGACAATCGGAAAAGTCCAATAGAAATGCCACCCTAATCCACACTCTTTTAATTACGGAGTTATGAGCTCAACAATAGTCAAGGTCTACTGTCTTATAAAATATTAGAAAATCCAACAAATAGTGCTCGATTTCAAAATAAACGGAAGATGCTATGTAGCTTCTATACTACTGAAATTTTAATTAAGTATAGGTCAAGCTATTTCCACTCTAAAGCAGTTATAAATGATAGTGTGACAGTTAAAAAAAATGGTGGTTTATGAGTATGTATGGAATCTGAACATTATGAAAAGACTCTAGGACCTAATTGCTCGACTTTAGCATTATATTGCATAAACTATCCCTAAAGCTATACATTTAACAAAAAAAAAAAAAAAATAAATTTAATAAAATATTTTGCTCCAACTACTAACTCCTATGCATTCAAATCCGATGTCAATTTGTTTTATTTTTCTATTGTTATTGACAAACAATTTAGCTCTTTTTTACTTTGACAAATAAATAAAACGCAAAGTTGCAACGTGATGTTGCGTAATTTAATTCGAAAGCCCGAGGATCCTTTTACCTTTCCTTTAATGCTCTTTTAGTTTCATCTTTCCTTTTTTTTTTTTTTTTGTTTGTTATTTCTTCCACTATTCACTCTGACGTTGTCTTGTTGTTACGTCCGTTGAATAAATAAATTAATGCATGAAATAAAATAAAAATACGTACGCACCGACGTACTACACGAGTACACAGAACATTAAAGTAAAATCCGTTCAGATACTGTTGCTGATAATCGTTTTAAAGTTTTGTTTTGTTTTATTTCTTCTTAGCATTTTAACGTAAATATGATATTTTTGCTGAAGGATATTGTCACAAAGAGATTGTTTGAATCTTATGCGAAGGTAAGAAAAAACGTTACGTCAAATGACAATTACATCTAAAGAATGAATTTCAAAGAAATTATATTTAAAATGCATAGAAAATATGAGAAATCAATGTTGAAATTCAACAAAGAAAATATAAATATCACAGAAACTAATATGTTTATTTGGTAATGGCAGATTTTAGTTTTAAATTGAAATTTAAGTTAATAAATTAACAAGCTTAAGAATAACTTATTGTAATTTTATTAGTTCTTGTTTCACGCGATATTTTTTTGGAAATATATTTTTCATTTATGTTTGGATATTTTTTAGGTTTATATTTGACAATTTTTCTTACTAATCCTTGCATTTGGTATTGAAAATGGGCTATATCTGTTCATGATTTCACCTAGAACCCCACAAAAATTTCCCTCCGGAATTATCTTTGAGCAGTCATAAATTTCTTGATTGTCCGACAATCCTTATAAAATGTTGTACAAATTAGTTCGGGCAACATTTGTCACTAGTACTCATACATGGTGAGAAAATGACTCGAACTTTCATAAATCCCTTATAATAATTAATATCATATCATATTAACTGAAATATTTACAAACTAAATATTTCTTCGTTTAACCTTCGCTTTCATAGTATTTACCGAGGTAGATATTTTGATCTTCAGTTGTTAATAACTTACAAGTTTTTATCTACTTTAAAATTGCTTTCAGCTCAGTTATCAAAATTTGCCCACTTTTTAGAAAATAAACAAATAATCAATTTTAACGTAAGATTATGTTAGTTTTTTTTATATTTTTTGTTTTTGTGTATACGCCTTTATAAATATATACCGTGGTAGATACATTCAATTTCATGTTAATTTATATTGGTTTAACGCATTTTCTTCGTAAGCCGTATTTTTCTGAACTTGAGTCCTTATAGCATTTTTGGCACTTCGTTTGTATAAGGCAATGGTGAGCACATATTAGTTTTTTACATTTAATATATTCTTTGCGAGTAGATCTCTTTCTTTTATACTCTCTGTAGCAACCATCCTTTTGATTTAGTTTATACTGTCATCAAAAATTGTTCAAACGCTTATCTAAAATACATTCCATTGCAGTTTTGATAAACAAGTTACTAATTACCATCGGGTTTTCGGCTCGAGATTTTATTTTTGGATGCAAAGATTTGTACCCAAGGAGTTCAAGAATAATCTACGTTCAGATGTTTTAACTGTACTTTGTATGTTGTTGCTGTCATACATAATGTAAGCTGCTAGATCTGAAGTATCGAATAAATTAAAAACATCACCACAGTCCATCGCACAGTGGACCAAATGCGCAATCTAGCACGCAAGAGGGTTTAAATCGACTTTGAAAGCACTTAGAAATCAGAAATTTGGAATTTGACTCGAAAATTAAATGATCTAAGCAATGTGGGTGATATTTAAAGGGGCGTGGCACTAATTATAATAAAATACAATGTGTGAAAATAAACTTTTTTATTACCTTTTTATTTATATTAAATAGAAAAATAAAAATACACATAACTTATTATTTTACTTCTTTGACTATGTACATATGTTTAAATAAAAAAATTAACATTTCATTTAGTTTAAAAAAAGAGTTATTTAGAAAATATACATATATAAACATTATAAAAATAAAATACTTTTCATTTCAACTTTATAAAAAAATACTTTGCATTTAGTTTTCCAAAGAGTTTACTTATTATCAGGGGTATACGGTATAGGCATTTCAGGTGGATCAAAAATTTGTTTTTTAATTTTGTTTGCTCTCGCGGAGAGGCAGCCAATTCCTTCAACATTTTCGCAGCATCTCTTTTTCCAGATTTATATAAACCAACTTTTGCTGCATTAACCAATTCATCACACGACTTACAAGCGAAGAAACATCTAATAGGTGTGCTCTCTTACTTTTTTCAGAATAATCCTTTTTTGGTGCATGAGTAACGGGGACAGATGTTCCAGGAACTTCAGAATTAGTTTCAGAAATTACAAAAACTAAGTCACTATTTAACCACTTTTCATATTTCGCTTCGAATTTTTGCCTCGTTCTATTCACACTTTTCCACTTCTCGCACAGATCATGGACAAATTTATATAAAACTTGCTTCACTTTATTATATTCCACACTTTTTTGTTGTTTGCGTAGCAATAATGGTATCAAATTTATTTTTGTTATCATGAATGTTTACCCAGATATTGAACAATTCGCGTCTCAATATTGACATTTCGACGAATAACAAGGAAAGGGGCAAAAAGTGGCAGCCAATTTTTTTATTATTTTGAACCTTAGGAACTATTCTTTCTAATATATATAAAATAACTACAGAATTAAGCGGGAGTAGTAATTAAAAACTTTAATAAAATTCAAGATTTTTTCGAAAATAACTTCAAAAGAGACATACATTCAATTGAAATTTTCTGGCGAACCACGTGACATATCTGATAGTTAAAAAAATAATAAAAAATTATCAATTACCTTCTCACAATTGTAAAAAAAAACACTTGAAACTAACAACGCGTCTTTACCGAAATTGCAGAAGTTTTTATTTGAAATAATTGCTCATGTTTGACTGCATACAGCGTTGTTAATTTGGTAGGAAACAAAAAATTAAAATTACCGTTAAGCACACTGGGAACATATGAAGCGTAAAAGCGACACAAATTGTATTTTTAACCAATTTCGGGCTAGATTGAGCATTTGGTCCACTGTGCAACGTCTTGTTGATCTTTTGGTTGAGTATTTAGACAAAAATTTTTCCACTGTTTTGCCTCCTTTAGTTTTATTGAAAAATTGAATGATTTCGTGCTTCTGTTTTGTACCCGAAAAAGCTGAATCGCAATGCATAGATGGCAGTAAAACTACTTCTTATAATATAAATTAGATATTTTCATACAAAAATTTGTACATACATTAAAAGCCTTACATAGATTGAATGTATAAAATCATTATTTACCCAGGTAGCTACCATGAGTTCAGATACAAAAATATCTTCATGAAAGCGAAGGTTAAACGAGGGCGTTAAGCTGACTTTTTAATGTGTGTAAATTGTTAAAATTATGAAATTATAAAGTTATTAAAAGTAACATAGATTTTACATTACTTTTTCATGTTCATTATTAATTCTCTTTAATTTTTAATTCAAACAATATTATTTCAATACAGAATAGCTGTTTTGTTTATGTTTGTCACACGAAAATAGATCATGTTCTAATCGAAAAATTGCATATGTATTTCCACATGTATTTTACACATGCAATGTTTCATATGTATCAGACGATGTGTACAACTTTTAGAGATGGAAAATTTGACAGTATTTATTATGTACATTTTTACTAAATATTGCTTTGTGTTGTTGTCAAAGAATTCTTGTTATACTTTGGTCATTAATTTCTCTTGCAAACAATTTTGTTACAAAAAAATTTTATAAATTATTTTTGATTACAATTTTACATAAATTTGCGGCTTATTAATTACAACTAGGTAAATCTAATATGTACCTGTTGCATTTTTAACAAATATTTTCCTACACCCCCGCATACTTTCATATCAAAATATTCTCTCTTTGAAACTGTAGTTCCAGCGCCAAACATTTAACATTAATGTTACACCGTATATCTTAACAGTAATTCTCAAGGGCTTTTTGCTCAATTGGATTTATATTACAAAAACAATGGCTTTCATTCATTTGCACACACTTAAACCCGTTCACACATACGCCAACTCGCACACACACACATCTACATTAAACGGCATCTTCACTGTTAATTTAATCTTCGAGTCATCCACTAGTTGGCGTTAGTGTACGTACTCTTATTCCTAAGTACAATTTCCATGAATTGAATTTCTCCTTTTTCTGTATGTACAGTAGGGTGGCCCTTATTTGGCACTTCAAGGATTTTCGATGCTCCCAAGGTCTAAATTGTTCTGTCATCTAAAAAATAAATTCTGAAAATTTTAGCAAAATCCGATCATGTTTAGAGTTTGTTTAGAGAAGCAACAATATAAAAAAAAATATTAAATTAAAATAGTTTTTGTGTTTCATTTACCCATACATGTTTAAATATAAAATTAGTCTGTCACCGAAAAACGATTTATATATTAAAAAAAGCAAGTAAGAGAGCTATATTCGGCTGTGCCGAATCTTATATACCTTTGACCAAATTATACTTTAAAATAAAATAAAATAAAATAAAATAAAATAAAATAAAATAAAATAAAATAAAATAAAATAAAATAAAATAAAATAAAATAAAATAAAATAAAATAAAATAAAATAAAATAAAATAAAATAAAATAAAATAAAATAAAATAAAATAAAATAAAATAAAATAAAATAAAATAAAATAAAATAAAATAAAATAAAATAAAATAAAATAAAATAAAATAAAATAAAATAAAATAAAATAAAATAAAATAAAATAAAATAAAATAAAATAAAATAAAATAAAATAAAATAAAATAAAATAAAATAAAATAAAATAAAATAAAATAAAATAAAATAAAATAAAATAAAATAAAATAAAATAAAATAAAATAAAATAAAATAAAATTAAAATTTTTTTTCGAAATTGTTTTTTAAAAGTTTTTTCGAATTTTTTAAAAAAAAATTGTTTTAATTAAATTTTTTTTTTTTTTAATTTATTTGTGAAAAAAATTAATGACAAGAAAATGCTTTCTGTGAAAAAAAATTCGGGTTAAAAAAATATTTTTCCCGATTTTGACCCATTGTAGGTCCAACTTACTATAGTCTTATGTACATCGTTGCAATGGACTTTGAAATATCTATCATTAGATATCCATATTGTCTATATTTATGACTTAGTAATCGAGATATAGATAAAAATTAGAGGTTGTCTCGGATTTTTGCTCATATCTCCGTTATTTATGGACGGATTTTGCTGATTTTAAATAGGAAACTTCTCGAAAGCATATCTGGCAGAATTATTGAAGATTTGGATACCGAAGATATCTGGGGTCTTCAGAAAATTGATTTAAACAGACAGACGGACATGGCTAAATCGACTCCGCTGTCTATAAGGATCCAGAATATATATACTTTATAGGGTTGGAAAACTATATTGTGGAAATTACAAACGGAATGACAAACTTATATATACCCTTCTCACGAAGGTGAAGGGTATAAAAAATCATAAAATTACATGCATATCTCAAATACCATTTTCTCTTTATTTTCAAAATTTTTGTGAAAACAAAATTTCCAAAAATCTAAACCAAAATATTTTTTTATTCTAATAAATCCTAAAAATGTATTAAAAATACAAATTTCAATGGTTGTGTCTATTCTGGGTTATAGAGCATGGACAGTGTCCATTGGACATTGGCGCATTTCGAGGAAATTTAGTCTTTGGTCTCAAATTTGTTTAAATTATTTTAAAAGAACATTTCGTAGCCCTATTTTCTAATAAAGGATCTTTCAATAGGTTTTCTGAAATTTTAAAATTGATAGCGGTCATATTGTTGAAGCTACATCTGTCGAATTGGAAAGATATACATATTGTATATCAACGTGTAGGAAATTATGTTCTCTTTTTAAATATGTACAAAATTTTTAAAAATTAAAAAAATTATAGAAGACTAATTTCAAAAGTATGGAAATAAAAAATGGCAGCTGATTTTTTTGGAAAATTTTAATTTTTAAAATGCAATAAAAGTTTTGTTTTGTATATAGAAACTTTTGACAGAAATACAAAAATGAAAAAGAAATTAGTGAATTGTTTTTTGACAATCCAACAATTCCCAAAAAACTTTTAAAAAATCCAAAATTGGGATTTTTTTGATTTTTGGATATATTAAAGGTACCAAACTTGGGGGCTATGAAATCCCTTTGCACAATATTGAAGAACATATTGGTACATTTGAGAACGATTTGAGAATATGTTGTCTAAAATTGAAATTTACATAAAAAATAGGTCTACTTCGGAAGGCGCTGTTAATTCAAAAAAAGATACTTCAAGAAAATCGGAAAAGAATTGGATCCGTTATTAGCAAAAAATCAGACAAGGGTAGGTAAGAAATATAAAATTTTACTTTTTAAATGCGAATAACTTGTAAACTATAAGCAAAAACTTGGCATCATTTTTAATTTTTGATATACCCGAGCTTTCCCACTTTGGGGCATTGTGGCTCGGTCCCCCTGGGTGTTATAAGTAAAAACTTAAACTTATCAACACTTCCTCTATAGCCTTGGGAAATTTTATTAAAATCAGGCTATTTGTTTAGATGTTACAGATTTGTTTCCACTTTTTCTTCATTTCCCACACTGTGCGACGTTTGGCCATCACCGTCAACAGCGAGCGCTATAGGTCGATGATTACCAACTTATTTTGATTTGAATTGAATGATATTGACACCAACGACATATGGTTTTAACAGCGCTACATGCCACATTGGACATTTTGCACGAGCGATTTGAGGACATGGTCCACACACGTGGTGGTGATGTGAACTGGCCAACAAAAGCGTAAGATTTGAACTCGTTAGACTGTTTTTTGAGGGGTCTTCTTGATTCGCAGGTCTATAAGAATAACCCACAAATCACAGCGGCCCTCAAAGCCAACATATCTCATACCATCGTTTAAATTCAGCCTAATTTATGAGCTAGATTAAAATTGGAATTTTAATTTTGCCATAACCGAATAAAAAAGAATATAAATTTTTGTAATAGTCATAATTCAAAAGAGTACGAAAATATTTTATATTTCTTCTGATTTGATCTCAGATACTGTTTACGCCAAAAACAACACTTAGCGATTTTCCTAATGTCCCCTGCAATTCCTATTTGTCCACAATATATATTAATGCAGAATGCTATGTGTTGCAGTATACTTCCACTTGTCAGTTAGTTCTAAATTAATCGTAAAAAGAGTCGTAAATACTTCTTTCGGCTAGAGATACAAATCTAACGTTCAACTGTGTACTACTACTGCTCCTTATGGTAAGAATCCATCTTCCAAACAATTGAATAAATAATTAGAAAATATCCTAATTACTTTGTTTTATTTCTTTCCTTTTTTCATATTTATTTGTCCAATTGTTCTGAGTACAAAATCTAAACGATTTTGTTTCGGCTCAGAGAGTTTGAACATCTCTTCCAATTTATCCAGCCCTTTGCCCCTTCACCCGGCTTTCAACTCAACAGATACAAAACCATTTACAATGTCGTAGAAATTCAAAACTACAAAATTGTAAATCATCAATCCTAAGAAACAATCTTTAATTAAATATTAGAAAACAGGATGGTTTTCAAGAAATAATTTTAATAGATTTGTTACCAAAAACTAATTCAACTCGATCCCTACGATAACGTTGAATTATTACAAACGTTCAAATTTAAAATTTGAATCAATATTTAGTACTCAGAGACTCAAAAAGTAAATTTAATAAGTAATAATAACATTAATTTTGAGCCAAACTCTCAAATTTAAATAAAATCTGTAACCTTCAAACGTTATCCGATTTTGCTACAATTTTCAGTTGTTTGGTTTTATATGACGTAGAAGAATTTTGAGCATCAAAAATGAAAATGTGCAAAATAAGATCCACCTTAATGTACATAATGCTTTCTTTGTAGATGATATTTTATGTCATTGTGTGTTCGTGTGTATGAGTATATTATTACAATGTGTTTGCACACTTTGTTAGCGAACAGAAAAGTTCATTTTAAGCCAATATATTTTTTTACATATTTCTTTGTTGGGTTCATTTTGTGATTTTTTTTTTTTTTTGGCTTAAGGAGAAAAAGCTTTTTTATTGGTTTTTACATGAACGAATAAATATTGGCTGCTAGTTTGTACGTAACGGTATTTTTGTCACTATAATTTTCATACAATTTTCCAATGGTACACGCTGAAAGCTTTTATTTTGAAGTGTTGAATTAAACTAAGTAACTACATAGTTTTATAAATAATATGTTTGCTTATATTGATGCTTTGGGGCTTTGAACGATATTGTTGCGATATGAAATGTCATGTATCCTGAAAACTGAAAGACCCGCTTAAAGAACACAAAATTCTATATTAGTGGGCAAGAAATTAATGTGAAATATGAATCGGTATTTTTATAGTCGCACGTTGAAATTACACATATTTATAATAAATAATTTCAAAAAAATAATAAATCTAATTGTGCAACCATCAAGTACAAGTATTTTTTGGTTAAATTTGAATTATTTGTGGAAGTGGTTTTGTTTTAGTTTTTATATTGGAAGTTTATATTGGTTTTAAGTATCATTTAAAATGGATATAAAGTTATTACTTGGGTTCGGTTGGACAGAGAATTTAATATATTTTAAAAGCCTGGATAGTTAAGCGTTTTTTATAAAAAATAATCTTCGCATCGATCAGCCTCATAAGTTATATGCAAATTAGTAACAGCTTCACGCGCTAAGTCTACTATCAAAAAGCCCTTTGCGATTCTGCTAAAAGTTTTATCTCTGTCGTTGTTGTCACTGCTTTTTTGGTTTTATAAGAGATGCAAATGTCGTGATTAATTACACGAGAGTTTGGAGTGAGTCAGACATGGACGTGGCTATAACTATTCATGTATTATAATGAGATAAAAAAAAATAAACTTTTATCAATTACATTTCTTTATTTCAGTTAAGTTTAATATTCCATCCGTTGAGTTTATAATCGCGAATTTAATTCTCACGTACTCAGGCTTGTGTTTGCTTGTTTAAAAGTTTTTTTTTTTTTTTTGTGAGTAATTCGAAGTTTTTTCGTAATACGAAGTCATCCGAAAGCATGCAATTTATCAAAAAAATCACGTAGTGAGCGCGATCGCTATAATTTTAAAATTTTATATCGGGAACCAATTATCTCACTCACGTGCACATCTGTACTTTCAGTGAACTTTTCTAAATGAGTTATAAAAACCATTGAAAATTAGTTCTTAAATAATTCGTATCCGAAGTCTTTTAGTAGCAGGTGTTGGGAAAGATCTCTTTTAGTCACCCTCCCATCACTAGTTAATATAATGATATCATCGTAACACATTATGGTAGTTTTTTTGTTACCAATAACATGCATAAATTTTATTAATTCATTTGAATGGGGGGGTACCCGACTTCCCCCTCGTATACCCTCCCGATATTGGCGGAACGTGTAGTTTGTTTTTAGGGTTAACCACAGCAAATTTAGTATTTATAAAATAATTGTATATGGAAAAAAATCGGAAGACGTTAACCCTTAAACCGTGAAGTACAAAGGAAAAATTTTTTAATATTTGGAATTTCTAATTTAATGATTACGAAATGTTATATATTTTTGGACCGATTTTAATGAAACTTGAGAAAAATATAACGTAAAGTACAGAATTTACAATAATAGCACAAAAATGGAAATTAACCCTTAATAGAACGTTGGCTCCAAATTACCCTCAACTTTTAAAACCACAAAAACCACAGTCAAATTGAGAGTAATTTCATTAAAATTTGTCCAAAAATGTAAAATATTTCGCTACCTTTCATTTAGAAATTCCAAATATTGCTAAATTTTACATTTGACCTTCACCATTTAAGGGTTAAAGTTGTGTGGTTTTAGTAAAACTTTCAAAGTATATTAAAAATTATCTGAACTATAAGATTCTGTATAGGTTTTACTTAAAATTCGTTACAGTAGGGAAATTCCTCTCATTCGCCAAAATATGCCCAAAAAAAATTTTTTCTCGAAAATCTCAAAATTTAAATCGTAGGTACGAAAAAACTGTAAGAGTTATTGACATAATTTTTTCATATTTTTATTCACTATTATGATCTCAACAAATCCCCATGTAATGATCAAAAAATTCTGACCTTTTTATACCCTCCACCACCACAAGTGGTGAAAGAGGGTATATATACGTTTGTCATTCCGTGTGTAACATTGAGAAATATTCATCTGAGACCCAACAAAGTATATATATTATTGATCCTTATGAAATTCTAAGTCGATTGAGCAATGTCCGTCTGTCTGTCCGTCTGTCCGTCTGTCCGTCTGTCTGTCTGTCTGTGTAAAACACTCTCACGTCCAAAAGACATAAGCAAAATTAATGAAGTGTATACCAAAATGTTTATAAATTTTCTAAGCAGTTTGGTATTGAAAATCAGCAAAATCGAAATGGTAGAACCAGGGTTATGGATCAAAATGTAAGACAACCTCCAAAAATTTTGATAATTTTCACATGATTTTTGTGACTTTGGGTAAATTCATTGGAGAGAATGCCATGAAATTTTACACTCATTATTTATATGATAAAACGACAAATTCTGTAGAAAATGGAAAGAATCGGTCCATAATTTCTCGTAGCCCCCATACAAATATCTTCCCGAAATATGGTGCTATGTTATATAAATGCTCATAGAATTGCAGTATCCATACAAAATTCGACACAACTAAGTTTTGTGTAAACAGAAATCGCGAGACAAATTTTTTTTTTGGATCGGGCTCTTTTTGGCCGTAGCCCCCATACAAATTGCTTTCCGAAATATGGTGCTATGGTATATAAATTGTCATAGAATTGCAGTATCCATACAAAATTCAACACAACTAAGTTTTGTGCAAACAGAAATCGCAAAACCAATTTTTTTTTTGGATCGGGCCCTATTTGGCCATAGCCCCCATATAAAGTTTACTTCCGAAAATCACTTAAATACACTTAAATATCATACATATATTGGTATTAGGTTGAAATTCGACTTGCATAATCCCAATGCATATGAAAATCGCTGTAGGGAATTTCATGAAGATCGGTCCATAATTTGTTATAGCTCCCATATAAGGACCACTTCTAAAAAAACACATTAATTTTCATAAATATCTGAAAAATATCGTTATCGAATTAAAATTTTACACAGATCGGTAGTATTAATTCACAAATGATACTACTGGGTTTTGTGAATATCGGTTCATATTTGACCATAGCTCCCATATAAGGCCCATTTCCGAAAATTACTTAAATACTAATAAATCTCTTATAAATGCTTCTATCTGGTTAAAATTTCAAATAAATATTTCCCATATATACGAAAATCGATGTGTTGAATTTTATGAAGATCGGCCGATAATTGGTCATAGCTCCCATATAAGGACCAATTCCGAAAAACACATTAACCTCCATAAATATTTTAAATATATCGATATCGAACTGAAATTATATACAGATAATTTTTTTGTATCCAAACATTATACTACTGGGTTTTGTGAATATCGGTCCATATTTGGCCATAGCACCCATATTAGCTCCATTTCCGATAATCACAATAATACTCATAAAACTCTTGTAAATAATGTTATGGAGAAAAATATCAAACAAAATAGGCCTCAAATACATAGAAATCACTTTAAAATATTTAATTATATCTCCCAAATAAGTCGCACATCCGAAAAATACATTTACGCATACACTCATATCGGTAAAAAATGTAACAGAAATAAATTTCAAGTAGATTTGGTGACTATGGGTTCATAATTATATATATAAGGTTTACATCCGGTAAATTCATTAGAACAGAACAAAACTATACTTTTGAAGTTTCAATAAATATATTTGTTTACCCTTTTTTATACTCTTTTACTTCACTTGTGGTGAATAAGGAAAATGGTGAGCCAATCGGTAATGTTAACCAATTATTAAGTATATAAATTGTTAAATAGTACATTTTATTCCTATTATAAAATTATAGACTCTGTTGGAAATGGTCGGAATATGTAGTTATTTCAATTATGAATTGCTGAATTAGATAACATTTTTATACATTTGAAATAAAATATCTTCTGCGTAAACTATATTTTCTAACAATATATAAAACAGTACTATACTTTAAATAAACTTTTATATAGTCCAAAATCTATAATCCATAAAGTGGCTTAAAAAGAAATTCGGTTATAGTCCTAATTCGCTTATAGTCCACAAAAATTGTGCAACTGTATTTGTAGACTACAAGCGAAAACTACTGTATTACATTAACATTCTACCAATCTTCATAATCGGAGCTAAGTCCCAATAACAAACACTGAATATGGATCTTAGAGTGTTAATACGAATGTAATTTCTATAATTTTCATCTAATTTAGGTGGAGGGTATTTAAAATTCGGCATAGCCGAATATAGCACTCTAACTTGTTTTAACTAAATTTTTAAAAATTTGAAAATGGAGATTCGAAACTGCCGTTAAAAAAAATAAATTTGTATGGCCATCCCTGCGAATAGGTTAACGGTATCCTTCAAAGACAAAAACTCATACAAATGTAAACACGGATATATTTTAAGTAAAAATTACCTTTTATTTTAATATTTCTTAAAATATGTTAATTTTGTTCCTACATTTCTTGTTCAAGTGGCCTGAAACACGTTAATGGTCTGGGGAATTTTTAATAACTTTAAAATTTGTTAACCAATTTTTGTCTTTTATATCTCATTGCAACGACAATTACGTACACATTTCGATTCTTTTGCATTCGTTTGCAAAAATAGTTATATAGTAGCAAAATTTTTACAAAATCTGAAAAATTTGAATTTTTTTCGAAATTTAGCGATAATACAGTTTGTGGGTCAATTTGACTCAAAAAAATTTTTTTTACTGTAATTTTCATTAATATAAATAAATCTACATATTTCTGTAACAAAATGCAGAATATTAAGGAGTTTCACAAATTTATTTCATATAAATAGTAAAATGTTGCATATATCTGACCTTTGACCGCGATGCGCGTCCCGAAATCGTTGTCCGATTTGGCTAAAATTTTCAACACTTAACTTTTAGACCTAGTGTCACAATATTCCACCCGGCACCCTTCAAAATTCGAAAACAATTTTTTTTGCCATACAACTGATTGTCACTCTAAGGGGGGGGGGTATCTGACTTCCCCCTCCTATATCCCTAAAACTTTGTTGAAATATTCGAATTGGTTTAAGAGGTACCCATGTAAAATTTTGCGAGCCTCGCTATTGTTGTTGTTGAGATATTAATAAATCTGAGACAAAGTAATTTGCTGATTTTAGGTTCCAGGTTATAGGAAATTCAAAATGTACCATTTTAAGTACGAAAAAGTACTCCTTAGTTTGGTTAAGTGATTTGTTATAATAATAAACAATTTTTTTTACTTTTTTAGTAAGAATTGAGCTAAATTCCCAATTATTGATAAATTCACTGAAATATATTGTTTTACATTTGTATATTTTTTAAAGAAGTGCTAACGTAATGTCATATTACAAAACTTCTTGCATGAATCTTACACCGAAACTAAATTAACAACTTTTCAATTAAAAACAAGACTTACACATTTTATTGCAAACTAATACTGAGTTTATACAAAGTTTTCTTATAAAAATTCAACATATCATACTCATAAAACTGCATTACAAAATAAAATAAAAAAAACATATTTCAAATTCCACAACAATTACAATATGCTTGGATGTACGAACTCGTAAAAAGTTATGCGAGCATGATATGATGTACTCACATTATACATGTAATTTCCAATCCAATAAATTTTTAAAAATTCTCCAAAGAATTTCAAGAAGAATGTTGAAATGTAAATGTGTATGTATTGTACATTTAACTGAAACTACTTTATATAGTTTTATGTACAATAAACAAATAAACAAGTTTACTTTTTTTATCAATAATACCGATATCATCGTAATCATGACCAATCATGACCAAGAATATCATCAATTGGGATGTACTTTCAACCACAGACATTTTCTGGCATACAGACATACTTAAATATAGCATACATAGTTTCTATTGAAGTGTACTTTTCATTTAAACTTTTTGATACATTTACAAGTTGCAAATAAAATGCCTTTGACGATTAACAAAATATTTATGGCTAAAAGGCATAAATATACAAGTCAAGTGTATGAAATGAAGTAAAGAAAAATGAATGAATAAATATTAAATACACATAAAATATGTATGTGTGTTTGTTTGTATGTGTGTATTTTTTGTATGTAGTAAATTATTAAAATTGTTCTAAGTAGTACACTGATAAACTAAAAACTAAATAATTCAGAGAAAGTCGGACAATAATACAACAATTTTTTCTTTTAATTATTATGTGGTAATGGCATATATTAGGAAAATCCAAATTGTTGCAGAATTTTACTAAAAGAACTCCATTTTGTTGTGACATATGGGCAATTCCATGTCATCGTACGTGACAATTGTACGCCTATAAAGTGGAATAGATTTTGCAAAAATAAGAGAATCTGAATAATAATTTGGTCATTATGTTCCATTCAGAGGGTACTATATTTAAAACATCAAATAAGTACATTCGAAATATTATTGTCCAAAGTAACGAGCGAAATAAGAGTATATCGTACGTGACATAAAATGGAAAAGATTTTGAGGTGCATGTATAAATATGCGAATATTTTCAAGCTAACCAAATTTGAGTATTTTTACACTGAGGGAAAAAGGACGTTGCAAAATCGACAACGGTTGGTGTCATTTTGACACCATACGGTGTCACTTTTATTCGACACTGTACGTTTACAATTTGTAAACAAACGGGTATGAATCGACAACAGAATGTTGTCAAATTATGCGACATCTCATCTCACCGTGAATAACAAGCCAGTTGGTTTTTATTACGACGAACGTAATGGTATTTGTTACTAAGTTTTAGTTTTTTAGAACGCAAAAGTACAAATTATTGAACAAGTGGTAATAAATTAGGTTTTGTGAACAAAAAGTTAACAAAATAAATGCAGTGAAACTAATAAGATAATAATGTGAAGATAGCTGAATAAAGGGACTATATGGAAGTACAACAGTACCTGGAAACAATAGCCAGTGATAATTTTGTTCATACGAGTATTCAAATATGTGTTTATAAATGTGTTTATATTAAATAAATGTAAAATTAATGAAAAATAAGGTATTTTATGTTTTATTTTAATCGCCATAAATATTATGATAAATTTGGTAAGGGAAGGGATTACACGATTCCAAATCAAACAAGTTAGAGTGCTATATTCGGCTATGCCGAATTTTAAATACCCTCCACCTAAATTAGATGAAAATTATAGAAATTACATTCGTATTAACACTCTAAGATCCATATTCAGTGTTTGTTATTGGGACTTAGCTCCGATTATGAAGATTGGTAGAATGTTAATGTAATACAGTAGTTTTCGCTTGTAGTCTACAAATACAGTTGCACAATTTTTGTGGACTATAAGCGAATTAGGACTATAACCGAATTTCTTTTTAAGCCACTTTATGGATTATAGATTTTGGACTATATAAAAGTTTATTTAAAGTATAGTACTGTTTTATATATTGTTAGAAAATATAGTTTACGCAGAAGATATTTTATTTCAAATGTATAAAAATGTTATCTAATTCAGCAATTCATAATTGAAATAACTACATATTCCGACCATTTCCAACAGAGTCTATAATTTTATAATAGGAATAAAATGTACTATTTAACAATTTATATACTTAATAATTGGTTAACATTACCGATTGGCTCACCATTTTCCTTATTCACCACAAGTGAAGTAAAAGAGTATAAAAAAGGGTAAACAAATATATTTATTGAAACTTCAAAAGTATAGTTTTGTTCTGTTCTAATGAATTTACCGGATGTAAACCTTATATATATAATTATGAACCCATAGTCACCAAATCTACTTGAAATTTATTTCTGTTACATTTTTTACCGATATGAGTGTATGCGTTAATGTATTTTTCGGATGTGCGACTTATTTGGGAGATATAATTAAATATTTTAAAGTGATTTCTATGTATTTGAGGCCTATTTTGTTTGATATTTTTCTCCATAACATTATTTACAAGAGTTTTATGAGTATTATTGTGATTATCGGAAATGGAGCTAATATGGGTGCTATGGCCAAATATGGACCGATATTCACAAAACCCAGTTCGAACTCAGTTCGATATCGATATATTTAAAATATTTATGGAGGTTAATGTGTTTTTCGGAATTGGTCCTTATATGGGAGCTATGACCAATTATCGGCCGATCTTCATAAAATTCAACACATCGATTTTCGTATATATGGGAAATATTTATTTGAAATTTTAACCAGATAGAAGCATTTATAAGAGATTTATTAGTATTTAAGTAATTTTCGGAAATGGGCCTTATATGGGAGCTATGGTCAAATATGAACCGATATTCACAAAACCCAGTAGTATCATTTGTGAATTAATACTACCGATCTGTGTAAATTTTTAATTCGATAACGATATTTTTCAGATATTTATGAAAATTAATGTGTTTTTTTAGAAGTGGTCCTTATATGGGAGCTATAACAAATTATGGACCGATCTTCATGAAATTCCCTACAGCGATTTTCATATGCATTGGGATTATGCAAGTCGAATTTCAACCTAATACCAATATATGTATGATATTTAAGTGTATTTAAGTGATTTTCGGAAGTAAACTTTATATGGGGGCTATGGCCAAATAGGGCCCGATCCAAAAAAAAAATTGGTTTTGCGATTTCTGTTTGCACAAAACTTAGTTGTGTTGAATTTTGTATGGATACTGCAATTCTATGACAATTTATATACCATAGCACCATATTTCGGACAGCAATTTGTATGGGGGCTACGGCCAAAAAGAGCCCGATCCAAAAAAAAAATTTGTCTCGCGATTTCTGTTTACACAAAACTTAGTTGTGTCGAATTTTGTATGGATACTGCAATTCTATGAGCATTTATATAACATAGCACCATATTTCGGGAAGATATTTGTATGGGGGCTACGAGAAATTATGGACCGATTCTTTCCATTTTCTACAGAATTTGTCGTTTTATCATATAAATAATGAGTGTAAAATTTCATGGCATTCTCTCCAATGAATTTACCCAAAGTCACAAAAATCATGTGAAAATTATCAAAATTTTTGGAGGTTGTCTTACATTTTGATCCATAACCCTGGTTCTACCATTTCGATTTTGCTGATTTTCAATACCAAACTGCTTAGAAAATTTATAAACATTTTGGTATACACTTCATTAATTTTGCTTATGTCTTTTGGACGTGAGAGTGTTTTACACAGACAGACAGACAGACAGACGGACAGACGGACAGACGGACAGACAGACGGACATTGCTCAATCGACTTAGAATTTCATAAGGATCAATAATATATATACTTTGTTGGGTCTCAGATGAATATTTCTCAATGTTACACACGGAATGACAAACGTATATATACCCTCTTTCACCACTTGTGGTGGTGGAGGGTATAAAAAGGGTGGTGTTAAATCAACAACTGACGGTATTAAAACGGTGTCAAACTGACAACGGACGGTGTCAAATCGACAACGGTATGGTGACAAATCGACAACGGATGGTGTCAAATCTGCAACGGTATGGTGTCATTTCTTCGTTGTCAAATTGACACCGTTCGTGTACGATTTGTACACATACGGGGTTGATACACTATTGTACACGGATGTGTTCATTTTCTCTGTGGGTGTAGTTGTAGGAAAGAAAAATATGACTTTTTAAACTGATGGGTGAAATCTTCACCTTCACTGTATTCTTCATAAAGTCCCTCCATATCAATATCAATATTATTATCATTATCCAAAATCATAGCATAAAATAGCAGGTCATTATTGCTTCTCCAATTTTTTCCAAAGTGGTTTGATAAAAGGATTTCAACATTTTCCTTCTTTTCATTTTTAATCTCCACACCAATGTGAGGCAGAATCAAAATTTTTTGGAAATAAATCTGGCATTTCTAAACGACTGGTCCGATCAGGATAAAACATTGACATTGGCATAGCTAAGGAGTATTTGAGTTTTCGGTATTAAAATGGA
The DNA here is from genome assembly GCA_942486065.2 of Calliphora vomitoria. Classification (NCBI taxonomy): domain Eukaryota; kingdom Metazoa; phylum Arthropoda; class Insecta; order Diptera; family Calliphoridae; genus Calliphora; species Calliphora vomitoria. The sequence goes on from OW818029.2 coordinate 40,640,012, forward strand.
CCCTACAAATGCTCCAGACGCGGCGCTATGGAGGCTCAAAATAGGGTAGCTTTGACATGTAAAATTTTTAAACACGTGCATTTTTTTGTTTCCCATCCAATTTCAAAGATTTTTATATTATTGGAAAGGACATACATATATGTTAATAAAAATGAAACCATCACTAGTGATGACATTTTGAACTTTTTTTGGAAACCCTTCCATTATGATTTTTATAGTGATTTCTGTCACTTTGCTCGTACACGTTATCCATCTCCGTTTAAAATCTACTTTTTTGTGCTCTTCAATTTCCTTTAAACAAGAGCCCAATATCTCTCCACTGGCCTTAGCTCCAGGCAGTTTGGAGAATTTGCTTCTCTTGGTACAAATACAACATTATTGTTATTTTACCACTCAAGGGATTGTTTACCATAGTGACAGGATGCCAAATCAGACCAAAAATAAGTGGAAACACTAAGAAGTCTTATGAATGGAAGCATACTTTTTTGTAAACATTCCTTGATGTAAATTTCGGTATTTATAGAGCTCGTTGTAACAAATGTTTGGCTTTTTTGGCACAACTGCATATTGCTTGCCATACCAAGAACTTTTTGGGAAATTTTGTCTACTTTAGGGTCCTAAACTTTCCTTCAACATTCCCTGCGAAAAATCTGCCAGAACATACGATTCGTCATCCATTATGCAGCAGGAATTTTTTTGTAAAATTTGACTTCAATTTCCGTGCTCTGTTTTTTGCCACTATATTTTTAGCAGTGTTCCTGTCAGGAACTTTTTGAGCCTTTTATGTTTTGGGAGCTCTTTTGAAAATCCTTTCTATTTTTTTGGCTTAATAAACATCATTCCTTATACCTGTACCAGGTTTTCTATCAACGGACAAGTTCTCCCAAAACTGTTGAATAACATTGGAAACAGTTTGACGGTAGACCTTTGATTGTGTGGCCAACTTTTTGTAGGTCCAAGTTGGGTTTTGTTGAAAATATTTTATAATTTTAATACGCGCTGTTTTCTTTGTCACCCATTTTAATCAGATTAACAATAAATGAACCTAATTGACATTAAACATAATAACTGACATGCTTTACAAAGGTAACTTGATAAAAAAAAAGTCAAATAATACTTGGGTTAAAAGTTTTAATGAAAAACGTGTGTTAAGAATTTTTCGATCTCAGTCCTTATATGTAAAAGTGTAGGCAATTGTGTTTACTTTTCAAAAATTTATAAAATTTTTAAGAATCAAAAAATTGATAGAATACTTTTTTCAAAAATATATCAATAAAAAATTTCAATTGATTTCGTTTTTAGTTTCTGTTCAACTAAAGATTAAAGTAAGAACTTTATTCAAAAAATTCGCGATAAAACTACTTTTTATATATTTTTTTAATTTAAATGCACATAACTTTCGATTCGGTAGAGGGTTTTTAAATAATTCTTTCTAAAGAATATTAACAAACTTGTTAATTCAAAAAAAGACATTTCAGGAAAATCGGAAAAGATTAGTAAAAAAGCAGATTATGGTATGTAGGAAAATTAAAACTTTAATTTCAAATGCGAATAACTCGTAAACTATAGCATTGTTTTTTGTAGATCTCTTCTAGTGATTCTATATATAAAAAAAAAAAAATTCAAATCGTGAACAAGAATTTAGCATCATTTTACATTTTTGATATACCATAGGTGCCCCAATTTGGCGCAAAACTTAAACTTTTCAACATCTCCTCTATAGCTATGGGAAAGCGGTGAATCCGTTTAGAATTTACAGATTTATTTCCACTTTTTATGCAGTTCCCAATAGTGAACGTTGCTCCTGAGAGGTCTTTATATTTTATCGTAAAAAAATCTCTTTGGCTTCTCCTGTATGAAATTTCAGCCAGTTAAATAATTTGATTTAAGTAGTACCTGAAGTTTACAAAGCAATATGTATTGCCATCCATTATCACGTAATTATATTTTGTAATTGCCTTTTCAAGACGTTGATATTGTTTATTGTTCAATTTTGTTTTGACTTTATATCTGGACATACCAAAACTTTATAACATTTTAGATCTTTACGCCAGTAGTAAGCAAATAGAGGCATTTAATTTGTGTGCATGTAAATAAAATATCTGCAACAATATCAAGCAACTCAATGAAATATTTGTATTTTTACGCTCTATTGCTTTCATTCGGGTTGTGTACATGCAAATTGACGAAAATCTTCGTAACCTGAACAATATGAACATGCACCACTGCTTTACACTGATTGATATTCCATGTTTCGCAGGCAAGTGTTAATTATTTGTGCTTTAACAAAGTAAGAAAATAAAAATAAATAAATAATAACCGTTTTCAAATAGAAATTCCTCACAGTGTACTTCTTCATCTTTCAAGTAAACAAAATTTCTAAAGATTTAATTGAAAATAAATCAATAAATTTGTTTATAGTTAGAAAAAAAATATGTTGGGCATAAATTTAACAAATATCAAAAAATGTATAACATCATTTTAACAAATATTTACAAAAAAATGTCCTTTTTCTCAAAATTAAGTAAAATAAGAACTATTCATGCATATTTTTCTACAAAAAGAACAAAAATAATCAAATATGAATCAATTTTTAAGAAGTATATATACATAGGGTAGCCCTTTTTGCAAACTTTTAAATTTTCGGTCTGCAATTGCTCACCTTCATCTAAAAATCAAAATGCTGCAAATATTAATAAAATTGAAAAAGGTTTAGAGGTTGCACATTTTAATTGCAGTTTCGAGTTGTAGTTAGTAGCAGCGTTGCACAGTGATATAGAATTTCTTCGTCTGTGTTCCGATTTCAAAAAAATTACATAGAATCTGCTCATCGAGGACTACAAAAAGCCTAGTCGTAGCTGTCAATTATCTCTTATAACTAAGTGCTCCTCAACGAGATTCTATATAGGTAATTTTTTTTAAATCTAAACACAGACGAAAAAAAAACAAGTAAGAAAGTATGGTCGGTCAAGCCCGACCAGATAATACCCTACACTAAGTAAATGAGCAAAAAAATTTTTCTTTCAAAATTTCAATAATTTATGTTCGTGAGCGATTTTCGGAAGTGGGCCTTATATGGGAGCTATGACAAATTATGGACCGATCACCACGAAATTTGGTCACGTGATTAATGTTTATATGAAAGTTATTTATGTTGAATTTTATGTGTATACCAACATTTGTAGGAGATTTATGCTCGTTAAAGTGATTATCGGAAGCAGGCCTTATATGGGAGCTTTGACTAATTATGGACCGATCATAATAAAATTTGGTGACATGAACTCCCTATATATAAAACTTATTTGGACAAAAACTTGTGTAGATACCTATATAAATTAAACATTTGTGACGGATAAAATCCACTTTCGGGAGGACATTTGTATGGGGGCTAGGTCAAATAATGTACCGATTTCAGCCAGTTTCAATAGGGATCGTCCTTGGGCAGAAAAAATGATATGTACCAAATTTTATCGAAATATCTTTAAAATTGCGACCTGTACTCTGCGCACAAGCTTTACATGGACAGCCAGCCAGCCAACCAGCCAGCCAGCCAGCCAGACGGACGGACGGACGGACGGACATCGTTTAATCGACTCAGAAAGTGATTCTGAGTCGATCGGTATACTTTAAGGTGGGTGTTAGACTAATATTTTTGGGCGTTACAAACATCTGCACAAATCCATTATACCCTCCCCACTATAGTGGTGTAGGGTATAAAAAGATCAAAGTCGAACAACTTATTCGAAAATAACCGAATACTTCTATGAGAAAAACAGCTCGTATAGTTAAATGCTCTGAAAAAAAGTTTCAAACTAATTAACCCGAAAATGTCGAAATTTTTTTATTTCTTAATATAATTCATAATACGGCAAAACATTATAATACACCTACCCCTCGATTTGCACGATACTTTTTTTACACGATTTTTTGGTTTTCGTTTACATCGAGGGATGTGGAAATTACCTCGATTTACATGATTTTTTTTTTTAATATTTTAGCAGTAAATAAGTTTACTCTGCACAATTTTTAAAAATAGTTATCTATAAAAAATGAAAACATAATAGGGAAAAGTGTAGCAGCTGGAACCAAAATGAGCCTGAGTACAACTTGATGCGCTCGGGACATTACATTTAAAAATATGGAAAAGCCTCTAATGATCTGGACAGAAAATCAAACTCAAAAGCGAATCCCAATTGATACCATTGCTATTACAAATAAAGCTTTGAGGATTTATGAAAAACTTAATGATCAGCTACCATCTACGTCATCAACTACAAAAAATATCGTTTTCCTCAAGTCATGGTTGGTTTGAAACATTTAAACAAATACATTCCTTACTTGATCTATAATTAAAAGTTAAACAAGCTTCTGTTGATATGCATTTGTCTAAAGAATATCCCGAGAAATGTACTGAAGTTATTGCTGCAAATTCATACACTCCTGATAAAGTCTTCAATCGGGACAGTTTTGGAAAATAATGCCACAGCGGACTTTTCTATCAAAACCTAATACAATTTTTAAATTTAAACAACGTTTTAAAATCAAATTTTTTATGGAAATTTTACTTTAAAACATTGTTTAAATTGAAATTTGTTTATGAATATGGGGGAATGTATTTACTTTACTTTAAAATAAAATAAAAGAACTTTCTAAACAAAATTTTAAACTTATTCGTATTTGGGTCTTTTTTTCGATTTACACGATTTCTCATACAAACACTTTTCATTTCGATTTACACGATTTTTTCCGGAACTCATCAATCGTGTAAATCGAGGGATAGGTGTACTGAGTTTGCAAAAATTTTCAGCATTTGATTTTTAGATGACAAAGAAAAATTTTAGACCTTGGGATCATTTTACTTCGAAAAAGTGCAAAATAAGGACCACCCTAATATATATTTACATAAAGAGTACATTTTTAATAATGTTAAGTTTGTGGTTAGAGGAGTTGTCAAAGCGTAATAATAAGAAATTATTTTCTAAATTATATGACATTTACAAATTTATTTAATTTAAAACCATGATACTCTGATATAAGATAGAATCATTAGAAATTACGTTCTCAATTATTCTTAAACATTTTCCTGAAATGTAGAGCATATTGTTATTAAGCAAATAAAAGACCAGTAAGAAAGTCAAGCCCAACCCAACCATACCTAAGCAAAAATATTTTTCTTAAAAATTTCAATAATTTATATATGAGAGTGATTTTCGAAAGTGGGCCTTATATGGAAGCTATTATGACCAATTATATAGACCAATCACGATGAAATTAGGTTGTGTGATTTATGTCTTTATGAAAGTTATTTATGTATATTCCAACATTTTTAGGAGATTTATGGAAACTTGACTAATTATGCACCGTTTATAATAAAATTTGGCGAATAAATTCCGTATATGTAAAACTTATTTGGAGTGAAATGTATGTAGATACATATATACATTAAACATTTATGACCGGGGGGAGCTAATTGAAATAATGGAAGAAAATGTTCGGCCAAATTTTGAAGAATCTCGCAAAAGTATAGATATTTTGAATTACTTTTCGCAATTATCTTTCAATATTTATAATATCATGAAATTTTGCACATATTGTTCTTTTGATAAAAACTCAAGCTATGTTGAAAGTTCAGAGCATCGAAAAATGTTTTTTCCCACCCCCCATACAAATTTCTTCCCGGAATATAGCTCCATGTTTCATAAATGCCTATATTACAACAGTATTCAGCAAACACAAGTTAAATGTAAAAGGAAATCCCAAAACGAAATTTTGTTTCGATCGGTCCAAATTTTACCATAGCTCCACTTATACCATAAAGTCCACTTGCAAAAAACAACTAAATGAAAGTCGACGTCAAAATCATCATATCGCTCATTTGCTGCAACAACGTCATAATACAAAATCCGTGTTTTTTGAACTGATTAATACAAAATATACGCCGTTCTATAGTCTTTCATATAGTTTTATCAGTTTTCCAAAAAATCAATTATTTTTTGTGTAAGAGTGTTTTTGTTGTAATCATCAAAATTAATGTTCATGTTTTCTCGTATATTTGACAAGTAAAAATTTGGGTTAAATACAGATTAGAAAGATATTAGCATCAACTGTTTAAATCAGGTTTTATTTCTGAAATCCCATGATTTGTTGAAAATTTATTCAAGAAATAGTAAAAAGTCATAATACATTCAAAGCCTTTTTTCTCGAAACGACTTTTTTTTGGATTATGACGTTGTTGCAACAAATGAGCGATATATATAAATCACCGTACAAATGCCAAATTCAAACTCTCTTATAAATAACATAACATAGGCGCATAAATATCATAATTGATCAAAAACGTAAAACAAAGTTGTTTCATGTATACTTATGCATATAAGGAGTGAGATCGAAAAATTCTTAACATACATATATACAGTAATATTTTTTTTATTTATTTTTTTTATTTGATTGAAATTATTATTACAATTTACAAAAAAAATATATATATATATTTTTATAGTTTTAATGAAATTTTGAACCTTTTTCGGAAACCCTTCCATTAACGTTTTTATAGTGCTTTCTGTCACTTTGCTCGAACAGGTAGTCCATCACCGTTTAAAATTTACCACACTTTTGGACACCTTTTTTGTGCTCATCAATTTTCTTTTAACAAGAGCCCAATATCTCTCCAATGGCCTTAGCTCCAGTCAGTTTGGAGGATTTGCCTCTCTTGGTACAAATACCACATTATTGTTCTTTTATCACTCAAGGGCTTGTTTTCCATAGTGACAGGATGCCAAGTCAGTCCAAAAATAAGTGCACACATTATGAAGTCTTATGAATGGAAGCAGCCTTTTTTGTAAACATTCCTTGATGTAAATTTCGGTATTTATATAGCCCTTTGTAACTAGTGTTTGGCTTCTTTTTCCGCAACTGGATATTGCTTGCCATACCAAGAACATTTTGGGAAATTTTGTCTGCTTTTGGGTCCTAAACTTTTCTTCAACATTCCCTTAAGCATCAGCAACATCAAAATTTTGACCAGGAAGCTGCGAAAAATCGGCCAGAACATACGTTCCATACGTCATCCATCATGCAGCAGGAATATTTTATTTTTTTATAAAATTTGATTTCAATTTCCGTGCTCTGTTTTAGCAGCGATCTTGTCAGGAACTTTTTGAGCCTTGTATGTTTTTCCGAGCACTGAGCTAACCGGGCTGCTTTCCTACCGGATGTGTTTTTTGAACACTTTTGAAAATGTTTTCTATTTTTTTGGCTTCAGAAACATCATGTGGACCATTTCTTCTACCTGAAACAGGTTTTCTATCAAGTTCTCCAGGTACTATTTAATAACATTGGAAACAGTTTAACGGTAGACCTTTGAATGTTTGGCCAACTTTTTGTAGGACCAAGTTGGGTTTTGTTGAAAATATTTAATAACTTTAGTACGCACGTTTTTCTGGTCACTCATTTTAATCAGATTAACAACAAATGAATATAATTGACATTAAACATAAACAAAAAAAAAAAATCAAATAATACTTGGGTTAAAAGTTTTAATGAAAGACATGTGTTAAGAATTTTACGATCTCACTCCTTATATATCACAAATTATACGTAAATGTATTAATTGGGGTCATAAATATAGCAATAGAAAAAAACAAAATAAAATATTTGGTTTGGGGAGACAAATATACACAGTCTTACAAAAGTTTACATACCCCTAATATATTTCATCTTTATTAATAAATATTTAGTGAAAAACTCTTTAAATATTTTTTTATGCTATTTCGGATTTGTTGAGATAAAATAAACACAAAACTAATTTATTTTCATTAAATTCTACTAAAAAACATAAAATAATTAATTTTTTGGCACAAAGTTAATTTACATAAGTTTACATACGGGATAAAAAAAAAACTTAAAAAAAATTAAATTAATATTTTGTGTGGCCTCCTATGGCTTTAATTACAGCAGATAATCTATTTGGCATGGACAAAGCCAATTTTTTGTTATTTCTGGAGTAATTTTGCTCCATTCTTCCATCATCGCTTCTTTGAGTGCTGGAACTGATGTTACTTGTAGATTTTTTAGACCTCGTTTTAAAATATCCCATAAATGTTCAATAACATTAACTGCGGGGAATGTTCCTATTTGTTTTTAACGTTATATAGAAGCCATTCCTTAACTAACTTTGATGAATGCTTCGGATCGTTGTCCTGGAGAAATATTGCGTTGTCCTCCAGATCTAGAAGTTGGACGCTGGGAAGGTAGCTATCCTTTAAAATATCGATATACATGGCCATGTCCATAGTTCCATTGATGAATCTGAGCTTACCGACACCATTTGCCGCCATATATCCCCAGACCATGACTGACCCGCCTCCATGTTTTACGGTGCAATTAACATTTTGTGGTAATAACTCTGCATTAGGCTTTCGCCAAACTTTTGTTCGTCCATCACTTCCAAAACCATAAATATTACCCTCTCCCAAAATGTTGGGTCATTTACATGAGCATTTTCGTTCTTTTGGGCATATTCTAAGCGCTTCTGTATATTCACAGGTCTAAGTAATGTTTTTTTTCTCTGCTATTGTACCCATTTCTCTTGATACATCGGCGAACAGTCTGATCAGAAACGGTAATTTCTAGATTTGTTCTCATTTTCCGGTTTAGTTCGACGGCATTTAGCTTAGGATTTTCTTGATTGGAACGTATAATAGACCGTTCTGTTCGTTTGTCGAGAATGCTAGGACGCCCACTACGAGCTTTGCTTTCATGATTTTCATTTTCTTTGAAATTTTTTATTATTGTTTGGACTGTGGTTTTACTTAGATTTAATAAAATTCCAATTTCATTAAAAGATATGCCATCATTTCGCAACTTAATGAAGGTTTTTCGAATTGCCTCAGAAATTTCTTTGCCTTTGCCCATTTTCTTCCACTAAAAATACTTTTCGATTTTATTTTGTCAGTGTGATCACTTTTAGAGAAAGTAAACTTTCTACCACTGATTTTACACAAAGCATTTTTTATTTTTTTTTTGCAGAGTACGTTAACTTATGTAACATTAAAAGGATACCAATTACTCGTGTTTTATTGTTTTTTATTTAAAATACCAACAAAATATTATAAAATATGATGGAAATATATTTTTTAAGTGGATTAACAAAAATGTATTTACAACTCTTAATAAAATTATATATTTTCCAAAAAAATAGAAAAATTTCAAACGTATGTAAACTTTTGTAAGACTGTGTATATCACACTTGTTGCCTATTGAAAATTGTATTATTTATATCGCTCTGCAAACCACAACCATCAAAAAGTGATTGTAAAACAATCAAATAACCGTACGGAATAATAATACTTTTTTGAGAACTGTCATATATTTCGCATCTGTAATAATCTGTGATATATCTCTTACTACTGGATTTTGTGACTATTGATCCATAATTAAACATAGCTCCTATATAAAACCCACATCCTGAAAATACAATATCGTCTAGCAATATGAAATTTACAACAGGTATTTCTTGTAGTAATATGAAATATAAAACTAACCAAACAAAGCAATAGTTTTTCTCATGTACTTTAGCCACTTACAGTGCTGTCGCTTTCATATCATGTATCATTGCTATTTTTTATTTTTATAATTTTGAAATATATTAACAAATATAGGACAGTTTAATTGTTAATAAAACATTCCTTTGTTTGGCATTTTACATGTAGTTTGCTATTATTTTTAATTTCTTTTTCTACCAGCGTTAATGCGTGTATTATTTATTATGTTTACTTCACATTAGGAATTTGTACAATAATTTTTATTTATAACTGGCCCCCTTTTTGGAAAAAACAAACACAGTTTTTAGAGCAACGAGTAACATGCCACTTTTCGTAGTCAACATGTGACAAATGACAAGGAAAGTTAAACACAATAATGGTCCTCTCAACAATAGTGAATGAAAAAATTAAAGAAATATTGTGATTATGTACGAGGAGAGTTTGGAGAGTAGATTGTGTCAAATATCAGAAAAACAATCATGCTGTTAATGGTACGGAAAAATCATTTCTGGAATACTTTAGTTGTTTTTTAAGTTTAGAACATCGTTCAGCTTTATTTCATGACTGCCACTTGTTAACTGCCAAAATAAAGGTTTCACCCTCGTATATAACAAAATTAAAATTTAATACTTATCAGTAAGATTTTTAAAATCACATAATGAAATATTTATACCCTCACGAAGTGCTAACATATTAGTGATGCTTTGATATCATGTCTCACCATGAATTTTTATTTTCATTAAACAAGTAGGACATTTTTAATTGTTATTAAAAAATTCCTTTTTTTTTGGAATTTGAATTTTTTTTTTGCATTCTATTTTTAATAAAACATTCTATTTTCGTGTGCTTTACATTAGGAATTTTTACAATAATTTTATTCCTATCAAGGGCTCTGTAGAAAAAAATTAACATTGTTTCATATATTAAATTACATTTAATATGTTACAAGTAACATGCCACTTTTAGTTACCAACATATGAGAAATGGCCAAGAAACTTAAGCTGAGTAATGGTACTTTTCACACTATAACTCAAAGGGAAAACAAAAAGGTATAGTATAAGTACGAAGGCGGCTTAGAGAGTATGTTTAATATACTACGGTATGCTTAAACCTTATCCTGAAAATATTTAAAAAAAAAACTTCAATAATTTTCTAATAACAATAAGAAACACTTTCACATTAGCATTTATTGTACAATATTGATTATGAAGCATGGAGGCGAATAATGGTGTAAATACCATTTTTTCCAAAACATGTTTTTTTGCATTAAAATAATCATAAAAAATAAGCTAAAAGTAAAAACGTTCGCATTAATACGTATTTTTTGTTAAAGATAGTATAAATGTTTATTCGAATTGTTCTAAAATTGCAGATTAGTGGGCAATTATTTAAGATTTGGAATTAGTTTTTCTTATGACAAAACAATATATAATTTTAAAATTTATTAAATACGAAAGTGTAGACAACCAAAAGGCCGTATAAGGAGTGAGATCGAAAAATTCCTAACATACATAAATGGAAATAAAAATTAAACTACTAAACTTACAATTTTGATTTTTTTTTATTTGATTGAAATTATTATTACAATTTAAAAAATATATAATATAATTATAGTTCTAATCACTAGTGATGCATTTTCGAACCTTTTCGGGAAACACTTCCATTTAGGTTTTTATAGTGCTTTCTGTCATTTTGTTCGAACAGGTAGTCCATCTCCGTTTAAAATCCACCACCCTTTGGTCTCTTCAATTCTCTTTTAACAAGAGCCCAATATCTCTCCACTGGCCTTAGCTCCAGGCAGTTTGGAGGATTGGCCTCTCCTCGTACAAATACCACATTATTGTTCTTTTACCACTCAAGACCTCGCTTACTATAGTGACAGGATGCCAAATCAGGCCAAAAATAAGTGGACACATTAAGAAGTCTTATGAATGGAAGCATTCTCTTTTGTGAACATTTCTTTATGTAAATTTCGGTAATTATACTGCCCTTTGTAACAAATATTTGGCTTCTTTTGCAGCAACTACATATTGCTTGCCATACCAAGAACATTTTGGGAAATTTTGTCTGCTTTTGGGTCCTAAACTTTTCTACAACATTCCCTCGAGCATCAAAAACATAAAAATATAGACCCGGAAGCTGCGAAAAATTTTCCAGAACATACGTTTTCTCATGAATTATGCAGCAGGTATATTTTTTTATAAAATTTGACTTCAATTTCCGTGATCTGTCTTTGGCCTCTAAATTTATAGCAAAGTTCCTGTCAGGAAATTTTTGAGCCTTGTATGTTTTTAAACCGGCATTGGCTTTAACATTTCGTACCAAATAGTCCGAGTACTGAGCTAACCGGACTGCTTTCCTACTGGAAGTGTTGGAAAAAAAGTCAACAAAGTTTTTGATTTTGCAAAAAACGTCAAAAGTTGTATGTTTTGAGTTACGAAACATTTATTTTGATAGATATCCCACTCGCATCCCATTAAGCGACCAAAGAGATTTTCAAGGAAAATATCTAAGGTTTCTTTTGAGAAAAAAAAAAATAATAAAAAGGGCCCATTTTGAAAAAAAATTCAAAAAAGTTTTTATTTTGCAAAAAAAAATTCAACAATTTTTTATTTTTTATTTTTAATTGTTTTTCTGAAAGATTGAAGAAATACCTATCTAAACTATTTGGGATACATTTTGCTAAGAACAATAGGTAATTAGTTACATGGATGAGAAAAAACACCTGCTTGGCTAAAATGTCAAATTTTGACCCCCTCTAACTCAGAAAGTTCTCGACCAATTTTGTCTGAATTTCTATCCAATAGAACTAAATATGGTGCAAATTTCATCCCAATTGGAAGACATCAATTTCAAAAGTTGGTTCAATTGACATGAAATGCCTCATTTATATTAAATATATTCCCTCGGTATTTAATGATATACACATACATACATAAGTATTTACCCAGCAGTTAAGCAAGTAGTCAATGTATCCCTTATAGACAGTAATTGTCACTAACTTGGCTGACTCCAATTTATATAGTTTGGGTCATTTGGCACGTATGTGTTCTTTGTAGTGCAGAGAAAAAAAAAATATGGTTACTTTATACATCCCAGGTGATTTAGCGTGAAGACAATTGTCACTTAAGTCGCTCTAAGTAAGTGTCTCTTAAAAAACCATAGTGTTTCTTAAAAACCCATTTTGTACAGCACTTTAGAAAGTAGAATTATACCCACCAGAAGCAATCTATTGGAGAGTTGTCGAAGGAAGGTTTGTTAACAAGCAAATGTTTATTGGACTGTCTATGATATGTCATTTTAGCTGACGATTTGAGGTCAATTAGCATCCGCACATATTAAAATAACTAGCTATGTAGCTGACCAGTTAGGTAGCTTGTAAGGTAACTGACGCTATTTAACCACTATGTGAATCCAATGCGATGACTACTTTGTACCAGTTATTAGACAGTCTCAGTGCAGTAAAAAATGGCCATGCAAGTGTTAAAATAACTAGTCACCTAGCTAGTTATGTAACTAGTTGTCACCCTTAATGATGGGTAAAATCACTAGTTCGGGACTGTCCCCTAGAAATGCTGGGTAAGTTTAAAATTCAAACATATATATGTATATGCTTTTGTATAAATGAATGTACATATGAGTATGTGTATGTGGTTATTCAATATGATGATTAAATACAATGAACAACGACATTTTCCTTAGTTTTGGGCATCATTTATCATGACATTTTCATCGTTTACAGATTAGGCTTTCTGCCTAAATAATGATTGCACCGATCCATAATAGATGAGGTGTCAGACAATTTATTGTTTATTTTAAACGTTTCTGTTGCCATTCATTAATCATTAAGTGGTAGTTGTTGCCACTAATTAAAACATTTAATTAAACCACTAACACATATGTCGCTTATACGTTCGGACGTGTTGTTTATAATTTGTATTGTTTTACCAGAATAATGAAGATGTAAACACTGATTGACTGGTTGCCTTTTAAAGGTGAACGAACACTTTTTTTTGTAGAACTTTACTTCCATTTTTTAATATTTAAAAAAAAATTAAGTATTAAACTAGCTCTTTTATATAATACCCCATACTGAGTAAATGAGCAAAAACATTTTTCTGATTATCAAAAGTGGGCCTTATATGAGAGCAATGATAAATTATGCACCAATCGCTATCAAATTAGGTCGTGTGAGTTATGTTAAACATTTATATAAGATTTATGCTCTTAAAATTGATTTTCGGAAGTTGGCTTTATATGGGAGCTATGACTAATTATGGACCAATCATCATCAAATTATGTGATATGAATTCCCTATATACATATAAAAGTTATGTGAAGCGAAATTTGTGTAGATACCTTTGTAAATTAAAAATCTATAACCAATGATGTCCTATTTCGAGAGGACATTTGTATGCAGGCTGGGTGAAATATTGGAGCGATTTCAGCCAGTTTCAATAGGCTTCGTCCATACGCCGAAAATTGTGTTGAAATATCTTTAAAATTGCTGAAAGTGATGCTGAGTAGATAGACTAATATTTTTGAGCGATACAAATGCATAATATCCTCCCCACTATGGTGGTGTAGGGTTTAAAAATAAGTTTGTAGAAATTATTTAGAATCCTGGCTTTTGATACTGAGTACCGGTATAAAAAATGGGAAATTTTTTCACAAAACGGAAGACAATTTACAATTTTCCATTTCCAATTTCAATGAAATTTACGAAATAATTTAATTTTAAAAATTATCCCCTTATTCATAATCAATTTTTAAATTTATAAAAGGCTTATAAAACTAAATTTCCATACAATATTCGTTTTATAAATCTTTGATAAATCAAAAAACTGATTATGAATAAGGCCTTATACCTTTTATGGGTTATTGTGGGGACCGATTTGTGAATTGTCTGATTTCAAGAAAATTTAGTATTTGCTTACAAAATTTTTAAATTTATTTCTGTAAAACACATTTTACAGCCTGTTTTCGAATATTTGATTTCAATTTGTTTATGTGGGGTCTCCTAAACTAAAAGAGTGTCCACTTAAAAAATGTTTTCGGAGTCGATTAAGTCATGTCCGTCTGTCTGTCTGTTGAAATCAATTTTCTGAAGACCCCAAATAACTTACAAACTTGATTCATACATCAATATATCGGGAATTTCTCCGGCTCAGTTGCTATTGAAAATCGAGAAAATCGGCCCACAAATGGCTGAGATATAAGGAAAATCCGGGCCAACCTCGATTTTTTGTCTATTTTTGATCTACATATATCTGGATTACTAAGACATAATAAACACAATATGGATATCTTATGATGGATATTTCAATGTCCATTGCAATGATCTATATAAGGCTATAGTAATTTGAACCTACAGTGGGTCAAAATCGGGAAAAATATTTTTTAAACCGAATTTTTTTTTTGTTAACAAACAAATTTTTTATCATAAATAGTTTTTTTTTGAAAAACTATTTAAAAAAAAAAAAAAATTTTGAAAACAATTTTGAAAAAAAATTATTACTTTTTAAATTTTGAAAAACAATTATGAAAAAAAAAATTTATTTTAAATTTTAAAAAAAAGTATGAAAAAAAAAATGAATTTTGTTTACCTAAAAATATTTAAAATTTTTATTTTAAAGTATAATTTGGTGAAGCGTATATAAGTTTCGGCACAGCCGAATTGAGCTCTCTTACTTGTTTTTTTTTTAAATTCTGTTCACTAATAACATTTTTTTTCAGCAAGAAAATTTTTGCACAAACAAATTTTTCTTAACAAAAAAAAATATTTTCAATTTGTATCTTAAAATATACCTTGGTGAAAAAGAATTGAAAAAACTATTTGGAAAAAAAATTTTTTTGAAAACAATTTTGGAAAAAAATTGTTATTTTTTAAGTTTTGAAAAACAATTTTGAAAAAAAAAATTTTTTTAAATTTTAAAAAAACTGAAACAAAATGAATTTTGTTTACCTAAAAATATTTAAAATTTTTATTTTAAAGTATAATCTGGTGAAGGGTATATAAGTTTCGGCACAGCCGAATATAGCTCTCTTACTTGTTTTTTTTTTAAAAATTCTGTTCACTAATAACATATTTTTCCAGCAAGAAAATTTTTGCACAAACAAATTTTTCTTAACAAAAAAAATATTTTCAATTTCTATCTTAAAATATACTTTGATGAAAGGAATATAAGATTCGTCACAGCCGAATATAGCTCTGTAACATGTTTGTAGAAAATATTGTTTTTTTTTTTTTTGTTTTATATCCCAATTGTATTTTGGTAATGCCACTGACAGTTCAAACCCATCAAAATGTTTAACATTGGTGTTATTTGGTATTCTGCTAAACTTTCAATTGGAACATTGGCAACAGTAAAAAAAAAAAATACCAAATAACATGTGAACAATAGATTTTGTTGCAGCCGAACATTTGCTCGTGGTAGATGCATTTTTTTACGCTCCAATCAATGTAGTTTGTTTGCGGTTAAATTTTTTTTCTGTTGTTGCGAATGATACAATTTCCCCAAAAAAAAAAAAAATAAATAAAATTCACTTGTATATTCCTGTTTATTTGAAAATATGTGTCTGTTTTTTTCCTTGTACATATGTATATGTGTATGTAAGTTTGTGAGATTATTGTTTTTTCCCTTTTTGGGATTTTGATAATTTTTGTACATTGCGCTTCCTTTATTTGACAGCAAACTCACAGAGCGAAGTGTGCCTTTTGTAGTGGCAAGAGATGTTTACTATTTTATTTATATATATTTTATTTTTTGTTTCTAAACATGTTTTGTTTTTTTTTTTATTCTATACAGTTGATTTCAATTTCGTGGTTCCTTATTTTTTCTGATTTTATTTCTTTGGTTCCAGTATCATACTATTTTTGTTTCGCTTTCTCGAGGTTAAATATTGTATTTCGTTTTTTATTTTTTAGTTTCTGTATTGCGTATATGTTCATTGTCGAAGTGTCAGTGTGCACGATTGTTTGTACAACATTTTACGGCATTTTAAGATTTAGTTTGACAGGTTTGGTAAAATTGCAACTGTCAATTGCATTTAATTCGCTAAACTTACAATGTGCTGGCGGTTTGACCTTAAAATTGACAAATATACGAGCATATAAATATTTTGTTATTTGTTGAAAAACAAGAATTCACTTTGCTATTTTTATTAATAAATTCTAAGAAAAAAGTTTATAATCTGCAGTACGTGCTTGTTTATAATTGCAACGAATGAAAGACAGATTTCTTTAAAAAATATTAGTTTGTTAAGTATTAAAGATAACAGGTTTATAGTGGCAACTAATGGATTTAGAATTTACGTTATAAATAATGTTGTATTAATGATAAGTTTCTAATGCAATTAAAACAAAATTGAATGTACCTATTATATAAAACATTTGGGAAATTTTAAAGGCAATATAAACATAATAAAACTTGAAAATTACATGTTTTATCCACTTTGTTACCATATTTGCAATGGAATCAAGAACAAATTTCATGAATTCCATCACAGAACACAGAAAAATAACTTGTTTTTAAAGATTGATCTACCGAATATCCGAATCCAGCACACAAAACTATAGCCAAAAATTAATCGAATTTTTTTTTCCATTCTTTTTTCATCTAGTGTGCGGAATATGGTGTTGGGATCATATATGTCGTATTTAACGAAAAAAAAACACAATTCAACAATACCCATAAGCCATTTTTTCTACTAATACACAGTGGTTTAGAAACTTTATTTTTTGGAAATAATTCGGTATCTCGGGAACTGTTACAGATATTGGTCCATAATCATAGTCAAAAATAAAGTATATTTTAACAGAAATAAAGTCGTCTTTACTTAAGAGTGGACTTTAGGTCTACCATAGACATGTTAAAGTATACTTTTGACGTTAAAGTCGCGTGTAAATATAAAACTAGCTGAAGCTGTTTTTAACTCATTTAACAACAGCATCAGCTGTTCTTCGCCATGTAAAAAAGTTCAACAAAAAGTTTAAAATGTTTAAGTTACAAGATATTTTGCAGAGATTTTGCAATTATTGAATATCGAATCAATAAAATTAGTACAAAAATAGCATAAATTTAATATTAATCTTTAGAAAAATAGAAAAGATTTTTCCACCACAAACTGTTTTATTCTTTAGTTTCCCGGTTACATTTATTGTTTGTCACTTTTTGTTTTTTCTTTTAATTTTCTAAGTCATCTGTTCAGGGATGTCACTTGTCTATATTTTGTTGTATTTCGTATGAAAACATTTTCTACATTTGGGTTGACACCCAGTTAAAGTCGGTTCAATTTAAAACATACTTTAGTTTTGACTATAGTTGGAAAATAATAAAAAGAGGGCTTTTATTTTAAAGTTGTTTTTAAAAAGAACCGACTTTATTGTTTGACTATGATTATGGGCCATTGTTACAAAATTTCACGTGGTTGGAGCTGAGGTGTTTCTGAGTTTATTTGCATTTGTTCAGCTTCTTAGCTGTAATCGTGGCCAATGTGTGGCCCCACAAAGTTGGTCACCTCGGGTCTCAACATTTAAAAAAAAATCGCCAATAATTCATTTATGATCCAAATGAGCTGAAATTTAAAATATAAATAGTCCTTAGAAAGACATACAAAAAATACACTTACATATGTAGGTTATATCTATTAGTTGAAAAGATATTTAGGTTTATTAAATAAAATAGCAATAACTTGCTAACAGCTATCTTGTCCCTGTAAAAAGTTACACGTATCCAAAGTTGGAACAAATAAAAAAGGACGTATTTTTTACTTTTTTTTCCAAAAAAGTTCCTATGTTTTTTCTTTTGTAGAAAAAATTTTTCTTCGGGACTATACACAAGTTTTATACGATCCGGAAGAGAAATTAATGCTTAAGCGTGTAAAGTAAAACTTTGCTCTCTATTGTAGATACAACACCCCACAGGCCTGTCCAAACTTGTCCAATTTTAAAAAATAATTTTAGTTTTGAGTAAAAAATTCTAAAAAAGGCAAAGCACCAATTCACGAAAATGTTCCACATTTGTATAACCCTATATGTTTCTTAAACACTTACAAAGTTTTTTTTTACTATCACAAGGTAAATTACGTCACAGTAGGCACTTTTCTAAAACAACTCAGTTTTTGGAACACATTTTTCCCGGTTTAGGAATTTCGGTATTTTAAAATAAAAAATTTCAAAAATTATAATACCGTTAATTTAAGGACATTTGGATCTATATTAGTTCCAAATTTTGTTATGTTATCTTTAACCGTTTAAATTTTACATTAATTCAAATTTTATTTTTTTTTTTTTTCATTGAAAATCACCATATTATTATTTTTTTAGTTGTTAAGGTAAATGATGTCCAAGAAATTTATAGAATTATTTAATTTTACTAAAATATCAATCTCCATTCCTAACGTTTTTATCAATATCAAATACTTATATATAAATCTTTATTTACACTTCAAAAGTTCCACAAATCTTGCCCCTTCGGAAAATTTTTAAATTTCTTCATATTTTCATGCATAGACCTGGGAGGTGTTGTGTCCGCTTCAGTGAGCCAAATTTTACTTTACAAGCTTTAACATTAAATTTTCTTTCGGGATCATATAGAAATTGTATATAGTCCCGAAGAATTTTTTTTCTACAAAAGTAATAAAATATGGGCCTTTTTGGAAAAAACATAAAAAATACGGCACTTTTTACATGTTTCAACTGTGGATACGTGTAACTTTTTATAGGGACAAGATAGCTGTTAGCATCTTAGAATTTTAGAATTTTATCACCAATATACCTGATACTTTTTTTAAGCTGTTATATATCCGTTGGCCCGGCATTTCTAAAAAACCATAAAAAGATCGAGCAACATTAAAAAAAAATAAATCAATAAACATAAATATCTCTTCAACTAATAGAAATAACATACATGTGTAAGTGTATTTTTTGTAGATCTTCTTAAGGACTATTTATATTCTAAATTTCAGCTCAGTTTGATCATAAATGGATTTTTGGCGATTTTTTTAAAATTTTGAGACCCGAGGTGACCAACTTTGAGGGGCCACACAGTGGCCCCTGTGAGTGCTAGAAAGATGAACAAATGCAAATAAATTCAAAAATACCTCAGCTCTAACCGTGTGAAATTTCATAACAATATATCTAATAGTTCTCGAGATACCGAATTATTAAAAAAAAAAAAAAACGTTTCTAAACCACTGTGTGACGTTTCATACTTGGAGGTCCCTACGTACCGTGTACTATTACACTGTGCACGAATTTGACACTTTTTGCTGAAAAGTGGGGCACAAAGCGGGTAAACCTAATTCGGGTATGGTGAATCCAGTGGTGCTAACTGTTTTAGGTTAGCTCTTGTTTTCGAGATATATCGTTATTTCGAAAATGGAGGTGGTTGCACAAAATATATTCGGGTAACTAAAAAACTGTTTAGCTTATTGAACTAAGAAAACCGAAATTCCGAAATAAAATTACCTTTAAGCAAGACTGAAACTTTTTTCCTACGCGTATAGAAAATAGAGTTACAAACAAAACAAGCCCCAAATGATTAAAATCTGTTCTCTAGTTTTGATTTTATACACAAAAGAAAAACATATACTCCGTAATACCATTTTATCTCTTTTTCCCATATTTCTCCAAAAAGTCCTCTGTAAATTTTTTAATTCTTAAACATTGTATACACTTTTGGAAAGAAGACACAATTTCCTATACGATGATATATAACATATTATCTTATGTTTTCTACTATTCAAATTTATGGTTTCAAAATCAACAACAAACAGACAATTTACAGAATCTTGCCGTTTTGTAATATATTTTTGTGCACTGCATTGCCGACTATTGCAATACTAAACACAGTAGAACACTGCTAGATGTAGCTAATTACTGCGAGTTATGTATTTTGTTAAAATATGAGTAAATATTTGTTTAATCTTTTGTGAATAAAATAAAAAGATTTTAATCATTTAGGGCTTGTTTTGTTTTCTATGCGTGCAGAAAAAAATAACAGCAAAGCTGTTATATTTCGTGACGTTTTGAAAAATAAAATTATGGACCGATCACAACAAAATTACCCAATTAGGTTAATCCGCCTGGTGCCCCACTTGACAGTTTTTTCGACTAGCACAGTGTTATTAGAAGAAATAGCTAATGAGTTTTGTTAAAATGGGTTTTTTATTACATATGACACATATGATCCCAAAACCATATTCCGCAAGCTCATCATACGAGAAACCAAAGCTCCATGGAAGCAAAAAGCGGAAAAAATAAATATCTGTTGTAGAATGAACGACAGCAGGAGTTGCACCTTCTATTTCTCCTCGATCAAATTGGTCGTCATGCCAGTTATGTCGTGTGGAGTACGAACGCCAGAGTAAAACCAGAGCTTATTGCTTTACTTGCAACAATGCTGAGCATTTAACATAGCAATATCTGCACACTCGAACTGGAAAATCAGCAAGAAGTAACACGACAGTGATTTATTTAGTTTTCTCATATATTTTAATATTAAATTAAACCGAAATTGTAAAAAAAACATTTCTTGTGCAGCACCGCATCAAGCAAAATACCATACAAGACCAGCGGGTTTTTTATGAATAGATGTAAATGTATTGTCAAGACAACCATATTATGAAAATAGTGATTTTTACATTTGTTGAAATGGTTGTATCAATCCCTTAGTGCACCTTTCCAATTAAATTTAATTCTTTTTCTCATGTGCTCAGTATTTTAAAATATATTTATTATTAGTAATATTCTAATCAAGAAATATTTGCCTTAACATTTAAACAAAAACCTAGTCACTATTTGTAATAATTATCTATAACTTCTATGTATTTGCACATGATCGCATCATCTTTCAAAATTAAAATCTATTACACAAACTCTATAACCAATACAGTCAGACTTTACAAACACTACTTTAACTAAAAGCCAACTCATAAAAAAACTGTTTGCAACACACACAAACAACAATTACAGCAATGGCAACATCAAAATAACCATTCACCAAATAACACTCAGCCAGCCAAAACAACCAAACAACCGCCACTATGAGAAGCAACAATAAAACAGCACCAGAGTTACAACTTTAAAAGACATACACAAACTTGTAAAAATTAATGTATATTTGCAGCAAAGTATTGATGTATTGGTAAGCATGCTACTGATAGTGGCAAATGTTTTTGATGGATGTGCATTTGGAGGCCAGTTATAAATGTTTCCTTTTTATGTTTTCTTTCTTTCCATCTAGGCAGGTGACACCACAATGATGCATTTTAGTAAAATGCAGCAATTTACAATTATTTGTACATTAGACATGCCCTTAAAATAAAGATTCGCTTTTAAGCTAAAACTAACTACAGTGCACTCGCGATAATATGAACTAATTAAAACTAGGCCACTTCACTTTTGCAAGATTGTTTATATTTGCGAATGGCATCTAATTCTCATCTACAAATATTTGTCCCATAAAAATAAAAGTTTCACATTAAATTTATATTTTAAAAATGAATATGGAATTCCAGCTAAATATGTGCATTTACTAAAATATGTATGTTAGAAATTTTGATTGACAGCTGAAAACAATTTAAAAGCAAACAGCTAGGGAAATCCCCAAATTATTATGCAGTTGAGTTAGAATGTAGCCACTACCCGTTAAAAAAAACAAACAGTAAGCTGTTTATATTTTAAAGCTTTTGCATAAGTTCATATTTTAGAGTAACCAATGGAAGTAAAAAAGGGCATTTTGAGTATTAAGGAGTGAAATAGAAAAAACCATAACACACCTTTTTCCTTAAAACTTTTAACCCAAGTTTTATTTGATTATTTTTTGAACAAGTTACCTCTGAAAAATATGTCAGTTATTCACCCCTATCGAGAAAAACATGTGAAATTTATGTTCCCGTTATGTTATGTTCCATGAAATATCCATTTCCCTCGAAAGGAAAATTGCTATCGTGATATTCCCATGAACTTTTCATTCACAATAGTTGATTTTGTTCGTAACAGCTGTTTATTGTTTACAAAATTCCATCTAATAATTTCACAACATGGGGAATTTTTTCCCGTGAACAAAGTTGATGAACGAAAAAACGGAACATATTTCATGTAAAATATTGATTTGCGATAGGGGGATTAGGTTGGTTTTTTATGTTCATTTATTTTTAATATAATTAAAAAAAGAGGCGTACTAAAATGATTTAATATTTTTAACAAAACTTAAATTGGTTCTACAAAAAGTTGGCTAAACAACCAAAGGTCTGGCGTCAATCTGATTCCAATGTTATTATACAGTATCGGAAGAACTTGTCCGTTGACAGAAAACCTGGTGCAAGTAGAAGGAATGGTCTACATGATGTTTCTAAAGCCAATAAATTGAAAGTATTTTAAAAAGAGCTCCCAACACATCAGGTAGGAAAGCAGTCGGGTTAGCTCAGTACTTGGAATCTTTGAAACGAAAACTTAAAGCCAATGCAGGTTTAAAAACATACAAGACTCAAAAAGTTCCTGACAGGAACTCTGCTAAAAATTTAGAGGCCAAAGACAGAGCACGGAAATTGAAGTCAAATTGTATAACAAAAAAATATACCAGCTGCATAATGGATGAAGAATTGTTCGCAGCTTCCGGCTCAATATTTTTATGTTGCTGGAGGAAATGTTCAGGATCAAAAGGAGAAAGTTTTCCTTAAAAGTTCTTGGTATTGCGAGCAACATTTGTTACTAAGGGCTCTATAAATTCCGAAATTTACATAAACGAATGTTTACAAAATAGGATGCTACTATTCATAAGACATCTTAATGAGTCCACTTATTTTTGGCTTGATTTGGCAGCCTGTCACTACGAGTGCACAATGGGGCAGAATCAAAATTTGTTGGAAATAAATTTGGCATTTCTAAACGGCTGGTCCGATAGGGATAAAATTTTACATGGACGTAGCCAAGGAGAATTCAAGTTTAAGCTATTAAAATATCCCCTACAAATGCTACAGGGGCGGCGCAATGGGGGCTCAAAGTAGGGTACCTTCGACATGTAAAATTTTTAAACACGTGCCATTTTTTTGTATTTTTTTGGAAAGCGCTCGGCTAGGTCTTGAAAAAACATGCTAGCTTGTGCTATTTACCTCTTATAATTTCTGAGTTATAGGCATTTCAAAATTGAACTTTTAAAATTTTGCCATACCCTGATCCGCTTTTTTTTAAATATAGGGCCTACTTTTGAACCGAATGAACTCAATTTTTTTTTTCGTTAGTTAGACAACTAAATTACCAATAATATTCAAAAGATTTCAGGGCAATAGCAATTATGGATCCAAAAATAAACGATTTTAAATTTGAAAATTAAAAAAATAGTAGATTTTTGCAGATTTTTGGTTGAAAAGGTGACTTAACTCTTTTTTTGTTAAAAAAAAAACTTTCTTTGAGAACATATAACAATTTTATATTTTTCTGTAAGGTACTTTTACGGAGAATATCCTGGTATAAAACACATGTCCTATTTTTTGAACATGTCGGCCCTACGCCCTTCGGAATTTGACCCATTTTTTATCAAAATTTTAACTTTGGACCACATGTTCTAAAATCTCAAAGCTGGGATCAGAAAACAGAAAGCAGCTTTTAATACCATAATGTGTTCCATATTTATTCCCAAAGTATTTTCCCAGCCCCGATGGAAATGTGGACCCTATGTGTAAAATTGTAAAGAATTCCATTTTTAGGATTTTTGTTCCAATTTTTAGAAATTTCGGGATGCCCTTTGACCTTTCGACAATTTTTTTCAAATTTGGTGATTTAGAATAATAAATTTAAAAAACTTTGAAAATTTCATTGAGTTCCGTCCATAAATTAAGATTTTATTGCATATTACATATTTACTGAGTTCCTAAAACTAAAAATTGTATCAAAATTTCAATAGGATTGTTAATATTAGGAACAATTTGATCCACATTTATTCCGAACTAATTACTTTTTTGTTTAGACAAGTTTATTTTTGGTCTTACAAAAAAAATTTCAAGTCAATATCTCAATTAGATTCAAAAATATCCCACTTTAAAATTCCGTTCTTCAAAAATATTTCACATTTTCATATTTTAGTATAAAATGTTATTGAACTGTTTGAACTGCTGCTGAATAAAATAGTATTAAGAATATTTATACAAATTTTTTATTATGAAAATGTCAAATTTTATCCCGGTCGGACCAGCCGTTTAGAAATGCCAGATTTATTTCCAAAAAATTTTGATTCTGCCCCACTGTGGAGTGCTACAAGAACATTAATGTGTTATTAGTACCAAGAGAGGCAAATCCTCCAAACTGCATGGAGCTAAGGCCAGTGAAGGTATACTGGGCTCTTGTTAAAAAAATTTGTCCAAAAGTGTGGTAGATTTTAAACGGAGATGGACTACGTGTTCGAGCAAAGTGACAGAAAGCACTATACAAATCTTAATGAAAGGGTTTACGGAAAAGATTCATAACTTCATCACTATTGATTAGAACTATAAAAAATTGTTTGTAAGTTGTAATAATAACCTCAATTAAATAAAAAAAAATCAAAACTGTAGGTTTGGTGGTTCCTTTTTTATTAACATTTATATATGTTAAGATCTTTTCGATCTCACTCCTTATCTACCCAGAGTTTTGCATGCAAGAATTGTGTAAACAACAGAAATACGAGTAAAATATGCGTAAACTAGTACTTTTTACTCAATATATGATCAGAGAAAACACGTATAACTTTGTTATTTTTTATTCGAAAGATAAGAAGATAAGATTTATTTCAAATCTTTAAAAGATATTAAGATATCCCAAAATGTACCATTATTAACCCAATTTTACAACTTTCAATCGATTTATGGCACGGGTTATATTTATCCGATTACACTTAAATTTTGCAGTAGTTAGTTTTAGCCACTAATGAATAAAATATTACCCATCCACAGAAAATCTCTTTTTTAGAGGACATGTCTAATGTACATGAAATAGCAGCACTTAAGATGATACCGGTAAAGAAAGCCACCAAATAGTAGTTGGTAGCAAACTAAAATTGTTGCCACAGCATACAGTAAACCACATTGATCATCATACTGTATATACATTTGTCTATGGTATTAAGTTTAAAGTGTGTTGCATGCCAAATGAAAGGCTAATTTAGAATGTGTGATGCTAAAGCATGATAAAATTAAAAAAAAAAAATATATATATATATAGAAATTTTAAGTACGATTTTTAAAATTATATACCAGAGAATTTTATTTATATTTGAATATATTTTATGTGTAATAAAATGTTGTACAGGTTTTAAAGTAAAGGAGAAGTATTCCAGGTTAACCTTAAAAGAAATATGAAAATTTGTTGAAATTTTGTTACTCACATATTAATCACTTAGCATAGTTTCGTAGCATTCTGAGTATTGAGATTAGTGTCGTCCACATCAATATCATCTAATAAAGGCAGAAGGAACTCTGTTATCATGACACGATCACAATAACAGTCACTGCTTGACTAGCCTCATTTTCTAAGAAGCATGCCTCCAATGATGCGTTCTGGCCAAAATACTCGTCAAACAGTGAAGATTTGTAGATGTATTTGTCTTTCGACAAGCGCATGTGGTTTCATGAACTTAAAAATGCAGCAATTTGCTGTTGTTTGGTTGACATCATTTTATTGTTCAAATGGCCTCAAGTTTAGTCTTGTGTAAATTTTTGGTTACTCTATATTATCAAAGCCATAGTTTAACTATTGAAGCATTTGTAAATTGTCTCATTAATGGAGGGTTGCTCGCAATAATAGTGTAATTCCTCAGTGTCATCATACGAGACAGCCTCAATCACAATGCATTGTATCGGAATTAGGAAACTACGTTATGGGAGTGAGGAAAGTCAGATTTGATTTGTTTTTTTAAAAAATGCCCGGAAAGGCTTTTGAATTTTTAAAAAAAGCTGACAGGTATCCTGACAACAATTTTCCAACCGACTTTTGCAAAACTATTTGTGTTTCAAAGGCAAAACTCATTTCTGTCTAAAAAATAAAAAAAATTTAAAATTCAATTCAAAATAAAATATTTATGATTTGTAACTTTAAGAATAGTATTATTTCACTAAAACGAAGTGATCGAGAAAAAGTATGCCTTAGTATTTCTGTACTCTATGGGCTTCATAAAACAGAATTGCTACATATGAAACCGTGCTTATTATACCCTTCACCATCGTGAGAAGGGTATATATAAGTTTGTCATTCCGTTTGTAATTTCCACAATATAGTTTGTATATATATTCTGGATCCTTATAGATAGCGAAGTCGATTAAGCCATGTCAGTCTGTCTGTCTGTTGAAATCAATTTTTTGAAGACTCAAAAAACTTACAAACTTGATTCATACATCAATAAATCGGGAATTCTTCCGGATCGGTTGCTATTTAAAATCGATAAAATCAGCTCACAAATATAAGGAAAAAACCGGGCCAACCTCGATTTTTGGCAATATGGATATCTAATGATAGATATTTTAAAGTCCATTGCATCGATCTATATAAGGCTATAGTAATTTGGACCTAAAATTGGTCAAAATCAAGAAAAATATTTTGTTACCCGAATTTATTTTTTACGAAAAAATTTTTTTTGTCATAAATTTTTTTTCACTAGTAAATTAAAAAAAAAAAATTTTTTAAATTAAAAAGAACTATTTCGAAAAAAAAAAAATTTTTTTGAAATCAATTTTGAAAAAAATTTTTTTTTTAAATTTTGAAAAAAAAAAAAATTTATTTTGTTTACCTAAAAATATTAAAAAATTTTATTTTAAAGTATAATTTGGTGAAGGGTATATAAGATTCGGCACAGCCGAATATAACTCACTTGTTTTTTAGTTCACTATGTTATTAACAATACAGTCTGCACCATTCACAGGTTTTCTCAAGATGAAGCATTGTGCTGAAGAAAACCCATCTTAATAACGAATCCAGCATGTTAGCCTATAATGACAATTATAAAATACGTTTGGATCATTTCAAGAACTTAAACTTGAGACGAGGGGATGAAAATACCCTAGCGTCTTTTTCATCCAGATAAAAATAACAATAAAATAGGGATAACCATAAAATCCGTAACTAAGGTTTTAATGTGTGTTTTTAACCGTTGTTTTATTAATAGTACAGCGAGAAAAGATTATAGGAAACAGAAACATATACAAGTCAATTGAAGAGAGAGCTAGTGCTCACGGTGCACAGTACTCTGTTTCATAGACAAAAGTCGAAAATGAATTTTTCTTCCAAATTTTAATAAAACATGCAATTTGAAAGATAAGAAGACATCTAATATACACATCCAAAAATTATATTGATATGACTATATTTGTTACTGAGAGAAGACTCTAAAGTCAGAAAATTTTTCAGGGAAACGATAGTGCTTTTGAAGATAGATTTACAAAAAATGTCATAAAAATTTAGGTTTTTGGAAAAAAGTTTTTTGGTTTAATATTTTAAATAACCATGTATACAGTCAAGAAAAAGAAAAAATCTTGGTGTGAAATTTCACTCTTAGAATGTTTTTACATAGCTTTGAAAAGTGCATATTAAAAATTAAAAAATATCACAATTTGGTGGAATATATAAACAAAGTGTGTAAAATGTAGTATTTTTTCGTTATCGTTTTTCATAGCTAATACATTTATTTATTTAAAATAAAAATAAAATTAACGGAATTTTTGCCGCAATTTTGAAAAAAATTATTTTTAAAAAATTATTATTATTGTTCATTTTAGTATAAAATGTTAATAATTTCCCACATTGAAAATTAAATCATTTAAATTATAATACCAATTGTGCAATTTATGTATTTAAAATTTTGTATAATTTTCATAAAAAATTGCGTTTTTTTTTTGTTATTTTAATAATTGGTTCATCGATTAAACGATGTTCGTCCGTCTGGCTGTCCATGTAAACATTGTGCGCAAAGCACAGGTCGCAATTTTTAAGATATTTCAATAAAATTTGGTACTTATAATTTCTTCGGCCCAAGGACCAAGACGATTTAAACTGGCTGAAATCGGTCCATTATTTCACCTAGCCCCCATACAAATATCCTACTGAAATTGGACTTTATCGGTCATATATGTTTTATTTATATAGGTATCTACACAAGTTTTGCTCCAATTAAGTTTTATATATACGTAATTTATGTCATTAAATTTTATTATGATCGGTCCATAATTAGTCATAGCTCCCATATAAGACCCGCTTCCGAAAATCAATTTAACGTGCCTAAATCTCCTAAAAATATTGGTATACACATAAAATTCAACATAAATAAATATCATATAGACATAAATCACACGACCTAATTTCATGCTGATCGGTCCATAATAAGTCATAGGTCCCACATAAGGCCCACTTCCGAAAATCACTCACGAATATAAATTATTGAAATTTTAAAAGAAAAATGTTTTTGCTCATTTACTTAGTGTTGGGTATTATATGATCGAGCTTGACCGACCGACCGACCGACCATACTTTCTTACTTGTTTCAAATCATTTAATTATAAATTAAGAAATAAAAATCACTGAATATGAATTTTTAATTTACCATTTTTAGAATTATATTACGTGATTTAAATTTTAGCAAGTTTAAGGCTAAAACGGTTACTCATGTACATTACTTAATTTAATGTAATTATTTAAAAAATATATATTTCCAATAAATAAGAAGTTTTATAATTACTAACATTTATTCTCCAATGGAAAATTGGATAAATGAAGAGAATTTTCTAAAGAATATTAAAATGGTATTTATATTTGTATAAAATCGTCAAACAAATTTTACATAAATTAGGCTTATATGGAAGCAAAAGGAAAGGAGTCCTTAAAATTAAATTTGGCACACAATTAAAGACTTTAATTCTAGAGATAACTGAAAATGTTTTAAACATTTTAATCAATATTTAGCTAAAATGTCATTTTTAATATTCAGGATATATGGCAGGTAGGCAAGTCCTTCATCCGATTTTGATAAAAATTTATATTATCTTTAACAATGCAAAGAGATACTTGTGTACCAAATTCTATATCTCTACGAAAGCTCCTTCTACTTTTGTCCATTCGTTATATGGGGACAAAGCACTGTGCGGTGTAGCCATAATACCTATACTAGACAAGATTAGCGAGAGCCTGACATAAAATAAGTTCACATGTCGGATTTTTCGGAAACAGAAAATACCTTATTGGTAGCGAACACTTACACAGACGACAGTAACGTAGATTATAATCTACGATTACCTGCACGATGGAGATAAAACTGACAATCTTGTAACTTTTGGATAAACTGAAATTTTACGCATAAATTTAATTCAGCTTAAGCGATGTACAGACAAAGAAATCATCGTAGGAATTATTTATGAAATTTAAATTTTGTATTCCACCTAATG
This sequence comes from Calliphora vomitoria, assembly GCA_942486065.2. Taxonomy (NCBI): domain Eukaryota; kingdom Metazoa; phylum Arthropoda; class Insecta; order Diptera; family Calliphoridae; genus Calliphora; species Calliphora vomitoria. Next base: position 40,669,960 of record OW818029.2, read on the forward strand.
CTGCTTAAAATTACTGCAGATTAAATTTCAGATCCTTGAGCATTAGAGCACACATAGGTGTGTAAATTTAAACGATATTTATAAACACAATCAATGATATTTTAATAAAACATTTTTTTTTGCCAAAAATATTCTGAATTCTCAGCCAATAATGATGGCTGACAACTTCCTCATAAACGTTAAATCCCTTTGTACACATATTTTACATTTCCTACACGCTAAACCCTTTTAACAGTGAAATAACAAAGCAAACAACAATGACAATTGGTTGCATGTTATATGTAGAAATATTCTTCGTTTATTATTCAGATTCGAAATATTTATCCATGAATTCTTCTTTACTTCCTTTTGTCATTGCATCATTGTTAGTTCGACATTTTCTCTTTACTGCACATGTGTGTGTGTGTGAGAGTGTGTTGTTTTTTATATGTTGTTGTTGTTGTTTCTAAATAGTAATCGTTCTGTTTTATTGCCTCATAAAACTTTCAGATGCAATTTTCCTCTATCAACTTGTATGAATTTATTAGATCGACAAAGTGTCTGCTCCTGTTTTTAGTGTTTACTATTCTTTTGTTATACACACACATACATATATAAAAATACATACGCTTGCATAAATACATTTACACATGTATTGACAACAACATGGTTTCTTTTTAGTTAAACCCAATAAACAGTGCCACAGTTTCTTATGGGAAAGAATTTCAATTAAATAATTTATAATTTATTTTTATTCAACTAAATCACATCCAATATTTTTCGTAAATTTCCAAAAAACTTTAACATACGAAGCACTGATCCATTAATATCTATAAAAAATAATTTGAAAAATTCACAGTTTTATTGTCTTTGGTTATAACTAGGGATGGATTTATATGCAAACTTATGTTTTTTCCAAATGCCATGAGGTCCAATTAAAGATACGAATCACACACTTCGGTGTAAAATAGCATCGATTTGTTAGGGCATATTTTTGCATATTTTGTTATATTTTACTTTAAAATGAGTACTCATATGCATATTATCCCAAACTTAACAAAAGTTTTATTTTCTTGTCGTCATAAATAAACCTTCCACTGACAACTCTTTAATAGATTACTTACAAAATAAATGTTTAAAGTGACTATATTATATTTTACTTAGATACACTAAAGTTACAATTATCTTCTCGCTAGATTACATGGGATGTATAAAATAACCCATTGACTTATCCCTTCACTACAGATAGTACATAATATATAAATTGGAGTCAGTCAGTGATCAGACATTACTGATAATTACTGTCTATAAGGAATACATTGACGGATACTGCTAGTAACTCGGTTGTATATTTTTTGGGCTTTGTGTTTATGTTTCTGCATAAAAATGTTTTTTTAAATTTTTAGGTCATATTTCCATTTATTTGAAGCATATTTTAGGCGAAATTTTTTCAATAACAAATTCATGGAAATCCGCCCCATACTTACAACTATTCGCCTTATTAAGTACTTTCTTGGTCGGATTAACTATGTACGCAAATTTGAAGCTCTTTCGATTAAATTTGTACATGTATTGCCTACGCTCCACAGATGAATCCTATTGTAATTGGTAAAAAGCGGTCTATTATTTCAGCTATCCTCCATACAAATGTCCTCCCGAAATAGGACTTTATCGGTCATAAATAGTTACCTTAATATAGGTAACTTAGAAATATACGAGTTAGTGAAAACTTAGAAAAACACGAGTTAGTGGATTTTTATATTAAGCTAACGAAATGCTTGATTTATATAGATATCCAGACAACTTTTCAAGAAATATGTTTTATAAACAAATAAAGCACTCCTTAACATTTTGAGTGCGTCGAATCATAATTGATCATAGCTCATATTAAAGGGCCAGTTCCGAAAATTACTTTAACCTTTTTAAAACTCTTCAAAATATTGGTATTCCGAAAAAAATCAACACAAATAAGTTTAATATAGTAAGAAATCACGCGTCCTAATTTTTATGACGATCGGTACATAATTATTCACAGCTTCTATATAAAGCTCGCTTACAAAAACCACTCATGAAATTAAATTAATTTTAAGAGAAAAAGATTTTTTCTAAGTTACTCAGAGTAGGGTATCATATGGTCGATATTATTTTTTTTTATTTTATTTTATTTGAATAGCAGTAGTTTTAATCGTAATTTCAGTACATTAGATAATAAGGAGTGAGATCGAAAAATTCTTAACATACATATATGTTAATAAAAACGAAACCTCTAAACTTACAGGTTTATTATATTTTTTTTTTATTTGATTGAAATTATTATTACGATTTACAAAAAAAATATATATATATATTTTTATAATTTTAATCACTAGTGATGAAATTTTGAACCCTTCCATTAACGTTTTTATAGTGCTTTCTGTCACTTTGCTCTAACAGGTAGTCCATCTCCGTTTAAAATCTACCACACTTTTGGACACCTTTTTTGTGCTCTTCAATTCTCTTTTAATAAGAGCCCAATATCGTTTCACAGTCCTTAGCTCCAGGCAGTTTGAAGTACTTGCCTCTCTTGGTAAAAATACCACATTATTGTTCTTTTACCACTCAAGTGCTTGTTTACCATAGTGACAGGATGCCAAGTCAGGCCAAAAATTAGTGGACGCATTATGAAGTCTTATGAATGGAAGCATCTTCCTTTGTAGACATTCCTTGATGTAAATTTCCGTATTTAAAGAGCTCCTTGTAACAAATGATTGGCTTCTTTTGCCGCAACTGCATACTGCTTGCCATACCAAGAACTTTTTGTGAAATTTTGTCTGCTTTTGGGTCTTAAACTTTTCTTAAACATTCCCTCGAGCATCACAAACATACAATTTTTGACCAGGAAGTTGCAAAAATCTGCCAGAACATACGTTTCGTCATCCATTATATAGCAAGAATATTTTTTTATAAAACTTGACTTCAATTTCCGTGCTCTGGTTTTGGTCATTAAATTTTTACCAGCGTTCCTGTCAGGAACTTTTTGAGCCTTGTATGTTTTTAAACCTGCATTAGCTTTAACTTTTCGCACCAAATAGTCCGAGCACTGAGCTAACCGGGCTGGTTTCCTACCGGATGTGTTGGGAGCTCTTTTGAAAATGCTTTCTATTTTTTTGGCTTAATAAACATCATGTGAACCATTCGTTCTACCTGAACCAGGATTTCTATCAACGGAAAAGTTCTTCCGGTTGAATAACATTGGAAACAGTTTGACGGCATACCTTTGATTGTGTGGCCAACTTTTTGTAGGACTAAGTTGGGTTTTGTTGAAAATATTTAATAATTTTAGTACGCTCTTTTTCTGGTCACTCATTTTAATCAGATTAACAACAAATTAATATAATTGACATTAAACATAATAACTGACATGTTTTGCAAAGGTATCTTGATAAAAAAAATCAAATAATACTTGGGTTAAAAGTTTTAATGAAAAACGTGTGTTAAGAGTTTTACGATCTCACTCCTTATACGTTCGACTCTACAACCAAAGGGTAATAAAACCATTTGGTTGTAGAGGTAACTTGATAGAAAAAAATCAAATAATACTTGGGTTAAAAGTTTTAATGAAAACCGTGTGTTTATAAAAAATTTAATAAACGAAGTGTTCGAGTAAAACTATACGTTTTTTCTGAACCCTGTGGACTGCTTTAAAACATAATTGCTATATGAGTACAAAATTATGCTAAACTTGTTTGCTGGCTTTTATAAAATATGTTCTCGTGTGTGTGCTTCCAAAAAGAGTGTTTCAAAATTATCCTTATATTATAGTTTGGTGCCATTAGTGAAGTAAATTATTTCTAACCAAAATATAACAATTTGGCAGTTGACAGTTTAGGGTTAGTTAAACTAGAATATTACACGTTTCAGTACTCGATGATATTTAAAAATTAAAAAAATTTAGATCCCACAGGTTTTTCAGGAAAATCGTCATAATTGATAAAGCATATTTTCACCTTTTTGGTTTTGTTAATCGTCTAAATTTTCGCATTTGAGATTCAGAGAATCTACATGTGAAATTTGAAAAAAATTTGGGAAGTTGCGTGCTGCGTCAACATTTATTCAAAATGGGCATGGAAAGTTTCGACAAAATAGTGCGTATGTAGTAAGCCTTTTGCCATCTGGAGAAACCAGTTTTTTTTTATAATTAATTCAAATCTTGCTTAAACACTGGAACACCCTTTATGAGTGTAAACCATATGTTATCTTATTCTTCATGTGTGTTCATATTTTTATATATGCGTATTTGTATGTATGTATGCATGTGTGTGTATTCTATTGTTCTTTATTTATGAGAATGTGAATACAAATGCATGTTAATAAGAGAACAACAAACTTAAAATAGTCGTAGTTATGCTTTTGTGATGATAGTTTTTATATGCTGTATTTGTTTTAGTTTTTTTTTTTTTTTTTTTCATTTTCCTCTCTCCCTGTCTGTATAGATACTTGTACATATCTCTATTTATTTTCACGTTCTATTGCAAGAATATGTATAATTTAGCAAGTATGATTATGTGTTTGTACCCTCTTTCTTGTCCCTCACAAATAAGTGCACATTATTCAAGATATTGAACTGATGCATGAACAAACATGTTTTGAAAAGTTTTTACTTAAAAAAAATCATGCGAGTTTAATAGATTATTTAAGAATGCTAAATTTTTAATAAATTTAATATTGAGAAAACATATTTTTTGGGGAATTGTTGAAACTGAATTTAGATGGTTGGTATTTCTTTTGTGTTTCGAAATTAAAAAAATCTGTGACACAAATACATAGCAAAACAAGTAAGAAAGTATGGTCGGTCAAGCCCGACCTTATAATACCCTACACTAAGTAAATGAGCAAAACATTTTTCTTTCAAAATTTCAATAATTTATATTCGTGACAGATTTTCGGAAGTGGGTCTTATATGGGAGCTATGAAAAATTATGGACCGATCACCATGAAATTTGGTCATGTAGTTAATGTCTATATGAAATATATTTATGTTGCATTTTATGTGTAAACCAACATTTTTAGGAGATTTAAGCTCGTTAAAGTGATTATCGGAAGCAGGTCTTATATGGGAGCTATGACTAATTATGGACCGATCATAATAAAATTTAGTGACATGAATTCCGTATATATAAAACTTATTTGGAGAAAGAATTGTGTAGATACCTATATAAATTAAACATTTATGAACGATAAAGTACAATTGCGGGAGGACATTTGTATGTTGGCTAGATGAAATAATGGGCCGATTTCAACCAGTTTCAACAGGCTTGATCCTTAAGACGAAAAAATTATATGTATTACATTTTATCGAAATATCTTCAAAATTGCGACCTGTACTCTGCGCACAAGGTTTACATGGACAGCCAGCCAGCCAACCAGCCAGACGGACGGACGGACACGGTTTAATCGACTCAGAAATATTTTTGGGCATTACAAACATCTACACAAATCCAATGTACCCTCTTCACTATACTGGTGTAGGGTATAAATACTTGTAAGTGCAAAATATTAAGTTACTAATCTATCACTACTTAATGTTATGATCATATAAATTGTGAAAATTTAGAAATATACTTTGAAACTTACAAAAGTTTTTTCATTAAATTGATATCTGTACTCACAGTTTCTAATATACAAATTAAGTCCAACATATGAAACCAAAATTTAACAATTATTATTCCCTTCACCATGAGTGGCAAGGGTATATAAGGAATGAGATCGAAAAAACCTTAACACATGTTTTTAATTAAAACTTTAAACCCAAGTATTATTTGATTTTTTTTTATATCTAGTTACCTTTGTAAAGCATGTCAGTTATTATGTTTAATGTCAATTATGTTCATTTGTTGCTAATCTGATTAAAATGAGTGACCAGAAAAAAGTGCGTACTAAAATTATTAAATATTTTCAACAAAACCCAACTTGGTTCTACAAAAAGTTGGCCAAACAATCAAAGGTCTGCTATCAAACTGTTTCCAATGTTATTCAACAGTAACGGGAGAACTTGCCCGTTGATAGAAAACCTGGTTTAGGTAGAAGGAATGGTCCACATGATTTTTCTAAAGCCAAAAAAATAGCATTTTCTACAGAGTTCCCAACACATTCGGTAGGAAAGCAGCCCGGTTAGGTCAGTACTCGGTACGAAAAGCTAAAGCCCATGCAGGTTTAAAAGCCTACAAGGCTCAAAAAGTTCCTAACTCTGCTAAAAATTTAGAGGCCAAAGACAGAGCACGGAAATTGAAGTCAAATTGTATACGTATGGTACGTATGGAAATTTTTCGCAGCTTCTCGGTCACTTTTTTTATGTTGCAGATGCTCGAGGGAATGTTGGGGAAAAGTTTAGGACGCAAAAGCAGACAAATTTTCCCAAAAAGTTCTTGGTAATGCAAGCAATATGCAGTTGCGGCAAAAAAAGGCAAACATTTGTTACAAAGGGCTCTATAAATATCGAAATTTACATCAAGAAATGTTCACAAAAAAGGCTGCTTCCATTCATTAGACTTCATAATGTGTCCTCTTATTTTTAGCCTGACTTGGCATCCGGTCACTGTGATAAACAAGCACTTGAGTGGTAAAAGAACAATAATGTGGTATTTGTACCAAGAGAAGCAATTCCTCCAAACTGCCTGGAGCTGAGTCCAGTGGAGAGATATTGGGCTCTTGTTAAAAGATTATTGAAGAGCACAAAAGTGTGGTAGATTTTAAACCTTTATGGACAACCTGTTCGAACAAAGTGATATAAATCACTATAAAAATCATAATGGAAGGGTTTTCGAAAAATATTAAAAGTGTCATCATTAGTGATTACAGCTATAAAAATATATATTTTTTTTTTGTAAATTGTAACAATAATTTCAATCAAATAAAAAAAGATTCAAAACTGAAAGTTTAGTGGTTTCATTTTCATTAACATATATGTATGTTAAAAATTTTTCGATCTCAGTCCTTAAATGTAAAATTTTTAAAAGTTTTCTTGAGTTTTCACCTTTGTTTGCATCCACAACAAAGGTGAAGGGTATATAAGATTCTGCATAGCCGAATATAGCACTCTTACTTGTTTGTCTTAATTTAGCATTAAAAAATTTTGGGAATTCCTGGTATTCGATTTATGATAGTAAACTGATCAGTATATAGTTATCAGTCAATGAATGCTAATATATATTAATTTGTGACATAATTGAAAAATTTTAACTCAATTAAACTTACAATATTTAAATACTTTAAAAAATTGTTATATTAAATATTTAATAACTAGTTATATTTATGTTATTCATATGGCTCATTTTAACTAATAAGCATATAGTATTCAAAACAAACTTATTTTCGAAGAAGCACACACATATTCCCATAATTGCTTTGTTTGGGTTTAATGTTTTACTTAACTATTTATACAAACATTTACACAACAAGAGCAATAACAACGAACTTTGGTTCGTATTCATGAGTGTTGTATAATTAATTACCTAAATCAATAGAAAACAAATAAAATAAAGAAAAAAATATAAAAAAACAATCAAAACATTAATAGAAATGAAAATAGAAAAAAATATAAAGAAGGAAATAAATACATATAAATTAATGTTTAGTTGGAAAAATGGCTAGAACTTTTTAAACAGGAAAATAAAAACTTTTCTAAAGAAAATATTTCCAAATAAATATTTAAGATACAAGTACAAATTGTTACAAGTAGTTACATGACAGTGATATTGTTCGAAATTAAACTCAATGAGTGAGACATAACTTAGGCGTTTATATAGGTTCATTAACATGGGCTGTATATTGAAATGTTCAGCGTCAAGGACACGACATTATTCACAAGCTTTTGTAATAAAACAAATAAAGAAATTCCAATATATTTGTAATAAACATGTATTCAAAAACGCATGTTTTTTACAGCCTTTAGTTTGTGACTTTTTTATTTCTGTCACGTTTGTAATAAGGACTAGTTTTAGTAATTACAACGATAGCTTCGTATTAGATATTTATTGATTCGATATACTCTTCTCTTTTTGATATTTTTGCAAGTGTCGATAGCTAATCAAGACGTCTTTGGTAAAAACTGGTAAAAGCGGTATCTCTATATCTCAGGAACTAATAAAGCTAGCACAAAAAATCCAACTTAACCTAAATTTATGCAAGAAATAAGTGGATAGGTGTGTAGTACGTTTTGTACTTTTAAGGGGATAAAATGGGCGTAACCCTAGTTTTAATACTTTTTGGTATCCCATATCCCAGAAATTCAATTTAAATGGAATTGCAGTCCTTCCTTAAAAATTTCAAATGGACTCTTGAACTTTTTTGAAATTTGAACGTACTTCTTTTTGGTAATTTCTTTTAACAAAACTATTTTTTATGTACATTAATATGGTAAAAAAATGTTTATTATAAAACCCTTCCATTAAGAAAGAATTATTATAGTAGTAGCACACGCCGTGTATCCGCTAGTATATTATAAAACTCAAATATAAAATGTTATCTACTTACCGTAAAATTTTGAAGTCGATAATTTTATTATTTATTTTATTATAATTTCGAATTTTCCCATACAAAATTTTTTCCCAATTTTAAAATTTGTTCATCTTGAAATTTTGTATGTAAGCGCCTCTCCCGATGAATACATCCACTAAGGGGGTAAAAGTGGGTAAAATCGGTATCTCTATATATATGATAAAGCTATCACCAAAAATCCAACTTAATCTAAATTTATGTCAGAAATAAGTGGACATGTATCCCATATCCCAGAAATTAAATTTAAATGGGACTTTCTTAAAATTTGAACGTACTTCTTTTTGGTACTTTTTTTTACAAAACTATTTTTTATGTACATTAATATTTTAAAAAAATGTTTACCATATTCCATTAAAAAATAATTATTTGGGTAGTAGCACACACCGGGTATCCGCTAGTTTTAGTCTAATTGTTGTTTTTTAATAGTTAAATTTGAAAAATAATTTTCGATGCTAATTTGTTGACTTTTACACTTGATTGATCATAGCTGACAAACCAATTATCAGAATATATTGGGAAGTATAAATTTTAAAAAAGTGTTTTCTAAAGACAGTTTTCACTATTTTAAAGCACAAAAATGTTTTATAAGGAGTGAGATTGTAAAATTCTTTCATGTTTTTCATTAAAACTTTTAACCCAAGTATTATTTGATTTTTTTTTTATCAAGTTACTTTTGTAAAGCATGCCAGTTATTATGTTTAATGTCAATTATGTTCATTTGTTGCTAATCTGATTAAAATGAGTGACCAGAAAAAAGTGCGTAATAAAATTATTAAATATTTTCAAAAAAACTACAAAAAGTTGGCCAAACAATCAAAGGTCTGCCGTCAAACGTTATTAAACAGTACCGGGAGAACTTGTCCGTTGATATGAAACCTGGTTCAGGTAGAAGGAATGGTCCACATGTTGTTTCTAAAGCCAAAAAATAGAAAGCATTTTCAAAAGAGCTCCCAACAGCTCCGGTACGAAAAGTTAAAGCCGATGAAGGTTTAAAAGCATACAAGGCTCAAAAAGTTCCTAACAGGAACTCTGCTAAAAATTTAGAGGCCAAAGACAGAGCACGGAAATTGAAGAAAAATTCTATACAAAAAATATACCTGCTGCATAATGGATGACGAAATGTACGCATGGGAAATTTTTCGCAGCTTCTGGGTAAATTTCTTTATGTTGGAGATGCTCGAGGGAATGTTGAAGAAAAGTTTAGGACCAAATATAAAAGTTCTTGGTATGGCAAGCAATATGCAGTTGCGGCAAAAAAGCCAAATATTTGAAACAAAGGGCTCTATAAATACCGAAATTTACATCAAGGAATTTCATCATTAGTGATTAAAACTATACAAATAATTTTTTTTTGTAAATTGTAACAATATTTTCAATCAAATAAAAAAAGATTAAAAACTGTAAGTTTAGTGGCTTCAATTTTATTAACATATATGTATATTAAAAATTTTTCAATCTCAGTCCTTACAACACTGGGGCCCATAAATCGAAGATCGTCTTGAGGAGGTCTTGCTAGTAAATATATAAACATTAAAAGTAGCTATTGTCAATAATAAGTATATCTTCAGTTTTCTGGCCCAATTGCGTATGATATCAATTAAGATTTACTGTAAATGCATTATATTATACAAATTTCTGATGGGTAAAAAATACCCAAAAGTACCAAAAAAAGCGTAATAAACTTATTCAGAAAATGAACAAATTAATTATTATATCCAGGGCCTATTAAATTCTATCGCGAATTTTTTGAGTTATTAAAATTCGGTATTTTTTTAAAGCAACTACTGAATCTCACATATAATTGGTTTATAAAATTTTGCATTATTGGGGACTTTATGATAGATAGAAAATTTTTCATCTCAAAATATTCAATGTGTATGTATGAAAATGATAAGATAGAGGATTTTGCATTTTAATAAAATTAAATTATTTTGAGTTTATTTATGCCATCAGTCATTTTTAACGTGATTTATTTAAGATAACGGCCAATAATACAACATAAGATAAACAATAGACAATAAACATTATTAAACAAAAAGTTATAGAAAAATGTTTTTCTTTTTTTTGCTTCTTTAAGTTTTTATACCCTACACCACCATAGTGGAGAGGTTATATTGCATTTGTACAGATGTTTGTAACGCCCAAAAATATTAGTCTAACACCCACCTTAAAGTATACCGATCGACTTAGAATCACTTTCTGAGTCGATTAAACGATGTCCGTCTGTCCGTCCATCTGGCTGACTGGCAGGTTGTCCAAGTAAACCTTGTGCGCAGACTACAGGTCGCAATCTTGAAGATATTTCGATAAAATTTGGTACATATCATTTTTTCTGTCCAAGGACCTAGCCTATTGAAACTGGCTGAAATCGGGTCATTATTTCACCTAGCCCCCATACAAATGTCCTCCCGAAATTGGACTTTATCGGTCATAAATGTTTAATTTATATAGGTATCTACACAAGTTTTTCTCCAAATAAGTTTTATATACATATATGTAATTCATGTCACCAAATTTTGTTATGATCTATCCATAATTAGTCATAGCTCCCATATAAGGCCTGCTTCCGATAATCACTTTAACGAGCATAAATCTCTTAAAAATGTAGGTATGCACATAAAATGCTACATAAATAACTTTCATAAAGACATTAATCACACGAAAATAAAGCTCACGAAAATAAATTATTGAAGTTTTGAAAGAAACATTTTTTTGCTCATTTACTTAGTGTAGGGTATTATATGGCGGGTTTGACCGACCATACTTTCTTACTTGTTAGTAATAGCGTAGTTTCTACTTGTCAAATGTCAAAGAATAAAAGCTTCAAAGGTGACAGCTACCGAAATACCCAGTGATTCAAAATATATCTTTTTGGAAAACCCTTTAGTTATTATGGAATAACGGAAAACATTGATACCTGCGATGTTTTGCGCGTAGTTTGACTGAAAATGGGCATGATTGGATAAATGGATATGGCACCGATACAAAGTAAATAGTTATAACCGAATACCTGCAGATCTATAATTGTGTTAGTCTTCAAACTTTATAAGAATCAATTTCTTACCATGGCATGAAGTTTGACCAAAAATATGAAGAAATAGGGTGGCTTCTCCTACACAAAGTAAATAGTTATTTCAAAACTATACTTTTATATAGTTTGGCGGTATAGGATTATACGGTGCACAGTGGTTTTCAAACTTTATTTGTGGAAATAATTCGGTATCTCGGGAACTATTAAAGATATTGTTACACAGTTTCACATGGTTGGAGCTGAGGTGTTTTCCAATTGATTTGAATCTTTTTAGATTCCTATCGCCAATGGGGACCAGTACATAGCCCTCAATGTTGGTCATCTGGGCAACAAAAAAAAAAATCGCCAAAAATACATTTTTGTTTTTTAGATATGGCGGGACTACGTAGGGTCGAAATTTATTTTTAAAATATCGGCTATATTGGCGATAAAATTCCAAAAACAACTATCTCATACCTATAAAAAGTTATACTCAGCCAAAGTTGGGACATGTAAAAAGTGCCGTATTTTTAATTGCAGGATACTTCCTACTTACATAGTTTGGCTGAAAATGGTCTTGATTGAATTATTGGGCATGTCTGAAATTGTTTTTTTAAAATTTGACGGGTTATTATTGGTGGACATGGAATTTCGACAGTCTTTAAACTATTATTTTTACCATGTTTGGTTAAAATTCGGAATTACCCCTTCCACATAAACAAGATAGTTAGTTATAGTAATTGAATATAATGGGAATTATTTTGTTAGCATTGTATATATCAGATGTAGAAATGGGTTGGATCAGAACAGTGGTATGGTATCTACCATACCAAGTATATAAGTAGTTATTTTCGAATATCGTGTGATCTGTAATTGTGAGAGTCTTTATACTTTGTGTAAATTACGTTGATTTCAGTGTCCTGTTATGCCTAAAATTCAGGAGAGAGGAGAAAGGAATGTGTATCCTATCATACATTGTAAACATTTTTCATCGAATATCTAGAAACTATAATAGTGAGATTCTCAAATCTTTTCGTGAGTTATTTTATTAGCATTTCTTTTTAATTAAAAATCATGTTCGCTGTAATGCCTTGAATGTGCAGTGTTAAATTTTTATTTAGAATTTTTGGAATACAACATTTTATTAAGGATAAAACGAAAATAATTAAATTTCAATATTCTTGAAAGATCAGACAAATATGCCAAAACATCCACCCGAATTATTATACTCAAAAGAAACATATGTTTACGTAAACCAGTTGCATGCTAAAAAATGTCACATTCTAAGCTGCATTACCTGACATTTTGAAGAAAAACACCAAAAAATAGGGTATTCAATGAAAATATAATGAAAACGCTATCAGACTGGAAAAAAATAAGTATTACATAGTAATGAGGGTTAATCAAATCTTGGGCACCAAATTGTCTGTTCTGCTGTGTTATTATATGTTTTTAATTGAAAACAATTTAAATTTTCTTAGTATAACGTTGAAAAACATTTGCATTTAATTACAATAATTTCAATATAATTAAAATATCAAATTTCAACATCCATAAGTGCTTGAAATAGTGTTACAAGCTAATTTCATGCTTATTACGCCTTTCATTTAAATTAAACAATAACTTTCCTGAAATCTTGAGTATCATTGCGTGTATTTAAAAATAATAATCGATTTAATTAAATCATACATATTTATCAGAATGATATATACACCACTGGGGGTATTTAAATAAGTGCCTTTTCTTGGAAATTCCAATGTATACATATTTGCTACAACATTACATTATATATTTTATTTATGTATCAACGAACTTATAACATTTTAATTACTCTGAATATGAAATAAAACCACTTGAAAAACATTTCATACTGTGTTGGCTTAAGCTTAAAATGCGTGCAAATTGGAAAACGTAAAAGTTTTCTAACATTTATTGCATTCTGATTATTTTTTTTTCGCTTTTGTTTTAATCCAATTGTTAATTAAGGTGGAAAAGTTGTATTAAATACAACAGTTTTCATTTAATTCATTGTTGTTAACCATAAATCATAGGCAACGGTTGGTTGAAAGAATATATTGCTTGAAGGCACGGAATTTAAGTGCATTTAATTTGTATTAAGTATAAAAAGATTATGGGGAACAAAATATAAACAAATAAATACATACGTATAAAGAAAAAACATCATTGTATCATTGTAGGGACCCTGTGATTAAATAGGTTTTAAGAAATCTAAAAGGATTTGTAGAAATATAAAAATTTATTTGAGTTTTGTGTTTCGTTATAAGCGAAACAGAAACTGAGCTTTCTATAGACCTAAAACCGAAACCCGTCAATTACACAGTGGAAAAAACACACGATCATGACAGTATCGGTTCAACTCTACTACTAAAGAGTAGTTAGACCCTATACCCTGGTGTTAGCGCTTAACTTTAAATAGCAATAATAAAGCCAATAGTCTGCCAAACAAATTTTGTTAATATGTTTTCCCAAAAAAATAGCTTTTTCGTGAACTTTTTTTTAAAGAATATAGGAGAAAACGAAGCTGAACAACTGTAAATTAACTCGAAAACACCTAAGCCAAGTAAATAATACAGCACAACGTAGAAGTGTGGACTTGGTCATACTATTTAAAAAAAAAAAAAAAACTTTATTTTAGTGTCAACAAAACTAAAATTGTTAAGGTAGAAATTTGTGATATTTGTGAGCTATTTAGAGTGCCTAGATATGTTCAGATTGCATTGATATGTTCACAAGAGTTGTTCAGCTCTACCGTAGCTACAACTTTGCTAAATATTGTTAGTAGCAAATTGGGAGTCCCAGGCAGTTATTATAAAACCGGACAAAGTCGGTGATCGAGCCTTCAATGTTAATGGTGGCAGTCCGACTAGTTCCATTGAATTCAAAAATTTAGTAGGATAATCGACGACTTGTTCTTCGTTCATTACTGTGTCAATCGATTTGTATTTTATTGTTTCGCCAGGTAGTTTCAATAGTATTTGTTTGTTAACATCATAATTTGTTGGTGTCAAAATTTCATGTACCCACAGCCAATCCGAGTTATTGTAGTTGGTTGTAAGACTTGAGAATACCTTGTCGACATCGGTTTGAATATTAATTTGCATTCGGCAGAAGATCGGGAACGAAGTCTAATATGTGGCGGGATCAATTGGTATTTTTCCATTTCCGATGTCCAACAATTGTTTTGAGAAAGTTTCGGCAGAAGGTTATTGCAAAAAATGCGAACATGTGTTTGTTCGTTCATAGAGTTCGGTTTCTGTAGCTTCATTTCCAGTGAAATAAATTTAAAGAAACTTCGCATCATAGTGTATAGTATATAAATTTGATTTTGCCACGCCATTCCGTCCACAGATCTTTATCTGACTTTACAGTGTTACTCGATAGGTTTTTCTGAAGATTCCGTGAAAATTTTATCAAAATCGGTCCAGCCGTTTTTGATTTCATACGGAACATACATACAAACATCCATTTATATATATATATACACTAGCTGAACCCGGTCCGCGTTGCTGGCCCTTAGAAAACATCTGTTTTATATTGCATCTCGATCTCGATTTTAATATACAGTGATCCAACCATCAATGTTAAAACATGTGGTGGCAGTCCTGTTGGTTCAAATGAATTCTAAAATTCAGTAGGAAAATCCACGGCTTGTTTTTCGTTCAATAATATGTCAATCGACTTGTATTTTATTGCTTCGTCGGACAGCTTCAATTATATTTGCTCATTGAGCTTGCCAAAATTGCATGTTCCCATAGCTAATCCGAATTTTTGTAGTTGGTTGTAAGACTTAGGAATAACTTGTCGACAACGACTTGAATATTCAAATACAAATGAAACAGCAAATGCACACGTTCATTGATAGCGTTCGGCTTCTGTAGCTTCATTTCCAGCGAAATAAATTTGAAGGAACTTCGCATCATCATTGGGAAGCGGGAGCAATGATCTAATTCTGTGGTACATTTGGCCTTGAACTTTAAAGATGGGCTTGAAGCCGATGTCATTTAAAATCATGAGTTGCACTTTCGGATATTTTGAAAGAAGTGCTTGGAAATAGGATTGGTGCCGGAAATGTAACTCAGGAGCAGCTCAGGTGGCAGAATAAATTTGCCGTTCGAACAGCACATTCCCGGGGATTCCTTAGGGAACTTCAAAACGCTGCTAAATAATTGCGCTAATTAGTATGTCCTTGTGATTCCTGGTGTTATCATACTTATTGTAATAAAATTCCGGCAACTTTAAATCGATTATCTCTCTTGATCAAGCAATTCGGAAGCGATGATGAAGCCGTGATTCTCGTTCTGTTCCCGTTTCTGCGGCTCTAGACGTAGATGTCCTTTAGAAAACAAATTTTATTTGAATAAAACCGTTATATTTTTATTAAAAGTGGAATGCGGAGAGTTATTCAAAATATAATTTTTTTTAATAGATTTCGTATGAAAATTTCACATTCATGCACCTAATATGCAAGAGTAAACAAAATTTTTTATCTTCGATTGATAATATAAAAGAACTTTAATAGTACCGTACATGTATTGGAATGTATTCCTTTCGACGCTTATACCAAATCATTTACTTCAGATTACACCACTGTGAATTAAAATTTTTAGCATGATGATGTCATTCCGTCCACAGACCGAAAATTAAAAATCTGACTTTACAGTGTTTCCGGCTGGGCTATTCTGAAGATTCCCTGAAAATTTCTTCAAAATAGGTCCAGCCGTTTTTTATATATATAGATGGAATTATCGGTATAATATACAAATTTTATTTTGCCACGCCGCTTCGCCCACAGACCGAAAATCAAAAATCTTACTTTACAATGTTACTCGCTAGGCTATTCTGCAGGTTTTCTGAAAATGTCATTAAAATCTGTGTAACCGATTTTGTTTCATTCATTCATTCATACATACATACAAACATCCATTTTTATATATATATAGATAAGTGAAACAAAATTTTGTTCTTCCTATATTTTTCCAAAAAAGTATCGTGTACTATTTTTTTGGGAAAATATTTTAACAAAATTTGTTTGGCGGGCTATTAGCTACATTATTGCCATATAAAGTTAAGTGGTATCAGCAAGTGTGAATTAGCTGTTTGCCAAAAACTGATGACACCATTTTTTTGAGGGTCCACTGATTTTCAGAATCTTTGGGGGCCCAAAAAAAAAAATTGGTCACCAAAATGGATAAACTGAGTATAGGGTTTTATTACCCTTTGGTTGTAAAATCGAACGTATACTGCCATGATCGTGTGTTTTTCAAAAAGTCTTCATTTGTTGCATAGTGTTATTATGTAGGGTATACAAATTTCTTATATTAATCTAAGTTAGAAGCTAAAGACGACTAATAGGATCTACATTACGAGAAAAATATAGAAAACTGCTTATAATTTCTAGTTAAAAGTTTGTTTGAATGAAATGACAATTAAGTCGCATGATATTTCCATTTTGATAGAAAAATAAAAGTCAACATTCATAGAAATTCAAAATAATACGACATTTTTAAGGACAATTTTTGGTATCAATTTAGATATGCACTTAATAAGTACAAAACTTGGAGATATGTATTTTAATATATACCTGAATAAAGGATGTTTTAATTTATTATACTTTGGCTGTTTGGTTCTCTTCTCTTTCGCTTACAATAGTAAAAGTGTTCATTGAATCTCCTTGAACTTGAAGAAAAATATAAATTTAAATGGATAAAAAACGTTGGTTTTGGCTCCAACTACAAATTAATTTATTGTGTCTTACTGGAAATACTTATTGAGCTTCTACCTGCAAATCTAAATTAAATTGAATGTAATTAAAATTTTGAAAATTGAAATTGCAAAACTTGAATGGAATACTTGCCATTTAGTTAATGTTTGGTGTTTGATTTTTCTTCTGTTTCTACTGATATTTCCTTTTTGAGGAAAAAATTATTACTTAAAGTTTTTATATATTTTCTATTGGGTGCATGACTTCAAAAATGCGGGATTTAAAATACATAGACGTGTTTTTGTTATGTCATTTTAAGGGTACATATCTATCATTTATTCTAACTTAGTAATTGAACATCAACAACATTTTTTTTATTCTAAAATGTCGAATTTTGTACCAACGAATCGTCATATGCAGGAAGTTTTGCTTTACTTCTTTAATTTGAAAAAAGTGCCGCTGAAGCACATTGATTGCTCACCTTGTATCCATCCATGGTTTTTGCTGTTCAGAAGTGATTGTTTTGATACGATAGACGAAGATCGCCTAGGCCAGAAAAAATAGTTTAAATATTAAGAATTGGAGGCATTACGCCATGAAGATTTTTGTAAAACCCAACAAGAGCTTGCAAAATCATTGGTAGCTACTTTGGCAGCAATTTCTAAAACATTTGCAAGCAGCAAGATTCATCCAAAAGCAGGGAAATTGGCTACCATTCGCATTGAAGCTGAGAGACCTTGAAAATGATTTTGCATGTCTGAAATGATGCCTAAACTCTATAAAAAGAAAAACATTTTTGCACTGAATTATTACTTGTAATGAAAAATGTATTCATTATAATAACTTGAAGCGTAAGAGATCTTATGTGAAGCCGGCCAACCAACCGAATCGACACCAAGGCTAAATATCCATGGCGTTAAGGTAATTTTCTGTATTTGGTGGGAGCAAAAGGGTCTTATCTATTATGAGCTGCTGAAGTCTAGCCAGATCATCACAAGTATCCTGCAACGAACGCAACTGATTCATTTGAAGAATATTCGGCCAGACCTGAAACCGTAATATTCCATTATGACAAGTTTCGACCACATTATGTAATTCCTGCTTGAAAGTATTTAGAATGAAGTGGTTACAGTCCAGACCTTGCACCGTAATATTCTATTATGACAAGGTTCGACAACATTATGTAATGCCTGCTTGAAAGTACTTAGAATGAAGTGGTTACAGTCCAGACCTTGTTTCGATCGATGCAGATCGCTCTCTTTGGGATATGCTTCTCTTTGGAATAGACTATCCGACATTGCCTTGATTCATTCTTGTCCTCAAAAGATGAGTAGTTATGTTGGCTTGGAATCCATATGTTGGCAGAAAGATGGAAAAAGATCATAGCTAACAATGGCCAATACTTTGAATAAATTCATATTGTTCAAATGTTTCCAAATAGAACCTAAATATTTAAAAAAATCTCATATTTTTAAGTCATACACCCAATATAGAGCATAAAAGTTGCAGTCATATTTTATATAATTTTTTTGCACGGGAATTTAAAAGCCCAGTTTCTGTTGATAACACGATATAAGGACTAAGATCGAAAAAATCTTAACATACATAAAAGTTAATAAAAATAAAACTTACAGCTTTAATTTTATTTTATTTTTTTGAAATTATTGTTACAACTTACAAAAAATATTAGTTTTATAGTTCTATATTCAGTAGTGATGAATTTAAAAGCCTTTCCGAAAACCCTTCCATTAAGGTTTTTATTGAGCATTCTCTCACTTTGTTCGAACACGAAGTCCAACTCCGTTTAAAATCTACCACACTTTTGGACACCTTTTTTGTGCTCTTCAATTTTCTTTTAACAATATCGCTCCACTGGCCTTAGCTTCAGGCAGTTTGGAGGATTTGCCACTCTTGTTACAAATACCACATTATTGTTCATGTACAATTCAAGACCATGCTTACCAAATCATGCCAAAAATAAATGGAAACATTAAGAAGTCTTATGAATGGAAGCATCATCTTTTGGAAACCATCCCTTATGTAAATTTCGGTATTTATAGAGCCCTAGTAACAAATTTTTGGCTTCTTTTGCCGCAACTGCATATTGCTTGCCATGCCAAGAAGTTTTTGGGAAAATTGTCTGCTTTTGAGTCCTAAGCATTTCTACAACATTCCCTCGAGCATCAGCAACATAAAAATATTGACCCGGAAGCTGTGAAAAATTTTCCATACATACGTTTCATCACCCATTATGAAGCAGGTATATTTTTTGTATAAAATTTGACTTCAATTACCGTGCTCTGTCTTTGGGCTCTAAATTTTTAGCAGAGTTCCTGTCAGGATCTTTTTGAGCCTTGTATGTTTTTAAACCTGCATTGGCTTTAACTTTTCGTACCAAATAGTCCAAGCACTGAGCTAACCAGGCTGCTTTCCTATCGGATGTGTTGGGAGCTCTTTTTAAAATACGTTCTATTTATTGGCTTTGGAAACATCATGTGGACCATTCCTTCTACCTGAACCAGGTTTTCTATCAACGGACAAGTTCTCCCGATACTATTTAATAACATTGGAATCAGTTTGGTGGCACCCCTTTGATTGTTTTGCCAACTTTTTGTAGGACTAAGTTGGTTTTTGTTGAAAATATTTAATAATTTTAGTACGCACTTTTTTCTGGTCTTTCATTTTAATCAGATTAACAACAAATGAACATAATTGACATTAAACATAATAACTGGCATGCTTTACAAATGTAACTTGATCAAAAAAAAAAAAAGAAAATCAAATAATACTTGGGTTAAAAGTTTTAATTGAAAACGTCAGTCTCTGTCCTTATATATTTAAAGGTTATATCAAATTAAATTAATAGATTTCATACAACAGACAAACTAAAAATATTTTATTAATATAATGCAAATCGTCCCTTTCTTTCAGTGTATAGCTCCATTTTGTACCACCTTTCCTTAATATATTTTAAACCCTTATGTACATCCATATTTCTCTTACTTTGGCTTTTCACTAAGAACATGCGAAGCTCAGTTACTGGATGAAATATTTCCCCTTCAAAATACATGTTTAAAATTTCCAAATAAAATGCAACAACTACTTGAATAACTATAACGCATACAAGTGAAATTTATTGCCCGTAACTAAAAATATCCCAGCAAAAACGTTCATTACCAAGTAATGAGTTAAAATGGTAATATCTGGCTGTTTACTGTTAACACAATAGCATTTTAACTCATTAGTTTAACATGGTGATGTCATTGAAGGCAAGTTCCTATCAAACCATTTATAGATACGACATTACTTTAATATCACTAAATTTATTTACAAATAATGACTTAAATAGCTCATTGATAGTTAAATGTTACATATGCGAATGCGAATGACTAGAAAATAATCAAATATATAACAAATGTATCATATAATAAATAAGTTATTATAAGACAACATCCTAATAATGCAGACGGTAAGTAGTAGTCATTGAAAAGTAAGTTAATGAGTAATTAACAAGTTTTTGCTGGGATTTTATATATATATATAAGTTACTTACCAATAAATGTTTTCATAATAAATGACAGGAAAAGTGTATTTATCAAAAACACATTTCTAAAACATGCATATGAAATATGTGGCATTTTCAGCAAACTTTAAAAAAAAAAGAAAATAAAAAAAGAAATGCATGCAAGTTAAAACCGAAGGTGTTCTAATACACCTATTTTGCAAATATTTAATATGCAATTTTACATTTTAAGTTTGGTGCTGTTGGTCGTTGTAGTTATTTTTCTTTGTCATTAGCTTTTAGCAGTTAATTTGCATTAAATATCCATTAATATGCGTCATCAGTGTTAATGGCCTTAGAAAAAAAAGAGGACATAAAATTGTTATAATGGAGATTTTGTTTTAGGAAAAATAGCAACAATAACTGTATATATGACATTAGCATGCATATTCAACATAATATATATGTTTGTATTTACATAAGTATATATGTATGTATATTAGGTAGGCCCTTATTTTGCACTTTTTGGATTTTCCATGCCCTCAAGGTCATCTGAAAAGATAATGCTGAAAATTTTAGAAAATTCGGATAAGGTTTAGAGTATGCTCATTTTATTTAAACTAGCAATATTCAAATTCCAATTAAGATTGTTCTTATACCCTACATCACCATAGTGGGGAGGGTATATTGGATTTGTGCAGATGTTTGTAACGCCCAAAAATATTAGTCTAACACCAACCTTAAAGTATACCGATCGACTTAGAATCACTTTTTGAGTCCGTCCGTCCATCTGGCTGGTTGTCCATGCGAATCTTTTGCGCAGAATACAGGTCGCAATCTTGAAGATATTTCGACAAAATTTGGTACATATCATTTTTTCTGACAAGGACCAAGCCTATTGAAACTGGCTAAAATCGGTTCATTATTTCACCTAGCCCCCATACAAATGTCCTCCCGAAATAGGACTTTATCGGTCATAAATGTTTAATTTATATATGTATCTACACAAATTTTCCTCCAAATAAGTTTTATATATACCGAATTCATGTCACCAAATTTTATGATGATCGGTACATAATTAGTCATAACTCCCATATAAGGCCTGCTTCCGATAATCACTTTAACGATCATAAATCTCCTAAAACTGTTGGTATACACATAAAATGCAACATAAATAACTTTCATATAGACAGTATTCACACCACCTAATTTCATGGTGATCGTTTCATAATTAGTCATAGCTCCCATATAAGGCCCACTTCCGAAAATCGCTCACGAATATAAATTATTGAAATTTTGAAAGAAAAATGTGTTTGCTCATTTACTTAGTGTAGGGCTTGACCGACCATACTTTCTTACCTAAATTAGAAATGCAATTTTTTGAAAATGGGTTTAGACACCTAAAACTCTGTAGTAGGTCCATTTGTAAAGCCTGTTTCCGAATTTTCTCATATACACATTTTTCACAATTTTAAACTTTTGAAAATTTGTATCTCTTGAAATTTTGTATGTAGGAAAATCTAAAAGGTATCAGTATCTGATCCCACTTTTTGGTAATTATTTTTACAAAAATATTTTGTATGTACATTATTACAAATTTAAACAAATATTTATCGTAAAACCACTCCATTAATAAAGAAACATGTTTTTTTTTCTACAGAGGAAGAAACAATTTAGCAAAACGGGTCAATTATGCATTGTGTGGTACTTTTTGAAACATAAGAGTTCCTGGACTAATTTTCCTTGCTAATTCGAAACAAAGGTTATTTTTTTCAAACTAATTAAAAAAATGTGTTTTTTTTTTTTGGCGTAGCACAGTGGTATAGAAAAAACCGTAAAGCTACGTACACACTGTTGTCAGATTTTACAATTTTGTCAGATCTGGCAATGTGCTCGCAATGTACTGCCAATGAAATATTATTAGCAAGAGGTAAATTGCCAGTTTAGATGATTGTAAGAAAACTTTACAATTTCATTGTCAGACAATTGTCAACAAATAAATTTATCTGCCAACAAAATTTGTCAGTTCACACGGTTGCTTCACTTATGTTTATTTTAAATACATATGCAAAGTGTTGCCAATATAAATAATTTATCTGACAATGATGCCATTGTCAGATGCATAAACTTCGCACATACGACAATAAAAAATTTCTGACTATGATCTTACAATGATCTGGCAATGACAACGAAAGGTGTTTACACGATTGTCAGATATCTGACAATAGTATTATCTTACAGTGTACTAACAAAACTTTTTCTGACAACGTTGTAAGACAAAAATTGTAAGTTCACACGGTTGTTAGACATTTTCTGAAAATTTTTCTAACAATATTGTACAATCTGACAACCGTGTGTACGTAGCTTAAGTCCAGTTTAAATGAAATTTCACATGCACAAAGAGAAAGTATTACCGAGTTTAAGTTTTGAATTTAGACTGCATGGATCCACCAGGGGCACGGCCAGAGATCCCCAAAGTAGGACACCTCGGGTATGTTACATTTTTAAAACGATCCTATTTCTTCGTTTGTGTTCTGATTTCAAAAAAAGATACACATGTAGAATCTTCTCGTCGAGCACTACAGAAAATCTTGTCGTATCTAGCAATTATCTCATAATACTCAGGAGATAATTAAAGTTAAATTTTCAATATTTTTAACTATATCCAAATATTTCTCGATTTTTTCTTGGACTTACAACAAATGCATGTGTTAAACAAAAAAAGAAATATTTAAATAAAATTTTTTCTTCTTAAGTTATCTCAGTAAATTTCTAAGAAGATATATAAAGAATTTATACTTTATGAAAAGATAACTTTATATCAATTATTTTAAATAAAAAAGTTTTAAAATTGTTGATACCAAAGGGACCAGGTTCATCCCAAAAACTCCTATTTTTTATGTAAAATTCAATTTTAGAGTAAATATTCTCTAATCGATATCAAAATATAATAACCCAGATTAGATGGCTCAATATGTTCTTAATTATTCTGCAAATGGTTTCGATAATCCCGACCCTGGTATGGACATAAGCCAAAAATCAATTGAGGGATTCTTGTTTTAAAATTTCATTAAAAAATATTCATAAATAAAAATTTAATTTCAATTTGAAAAATGTGTATCTTTGCAAAAACTCAAAAAAAAGAATTTTTTTCAGAAAAGAATTGTCAAAAGTTATATATATTTTAGAAAAATAGTCCCAATCCCCTATTACATGGCAAATTAATTAGTGCAAACTTAACAACTCGAGTGAATTTCATGTTACAAAACATTCACATTCTAAGCTGCATTAGAAGAAAAAACAACAAAAAATACGGTATGTAATGAAAATATAAAAACCGCAATATTTCGAAAACATGAGTGCAAAACGTAGTTTAATTCGACAGTTTAAAAAAAAATCCATTTAGGAATTAGCAAGAAAAATTTGTCTAGGAGGAACAATTATATTTCAAAAAGTACCGTATTGTGTGCAATTGTAGAAAACTATATCTCTTTTTATTAATTCTTTATTAAAGGGCTTTATAATAAACATTTTTTACCACATTAATGTACATAAAAAATAGTTTTGTAAACAAAAAGTATCAAAAAGAGGAATCAATATGTTAAAATTTCAAAAAGCGCCAAAATTCTTTTTACATTTTTTTAGAGGACTACCGATTTCTTCACCTTAAAAGTACTAAAATCAAAAGGTACCACCCAACTATTCCATTTTTTTTTTTTTTTGCATAAATTCAGATTGAGTTGGATTTTTCGTGCTAGCTTTATTAGTTCCGGATATGTAGAGATATCGTTTTTACCCTTTTTATCCCATTAAAAATCGAATTTCATAAAAAAATTTCAAGACATATGGACATAATGTAGTGTTTTAGATGTCCAAAACTATCTTCACAAAACTGGTCTGGGGCACATCCGTTTGATGGTAGGTTACCTTACTATCTACCTAACTGGTAATTTGATCAACTACACAGCTAGTTATTTTAACATGTACGGGAGCTAATTGACCTCAAATACTCTGCTAAAAAGACATATCATAGGCAGTCCAATAAACGATAGCTTGTAAACAAACCTTTCTTTCACAACTCTCCAATGGTTTGCTTCTGGTGTGTAAAATAGCTACTATCTAAAGTGCAGTACAAAATAAACGTTTAAAGTCACTTCACTATAGGTTACTAAGAGACACTAAAGCGACTATTGACTTCATGCTACGTTACATGGGATATAGTATACTTTAGCAAAATTAAAAATTAACTGTATGAGAATTATATCAACACAATTTGTATAAAACCAGTTTGAACGAATTACTAACAAAAAGTTTAAAGTGACTACACTCCATATTACTTAAGTGACAATTGTCTTCACGATAGATTACCTGGGATGTATAAAGTAACCAATTGTCTTCCCTCTGCACTACAAAGAGAACATACGTGTCAAATGACCAACATATAAAAATTGGAGTCAGCCAAGTAGCTCAAGCTACCACATATTACAACAGTAACATCAAATAGTTTTATGCATGATATGGTACAACATGGTTTTCCTGCGCGATAACAGTGAACAGCATGATGTGTGCGTCATCACAACATAACATAGCATTAAATTTTGAATTAAGACATTTTGCTACAAAATGTAGTCTTGCGCAGGCCTTTACTCTAAACGTTATCCTAAAATTTGAAAAATTTCAGAATTCGATTTTTAGATGACGAGCTTGGCAACATCGAAAAACACAAAATAAACTGTAAAATAAGGGCCACCCTAATGTATATATATACATACGAACATGTCTATGTAAATTACATATAGCAAATGAATGAATGTGATGTTGCTTTATAATGGGGAGTACTTGTGTGTTTTAGCAATAAAGACTCCGTTATCCTATATGATGTTTGTCAATAACAATTATGACCATCAAAATATCAAATATTTTGTTTTGCTTGAAGCAACATTTAAAATATTAGAGTAAGTGTAGCTGTCATACATATTGGGGTTTTAATTTTTATAGGATTTACACAGATCTATAGAGCAAATGCTATTATTTCAGCTGTGGTCCGATAAACTGAAATAATAGTAGTTTAGTCTTTAAAATGTTGGAAAAAGTTTTAAAAAATTATTTTATTTGAAGAAATAGTCTTCAACTTGTTTCCAGTTAAAATATTGAACACTTTAGTATGAAGTACCTTAATAATTTAAAGTCTTTAAATTTTTTTTTTAAACATTTATCGTCGTTGAGATTTTTGCATTTCAGGGATCTAATAATGTTAACATTTAAACATACTACAAACATTGAACACATATAAGTACATAGTGTATGCATGTAAATGAAAAACATTAATGTGTATTTGTGTGTAATTTAAAATTTTTTGTAAATTTTCTATTTAACATGACTTTTCACAGATCTACACTTTCATTTTTACAAGCATATACATACATATACGTACAAACAAAAATAGACATACATAAGTACATTTTTACACATTAACATAAATATTTATGCACAAATAAATAGGAATATGGCTACAAAAAAAAGGGGTAAATGTAATTATCGTTAAATTGAATGTTAATGCAAATCTCTATGCTTATGCATGCGACTATAAACAGTAATATAATTGTAAATTAACACACCAATGTATGTAATATCAATGTTCACAATATTAGGAAACGTTCTAAAGGCTGGGATCACACAACATTTACATATATAAATATTTACTTCTGGAAGCATTTTTGGTTAATACTTTATATTTAACACCACATATATGAATGTATATTTATACTTAATTAAACTTTGAACTTCAATTTTCTAATGATGGAAAAGTATACATTTTACAGCTAAAAAAGATTACTCCAAACATTACTATATACAAGGTATTTAAGAAACGAAAAAATACTCATAAAATTAGTTTTTGTTTGGTATTTGATTTGTCTTTAATGATACGATTTCACCTGCAAAAATTTTCTAGCCATAAATCAATTTATTACAAGATTAGCTTTGTAAATAAATCGACTAGAGTTTAATATTTAATTATTTATATATATTTTTGATTAAAAATATTATTTTATATATAATTGTGTCTAACTTATAACGTTACAATTTTTTAAAGACTTTTCGAAATTTTGTATTTTTTAAATTTTTTAAAAGTCGACCTTTTGAGTTGTTCCATTCTATGAAAGGTCGTTTGTATCATCTATATTCATAATCAATTTTTAAATTCATCAGAGTTTAGAGAACAAAATTTCTATGAAATTTTTTTTTATACACATACCTTTGATAAATTGAAAATTTGATTATGAATAAGTTGAATTTGTCATTCGGTTTGTAACATATATAAACAAGTAAGAAAGTATGGTCGGTCAAGCCCGATCATATAATACCCTACACTAAGTAAATATGAAAAAACATTTTTCTTTTAAAATTTCAATAATTTATATTCGTGAGTGATTTTCGGAAGTGGGCCTTACATGGGAGCTATGACAAATTATGGACCGATCATCATGAAATTAGGTCATGTGATTAATGTCTACATGAAAGTTATTTATTTTGCGTAAAACACTTCTTCCTAGGACAAGCCTATGTCAAATAACTAGTCACCTAACTAATTCTGTGGCTAGTGGTAACCCGAAAGTAGGTGAGATTGCTTGTTCCGGACTGCCACCTCAAACTGCGGGGTCTAAGAACCCCTACACACATAACTACCATTATTTTTCACCACAAGTGGTGAACGAGGGTATATATAAGTTTGTCATTCCGTGTATAACATTGAGAAATATTCATCTGAGACCCAACAAAGAATATATATTATTGATCCTTAAGAAATTCTAAGTCTATTGAGCAATGTCCGTCTGTCTGTCCGTCTGTCCGTCTGTCTGTCTGTGTAAAACACTCTCACGTCCAAAATACATAAGCAAAATTAATGAAATGTATACCCAAATGTTTATAATTTTTCTAAGCAGTTTGGTATTGAAAATTAGCAAAATCGAATTGGTAGAACCAGTGTTATGGATCAAAATGTAAGACAACCTCCAAAAATTTTGATAATTTTCACATGATTTTTTGTGACTTTGGGTAAGTTCATTGCAGAGAATACCATGAAATTTTGCACTCATTATTTATATGATAAAAGGGCAAATTCTGTTGAAAATGGTAAGAATCTGTCCATAATTTCTCCTAGCCCCCATACAAATTTCTTTCCGAAATATGGTGCTATGGTATATAAATGTCCATAGAATTGCAGTAACCATACAAAACTCAGCACAACTAAGTTTCGTGCAAACAGAAATCGCGACACCAATTTTTTTTTTTTGGATCGGGCACTATTTGACCATAGCCCCCATATAAAGTTTACTTCCGAAAATTACTTAAATACTAATAAATCTCTTATAAAATTTTAAATAAATATTTCCCATATATACGAAAATCGATGTGTTGAATTTTATGAAGATCGGCCAATAATTGGCCATAGCTCCCATATAGCTCAATTTCCGAAAAATTAGTAATCCATAAATAAATATATCGATATCGAACTAAAATTGTATACATATCAATATATTGTATCCAAAAATTATACTAGTGGGTTTTGAGAATATCGGTCCATATTTGACCATAGCACCCATATAGCTCCATTTCCGATAATCACAATAATATCCATAAAACTCTTGTAAATAATGTTATAGAGAAAACAAGTAAGAAAGTATGGTCGGTCAAGCCCGACCATATAATACCCTACACTAAGAAATGAGCGAAAACATTTTTCTTTCAAAATTTCAATAATTTATATTCGTGAGCGATTTTCGGAAGTGGGCCTTATATGGGAGCTATGACCAATTATGGACCGATCACCATGAAATTAGGTGGTGTGATTAACGTCTATATGAAAGTTATGTATGTTGAATTTTATGTGTATACCGACATTTTTAGGAGATTTATGATCGTTAAAGCGATTATCGGAAGCAGGCCTTATATGGGAACTATGACTAATTATAAAACTTATTAGGAGAAAAACTTGTGTAGATACATATATAAAATAATTATTTATGCCCGATAAAGTCCAATTTTGGTAGGACATTTGTATGGGGGCTCGGTGAAATAGTGAACCGATTTCAGCCACTTTCAATAGGGTTCGTCCTTGGGCAGAAAAAATGATATGGACCAAATTTTATCGAAATATCTTCAAAAATGCGACCTGTACTCTGCGCACAAGGTTTACATGGACAGCCAGCTAGCCAGCCAACCAACCAACCAACCAGCCAGCCAGACGGACGGACGGACGGACATCGTTTAATCGACTCAGAAAGTGATTCTGAGTCGATCGGTATACTTTAAGGTGGGTGTTAGACTAATATTTTTGGGCGTTACAAACATCTGCACAAATCCATTATACCCTCCCCACTATGGTGGTGTAGGGTATAAATATCAAGCGAAATAGGCCTCAAGTACATAGAAATCACGTTAAAATATTTAAAAAAATACATTAACCCATATATACACTCTATCGGAAATAAATTTAACAGAAATAAGCTTCAAGTAGATTTGGTGACTATGGGTTCATACTTATATATATAAGGCTCACATCCGGAAAATTCATTAGATCCGAACAAAAATATACTTTTGAAGTTTGACTAAATATATTTGTTTACCCTTTTTTATACTCTTTTACTTCACTTATGGAGAATAAGGAAGTCGGTAATGTTAACCAAATATTAAGTATATAAATTGTTAAATAGTACATTTTGTTCCAATTATAAAATTATAGACTCTGTTGGAAATGGTAGGAATATGTAGTTATTTAAATTATAAATTGCTGAATTAGATAACATTTTTATACATTTGAAATAAAATATCTTATGCGTAAACTAGTTTTTCTAACAATATATAAAATACTACTATACTACTATATTTAAATTAACTTTTATTTTGTTTAAAAAAATTGGTTTTATTGAAGAAAGCACATAATTTGTATATATGTAGCCCAAAATGTGTTTTATATCAGGATTCATTTATAATCCAAAAAGTGGCTTAAAAAGAAATTCGGTTATAGTCCTAATTCGCTTATAGTCCACAAAAATTGTGCAACTGTATTTGTAGACTATAAGCGAAAACTACTGTAATACATTAACATTCTACCAATATTCATAATCGGAGCTAAGTCCCAATAAAAAACACTGAATATGGATATTAGAGTGTTTATACCAATGTAATTTCTATAATTTTCATATAATTTAGGTGGAGGGTATTTAAGATCCTGCATAGCCGAATATAGCACTCTTACTTGTTTTAGTTTGTTTTCTATTGTCATATCACTGATACCAGATTATTCATATCTGTATAATTAGTGCTAAAGGACTTGCTCGTGATCTTTTTTTAATTTATAAAGGGTTGGAAAAAACTAATTTTTTATGGAAATTTTGTCTTAAAAATCTTAGACAAATTTAGAAATTGATTAGGAATAAGGGATTAACAATTGTTTCCAATTTCTAAAATATTCTAGATTTCAAAGTACATAAGCAATGATATGAGTTTTTCTTAACTAGGTAAACAACTAAGTAACAATTTTAGCAAAAAATATTTAATATTCATAAACATGTTTTAGAACATCAGCATAACACAATTATAAAATGTGTACCTATGCAAGTAAAACTATTTTAATATATGTTGACATTATTACTTTTTCTAGTTTTCCAATTACCCACAAAGATTACAACTAAGGCTTGAAATTGCATGATTAAAATTAATAACAATTTTTAAAAGTCCTATTTATTTGCAAAACTAAAGTCATGTTAGTTTGTATGTTTTCTGAAATTTTTATTTGAATATATTTTTTGTTTTTTGGTTTAATTCTAATAAGTTAAGTATACATTTAGGAGCAGAAATCATAATAGTAATCTCCTTTTGGCTTACGAAATTCTCTGAATGGGCATTTAGCAAAAATTTGCAGTTAATTAAAATATCTATAATAATGACAAACAGACAAACAACAGTTTGACCAATTGTTGGTATAGAGTTTTTCTAATTATTTCCTAACTTACCATAGATATATCAGGTAACATGGCCATGTATATTAAATTATCTACGTACATACAAATTTATTTATTTTTTCTTTTGAAAGAGTATACCGGATAAAAATGTCATGTTGCTGGGAAAAAAGACAAATGTGAAAACGGCAGTATATATGTTAAATTCTAACATCGACCGTAATTTTTTGATTTCCTTGATTATGTTGTACTTTATAAATATTGTTATTATAATTCAGATGACTTTTGCCTGGAGAAGGTAACTTGCGATGCAGGTGTAAAAATAACCAGCCGTCCGCGTTTTAGTTGTTTTGCTTGGAAAATATTTTATAACCATGTCGGACATTACCATAAAAGTTCATGATTTTTCCTATCATGTGAATAGAAACTTAAACATATTATGGTTACCGCAATCATATACATAATTACAATTAAAAAACTTGTAAAAATGTTGAAATGGTTATGGTAAACATCTTTAATTTAATTATTGATTATTTCTGAATTAATATGTTAAGTATGTAACGCTATGTAGGCTTCCAAAAGATAGCTTGTGAAACAAATTTATGAGAAATTTTTTTTTTTTAATTTGACTTTAGTAAAATTACATCGCTTGGGAAGAAGCAAGGCATATGACCAATGCCCATGTGTGGTACAATGTAATGGACGTTTTATTCCTGAGCTCACACATTTGGGGTGAATCTGTGATTACTGCAGTACAGACTTTAAAAAGTTAACATATTTATGCTTTAAATGTTTTCTCTACTATTTAACATCATTTTTACCCAGTATATATCGAAATTAGTTTATTTGTTATTCTTAACAAACTCTTACCATACATAATAGGGTTAGCCTTATTTTCGCAATTTCTGTATTTTCGTTGTTCCCAATGGTTTTCCGGCATCTAATAACCAAATTCTGAACACAAATCAGATAACGTTTAGAGGTTCGAGTTTTGGGTCAAAGTAGCAATATTAAAAAACAAGTTAGAGTACTATATTCGGCCTCCACCTAAATTAATATCCATATTCTAATATCCATATTCAGTGTTTGTTATTGGGACTTAGCTCCGATTATGAAGATTGGTAAAATGTTAATGTAATACAATAGTTTTCGCTTATAGTCTACAAATACAGTTGCACAATATTTGTGGACTATAAGCGAATTACGACTTTAACCGAATTTCTTTTTAAGCCATATTGTGGATTATAGATGAATCCTGATATAATACACATTTTAAACTATATACAAGTTATGTACTTTCTTCAATAAAACCACTTTTTTAAATAAAATAAAAGTTTATTTAAAATATAGTAGTATAGTAGTATTTTATATATTGTTAGAAAAACTAGTTTACGCAGAAAATATTTTATTTCAAATGTATAAAAATGTGATCTAATTCATCAATTTATAATTGAAACAAGTAAGAAAGTATGGTCGGTCAAGCCCGACCTTATTTTACCCTACCCTAAGTAAATGAGAAAAAACATTTTTATTTTAATTTATATTCGTGAGCGATTTTCGGAAGTGGACCTTATATGGGAGCTATGACAAATTATGGTTAATGTTAATATGAAAATTATTTATTTTGAATTTTATGAGCATACCAACATTTTTAGGAGATTTGTGCTCGTTAAAGTGATTATCGGAAGCAGGCCTTATATAAGAGCTATGACTAATTATGGACCGATCATAATAAAATTTGGTGACATGAATTCCGTATATATATATACTTATTTGGAGAAAAACTTGTGTAGATACATACATAAATTAAACATTTATGACAGATAAAGTCCAATTTCGAGAGGACATTTTTATGGGGGCTAGGTGAAATAATGGACCGATTTCAGCCAGTTTCAATAGGCTTGGTCCTTGGGCCGAAAAAATGGTATGTACCAAATTTTATCGAAATAGCTTCAAGATTGCGACCTGTACTTCGCGCACAAGGTTTACATGGACAGCCAGCCAGCCAGACGGACGGACGGACATAGTTTAATCGACTCAGAAAGTGATTCTGAGTCGATCGGTATACTTTAAGGTGGGTGTTAGACTAATATTTTTGGGCGTTACAAACATCTGCACAAATCCAATATACCCTCCCCACTATGGTGGTGTAGGGTATAATAACTACATATTCCTACCATTTCCAACTGAGTCTATAATTTTATAATTGGAATAAAAAGTACTATTTAACAATTTATATACTTAATAATTGGTGAACATTACCGATTGGCTCAACATTTTCCTTATTCACCACAAGTGAAGTAAAAGAGTAAACAAATATATTTAGTCAAACTTCAAAAGTATATTTTTGTTCTGTTCTAATGAATTTTCCGGATGCGAGCCTTATATATATAATTATGAACCCATAGTCACCAAATCTACTTGAAACTTATTTATATTACATTTTTTACCGATATGAGTGTATATAGGCGTTAATGTATTTTACGGATCTGCGACTACTTTGGGAGATAAAACTAAATATTTTAACGTGATTTCTATGTATTTGAGGCCTATATTGCTTGATATTTTTCTCCATAACATTAGTTACAAGAGTTTTATGGGTATTATTGTGATTATCGGAAATGGAGCTAATATGGGTGCTTGGTCAAATATGGACCGAGATTCACAAAACCTAGTAGTATAATTTTTGGATACAATATATAGATCTGTATACAAATTTAGTTCGATATCGATACATTTAAAATATTTATAGAGGTTAATGTGGTTTTCGGGAGTGTTCCTTATATGGGAGCTATGACCAATTATCGGCCGATCTTCATGAAATTCCCTACAGCGATTTTCATGTGCAGGGGATTATGGAAGATGAATTTCAACCTGATGCCGATATATATAAGATATTTAAGTGTATTTAATTGATTTTCGGAAGTAAACTTTAAAAGGGGGCTATGGTCAAATAGTGCCCGATCCAAAAACAAAATTGGTCATGCGATTTCTGTTTGCACGAAACTTGGTTGTGCTGAATTTTGTATGTATAGTGCAATTCTATGGGCATTTATATACCATAGCACCATATTTCGGGAAGAAATTTGTATGGGGGCTACGACAAACTATGGACCGATTTTTTCCATTTTCAACAGAATTTGTCCTTTTATCATATAAATAATTAGTGCAAAATTTCATGGTATTTTCTGCAATGAATTTACCCAAAGTCACAAAAATCATGTGAAAATTATCAAAATTTTTGGAGGTTGACTTACATTTTGATCCATAACCCTGGTTCTACCAATTCGATATTGCTGATTTTCATTACCAAACTGCTAAGAAAATTTATAAAGATTTTGGTATACACCTCAATAATTTTGCTTATGTATTTTGGACGTGAGAGTATTTTACACAGGCAGACATACAGACAGACAGACGGACAGACGGACAGACGAACAGACGGACAGATGGACAGACAGACAGACATTGCTCAATAGACTTAGAATTTCATAAGGATCAATAAAAAAATCTACGGAAGTAGATTATATACCCAAACCCACCATAGTGGGTATTATGCGTAACGTCCAAAAATATTAGTCTAAGACCCACCTTAAAGTTGCCCGATCGACTGGGAATAAGTTTCTGAGTCGTTTAAACGATATCCGTCCATCTGGCTGGCTATCCATGTAAACCTTGTGCGCAAAGTAAAGGTTGCAATTTTGAAGATATTTTAATTTGGCACGTGCATTTTTTTCGGCCCAGTTACGAAGAATATAGAAAGTGGTTGAAATCGGTCCATTATTTTTCATAACCCCCATACAAATGTCCTCCCGAAATTGAACTTTACAAGTCATAATGTTTAATTTATATAATAAGTTTTGTCTAAATAAGTTTTGTACACGCAGAGAAAAAATATAGTTGCGCATGTTTACAGTAACCATTTCAACATTTTTAAATGTTTTTTTTTTAACAATATTATAGTCACAGTAACTATTTACATGATTGTATCAATCATATATATGGTTAGAGTAAGCAAGTATATGTTTGTGACTACCATTTTTATGATTAAGGTTTTACCATATTATGGTGCTCTCGGTTAAAAAATGTTTTCCCCGATTTTGACCAATTGTAGGTTCGACTTACTTTAACCTTATATACGCCGTTTGAAAGGTTTTTGAAATATCTATTATTGAATATCCATATTGTTTAAATTAATGACTTACTAATCCAGATATAGAAATCGATGTAGCCCTGGTTTTTCCCTTACAACTCAGCCATTTGTGGGCCGATTGTGAAATAGAAACCGAGCCGAAGGAATTCCCAATATTTGATGTATGTATCGGGTATGTAAGTTATTTGAGTGCTACGGAAAGTTGATTTTAACATACAGACGGACATGGCTATATCGATTTCGCTATCTATAACGATCCAGAATATATATATGCTTTGTAGTGTTTGAAAAATGTTGAAATTACAAACGGAATGTCAATTTTATATATAACCTTGCCTCACATGGTGAAGGGTATAACAAGTAAGAGTGGAAACTACAAATGTTAAACCATGTTTGGTTTCTGAGGTCTAGCTATACTGTCCTTTTTGCATTATCCTATATAAATTGATAATTACGAACGCGGAATGAAGCGATCGAAATAAACAATCTGAAATTAAATATAAGAAAATGGGCTACGAAATGTATTTTTAAGAAATAATCCTTGACATCCACATATTTGAAATCGGTCGCCACTCCAATCCATATAAGCGTTAAAATTTGCATTTTTAATCATAATTTAGCATTTATTAGAATCGAGAACCATTTGTCTAACTGCTTGATAAAACTGGAAACTTAAAATATACCCAAGTTTTTGGTATTTGGTTGCTGAAATGACGTAGAATAATTTAAGACTTTGATAGCATTGAAAATCAGGAAAGTACAATATAAGTGCCACCCTAATTCATGCTTACATATAAAAGTAAGTAAATACCAAATTCCATTCATATGTAAGTATGTAACACATTGTCATTTATCTAAGGAATATGTTTTTTATTTTTATTTTCTGTGCAGCAATTAATGTAACTATGTCCACATACATTCATATGTATATAACTGAGTGTATGTATGTTTCTTTAATAGATATTTGGGATTTAGAAATTGTCTTATTTTTTGTAACCCACAAATAACATCATTATTTTTTGCAATAAAAACTGGACATGCCTATAAAGATTGAAATGAAAAAAATGTTGTTTCCATTTCTTCAAATGTGTATGTATGTGTAAGGACATATACTCACATATACACCTGCATAGTACAAAACACACTTGTTAGATGTTGTGCTAATAAATTGTGTAACTTGTGTATAATTTTTGGTTTGGTTTTGGTGTATTTGTGTGTGTGTGCTGTTGTATGCTACAACGGAATTGTTTCATGTTGTTAGAAAATTACATTGACAAGGGTTAATAATGTAATTAAAGAACATTTCATAAAATGAAATTTTCGTAATTGAACTTTTGTTTTGCTTTTGGGAGGCAAGTAATCGTTGCAAAGTACACAACTAGTCAAATGTTTTAATTTTTCTCCTGTTTTCTCCTTTTAGCCATTAAAACCATTATGAGATGTATGTATGTATGTGTGTGTGCTGAAAAATACACACAATGTATTAATACGTAATAGTTGGATGTGAAATAAAAGAACATTTGATGTTATCGTTGGGGAGTCATTATGATTAAGAAGACAATGTGTAGTTTTACTACACTCATATTTGTACAGGTGCATTCAGCAAGGGATCATCACATGTAGTTTAATTAATAAATAACATTATTTTTTAAAACTGCAAATGTACATCAGCAACATTGGCTGCTGATCAAATAAGGCTAATGTGAGATGTTTTGTTTTATTATTTATTTTGGAATCCTTAAATGTCTCTATATCTGATTAGTGTTTTACACTTACCTAACAAAGTTTTGAATAGTTTTTCTTAAAATGTTGGATGCTTTCAAAAGAAAAATATGTTATTTCCTAAAATTTAATAATGAAACTATAAAAAATTATAAAAAACAGGGTTGTTGCCTTAACGAATTGGATCTTAAAGTCTAAGATAATGATATTATCAAAGTGAGTCATGAATAACTCTTTAAGTCCCCTTTAGAACTTACAAAAAGATAAACCGTTAACCGAACTGACATACTGCACTCACTTTTTGACATTTATGATCAGTATGCTCTGGAAAATCGAATAGATTGACGCTTGAACATCGCTGCCAAATTTACTTTAAAAATTTCTCACCGATTTGCGCAACTTTTAGACGACTGTTTTAATGCAAAATTTTGTTCAGCGATGAGACTCATTTTTGTATTAAAGTGTTTGTTAATAAGCAAAATTGCCGCTCATGGAGTGAAAAATTAACCTTTTTACGCTGGTAGCATCATCGTACCTTATTTATTCAAAAATTAAGCCGGAGCTTGCGTTACCGTCAATGGAGATTGTTACCGCACCATGATCAATGATTTTTTTGTTTGCAGATATGGATGACATTGATCAAGGCGAAATATGGTTTCATGGATGGTGCTACGTTCCATAAGACGATTGCAACCATCGAAATATGGAAATCAAAATTTGGGGTTCAAGGTCGTGCGATTTGACACCTCTCAATAATTTCCTGTGGATCCACACAGGCTTATGCTGATAAACCAGCAAAAATTGACGCATTGGAAGCCAACATTGTTCGGCCAGCTATGCTCGAAAATTGGATGTCCAAAATGCTCTTCGTCAAGGGCAGCCGCGGTGGCCATATGCCTGAAATCATTTTAAAATTGTAATTCCCTGTATTGAACTTTCGAATGAAAAAATTAGTTTAATTAAAATTTACTTTTTTATGTTATTCTTTACATTTTAAAATTATATATGACTTAAAAAAATACCCTCTACTAAAAACCACTTTATACGATTGTTTTTTCAACCAGCAAGAGCCATGTTAATGCTTACGTTGCTCGACTAATTAATTTAGAAATATCAATAGGTATCATAATAAGTAAGAAAATGTATTATTAATTGATTGTTTTTTAGGTATATATTCGTAGTTCATGAAAACCCACCACCTTCTAATTATGTATAAATAAGCAATTATTATAACAAATAATTGCATACTTTTAGGATGAGAATATATAACATATCTGAGTATACTTAATATTTATTTATATTCAAATTTGTGATTGCACATACGACCAGTATGTTGCATAAAGCAATGGAGAGTAGGGTCGATCGAAAAAAAGTGGTAATAAATCGAAATTTTCTAAACTGCTGGTTCGATTTGAAAATTATGTACGAACTAATCGTAAAAAGGACATAGGTAAAATTAAAAAAAAAAATCGCCAAAAAATGGCTCAAACTTTTGCAATTTTGTTGCTGGTATATAAATTTTTTTAAGAAAAACTACTTTCACCTGTAAAAAACTGATAAGTTTTTTGGGTAAAAAAAGGTTGTGAACATATCATATAAAATCTTAAAACTAATTTTTTTCATTTTCTCAAAACTACAAATCTCAACTTGAAAGTTTACAATATGATGTGTTTTAAATTTTTTTGAATTAATTTTTGCCTGTTTGGTCTAATTTTTTTGGTTAAATGTTCCTTAGTGCGTATTTAAAAAATATATTATTAATCAAAATACATTTTATTATTGTCTCATTTTAGGACAGCAATAATGATGATACTACTAATGACGATAATAAACAGCAAAACTCTACACCAGTAGAAATCGATGACGACGATGAAGAAGATAAGCGCAGCACCAATGAAATTTTTAAAAGTAAGTACTTTAAATTTGAAGCATTTATCATTAAAAACAATTTAAGCTTTTTACAAATAAACTCTTCTTAATAGTAAAATATTAAATTTATATATACTTACCATAAACATTATTATTAGCAACATTATTTAGATAATAAAAAAATAAAAATAATATTTAATTCGCCGTATTATAAAACCCTTATTTTTTAAGAAGCTGTTTGAAAATAATTTTTCATAGGCCAAAAAACATCATTAAATTCAAGTTTTGCCAGTTGTTGTTTTGCCACAGCATAAATACAATTTTCTAAATCCTAAACAACACAAAATGATTAATCATTTTATTGTGTATTTTTATTTAACAACAAAAATACTTAAACTAACAAAGAAACACTTATACTTGCATATAAATAAACACTTATACGAATAACAATATTAGGGTGGCATACAAGAGTGTTAAACATTAGTGAAGTAAATAAATATTTTAAAAATTTAACCATTGCAAAGTCATTTAAGGCCATTTTCAGTAACCTTTGTTATTGTATCTTACAATATTGTTTCCTACAAACGAGGCCATCCTAATATGTAAAACAGTTGTATACCTCTATTTTGGTATTTCTCTAATAATAATATTTATAACAAAAACAAAAATAATATATGAAAAAATAATTTGATATTCGTATAATACAAATACAATTATATAAAGCGTTTGCAATAAATTACGCTGTAGCAGTTGAAGAACAAGAAAAGGAGAATAAAAACAGCCAGAAAGGACTCTAGAAGAAACCGGCAAACTTTTTAAGCTCAATAAATTCAACAACATTACAAGATTCACTTAAAGAGCCTCTCAGCATGAAAAGTTTTGCCATTTTTTTGTTTGTTCGTTTTGCTTTATTTTATTGCTATTTTGTTTTTTTTTTTTTTTTTTGTACAGAGACAACAGGAAGTAGAAAAATTATATAAAATCTATTGTATGTATGCATGAGAATAAAATTTAAAAGAGGCTAGTATAATCATTGCAATAGTAGCTAGTTGTGTTTAT
The DNA here is from genome assembly GCA_942486065.2 of Calliphora vomitoria. NCBI lineage: Eukaryota > Metazoa > Arthropoda > Insecta > Diptera > Calliphoridae > Calliphora > Calliphora vomitoria. Next base: position 40,709,473 of record OW818029.2, read on the forward strand.
TGCCAAAGCTTCAGCTACTGGGCAACTGCGAGTGCAACTAAAAAGGGGTTTTTCCTCTTCATCATCACCTTGGCTAATAGTTGTAAGAAATCTGTCTACATTGTTTTACTATTGAGATAGAGGAGTTTTGTAACTACATGAAGTTTTACTTGTTTATTTACTAATTTTTACCTAATTTTGTAACAAATTTTAAACATATGCAGTTAAAGGATCCAATGAACCCTTTTTGGGTCCAGGCTAAATTACAAACATGTTCGGAATAAAATTACAACAAACTTGAGCTACAGGTTTATCAGGACTCATGCAATTATATGTGAAAGTCTGGTATTTGGTTTTTTCTAAATCTTAACAAAAGGAAAACCCATCTTAAGTAAATATTTGTAATATTTTCAATATTTTTATTTATTTGCAACTAGTATAATTTAATATTTTACAACAGGTGGCAATGAAAATTAGAGATGTGGCATTTTTAAGGAAATAAACTTTGCTATTTGATTTTACCATCAAGTCTAAATTTCTTTTCATTAAAACAAATATCAGAGATTATTTTTTAGGCACAAACGATTTTGGTAGTTTTCAATACCCTTGTAATTCCATGCATATGTAAATGCAAACAAGAGTGTTTATATTCGGCTGTGTTACCCACCATCAATATAGTAGTTATATGGGGGTAGGGTCAATTACACTCAGATAAAACCTGCAACTTAAAACCAAGTAAGAAAGTAGGGTCGGTCAAGCCCCGACCATATAATATCCTACACTAAGTAAATGAGCAAAAACATTTTTCTTTCAAAATTTCAATAATTTATATTCGTGAGTGATTTTCGGAAGTGGGCCTTATATGGGAGCGATGACAAATTATGGACCGATCATCATGAAATTTGGTCATGTGATAAATGTCGCATTTTATGTGTATACCAATATTTTAAGGAGATTTATGATCGTTAAAGTGATTATCGGAACCAGGCCTTATATGGGAGCTATGACTTATTATGAACCAATCACAATAAAATTTCGTATATATAAAACTTATTCGGAGAAAAACTTGTGTAGATACCTATATAAATTAAACATTTATGACCGAAAAAGTACAATTTCCTTGGGACGAAAAATTGATACTTACCAAATTTTATCGAAATATCTTAAATATTGCGACCTGTACTCTGCGCACAAGGTTTACGTGGACAGCCAGCCAGCAAGCCAACCAGCCAGACAGACGGACGGACGGACGGGCGGATATCGCTTAATCGACTCAGAAAGTAATTCTGAGTTGAATGTTGGCCGATTTTCGCCATTCTTTAATTTCAGAGTACATACTAAAACTAATTTGTGCAAAACTTAATAAGGATTGCCGCATAAAAAACATATTGATGACGGCTCAAACAGTATTCCGGGGAGAAATAAGCATAGGAATTGGTGAAATCAGGGACCGCTATTGTCAAATTATGCTACGTCTCATCTCACCGTGAACAATAAGCCAGTTGCTTTATATTACGACGAACGTATTGGTATTTATCACTAAGTTTTTGTTATTTAGAACGTAAAAGTACAAATTATTAAACAAGTGCAGTGAAACTAATAAGATTAATGAAGAGATAGCTGAATAAAGGGACTATATGGAGGAACAACAGTACCTGGAAACAATAGCCATTGACAATTTTTCACATACGAGTATTCTAACATGTTTTTATAAATGTGTTTGTAATAAAGGGAAGGGATTTCACGATTCCAAATCAGAAAAAGGGTGGTGCTAAATCAACAACGGTCGGTATCAACACGGCAACGGTACGGTGTCAAACTGATAACGGACGATGTCAAACTGACAATGGACGGAGTCAAATCGACAACGGATGGTCTCAAAACTGCAACGGTATGGCGTCATTTCTTCGTTGTCAAATTGACACCATTCTTGTACGATTTCTGCACATATGGGGTTGATAAACTATTGACACCAAATGGTGTCAAATTTTACACGGATGTGTTTATTTTTTCTGTGGTAATACAAATCTTATGAACAGATATTATTACTGGATAGCTCCTTTCATTTGGGTCTATCGTGTTTTCAACAGACAGAATATAAGTATATACTTTTTGGTTCCACGACCGATATTCGACAATTATTTCAATTTAAATTAAAATAAAGTGGAGGTTATATGATTTATTTTAATAGAATATAGTTTGTATATTATTTTTAATTAAAGAGAAAGAGAACAACATGGTTTGTACGATTATATCGTTAAAGGTATTTCAGCGGTTAACAGTAGGTTATCGGTAACGGAAGGATATTTTAGGGGTAACGGAAGCTTAGCTGTAACTATAGCCAACCTTGCATTACATCCAAAAAATGTATTATTTTATAAAGGTTTTCTACAATATTTGGCTTAACGTTAGATAAAAAGATAGCGTTGTATGGTTTGTTGCAATTTTATGAGAATTCAGATGTTGAAATTTGAAAAAGTTTAAGATATATCTTGTTGATATATTAGAAACAGAACAGGACCATCTAGACTTTCAAAGAATTGCAAACAATTTATTGAATTTGCAAAAGTTTTATGAACTTTTTGAAAAGTTGTGATAAGAGTCAAATATCTTTCGCGACATTAAAATTGAAATATGAAAGCCCCTTAATTTAGTTATACCTATAATAAAATAATTGTATCCTTTTTTGCTCCCATTCCTTATCACTATTTTATTCTATTCTATTCTCTTTCTCTCACTCTCTGTTGCTTGAAAAATTACTAAAGATTTCTTAAGTAAACCATTCATTACATTGAATGTCGCGTTTGTGTAAGTATTTCAAACACTTTAATCCAACAAAAACAGAAAGCTGCGACACAACTTATTTATAACAACGATAGTTTTGTTTGAACGTATAAAATGTAGATCTTTATTATTCTTTATAGAATTTTTATGTCAAAAACTTTTCTGTTAAACGTTTTTGTTAACATTTTAACTGTAATCATAAAAGCAACAAAACAAACAAAATTATAATAAAAACTAACAAAGCATAACAAAAAAAAATAATAAACTTTTTTTATGTGTAGGTTTAGTTTAAATCTGTAATTTTTCTCGCAACTAAAATAAGTTTTTTTTCTGTAACATAAAACGTATTTACCTACACACATACTCGTACAATTACTTACTTACATATTTATACATTAGGGTTCAATTTTCAGAACTCACAAAATTTAAAATTGTTTTTAGTCATCTAAAAACCAAATGCTGAAAATGTGAACAAAGTAGCAAGATATAAAAATAATTAAAAGAAAAAATTAATTTATTCAATAGTTTTTGTATTTTATTAGCGAATAGAAAGGTTTGCAAATTATATGACAACGTTAACCCACTGCTACAAAAAATAATCATAAAATTGCATGAATATCTCAAATCCCAAAGATTACGTTTTGATTTTTTTTAATGATTGGTCAATTCACAAGGTCTCTTATCATGTCATATTGTCATAATATTCTATTATTTCACAATGGTTTTTATTGCCTTTCAAGCAAAAAATGTCCTAAAATAATACTACTTTCTATGCTATGTTTATTGTGTTATCGTAAGGAACCAAGAGAGACCAACGCCGAATGCCTAAGAGTCGGTTAAGCCGAGTCGCCGAGTAGTGATGTATTAGGACATTAAGACAATATGACTGATAAGAGACCTTGTGAATTGACCAGATATTTAAAAAAAAAGAAGCAATATATTTATTAGTATGGATTGTCATCGCTCCCAATGTGGCAATTCTGTTTATTGACATAGCTATTTAACCATTTAACGGCGGTCGTATGCCCGTAGTCATATTAAGCCAATTTTATAATTTTGAATTAATAAAGCCAATTGAATGGATATTAAAAATGTTCTTCCCTGTTTTATTTCAATTTGTCCACCTTTTATAAATATTGCTCCAGAAAAAGTATTTTTGACCGTAGGTTATCATGGGTTAATGAAGTTTAGGGGAAAAAATATATTATTGGAAAAAAAAAATTATATTTTTAACTTTAATTTACAAATGATTTATTGTACAAAATAAATTTATTCAAAGTATTGGGCATTGTTAGCTATGACGTTTTCCCAGCTATCTAGCAACATATGGATTATGCGCCAAAAGAACTGCTCATCTTTTGAGGCCAATAACGAATCAAGCCAATATCGGATACTGTGTTCTGAAGTGAAACGTATCCCAGAGAGAGGTTTCTACATCGATTGAAACAAATAGTAGATTTCCAACCACTTCATTACTTTCAGAGTATATTTAGAATTATCTGGACTGTAATATTCAGAAAAAGTTCTACTTAAAATAAATGCCAATGTGATTCTGAAATTTATTAATTTTGTTTCTACATTTCTTGTTCTAGTGGCCTGAGACACGTTAATGGTCTGGCGAATTTTTAATAACTTTAAAATTAGAACGACTCTTTGGAACATTTCTAAAATCTAAAAGTAATCAAGATTACTTGCAATTACTATAGAATAATCCAAAAATAATCCGACTACTTTCAATAGTTTCCAAAAGTAATCATTAAAAGTAGTTGAATTATTTTTTGATTCATTTTGATTATATTCTCGTAATCGTTAGTAATCTTGATTATTTTTGGAATAGTTCCCATATAGATGTCCTCCCGAAATAGGACGTTTTTGTCATAAATGTCTGAATTATATGGATATACACAAAAATTTCTCCACAAATAAGTTTTATATAAAAGGAAATCAATCCACAGTTTACCAAAGCTCCCATACTGAGTCCGAAAATCACTTAAACGTGCACAAAACTCTTCAAAATGGTAGTATGCTTATAAAAATAAGTTTCGTATAAGTAGATAGAACCCACGCGACATAATTTTATGGCGATCCCATAACACAGTTGAACAAAATTGACATTTTGTTTGGTGCAGCGAAAAATGTAAATGATAAACAATATATGTTGCATGTTGACACAAAAACGAACGACAGACAATGCTGCTTCATCTGTATTTATGGATGGTGTAAACATTGTGGAATCAGACGCTCTTGATGTTATGGTCATGAAAATACAATGTGATGTCCGCTGGTCTAAACACATTTTTCAAGTGTCGAAAGAAGCATTCAAGTATCTCGGTTTTTTGAAACGGTGTTGGAGTTGCTTCACTTCATCTGATCTTCTCACTATTTACACCACCTATATCCGAACGAAAATGGAATACAACTCCCATGTATGGGCCGGTGCTTCAAAGTCTATTTTGGAGCTGCTCGACCGCGTACAGGACAGGGCGGAGGTGATCATTGGTGACAGTAGGGTGTGCAGCTCTATTGATTCGCTGGAGCATCGTTGCAATGTAGTCTGCGTTTCACTGTTATATTGGTACTACAATGGAATGTGTTGTGATGAAATTAGGGAACTTGTTCCTGTTTCCCGCAGATTTTTACGTAATACGCGTTTTTTTTCAAGAACACATCCCTTTGTGGTCGATTGGCCAGTTCTTTAGCCGTACTGTACGTATGTGGAGCAAACTGCCTGCTGAAGTGTTTCCTGCCATTTATAATTTGTGAAAATTCAAATCAAATGTCCACAAACACTACTTCCTCTTTCCTCCCTCCCATAACTTATTTTCTTAGTTCCAACACAATGGTTTGCATGAATAAGGGTCATTCCCTGAGTGCTGGTCCAAGAAAAATATTACGTACACATTTCGATTTTTTTAAATCAAATTGCAAATGTAATTATTTAATGGCAAAATTTTTACAAAAACTGAAATTGCATTTTTTCCCCTTGTAAATGAACCTAAAAATTTCAGCGTCTTTGCGCACCAGCTAATGTTATCCAATCATCTTAATAATTTACTCAAGGTGTTTCTACATTACATAGAATAATTCTAGCGGGACGGGGATGGTCAGTATTCGCAATTCTGTTTCGTTTGAACTGAAATTGCATTTTTTCCCCTTGTAAATGAACCTCAAAATTTCAGCGTCTTTGCGCCACCAGTTAATGTTATTCAATCATCCTAATATATTACTCAAGGTGTTTCTACATTACATAGAACAATTCTAGCCGCGACGGGGATGGTCAATATTCGCAATTCTGTTTCGTTTGAGCACTCTAATGTGCAACCACAAAATGTTCCGCTAAATAGTGCATGTTTACTGTAAACATTTCAACATTTTTATAAGTTTTTTAACAATATTGTAGTCACAGTAACTATTTATATGATTTTGGTAAGTATAATACGGTTAATTTACGATTCATATTATTGTATCAACCATATATATATGGTTACAGTAAACAAGTATATGTTTGTGACAACCATTTTTATGATGAATAATTTTATCATAATATGTTGTTCACAGATTATGATATCCATAAGCCGAGAGCAACATAATATGGTAAGTTCTTTATCATATAAATGATTGTCACAAACATATACCTGTTCTAAGATTTATCGATATGTTACAACGATTTTTATTGACTCAATTAAAATATTTAACCTCTAAACGTTATCCGATTTAGCTCAAACTTTCAGCATTTGGATTTTAAAGAAGAATTTTTGGGCTTTGGAGCACCGAATATCGAAAAACTTTAAACATAAGGGCCACCCTTATATAAATACATTGAAGGAGATGGCAGAATAATGAAAATAAATCAGGAATTATGACACAACAGTCAGCGTAGCGAGAAAGTAAAACTAAAGTTATTATATGGTTTCAAATAATGTTAAACTTAATGTGTATGTATTTATTATATCTGTGAGTAGTAGTTAAAGTACTCTTAGCACACACGTTTATAGAAATTATCATAGTTCTTATTAAAATCCACTAAACAGTTAATGACATGTCCTAACTTAAGTGAATTGATGCGTGCAAATTACGGTGTAAAGATTTTACGGTAGAAGAACTAATTTCGTTATAATTCTAGTGAAAATTGCATTAAGTGAAATTACATTTGTTATGTATTGAATTATAAATTGTACATATGTATGTATACAGATTTATATTTCACGTAATAACGATTTTGAAGCCTTAGGTAAATTTGTGTTTTTAATTTAAGCTGAGTGATAAAGTAAGTATACAATATTCTAGTTATGATGCCATACAAGATTCAATCTTATAAATAGGCCACACGTTTTTGTTGTGGTACACTTTTAAGCTATTAAGTTATTGTCCACCAATATTGATGGAAAATAAATATTTTAAAAGGTTAGTTATAAATCACCATTAAATATATGTTTGTAACTGTTATTAAAGATAAACAAAACCAAATTTTCTTGCTCTTTTAAAATTTAAGTTTCTTTTAATTTTTTACGATTGGGTCATATAGTGCTTTCAGCCTTTTTGACGCCTTTTGTAGTTTAGTTGCAAATACACGCATATATATTTATTCATGCCAAGAATATATATTTCTTCGCACAAACTTCTATTGTTTAAAATATTCTCTTTTAACTTCAATTGTTTTTTCTCCACTTGTAGTCATGCTAGAATACAATTAGTTTTCTTAAGTAAAAGACAACTGGTTGAAAACAGGAGTAAAACACAGCTCTTAAATGGCAACAAAAGAAACAATAAAGATGACGATGGTGTTGATATCAACCAACCAGCCAAGTAACCAATATTGTTACATTTAGATTATTGGCACTAGAGAGTCTTTTGTTTATGTTCCTTTAGATTTTTTTATACTCCTTGTTTATGTCTTATTGGTGTCAATATTATTGTGTTTTAGTAACATCGTTCTTTTTGCTTTTTATTGTTATTAATAGGATAATCGGTTTAAGTATATTAAAAGGATTCCGAAATTATTGAAATGTCATTATTAGTATTTTATAGATGCAAACAAAGAAATTATAACTTTTTAAAAACATTATTTTTTTTTAGTAAACATTATTTTTCTACACGTCACCAAAAGATTTAGGGGTATAAGGACTGAGATCGAAAAATTTGTAACATACATATATGTTAATAAAAGTTGAAACACTAAACCTACAGTTTTGAATCTTTTTTGATTTGATTGAAATTATTGTTGCAATTTACCAAAAAAAATATTTTTATAGTTCTAATAACTAATGATGAAATTTTGAACCTTTTTTGAAAACCCTTCCATTATGGTTTCTAAAGTACTTTATGTCACTTTCTTTCAACAGGTTGTCCATCTCCTTTTAAAATCGACCACACTTTTGGACACCCTTTTTGTGCTCTTCAATTCTCTTTAAACAAGAGCCCAATATCTCTTCACTGGACTCAGCTTCAGGCAGTTTGGAGGAATTGCCTCTCTTGGTACAAATACCACATTATTGTTCTTGTACCACTCAAGATCTTTCTTACCATAGTGACAGGATGCCAACTCAGGCCAAAAATAAATGGACACATTAAAAGGTCTTATGAATGGAAACATCCTTATTTGTAAACATTCCTTGATGTAAATTTCGGTATTTATAGAGACCTTTGTAACAAATGTTTAGTTTTTTTGCCACAACTGCATATTGCTTGCCATAATAAGAACTTTTTGGGAAGTTTTGTCTGCTTTTGTATCCTAAACTTTTCCTCAACATTCCTTCGAACATCTGCAACATACAAAAATTGACCCAGAAGCTGCGAAAAATTTTCCAGAACATTCGTTTCGTCATCCATTATGCAGCAGGTATATTTTTTTATAAAATTTAACTTCAATTTCCGAGCTCTGTGTTTGGCCTCTAAATTTTTAGCAGAGTTCCCGTCACGAACTTTTTGAGCCTTGTATGCTTTTAAGCCTTCATTGGCTTTAACTTTTTGTACCAAATAGTCCGAGTACTGACCTAACCGGACTGCTTTCTTACCGGAGGTGTTGGGAGCTCTTTTGAAAACGCTTTCTATTTGTTGGCTTTAGAAACATCATGTGGACCATTCCTTCTACCTGTACCAGGTTTTATATCAACGGACAAGTTCTTCCGGTACTGTTTTATAACATTGGGAAAAGTTTCATAGCAGACCTTTAATTGTTTGGCCAACTTTTTGTAGGACCAAGTTGGATTTTGTTGAAAATATTTAATAATTTTAGTACGCACTTTTTTCTGGCCACTCATTTTAATCAGATTAACAACAAATGAACATAATTGACACTAAACATAATAACTGACATGCTTTACAAAGGTAACTTGATAAAAAAAAAATCAAATAATACTCGGGTTAAAAGTTTTAATGAAAAACGTGTGTTTAGAATTTTACGATCTCAGTCCTTATTGGTCGTACACCCACAAAAGGATATGGACAAAATCAAATTTTTGTTTAAATTTTAGTTAATTAAAGTGATTAATATAAGCAAAACGTATTGGTATACTAATCAATTTAAATTATACAGTAATGCTTTCGATTGTTTCGTGGCGTTTCCGGAAACTAAATTGATGAACTGGGATTATATTTTTCTCACTTAAAAATGGTATGATTTTCATTTGGAACACTTTTTCGAATAACTTCGATAAGCAAGCAAGGATGTAAGCTTATTGGTCTATCGGAGGATGGTACGTTTAAATCTTTACCTGGTTTTGGTATCATTATTACCTGAGAAGTTTTCCAATTTGTCGGATAAACTCCTAGTTTAAAGATCGCATTAAATATTATAGACAATACAATTATTGCCAACAACACAGTTATTGCAAAAAAATTTAATTGTTTATATATAATTCTCTTTGGATCATTTCTAACATCTAAAACTAATCAAAATTACTTGCGATTACTATGGGATAATCAAAAAGTAATCCGACTACTTTCAATAGTTTTCGTAAGTAAGTAATTTTAACCTTGTTTATTTTTAGTATTGGTTGAAATTGGTTTAAATAAGTTCATCTTTTCACCTAGCTCCTATATAAATTTCCTCTCGAAATATGACGTATTTGTCGATAAAATATTAATTTTTATAAAATAAATTATCTATAATAATGGAAAATTACCTAGCGTGGGTTACAGATATTGTTGAGTACATTAGAATTTTGTGTCAATAAATTTCAGAAACATCTTCGAATTCAGAAGTTATTCTAAAAAAAAACCGTTTTCAGTGGTATTATCCAATTTATAGAACCTGTAACTCAGTATGGTTTTTGTTAAGAATATGTAAAAAAAAAAATTATAAACTTTTTTGATTTTAATCGCTTTTCATTGCTTACTTTGCATTGAAGTCTTATAAAAATTTATACTAATGTATAAAGGAAATTTAGTTCTTAACAAAACATGGTTTCAATTATTTTAATCGAATGAAAATTGCAAAAGTTATTTAACTTTTCATCAATATCTTTTTTAGTATTTTCTGTCCCAGTGCATATGAGTAACAAAAAAAAAAAAAACAAGATAGAGTGCTATATTCGGCTATGCCGAATCTTAAATACCCTCCACCTAAATTAGATGAAAATTATAGAAATTACATTGGTATATACACTCTAATATCCATATTAAGTGTGTTATTGGGACTTAGCTCCGATTATGAAGATTGGCAGAATGTTAATATAATACAGTAGTTTTCGCTTATAGTCTACAAATACAGTTGCACAATATTTGTGGACTATAAGTGAACTAGGAGTATAACCGAATTTCTTTTTAAGCCGCTTTATGGATTATAAATGAATCCTGATATAATACACATTTTGGACTATATACAAATTATGTACTTTCTTCAATAAAACCACTTTTTTTAAACAAAATAAAAGTTTATTTTAAATATAATAGTATAGTAGTATTTTATATATTGTTAGAAAAACTAGTTTAAGCAGAAGATATTTTATTTCAAATGTATAAAAATTTTATCTAATTCAGCAATTTATAAATGAAATAACTACATATTCCTACCATTTCCAACAGAGTCTATAATTTTTTAATTGGAATAAAATGTACTATTTAACAATTTATATACCTAATATTTGGCTAACATTACCGGTTGGCTCAACATTTTCCTTATTCTCCACAAGTAAAGTAAAAGAGTATAAAAAAGGGTAAATAAATATATTTGGTCAAACTTTAAAAGTATATTTTTGTTCTGTTCTAATGAATTTTCCGGATGTAGGCCTTATATATATAATTACTAGCTGACCGCACCGGCTTCGCCCGTTATTTATTTACTAATGTTAGTTCTTCAAGTTTATTATGAAAAATGAAAAGCGAAAAGGAGGCAATATATTAAAATTTAAATTTTCGAATTTTTATTTTTTTTTTTCTTTACAAACCATCTCCTGAAAATTTCGAATCGAATACAAAAAAAAATCTGCCAAATCGCTACAGCCGTTCTCACGTGATGGCATTATATACATGGACCATTTCATTTTTATATATATAGATGAACCCATAGTTACCAAATCTACTTGAAACTTATTTCTGTTAGATTTTTTTCCGATATGAGTGTACATATGCGCTAATGAATTTTTTAAATATTTTAACGTGATTTCTATGTACTTGAGGCCTATTTTACTTGATATTTTTCTCCATAACATTATTTACAAGAATTTTATGGGAGTAATATGGGTGATATGTTCAAATATCGACCGATATTCACAAAACCCAGTAGTACAATTTTTGGATACAATATATTGATCTGTATTTAATTTTAGTTCGATATCGATATATTTAAAGTATTTATAGAGGTTAATGTGTTTTTCGTAAGTGGTCCTTATATGGGAGCTATGACCAATTATCGGCCGATCTTCATAAAATTCAACACATCGATTTTCGTATATATGGGAAATATTTATTTGAAATTTTAACCAGATAGAGGCTTTTGTAAGAGATTTATTGGTATTTAAGTAATCTTCGGAAAAGGACCTTATATGGGAGCTATATGGTTATATAGAAGCTATAACCAATTGTGAGCCGATCTTCATGAAATTCCCTACAGCGATTTTCATGTGGATGGGGATTATACAAGTCGAATTTCAACCTGATACCGATATATATAAGATATTTAAGTGTATTTAAGTGATTTTCGGAAGTAAACTTTATATAGGGGCTATGGTCAAATAGTGCCTGATCCAAAAAAAAAAAAAAATGGTCTCGCGATTTCTGTTTGCACGACACTTAGTTGTGCTGAATTTTGTATGAATACTGCAATTCTATGGGCATTTATATACCATAGCACCATATTTCGGGAAGAAATTTGTATGGGGGCTAGGAGAAATAATGGACCGATTCTTACCATTTTCAACAGAATTTGTCCTTTTATCATATAAATAGTGTGTGAAAAATTTCATGGTATTCTCTGTAATGAATTTACCCAAAATCACAAAAAACCATGTGAAAATTATCAACATTTTTGGTGGTTGTCTTACATTTTGATCCATAACCCTGGATCTACCAACTCGATTTTGCTGATTTTCAATACCAAACTGCTTAAAAAAATTATAAAGATTTTGGTATACATTTAATTAATTTTTCTTATGTATTTTGGACGTGAAAGTGTTTTACACAGACAGACAGATGGACATGGCTCAATCGACTTAGAATTTCATAAGGATCAATAATATATATACTTTGTTGTGTCTCAGATGAATATTTCTCAATGTTACACACGAAATGACAAACTTATATATAGCCTCTTTCACCACTTTTGGTGGTGGAGGGTATAAAAAAATATTTGTAAAATTTTTAATTTACAAAGTAAATTTATACGAACTATTTTCAAAAAAAGTTTAATAACTTTTGCAAATATAAACTGATTTTAACAAGTAATATCTCATTTTTGTTTGTACAAAATTATCTTTAAAACACTTTGCAAAACAAAATAGGTTTTCATAGAAAAAAATTAAAATAACTACTGCTGAATTTGAAAAATTTCGAAAAAAAATTAAAAATAAAGCGATACTTTTTATAAAAACTAAAACATTTTTTTTAACATACATTTTATGAAAGCTTAATTCTTTGCCTATCCATAATTGTTTAAAATTTTTAAATGTGTGAGTTAGGGGTACTAAAGTGCTACGACCTACCCTAAAACTGTTTTTTTTTTTTCAAAATAACTCAAAATTTTGAGGGTTTTTCAAAATCTTTGAAAACGGTTTTAGTATGTCTTCACCTTGTAGGCCTATGTCGCTTTTCAAGTTCTGATAAAAAGTGTTATTTTGTAGCAGAGTGTAATTTTATGCAAAAATACAAAAAAAACTAAGATTATTGAAAATATCAATTGAAATTTGTCAACATCTAAACAATTTTTATAATTTATTTCATCTATTTATTTTGTATGAATTTGTATTAGGTTTCCGTTATATTTGAAACCTTTTTAGAGCATAAATTTAACATCCTATAAGTTATCAAACAATTTGATTGGGTCATGTGAAACTAGAATTAAAATTTAAATTTTAGTACTGTTTTATGTTGGGGTTGGATATGTAACTTTTGGTTTTTATTATTATATCTAAGCTTAAATTGTTGTACTCAATTAAAATGATTAGCATTTTAGTTGAGTATCCGCAAATGGTCTTTGCTGGTAAAGATATTCTAGATAAGTAAATCAACAAAAACATTTTTAGATTGTTATAAATGAGTGCCTTTACAGTTGAGTTATTTCTAAGTTTATGTATTTTATGTCATTCGTTTATACATACTATTATACTTACATACTCATATACCACTTACAATTATTTAAATTGAGTGTTAAAATTTCATTGTGTTATATTATGAATTTCTAACACTAAATAAATGTTATACACCATGCATTCTTTGCTATAAATTACAACTTCGAACAAATAACCCAATATTAGTTGAGACATCTACCGGCAGAGAAATTTAATTGTATTACACCACACAAATGTTGATGTCTAGGATAATTCGAAACTGAATAACGAATGTGAATGAATTCGACCAGAATAACAAAACAATAACAAAGGTGGTGGATATAAAATGCCGCTTTATATGACAACAAGAGTAAGATTCCATAAGGAGCAGGCGTGAGCATTAAAAGGAGATTGCCAAATTATTGTTTATAAAACTCAACGTAGGAGCAACACGAAAGGGTGCGTTTTCTTTTGCGAGTACGAGTAAAAGGAAAGAAAAACACGAACGTAAAATTTTAGTCAATATTGAATTTAAATGAAATGTATAAACACGAATGAGCAAGTGATGAGTAGTAGAGAGAAGTGATACGGCGAGAGTGGCCAAGTGTAAGTAAAAGAGCATAAAATGGAGAGTACATGTTAATAATAAACAACGTTATAACGTTAACGGTAAGATTGTGCTGCTTATTTATATGGCTATGGGTGTGTTAGTGTGTGCGAGTTTTTTTTTTTTTTTTTTGTAAAAGAGCAGCACAATTTAACAATAACCAGTGACAGAAGGATAATATTGAAAAATAAAACGATGTGTATGACTATTTGTGAAGACGACGAATAAACTTCGCATTCAGTTTGAATTGTGTCCTCGTAATGAAAGGATATTCGTTACATTGTTATTAAGTTGTTATTATTTTGTTCAATCTAACAAAAAGCAAAAAAAAAAAAAAAAGTTTAAACAAGAAATTATATATGTAAAACAAAAAATTCTAAAAAATCAAAATAAAAGAAAATATTCTTTGAATGATAAAAGTCTAAGAAAATAAGATTCACACTAAAGTTTTTTTTTTTAAAAAAAAAAAGATAAAGAAAAGGAAGCATCTTTATTCTACCACTACTACAACTTACTACCACAAGCCGTATACAAAGAAAGTTCAAAATTTCATTAAAACAAAAATAATTTTTTTTATTTCAATTAAATAAATAATTCTTATAACAAAAAAAAGTTAAAAATTATAATCAAAACGTACTTGAAAAGGCGAAAGTGTGAAATAATCAAAATAAAATAAAGAATTCTATTATAAAAAAAAAAAAATAAAGAATAAATATATAAAACAAAGTTTATAAAAAATAAATCAAAAGTAAATAATTTTAAAGAAAAAGGTAGTGCATTTTATAAAATATCATTTATGTATTTGAATTTTAATTTTTGTAAAATTTTAAAAAAATGTGAAATTTTTAAGTATGAATTAAAATCTGCTGTTACACAAACACACAAGTAAGATTTTATACAAAATTTTAAAGCATAAGTTTTAGGCTGAAGTTAGGCTTGAGAAAATTGTTGCTAAATTCATTAAAATATTTTCCGTTTAGCATTTTAAGGCATAGTTTTTTTTGTTGGTAAAAGTATAATTATATTAAATAAATGAGAAGAAAATATGAGTTTTAAAAAATTTCCTTAATAGCAAATCGATTTTTGTATTGCAAATTTACGAGCAATTTTATATACATATGTTTTTTATATACATACATATATGTATATGAATATCTTTGCATATATAAATTTATAGAGAAGCACATACAAGCAATTGCAATATATGAATGTATTTATGTCTGTTTATATACATACATATCTACCAATATATGCGTATATTATGTATATTTTATATTATATGTATATTCACCCATACAACTGATATTTTATTATATACACATGCATATGAATATGTAGGTACTTGTATATAGAGCTGCTATATACAGACATGTATGTATATAGTATAAAGTGGAAACAAAGTCATTAAACGTTTAAACCAGCATGGGAGTTGTTGCAATGTTATTTTTTCTTCTGTTACCATAATACGATTTCATTCTTTGTTCTTACTTTCAATGGTTTTTCCTTTGTTGTTGTTAACATTTTTTGCTCTTCTTGGTTTTTTTCTATATGGCAAATATATATATATGTTTATAGATTTCCTAGATTTATATATGTAGCAACACAAATTTCTATATATATATTAATATGTCATTATATGATTACGACTGACTGATGTGTTTTCTTTTTTTTTTTTTTGTTTCGTTGTATAAAACCGGAAATTTACACATCAATGATTTCCGTTAAAAATAAAATGGCAGAAAATATCATAAAAATTATACTCTTGTCTATATATATTTTGTTTTATTAAACACATGTTTCCAATATATATATTTCATGGCTGCAGATGGCCTTCTGTTTTATTTAGAAAATAATAAAATAAAAAATTGTTTTTTTTATTATTTTATCTCTTTTAAATTTACAAATGATGTGTAAAATGCTTACGAGTTCTCATGTAAGAAAATATATCATTTGGTTTCCTTTCACACACATACTCGATCTCTTCACTTCTTTCACCCCTCCAAAAAAAGCAATAAAAATTGCGTTTCTTTATGCTTGTAATGTAATTATTTTTTTCTAAACATTTTTTTTCTGTAAAGCTCCTTGGCAGCATCATAAAGATTAAGCAGCATTCCCCCGGAATCACAGTTTTCTCACCTTTACACACTTCTGTAAATGTAAAAGTTCTTATATTTCAAAATTTAATTTATATATTTTTTTTCTTTCTTTCAAGCAAGAAATATAATCAACACGTTGTGTTTGATATCAGGTGTACAATGTAAATAATATTTGTTTTAATAAAAAATAAAGTTTTTTTTATGCGTTTAGCTTAATGCAGAAAAGTATGTGAAGAAAATTAATTAAAATATTAAATTCTAAGAAGGAAATATATATATTATGCACACGATTTAATATTTAATATTTTTAGAAAAAATGATGTTTGTTTTAAAAATTTTGACGTTAAAGAAATTAAGGAAACATTTTCCAGAAATACCTGATTTGGTTTTCATATATTGAAGAATTTCACTTTTTTTTAGCCAGATTTTGTTGTCTATATTTAGGCTCTTAACAAAACAATAATAAATAATGCATATTTCAAAAATTGCCCAAAATAGTTACAAAATATGATAAAATCGGTTCATAGATAATGAAATTATATTGTAATATAAAAATTGAACGACATTATATACTCGAAATTTTCATTCTAAACACTAGTACTCACAGTTATTTTTACTTCAAATAATATATCTGTAATAATATTGCAAAATAGTTACAGCCTGATTTCGTAAAATGAATGATATTCTACACAAACAAATCAAATACATGTGACAAATTTAGTTAAATTATTTGTAAATATATTAAATATTCAAACAAATTTATTTGCGATTTGGAAAATAAAGTTACTTTCTTTATTTTGACGAGTCGAAGTTTGTATGAGTTTACCTAAAAACCAAAGTCTGCTGTCAAAAACTAATTCATGAGAATGTATTGCCATGTATTTTGTTATTGTAATATGTCATATAAAAAAGCAAATTTCGAGTTAATAGCACCTTTGCATTGTTAATAAATATTTTTAATAACTGAAAAAGTCTTGTTAATTAGCTTCTAAAATTACATGCAGGATCGCCATAAAAGCATTTTGTCCTAATTTCATAACCTATTGTCTATTACTTGTAACAACGTATCATTTTTGTTGTGTGTTCAACTTCGTTAAGTTATTTAGAAAAGTGACATATATCGGTTTAAAAAATTAAAAATGCATGTTCTGAAAATTTACATTTGCGAAGTTGCTCCAAAAAAATAATGAATAAATCTATTTTACAGTAAATTGTCCAACGATTTCAAATATGCTACTATTATAACAATCAGATTTCTGGTTGAGAAGATATAGCCCTTCAAAGTTGATTGATTTTCAGTGTTCAAAAAAAAAAAAAAAAAAAACAGACCATATTTAAGTAATTTGGTCCGCTTTCAGATAGAGTATCTCGAAAACTTTTTGGATCAGAGGATATAGCCCTTCAAAGTTGATTGATTTTCAGTGTTAAAAAAAATAGACCATTTTTAGGTAATTTGTTCCGATTGCAGATAAAAAATCTCGAAAACAGAATTCTATGTGATTCTGTTGATAAATCTATTTTTTAAGTAAAGAATAAACAAACTTTACTGTTTGCTTTGTGTTTGTCCAGATAAATCGATAGTTGGTAATATCCAATATTTCTAAGCTTTAATGGAAAATAAAAAATTGGGGGATTCAAACTGTCTGCTATTAAGTCATATTGTCTTAATGTCCTAATATATTATGATATTTTAAACAAATTGTTGTTGTGCTTTAAACAAAAAAAAAGTATTATTTTATGACAAAACAATAAAATAGTTCAAAAAGCCTTATTAGTTTATAACTTTTTTGTTTCAAACACAAAAACAATTTATTTAAACTATCATAATGTATTAGGACATTACGAAAATATGACCTATTAGCAGGCCGTTTGAATCCCCCATATAAGTTTCTATATTTGAAATATTCTTTTAAATAAATTCTTTGATTATTTGTTTACCTAATGCAATAATTTCCAGCTGTCCGTTATTGCTTGAAAAAAAGACATGGTTCCAAAAATGTGTTGCGTGCTTTTTTGGGCAATTTATGACATATAACCGTGAAAACCCCTTTAGATATAATTTCTGTTATGGATTGGGAGAAATTTTAAAATAAATTAAAAAAAAAAAATTTGAAATATTTTCTGGAATATTTTACAAAAAAATTAAAAAAATATTTGAAATATTTTCTAGTATAATTTTAAATCATAAAAGTTTTTGAAAAGAAACATACAAAATTTTAAATATACTTTCCATAAAATTAATTTTTTCACAAAATTTAAATTTTGCTTACCCATAAGTAGGCATCTAAACAGTGTAGAACCCTTTTCAAACACTGATTTCATGGGCTGATCAATTATCTATCATAATCTATTTAATATTTTTGATTATATCATTTGGTACAAAAGTTATGATTTTTGCAACGAAAAAACTCAATGGCGTTGCAGCAAATAAGCAATATGTATGATAAGATGAAATTGTTCGTTAATTTTTTTTTTCCTTGAAATTTCTCTCAATTACCCTTCTATGTATTTATTCTATGAGTTAGGCTAATGTTTTCTAAATTTCTAAATGACTGATTCCTGCACAAACGAATTCGTTTCGACTTTGATTTTTAAACAAATTTTGTATGGAAAATATTCAAGTTTAAAACCTTTTTCCCAGTATTCTTCATACAAATTAGTAACGTTTCTGAACGCTTCGTTTTATGAAATGAGGCCCTTATAAACAGTGTTGCCAGTTTAGCCTTTTTGAGGCTAAATTTAGCCTTTTTATTTACTCTTTAGCCTCGAAATTTTGGTTTTAGCTTCGTGGCTTTTTTCTAGCCTTTTTTTAATTTCAAAATAGCCTTTTTAAGGCTAAAAAAACCTTGAAGCTAAAACCAAAATTTCGAGAATAAGCAGAAAATAAAAAGGCTAAATTTATAACAGGTGGCGCAAAAGTAATTCTCCTATCAGAAAATGCTATAAATTTTGCCGATTATTGGTCAAATAAATAGTCAGCAATATTCCGCGTTCTGGAGCAGTGTAGCATAACATTGTTTATTAACGTGTATTTCGCATGTGTTTACTACACAAATGTCAAAACAGAACTGACATTAGGGGTCAATCGCAAAATTTATAGCATTTTCTGATAGGAGGATTACTTTTGCGCCACCAGATATTAGTGAGACATTTTAATTTTAATGCATTACTGTTTTTCATTTATCTTTTCAACATACTCAAGAATTGTGCAGTATTAAAAGAACAAATAATAATTGCCAATATTAAGTGTTTCAAAATGAAATAGAGTATTTTACTTATATTACAAAGCCTAACATTTAAGTGATTAATATACCGATTCAAATTGTAATACAATGCAAAAATTTGATACATTATCGTCCCCAATTGAATATTGTTTAATGTTTTCGCCACATTTTTCATACAAGTTTGAAGAATGAGAGAAAAAATAAAGAACGGTTTAATTAGTGAAGATTCTGAAAAAATAATACGGCAAATTAAACAAATTGAGCAAATGCGACAAAGATTATCATATGAAAACTCTTCGCTAAATCGATTTTTTATTCGTTGATGATACACCTAAAATAGTACTCGTAAAACCAAAAAAATATATTATGTATGTGAAAAATTAAACTGCTAATGAAATTACGAAAATTAGCCTCAGGGGCAGAATATTTTAAACTACAAATGGAAAAATATAGAACCAACAATTTCCATTTTCAGACATGGTTATTCTAGTATATTACTTATATTTATATTTTTAGTCCTTCCTTCAAGTAGTGCAGAGGTTGAACGACTTTTTAGTACAAGGAAATTGAAAAATTGCATAAATATTAAGGGTCCTGCAATCTGTGCATTTTAAGACTCTCGCAAATGAACTGTCAAAAATTGTATGAAAATTCCTTTGCACATCTCCGTTAAGTTTGCGCGACAATTTAGACTCGCAAACTTGAATTTATTGTGCATTTGATTAATCAGCTGCTTTTGTTTACTTTTATTTATGAAAAATAAAAATCAAATAAAATATAAATATTTTGTACATGTGAAAATTGTGTGACTTTGGAACAGAATTATTGGATTGAATGGCATTGTGTATGGAAATATTAACCAGCAGCTAGAACATAAGCAAAATCTTCCAAACTATGTTTACCATTGTTTGTTCCAAACATTTCACTTTCATTAGAAATTTTTAGAATTTAAATATATACAATTTTTAATACTTCTTTTTTAAGCATTTGTTTAATCTATTTTTGTTTGACATTCTTATCAAATAGACATTTTCTGCAAAAAATTGCACAAAATTGAAAAGGTGGGTTCATGAAACACGTCGCGCAAATTTGCATATTTGCACAAATGGGAAACTTAAGCGTTTAAATGCCTTATTATTTATTGTATTTTATTTATATTTACCCAAATTCTAGTTCTCATTCTGCCGATTATAATAAAACTATTATACCTGTTTTATAATTATACATGTATCTTTAAAAGACTGAAAATATATTAATGTATATTTTATGTAGTTATTTCAAAACACTAAAATAGTAAATAAATTAAAAAAAAAGACACAAAATTTGAGTTTTGTCTGTATAAAATATATGTGTATATTTATTATTAATGATTAATGTTATTTTTTGTTTGTTGCTGAAGTGTATCTTTATAATTTTATTTACTTTTATGAATTTTATGAACATATTTTCTAATTTTTTATTTAAAAATAAATATAAACCCAAATTCTTAATATATAATATATTAGCATTTTTTTTTTACCTTTTTTTAAAGCAGTTTGGCTTTTTCTGGCATTTTTTTGAAGTCAATATAGCTTCTTTTTTTACCAGCTCCTGGCAACACTGCTTATAAATCACAAAAGTTGGATTATTTTTTCATATGTATATTTTTATGTCAACATTTCAAATGCTCAAAGTACTTTGTATGCAATTATAAAATTCTTACGCTTCTGTGATGAATTGAATTAGCTAAATGTTTTGTAAAACATGGTAGAAAATTTATAAAATGTGTTACATTTCTGACAACATACAACAACAGATTATAAGATATTGAATTTCAAATACTTTTAAACTATTTAGGCTACTCAAATATGTATATGTTTTCTAATAGACCTGTGGCAATATCGCATAAAAAAAAAAAAAAAAATAAAGTAAACTTAAGTTGCAGCCTGTTTTAATTATTATTTTTTATTAATCCAAACTAAATAATTGTATACCATACAAACTTTGAAACACAAACGTTTGTCTACACAGGAATGTGTAACAAATTTGGTTTAAATAAATCACAAATTAATTTTTTTAAAATCACAATTTCAAATAATCAAAGAATTTCGTTTGAAAATTCAATTAATAAAGTTAAAAACAAAGTTTTTTTCGTAATTGTGGCTAATTGAATGAACTAAAACTTGGGTTAGTTTTTATAAGTCACTTGTTTATTATTCAAACTACGTAAAAATTTTAACAATTTAAAGAATTTCGGTTTGAAATTATAAAATTCAATACTTTGGCTAGTCAAATGGCTGTAAATGAAGGAATTATGTTCACATGAATATGTTACAAAATTGGTTTTTATATAACTCAAAAAACGTTTTATATGTCAAAATTACAAACGTTTAAACGATAGAGAAATACACATAGAACGGAAACTATCCTGTCAAAAACCTAACTCAGTTGTCAAAAAAAAAGTGCTGAGAATGAATTAGTAAAAAAAAACTATGTGAAAACAAAACACTACTCGTATGTGTAACTTTTTTGAATAATATTTTTACATATAGAGCGGAAACTATCCTGAAAAAAACCTAACTCAGTTGTCAAAAATCTAAGTGGTGAGAATGTATTATTAAAAAAAACTATGTGAACTTTTTTGAATAAATTTTTTGTTTGAGTTTTTTTCTAGTTTCCGCTCTATATATATTTCCTCTATGGT
Organism: Calliphora vomitoria; assembly: GCA_942486065.2. Classification (NCBI taxonomy): domain Eukaryota; kingdom Metazoa; phylum Arthropoda; class Insecta; order Diptera; family Calliphoridae; genus Calliphora; species Calliphora vomitoria. Next base: position 40,731,549 of record OW818029.2, read on the forward strand.
TTAAACTATTTCGTTTGAAAGTTCTGAAATTTGTTTACAGTCTGCTTTTATAAATTTCACAAAGGTCTGAACGAATGTGCCACAAATTTGGTTTTTATAAATCAAGAAAAAATTAGTTTGTTATGTATTTTTCAAATGTCCAAAAATTTCGATTGAAAATTAGAATATTCTTTTAATAAAATCTAAGAGCTTGATTCAGAAACACGAAAGGAAAACAATTTTAAACATTAAACATTTTTTTAAAAACTGACTTATTTTCATACAAAAAATATTTTCCTTTCGTGTTTCTCAAACAGGCCTTAAACTACATTTCTTTCGTTACTGTGACGAATTCAGAGAGCTACAAGTTTTATAAAAAGTCAGAAATAAATTGTAAATTTATTAAATTTAAATTGTAGCATTCGTGAAAGAAATAAAGAAATTTAAGTATTCAAAAATGTGAAATGAGCGAGGATTTAGTACACAATTGATAACATATTATCTTATACAATAAATATTAAATTTTATTGTTAGTTTTTAAAGGTAAATGGAAACACTTTATGTAATGGTTGTTATAATACTTAGAAATGAAATTACACATGGAATTAAAGCCAAAAATGTATTGCTATTATATATTTTATTATTCTGAAAAATATAATAAAAAAGCTATAATTGTATGTTAAAATCTATTTATTTTTCTTATGAAACATGTAATGATTTTGTTTAAACCAAAATGTCTGTAAATATAAATTTAAGTAGACAAAACAAATAAAACACCTTTCAAAATTATTAAGAAATTTTAAGAAAATAACAGCCTGTTTTTACAAAATAAATTTTGTAAGTTATATAATACAAATGAAATCATAACAAATTTGTTTATTGATAACGAAAAGTTTATTGACACAACTGTTTTATTTTGAGCATAATTTTTTTATAGTTGAACATAAAGGGCCTGATTCAGAAACATGAAAGGAAAACAATTTTTGAAATTTTTGTACGAAAATCACTCAGTTCTTAAATAATTTGAAAATTGTTTTCTATTCTGAATCAGGTCCTTAATATTGGAAATTATGTTTTAAATTTTCCTACATGAAAAACCTTTTGTATGATAAGTTATTGCTTTCAAAATCATATAAATTTCAATTAAATATTGATTTCAATCCTTCTGGAATCAAATTCGAAAATATAAAAAATAAGGGCCTCATTTTATAAAACGAAACGTTTGGAAGCGTAAGCAATTTGTATGAAGAATACTGGGAAAAGGGTTGGAAGCTTGAATATTTTCCATACAAAATTTGTTTAACGTTTGTCGTTTCGTTTTACAAAATTAGACCCTAAACATAAACCCCTTTATTCATAATCAATTTTAAATTTTATAGAAGGTTTATAAAACAGAATTTCCATACAAAATTTATTTTATAAACCAGTAAGAAACTTTAAAATTTCGTATGAATAAGGCCTGAAATGTATAGAGCTTGTTTTTTTTTTTAATAGTTTCTAAACCAATGATTCGTCAACAGACGAATTTGTTAGAAATTCGTTTGAAAATTATTAAATTCTTCTAATAAAGTCAGCAGCTACACAGAAATAATAAATTCATAATTTGAATGAATTTTGTAATAAATATTATTCATCGAACACGACTTTTTTTCCCCAAACTTTTTTCATTTAGAATAAGAACACAGAAAAAAACAATATTTCAAATCAGTGGTTTCAATGATTTATAATTGAATCAAGTATTCATGAGCTCAAAAACAAAATCTTCTGATATTTTCAAGGCGAATTAACAAGGTGAGTGCGTCTCGCCAACAAATACAACAATGCAAAAACAACAGGCATTTTGATTTTGTTAAAATGTAGAACAAATGTTAAAACCAAAGCGAATTCAAATATTACTATGTTATTTACTATAACAAATGTAAACATGAACATATTTTGACAGAAGACCTAGAAAAACCACAACCTTGTTAATACGCCTTGGATATTTTCTACTGAATTTTGAGTTTTGAATTTGATAATTTTGTTAATTGAATATACAATTTTCGTTATTGGTTGAACTTTACTAAAAAAAAAAAAATATTGAATATACAACTTTCGTTATTGAGATACATTTTAGTTATTTTTTATGTGTTTCAATAACGAAATTTGTATAGTCAATCATTTTTTGTTTATTAAAGTTCAACCAATAACGAAAATTGTATATTCAATTGTCAAATTCAAAATTCAGTAGAAAATGTTAGAAAATTTTGCTTTTGAGCACATGAATACTTGACTCAATTATAAAATAATTGAAACCAGTTCAATATGCTTTTTTTATGGTCTCATTTTATAAAACGAAACAACAAACGTAAAAGAAATTTTGTATGGAAAATATTCAAGTTTCAAACCCTTTTCCCAGTATTCTTCATACAAATTGCTTACGCTACCAAACGTTTCGTTTTATAAAATGAGGCCCTTAATATAAATTTGTTGATATTTTATAACAATGATAATGATTTTTTTTTTGATAATTAATCAACAAAATCTGAAACATAAAAATATCATTTAACATAAAAAAAATTTTTGAAGATAAACATGATTAAAAATCCATTTACATTAAAGCATTTCATCTTCTGCAACAAATACTGTCAATTTCCCGCATATTTTGCCATCATAAAAATATGTATTTCCAAGGAAAATTTGAAACATTTTTGAAAACATAAAAATATCGCTCATTTCCTGCAACAACATCATAATCCAAAAAAATTCGTTTCGAGAAAAACGGTCATGAATGTTTTATGATATTTTACTATTTCTTAAATAAATTTTCAACAAATCATAAGATTTCAGAAGTAAAATTAAAGAAGTAAATAGTAGATTAACATCTGCTATTGTAATCATTGTAATCTGTATTTAACCCAAATTTTTTCTTTTCAAATATACGAAAAAACATAAATTTTAATTTTTATGTTTTCAACAAAAAATACGCTCACACAAAAAATAATTAACTTTTATGAAAACTGATAAAACTATATGAAATACTATAGATCGGCGGATATTTTGTATTACTCAGTTCAAAAAAACCGGATTTTGAGTTATGACGTTGTTGCAACAAACGAGCGATATGTAAATGAAAATTTAAATATTTTTTTCAAGCCTTCTAGACATAGATAAAACCACATATATCGGCAACTCTCCTGTCAAAGACCTAACTCAGTTGTCAAAAACCTAAGTGGTGAGAATGTATTAGTAAAAAAAACTATGTGAAAACAAAAACAACACTCGTATGTGTAACATTTTTGAGTAATATTTTGTTTGAGTTTTTTTTTCTAGTTTCCGCTCTATGTATATTTTCTCTATGCTTCTAGATTTTATTTGAAACTTAAAAATATGAAAAAATCATACTATTTAAATGATATCCCCCATATTCATAAACAATATTTTAAAGCAAAATTTTACTACAAAATTTGATTTTAAAACATTGTATAAATTTAAACATTGTTTATGAATAAGCCCTTATGAATCGAAATAAATGAATTCACAGTATTTATATCGAAACTTTATTCTGTGTAAATTCCAATAAAAAACTGTAACTAATTGAATGAGCTACTTATAAGTATCATAAAAACATAGGGTTAATATTTATTATGAACTGAAAACCATCAATGGCTGTTCATACGCCTTATGTACATATATACTAAATTTGATTCTGTATATAAAATTAATGCACAAGGCATGTTATACCCTACACCACCATAGTGGGGAGGGTATATTGGATTTGTGCAGATGTTTGTAACGCCCAAAAATATTAGTCTAACACCCACCTTAAATTATACTGATCGACTCAGAATCACTTTCTGAGTCGATTAAACGATGTCCGTCCATCCGTCCGTCTGGCTGGCTGGTTGTCCATATAAACCTTGTGCGCAGAGTACAGGTCGCAATTTTGAAGATATTTCGATAAAATTTGGTACATATCATTTTTTCGGACCAAGCCTATTGAAACTGGCTGAAATCGGTATATTATTTCATCTAGCCCCCATACAAATGTCCTCTCGAAATTGTACTTTATTGGTCATAAATGTTTAATTTATATAGGTATCTACACAATTTTTTCTCCAAATAAGTTTTATATATTCACAATTCATGTCACCAAATTATATTATGATCGGTCCATATTTAGTCATAGCTCCCATATAAGACCTGCTTCCGATAATCACTTTAACGAGTATAAATCTCCTAAAAATGTTGGTATACACATAAAATTCAACACAAATAACTTCCATATAGACATTAATCACATTACCTAATTTCATGGTGATCGGTCCATAATCTGTCATAGCTCCCATATAAGGTGCACTTCCGAAAATCACTCACGAATATAAATTATTGAAATTTTGAAAGAAAAATGTTTTTGCTCATTTACTTAGTGTAGGGTATTATATGGACGGGCTTGACCGACCATACTTTCTTACTTGTTTTTATATGTTATTGCTCTTTTATTATTTTTAAATATAAAATGTAAATAAAACAAAAGAAATTAGTGGCGTTTAGCGAAAGTTTAGCTGATACTTTATGTTCAAATCCCAATTTTACTAATTTATCTTAAAAATTACAATCTTACTATTTCTGTCAGCACAAAAGTATACAAGCCTTTTATTTTCAAATATGGACCTGAAAAGTATAAGAATAATATTGCACTAAGAAATTATCGGAACTTTAATCCAAAATTTTATGTTTCATCAAAATTTTACAATCAAAACCATCTGTTAGGCGCTTTTCATTAAATGAAATTTTTATTTCCTTAGATTTTACGTAAAAAAATTTTTAAATTATTTTCCTAAAATATAAAATTGAGAATATTTTATGAAAATAATTTGAAAATTTGTTTGCGTAAAATATAAGGAAATAATGATTTCATTTAATGAAAAGCGCCTTACAGATTGTTTTTATAAAACTTATAGCTCATTCAGTTCCTCTTAATAATGAAGGAACATTTTTGTTCGACTTTTTTATAAGAATAATTTCCAATCGAAATTCTTTAAATATTTGAAATATGGATATAATAATAGAAAAAAGCAAATTAGAGTGTTATATTTTATTGTGCAGAACTATCAATCTGAATACAGAATTTGATTTTACTTGAGTAGTTCATTTCTTAAAATATTTTTAAACAAAATTTTGTCACAATGACTTTGTTTCCTCTCTATAATAATTTTACATTTAGCATTTAAATTAAATGTTAAAATTTTAAAAATAAATTTTATGTTATTTCAAATTTATTTATTTTTTTCTAAATGCTCTGATATTTCTTCAAACCGGTTTTGTTATTCTAAAAACACCATTTTGAGCATAAATAGTTAGTTAAATACTCATAAGGACACTTAAATGTAACATATTTGGTTTATCCTATTATATATATTCAAACTGTTTTATATAGAGAGAAGGTGGTAGCTTTTTAAGTTTTATTTTAAAAGGGCTTTCCTTAGAAGCCAATATTAATTTTGTATGGACAAATTAAAGTCTTTATATTCTAAAATGTTTACCCATCCTAAAATAATTAAATGTTATGTTCAGAATAAATATATATTCAACAATTTGCTTATATTTTAGGTTAAAAAAACCTTACGAATGTTAGGTTAATGGACCATTTGGTCCATGTAAAAAACAAGTGTGGGATTCCACTTTTTTTTTTTTTTTTAAATCAACATAGACTAAATATGTAAAAGATAATTGTGGGATCCATTTGCAAATGCAAATGTTCACCTTTTGTGCAGTTTTCAATAGAACAGACGTGTTTTACTTACGTCATGGCAAACTTGAATAAAGATGAAATACGAGAACTGCTCAATGCAGAAAGTGGCTCCGATGATTATATTTCAGAAAACATATAAAACAAACTAATAATTTTTTTTTTTTTAAATAAATGTAAAAAAATCAAAGAAAACCAAAGAAAATATATTATGGACAAATGGTCCCTTAACCTAAGATTCGTAATTTGTTATTTTTCCCAGTCTTGTTTTAAGTCAGAACCTTGTATTTTGGTATATAGATATCAAAAGACCACGTGAATTAAAAAACTAATCACCGTTCAAAAATTACAAAGGAGACAATTAAAAAAGTAGACCAAATGTGTTTAACCTAACAGCAGTATTAATAAAAAAATATATTTTCGTTTTTTTCAGATATTGCTAGAAAATAACTTTCAAGATTTGATGCAGATATGATGTATTTGTACATGTAGTCGCCCAAAATGTAATCTGGCCTATTTTGATATTTCATAAAATTTAATATAAAGAACTCATTATTTCTGCCTTTTACTATTGTGCAACAAAAAGTGGAAACTGTATTGAAATTATTCATAACAATACAATAAATAAGTAAACTAAAATCTCGTTTTTCATAAAATGTGAACTTAGTATATTTGCCCACTAACTTAACTATAAGTTAATAAGCAAATGTGCTAAGTCCACTATTTATAAAAAATTAGGTTTTAATATAAAACGTAAAAACACTGTTTGAAAAAAAAAAAAAAAAAAAAAAACATTACAATTTTTTCGTTTTTTTCACGTTGCTACACAGTGGTATGCAAAAGTATTAAGTTCAGTTTTGTGTAATTTTTTTTTTTTTTTTTTGCCAAAATTATTATCTTAGTCCAATGGAATTGAGTATAACTACGTTACTAAATATATAATAGCGCCAAATTTTATTTAATTATTAGTTTATTCATTTAGTTCTAAGCAAAAAATATAAATCAGAGACTTTTTAGAAAAATATTGAATGATTTTAGAATTTATTAACATCTCGACTATTATTATTAAGTAAAACAGTTGCTCAATTACGTTTTGAAAGAATTTTCATTGACAACAGAAACTTTGAATCATAGAGAATACACATAGAGTGGAAACTCTCCTGTCAAAGACCTAACTCAGTTGTCAGAAACCTAAGTGTATTAGTAGAAAAAACTATAATTACTGTGATTACTTTGAGTAATTTTTTTTGCTTGAGTTTTTTTCTAGTTTTCGCTCTATATTTCTCTATGCTTTAAATTAAATAACATTTAGACAATTTTGTCAGAAACAATAGGAAGTCAACTGAAAAATACAAAATAAATAATGGTATATGTGTCGCAAAAAACTTATAAGTCGCCAACGCACTTCTTCTACACTGTGATTATTTATTTATTTATCATTACAATGTTAATAAAACTTTATTGACAGAGTTTAAAACAAATAATACCCTACATGTCAATAATTTATTTTCATTAATGATTTTCGAAAATTGGACGACTTTGATTAATTATGGAGCGAACTTTTTGTAGTTACCTATATAAGATTTATAACCGATAAAGTCCTATTTCGGGAGGAAATTTGTATGGGAGATAGGTGAAATAATGAACCGATTTCAGGGACCAAAAAATTGTATATTCCAAATTTGTTGCAGCCAGTCAGACAGATGAGCGGACATTGTTTAATCAAATTAGTAAGTGATTATACTATTTTTGCGAATAACAAACATCAACACAAACGCATAATATTCTCAACATTATGGTGGTGAAGGGTATAAATATTTAAATCAAAGAATTTAGAACGTTTTATGTGTTTCTTGTAAAATTTTCAAAAAGGGACTAATTCTTCTTAAACATTTACACTCTTGTTAAAAAAAAAAAATTTGATTAATTTTGTTCATAAAAATTAAGGAGCTGGCTCATTAAATGAGAACGAACATTTTCTTTCTTATTTTAAATTGAAAACAATAAAAAAAAAATTTCAAAATTTATTTGTTGTTTTCAATATAAAATATAAAAGAAATTTGTTTTGCTGTTTATTCTGTGTGTAAGAGAGATAAATATTTCATATTTCCTTAGTAATTGTCTGTTCGAAAAGTGTTGCAGTGTTTCAATCTGAGAGTGAAAATTAAATTACATAGATTAAAAAGTACAAATTTCAAAAATTTGTTGCAAATCGAATGATTTGGTTGTGCACACACGATTTTTCGGTTCTATCAACACCCTTCTAAAATTTTGTAGCTACAACTGCAAAATTTGCTCACTAAGGTAAAATTATTCTATTGGCAACAACGAATCTGTTTTCTCTGTTTAAAAATATCGAAAATTCCTTATCAAGGCCTGGTAGAGCATGAAGATAGGCTATCCAGGCCATTTGTTTATTGTTAGTTTCACACGAAAATGCCTTAAAGAGATTTATTAACTTTGTAATAGATTTAGATTTTAATGAGCAAAATATTCAGTTTTTCTTGAGCCAGCTACAAATTAAGTTAATTTAAGTGTAAATTCAATTAGTGGAAGGAAGCGTTACTTATTTTAAGATTCTTTAAACAAAATTTGTAAAACTTCCATAATAGTTATAAAGGTATATATGTTGTCGATTCACAAGGTATCATGTCATATTGTTATAATATTTCACAATGGTTTAAACATTTTTTCATTATCTTTCAAGCATCAAATTTCCTAAAATAATACTGCTATGTATGCTGTCGTAACCAACCAACATAGGAACGTCTAAGTACAACCGCCTAATCGTGAAATATTAGACATCATAAAATACCTTGTGAATCCCCCAATTTTATTTTGTTTCGTACTAACTATGGCAATAGCTATTGAAATTATTATAGTTGCTAGTTGTTATTTGCCACAAGAGTGAATTAAATTTAATCAGCTTAAACTTTATGTTGAGTAAGTGAGATTCGTTCATGTTGAATACATCTATTATACATTTTCCAAAACTTTCCTGAAAACAGCAGATAAGCTTAAAAATTTCACTTTTAAAACAATTGTCAACTTTTACTAAATATTTTCATCTCTTTTAGAAATAATACTTTTACTGCGCAATTATTTCCTGGTAATTTGAAAAATTTTATTTAAAGAAAATAACAAATTAAAAACTCTCAACTATTTCATTGGTCTGTGATAAGTGAAGGTCAAGCTAAATAAAATTTTGTTAAAAAATATCTAAAAAAAAGACAAACAAAAAAAATAAATTTTGAATAAAATTTTGCCCCTCCCCTTTAAAATAAAACACGAAAATTTTTGTTTTAGCAAAAAAAAAAAAAAATTACACATTTATGTTAATTAAACATTTAACCATTTAACACAAAACACAAGTGCGGTTTCAGTCTCCCAAAAAATATTTAACAAAAGTGTATAAGTTTTGGAATTATTGAAATAATAAGCAATATTTCCATAAATAAATGAAACAATTATAAAACACACAAAAACCACATTCAAAACAAAACTACAATTAACAGCAAAAAACTTCGTGAACAATATAGAAACAATTTTTGTAAAACCAAATATTTTGAAAACAAATATTTAATTAACTGCCTAAGCAAAAGTGCAAAATTATCCCCAAACAAACAAAAAGGAAAATCATTTAAAACTTTAATTTTTCAAAAACATTAAATTGTTTTAAACAACAGGAATTACAACCCCAAAATAAAGCAAAACCAAAAAAAAAACAAAAAAAAACCTAGCATTCTTTGTTTCATTTTCGTACACAAATAATTTGTTATTGCCATCAACGCGAACATTTTACCACTTTGTAAAACCACAACATCCACATCAACTGCATACGTATATATATATATATATTTATACCTAAAAAAATACACAAAACACACATATAAATACAGATTAGTACACGTATGCATACATTTACATGTTAAACGCATACTACTACTAACGCCGCCACCACCACTACTACGGCTACAAGTCTACTACTACTTCAGCTGCTAACTACCACTGCTAAACATTATTACTTCAACGACTGTTGTGTTTTAGAAGAAAAAAATACAAAACAGAATACCAGGAAAGCACTCGTTTAATCCCGTCTATAGCAAATATATGTACAAACTCACACACTTGCACTTTTACTAAAATAAAAACAAGAGGTTGAAAAATTCAGCAGTGGAATATATTAGCATACCTTGACTACATTAACATACGTGAATATTATAGAATTAACATTGTTGTACGAGTACATGTGTGCATGAAAAGAGTAACGGTGTACGAGTGTGTAACTGTAACTTGACCGCAAAACATCAAAAGCATTATAAACAAAAACAACAACAGCAATAACACTAAAGCAGAATCCACATCTCTAAACAAAAATAAAGAGAGAGAGAGAAGAAACAAACGGTTTAACCAAATAACAGTAAAAACGAACACGACTAGAAATACTAACTCTCACACACACTCAAGCTCACGCGGCACGGCACGGCACGACACGACACGTCACTTAAGCAGTGTGTAGGTGTGTAGTAAGTAAAACAAACAACAAACAACAAAAATTCTAACTGAGATAACTGAGAACCCAGTGTTGTTTAGCAAAAGCAAAGTAAAAATGTTGGCAATGCCCACACTCATGATGCCAGCCACAGCACAAATGACGCTTAGCAGTCAACCACTATCAGTTGGTGCTCCACATGCTAAACCATACGAAACTAAATTGCTGGCCATACATCAGACTCACATAACACAGCAACAGCAGTCGCATCAGCAGGCCAACAATACCAAGCAGCAACAGCAGCAACAACAGCAGCAGCAGCAAATGTCAGCTAATAGTCAACAACAGCAACAAGCCCAACAACAACAACAGCAGCAACAACAACAAGTCGCTGCTGCCCAGCAACAAGCTGTTCAACAACAACAGCAACAAGCCCAACAACAGCATCAACAACAACAGGCGGCTGCTGCCGCTGCTGCTGCAGCTTGTATTGCCCAACAGCAGGCTGTAGCTGTGGCTGCTGCTGCAGCTCAACAGCAGCAACAATATCAAATACATTCTCAACAACAATCACCACAACAGGCATTGAGTGCTTCACCCAAACAAGGTAAGTTTTCTTTTTTGTTTTGTTGTTTTTCTTGTTTTCGTGGGTTGAATGTTTTTTGATGAATATAAGCAGAATAAAAACAAAACATTTCCAACAACACACACGCTTCTGAAAAATATTTTGTTTTGAGTTAAAAAAAAAAAACTTTTATCCAGCTGATATTTTAAAGAGTGAATTAATTCATTTAGTATAATTACATATTATTGAAAACTATTATTAGTAATATGAAGGAATTTCTTTGCATTTACAAAATTTTACAGTAATTTCAATAGAATTGTCCAGAATATTATGTATAAAGTACCGCGTATCTGTTTTTCAAATAGTTGCTGTGAATGTGTAAATAATAAATACTTGATATAGGGAAGAACATTTAAAGTTCTCCAGAATTTCAAAGTTAGCTTTAGTTCGGATTTTATATAAGTTCAAATTTCATAGTTATTTAATAGTGTAAAATTTTGAATAACTTTAGAACTGTTAGTCAGAAATTATTATGTTTGATTTCATATTGAAGCTAATTAATCATAGATTTTTTAAATTTTTTCTAGAAATCATAATATAGCATAAAAAATCTTCCTTAGTTAGAGGATATCTGGAAAAGTCATCATCCATATCCCACAAATTTTACTTAAATATGAGCAATTGTACGATTAAAAGTACACCCAGAAAAACAATATATTTGTACGTAACAATCACACTGAAATTATGTATATGATTGAGGTAACCATAATATGTTTAAGTTTCCATTCACATGTTTGTAGCAATCACATATACATGATTGTAGGAATTCGGTATATGTTTGATGTTTTACTTTACTATATTGTGTTGTTCTCAGCTTATGGTTATCATACTCTGAGAACAACATATTATGAGATAATGATTCATCATGAACATATTATATTATTACTAACAATCCTATATATGATTGCTACAATGATATGAATGGTAACTTAAACACATTATGCTATTGTTAAAAAACATGTAAATATGTACAACTACAGTTTTTCTTTGCCTGTATATATAAAATTCAGAACGGAAACATGGGAAGTACTAGAAATAATTTAGCAATTTAGTATTTTTGTCTTATATAAATGCTTGAATGTTTTTATTGCAATGACTTACACAAGAAACATTTCTATCAGAAAGAGAATAATTCTTATGATTAGTTGAAGAAGGAGATCTGGTAAGCTATGTCCTTAATCATAGAATTTAGTTTTCATATAAATTTGTGTTTACGATTGGGAAAAATATGCGAAAAATTGGATATGGGATTGTAAGCATGTCATAAAAAAGATGGTTCTTTGGAAAAAAAAATATATAACGTATTTTCTAATACAATTTTACTTAAGAAGAATATTAATTAAGGACTGAGATTGAAAAATTTTTAACACACATATATGTTAATAAAAATGAAACCACTAAACTTACAATTTTGAATCTTTTTTTATTTGATTGGAAATATTGTTACAATTTACAAAAAGAAAAAATATTTTTATAGTTCTAATCACTCATGATGAAATTTTGAACCTTTTTCGAAAACCCTTCCATTATGGTTTTTATAGTGCTCACTTTGTTCAAACAGGTTGTCCATCTCCGTTTAAAATCCACCACACTTTTGCACACCTTTTTTGTGCTGTTCAATTCTCTTTTAACAAGAGCCCAATATCTCTCCACTGGACTCAGCTCCAGACAGTTTGGAGGAATTGTCTCTCTTGGTACAAATACCACATTATTGTTCTTTTACCACTCAAGACCTTTCTTATCATAGTGACAGGGTGCCAAATCAGGCCAAAAATAAGTGGGCACATTAAAAAGTCTTATGAATGGAAACATCCTTTTTTTGTAATCATTCCTTGATGTAAATTTCGTTATTCATAGAGCCATTTGTAACAAATGTTTGGCTTTTTTGCCACAACTGCATATTGCTTGCCATACCAAGAACTTTTAATGAAATTTTGTCTGATTTTGGGTCCTAAACTTTTCTTCAACATTCCCTCGAGCATCAGCAACATCAAAATTTTGACCCGGAAGCTGCAAAAATCTGCCTAAACATACCTTTCTTCATCCATTATGCAGCAGGTATATTTTTTTATAAAATTTGACTTCAATTTCCATGCTCTGTTTTTGGCCTCTAAATTTTTAGCAGAGTTCCTGTCAGGAACTTTTTGAGACTTGTATGCTTTTATACCTGTATTGGCTTTAACTTTTCGTACCAAATAGTCCGAATACTGAGCTAACCGGGCAGCTTTCCTACCGGATGTGTTGGGAGCTCTTTTAAAAATGCTTTCTATTTTTTGCCTTTAGAAACATCATGTGGACCATTCCTTTTACCTGAACCAGGTTTTATATCAACGGACAAGTTCTCCCGGTACTGTTTAGTAATATTGGAAACAGTTTAATAGCAGACCTTCGATTGTTTGGCCAACTTTTTGTAGGACCAAGTTGGGTTTTGTTGAAAATATTTAATAATTTTAGTACGCACTTTTTTCTGGTCACTCATTTTAATCAGATTAACAACAAATGAACGTAACTGACATTAAACATAATAACTGACATGCTTTACAAAAGTAACTTGATCAGAAATAAAATCAAATAATACTTGGGTTAAAAGTTTTAATGAAAAACGTGTGTTAAGAATTTTACGATCTCAGTCCTTAATTATATAGCTTTATTTGACATTCTTAATACGCTTTAAACTAATAACTATTTGAACTTAATGTCTTTTTTAAAAAATTGTTTTTATTTCAATATCGCGCTCCATCAACATGTAGTACCTATACATTTTCCCATTAGTAGTACATTTGTTCTGATGCTAATAAAAGGTCTACATGACATATTATAAAAAAACACTATAGTATATATAAATTTATTTCATTTGATATTCGGATATATCCACATAAAATGTCTTAAATTTTAAAGGACCTATGAAGCACGCTAATTGAAATTGGGCATATAATAATAATAGTAATAATCTCTGTAATAATATCTTTAAGAAAATAGTAAGCAAACAAATAGATATGTTCGTTAACATATCATATAAATAAGAAGATACCACAATTCCTAAAAACACTTATAAAAAGTTCTATTTTAAGAGTTTTTCCCATAAAAAATACATTTGGTCCGAATCTGGTAAAAGAATTATCAGTTTGATATAGATATGTTTTGTAATTCCAGAATTGGGATTCTAAAAAATTTAGCTAATATTACAAATTTAGTACAAACTAGGTTTTATTTGGAAAGACCTAGGGAAATGAAATTTAGGCTATTTCTTTGCGCATTGTCGATAGTATTTCTTACAGATCAGTATTAATTTAAAACTAAATTTTTTCAAAAATTTGTGACAGATTTTGTTGACTGTCTCTAGAAAATTCGGAAGACCTCACCAGATATATTGGTGCATCAGGCATAACCGAAAGTTATAAGGTGACTTTGTGGAGCTCCGAAAGATTTAATACTATGAAATACCTGTAACACCATACTTTTAGTTAGAAGTTAAACACACACAACCTTGATAATGCTAATGACTATATGTACAGCTTAAATGAGTATGAGACCAAAAAAATCTAAATCAGTGTATTTTGAATTTTGCATGGTTTTCACTATAACATTTAATATCAAATGAACTTAAAATCCAGTGTTGTAAACACAATCTATATACATTAGGATGGACCCAAAAAAAATATATCTATGTTTTCAACTAAATTGTTTGTCCTGACGTGAATATTTGGCCGGAACGAAATCAGTCGATTCGATGTGTCGACAGGAATACGACCATTACCAATATTTAGCAGTTGAATGGAGAACACTTCGGCAGATGGATCGTTTGGCAATGCAAATAGCATGGTTGTCAGCAGCTGAAGTTATTTCATATAACGCCACAATGTCGATGATTTGAGGCTAGCATTGATCTCATCGGCAGCTGTCGATCGTGGTAGTGTTTGCCGGAAATCGCCTGAGGGTAAAATCAATGCACCGCCGAAATGTCTTGCGTCATTACGCAGATCCTTCATAGAGCGATTCTGAGCTTTTAACGCACGTTTTTGTGACATTGTGCATTCGTTTCACCATTTGAAATCATGTTTTTTTTTAATGTGAAAAAAAAAATTTGGTACAAAAGCAATTTTTACACAAATTTTATGGAAAAACAATTGTCGCAAAAAAATTTAAAAAAAAAAACTCACAACGGAACGCAAACGTAAACGTCACCTATAATGAAGATGGCGTCGTAAAATCACTGCATAAAAAATGTATGGGAAAGTTAATTTTCTTTATTTTTTCGGGGATATTTCGGAAATTTTTTTGGGTATTATTCTTGAGTTATAAGCGTAGTAACTAACGTTGCTCTCTTTTATAAATATAAATAGATTAATTTAAATAATGCTATGGAACCCAAATCTAATATGTTTTCTTTGCCAGAAATGTGAAAAGATCTTAGAAACTTAATTTATTATCATTTGATCAAGCTTACAAAATACTGAAAGATGTCCTCCTCAAAGAGACAAAATTTTCATTGTTATATCGACACATTTTTTTCCTCATATAACCTGAACTGCCCTAATATACATATATATATATATACACGACTGCATTTTGAAGCTCAGACACACATCCTGAACAAGCATAAATGCTAGCGTATCAGATAATGTGCTATATGTATATAGAAAACTATAAACGCAAATTTTAATGAGTATTCAAAGCAAAAATGTTTAGAGTAATTTGATAGTATGTGAAAAGTAAACTGCTTATATATATTCATACATCGACACATGAGTCATTATCATTCTAAGTATGTTTTAGATGTTTGCCTCTATGTATGCCAAAATAAAATATAATTATATATAAAATATCTACTTAAATTACAATGCGAAATTAACATCGTTATAAAAACATGGTATAAAATAATTATAATTCTTTGAAAACATATAGAGTAAATTAAAATTCACATAATTTATATGAATGAAATGTTGTAATGAAATGGACTTGAATGCATATGAGTGTTTATTATATACTATATTATTTTACGGGATGTTTTAAATAATTTAATATATTTTGTTTTAACAAAAATTCGGATTTTTCACACTTTGCTGCAACACTCTCATTCAATAATGTTTTTCAAAGTAACAAACTTTTGCTATAAAATACAATACGATCAACTGAGAAATTTCAATAAACAATTTAAATCTTAAACATGATGCTTTTGCGGGAAACTTTTCAAATTGAGAGATACCTATTAAATTATACTTACATCAATAACTATTTCCACAGTAACCTGAAAGTATGCTCTATTATGTTATGCAATACAATTTCAGCTTAATTTAAAATTCCATGGAAATGTTGTAATACTTGACGTTTACAATACAATAATAAATTCTGGCAATATTCTCGTACAAGATATTAACAGCCGAATTCATAATAAAAAATAAATTCTAAATAAATATGTAAATCATAATAGAAAAAAAAACTCTGGACAAATAATGTCTTTCTCATACTGCTGTATAAAGTATTTAGTTAAATTTATCATCTAAGAAAATGATAAATGACAAGAGGTCGTAAAATGGGGCTAAATAATATAAGAAAAGTTAAATACAGTGAGATTGAAATATATGTATGTATTATTATTATTTTTATACTGTCAGTGAGTTTTATAACTTTGCAGTACTATATGCTTTAGACTTAAAAAATCAATATTGTTACACATCACATCAACCAATCGAGCTTTTACGTATTAAGTTTAGTAATCTTGTTAACCCGATTCTGCAGTTTGACTTTTGTAAAATAGGTTTATGGGGTTACATTAAAGATCGATGCCACACCATAAAGGGGAACATTGTTTGAGCAATTTGTGAGATTGAGCTAAAAACTTGATCTACGATTAAGGCAGATTTTTAGATTCATTGCAAAAATTATGTTTATCAAATCTTATACCATGTAAGCGTATGATTAATATATAATACACACTTATATTAAATATTACGCATACGCGGTGTATACATCATTTATTTACTTTTGCTCGACTTACGCAACCGATAGGAAATCATGATCGTTGCAACAATATAATTGGGGTTTTCGCACGGTGTGCTTTCAATTCATATTGTCATAAAGTACTAAAGTTTTACAGTAGTTTTAACAAATTTTTGTTGTGCTTCAGAGAAAAAAGTCATAAAATAATAAGACTTTTTATGCTGTGTTTATTGTTTTGTCATAACAAAACAGTGTAAATCTAAGTCGAAAGAGAAAAACTCTTCATCGAGTCCTTGCAAGAAAGTATATAATGCCATAGTATGTCGGACCTACAATGGCTCAAAATCGGGAAAATTATTTTTTAAACTGATTTTTTTTTTTTTCAAAAAAAAAAAAAAAAAATTTTTTGTTTTCACTAATAAATTTTGAAATGAAAATTAAAAGAAAATTTGGAAAAAATTTTATTTACCTAAAAATATTTAAAATTTTTATTCCAAAGAATAATTTGGTGCTCTCTTACTTGTTTCACTTGTTTTTCTCATTTTTATTAAAAATATATATAACTGGTTTTTTCTTTTATCAGCTGTCTTAAATTTGAAATAGCACACTAACTTATGGGGGTTGCTCACAGCAGTCATATTTGTTCGTGTTATTATTTTGTGACATACGACTTTATGACTACTTTATGATACCCTAATTATATTTTTATCTATTTTGTTCTACTTCTAAATCCTAATGATAAAACAATATAAGATGTTTATGCAAATCTTGCTCGTACTTTACCTTATCAAGTTTGCAAAGAATAAACGCCTGTTTTTCAAAATCAATTGAAAATATATAAGACTTAATATAATTCTCGAACGACAAGTTGAAAGAAAATGCCTCCATAATAAATTTGGGGTCTATTTCTCAGTCCGATGAAAGTATTGGTTCGAAATTAAGGAACAACAAACCATAATTTAAATATCATACTGTGTATACTAGGGATGCCAATACCGAAAATCAATGAAGTTTTCGCAATTCACAAATTAAATTTCTGGTAAATTTCGTGATTTTTGATATTTTGGGAGATTTCTGAAAATATCCTGACAATTAAAATTCGGCTTCTTATACCACTAATAGCTCTTTCAATCCCACTGTTTTAAACTTCAATCTGGGAGCACCAGGTCGCCTTGAAATTGAGGTGTTTATACGTACACTAGTTTATTAATAATTTCATTAATATGAGCACTAGACCTGCTCTTTAAAAATGGATTTGCTTTGGATGGGTCTTATTTTGTTGATTAGTAGCTAAAACTAACTACTGAAAAATTTAAGTGCAAACAAATTTTAGAGGAAAAATTAAAAAAAAATTAAATCGAAAAATATGATTTTCAGTTCTTAGTGACGATTTACACATGAAATTAAAATAAAATTATAGAAATGCACAACAATACTACAATATTTTAGTTTCCTATTGTCGAATTCACAACGTAGTTGTATGTTGTATGATACAACTATTGCGGTTGTGAATACAAATTTTGCCAAGTGGTAAGTTTACCTTGTCTAGTGTTGAAAATGCCAAAAGATGAAGATCAAAACAAACATTAAAAAATCTATTAATATGTAAAATGAATCACGCAAGCATTGGGTGAAAAATGCAAACAATTGGCAAATTTTATCAATTTTTTTTTTAATATCAATTTTCATAAAAAAGTTGTAAAATTTTTAAGTTTGTTATAATTTTCTCAGTGTCATAAAGCGAAATGCGGGGCAAAATATTAATATACTAAGGTTGCTGATGTAAATTCTTAAATTCCACACAAACTGTTCTTATAAACTATTGTTTATAAGAAGTGTTACGATTTTTATATTTTTGTTATTAAATTTCGTTAAAATGTACATGTAGTGTAATATGGGAGTATTGTTATGTAGATAGAATAATATATTATTCATGTAAGGGTTACGTCCCTTATTTATTGCATGCAATAACAATTTTAAGAGCATTGTATATTGCACTTTTTTTAATTTCTCATTTAATTGAGATGCATTTCATTATTTGTCTTTACTTAACACACATGATCATACACGCAGAAAAAAAATATAGTTGTACATTGTTACTGTAACCATTTCAACATTTGTGCATGGTTACTGTAACAATTTCAAAATGTTTAACAATATTATAGTCACAGTAACTATATATATGATTGTGGTAACAATAATATGGTTAATTTACGATTCACATGATTGTATCAACCATATACATGGTTACAGTAAACATGTATATGTTTGTGACAACAATTTATATGATGAATAATTTTATCATAATATGTTGTTCTCAGATTATGATATGAGAGCATCATAATATGATAAGTCCTTCATCATATAAATGGTTGTCACAAACATATACATGTTTACTGTAATCATATATATGGTTGATACAATCATGTGAACGAGTTTTACTACGCGGTAATATTAGTGACAGTCAAAAAGCATGATCTTATAATTTTTTCCAACAAAAGCCTCATTTCTATAAGTTATGATCCGATTTCAAATTATTCCCCTTGATAAATGATCAAAATTGTTACATTCCTTTTATCATTATTGGGAATATTCTATTTTGTTTTGTTACACTATTTTTTTGTAATAAATCTTTAATGAAGTTGTAAGATAAAACTAAATAAACTAAACCTATCGAAGAGCTAGCTGGGATATCTTTTCATGCCCTTAACTAAAGTTCATTTCTACTGTTTTTTTTTTTTTAGAACCAAATAGAAAGTAAATGTTTATTACTTTCGAGATGTAGCCGGCGCATAAAAGAAGTAAAAATAAAATATTATTTATATTTTTTGTACATTTGAAAATTACGTAAATTTGGAATAGAATGATTGGATTGAATGGTATTGTGTATGGAAATATTAACCAATAGCTAGAACATAAGTCAAATTTTCCACACTATCGTTTGTTTCAAAGAGTTAACATTCATTAGAAATTTTTAGAATTTAAATTTATGCAATTTGAAAAAAAAAAACAAATTTTTAAGCTTTTGTTGAAATTTGCTCATTTGCAGAAATTAATTAAAACAATTAATTTTAATATACATACATATTAATAAAACAATTGGTTTTATGTTCTTGAATATGAAACATTTTCAAAGTACCGAGATTAAAAATGCTGTCCCATTTGGCATACCTAATGCGTCCAAGGTTGCGTATGATTAATATGTTATAAATAACAATAATAAATATTACGTACACGCCTATCACACATCACTGAACTACATTCTATTGCATAATTAAAAACTAAATACATACGTAAAAATCCAAATTTTCTGTTTATAATTGAATTGAGTTGACAGGTGTTTTCTACTACTCCTGCTGAAATCCTACTAATCATCTGCTATTTAGACTTATAAATAAAATACTTTATATAAGTATGTACTAAGTAGTAAATAAAAAAAAAAACATATCCTTCATTCATACAACATATTTACGTATGTATCACAATATTATGTAAATAAAAAGAATACCAATTTCCTATCCAACAGTGAGCTTTTACTTAAAGAATATCTCACATACAAGTATACAATTTTTTCCGAGATATTTAAGCTGGCTGATAACAAATGCCAAAAGCAGTTACAATATATATATATTTTATATTTTTTGTATTTCTATATAAGAATATATAGATAAATGTGTAAATGTAGGTGTGTATGTGTATGTCTTTTTATATAGTACTTTGTTAGACGAATATAATAAGAAAAAAAATTTATATTTCGTAACAACATCAGTCAATGTCCTTAAGGTTTTCAATTTTATTTTTTGCTCAAATATTATCATAGTTGTATTTTGTATGTTCCCTTAAGTAAATACGGAAGTATACTTAGTTTGTTATTGCTTTTGCAAGGTAAGAAGTTATTATGAGTTTAATAATAATTTATATATTTAGACAAAGTATTTTCAGTGCAGACTTATTTAAAAAAAATGATTCTTTAAAACTTTTTTCTAGTTTATGCATCTTATTGCAAACAAAACATTATAGTTCAATTACTGAAAAGCTAGACAAATGCAAAAACTAAATTCGAAGCCTACTTTTATGGTGACCTGTTTCTTGAACTAAATAAGAGTTTTTTTTTTTTTTTTAATTGAGATCACCTTCATTTCCTGTTTATACATTCCATACTAAATGAAGTAACCCTGTTGTCTTTATTTTAACTACACCTTATTATTTCCCCAAAAACCCAAATAAAAATATATTTATGTCTACTGAACCAAATGTAGTAGTCGTATTTGTACCTAACTGAACCTTATGCTGGCTTTTTCAATCATTTTGATTCGGAATTTTTTTTTTCTCATCATCTCTGAATAAGACAAATTCATTGTTTGCTTTGTTAAGGAAAATAATAATAAAGTATTGTTGGGAATAAGTTTACAAAAAAAAAAAACCCATAGCTCCATATAGATACATCTAAATATATATACAAAATTGTAAGAAATTGTTGATATATGTGCAGGAATATTGAAAGCAAAAAGATAAAAATATATGGTTGATTTGTCATATATTTTATGTGCTTTTACTTTAAGAAATTATATAAATTGTTTTCCTTTATTTTTTTTTTGCTAGAAAAATAGTCTAGTCTCTTAGTACTTCGAATATGCTTAGAATATGAAAGAAAAAAATTCTTTGTACATTTAAAATGTGATTAAAATTAATGCTTGAAATATTTTACTTTTATGTATTTAAAATTTCTTTCAAGTATACTTTTAATGTTTAGTCTTAAATATAAAAGTTTAAAATGTTTATTTAATAACAAAAAATTAAATATTTTATTAGTTACTTAAGAAATTTGAGTTTATCATTTAGTAATTTTTAGTAGTAAACTTAAGCAGGCTTTACGATTTAATTGTTTGTAGCCAAATTCTATAAAAGTCTTAAGTTGTTAAGTTATTGAGCTCCATTATATAAATAAGTTAATAATATTGTTACGGATGTGCAATAACGATTTGAATTTAACGGTCTGTAACGACTGCCTGCAACATTCATCATGTTTATAAACACGTCCATCAGTAGCATGCGGCTATTAGCATTGTTTGTAAGTATGGCAGCACTAAATGTTTAAGCTGATAACATTGACATCGAAAGCTCTAGAATTCGAATGTACTAGTTTGTCCGATGAGATCATTGTAGAAGATTCACGATAGATGGCGTGTGTATAAATAGTGGCATAGGTGGCAGTCGTGAGTTGAGTTGATCATTGTCGCTGTTAGAGTTAACATCAACTGTCGTGTACATGTGTGTTTGTACATTATAAAGTTTGTGTGCATTTCTGCCAATTGATAAACGTGTATAAAGACTCTGAGTGACTATTTAATTCTGTTGTTGTTGTACATTCTAAATAAATAAAGGGATTTGCTATCAGAAGTATCCGGTTTATTTAAAGGAAATAAACCAACGTTTTGAAAAGGTTAAAACGTAACAATATTCTCTATTTTCTAAAAGGTAGATCAAAGACCTGATATCTTTTAAGTCTTTTAACTTTATATGCTAAATAAATTTATAGTCTGATATCTTTAAAAATTTCAATGTTTTAATTACTTGCTGTTCCCCATAGATGTCTCCATAAGTCCAAACTAGTTTACTTATAGTTTTATATAAAATTACTTTGTTTTCTGAAGTTAATATTGATTTGGTACCTAAAAGCCAATACATATTCCTTGATTTATTGTTTAATTGTTTACGTTTCATTTTAATGTGCACTTTCTACGTTAATCTTCTGTCTAAGTGAAGTCTTCACATGCCTTGATTGTTGAAGGGTTATGCCGTTGAAGGCTGCTGAGGGGAGATTATGTTTTCTAGGTGTGAATGTTACATGAACTGACTTTCCTGTATGTACCTTTATATTCCACTTATTTAACCAATCTTGTATGAGATTCAGTTCCATTTGTATTACATTAGATGCTTCAGATGGAGAATCCCTAGAAGCAAAAGTAGCCGTGTCGTGTACATATATTGCTTTAATCAGACCATCTGTTGCTGACATATCTGAAGTGACAAAATAATTAATTGAGATTAGTAGTAACCACCACTAATACTGTGTCTAAAAGGTGATAATTTACCCTTATCTAATGCAACATTAATATTAAAGTACCAGTTCTCTATTATAAAAAGTTTTAGAATACAAAGAAGCATCTATGTCAAAACGGACAGAATAGTGTTATTTAAGGATTTGTCATTTCCAATTTCAATTAAATATAAGTACTACAAAAAATTTCAAATACTTATTATGGCCATAAAGAATTTAAAGTTCTTCAGAATTTCGTAGTTCGATTATGTTTGGTTTTCATATTTTTTAATAGATGCGTGCAATATAACTTAAGTAAAACTATTCATAACTTTAGAACTGTTAGTAAAATTTTATTATTTCTGATTTCATATTAGAGCTAATGAATCATAGATTTTAAACTTTTAACATAGAAAATCGTCCTTGAACAGAGAATATCTCAAAAAAATAATTTTAAATTTTCCGAAGATTTTCTTTAAATATGAACCATTGCACGATTGTATATAAACTACAGAATAGGACCGAGTTAATAAAAATTTGGAGATACTTAGTTTTCAAAATATGCAGACCATTTTTGTGGACATTTTTATAAATAACTTTACAATTTTTAAAGACTCAGTCTTTTATTAATCTTATATAGTTTTTTTATTTGAATGTAAAAAAAAACATTTTTAAAACTGCAAATTTTTATAGAAAAACCAATAGCTGAATTTCTTGCACTCAACACATAAGCTCACAAAGTTAAATAGGTATTCCAAAGTGTGCGATCAATAATTGATTGATGCAACTAATTATAATTAATTGAATATCCTGTTTTGAATATAATGGTCTGTAATCGCTTTGGCTGCAATTTATCCAAAAACGATAAATTACTTTAAATACTTTAAAAATTAAATATTAGTGTAACACCTATCCTAAAGTACACCGATCGACTTTGAATCACTTTCTGAGTCGATTGGACGATGTCCGTCCGTCTGGCTGTCTATGTAAGTTTCGATCGAATTTGGCATATGCACTTTCTTTGGCCCAAGGACAAATCCTGTTGAAATTGGCTGAAATCGGTCCATTATTTCACCTAGACCCCATACAAATGTCCTCCCGAAATAGGCCTTTATCGGTCATAAATGTTTAGTTTATATATGTATCTACACAAATTTCTCTCCAAATATGGAAATAAGTACTGAGATCGACAAATTTTTAACATACATATATGTTAATAAAAATGAAACCACTAAACTTACAGTTTTGAGTCTTTTTTTATTTGATTGAAATTATTGTTACAATTTACAAAAAAAAAAAAAATATTTTTATAGTTCTATCACTAATTAATCACTAATGATGAAATTTTGTACCTTTTTCGAAAACCCTTCCATTATGGTTTTTGTAGTGCTTTATGTCACTTTGTTTGAAAAGGTTGTCCATCTCTTTTTAAAATCTACCACACTTTTGGACACCTTTTTTAAGCTCTTCAATTCTCTTTTAACAAGAGCCCAATATTTCTCCACTGGACTCAGCTCCAGGCAGTTTGGAGAAATTGCCTCTCTTGGTACATATACCACATTATTGTTCTTGTACCACTCAAGATCTTTCTTACCATAGTGACAGATGCCAAATCAGGCCAAAAATAAGTGGACACATTAAGAAGTCTTATCAATGGAAACATTATTTTTCTGGAAACATTCCATGATGTAAATTTCGGTATTTATAGAGCCCTTTGTAACAAATGTTTGGCTTTTTTGCCGCAACTGCATATTGCTTGCAATACCAAGAACTTTTTGGGAATTTTTGTCCTAAACTTTTCTTCAACATTCCCTCGAGCATCTGCAACATAAAAAAATTGAACCAGAAGCTGCGAAAAATTTTCCATACGTACATTTCGCTTTTAAACCTGCATTGGCTTTAACTTTTCGTACCAAATAGTGCGAGCACTGCCCTAAACGTGCTGCTTTTCTACCGGAGGTGTTGGGAGCTCTTTTGAAAATGCTTTCTATTTTTTTGGCTTTAGAAACATCATGTGGACCATTCCTTCTACCTGAACCAGGTTTTATATCAACGGACAAGTTCTCCCGGTACAGATTAATAGCATTGGAAACAGTTTGATAGCAGACCTTTGATTGTTTGGCCAACTTTTTGTAGGACCAAGTTGGGTTTTGTTGAAAATGTTTAATAATTTTAGTACGAACTTTTTTCTGGTCACTCATTTTAATCAGATTAACAACAAATGAACATAATTGACATTAAAAATAATAACTGAGATGCTTTACAAAGGTAACTTGATCAAAAAAAAAAAAATCAAATAATACTTTGGTTTAAAGTTTTAGTGAAAAATGTGTGTTAAGAATTTTACGCTTTCGGTCCTTAGTATAGAATTTCTTCCGAGGTAGTGTAGTTTAGCAGCCTCTCCGTGCTCATTCTACTGAAGTAGCAGTACCCATTTGGCATTACTTTATTAGCTTACCTCCTTGCCTGCAATATATCTATATAAATGAAATTAATTTGGCCAAGCGTTTAGAAGATACGAATTTAATTCCACTAAATTAGGATTTTCTCCCACTGTGCGAACGGTCGATAGTTGCTCATACATCCCATATAAGCCCAATTCCGAGAACTACTCATGAACAAAATTATTGAAATTTTAAAAGAATAATGTTTTTGCTCATTTACTCAGTGTGGGGTATTATATGGTTTTGCTCGACCGACCATACTTTATTACTTGTTTTATAATGAAATTCGGTATTTGTTTTGCGCCAAGTTCTTACGATTTTAATCAGTTATTGGGGTACAAATTCCAAAATCTCAATCTGAAAAAGCGACAGTACACAAATTGAACCCTATTCATTTATTACTTATAAATGAACGGAAAATACTGTTTAACTGATAAACCATATGCCCTATTAAAAAGAAGTGTAGATGAATATTATTGAATGTGATCCAAGTTTTCTGAAAATTTACTTTAAAAGAGAATTTGTCATGTATTTCATTGTAGGAATTTTATAATAACTATTTCAAAAACTCGAATATGTTACATACGATTTTTGCTTTACATATTTTTAAACATTAGCCTTTACATGCTGCTTAACATTAGACGATATGTCTTAAATATTTAGTTTTTAACTACTATATTTATTATATTCTGAGAAAAATATTCATTAAGCACATCCCAGCAGTTAAGCATGTAGTCAATGTATCCCTCATAGACAGTATTCGACACAAATGTCTTATCACTTGGCTGATTCCAATTTATATATTTTGGTCATTTGACACGTATGTGCTCTTTGTAGTACAGAGATTAGACAATTGGTTACTTTATACATCCCAGGTAATCTAGCGTGAAGACAATTGTCACTTAAGTGTCTCTAATTAATCTGGTTTTATACAAATTGTGTTGATATAATTCTGATACAGTTAATTTTTATACCCTACACCACCATAGTGGGGAGGGTATAATGGATTTGTGCAGATGTTTGTAACGCCCAAAAATATTAGTCTAACACCCACCTTAAAGTATACCGATCGACTCAGAATCACTTTCTGAGCCGATTAAACGATGTCCGTCCGTCCGTCCGTCCGTCTGGCTGGCTGGCTGGCTGGCTGGCTGGCTGGTTGGCTGGCTGTCCATGTAAAGCTTGTGCGCAGAGTACAGGTCGCAATTTTAAAGATATTTCGATAAAATTTGGTACATATCATTTTTTCTGCCCAAGGACGATCCCTATTGAAACTGGCTGAAATCGGTCCATTATTTGACCTAGCCCCCATACAAATGTCGTCCCGAAAGTGGATTTTATCCGTCACAAATTTTTAATTTATATAGGTATCTACACAAGTTTTTGTCCAAATAAGTTTTATATATAGGGAATTCATGTCACCAAATTTTATTATGATCGGTCCATAATTAGTCATAGCTCCCATATAAGGCCTGCTTCCGATAATCACTTTAACGAGCATAAATCTCTTACAAATGTTGGTATACACATAAAATTCAACATAAATAACTTTCATATAAACATTAATCACGTGACCAAATTTCGTGGTGATCGGTCCATAATTTGTCATAGCTCCCATTAAGGCCCACTTCCGAAAATCGCTCACGAACATAAATTATTGAAATTTTGAAAGAAAAATGTTTTTGCTCATTTACTTAGTGTAGGGTATTATCTGGTCGGGCTTGACCGACCATACTTTCTTACTTGTTATTTTTGCTTAAGTATACTGATATCCCATGCAACATAGCATGAAGTCAATTTTCACATTAGTGTCTCTTAGTAACCTATAGTGAAGTAACGTTAAGCGTTTATTTTGTACTGCACTTTAGACAGTAGTTATTTTACCCATTGATTGGAGAGTTGTCGAAGAAAGGTTTGTTTACAAGCTATCGTTTATTGGACCGCCTTAGAGGACTATTTGAAATCAATTAGCACACGTACATGTTAAAATAACTAGTTATGTAGCTGATCAAGTTACCAGTTAGGTAGCTAGTAATGTAACTGACGTTATTTAACCAGTATGAGAATCCAATGCGTTGACTACGTTGGACCAGCTATTAGACAGTCTCATTTTAGTCAATAAGGGTCAATTGACTACCTGCTTATGCCATGCAGGTGGTAAAATAACTAGTAGCTTTGAAGTAACTAGTTCCCACCCTAAATGATGGGTAAGATCACTAGTTCGGGACTGTCTCCTAGAACTGCTGGGATATCATTTAAATTTCAAGTTTGAATTATCAAAGTTCAAATATGAACAAATTGTATACTTTAGTAAAATAATTTAAATTTTATTTTAAAAACGATAAAATCTACCAAAATAATCCCCATAGTTGGCAACCAAAACACCTCTTGTTCTCCCCTTCACATCAATACATATTTATACTGCAATCAAACCTTAAATACATAAATCTTTAATAATCAGATTACGTAGAAAAGACAAAAAAAAATTATATAGAAAATATATAAAATCATAGAGTAGAATAGTAGAATAAAAATAGTCAAGATAATCATTATTAGACAATGAATAAATAAAATAAGGAAAAATAAAATCCAAAATAAATACCAGAATCCATGTACTTTTTCATACTAAATACCTTAACAAGAAGAAATACTTGTGTATTACGAGAACGAAAAGCACAAATAAATACAGCTCAATTGAAATAGAACAAAACAAAAGAAAATGGGGGAAAAAAAGAAAGTAGGAAAAAAGAAAAAAAACTTAAATTACTAAATGTGTGGAAAAATCAAAATGAAATCAAATTGAAATTATTGACAATTTCCACATGTGCATTGATTTTATTTGTTTTGGCATTACAAAAACTAAAACGTTAGACAAACACAAGTACAAGTATAAGTCGAACAGCAAA
Source organism: Calliphora vomitoria (assembly GCA_942486065.2). Classification (NCBI taxonomy): domain Eukaryota; kingdom Metazoa; phylum Arthropoda; class Insecta; order Diptera; family Calliphoridae; genus Calliphora; species Calliphora vomitoria. The sequence goes on from OW818029.2 coordinate 40,759,706, forward strand.
AGAAAACTAAAACTTATGGTAATATGTATGTGTGTGTGTGTGTGGAAACCAATCACCAGAAATGGAAAATACGGAAAAATTCACTTCATTGTTGGTAGGTTAGAATAAGGAGGTACGAGTTTTGCAAACACAAAAACAAATTTTAATTATTTAAATGCAATTTGTAAAACTAAGTACTTTGGCTTATGCTTTTGTGTAAGGACGAAATGAAAAATTTTGATAAAAAAATAATTATTGAACCTTTACCCTTCCGAATTCTTTAATAGTTGGTGTGCAACTTAAAGTTATTAAATTTCAACACAATCTAGCTATGTCCGTCCATCTGTTTGTCTGTATGTTAAAAACACGATAGGGATCAAACAAACAGGGCTAGCTGGCTGAAATTTTCTACAAATATTCTCTGTTGATAAGGTTTTTTTGATGTTAAAAATAGGCAATAGCGGTGCAGGGATACTATTTTAGCAGTTATAAATATATTGATCATGTTTTATTCCAATACCTTACAATATCTCTTTTAACTTCTTTTATTGATCAGCTTGATCTACTTTTACATTTTTAAATACTCCCTAATATGTTCACATACATTTTCAATACATCATCAGCGGCAGCATTTAAACATTCAATAACAATAAAACATGTTTAAAACTAAAACAAAACGAACAAAATACATTTGTAAAGAGAACATATTTTGTAGGTAAAATCCAATGTTGAAACAAGAAAACAACGAAGGACGAATACTTTACGTGACCTAATATGTGTTCGCTGAATAGTTAGAGCACAAGGAAATGGTGCACTTGAAATCAGTACACAAATAAACAAGTAAAAGAAAAAAATAAAAATGTTTGTAACAAGATTTTTAAATTAAAACTAAAAAGAAATTGTAGCACAAACATTGAATGGGCAAATGTCAGAAAAAGGAAAACATTTTTCTAACTCAAGATTATAATTGATATTTAATGTATTTAAATCATTTAAAAAAAGTTAGCTAATTGATGTTTAAGAGGTAAAACAAAGGTGTTGTTTTGTTAAATATTTGTGATAGCTAAGTAAAAAGTACACAAATCTTAATGAATTTCTCAAATTGAAAGCTTTATAGTCAGGAAAACCAATTGAAATTGTGTGATTCCAATGAACACAGCAGATCATTTGAGAATAGTTGTCACATAACAGTTTTAAACCAATACATAAGTGCAGAATTTTAATTCTCATCAATATAGATACTCTTTACTGCACTATAATAGAAATTTCCCATAATTATACTTAAAAACTTCATTAGGCAAATTAATCATGCTCGTATTAATTATATTTATTTTAATAATTACAACAATTTCACTAGAAAAATATCAAAAGGAAAATTAGCACAACAATCAATTATAGTTTCTTTTTTTTTTTTTTTAATCCGTGCTCGTATTTTTTACTTTCATACAGACATTAAATCTAAATTATGGTAATTAGTTTTATATAAATATACATATTTTTTTAAGTATTTGTTAAACATTAATTTATTTGCTCTTTTTTTATAATAAAATATAATATATAAATATTTGTCTATGCTTTAAACAACATTACAAATGAAAATACTTTAGAAAATTTTAGCTAAAAAAAAATGATTGCTTAAAAAAGTGATAATTTATTTTATTATAGAGAGAGTTAAATAAAAACTAATATTTTTTCACAAATAAATTTATGCATGCTTAATTTATGGAGGAAAATTTTTAATTTATTTTAAAACTATTTGTAAAAAATACGAATTTTTTTATTGACAAAAATAATAATAACTCATGCAGAAAATGACGTTAATAAACAAACAAAACAAAAAATAAGAACAGAAAAAACTATTTGTTTGAAAATTCAGGAGAATTTAATTAAACATCGCAAAGGTTTATAAAAAGCTAAATTTAAAGTCATATGGTTTAGCTATTTAAGGATGTAAAAGTGGAATAAACATTTTCATTTAGTTTTAAATCAGTTAAAGGCCACTGACGAAGCATTTTAAAGTTTTTTCTAGTAGCCAGTCTTAGTCCAGCAGGAAAGACAGAGTGCCATTACAGCTAACAATAATAAATTTGCAACCATTCTGGAACTTTGAGTTTAATCCAAATTTTCTATATACACCTACCCCTCGATGTTCATGATACTTTTTTTTACATGATTTCACTTTTACACGATTTTTCTTGGTTTTCGTTTACATCGAGGGTTGTGGAAATTACCTCAACTTACACGATTTTCTTTAAATATTTTAGAAAAAATTATTTTTTTTTTTTCAGTAAATATATAAAAAATTAAAACATAATAGGGAAAAGTGTAGCAGCTGGAACCAAAATGAGCCTGCGTTCGGGACTTTACAATTGAAAATATGGAAAAGCCACTAATGATCTGTATAGAAAATCAAACTCAAAAGCGAATCCCAATTGATACCACTGCTATTACAAATAAAGCTTTTAGAATCAGCTACCATCTACGTCATCAACTGCAAAAAAATATCGTTTTCGTCAAGTCATGGTTGGTTTGAAATATTTAAGCAAAGATATTCCTTATGTAATCTACACACAGAAAACAGATTTGTTGTAGCAATTTGTTGCCAATCGAATGATTCTGTCTTGATGGCCGAATTTCACAGTTGTGGCTACAAAATTTTAGAAGGGATAACAAAAGTTTGGTTGCATTGATCGAAATTCTTCTTTGCCAACTGACTTTCTGTTGATAGAACCGAAAAATTCTCTGTGTGCAATCATATCATTCGATTGGCAACAAATTCGGTTGCTATCACGAATCTGTTTTCTGTGTGTATAATTAAAAGTTAAACAAGCTTCTGCTGATGATGTGTCTAAAGAATATCCCGAAAAACTTACTGAAATTATTGCTGCCAATTCAAAATTTAAAGTCACACACTTCTGATAAAGTCTTCAATACAGACGAATCTGGAGAGCGGACTTTTCTATTGAAGGCTAATACAATTTTTAAATTTAATTTTAATTTTTGATGGAAATTTAACTTTAACTCTTCCAGCCACGCTTTTAAATCAAAACAATTGTATTTTTACTTTAATCGAGGTTAGTTTATTATAAAAAGTAAGAAAAAATAATTCAAAGCATGAAAACACCACCCAATTTTAAGGTTTTTTGTGGAGTGAAGTGGTTAGTTTACTAACCACCGTGGCGGTTGGCATTAAAAGTAACTATGATTAAAATTTTTGTTTCGTATAAATTTTTTTGAAATGGAATATTTTTGACTAAATTTTCTGACCAAACAACCGAAATGTCAAAGTAACACTGAGTTCGATGATTAATAAGCAGTCTGTGCTTTTTTTTTTTTTTTTGAATGCGTGAAATTCTCTTAAAATATCTGATTTTTAAAATATTTTCAAATTAATATATTTATCTAACTAGGCAAAGTTTTGCAAAGAATCGTAAACGATGACTTCAAAAAATATAATTGTTTAGCAAAATGACAATAGATGCCAATAAAATACATTTTAAAGACTATAGAAAATGTGGTTAGTAAAGTAACCACCCAATCGCAAAGAGTTAAAACATTGTTTAAATTAAAATTTTCTTATGAATATGGGAGAATGTATTTACGTTACTTTAAAATAAATGAATTTTCTAAAGAACATTTTAAATTTATTCGTATTTGGGTCTTTTTTCGATTTACACGATTTCTCATACAAACATTTTTCATTTTGATTAACACCTTTTTTTCAGAAACACATGTATCTTGTAAATCGAGGGTGTACTTCTCTGAGCTTATGTAATTTAATTTCCCTAACATAAGTTAAAGAGCGTGTCAGAAGTAATTGCTTCTTTATACTAAATTGTCCATATCACATCAATATAGGTTAGGTTAACACGCAGTCGAGAAAGATGAGCAGTTCATGTGGGTTCAGGCAATAGGTGTGTTTCCTGAAAGTAAACCGATAGAAAAGAGGGACAGATAGTAATGAAAAAGAGAAGGGGACAGTCAGATGTAATGAAGGGAGGAGGAAGAAGTTTCGAAAAAGCGAGGAGAGGAGATTATTATTAATCTCCTCTTTCTGAGCTCGTCTTACTTAATCCCAAAAAAAAAATAAATTCAATGGCGTTATATCGTTTGAGCGAGTTATAAAACGAATGGACTATTTATTGAGATTACACGAGTACCAAAGTTTTCCTTCAATAGCTCGTATGTTGGACTGGCCGTGTGGCATGAGACACCATTTTATTGGAACAACATAACATTAATGTCCAGTCAATCCAATTCTGACCAAAAATAGTATTCCAACATGTTATTATAGGGGACATGACGATTCTTTTCATAAAAGAAACCCGAGATAAGGGGTCACTTTTTCTGAAGACTATTCAAACTTATGTGGATTTGCTGCTGAAATATAATGTATATTGCTTAGCTTTTACCTTTTAAAAACGTTGGATATTTCAATTTTCTTCGGATTCCTTTAAAAGCTGCAAGTATTTTGAAAATGGTAACAGCTCCTAATTTATTAAAATTTACAACAACAGTTTAAAATGTTACTCTCTCTTACTTATATTACACAATTTAAAACCATACTGATAATACAGTGCAAGCAATGCTTGCGATCAACTGATTGGTTCTGCACTAGCGACATCTTCCGACGATTTCCAGCATGTTTTAGCAGAGACACTCTAGAGTGATCATGTAATGCAACAATGTTTTCTTAACATTGCTTATAAGCACATATCTCCACTTATCTACAATTTGACCATACTAGTTGCTTAACATGTTGAGTATTGAAGCCTGTCGTTAAAAGTCGTTACATTCGAATTGATGAGTGCAATTTCCCAAACACTTTTCAACAGAACTTCGGATTTGCTTTTAACTTTTCCAAAGCTCAACCGGAAAAGTTTCAGTGCTTCAAATGGACCACATATTGTTGATATCAAGTCTGTTCTACGCTGCTCAAAAATAGTTAAATAGCAGTCATTTTCATCGACGAAACAATACGGTCTCATATCCAGGAAAAAATCTACACCAGAAGGTCACATTGAGTCGAGTCTCCTTAAAATCTTGTGAATTTAAACTTATATAGATCCCAATCGAAAACGATCAAGTTAATTTTATTTTATTTTTAAAATTCGCTTCAATACAATCTACTGACTTGAATTAATTTAATATACCACTGCCTTAAAAGTGAGTAAACATCACAAATTATTTGATTAGGCTGAATAATATATTCGGGTTTGAAAAAAAAGATTTAAGTCGGACTATATTGATTTTTATGATCTTAAAAAATTCACTAATGTTTACTAACTTTTGAGTTTATGTGTGGTTCTATAGTAAGAATTCTTCGGTTCTAGACCAACGACTAAGAATTACGGTAGTAGTTTTATGTAATTTATTTTGCTCATTCGTAAACTATACCGCGATTACCAGATGATTCTAATTGAATTATTAAATTTACTTATATGTTCCTATCGGAAAGATATTACAAAAAATCAAATATTGTACAACAATATGTTTCGTATTTTAGCTAAGAGTTTGCAACTAAAAATCCGCATCCATACAAAAATCTACTGATATACCCGAATTTCTCTAACTTTATGGTAAAATTTCAGCGAGACATTTAAAAGATTATTTTGAAAATTTTATTTTTAATGTTTAAGTTCCTAATAAGTTTTCATGTTAATTATCAAAGTACTGGCACTCAATATATATGAGTCCATAACTTTAAGGTATTATATATAAATTATTATTAGACAGTCCAATTTTTATTAGCGATATTATCAAGTTGAGTTTTAAGTCAATTAAATTTAGTAAAATCGAACACATGTTTAAATAAATATTTAAGAAAACATAATTTTTACTAGCCATTACTATGCTTAAATTAAACAACTTCCATCTGCCTTTCTGCTGCCTATCGCATTTGCTTTAATTACCTTCCTTTTCATAAGTTATGAAAAATACCATTTCTGTTTTTTTTTTCTACTTGCATGTAATGCCTTTGTGTTTTTCATTTTGTCTCCACCCATTTGTTTAAATAAATTCTAATCTTAACTTCAAATGGCTTTTAGTGATTTATACGATAAACCCTAATATGTGGTTAAATTTATCGTTCTTTTATTTCTCATTTCTGCAAAAAATTTTTTTTGCCTTTTTCGCTTTTTTTTTAATTTACCATTCATTATTCTTTGCTGTGTGTTTAAAAAAATAATCTTCTTCATTATTTGTTCATTCTCTAGTAACTAAATGTCTTTTAATTCTTGTCGTGCTTTTTTTTATTGTTTGCTGCCATGTTCAGTGGAGAAGCTATAGTTTTTCTTTTCGATGCTGGGTAATAGTCTCCGATAAAATTTAAGTCCTTGTTGCAAGCATATACTTACATACATATGCAATACATGTGCTCATGTGTATGTATGAAATTAAAAAAGAATTATTAAAGTTTGTGTATGAGAACTTGTATAATATGATGGTAGGAGGTTAGTAAGAAAAATATTTAGTGCCGAATAAATTTTATCGGCACTAAACATTTTCAAAATAGTACACTCTATTCTATGTTAATACTTAAAAAGAACAGGTGTTTGTTTTAACCAGCATTGAATAAATTTATCCTTTAATCAAAACAATCTTCAGGTCATAAATCCCTCCTCTATATTAAATAATATATATATTAAATAATAATAATATTTATAATGACACTACAATTATCCAGAAATTAGGATCGGAAAAGGCTGTTGTTAGAAAATTTTTTGTCTTCCTGCTAACCACACGCAGAAACAAAAATATATAGATGTGTGTATTTACTGTAACCATTTCAACATTATTACAAGTTCTTTTTTATCAATATTATAGTTACAGTAACTATTTATATGATTGTGGTAATTATAATATGGTTAATTTACAATTAACTTGATTGTATCAACCATATATATGGTTACAGTAAATGTTTGTGACAACCATTTTTATGATGAATAATTTTATCATAATATGTTGTTCTCAGATTATGATATCCATAAGCCGAGATCAACATAATATGGTAAGTCCTTCATCATATAAATGATTGTCACAAACATATACTTGTTTACTGTAACCATATATATGGTTGATACAATCATGTTAATTGTAAATTAACCATATTATAATTACCACAATCATATCAACAGTTACTGTGACTATAATATTCTTAAAAAACTTGTAAAAATGCTGAAAGGATTACAGTAAACATGCATAAATTTAGTTTCTTTCTGCGTGTGGTTAGCAGGAAGTCAAAAAATGTTTTAACAACAGCCCTTTCAGATTCTAATTTCTGGATAATTGTAGTGTCCTTATAAATAAATGAACGTGTTTTGCCCAATAACATATTGCTTTATTTAACCCTAGGAGGTACAACCAGGTCTGTGCATACCTTTTGCGTGCAGTCGATATGTTCGTTGGATTAAATGTTTTTGTACCCCACATCAACGCTCAAAAATATTAGTCACACAACAACCTAAAAGTATACCGACCAACTCAGAATCACTTTCTGACTCGACTTAACTATGTCTGTACTTTCTGTGTGGCCGGCTGTCCATGTAAACTATGTGAAAATTACTTTAACTCTTAAAAATGTTGGTATCTCAAAACTATTGAAAATCATTGTTTATAAGTTTCATATTTCTTATTGATTTGTTATTGAAGGAATTGTCAACATATCAGCATCTTCTGATAGTTGAGCAATTCCACTCAAATCCACTTGAAGTGAATTCACAACAATTTAATAAATTAATGACGTAATCAATAATATATTCGCCATAATTTGGAGTCCTAAAGAGCCTTGTAGCAGTTAAATTGATTTTTTTGTTTAAAAATAAGTTTTTTTTGTTTCTTTTGAAAAATTTCCTTTCAAATAAAACTTATTTTTGTTGAGAATTGACTTAACACTTCATTGGTATTCCATTGAAAGATAGTCTTCTTTTAAAAGTGATTTTTAGAACAATTTTCAGACTGCTTTTCACTTGTAGTTTTCTGTAAGTTTTGATTTGTTTTTTTTTTCTTGCATGTTGTCCTTAATAATGTTGCTGCTGCTGCTCCTCTTGATGGTAGTTGTTGTTGTAATAGTAGTTATTTTCATTGCTGTTGCTGTCTTATACGTATGTAGTCTATTGCAAAGTTGGCATTATAATAGAATTGCGTTGGTGGGCCGAGTGCATTTAATCATAGCAGCTTTTGTTCCTGTTTTTTTTTTTTTGTTTTTCGTTTACTGCACATTTTTATAAAGTCTATATGAGTTTGTGTACTTGTTGGTTTGTCATATTGTCGTTTTTGTTCTGGTGGCTGCTGCTTTTTTGTCATACACGCGCACACACATTCGTTCTTTTCTTTTAGCCAAAAGGACCATCATCAGCATTCCGGCAGCAGCAACAACAACATCATGTGTTTCATGCGTTGCGTTTCGTTTCGTTTGTTTATTTGTGCCGTTTTGCCGTCATTATCATTATTGTCGCCATTAAGTTCAGCTTTTATTTTGTCTACTTTTTTTTGTTGTTGTTCCTTTTTCGTTTTGCTGCCTCCAATTTATTCACATCCTTATAGCATATATTTCTATATGTTTTGCTGGTAGTCATGGTGGTCGTTCATGGTTGTCTTTTAGTCAATTATCAGCAGTAACCATACATTATAGAATATGTGGGCCTGACAAGGACGTGATTTAAATTTAAGATTTTTGTTTTTAACAATTAAAAAGCTTAATTTAAAGTATTTGATTTTTGCCAAAATTAAAGAATTTTCATAAGAATATAAATTTATTTAATATGAAAAGATAAAAATATGTTATGCTGCTTTCTTTATTGGCACTTTTAACCAATTCGTTCATGGGCTGATTTGAAGAACTTTTGCCAATCGTTGAGCGAGTTTTAGGGTTTTGAAAAATAATCTGTTAGCGTATCTGCTTGAACATAAAGTGTAATTGTATAAATGTCTATGCTTTGATTTAGCAGTATTGATGACGAAGTTTATAAAATTTATGATCAATTTTCAACTGTCATCATATTTGTATCAAAAAGTAAAAATCGTATAAAACGCAATCTACGAAATATTCTAAGAAAGTTTCCTCAAGAAACCATACGTCTACAATCAAACCCTATATTGCGCATTTCGTCTTTTATCCAATAAAAAAAACTATTGAAAAAAATAATACTGAAATATCATTGGATAAAAGATTTTTGACCTAAGGTTTCTTGGGGAAAATTTGTTAGAATTTTCCGTAGAATGCTTTTCTGCTATACGATTTTTCGTGAAAAAATTTAACCACCTTAATGTATATATGCAAAAACACTCTTATTTTTATAACCATATAACAAGTAATGACATAAATTGTTCATTTTTTTCTTAAGTGTAACCATATACTGATAAAAAGACCAAAAAAAATGACCCGTGTCGCCCTGCTTTGTTTTAAGTCATGCTCTTTTTATGGGCCCCCAAAGATTTGGGGCCTCGATGTAATTTTTGCAAAAAAGTGATCATTTTCTCAGGCTCATATCTTGCAAAACCTTCGGAATTTTAATTTCCTCTCTGAGGCAATGTTGTAGCTGTTGTCATATAGAATAAAAATTGTGAAAATATAAAATCAAAAAACTTCATCTTCAAGATCAAAATCTCAAAAAACTTCAAAGAATTCGTTTTTTTACCTTTTTCCCCCTGTTCAGGTCCATAGTTAGCGAACCGTTTAAAATACAAGAAAACAATACACTACAAAAATATAGCTAAGATCTCAGTAAACAACTTTGTAGAACATATTAACTTCCGAGGAATGATTCTTAAGGCCGTTTAGGTAGCCGAAAAAGTAAAAAATTTCCCGAAAATTTTTTAATTTCATTTGTTTTTTCATTACTTCAACAATGAGATACTATGATATCTATTACACAAATAATAGAAAAAAGTATTCGTATTATATTAACCCTTTGACGACCAAACATTTTCGGCTGAAGCGATTTACTTGTTTGATTTATTTTTGCAATATATGGCCTTATAGTAGTTCTAAAAAAAATCTGCCCTCCTGGGTAGCCGTTTAGTCCCCCATTTCGCTTGGCAAACATAGTTGCTTATGGGTTGAAAGGGAATTTTTGATCCCAAATTATTTAATTGCAGAAAAGATTTAAATAACAGTTTTTATTTTAAATATGCAGTAAAATACAATAGATCACAAAAGTACAATATTATTAGTGTTGTTCATGATACATTTCAAATCAATCACGGGACGAAGTGAAGCAAAGGAATATATTGCATTGAACGCAAAATACATTTGTGCGACTATACTTCAATAAAATTTGAGACGAGGTAGACACCACGACTGTCCATCCATTTTACTACGGAAATGCTATCTGACATTAAGTAACTGATATCTTCATATCTTTATCCGCCGGGAAATTCTTTGGCATATGCTTTCTATTACATCGGATTGTTCCGCACGCCATTAAGTCATTTTTCTGAAGAATATGCATTAATTTCAGGCTGGTAAAAAAATTGTCGAAGTAAACTTCAACCCTTTTTTTTTGCCAGAGGCTCACATAACTGTAAGACAACGGTTGTTTTCCGGTGTAAATGTCAGTGTTATACAAGTACCCAGTTTCTGACTCACATAAGCACCAAAGTTTGAATCCCCATGAAATAGGTTTGTCCTTCATGTATTGTTTCATGGCATTGCGTCCTTTAAACTCTACCATATGTTCATCGATTGACAGCTTTTTTGAATACGTATATACGTCTGCTATAGCCTTGTTAATGTGATCTAAAATTAGTCAGATTTTATAACCACAGTCACTAACATCTGCCTTATTGTTGTCGCAAAAGTGAAGATTACCTGTAATTTCTTCAAATCTGAACCGTGTTGATGGGAGCTTCACTAAGCTCATTCGTATGATAAAATCCATATTAGCTTAAATTCATACACGGTAAGAGTGAAAATACGCCCTTTTTGGAAATCATATAGATTGGACTGCTCCGCTATCATGAAGATATATGTATAATAACAGCTAGTCAGTATTAACTCAAAATATCAAAACATTTGGAATTTATAAAAACTTAAGTTTGGACCTATAGGCAAACATAATTGCCAAACATAATTTGATTAGCTGATGGCAGATTGGAGTTTAAGCAAACTTCTCCATTTAATTTTCTGATAGATAAAGGCCTAATCCAAAACATAATTAACTTTCAGCCCCTTGCGCCCTATTTTTACCCCATAGCTGCCCTAGTCATAAGGTCCATTGTTTGGCCAAATTCGGAGCCCCGTTCGAAACAAGTGGGAATAGATAGGCACTTGCACTCAACTACGTTATTGTTGCCCAAATCATCTTCTATAAAACAGTCTTTGATACATTTGCTCTATCTGTTATCTGGACCTATATATAAACTAAAAATCCTCCGGCAAGCATACTTGCTTATGGTCGTCAAAGGGTTAATAATATTGATGGCCCTGGACTTGCAAATCGCACTATCTTAAGTTGTGGATCCAAATCGTCCGCATCTGACTCTGATTCAGAACTGATGTCCATAAGCACGTTGCTTACAAGACTGAAAAATATTTTCACTTTTTTTACATTTTTTTTTTTTTTTTTTTGCAAAAACTTCAACTTTTTGAAATAGAGTTTTATTAACGAACTGTTCAGCAGAAATATATGCTATGTGCGTTATTATTCAATTTCCGTCCAGTAAAAAGCTATAAGCTGCTAAAAATGCTGATTTTTACTTGATTATACATATATTTTATGAGAGAAAAAATCAAACAATATAAATATTTGTTTAAAAGAATACGAAAGTTTTACAATGGTCACGCATAAATTTTAACAACATAAACATATCTTAACATAACCATTTTTTTAGTTTTTAAATTCGTTATGAATCAATTTTTCATATTAATCTTGAAATATAATCCTTTAATAACCTTGCAAAATTTATATAAGTTTTTCCACATACTTAAACACTTAATATTTCTTTAAAAATAATTATTGAAATATCTTAAGGATATCACGGGATTAAATTTGTTTAAAAGGTTTGTTTCACTTTTTGTTTTCTTTAAAGCAATAAATTATACCGAAATAGCGGCAAAAATATAAAGTATTATTAACAAGTAAGAGTGTTTGCTGTGCCGAATCTTGTATACAAACTATCAATATGGGCAATTCCACGAGAATGACTACCACGACTGAAAAAACAAAATCCCTTGAAACTTTTTTTCAAGATGATTTGAATAGAAGAAAACACTAAAATGTTACTATGTGAAAGAGCTTATTTTTTAATTTATTTTTAATTTAATTGGTATGTTTTAGGCTAAGATTGCGGCTAAAACTAAGCTCCCAATTAGCATGTAGTATGAAATGAATTTGACTCTGATTGTTTTTTTGCTATTATCAAATTGTTTATTAAAACCGAATGCATATTTTCTTTTTATTTTTTTAGTTTTTGTATACATATATTTACAGAATATACATTGTTTTACTATAAGATAAAAATCTGTCACGTACGGTATGTCACGTACGATATTAAATTTTATTTATTACAAAATCATTCAAAGATTGCTTTTATTTAAATATGACGGATTGTAAAGAAAAAATATTTGCTTTAGTGTAAGAAATTAAAAGAAAACCTAACGCCTCTCACGATTCGCAAATTTTCGCATATTACTACATGTACCTCAATATGACTTCCGTTTTATGTCACGTACGATATACCCTTATTTCGCTCGATATTTGGACAACAATGTTTCGAAAGAACTTATTATTTTTTTTAAAATATAGTACCTTCTGAATGGAACTTAAAGACCTAATTATTTTTCAGATACTCTTATTTTTGCAAAATCTATTCCACTTTATAGGCGTACAAATGTCATGTACGATGACATGGAATTGCCCATATGTGACAATAAAATATTTTTCTTATATAGGGGTTATGGGTGGTAGGTCAAATTATGGACCGTTCGTCAGACAAATTGGTAGAAAGATTTAGGATCATAATACTATCACGATATTAAATATTATAAGATAATTATGAATGTTAATTTTTCGAGCGGACCTTGTATAGGGAGTTGGGATAAATCTTGCTCGATTTTCCCCATACTTTACAGTATAATTTTAGAGTAGTTACAACTAATTTGTACAACATTTTATCAGGATTGCTGCTTATTCAACATATTTATGACAGCTCAAAAATTATTCCGGGGGCCATATGTATGATGGAATCATGGACCGATATTACCCATTGTCAATACCAAACTAACCTTATCAACAGAGAGCATTTTTGGAGAATTAGCTTATTTCATTTGGGCCCTATAGTGTTTTCAACAGTTAGATAGAAGGACGAACATAGCTAGATTGTCTTAGAATCGTATGACGTCTCAGAAAATGTACACTTTTTGATTCTTAGAACAATATTTCAATATGTTACAAATGGTATAAAAATAAGTAAAAATTTTAAAGTTCGTTAAAAGAACAAGCCATCAGGAAGTGAAAAACTATGTTCATATTCAGTTCTACCACATAGAGCCTGTAACTTAATATGAATATGATGCAGTTCATGCATTCAAAATGTCAATTGATGGTGTTATATAACATAATTTTCATTCTGTATTCGTTTTTAACCCTTTCGCTACAAGTTTTAACTGGAGGTGTTAATAGATGTTTTAAGTATATCATATGGTTCGTATTAATATCAATATTGACTGATATTAATATTAAAGTCCTACGAGTCCTGGTTCATCCGTTATACCAAATTAAATTTTTTGTCCTGGAAGCTTATCCTGAAGCTCCCAATGATTTTTTTGGAAATCTTTCTTATTTTTGTATTTCTCAAATATGTTTCTAAACATTCTAAATCATTTTTATCACAAAATTAGAGTTCTTACAAATTTTATATGCGAAAAATCAAAGACACTTTTTTAAAAGAAAAATTTTGGGTTCAAAAATCTATTTACACACATTTTCAAATTGCTATCAATCAAACACGAATAGCGATAATTCAATGAAATAAATTGTTAATATCTCGAAATATATTCCAAAAATAGATTCAAAAACAATTTTTTAAAAATTTTCATAAATATCGAAGTTATGTGCAAATATCTAAAATGTATCCATATGGATACAATATAGCGAAAGGGTTAACTGCTGCTATTTTATTATTGCCCCATTTTTCAGCCATTAGTAGCAAACAATTTTCAATGTTTGTTTTACAGATGATTGCAGCCGTATAGTTTTCTTTATTTCCTATCCTCGGCCTCTGAAATGTTCTTTCCTTTAGCTGCATTGACCATGTTAGAGGGGCCGTTGTTATGGTTACTTTCTTTTTTTAATTCTTTACATTTTCAATTGTTCGTGATTCATAACTACATACGTACATGGAGTTTGTTAGTTAAGACTGGCTGATGTTTAAGATATGTTTTTGTTGGACTTGTTGTTTTTAGTCGTGTTTCTTTGTTTATGTTTTTGTATTCCTTTTGGTGTTTTATTTTGAGCTTTAAGTGAAACCATATATCAATTGTTAGGCCATAAGGATATTTGTGTATCATGTGTGTGTGCGAGTGTCTGCATAATATTTATGAATTTGTCTCCTGTTTGTTGTTACACGATTCCTTCCATGCATATTGTTCATATACTGGACTTTTAGTCTTGTTCTCTGTGTCTGTGTGTAAAAAATCTTTCATTTATTTGCTATTAACCTGTCATTGTTCATTTTTATTATACTTAGGAGTATGTGTTTGATATTTCTCCATTCTCTTCCTCTCAGATCCTCGCTTACTTCATGTGTTTGTTGTTGGTGTTTTCTTCAGAATTTCTTTTTATCCTTGTTTGCATTATTTTGCTGTTGATACTTTCCACCATTATAATGTGCTGTTGCTGCCATTTCATTTCACTTTATTGAAGTTGAAGTAACAGGGTTTTTATTTTTATAAATCGTCTCTTTATAGCTATACAGTCACACAAAAAAAATACGTGTAGCGGTTTTTTCCGATTTATACCATCCATATTTGCTTCATTTTTTTGCCTCTTCAGTTTTGTTTGTCATTGCCGCTTGCTGCTCTTTATAAAAAGAGAGCAACAATGACACTTACATATATATTTGTAATAAATTGTTATTATCACTTTTCTGCAGTATATCGATATATTGTCTATACTATACATATAATATATAGTGTATTTGTATATATAAAGATTTATTATAGTTATTATTATAACGGGTCACAGTTCAATAATTTTTTTGTTGCTTTATTTTATTTTTTTTTTTATACATAATTTTATACGTTTTTTGCTGCAAATGCTAAAGAAGGATAAAAGGACATGATTTTTATTGTATGTGTATGAGTTTCTGTGAGTGCATTGAATTGTATTTAAAATAATAATAAAATTGAATTGAATTGAAGCATAATCATATTGTGGAAAATAGATGATGAATGTTCTTTTTTTTAAATTAAATTTTTATTAAATTTCAACAATTTCATGTGATTGGTTTCAGTGAGTTTGTGAGGACAAACTTAAATTTAACCCAAAAGTTTTTATAAAGACTAGAAAGACTTTTATTGTATAACACAGCAGCATGGCAAGTGGCATGTTTTGTTGCAATATGTCTGATTTCCTTGAACGATTTCCTGACTTTCAAAGCTGCACATATTTCTAGTAGTTGTGGTTACTTAACAGGGGTACGGTTCACATTGGGGGAATTTCGAAAAAGTGGAAATATATCTGTAATTTCTAAACAAATAGTCTGATTTAAATAACATTTCTTGTGGATATAGAAAAGGTGCTATTAAGTTTAAGTTTTGAATTTGAGCTTTAAAAATTAATTAAATCGGAGTCTCGAGACCTCAAAGTGGGATATATGAAAAATTGAAAACAATGCCAAATTTTTTTTACCTGCCATAGAAGAGATCTACAAAAATTATCCTTATAGCTATAATATAAGAACTGAGATCGAAAAATTTGTTACATACATATATGTTAATGTTAAAATGAAACCACTAAACTTACAGTTTTTAATCTTTTTTTATTCGATTGAAATTATTGTTACAATTTACAAAAAAAAATATTATATTCTAATCACTAATCATGAAATTTTGAACATTTTTCCAAAACCCTTCCATTATGGTTTTTATATTGCTTTATGTCACTTTGTTCGAACAGGTTGTCCATCTCCGTTTAAAATCTACCACACCTTTGAACACCTTTTTTGTGCTCTTCAATTCTCTTTTAACAACAACTCAATATCTCTCCATTGGATACAGCTCCAGGCAGAAATGTGTCTAAGATTATCATGGGTACCTGCCGCGAAGGCTTAGACCTCATGGTGCTCTAAACACCGGATAGAAACAATGCGTCTATCAGCGCCATTGAATGACTTGCAAGGTACACTCAATTGGCAACTTCTTGTACAAAGATTGCACAGATCAATGCACAATCCCCTTGCTCGAGAGCTCGGGCTATCTAATCCCTGCCATCCATAGCTAGCTAGCCAACTGACCAGCCCAGGACAATTATCAAAGCTGCAACATCCGGCCTGGTGATCCAGTCCAATGTATGGTCTCTGACTTCAAAAGCTCCCTGCCGATAAAAGTCAAAGTGAGTGTACTATAATCACACACTTTTGACCTCGACAGAGAACCAAGTCCAACGACCAGTACATCACGAATGCTACTGCCTCAATACATTTCCTGAGCACAAACGCCAGTTGGTTATCTGCTACTTTCAATGGCTCTGTTGAGTCAGCAACAGCACCAAGTAAGATACAATTGGTAGTCCGAAATTTAGCACTAGCCCAAATATCAGTCCTTTAACCAACGATCTTCTTCCCGCTTTGGGTTTTAACCACAACCATAGCGTGCACACCTAAGTGTCCTCACCAATGGTCCTACAGGACCATAGGTCCTGGGGCAAAGGACCCCCGCTATACTAGATAAGACTCTAGTCAGCTGCGAGTTAATAAAATTAACTCTTACCAGGAATAAGACCCGTGCGTCTCGGAGCCCCGGTTTCGCTCCATATTTCCCCTTGAGGCATAACATCAAGGTGTGGTGCTCACCAAGATGCTTATCCATGCCCCAAGGGGGGACAGCTCCAGGCAGTTGGGAGGAATTGCCTCTCTTGGTACAAATACCACATTATTGTTCTTGTAAAACTCAAGACCTTTCTTACTATAGTGACAGATGCCAAATAAGGCCAAAAATAAGTGGACACATTATGAATTCTTATGAATGAAAACGTCCTTTTTGTAAACATTCCTTGATGCAAATTTCGGTATTAATAGAGCTCTTTGTAACAAATCTTTGGCTTTTGTGCCACAATTGCATATTGCTTGCCATACCAAGGACTTTTTGGGAAATTTTGTCTGCTATTGGGTCCTAAACTTTTTTTCAACATTCTCTCGAGCATCTGCAACATAAAAAAAAAAATTGACCCAGAAGCTGCGAAAAATTTTCCATACGTACATTTCTTCATCCATTATGCGCAGGTATATTTTTTGTATAAAAGTTGACTTCAATTTTCGTGCTCTCTTTGGCCTCTAAATTTTTAGCAGAGTTCATGTCAGGAATTTTTGAGACCTGTATGTTTTTAAACCTGTTTTGGCTTTAATTTTTGTACCAAATAGTCCGAGTACTGAGCTAACGGGTCTGCTTTCCTACCGGATGTGTTGGGAGCTCTTTTGAAAATGCTTCCTATTTATTGGCTTTAGAAACGTAATGTGAACCAGGTTTTCTATTAACGGACAAGTTCTCCCTGTACTGTTTAATAGCATTGGAATCAGTTTGATAGCGGACCTTTGATAGTTTGGCCAACTTTTTGTAGAACCAAGTTGGGTTTTGTTTAAAATATTTAATAATTTTAGTACGCAATTTTTTCTGGTCACTCATTTTAATCAGATTAACAACAAATGAACATAACTGACATTACACATAATAACTGACATGCTTCACAAAGGTAACTTGTTCAAAAAAAAAAAAAAAAAATCAAATAATACTTGGTTTAATAGTTTTAATGAAAAACGTGTGTTAAGAATATTACGATCTCAGTCCTTAGCTATAAGCTGCAGCTTTCAAATGTTTAGAAATTGCTGCTGGAGTAGCTCCCAATGTTTTCTCAAGCTCTTGTTGCGTTTGAAAACAATATTCATGCAGTAATGCCTCCTTGAAACCTTGAAACCTATAAAACATATTCATTATAAGCTTCGGTGAGCAATCGGTGTGCTTCAGTAGCATTTTTCAAATTAATGAAGTAAAGCTAATCATCCCACATATGGCTAATCATCCCACAAAAACTAAAACCGCGTTCAAAAGATACGTCATCTATTGTAAATTTCAAATGTTTAAGTCATACACCTAATAATTAAAAATTCTTAGAATTCTAAGATCGATTGTTTAAAATTTGTTTTCAAATTCTTTATATTACTTTTATCACGATACTTTAAATTACATTCTTTAGCTGATGTTCAGATAGATTTGAACTTTTTTATAGTTAAAGGAGCCATTACTGTGTTCTCTAGAGATTATATTTTAGTTAATAATAAGTCTCTCTATTGGCCGCAGTCTTGAAACTTAGGTGAAAAATTTGGCTGTTACTGTAGAATTTTACCTTGACGAATTTGTTAGTCATCAGATCTATTTGAAAATCCTGAATCCTCAGTTAAAGTTTTAAAAAACTTATTTCGCCAATTCATGCCAAGAGCTCTAAAACTTCCAAGCTTTCAGTAGGTCAAAAATCTAATTCGTAATACATATTTTGGATCAAAAACCCTTACTGAATCAATATTATAATACCCACCTTTTATATCAATTGATTTAAAGGTGAGTATTATTATATTACTAAGTATTATACGTAAATAGCTAATGATTAGCAAAGTTCATTGTAATGAAGTCCTACAAATTCCTAAAATTGAAAAAAATTTCATATAAACTAAGTATAAATCTATGTACTTATTTAAGTGGGTGTGTGTGTGTTAAAGTTTAAAGCTAATAATATTGAGTTAGCTGTATGTATGTATGTATGTGTGTGTTTGTATGTCCTGTCTATCATCATTAAAGTCTGTACGTGTTAATGTTTAATGTCATTCTACTAGTCGCTTGTCATTTTGCTGTCATATAAAATCACAGACAATAATTTTTTTTTTCTCTTCTATGAAATTTCAATTCATTTGTTGTAGTAGTTGTTGTCATTGTCCCAACTCACAACCAACCAACACACCAACCAACTAGACGCTATGTCTCTGACATAGTATAAAAGGGAAACGTAAGTAGTATAAAATAAAGCATTAACTATATACACAAAGTTGTATAGTCAAGTACCTAAGCTTTTGTTTAACACTACAGCAACAACACCAAAAACTAAACGAGAAAATAAAAAAAAAATCCTTGAAAAAAGGAAACCGTAAAAAGGGACAATACATAAAGTTAAAAACTTTAGTCGTATTAGTCTTTGAAAGTTTTTGTAATTTTTTTCTCGTTGTTGTGAAATACTTAATCGTCATGCAGGATGTAAACATGTTAATACAAAAAAAAAAAAATATTAAATAAAAACCAGTCTAAAAAAAACTAGAGCAGATCCTAATAATTCCCAGCCATTGGCACTTTACTATGTGGTGTTTTGCTTTATTTTTAGTTTTTAGCAAAAGATAAGTCGATTTTCAGCTTGAAGACCATTAGTGTAGCGTCTAGTGCTATTAAGACGACCTCCCACCAGGCTAAACACATCTTCACAGACACACAGGCAGCTGCTTAGCTGTAGGTGGGATCGGCACATACTGGTGTTGCTGCAAACTACACATTAATGAAACAAAGGAAATAATGTTGTTGCTAACAGTTGAGAGTTAACAAAAGTCTCTAAATCGGTTAAATTGCTAAATAAAAAAAAAAAATAAAAAAACTCAACAACAACAAAACTAAAAGAGAACAAGTTGTAAAAGAACTCAAATAAAAATATCATGTTTAAAAAACAGTAAAAACTATCATTAGTGGACAATTTCCTCAACGGATGTATTCTCTTCATGCCATGATTTCATTTCGCTGATAAAACTGTTATTTAAAGGAGTTTATCCTTTGTTATAATGTTGAGCAATTGATGTGGGTGTTGTTTTTTTATTATTGTTTATGCTTTTTTCCCTTTATTTCATTAGCGTTATGTCTAAAACTTTTATTGTATCATTAATTTGTTTAAGTTATGTTTGGAAATATGAGCAGTTTTGGTATTATCAATTGTGTTTATCATTGTTTGTACAGTTTGGCTAAATCGGTTCATTCCTTTTTTTGAAAATGAAAAACAGAATTGAGCAACTAAATTGCATAATGTGAGAGAGGTCTTAGGTGATTATATCCCACTTTGGGTACATCAAAAGAAGGCCTAGAAGTTTTAACATGTCTAAAGCGACCAGACATCCGAAACATCTCCCGGAATAAGATTTTTACACAGAGTGGTGATGCTTTAGTTCATTGAAAACTTAAAATTAATAAAAATTAATATTTATGCAGGAATGTGATTGAATGTTATAGAAACATCGAACTTCATTTTGTACCCAAATATAATGAAGATGAATGATTGTCCAGAATTGTGGCTAATAGAAGAATGTTGGTCAACTGTAAAAGTAACATTGAAGAAAACAAGAAAGGTAGTGACAAATATTTAATCATCAAGCTAAACTATAATTTTTAATGACTACTAACGTATGCGGAATGAAATTGCAACAAAACAGAAAACTCTATATTTGTTTCCAACGTTAAAACAAATAACATATAAAACCTTTATAAAATAGCCCATTGTATTGAGTTAATGTGAGCAAAAGATTTATTATATTTATGTACTTTTGTGGCAGTTATGAAGAAATTTATATACAGATGACTTATTTTTCTCGATTTTTATTTTAAATAATCTACAAAAACTCTTCTATTTAAAAAGGTCCAAAAACTCTAAAATTATTTTTAATTTAAAAGAATTGTGACTTATTTTCTCTTTAGAAAGTCTGTAATTTGAGGGGTGTTGGAAAACATCATAATCATCAGGTCGCGACAATTGGATGATGGAAAAGTTAAGAAGAACTTTCTTTTTAAAAAAATAATCTCTGATGTTTCTTTTTATGAAATGATTAATTTTGTGTACACATTTCATAATATATTAATTAGAATTGATGGTCAAATCAAATTCCAAAAAAGTCTAAATTTAAAATTAACCTATGATTGATTAAGATCCATATATATTTTTTTACAATAAAGATCATGTTCTACTTTGCACATTTTATCAATAATGGGATTATTTGCTTCCAAAAGAGTCTTTTTCTCTGCCTGTCTCTGCCACTTGATGTAAAATATAATAAATTGTTCCCGATGAAAATAGATAAAATATGAAAAAAATTACAAATGCATTTTCAAGGTAGTTCTTATTTTGTTAACATTTTGAAATAACTAAAAGCCAGATTGTCAAATGAGGTTTTAAAGTATTAAGGCGAAACATAACGTAATTCAATATAAGTCATAAAACACTAATGGTTCATGTACTTTTTCTATGTAACTTACGTTACATACCGCATACTTAGAAGTAGTTGAATAACAATTCATTAATTATCTCATTAGGATGATCCATCCCAAAACAGACAGCAGTCGGATTTCTGATGACTGATTTTAACGAAATTTACTACAGTTATTAAGTGTTGCAACTCTTTATCAAATCATAGACTTTTAACTCCAGACTCTTTCCTGTCCAAAAATAAAACGTTTTGAAAATTAAAAAAAAATTTAAAAATTCCACATAAGAGTTCATACATAATTGCACATAATTTTTAATGATGAATGATTATGATATGTTCATTAAAATTATATGAATAGATCACATTTTCTTCAAAAGTTCAAAGGTCAATAATTGAAATATAAAACTCAATGGCCTATAACCCAAAAACTGACTTATTTTAATATAAGTAAAAACTATATATTGACGTTTGAACCATCTTCTATATATGTACAAATATTTAAGGTGAACACTCTTTTAGTTTCTGAGTTATGCACCTCATTTGATTCATTTTACAAAATACTACATACATAACCGCAGATATCTTTTAAACCTTAAGATGTACAACATTAAGTTTGATTTTATTTGAAAGAAGATAAATGAAATTTCTTCAAAACTTTATAGGCAAATTTTTGAGATATAAAAACTAAAGGCCTATACGAATCACCTTCTATATTTCTACAGATTTTTAAACTGGTCACTGATTTAGTTTAGGAGTTATGAATCAAAGAACATAATTAATACTACATTTTGGTACACAACTCTTATGGTGTTTTCTTTTCTGGCATAAATGATGCCTTTGTTCTGTCTTTTGCCCCTCTTTGTGTTCTTTTCTGAAAAAAATGTAGTTTGGTGAGCGTATAACGTGTTCTTTTCAAATAATGTTGCCCTAAAACCCTGAATATATGCTACATGTTTCACCCTCAATTTTATCAAAGGGTTAGAAATGCACCACTTTTTATTTAAGCAAAATGTATAGTTTTAAAATATTTAGAAGCTACATAAAAGAAATTAAATAAATGGTAATGATTTTTGTTCTATTGTGATCGTTAAAAATATAAAGGCAACATTTTGTGTCAGAAAAGAAAACACCATTAGACTTATATAGAAGGAAGAAATTTTTAAATTTTTTTAAATTTTCAAGTCGTCATATTTTTGGATGGGAAAGGATTTAAAATCAAAAGGTCTATGATTTGATAAACACAATATCTAAGATGACAAATCTAATAATTTTTTCTTATCAGGTTTGGGATGGATTCTGCCATATACAGCTGCTTATTTGATATACATTTGTTTAAGCTTATTCTGTTTTTAGTGAAAAAGGCATCTGTGAGTTCTTACGATCAATAAGTTATTAAAATAATTATTTGTAATTAATTTTCGTAGCATATATCAAGGCCCCCAATGACAAAACCGTGTAAAGTTAAAATACCACTGCATTATAAGTGAAGTGTCAGAACTTTAACTTTCATTACATGGTAATGAAAGTTTTTGCCGGTCAATAATATCAAATATTATTTTTAAATGACATTACACCACCAATGCCTACCCCCTTCGAAAAATGTATAAACCTCATTCATCTCTGTACAAAAACCGCTTTAATTCAACATCCTTTTTTTTACATTCCAACTTTGACATTTTTAAATCCATTATTTGATATTGGCTACAACAAAATATTAAGTACAACAGAAAAAACAAATCCCATAAAAATTCATTAAAAATTTTGTTCAAAATATTTTTCTTATACAATATTTACATAAGTTTATGCCAATTTGGCCCTGGTCATGTACTACAATAGATAATGCTTATTGAAATAAAAAGAACTACAATTATTTATGATGCAGCAGAGAAAAAGGGATGGACAAAAAAGAAGCATACAACAATAATAAAGAAATAATAAACAATAATATAAGATATTTTATTATATGCACAAGACAATAAGACAGACAAAAAAAAATAAAAAGGAGAATGAAAATAAAAAGAAATGAGCAAGGATCAAAATAAATCAAAAATGTGCCAAAATTGAAAAACGACAAAAACTGAAAATTTTTAAACAAACAAAAAAAAGTACATTTACTGCCATATAGACCCCACTAAACAGTGGAACCAAGAAAGCTAAAAAAAAATATAAATCAAATGAAACTAGAATGTTGGTATATACATAAACACATACATACATAACTACCTATATATAATAATACTTGTACACGTATACAAATGCCCAAAAGGCAAATGCGGCGAACGACCCACAAATGCTGAAGCAAAAATCTTGCAAAAAAGAAAATTTAAAACTGAAAGCCAGAGTATAAAATGATGACTTTAGTTGTGTCACAGAGGGAACAAACAATGCATAGACAAAAAATGTACAAGAAAAAAAAAAATAAAAACTAAATAAATGAAAAGAGATGTTGAGACGCCAAACCAACATCAGCTAGGATTGTGTTGGTATCAACCATAGCACCATAGCAACATCACAGCAACTGCAATAACAACGACAACAACTGTAAGAGCATAGTGAAAGAAATAGAAGAAAAACTACTGGCCAACCTACGGAAATGTCAGTCAGTGACTGACCCCGCAAAAACATAATAACGCTACCAGCTCTTTTGTTAAAGCTGCACCAATACATACACACATACATACACAAACACTATAACAACAGCATAACAAACATAGATAGATGCATACATACATATTACGAACATTACCAAGGGTAACGACGCCAGACCAACCATAGACATGTTAAGAGTAAGAGTTGTTGGAAAAAAAAATTTAAAAATTTACATGAAAATGCAAATTTAAAACTTGTAGAAAAAATTTGCTAAAATTAAATACAAATGCACTTTTAGATATATGAGAACCGTCTCACCAACTGTAAAACTAACTAATACCACAACTATATGCATACATACTTGTACAAAAAGTAATTCTTTTATACTGATTTACACACAACTGATTATGATTCTTTTAACTGATGCATAGAGAAACAAGAAAACAACACAAGCTGAAGTTGAGGTCGCTTGATGCTGTTGACAAATTTAATAAAATACTGAAATAATGGTTTCTCCCACTAGAGAACTGTGAACAAAATATTTCTAAAAAATTATCGCATCAGTACGTATGTATCATTTATTTTCCTTTTCACTTACTATTTTTATAGATACATACTTACGAAAACTTTTACTCGTATGTTTTCCTCACATAAATTAAGTAGTAACATTAGAATAGAGTTTCCAAAAACAGAAGAATTTCAAAACCGCGGTTTCGGTTTTAAAAAATTGAAAACCGATCTTTTTACTTTTTCTTCTAATGGTACTTTTTGTTATAATAAATTATTTTACTTATTTTATATACATAATAGTTGGCTGATATGCTTCTGAGTAAAGAAAGAATCAAGGATAGTGGGCATAATGATATTGAGGTAACAGTAACTATTATTGAAATTTCTATAATAATGAACCTATAAGCAGGATATTAAACACACATCATCCTGACTGAGTTATTAAACACACATCATCCTGACTGAGTTAAAATATAAAAAAGGGAATTGCAGGTACTTTTTCGAACTAGTAGTACTTTTTGAATATTTTGTAACGATGGACCTAGAAACGCGAATTCAAAACGGATAATTAATGTTACTATTTCTTTATTGTAAACGTACTTTTTGAATATTTTAAAATAATAAACCTTAAAATTAAGAACAAGTGATTCTGAATGAGTTAGAATTCACGAAAGGTGATTATAGTCTTACCTTTCTTTTATATTTTCTATAATAATGGACACAGAAATATGAAATTAAACATTCATGATGCTGAGTAGGAATACAAAATGTGACTCTTTATGGTACTGTTTTTATTCTAATAATACGTCTAGAATGATCTACAATCCACATTACAATGAATCAATAAACATGAAACTAGAGACATGTTTTCCTGAATTAGACTTTATAGTACTATTTCTTTATTCCAATTGAGGTGGCGAAGCGCACCGGTCTGCTAGTACTCCATACTTTTATCGGATATTTGAAAATAACTAAGACTTTGTTACAAAAATTTTGCATTATTTTGCCTGCGAAAGGTAGCCTGCTACATCATCTGAAGCAATTATTGTAATACAATTTAAAAAATTTAAACAAATCTCAAGATATTTTGGATGAAAAAGTTTGTTTCTCATTTCTAAATTTTGAATTTTTCTACTGAAAATAGATTAAAAGTGAAAACCGAAGAAAATTGTCGGTTTCGGTTTTAGGCCTTGAAAAACCGCTGTTTCGGTTTCGGTTAAAACCGAATTGGAAACTCTACATTAGAATAAGAAAATTAAACACTAAATATTCTTTAGACAAATGGAAAATAATTACTGAGTACCTACAAGTTGCTTTTATTGTATTTTAATTGTTATGGAATTATCAACTTTTATATCCACCCTAAAATAGAGAAGGGGGCTATATTGATTTTGTCATTCCGTTTGTAACACATCAAAATATTCATCAAAGACCCATAAAATTATTTAAATTCTGGGTCCTAATAAAGTTGAACATAAACAAGTTTTATATGAACCTAGATTTTTCTACCAACTTTTGTTAGGATCGGCCCATAATTGACCCTACCTCCCATATAAACCCTATATCAGAAAAATATTTCATTGTCATGTATTGATTAACACTCTTAGGCCCTCAATGTATCGACAAACTGCCTGTTACTAAATGTCGACATAAATTTATTAGGCCGATAAACCGTCCGTTAACAATTTTGGTTTTCTCAATATACCGATAAAAAACATTATTTTCTGTTGGCAATAACTTTCAAAATAGATGTGAAAGTTGGGAATCCTGCTATCAAGTGTCAACATGTTTACATAAATCAGCTGTTCAATGGGGCCATCGACAGCCGGAATTTTTTGAAAAATTCATTATCCTCCATGTCTGCCAGGTTGTTAGGCCTGGCATGATAAACTTTTTCAGCATTCACCTGGAACTCATGTTCGTCGAGTTCATCCTCCATCAAATTAATGTCAATTCCTCTATTAAACTTTTTTTTTTGTTTACAAAAACATAAAAACTATCAACAGCAGTCAACTGATTAAATTCATCTGTACGATAAATAAATAATTGATAGATGAGCAAACACGCAGAAAAAAAATATTGTTAGGCATTGTTACTGTAACCATTTCAACATTTTTAACAATATTATAGTCACAGTAACTATATACATATATGGTTGTGGTAACAATAATATGGTTAATTTTCGATTCACATAAATATTTGAACCATATACATGGTTACAGTAAACATGTATAAGTTTGTGACAACCATTTAAATGGTTACAGTAACAATACATAACTATATTTTTTTCTGCGTGAATGAGCAAATGAGACATTTAGAAAATCAAATTTCTTTAACCCTCGGAGGGTTAAAGACTATGACTATGGAAATACATAGTCAGGTCTCCTAAAAGTATGTGTATATTAGTTTGTTTGGCATTAAAGGCACGAATGCTGTAAACAAAGCGGCTTTTTGCAATACATGCAATGAAACCACATTGTGCTCATTGTGTTCAGAGAATGTTGCTCCAGGAAGTCATGAAAGGATTTGTCTCTAACACGAAAAACAATAAAGTTATATACACTTTTATATGCAAAAGGTCTGCACAGGCCTGGTTGTACCTCCTGCAGTTTTTCGTTGGGAAAAAACATAATCACCTAATGAGAAAACGGTCCTTACTTGTTATGTTTTATTTAGTATTGTGTTTTTATGAAAATATATATCAGTAAAATACTGTTTTTGTGAAAATAAAGAATAAAGAAAAACTATTGATTTGTATATTGTATTATTGCTGTCAAAAATCACTGATTGAGATAAAATATTTTTTTCCCTTGAATTGAGTTGTGTTTATTTCCAAAATTCCACCATTTGTTGGATTATCATATTTATGTGATTTTCAATAGCGGTACTCCCAAAGTCTAATGCTGTATAAAGCCATAAAGATCTATAATTTATTTAAGATATTTTATAAAGCAACTAGTCCTACGACTGATTACTTTACTACATCATATAAAAGAGCTGTGAGTGTTGTTCAAGCAATGATAAAAACTCTTCAAAATCGTAGCCGTTGTTTTGGTGA
Organism: Calliphora vomitoria; assembly: GCA_942486065.2. NCBI lineage: Eukaryota > Metazoa > Arthropoda > Insecta > Diptera > Calliphoridae > Calliphora > Calliphora vomitoria. The sequence continues at coordinate 40,787,280 of OW818029.2, forward strand.
AGTTGTCATGAATGCACAAAAATCACTTGTATGACAGATATTGCTCAATATGTGATGAAAATACAGGACATCTAAAGATGACCATAATTGAAATTTTTCTAAGACCGCTATATTTTTAATGGGTTAATGCGTTTTCAGTGCTAAATAAAAATGTCAAGAAATTTCCTGACAATCGTATAACAATTCTTTTTAAAAATGTATAAAACTTAATTTGGTGTGGTTTCCAACATAGAGAATAGACACAGAGTGGATACTCTCCTCTCGAAGACCTAACTGAGTTTTCAGAAACCTAAGTGGTGAGAATGTATTAGTAGGAAATGTATTAGTATGAGTTTTTTTCTAGTTTCCACTCTATGTTTCTCAAAAATTAAACTTGAGCTTTAATTTGAAACTCAGTGAACAACTGACTGAATTAGATCATCAGTAAGAGTTTAGCCAAATAAAGAGTTTTCCAACAAGAGGTGTTATTTTGGTATTCAAAGAAAAATGGCATTTTTTGAGATAAAAGAATGGAGAGGAACAACTGACTGAATTAGAACAACTGACTGAATGAACAACTGACTGAATTAGATCATCAGTAAGAGTTTAGACAAATAAAGTGTTTTCCAACAAGAGGTGTTATTTTGGTATTCAAAGAAAAATGGCATTTTTTGAGATAAAAAAATGGAGAGGAAGGTATGCCGTTAATAATGAAAAACAACATCAGCCAAATGACCACCACGACCACGCTTACAGGACTATATCCTTTTCATGAAATTTTCCATAACCAAATGGCAAAGTGGCTGCCCTATGTCCACGATAGCCTCACGAATTCTATCTTTTAGGTCTTGAATCGACGGTGGCCAATTGTGATCACCTCTTCGAGATATAACACGGTACGGAAACTTTTCCCGTAAATGAGTAATGGTTTCGTTGCTTGTGTGTAAACGTTGTCCAGAACAATATTATCCAACCGCGACCATAAGAAATCATTAATCATCTCTCGATAGCGCAATCCATTCACCGTAATTGTTGATCCCATCTCATTTTCGTAAATCTAAGGTCCAATGACCCCGCCGTACCATAAACCGCACCAAACAGTCACACGTTGAGGATGGAGAGGTTTCTTCACATCAGTAACTTGTCCCAACAGCTCGAATTTTTCTACCAATTTCTGTATTGCAGTCCGACAAGGTGCTTCACGAATACCCAAAAACGCTGTGGTTTTGCGAACTGTGACTGCAATATTTTCACAATTTTTGTAATGAATTTTAATAATTTCAATGCCTAAGCGTGTATAGTTCCATTTTTAGAAATGGCGTAGTTTCTACTTGTCAAATGTCAAAGAATAAAAGCTTCAACACTGACAGCTACTGAAATACCGGGTGATTCAAAATAACACCTCTTCTTGGAAAACCCTTTAGAATCTTTATTAGTACTCATTAGCAAATGAGCTAAATATACATATGTAAGTCTAAATAACAATTTGTTGTAAAATATTTAGTATTTTTCCAGCTTTATGTTAGAGTATCCTAGAAAAATATTGACATATTTAGAGAAAAATAGTAAAGTTAATACATAATCTAGAAAATATTTGGAATCACAAGTTTAAATGTCCTTGTATATACATAAATTGATTGTAATGTAAAATATATCGTATGTTTGCATTTATATATTGTACATAAATTTATTTTTATGTTATCATATTTAAACTATACATATTTTGTGTATATCTACTATTGCTATTACTAGCTGCTGTAATTTCATATCAAGAGTAAAGAACAACTAAAATTCTCTTTTCTTTTTCTCTCTAAAATAACACCCAAGGCCCAAGTGCAAGTATGTATTCTAGGTTGTTGTCGTTGTGAAATTCGTCTCAGTATGTCTAAGCATCTCTATATTTATACTATATGTAAAGTGATTAAATTGTTGCTGATGATGTTTTTTGCTGCTGCTGCTCCTGCTGTGCAGTTGTTTTCTTTCCTTCATTTCGTTTAACAGCAATGTTATATTTTTGTGTTGTTGTCACATTTTCGCTAAGTAAAAGTTGTATGACCTCAAAAAAAGCATTGCTTGACACTTTACCAATAAACACTTTGTTCAGTTAGTTGTATGTGTTTTGTTTGAGTATTTTTATATTATACACATTTACAATATTACAGCAGAACAGTTTTTGTTAGAGCAGGTTTAAAATTTCTTTAACAGACGAAATTTTGACATCATCTAAAGATTTTTTATAATGCTTGCAGCAAAATTTATTTTTACCAAGATATTTACTTAGGTTTGGACACAATAAATTCTAAAATTCAAAAAAATGTTTGTCATTAATCCAGATTTTAAAAGATCTTTTCAAGTAACTTTCGTACTTAGCCCAATATAGATATATTTGCATCAGTTTAGTTGAGAGTTTTCGGTTGATATAATGCTAGCATCCTTGGTTAAGGACACCACAACCACTTTATTCATTGTTGAGGGTTGTCAAGTGCTGTTATATTCTAGATTTTATATTTCTTTCATTCATGTACATTACGGTGGTCCTTATATTGTTCTTTTTAGATGTTCTAAGTATCATAGGTCTGCGGTCATCTAAGAACCAAATGCTGAAAGTTTTAGGAAAATCGGATAACGTTTAGGGGATTTCCATTTTATTTGAAATTTCAAGTTTTATGTTTAAAAAAAAATCAAAAACTAAATTTGTATACCCTTCACCTTCTTGAGAAGTTTGTCATTCCGTTTGTAATTTCCATAATATAATTTTCCGACCCTATAAAGTATATATATTCTGGATCCTTATAGATAGTGGAGTCGATTAAGCCACGTCCGTCTGTCTATCTGTCCGTCCGTCCGTCTGTCTGTCTGTCTGTCTGTCTGTCTGTCTGTCTGTCTGTCTGTCTGTCTGTCTGTCTGTCTGTCTGTCTGTCTGTCTGTCTGTCTGTCTGTCTGTCTGTCTGTCTGTCTGTCTGTCTGTCTGTCTGTCTGTCTGTCTGTCTGTCTGTCTGTCTGTCTGTCTGTCTGTCTGTCTGTCTGTCTGTCTGTCTGTCTGTCTGTCTGTCTGTCTGTCTGTCTGTCTGTCTGTCTGTCTGTCTGTCTGTCTGTCTGTCTGTCTGTCTGTCTGTCTGTCTGTCTGTCTGTCTGTCTGTCTGTCTGTCTGTCTGTCTGTCTGTCTGTCTGTCTGTCTGTCTGTCTGTCTGTCTGTCTGTCTGTCTGTCTGTCTGTCTGTCTGTCTGTCTGTCTGTCTGTCTGTCTGTCTGTCTGTCTGTCTGTCTGTCTGTCTGTCTGTCTGTCTGTCTGTCTGTCTGTTGAAATCAATTTTCTGAAAACCCCAGATATATTCGGCATCCAAATCTTCAAAAATTCTGTCAGACATGCTTTCTTATTTAAAATCAGCAAAATCCGGCCATAAATAATGGAGATATGAGCAAAACTCAGAGTCAACCTCTGAAAATTTCATCAAAAAAAGACAATTTATTGCATGCTTTGACAAAAAACTAACAAAACGTATGTTTGGATGTGTTGGTTTCATTGCTTTGCGTATGTTTCGTTTCGTTTCGTTTGGCGTTATTGTTTTTACACCCTTCAACTTCGTGAGAAGATTTTCATTTCGTTTGTAACTTCTACAATACAATCTGTTGGTCAGCAATTGAATTTAAAATTTTCTTGATATATTTAGGTTTCTATACGCTGAAAGTGGGCAATTAATGCATCCACAACAAAGGTGAAGGGTATATAATATTCGGCTATGCCGAATCTCTTACTTGTTAAAATAAAATCATATTAAAATTGTTTCTGTTTAACCCCAGTTCAACGGATGAATCTTATAACGTTAAATGTATAATTTCAACTGCATATATTTATCGTTGTAAATTAGACTTTTCGTGTTTTTTTTTTTACATGAGCCAGCACTCAGCGGATGACCCCTACTCATGCAGTGCATTGTGTTGGAACTAGGAAAATAGGTTATGGGAAGGAGGATAGAGGGAGTAGTGTTTGTGGATATTTGAATTGAATTTTCCTACATTGAAAGGGACAGGAAGCTTATTCCACATACGGACGGTACGGCTAACTGATACTAAAACATTTAAAACGAAATTTCAGAAAACTGTCATTGATTCCCAATAAACGCTAAATGAGTATTAAAAGTTCAAACTTAAACTATTGTAACTATAATGATTTAGCCTGGTGGCCGGTTTGATGTTTTCGGATTTAGAGGACTTATTGGTCAAAAATTAAAATTTCTATAATTTTTCTTAAAAATACATTTCATAGACTAATTTCTAAAATTGGGTATATGAGTTAGAACTTAGAACTGTACAATATACTAAATTTATTCAAAGTATTGGCAACATATGGATTCTGAGCCAAAAGAACTGCTCATATTTTGAGGCCAGGAACGAATCAAGCCAATATCGGATACTGTGTTCCAAAGTGAAGGGTATCTTGTGGTCGGACGGGTTAAGGTCTGGACTATAAAGCGAGTAAGGCATATCTTCCCAAGCACTTTATTGTAAATAATTTTTAACAGGTATTGTAACATGTGGCCTAGCGTTGTCATGCTGGACTATTATGGTTTCATGTTTGGCCGAATATTCTGGGCGTTTTCCGGCCAATGTTCTCCTCAAACGAATCAGTTGCATTCGGTATAAGTTTCCTGTGTTGGCCTGATCAGATTTCAGCAGCTCATAAGAGATAGATCGATATTTGAATTTCGTGATTCGGCTAGTTGGGCGGACTTCACATACGATCTCTTACGCTTCTGGTTATTGTAATGGTTTCATTTTTCATTGCAAGTAATGATTTGTTGCAAAAATGATTTTCTTTTATAGCATTCAAGCATCATTTCGGATAAGCCAAATCGTGTTTCAGAGTCTCTTGGCCAATTTCCCTGCTCTTGATGAACCCTGCTGCTCCAAACATTTTAAAATTGCTGCCTCAGTAGCTGCCAATGATTTTTTAAGCTCTTGTTGTGTTTAACAATAATCTTTATGGAGTAATGTCTCCAATTCTTGGTCTTTAAACTTGTTTGTGTGTGCTGGGTGATTTTTGTCTTTCGTGTCAAAATAAAAACAAAAACCGTATTCAAAAGATTTGGAATTCACATTTTTAAGTTATACACTTAATATTAAAATTTTTTCAACATTTAATTTTTTCAATTTTTTTTTTTTAATTTTTGACCCAAAATTAAAACTTAAAACATGCTCTAAACATTATAAATTTTTGCAAAAATTTTCTGCATTTGGTTTTAATAAAATGGACAACAATTTTAGATATTCGGAACTTCTATAATCCAAACCAGAAAGTAAAATAAGCTCCACCCTAATAAACATATATATTTATTTTCGTTTATGTTATTTAAAATGGTTACCATGACTAAATGTCACAGAGCATGGGATAAACAATATAAACCGCACAAAATCTTCAATCATTATGAATATTTTTAGTACAATAATTTTTTTTATTTTGCTGTGTTTTTATATGTTTTTCTCCTTATTTTTTGTGCTTTATGTGTAGATACCCAGCTTAAATCGTAAACCTTAGGGAAATGAATAAATACCATCTATTTATCCAGGCGTCCATCTAGCCATTCATCTTTATCTATGCGCTGTTTGTGGGGTATAGATTGTGTCATTGGGTTCGCTGCTTGTTTTTGGCTTGTTATTATTTTCATCAAATTTTTTTTTTTTTTAGTGTTTGTGGAATTATTGTTATTAAATAAATTATTTATGTACATATTTATTTTTTATTTGCAGCATCTCCTATTTTGTCATTTTCACATACAAAGATAGGTACATAATTGAAGAAGTTAACGTTGTTTGTTACTTATTTAAAATTATAATTTGTTTTATTATTTATTTTTGTTTTGCTAATTAACATTAAATAATGTTTTAAGTGTTTTTTGATGTACTTTTTCCTACTTTAATACTCCTATTTGTAGATTAGTTTTGGGATAAAGTAGTATAAAACTAATTAGATTTTATTCTTGTATTTTAATCAAAAGAAAAAATTAGATGATATATAATGGAATATAAGATGTATAACAGATTAACGTTAACTTTGAGACTTATATTTATCAATGAAAAAAATAAGAATGAGAACTTAATACTTGGTTTATATTAAATGAAAAAAATAAAAATAAATGATACAATAATATTTTAAATACGTATGTGATTTAAATAATTTTTATTGAATAAAAAGAGTTTTATATTTCAAAAAACCTTTTAAACAAAACCAAAACTACAAACAGAGAAGACTTGGCTTGTCTGTAGATACAGCTAAAGTCTTTGGCGGGAATTGAACCCGCAACTCACATATTTATAGTCCAGCATACTATCACCTAGTCTATCGTAAAAATCTTAGTTTTGGATTAAAAGCTTCTTGATTGTTTAAAGGAAATCAGATTTTTAGAGTTAGAAAACCTCTTTAGCTAAGATAAGAAAGCGTTAACTTGATTAAAGGGTTTATTTTTTAAAAACTAAATTAAAAAGTTACTGGGACTTCTTAAGTAAAAGCCTAATTTTATTCGAAATAAATTTATTGATAAAAATTTGTATTCTTTAACTGCACTCAGAGAAAAAACTATTTTAAATCAATAAAAACCATATTGAATCAATAAGAAACATTAATATTTCCCTATTTCAAATATTTAATATAGAAAATACCTGTTTTATATTGCATCTCGATCTCGATTTTAATATACAGTGTCGGACAAAGTCGGTTGCACAACCTTCAATGTGGTGGCATTCCTGTTGGTTCCATTGAATTCAAAAATTCGGTAGGACAATTAACGGTTTGCTCGATTTGTATTTCACTGTTTCGCCAGGCAGTTTCAATTGCATTTGCTTATTGAGCTTCTTAACATTATAATTTATTGGTGCCAAAATTGCATGTTCTCACAACCAATCCGAATTTTTGTAGTTGGTTGTAAAACTTGGGAATATCTTGTCGACAACGGCTTGAATATTCATTTGCATTTGGCAGAAGTTTGGAAACGAAATCCCATGTGTGACGGGATCAATTGGAAATTTTCCATTTCCGATGTCCAAAAATTGTTTTGGCAGAAGGGTATTGCAGCAAATGCACACGTATGTTCGTCTATAGCGTTCGGCATCTGTAGTTTAATTTCCAGTGAAATAAATATGAAGGAAATTCGCGAGTAACAGGTGCAATGATCCAATTCTGTGGTACATTTGGCCTTGAACTTTAATGAAGTCGACGTCATTTGAAAGCCAGAGTTACACTTATAGGTATTTTGAAGGAAGTGCTTGCAAATGTAACTTAGAAGCGGCTCAGGTGGCTCAATAATTGGTGGTAGAATAACTTTACCATTCGAACAGCACATTCCCGAGGATTCCTTAGGGAACTTCTAAACATTGCAATGTAAGCAATATTTGTTCATTTCGCCAATCAGTACGTCCTTGTGACTCCTATAGTCATCATACTTATTGTAATAAAATGTCGACCACAGACCGAAAATCAAAAATCTGCTTTTATAGTGTTTTCACACCTAAAGTTAAAACCTGGTTTTAAAGTTAAAACCATAATCAGCTGATTTTGCGTTCACACTGTAACTTTTCATAAATCTGGCTTTAACATTTATTGAACAAACTCGATATTTTCCTCCCACATTTCACTAAAACATTTTCGTTATGATCTGTTTAAAAACTTATATTTCTCTTGCATTTTTTATTGTTGCTGCTGCGTTCACCATTTACATTTTTTAACTTTTACACTTTGTCAACGGCTTTCTTCGTTTTTATGTTTGTTTTGTTTTCTTTTATCAGCTGTTTTTAACATTTTCATGTTGGTAGCTCTGAATTTAGTACATAGAAAACAAGGTTGTATTTCATAAAACCTAGTTAAAACCAATTCAAAAAAGATTTTAAGATGGTTTTAACATAATAAGTTTGTATGGTAAAACCAGGTTTTAATAATGGTTTTATTGATAAAACCAGCTTTTACATTAAAACCACTCAGTGTGAAAACACTATTACAGTGTTACCCGCAACGCTTTTATGATAATTTCATTAAAATCGGTCCAGCCGCTTTTGAGTTCATTCGGTACATATATTCATCCATTTTTATATGTATAGATAGATAGATTAAATTATTACAAAATTTTAACTTTAAACCCGGAACAAAATGGGCTAATATTTCCATATTTCAAATATTTAATATAACGATAGCAATTTTTTAAGATTAGTTGCCAAACAATTCCTTCAACATACATATCGTTACCTTAATAGAGAAAGGCCTTAACTCGTGCTTTTTTGTAAGCCCAGAGTTTCTTTTATTTCGATAAATTGTCCGCTCATATATCATATTTAGCCAAAAATCTCGACACGAGTTAGGGCCTTTCTATATTAAGGTAACGATATGCTGTGTGGCAAAATTACCTCATCATGGAAAAGATCAGTTACGAGGTGGCAACATGTAACCTTTGTCATATATGGAGTAGTTGTTAGAGAACTGTTGTACTTACACTTAATACTTGATTTCCACTGTAGTACAAAAAGTATCGCTTTACTTATATATAATCTACTCAAGTAAGTACATACAAACTTGAAACGGGAGTTAGTTTTTAGCAAAACATCATAGTACCTTTCCCACTTGTTTCCCTAAATCCTTGAAAATCTTATTTTTCTTTTGTTTTGTTTCATTATGAATTCTGTTTTTAATTTATTCCATAAACTCATTGTCCTGCATAGACAATATTTTTGTCACGCCAATATTTATTACTTTGACTCTTTATCTTTTATTATCACAAAAAATAATATAAATATTTCTTGGTTTTTTGCTTCCCTTTCCTCATTTCTATAATAAAGCCACCACATTTATTGATTGAGTGCCCTGGCACTGGTGTAAAGGGACAAAAGCGTAAAAAAAAACTCAAAATAACAAAAATAAACTTAAAACGGGAAAAAAAAGTTTATATCTGTGGTATCTATGTGTTGCTATATAATGCATTAAAAAATAAATATGTATGTATATACTAAATATATGTACTATATATAAATAGAAAAAAATACTGTCGATGCTAGTTAAAGGATAACACCCTGGGTTCAATGCAATATACATTTTTTTTTTTTATATGCTACTGTTTTTATCCACTTTTTTTGTAGCTGTCCGTTGTTTTCTATATCAAATCCAATTTTTCTTACCTCTGATGAAAACAGTTGTGGTCAGATGTTGGATTTTTTTTGTTAACTTTTTTGGTTGTTGGTATTTTTGTGTTTTAAATCTAGTTTTTTGTTCGGGGGGGGTGACCAGTATTTTTTACGGATTGTCATCAAAGCCTGAAAAAAGAGGATGTACACAAAAAATGTATGTAAGTGTTGCTTGTAGCATGATTGTTGTTACCAGATTTTTTTGGAGTTTTTTTTTAATTTTTTTCAGTTTTGTTGACGATACTATCAATGCTGCTAGTAATGGTTAGATTGAAGTTAAATTTTAAATTGGTTCGTTTGATTTTTTGTTTTTGGTATTTTATAGATGACACTTTTTATTGGATTTTTTTTTTGCTGTGTAGTTTTATTCTGTAAAAATCTAGCCCCACCAAAACAGCTTATGCTGTTGGAATATTAATTAAAACTATTTTATAATGATTTTTGATTAAGTAAATTATTCAGGCTCTAGTTCATTAAATGCAATTTTATTTCTTAAATTTTCATAACTTTAAAGAATAGAGAAAAGTTATATTTAGACACAGGCCAAAATATAACAAAATATAAGTAACACCTGCAAGCATTATCTATTTAAATTTTAACCACCAGAAGTAGGTAATCTCTTGAAAGGTTGTCTGATAAAGGTTTGTTAACAAGCACTCGGTTATTGGACTGTCTATGAGATGTCTTTTTAACTGAATAAATATTTGAGGTCAAATAGTACAGGTGCTTGTTAAAATAACTAAATATGTAGCTAGTTATGTAACATACCCGATGTAGCCAGCTATTAAACAGTCTCATTATACACCAAAAGCTTCAATTGTGCCCTGCTTAGGACATGGGCATGTTAAAAGAACTAAGCACGCAGCCAGTTATGTAACTAGTCGTTATCTTAATTGATAAGTAAAATCACTATTTCGGGACAGCCTACTAGAACTGCTGGGATATATGTATAAATATGTAAGTGTAGTAGGCATACATACAACTGAATTTGTGTATGCATATAAATGTAAACATTTGGTCAATTCTCAAGGTCTCTTATCATGTCATATTGTCATAATGTCATAATATCCTAATATTTCACAATGGCTTTTATTGCTTTTCAAGCAAAAAATGTCCTAAAATAATACTACTTTCTATGCTAGTTATGTTTATTGTGTTATCGTAACGAACCAGCATAGACTAACGTCGAATGCCTAAGAGTCGGTTAAGCCGAGCCGTCGTGATATATTAGGACATTATGACAATATGACAGATAAGAGACCTTGTGAATTGACGAAATGTTTCTGTTTTTACTGTGATCAAGTTAGACGAAGTATACGAGCTTTTTCAGTGTTGTATTCTTTGTTACTATTACCTGTTTTGTTTTGCCTTAGTCAGCTAACAATGAAGCAAGTGTTTTTATATGTTTGTCTTTCTTCTATCTTAATTCTGTTTTTCAGTCACAACTCGACAGATCATGAAACATATATCATTGTGCCCTGTGTTTGGTAATAATTTTGATTGTTTAAAATTATGAAAAGAGTTTTAATACAAAAAGCGTTTTACTCAGTTAAGAAATCATGAGTTAAAGCCAGTGAAATATGTATTGACTATTTCAACTTTTCTTTTTCCTGATTTGTTTGCCTGTTTGTTCTCTTATTTTATTATATACACATTTTTTTTTTTATTTATAGATGAGTTTTTTTATTTGCTTTTTCTCTTCATGTTTCACCATTCAATATTTTTGCTTTTGTTTGCTGTTAGCTTTTTAGCAATTAATTTGTTGCTTAAGGTTACAACAGTATTAAATTCCAATTAAACTTTTTCTTCCAACTCAGTGATTATTTTTATTTTTTTAAATTTTTTTATTGAAATAAAGAAATCGAATTTTTGTGTCTCTTACGAAACCTTAAGATATTTCATGGTAGATGTATGTACAGTTAATATTCAGTTAGATACCACAATCATCCATGAGTACTTACTATTGCTTTCACTCAATTTTAAAATGATAAAATTTTCTTAAATTTTAATTAATTTCAAAATATTTTGCATTGTCTTTTAAAGTTATTTCCACACTTAAATAGTCTAGAGAGAAATACGTTTCATTAACTTATACATGTGTAAGTGATACTGGTTCTAAGGCAATAATTAATTATTTTCTTATGAAAAATTCTAATATTTTTAAATAAAATGTGGTTTAAAATAAATTGTTTTATAACAATGTAGAACAAAACCACAGAGACCACCATTATATAGAAAATAACTAAAAGTTATATGCAAAGTGTCAGTATAAATGTAGATTAAAAGATAACTATACATTGTGATAAGGAAGAAGAGTGACTTTTTTTATACCCACCACCACAAAGATCAGGGGGGGGGGGGTTATATTGGGTCTGTCATTTCGTTTGTAATATATCGCAAGGTGCTTCCATCTGTTGTTGGTACTACAGGGCCAACCAAAAGGAGGTAAGGGGATGATAAGGGGCAAAATCAGTCAAGTAAATCTAGAATTAAGGACCAAAATATGAAATAACCTTCTAAATGGGTGATAGTTTTCAAAAATATTTTGAAAACCATATCTCACATATAATATACATTAGAGTTTCCAGTTCGGTTTTAACCGAAACCGACAATTACTCTTCGGTTTTCACTTTTAATATATTTTCAGTAGAAAAATTATCTCTAAAATCAGATCGGTAAAAATAAGGACTGAGATTGTAAAATTCTTAACACACGTTTTTCATTAAAACTTTATTTGATTTTTTTGTTTTTTGATCAAGTTACCTTTGAAAATCATGTCAGTTTTTATATTTCATATCAATTATGTTAATTTGTTGTTAATCTGATTAAAATGAGTGACCAGAAAAAAGTGTGTACTAAAATTATTAAATATTTTCAACAAAACCCAACTTGGTCCTACAAAAAGTTGGCCAAACAATTAAAGGTGTGCTATCAGACTGTTTCCAATGTTATTAAACTTTACCGGGAGAACTTGTCCGTTGATATAAAACCTGGTTTAGGTAGAAGGAATTTCCACATGATGTTTCTAAAGCCAAAAAATAGAAAGCCTTTTCAAAAGAGCTCCAAAAATCTCCGGTAGGAAAGCTGTCCGTTTAGGTCAGTACTCGGACTATTCGGTATGAAAAGTTAAAGCCAATGCAGGTTTAAAAGCCTACAAGTCTAAAAAAGTTCCTGAAAGGAACTCTGCTAAAAATTTAGAGGCCAAAGACAGAGCACGGAAATTGAAGTCAAATTTTATACAAAAAATATACCTGCTGCATAACTGATGAGGAAACGTATGTTCTGGAAATTTTTTCGCAGCTTCCGGGTTTATATTTTTATGTTTTTGATGCTCGAGGGAATGTTGAAAAAAAGTTTAGGACTCAAAAGCAGACAAAATTTCCCAAAAAGTTCTTGGTATGGCAAGCACCATGCAGTTGCGGTAAAAAAGCCAAACATTTGTTGCAAATGGCTCTATAAATACCGAAATTTACATCAAGGAATGTTTATAAATCAGGATGTTTCCATTCATAAGACTTCTTAATGCGTCCACTTATTTTTGGCCTGAGTTGGCATCCTGTCACTATGATAAGCAAGACCTTGAGTGGTACAAGAATAATAATGTGGTATTTGTACCAAGAGAGGCAAACTGCCTGTAGCTGAGTCCAGTAGAGAGATATTGGGCTCTTGTTAAAAGAGAATTGAAGAGTACAAAAAAGGTGTTCAAAACTGTGGTAGATTTTAAACGGAGATGGACAACCTGTTCGAACAAAGTGACATAAAACACTATAAAAACCATAATGGAAGGGTTTTCGACAGGGACCGTAACAATTATGACATTTATAATAAAAATCACAACATAATTGTTATTTTTTGATTTTTATTTATTTTGTCAGAAATATTTGATTTTTATTTTTTTTTTTCAGGAATAATTGTTATTTTTTTGTGATATATATTTGTCAGACTATATAAATAAAAATCATAGTGTGATAAATATGTATGACAAAAAAATAACAAGTATTTCTGACAAAAAAAATAAAAATCAAAGTTTGACAAATATTCCTGACAAAAAAAAAAAAAATAAAAATCAAAGTTTGACAAATATTTCTGACAAAAAAAATAAAAATCAAAGTTTGACAAATATTTCTGAAAAAAAAAAAATAAAAATCAAAAAATAACAATTATTTTTGACAAAAAAAATAAAAATCAAGAAATTAAAAATCATGTTAATTTATGAAAATATAGTTGAAAACGATCAAAATGGTATGCTTGACTTGACTCTCCGATATTTTCTAGTGATGGCTTTTTTCCTTTGAAATTTCAAGAGTAATTATTATTATCGGTCCCTGGTTTTTGAAAAAGGTTCAAAATTTCATCATTAGTGATTAGAACAATAAAAATATTTTTTTTTGTAAATTGTAACAATCGTTTCAATCAAATAAAAAAAGATTCAAAACTGTAAGTTTAGTGTTTTAATTTTTATTAATTTATATGTTTGTTAAACATTTTTCGATCTCAGACCTTAATTGTAGTTTTAATTTAATTTCAATAATATTTTAGTTACTGTAAATATGTATATTTTCATCGCAATTATATATAAATATGAATATGGTGCACCGAAACATAATTATTTTTCGAACAACTAAATAATGGTAAATAGACTAACATAACATATTAAGTACAAACATTAAATGTTAATGTTTCTATACGCGTAGTCATAATATGTTTAAAATGCAAACAAAATATGTTTACTTTTAATGGTCATTTTTCCCACCATTTGTGTGTGTTGGTGTTTGTCTAAGCTATGATAGTTTTACAAGTAAATTTTGAGTGTTTGCTATTCTCATTCGCTCTATTGTTTTATTTGTAAAGTATCTATTACCTTCTTAGAGCGAATAACAATAAATTTCAGTGAATTTATCAATAATATTTTAATTGGCAATTTAGTACCTTAAAACTAAAACTTATTAAAATAAAATGTTTGTATTTCCAAAAATTAATTTTAATAATAATATGACGACTTTGGATCATAATATGATTTCATTGGGTCACATCCGAATATAACGCTCTAACTAGTTTATATTTTCTTTTTAAAGAGAAAAGCAGCCAACCCTATTTTTTTAAAATTGTTGTAAATAGTAATTCAAACTCTTTTTATTTTAGTTATAATTTATTCGCTTTAAAGTATTATGTGCTATATTACTGGTATAGTGCTCTTCGCGTAAGCTCCTAATACTCTTCAAATCAATAAAGCGGTTTGCTAAGGATTTAAATCTGCTTAAAATGTTTTTTTCTAGTTTTCCATTAAGTTTTCTTCCAATTTCTCTGTATAATTCTCTATGCTTTAAATAATGCTCTAACCTTAGAGAAACAGACATAGAGCAGAAACTAGATCGCAAACTGTGCAATCTGTGCATTTTTACACTCTCGCAAATGAGCTGTCAAAAATTTTATTCAAATTCGTTTGCACAACTCCGATAAGTTTGCGCGACAATTTAGACTCGCAAACTTGAATTTATTGTGCATTTGATTAATCAGCTGCTTTTGTTTACATTTATTTGTAGAAATAAAAATAGAATCAAATAAAAATATTTTGTACAAGTGAAAATTGTTTGACTTTGGAACAGAATGATTGGATTGAATGGCATTGTGTATGGAAATATTAACCAACAGCTGGAACATAAGCAAAATATTTCAGACTATATTTACCATTGTTTGTTCCAAAGATTTCACTTTCATTAGAAAATTTTAGAAACTAAATTTATACAAATATCAAATAGACATTTTCAAATAGACATTTTCTGTATAAAATTCCACAAAATTTAAAAGGTGGGTTCATGAAACACGTCGCGCAGATTTGCACAAATGGGAAACTTAAGAATTTAAATGAGTACCCTTAATGTTTGTTTCAAATATTTCTGAAACAGATTAATATTTATAAGTAGGTTTGATTAAATGACTGGATCACATTCAATTATGTATTTCTATTAAATTTTTCACAAATATGGAATGTTGTCCAAAACAACAAATATTCGATAAAAATTTAGTTATTTTGAGGAATTTAGGAATCGTTTCATTTTATAAGATGGAAATCTTTAATACTCATGTTATGTGCAATATATTCTGGTACAAGACTTGTTAAACAAATAAAATTTGTTATATTATAATTTTGAATACGATACTGCATATTCTTAATCAAAAATATAATTCTATATCATAATGTAGACAACATCAAATACATTTGCTAATAAATCTTAAAGAACAATATACAAAACATTTAATGTGACCTTAAATATTTGTTTACAACTAAACATTTAAAATCAGAAAATAATAAGTCAATTCTTCATTTGTTATAAAGATTTTGCAAATAAAATCTATTTTATATTAAACATAAAACTTTAAGACTTGAATGTCCTTCACAAAAAGAGAAATAACTATACATGCAAACAAACATATATGTACAAATAAATAAGTATTTCATATATAAAACAGGATATAACATTAAATTAAATTTCATCTTAAATAATAACTAAAATGCTATAAATTCAATTTTAATATCCTAACGGATATATAAACGCATAAAACTTATACTTATGTATAAATGAACATCTAAAGAATATGTATAAACTAAATGCTAAAAGTAGTGGGTGTTTTAAAGCCAACATCTATAATATATTCTAAACTATTAGGTTTTTATTTAAAATAGCAGAAAATAGCACAACTAAACAATTTTATATTATATAGACAGCATAGACATGCTTAACTATATACATTTACTTATATGCATGAGTCTGTAGGTCAGTCACTAAACATAAGGGTGTTATATACTAAAATTATTGTGTCGTGTCTTTAAACGACCAAATATGCCGACATTCTATATACTACTTAAGTATCTATAAACGAAACCGTAATAATATGGCTTAGTTTCCGGATAAAAACGAAAAAATAGTTGATATTAGTTATTTACAAGTATTATGTTTAATTTATTAATTTTAATATAGTAACTCTTACTCTTAACCAAAATATATTAAATAATAAGCAACTTACTATATATATTTACATATATGTAAAATTAGCAACAACAGTAACTATATTGCCACAACTTTAATGGCTGCAACAACAAACATTTATTCTCAACCAACACGACATCAACCACTATTATCATTTATTCAATGTTGAAATTATTTTTAAGGCTGTAACATTTTATAACAGCAACATCTACTTGCAGCTGACACAACAGCAACAACAACAAAAACCCCAACAATGTATAGTATATATGCAATGCCTGGCTTAGAAAATAAAAGCAAAAAAAAAAAATAAAAAATCATTTCGACTTGTATACAGAATTAGCAGTAATACTGACAATTTTTTCTCACTATAAACTTTTTTCAAAAAGTATAACAACGTCAGAGAGTTACAATATTTTCATATGAGAAATGCAAAAGAAAAAAAGAAAAAATATTCAGAGAAAAAGAAGAAAACTAGCGGTTGTATCGACCTTCTACTACTGCTGCTATGTAACAACCTACTGAACTCTTTTTCTTGCTGGATGCTCGTATTTAATACAAAAACACATTTACACACACTTTTATACTTTTGTGTATGTGTATGTATGCATACAACAGTAAAAACGAACTGCACAACAACAGTTGCAATGACGAGTGTTTCTAACTTATGGTTGTCATAGCATAAAAAATTCTTTTGTAAAATACCGGGAATTTACAGAAATTTTAATGCTAATATTTTAGAATTCCAATACATTATACGAAAATAGTTATTGACCCTGTAATGCCATCAAGGAAGACAGATGTCCACAAATAAGGCAAAGTTAAATTTCCAAGTTGTGAACAGAAATGTTTGGCAGAAAATAGATAGGAATTACATATGCGTGGAAAACCACACACCATTTTATTGGAATCCATAAATTTCGCAAATACTTATAGGTTTTCCCGATTATTTCTTTTAGTACTTTTTTATTAGCAAATATAGTGATATAACAATATTCTTAAAGGTCCAACTGCAATAAATATGTTTTATCTTTCAAAAGCTTACTTTTTGAAAATCGATTAGAGAATGACTAAGTTATGTCGTTTAAGTTCCAAAAAAACTCACTACATTCAAATCTGTTTTTCATTTTCACAAAAAATAATGAAAGAACAAATCAACTTGCCGTGTACAAGCAAGTCTGAACTAAAATTTTCTTCTCCTTGACCCGACCTTACCTCTGACATCTACAACCACAAAAATTGGCAGAAGACTTGTAAAACTAATTGCCAAAAAAATCAATTAAAAATTTAATCTTTTTCGTTTTTTTTCATACAAAGGCTTGCGTGAACTTGTTTGATTAGGTTACAGTATTATGATTTAGTTAGGGAGTATCCGGACTTTAAACTAATGTAATTCAGCCATTTTAGAAATCTTTTTCTGTTTGAAAGGAAAAACTCATATCTTTTCAAAAAAAATTTTGAATTTGTAACTTTAAGAAGTGATCGAGAAAATCTATAAGTATTGTCGCACTATTTAATTTTTTGGTTCTCTTTTGTATCACTGGGCAATTTTTCAGTTTTTATCACACAGCGAATTTATTGCTAATAAAACGATTCAGTCTAACGCTTAGTACTCTGTTCAAAATTTCTAGCGAAATGCTGTCAAACTACATATAAAATATCTGGAATGAATTATACGCGAAGTAATTTCGCAAAAGCAGTACTCTGTTCTTATTGTGGAAGACATGTGAAATAAATCTGACAACCTTATTTTTCCACACGAAAAATCTTTCGCACGAAATTAAATGACCAAATTTTTCCGTATGTCTGATTAATTGTTGTTGGAGTCGGTTACTTAATTTTTTCAATTCCCTTATGATAACTATTTGTTAAAAATCTATAGATATAATCGAATTATTCGATTGGCTAGAAATGACAATGAATCACTTTTACATATCTAGAAATAATAATGTTACTTTAATAAGAAAACTTGTAATGAAATTGCTGAAATTTGTGCCATTGGTGTTTAGACAAGACTTTATGCAGTTTTTGCTACTAAATTGATTTGATAGTTTGAAACATGCATAATGACATCTTGATAGATAAAACTAGATCAATGCTTTGTAAAAGTCTTTTACTCCATTATACTGTTCTTATTTGTTTAATTGATCTTCCCTCTCCTATCTTGAAATAATAGAATCTTTAGTATAGTAGCCAAAATGGCTTCCTAATTCTAGCCAATTGGGAAACTATAATATGCATTTATGAGCGTTCAAGCGCTATTCAAGGAAGACATTCGTTTAGGGGTTATGTGAAATCATGAACCGATTTCAACCAAACTTAATTAGACACAAAGTATACTCTTGGGCAGAACTCACTGTCGGACATCCGTCAGATTATGATGATTGTAAGTTGTTCGGTGTACTATTTATATATATAACTCAGAACAAACTTGTAACACCCTCTATAGTGGTGTTACTTGTTTACGTTCTTAATTAATTAAGAAAACAAAAATTGTCAAAAGGTCAATGATCTTTCTAATAAATGTTTTTTTAAATTTTCCTTTTTTGAAACTATATTGTATTATTAATAAACATTTATTTTAATAAATGTTTATAAATTATCATCACTTATATCCACCTATAACCCAATTATTAATATAATCTTTTTTTCTTCTTATTTTAGGTAAGTTGACTAAATTTCAATTAAGAAATTTACAAAGTATTTAATGTATGTAAGTATTAAATAAAATACTGTCTTGTATGTGTATATCTATAAATCATGGCAATCGTGCACTATTGATGATCGGTTGGGATAAAGCTAATGCTTTGAAGCTAATTAAACTGTGACTAGCTAAAAGAGGACGTTTTTTCTGATTTAAATATGTTAAAAAATAAAACAATTTTCAGTGAATTAGGTAGAAGTGTAATAAAATAATTTAAATTTCACATTGTAACGGGAATTATAATGCCACAAATGGAATAATTTAATTTATATAATATAGTTCAGTAATCAGTTACGTAATGTATAAAAGGAGAGAATTTTCACATCTTAAGAAATAGCAGGAAAGAAATATTTCGGTAAGGTATTGGACATATTTTTTCGTGTGTTTTATTTTTCACTAGCTTGACCCGGTGCGCTTCGCTACCCCTGTCGTAGTAAAAATCGGTTCATCCGTTTAGTATTTATTGTTTAAGAACTAAAAAAGTTATATCCTATTGACGCTTCCAAGGAAGAATCTATCTACGTTCTAAATTTCAATAAAATCGATTCAGCCTTTTAGGCGTGATGCTCAAACAAACAAACAAACTTACAAAGACATTTATATATTTATATAGATATAATTCATTTAATTTTATTACATTTACTAGGCCATGAGGTCCTGCCCTAATTATGCTCTAAGAGGCATCCTTAACGATCCTCGGCCACATTATTTGATATAAGTGGCTTGGGTGTAAATGACTTTTCAGGCTGATATTTATGCAAACCTCATGTGGTAGTTTGGGAGGGAGAGTGAGGAATTTGAAGATCATTGTGATGTAGGATAGCGAGAAGACATCTGGGAACTTATCCTTTCGAGTGCCGTCATTTACTTTATTATATCTCTAAAAGACACGCGATGACATTGTGATGGTTACGTTGACATTGTGATGTATACTGTAACCATTTCAACATTTTTAACAAATATTATAGTCACAGTAACTATTTATATGATTTTGGTAACAATAATATGGTTAATTTACTTCACATGATCGTATCAACCATATATATGGTCACAGTAAACAAATACATGTTAGTGACAACCATTTATATTATTATTTTATCATAATAATGTTGTTCGCAGATTATGATATCCATAAGCCGAGAGCAATATAATATGGTAAGTCCTTCATCATATAAATGTCACAAACATATGTATATTTGTTTACTGTAACCATATATATGGTTGATACAATCATGTAAATCGTAAATTAATCATACCATTGTTACCACAATCATATAAATAGTTACTGTGACTATAATATTAATGAAATGGTTACAGTTAACATGCACAAATGTTGAAATGGTTACAGTGAACATGCACAACTACATTTTCTGCGTGTGTCATATTATGAGCCAACAGAGCACTTTCATAGGACCGGAACCTTACTCTATCAACGTTCCAGAAAATGCTATAAGGAGGATCCAGATATTCGAGATACAGGACCATACCTTGGGCTCCCCTTGAACGATCATTGTCGTGGCTGTAAGGATAGGAAACTATTTTCTGAGTGTCAAACTACATATTAATGACCTATTGAGATATCTCATGGCTATAGGTTGTGTCTAATAACTTCAACATTTTAGCATACATTACGATATAAATAACACTACATCCGACGTGTGGTGTGGTCTTGTCAAAATGGGGTCCTTTCGACTCTACTTAAGGATGACCATACCTCTGAGGATGTATATTGGGATTGCCTTATGTTAGGGTAGTGATGAGTGCAGTAAATCGGTGGAGCTTTGATATCTGATCTCTCAATAAACTGGATAATTTGCTTTATAAGAAGCCTGGGCATATTGTAGTGAAATTAAGGACGGCCTCACCAGTATCCCTAACAATAATTTACATAGGAATATATAAGAAATTAAACATGTTTACAAATGTAAATAGTTCCAGGATTCGTAGAAAATTATTGGTGCCAGAGCTAGGGTTAAAAATATTGACCTTTAAAATACTGAAGATAGATTTTTACTTATATTTTCTAATAAAATGAAAATATTCTTCGGATTCATTGTCATTTTACTCAAGCGAATTTTTAAGTTAAAATTAAAAGCAGTTTTTCTCTCTTTTACTCGTTATGGAGACAATTGGACGATTCACATGATATCCTCTCAAGTCATATTATCATAATTTTCTAATATTTCACGACTATGCTTTGTAGTTTGCAAAAGTAACCTTTACCAGAGCTCCGTAACTACACGCAGAAAAAAAATATAGTTGAACATTGTTACTGTAACCATTTCAAATTTGTGCATGGTTACTGTAACAATATCAAAATTTTTAACAATATTATAGTCACAGTAACAATAAATATGATTGTGGTAACAATAATATGGTTAATTTACGATTCACATGAATATTTCAACCATATATATGGTTACAGTAACCATGTATATGTTTGTGACAACCATTTATATGATGAATGACTTACCATATTATGATGCTCTCATATCATAATCTGAGAACAACATATTATGATAAAATTATTCATCATATAAATGGTTGTCACAAACATATACATGGTTACTGTAACCATATATATGGTTGAAATATTTATGTGGATCGTAAATTAACCATATTATTGTTACCACAATCATATATATTGTTACTGTGACTATAATATTGTTAAAAATTTTGATATTGTTACAGTAACCATGCACAAATTTGAAATGGTTACAGTAACAATGTTCAACTATATTTTTTTTCTGCGTGTACTTGAATTGATTTATTTCATGAGCGAATTTAATTCTAGTAAATTTGATTTACAAACTTAATTCGAAATATTCTTCTTCAAATACCTATACTATTGCTAATCATAATAATTGTAATCTTTCCTATGAAAACGCATTTTTTGTAATACATTACAATAAAAAGCCTTTCAAGTATAATATATGAATGTTTTTTATATTGCAATGGCTCATTTCTAAGGAAAATCTTTGAAAAATTGAAAATACATTTTATGAAAAGTCCTTGTTCAAGGACGATTTTTATGCTATATCCTGTTTTGAAATCTTTAATATGAGATCAAAAATTATAAAAAATCTGACTAACAGTTCTGAAGTTATTAACAGCTTTACTGTAGGTATTTTGCATGTATTTTTAATTCTGGAGAGCATTAGGTTTTGTATGGCATGTAATTAAATATTTTCGAATTCAGAATAGTAAAGGTAGAAAACTTAATTTTTTTTAATCGAACTTTTTCAATTCTTCTCAAGTATTATCGGTTCATATCATATAACTAGTTTAGTGTCGGTTCCCTTGCCTCTATGAAAATGTATTAACCCAATCAATAAATTACATTCTTTGTACAAAACACAATCCTATATCTTAAAAAAAATACATTACATGTTAACCCTAGTTTCTATATACTATTTGTATATACAATTTAAACTAGTTTTGTATTTGCCGCTAGTTCTCACAGCAAACTATTCGTTTTCTTAACACATAGATATTTTTATTTATTTTTTTTGTTATTGCTCTTTGTTGCATTATTGCTATATATTTCAACAATGTATACAACAACAAAACACGAGAAAAAAAACTAGCACTTTCCGTTACATACTTATAGAGGGCGTTAGAGTATTTTTTATTTGTTTGTATTGTTTTGTATATGCATGGGTACGAGCATGTGTGAGTGTTTGGGTTAATAGTTAAAAACAGTAAGTACAGCAACAATGTACTAGTAATGATACTTATAGTATATCTATACTCATACCCTTAATATATAGGTTGCATGAGGCAACAACAAAAACCGGAAGCTGACAAAATATTCAAAAAGCCGATGCTTTACACTGCGCTTGCTGCAACAACAAAAAGAAATTGTAATAGAAAAACACATATACAGACAGACAGACTTACTGCATGTTGCTTGCAACTGGGCAGAATCTTAGTCTCATGTGTATAAAACTCGAGCAGGGAGTAAAAAAAAGTACAAAAAAGCAAAACATAAAATTGGAAAATGCAAAAAATGTAGTTCGTTCGTTTTTACCCAACCCTTTCATTCGTTCATTCACTTACAACACTTAAGGAGCTTTATTTTCTGTTGCTGTTGGAATTCTAGCGCGCATTATTGACACAACAACAACTATAACAACAACAATAACATCATGCTCTTATTTATGAGTATGTATTGGTGTAGGAGTCTGTTGCATTCAGCAGTAGTTTGTTCATGTCACTAGTAGAGCTGATGGTGCTGGTGTTGTCAGTCTATTGTGGCTGACTTGGCTGGCTGGCTGGTATGTATGCAGCAGTTTTTTAGATACAGAATTTTTACTACATACATAGTTTTCTTTTCGTTATTTTTAAATTAGAAATTTAGTTTTTTGTTATTATTAAATTTGTTAGAAATTTTTTGTTTTTTTTATATATATTTTTTTTGAGCAAAGTTTAAATTTTGGAATTTATTGTTAAACCGCTTGGGGAAATCTAAGCGAAAGTTTTTTATTTAACCAAATGAAAAAAAAAAAAAAACTTTATATTAAAATTCTGTCTGTTGTTCTAAAATATTTCAACATTTGTTCATTTTCAAATTGAGATTGTTTGCGAATTTTATTTCAAAATTTTTTAATTTTTTTATTTTTTTTAATTTGCAAGTACTAAATTCTACAGAGGTTTTATTGCTCTAATACTCTTATACATTTTTTGAGTATATTCAAATATGCACGAATGTATATTATATAAACACGTATGAGTGTATGTAAATTCTTGTATGTATATTTAGTTTACATACAGTGGTGGCCATGAGGTTAGCACACTAGCTACTTGCTATTTTTAAAGGCAAATATTTCCTATATTTCTTAATTTTTTTATGATATCTTTTGCATGTGTGTTACTTGTCCTTCTAAGATCACGTCCCATCATGTCCAGCATTATTCCTTTATATATATTTTGCGTTTTTCTATCCAGAATAGAATAACCTCAAAAAAACACTGGACAGTATTTTAGCACAAAATAAAAAAGTTTATTCATATTAAAAAAGTAACAAAACAAAAAAAACTTATTTCACTAAAAACTTAGTACTTAGTTGGATACCCTTTATTTTTGATCACAGCTGCTAGTCTCCTTGGCATACTTTCTACAAGGGCCATACAGCGATCCACTGAAATATCATTCCAAGCTTTTTCTACTTCTTTCCATAAATCGGCCAAATTTTTAGGCTTTTCTCTTATTACATGCTGCTCCACATCATTCCAAAGGTTCTCAATAGGATTGAGATCCGGAGATTGGGCTGGCCATTTTAACACGTCGATATTGTTCGATTCCAAGCAACACCTCACTAAGCGTGAGGTGTGTTTTGGATCATTATCTTGCATAAATCGCCACCTAAGTGGCATGTTGTCCTCTGCATAAGGTATCATTGTATTTAGAAGTATATTCTGGTATACATACTGGTCCATATGAGTATCAATCTTTTTTATAGGACCAACACCATACCCAGAAAATGCTGCCCACACCATCACATTACCCCCACCGTGTTTTATTGTTTTACTGGTGTACTTTGGATTATGTTGCATGTTCGGAGGACGCCATACATACCTCTTACCATCCGATCCGAATCTACAAAATTTAGATTCATCACTCCAAAGGACATTTTTCCAAAAAATTAACGGCTTTTCCAAATGCTCACGAGCAAAGGACAACGGAGCTTGTATGTTCTTTTTTGAAACATGTGGCTTATGCTGAGAAATGCATCCACGTAAATTTGTTTCATTAAGTCTTCTTCTTATCGTTCTGCTGGACACGTTGATACCATATTTTCCTGAAATTTCTCTCTGGATTACGGTGGAGCTCTTAAAAGGATCTTCGACAGAGGCTATGTATATTAAAGAGTCCTCTTTACGTGAAGTTTTTCTGGGCCGAGGAGCCTGTGTAACATTTTTAGATGTTTTATATTTCTTAATGCATTATAAACCATCTTCCTGGAGCATTCCAAAGTATAAGCAATCTCACTTATACTTGTTCCTCTCGAGTTCATTTGTTGAATAATCTTTCGTTGTTCCTCTGTACACCATTTTTTTTTAGCCATATCTAAATAATGTTTATTAAGTCAGTTTGTCTTCCTCATTGATTAAATAATACCTAAACTTACCAATTAATATTTATACCCTCAAAAAACTTTTAAAAAATTTAATTATACTTATATGTGCTAAAATTGTGTCCAGCTTATTTTACATATTACTGCACTAAAATGCAAATTTGAAAGAGAATAGCGATAGAATGCAAAAAAAAAGTAACGGGACTTATTGATCACACCATAAACAACACTAATTACCAAAAACTTTAGTTTATAATTGCAATGAAATTAAATAATTTGCTTTAGAAAACAGCAAGTATGAAGTGTGCTAACCTCATGGCCACCACTGTATGTATATATAAAAAACTGAAATAAAATAGTAAAAATTGTAAAGTTTTATGTGGTTTAGTTTTAATTTGTCAAAAGTTTATGTTGCTTTCATGTTGCTAGTGTCTTTTTGTTTTGGGATACATACGAAATTTTAAATTCACACAACTATAAACAACAAATTAAGAATAAAATATTTAAACACTCTTTCCTACTATATACAGTGGGGTTGATCGGAAAATGTGGTATTACATCTGAATCTTCTAAAGTACTGATTCGATAGCAAAGTCATGTATGGCGAGTTAGAATATAGGATGTAAATTTTGACAAGCTCTCGTACAGTTTGTAAATTTTACAAATATCGATAGAATTCAATAACTGAAGCTTTAATAAAGCAAATGTGAAAGTTAAGAAGTTCCTATTGGTTTCACTATGTTATCTGTTATAGGTCATATGATATTTAAGTTACAATTTTAGTTTTCTACCCTGACTTTATTTTGTTTTTCGCAAATATCTTCGATAATGGATTTATAAATATTTTTCTAAAAACATCCTCATTTTTCTAATATTTTCAAAATGAACTTAAATTTTTTTGGAAAATATCTCCATCTGCTTAGTTGTGAAATATAGTCTAGTAAACATTTTCAAATGAGTTTGAAAAGTTGAACATTTTTGACAAAATGGAGCTTAATTGCTTATGATTGCTAAAAAATGCAAGATTTTTTAAAATTTTTAGATTTTTTATAAAACATTTGTAAAGAGTAGGGTAGAAGGGGGATCATTTTTCATAGGGGCACATCAGCGAAGTAATCGATTTTATTATATTATCAAGTTATGTTTTCGTTTATCGAATATTAACCAGTTCTGAAAGTTGGAAAGTTTAATTTTACATATGTTGTGAGGCAGCCGCGATTAATTGTTTTTCAAAAAGCTGTGAAAATATTTAAAAGTTTAAATTTTTTGTGCTAACTTCTTTAGTTTTTGTAATACAAAAAAGATATTGGTTGGTGATAGAATGTCAATAATAGTGAACAAAAAGTGACAAAAGTTTTTTCCATAATTTAATTATAAGAACGAAAAAAATGTGTATCAAACCTGAAAACTTCCCCTGGGGCACACGCCAATTACAAGGTATTCCTGTAATGTAGAGCAAAATGTTGATAAAATATAGAAGAAATCAGTCACAATTTGTTTAATTTTTTATTTTTTTGTTAAGTTATGTGAAACAAACCATTAATATCTAATTTATTATACATTGTTTTGTAAATTAAGATATAAAACAGTAAAATACGTTTATATTTTTGGATTTTTTTGTTTTATTTAACAAATGACAAATCTGCCCCTTCCATTTGGCATATTTACCCCATGGGTGGGGTGGTTTCGCCGTTTTTGGTCAGTCTAGAAATGTAAGAAAAATATTTATATTAAGATGAGATAGACAAGATTGAAATGAATAAAACTAAAACCAACATATCTAAGTATCCGAAACAAGAAAAAATTTGAGAATATCTATTGTGGTTGTAATATGAGATCGGCTCCCCCATCTACCCTGTTTGCAATTTGCCAAAAGAATTGCTCATCATTTGATACCAAGAACCAATTTTGGATACTCTGTTCCAGAGTGAAGCATACCCCAGAGTGGTATTTTATTGACAGAAACAGATAGTAGTCGGACAGGGCAAGGTCTGGACTATGAGGCAAAACTTCTAATTGTAAATATTTTTAACAGGTATTGTAACACGTGGCCGAGGGTTTTCTTGATGGAATATTACGGTTTAATGTCTGACCGTTATGTTTAGTGCAGGTTCACAGTGATCGCAGCGTATAATAGCTGGGACCTTTTTGCTGCCATCAAATACAGAGCATTACCTAATGGTTCAATTAGTCATGCCTTACCATATCGCCATAGCCGTAACCATAGCCATATCATAAGCATTTTACTGTTACGGCTATCTTGTTAAGGCATGTCACCAATAATCAAAAACATTGTTGTCCATAAGCTTGGTTCGAACAGCTGTTTTATATGGTTCGTGGTGGATCCAATGATTAGGTGCAAAAATAATTTTATTTTATCGTCTTTAAAGATATCTCAGATTCAATACGTATGGTACCAAATTGTCCTGCTTTTGAATAAATCCTGCTATTCGCAATCGTTTTGAAATTGCTCTTAATAATTTTGAAAGCTGAGTTGAGTTTGGCAGCTATCTTCAGTGAGTAATGACTGCAATTTATGGCCTTCCAACTTGTTTGAATGTCCTGAGCGATATTTGTAATCCGTTACCACATTTGAACCGCAAAAAAACATCTTTTGTGCACAGAAACAGATGGATCATATTCAGCATAAGCTTTGGTGAGCAATCGGTGTCCTTCAGAGACACTTTTCTCAAATTAATGAAGTTTAACAAGTAAGTGAGAAAAAATTACAGATTTGTACCCTTCAAAATTACATATAAAATATTAAAAACAAAAGGCGTTCAAAAGATACGCCATCTATTGTAAATCCTGCAATTAAAATTTTTACCTACATTTTTCCCAAAATGTTGCTTTGTCAAGCTCATTTCAAAATTTTGTCTTTGATTATTTTTCACGACTAGGCAGTTTAAGATATTGCAAAAAACTACTTTACTACTTAAGTGAAATTTATAGGTATTAATTACTTTTCTTAAAGAATATGCCCTGGTCTATAATTGTAAAATCAGACCACAAGTTTAGATGATCCAGATTTATTACCAATTTTGTTTTACGATTGAGCCCACTGTGAACACTCATACTCTTACAAAGTGATGCTCTTATGCATACATACATATGTATATGTATGTACAGAGAAAACTATGCTGCTGCCCCCAAAAACTTTTGTCAGAGTTCAATGGTTGTCCTTTATTTTAATAAATTTTTAATTTGATAAAAAATTTCCATGTTAAAAGTTTGTTGTTTTGATATTTTGGTGCTTAAGTTTTAGTTTTGACGCCAGATAAAAACCTTTAATGAGTTTTTTTGTTACAAATATTTAATTAAAATTATATTCTAAATGAATTTAAATTTTAACCTAAATATAGACACATATAAGTACTTGTCATTGTAAAGCCCTAGCAATAGTATAAATGTTTCTGGCTACGGTTGAGAAGATTTTTAGGTTGAAAATTAATTAAAACTAATGGCCAAATTTGATTAAGACAAATTTCTTATTGTTATTTTTAGAATTTGTTTGAGGAAGAAATTTTGTAAGAATTAAAAACAAATTATTTTAGTTGGAACAAATTCATGATCAAGGTTTTCGGTTAAAAAATTTAAAAAAAAAAGTTTAAGTAATGAAAAAACTTTTATAAAATGCCTATGTGTTATTTTTGAAGTATGCTGGCGACAGGTTTTAATATATGTTTTTCTAGAATAATTTGTTTTCTAATATGTTCTATTAAAATATGTATGTATGTCTTTTGTTGTGGAAAAGCACAAACTTATTGAGGTTTGAAAGAGACATAAATGTTCATGTGGGTTTTTTTTTAACTCAACGTTTTAGCACTAAATGATTCAATTAATTATAAGGGAGGATATTATGCGTTTATACTGATGTTTTGGGTGTTAGCCAAAAATATTATTTTTAACACCCACCTTGAAGTAGGCCGATCGATTCAGACTCACTTTATGATTTGATTAAAGGATATCCGTCCGTCTATATGCCTGGGTGACTTTCTGGCTGGCCATGTAAACCTTTTTTACACATTGTAGTGTACTATAAGGTCGAGCCTGTTTGACCACACTTTCTTACTTGTTTTATTAGTATTTCTAATATACTCAGACCGAATTTAAGTATTAACTATACAATATTTTAACTAATTTATCGAAGTACTGTTACAGAGTTCGATTCAACTTGCGAAGCATGTAAAGAAATAAGAATTTCAAGATTTTAAAGATTTTTTTTTTTTCAAATTATTAGCTTTTATTTTTAAACATTTGTGCAACGACCTTTTGTCATATTTCTGGCAACATATGGATTCCGAGTCAAAAAAACTGCTCATCTTTTGATCCCAGTAACGAATCAAGCCAAGTTCGAGTACTCTGTTCCAATATGAAGCGTATCAGAGAGCCAGCGAACTATAAGACGGGTGAGGAGAAACTTCCCAACTACTTTATTAGAAATAGTTTATAACAGGTATTGTTACATGTGGACGAGCGTTGTCAAGATGGATTATAACGGCTTCATGTCTGTCCACATATTCGATGCAGTTTTCGGCCAATTCTCTCTTCAAGAGACTTACATTCGATTCCTTGTAATGCTCTGGCCAGATTTCAGCAGCTCATAATAGCTAGAACCCTTTTGGTCCCACCAAATACGGAGCATTTCCTTAGTGCCATGGATATTTGGCTTTTGTGTCAGTTTGACTAGTTGGCCGGGCTTCACATACCAAATCTTTCTGGTTTCTGGTTATTGTAATGGATCCACTTTTCATCGAAGGTAATGGTTATGTACAAAAATGATTTCTTTTTTTTAGCGTTCAAGCATAATTTTGAATATGCAAACTAATCTTTCAAGGTCCCTTAGCTTCAATTCATATGGTATCCAATATTCTTGCTTTTGGCTGAATCCTGCTGCTCGCAAGCGTTTTGAAATTGCTGCTTTAGTAGCTCCCAATGATTTTGTAAGTCTTAGCTTAATTTAATAACAATCTTCATGGAGCAAGCCCTCAATTACTTGGTCTTTAAATTATTTTGGCTGACCAGGGCGATTTTTGTCCTCCGCGTAAAAAGCTAGACTTCTGAAATGCACAAACCATCTCTCTCATGCTGAAACCGATGGAACATATTCACCATCAGCTTAGGAGAGCGATCGGAGTGCTTAAATGTGCTTTTTCAAATTAAAGAATTAAAGCAAATGCGTCATTTTCAAAGCAAAGAAAAACTTTATTGTGTACACTAAAATGTTCAGTAACTACTTACTTAAGTGATGATATGTGCTCTATTGCAAATTTATCATACACCCAACAAGAATACTGAAGATGCCCTTGGCAGGGTAGAAAAAGCATACCAATTCGCCAATTGTCTAAATTACTTTACAATGCTATTCTTTGAATGATTACAGAGCAATTACAAAAAATGAACTTGAGCCAAAAAAATTGTATACATATTTTTATTTTATTATTTAAGAAATAATTGGTTAATTCACAACGTCTCTTATCATATCATATTGTCATAATGTCCTAATATTTTACAATGGTTTTTATTGCTTTTCAAGCAAACAATTTCCAAAAATAATACTACTTTCTATGCTATTTTTACTGTGTTATCGTGGCCAACCAGCAGAGACCAATGCCGAATGCCTAAGAGTCGGTTAAGCCGAGTCTTGATATATTAGAACATTATGACAATATGACTGATAAGAGACCTTGTGAATTGACCAAATATAAAAATAAATTTAAATAGTATAAAAGTTACCAATTAAACTAATTTCAACACTATCTTTAATCTGTAATTTTTCAATAATTACAGTGGCTACAATATCAGCTCCCCCCCCCCCCCCAAAAAAAAAAAAACGACCTCATTTGTTATGTATGGTAGTTGTACGGCATTTAAAACATAAGTGTATGTAAAACATTTTATACAACATCTATTTATTTTGTTTACTGTATTTGTACAAATTACAAATAAATTAAATATTATCTTTTGTGCAAAATTTATTTTGTTTCCTGATAACATACTAAAACCCACACACACAAATAAGCATAGTTGTACATAATAAAATACATGCGAATGTTCTTGTGTATGTATAATTATTGTATATATACAAACTTATACATATTTAAATATAATTTATTTAAGAACTTATTTTAATATGATATACAAATACACATTAATATGAGTACGAATGATGTTGTTGTTGTATAATTGTTATTTTTGTTATTGATGTTGTTGTTGTTGTTGTAGCTGTTGTGTGTGATGATGCGTGTCTGCATAAAACTGAATAATTAAATATCCTTGACAACCTGTAATTTTCTTTTTAGAATTGTATGTGAAGTTGTATTGGTAATAGTATAGTACAATTTCGTACGTGTGCACATTCTTTACACTCCTGTGTATGTGTGTACGTCATTAAGAGTCATGAGTTTTAATATAAACTACCAACATGAAATGAGAGCAAAAGAGAAGATGATTCGTATTTCAAACTAGTAAGGGCAAGAGTAAAGAAGATGAGCATATATTTAAATGAAATTACTGCTTGGAGAGTAATTAGCAAAAATTATTGCTAGTACGTGTTTCAAACTTAATGCAACAGCAACAAATACAACAAAATTGATAATATTTTATGGAAATTTATATATTTAAACTAAAGTACGGTCAGGGCATTAGTATGTGTATGAGAAATTGTGAAATTAACAAATATAAAAAACTAAAATCGTATTTCAATTAGTTTCCAGAGAAATGGATTTTGTTTTCAAATATAGTTAATTGTTGGGGAAATTTCTGCACTAAATCAGAGTTTTAGCTATAAATTAGGAATTTTTTAAATAACAATTAGAATTTATATGCAAATGCTTAAGCTTGCTTCAAGGCACTCATCGCAGAACTGTCAATAACTGTCAAATATAACAGATTTTTTATTTCAAAAACTTTTAAAGCTTATTAAAATATTTAAGTAGGTTTTTTTTAGCAACTGCTACAACAGTTTTTGAATTGAAAAATCGGTTATATTTGCGTTAATTGGCATTTTTGCTATGAATGCCTAAGGCATGCTTAAGCATTACAGGGTTAACAACGACTTTACAAATTAGAGTTACTCATTTAAACAATCAAATAAAAAAGTTATATGTAAGTACATAGTTGTTTGAAAAAATTTGATTAATTATTATTGATCATATGTGTGATAGATTTACAAAAAAAAAAAAAAAAATACTTATACAAATTAATGTTTGCTTAGAATTTAACTTTGTTTAAAATATATAAGTTGGGTGTCTAAGTTACAAGGTCTCTTACTTATCATTCTGATTATCGACAACTACAAATAGTATTGATTGATTCAATTGACTAAAATACTTTTCTGCTTAAACGTTGATAAAAATCAGTTGCTGACATTTTAAGCTCTATTTATAAGCTGAAATATCTAAAATGTATATTTTTAAGTGCATTAAAATTATATGAACAGTGTTAGTAAATCTGCAAACAGTACTAGATAATTATAATTTTTGTAAGAATTTTATTATAAACATTCAGTGTTCAATGTGACAAGGAAAATATGTTCCTTGTCATATTCCTTGTACATCAATTGGACATACAAGAAGTTGCATGCAAATTATATATCTTTTTTTTTATTATGAAAACTTATTTAAAATATCTCTATAATTACGGCAGAAATAACAGTTTTTGAGGGTGAAATTATCAAACCTAACCATATTAGTATCAAACACTAATATGGTTAGGTAGGAATTGATATTGAATGCGTAAAAAGTACGACGGTTTGGGTTGCATTTAGCTCAAATGAAACCATTTAAGTATGGTCTCCCTCAACTAGAATAAATTGTTAATAGAAGGCCATACAATCAATATTTCCAGATTAACTAAAACTAGATTCGTGCACCCAGAGAAAAATACAATTTAAAATCAATAAAATTTATATTGAATCATTAAGAAACATTAACGAAAGTCTAGTAATGTTGAAAAATGTTATATCAATATGGAAAAATATTAACTTGAAGTTGAAAATGATTGATTTATCGTATTTTAATATGGTATTTCTATTACAATGAACATTATTGAGTTGATATGGCTCGTTCTTGTTTTTAAGTTGCAGTTTTTCCCTAAGTGTGCAACACGTATTATCTGTTAGGAAGTCGCCAGCACGTTTTCCAGATCTTTATGCTAAAAATTAAACTTTTGAATAATTGGCGAGATATAATACTCAATAGTAGTATTGAATGAATACTGTTTGTATTTTTAGACGTACAGATCAAAATATAAGTGACTTATAATTTAGACACTCACCTTATTTTAACTTTGATAAAAAAGTCTATAGATCTCTAATTATGATAAGCGTTTTATATAGATTTTTTTTAACTATGAATAAACACCAATGTTAAAATATAAATTTTAACAATATTAATGCTCTACATCAAGTATTTCTTATTAAATTCAATTAACGCGTTATACTGATTTTCAAAAAAACTATATTGAAGATATACATTTTTTAAATTTTGTATCATGTTTTGTCTCAAAAAACCAAAAATTCCGCCTGTAACTAAATGATATTCAACATTAGTTATTGTTCATATAAATGCTGATATGTTTCTATTTTAATTAAAAAATCATATAGTTTGTAGCTAAAAATATATTGAAATAGTACTAAATGAATATTAATCATACGTATCGTAGCACATACTATAAAATTCAAGATATTTAGGATTTTTTCTAGTTTTTATAAAATTTTTCTTTAATAGAAGCATTTGCTTACCTGCGGTAGGAAAGCATTCCGGTTAGCTCAGTACTCGGACTATTTGGTACGTAAAGTTAAAGCCAATGAAGGTTTAAAAGCATACAAGGCTCAAAAAGTTCCTGACAGGAACTCTCCTAAAAATTTTGAGGCCAAAGACAGAGCACGGAAATTGAAGTCAAAATTTTTACAAAAAGTATACCTGCTGCATAATGGATGACGAAATGTACATATGGAAAATTTTTCGCAGCTTCTGGTTCAATTTTTTATGTTCGAGGGAATGTTGAAGGAAAGTTTAGGACCCAAAAGCAGACAAAATTTCCTAAAAAAGTTCTTGGTATGGCAAGGAATATGCAGTTGCGGCAAAAAAGCCAAACATTTGTTACAAAGGGCTCTATAAATACCGAAATTTACATCAAGGAATGTTAACAAAACAGGATGTTTCCATTCATAAGACTTCTTAATGTGTCCACTTATTTTTGGCCTAATTTGGCATCTGTCACTATGGTAAGAAAGGTCTTGAGTGGTACAAGAACAATAATGTGGTATTTGTACTAAGAGAGGCAATTCCTAAAAACTGCCTGGAGCTGAGTCCAGTGGAGAGATATTGGGCTCTTGTTAATAGAGAATTGAAGAGCACAAAAAAGGTGTCCAAAAGTGTGGTAGATTTTAAATGAAGATGGACTACCTGTTCGAACAAAGTGACAGAAAGCTCAATAAAAACTTTAATGGAAGGGTTTCCGGAAAAGGTTCATAAATTCATCACTATTGATTAGAACTATAAATATTATATTTTTTGTAAACTGTAATAATTTGTTAAGAATTTTTCGATCTCAGTCCTTATTGTGTTTCAAATGTCGATTTTGAAGATATAATTTTTAAAATTTTAGTTATTGTTCATAAAAATGCTGATGTGTTACTATTTTAATTAAAAAATAATATAGTTTGAAGCTAAAAATATATTAAGGTTATTTTAGAATAGTACTAAATAAATATTAATCATACGCATTGTAGCACATGCTATAAAATTCAAGATATTTCGGATTTTCTCTAATTTTTATTAACTTTTTCTTAATATTATAAAAAGTATTAAACGTTTACTGTAAAAAAATAGGCAAACACAGAGCAAATAGAAAAACGACCTAGCGTGGTTTATAGGTCTTGCTGAGTATATTAAAAATTGTGTCAAACATTTTTAGAAATTATTCTAAAAGAAACGTTTTCAGTGATTTCCGTCAACTAATCGACCTGTAACTCAGTCACTTTTTGTCCGACTTTAATTTGTTTAATGGTTGTGGAAAGAAAACTGATTACGCTTTAAAATGACGTGCATTTTTTGATACATTTGTAAGTCATAAGTATTGTTTTTGCTAAGAATATCTAAAAAAAAAAATAAAAAAATTTATCAAGTTTTTTTATTTAAGTCGCTTTTCATTGCTTATTTTGATATGAAAGCTTATACAAATTTATACTACTGTATAAAGAAAATTTAGTTCTAAATAAAACCTGGTTTTAATATTTCAATGCGGCTGAAAATTGTTAAAGTTATACAACTTTTCATTAACACCTTTTTTAATAAATATTTTTTCCCCAAGAGCACATAAAAAAAAACAAAAAAAACTGTACAAAAACAAGTAAGAGAGCTATATTCGGCTGTGCCGAATCTTATACAAACTTTACCAAATTATACATTAAAATAAAAATTTTAAATAAAATTGTTTTCAAAAAAAATTTTATTTTCAAATTATTTTTCAAAATTTAAATTTTTTTTTTTAAAAAAAAATTGTTTTAAATTTTTTTTTCGAAATAGTTTTTTTTAGTTTTTTCCAATTTTTTTTAACTTTTTTCTAATTTTTTTTTTAATTTATTAGTGAAACAAATTATAAAAAAATAGGTATCCATATTGTCTATATTAATGACTGAGTAATCCAAATGTAGATAAAAAATAGGGCAAAAATCGAGGTTGTCCCGGTTTTTTTCTAACTTTTTTCGAAAAAGTTTAATAAATTTTGCAAATATAATCCGATTTTAACAAGCAATGTATCTTTTTTTGTCTATATAAAATTGGCTGTCCATAAAAAATAGGTCTTCATAGAATAAAATTCAAGTAACTATTGTTGAATTTAAAAATTAAGAAAAATCTAAAAAATAATGCGAACCTCTTTATAAAAATTAAACAAGTTTTTTTGAATATACATTTTATGCTTACGTTATATCAAATATTTCTTTGCATATCCATAATTGTTTAAAATTTTTAAATCGGTCTAAAAAAGTGCGAGTTAGAGGTATTAAAGTACTAAGATCTACCCTATAACAGGTTTTTCCAAATAACTAAACATTTTGAGGCTGTTTCAAAATCTTTGAAAACGGTTTTAGTATGTCCTCACCTAGGGCTACAACTCCCATTAGGTCGCTTTTCAAGTTCTGACAAAAATTGTTATTTTGTAGCAAAGTGTATTTAAGTAACTTTTTTAATAAATTCTGTAAACCTTTATTTAAAAATAACTTTATGACATAAAAAACATGCATCTTTTATACATGGAATAACGCTTTATATATTTATGTATTAAGAATTCCAAAATGTTAATGTATGCCGATACTTCAAGCTGATTCGGATAACTTTAGACAATGGTGTAATAAGAATTAAATGGATCTGAATTTGAAAAAGTGTAAACAAATGACATTCTACAGACCCAGTCAAATTCTCTGTAGATACTCGATCAATGAACATCAGCTTGATAAATTTGAGGTATTCCTTGATCTTGTTGTATTACTTGATAATAAATTATGTTTTAATTCTTACATTTCACAAACAATTAATAAAACCAAAGCGGTATTATGTTTCGTCAATTGCTGGGGAAAAGAATTTGATGATTCTTATGTCACAAAGCAATTGTTTATGTCACTTGTGAGACCAATTATAGAAAATTCATGTGTTGTCTGGGATCCGCAATATGAAATCTATGTAAGTAAAATTGAATCCGTCCAAAAACAATTTATTTTATATAGCCTTCGCTCATCTCATTCATGATTAATTTACTGAATGAAACAACTAATTCGGAATTCGGAATAGTTCCAAATCATCCAACAAGAAATTATATTCCACTTAAAATCCAATAGTTCCGTTCAAATTATGCAAACTTTGATCCGATGCGTAGAGTTTGTACTCAATTCAACAATTCATATAATCTTATTGACTTTTCAAGGAGTATTCATTTATTAAACTTCGTATTTTTTAGATTATACTATAGTAAATAGATTTTAATTAAGATTTAGGAATAATGCTAGCCTGTAGAAAATTGTAATTTCATTGGCGAATTAAATAAATAAATGTCTAGCTATTCCAAACTCATGTTAAAATTTTGGTTTTTCAGATGAAATTTTAAGGAAAAAAATTGTTTTCATAGTTTTTCTAAGGATAGTAATTATATACATATAATTACTGAATACTATAAAAATTTGATTATATTTACCGTTTAAATTAAATATTATTGCTCTACAAACTTATTAAGGTTTGTATTAAAATAGTACTAAATAAATATTAATCATACGCACCGAAACCTCATAATATAAAATTCAAAAAATTTTGCATTTTCTTTAATTTATATAAAATTTTGTAGAACTTTTTTTCAATATACTAAACTTAATAACAAGTATTAAATTATAAGTTTTTTTTTGTATATACACGATAGAACAAAATATGCTGGCTGATCTAAATTTTTAAAAATTAATTACTGTTTTCAGTTGAAGAAAATCAAAAATCAAACACAAATATATTAAAATATTGAAGAGTACGTCTACTGCATTATTAGCATTCTTATCCCAGTATTCAGATCATTATGATAATGACAAAATTGTAATAATGCTGAAAAATGCGAGCTTTTTCTGCTGATGAAAGTTGTTATTAAAAAAGGTTTTTTATAACTATTGTTTTATTTGAGTGTCACAAGAATCATTTAATCAAGTAACTTTTTAAAACTCATCAACAGAGTTAACAAAAGCTCTTCTAATAGCAAAATTGGTTGTTAAAAGTAATTTATTTTTCTCCTTAACAGATAACTTAAAATCCACAAAAACGTCAATTAAATGTGGCAAAATTCTGAAAAGAAATTAAAATTTAAGTAAATCATAAAATGAATTTATTATAAAGTTTTTAAGTTCTTTTGTTTTATAAAGAAAAGCCAGACAAATAAATTAAAAGAAATGTCCGTAATTTAAAAACCAAAAGAAAAAAAGAAAAAAAAAAAAACAAACATGATACAATTTTGATTTGTTTGTCTGGTTGTTGTATTTGTACACTGTTTTTATTTTTATTGATCAAAAGAAAATCACAAAATAAATATACTTTATTGAAAAGTTGTCAAGTAAAACAAAAAATAAAAAAGCAACAGAAAGTTAAATAAATTCAATGGTAAATAAAGAACAATAACAAAAGCAACAACTTAGGCAGTAACAACAAGAGTACGGGGGCTGTAACGGCAGCAACAACAAACAAACAACTTGATGGCAATTTAAAAGGCAAACAAACGTAAAAGGGATATTAAACCAATACCAATACATTTTATGAAAAAACACACAAACAAAGAAAGAAACTACACACACAGAAACAAACAATACATAAACGATGGCAAGGCAAGCAAGAACCAAGACATAAAAACAAAGACAGAAGCAGCAACAAATGCTAAAGCGGCTTTAAATACAGACAAAGAAAAACTAAAGCATACAATGTGAAAAAAAATATTAGAAGATGAGGTGGTGCATAAATAAAAGGACACAAACTTGTGGCGATGACAAGAAAACTTAACCACAATCAAGAGAAGAAGAAAATGATGAATTATACAAGAAGGAAGGGTGAACTATACTATAGGATATATGTAGTTAGGCTTCAAAGATATGATAAATGGTATTTACTTTTTCTATATTATTCAATTTATTTAGACAGTTTAGGGCAATATTCATCGATTTTAAAAAATGGTTAACTGTTTATTTATTTGAAGAAAATTTTGGTGAATTTGCATTGTACTTATGACGATGACGATAGACTTCCAAAAAGTTATATATTCCAATTAAGTAATTTAACTAAATTCATTTAGTTCTATTTATACATTTTAAAATTTCAGTTTTGGATAGAAAACACAGCGGACCAAACATTTTGGTTGTTGATGAATCTTCATTACTATTATAAACTAGTTTTTTCCAGTCAGCTCGCGTTTTCGAAATATCTTTGTTTTAATTTCCACAAAAAATAGCCTACTTTTTGGCGATTTTGACATACTTTGAATATGAAATTTTTTTACCCTTCACCATGAGTGGCAAGGGTCATTCCGTTTGTAATTTCTACATTTTTCATTTGCACCCTACAAAGTATATGTATTCGTTATCGTTATAGATAGCGAAGTCGATATAGCCATGTCCGACTGTCCATCTGTCCGTCTACTTATATGTTTAAATAAACTTTCCGTAGCCCCCAAATAATTTACATACATAATTCATAATTAATATATAGGGAATTCTTCCGGCTCGGTTGCAATTTAAAATCGAGAAAATCGGCCCACAAATAGCTGGGATTTAAGGAAAAACCTCGATTACTATGTCATAAATATAGACAAAGTGGACATCTAATAATGGATATTTCAAAGTCCATTGCAACAATAACGCTATAGTTATATTAAGTTGGACCTACAATTGGTCAAAAGCGGGAAAAATATTATTTAAGCCGAATTTAAAAAAAATAAAAAAAATTTTTTTTTGTTATAAATTTTTTCCACTAATAAATTAAAGAAAAAATTCTCTTTTAATATTAAAGAAAAATATTTAAAAAAAAAGTAAAAAAAATTTCAATAAATTTCAAAAAAAAAAAAATTGTTTAACAAAATTAAAAAAAAAAAAAAAAAATTAGGCTAGTGGATGTTTTGGAATATTTATCTGATCTTTCAAGAATGCCTCAAGAAAAAATGTTTTATTCAAGCAGGTGTCAAACATTCAAATTACAAAAATTTGCATAACTTTTTTATACGAAAAACATAAGAAACATATTAGCGGAGTTCAATGTTTGATTCATATGGTCTTGCGAAAGTGCAAATGCTATTGTAGTTTTTATTTGCAATATAACAACAAAATACACAGAATTGCAATTGTGACGTCACTGCTTTTGCTCAATACTACGTGCATTGCGTTTGCATCACTGACAAATAAAATACTGGAAAGTGAAAAACCCAACAAAGAGTGTTCGCCAGATGAAATTGAAATTGTTCTGGATTATTAAGTGGCATTTTACAACAATTTCACAAAATAATCAAACACTTTTTATAAACTTACTCGACCAATAATTCTGTATATCAGCTGTTGCCTAATTCGCATCTAACATTGCAAAGTTGCTTAAAATACTGCTCACTATCAGCGGCAAAATTATTGCAAAAATAAACAGTTGCAACCTAAAACGCATCAAACACTGAATACCGCTATTGTAAAACTTTGAGTAATTTTGATATAAATTAGTTTATTGATATTTTGAAAAAAATTTTGAACCCATTTACCAAAGCTCATATTTATAAGGATGAAACTGAAAAAAGTTATGTTTTAACATCCTTGTGATATCTCCAATATATCCTGCAACTTATATCAACAAATATCATGTCAAATAAAAGAAAGTTATAGTCTCCATTCATGTAATATTCAACCAATAAGAAAATAAAATATGAAAAACAAGAGCTGTCCAAAAAAAAAAAAAAAAACTAAAGATAGTTTTGAATGTGAACTGTCCCATATATCCCATATTTTATCAATTATATTTTTCGCTGCACCAAACCAAAATGTAAATTTTGTTCCTCAGTGTAATTTTTATTTTATGTTTTTCATTTAAATTGAACAAATATTATTAAAAACTAAAAACTTATTAAGGGTTTATTAAAATAGTACTAAATAAATATTAATCATACGCCTCATAACCTACAATTTATATTGGATATTCTGTAATTTTCGTAAACTTGAGTTTTATAATATTAAAAATAATAAACCTTTACTGTATGCAGACATACATACTTACTACTTATAATGTGCAGAAAATTCAAATTCAATATTTTATATATTTTTTTTAGTAAAAACCTAAATTTTCTGGGCAGAAACTGCGTCTGTTGAAAATTCAAAGTTCAATAACAGTGTTAGGAAGAACATAAACAGAAAGCAATAAGCTTTTCAACTTTATATATTAATTAGATGGACGATGAACTTTTACTCACTGCAGCCTTGTTTAGTTCATAGGCAACAGTTTTGTATATACTTAATTGATAGTTACTTTTCCAGAACAGCACCAACCAGAATTAAATATAAATAAAAGGATTATAAATGCACTGAGTATATTGTTATCCTAGTCTACACTTTATTTACAACAATGAAATAAAATGAATAACATAATAATATAAACCATTTTTAATATTCTTTTTATTCTAATCGTAGCTCTAGACACAATTAACTCATAGTTTTACACTTAAAATATAGTGGAGTGTTTAAATTCTAAGAATTCTAAGGAGTGAAATTCTATGGAATGTAAAACACAATTTAATGATATTGGCCTAAGGACAGTACTAAAATAAAGAAGTCTATAAGAGAATCAAATAATCATTAAATATTTAAAACCATAAAGAACATACGGTAATTTTATATAAATTTAAAAGAATCTAAAAAAAATAACTGAAATATATCTAAGATGATAACACAGTGATACAAAAGTGTAAGAAAAATAATACGCAGGGGTTCTCATGTAGCAATTCCGTTTTGTTGTAGTCAATGGATTACCGAAATACTTGCAGTTCTTTCCGTTGACTTATGTTTGATAGATATAAGTTTCAGCTTATAAACAGAAAGGGTTCCGTAAAGGTCTCTTGGAAAATTACAGAGTTACGGTAACTTAAAGTTTGGATGTTCCAAAAGAATAGAGCAAAATACTGACAGCTATGTTTTGAAAAAAAATAAAGAAAAAAAATCATAATAAAAAGTTGTATAACTCTTTCACTTCTTAATTGATTTTTATTTACTTACGTGTTTTGGAAAGTACATTCGGTATTCTTCTTCACTAAAAAAAGTGAAAAAAATTTTACTGCCTCACGATCAAGTTTGAGTTTGAAGAAAATGAAAACTTGTGTAAACAAATGTAGCTCAGTAATTTTCTAAGCGATTTTCCAAACTTCTGTTGAAAGGTGAAACATAAAT
Source organism: Calliphora vomitoria (assembly GCA_942486065.2). Lineage (NCBI taxonomy): Eukaryota > Metazoa > Arthropoda > Insecta > Diptera > Calliphoridae > Calliphora > Calliphora vomitoria. The sequence continues at coordinate 40,829,116 of OW818029.2, forward strand.
CTTTTAAATACAAGAAACAATCTCAAAACAACTTATTTATGATCTATTGAATTTGTAACTTTAAAAATATAGTTATTTCGCTACCAGTTACTACGAAGCTAACGAAAACATCTATAGGTATGTCTGAACTATATGGACACCAATAAAACAGAATTGCTAATGTATATTTATACACTACACCACCATAGTGGGTAGGGTATAATGCGTTTGTAGTGATGTTTGTTACGTGCAAAAACATTAGTCTAACACCCACGTATACCGATTGACTCAGAATCACTTTCTAAGTCGAATAAACGATGTACGTCTGACTGGCTGGCTGTCAATGTGCTCAAATTACAGTTCGCAATTCTAAAGATATTTCTATAAAATTTGGCACATTCAACTTTTTCGGCCCAATGGCAAAGCCTATAGAAACTGGCTGAAATCGGTCCATAATTTCACCTAGCCCCCATATAAATGTTCTCTGTTGTAGATTGTTAGTATTTTCTAAATCTAATTTACTTGTTAAATAAATTTGTTTTTTAACATACATAGTTGTTTTGAATTTTATATTGAAAAAAAAAAATGAAAAAATTGGAGAGAAAAAAATAGAATAAAAAATTGTGTCGAAAGAAAAAGTTTGTTTTAAAATATTGAAAAAATTTTGTTTGTTTTTAAATAAATAAGAAAAAATTGTTGCAATAAATTAAGGGTTGTAAATGATCTAAAACATCCTTAACGCAATTCGTGATAATCTTGCAAAACTGTGTTTGTTTCTATATAAAAACAAATAAAACTATTCAAACATAAAAAGAATATAGTAACATCAAATCATGATATAACAAAATTACAAGATTTTTCATAAGAAAACATTAACTTGTTTAAAAGAAGTTTTTATCAAAAGACATACAAACAAATGAAAACATGCAAATCAATATAAAATTTTCACAATTTGAAAATATAAAAAAAATGATTATTTTCATATGAAATAAACTAAACAAAAACTATAAAAAAAAACAAACTTTGAAATTTTGAATTTTGAATAATAAATGTGAAGTATATTCTTATTGAAAAAAAAAGAAAAAAACTATCAATGACCATTAAGATGTCCCAAGGAGTGTTTTAAACTCAGAAGCCGTTGGATTATTTGTTTAATCAAATTTTGTTAATTTTACTGTATTAATTTAAAATAATTTATTTGATTTAAACAAAAATATTGTATTTATATGTAAGTAGTGTAGCTGATATGTACATATCAACGATGGACCCAAATATTATGTAAGTTTTTTTTTACTAAATAACTGTGTTTATAAATTTTAACTTGGTTTATGATTTTAACTAATTAATTTTTGATTTTAATGAATTTAAATTTTAAACAAATAATTTTGCATTAAATCTAATTTAATTTTGAAATATTAATGAATTCAATAAAAATGTTATTTTGTGTTTAAGTTGTTTAAAATGAAGAACTAAGTTTCAATTATTTTGAGTTGTGAGATTCATAGGGATAAATGGGTTAATTTGCAGTATGATAGTTTGCTAAGGGGTTATATTTAAAACTTGGTCGAAATATAACCATGGTGATAGTTAATTATCAGAGGGGTGGGTGTTGACCCAGGGAATATGAGATCTGTTTCCCAAAACAACTTGTTCTAATTATGATGATTAATTGTATCTCATTGGTTGAACCCTTAATAATTAAATATAAAAAAAAAAATAAATAAACTCATAAAGCTAGCCAAACCAGTGACGTTACAAATGGCGCCCAACGTGGGGCACATGAATTTTCAGTTTAACGTAAATGTAACTTAATTGTCAGTATTGATTTTAATCGTATATTTTGTTTATGAAAATTCAGATGTATAGTCCAATCAAATGTAGCCCATGACATGTGATTCGTATCTTGGTAGTATGATTTGATTGCACTATCAATATCAATGTTTTGTTGTTAGATTAGCAATGAAATGTTATGATAGATTGGAATATTAGATTCAAAGTTGAATATTTGTTTGAGAAAATGAGAATACTGCAAATCCATTTTGAACTTTTGGATTTCACAACTCGAAATTTGTTTTGATTGATTGTTGATAATTTTTTTGGTGAAGTTTGTTTTTTTTTACAATTATAATTTGTTTTCTTTATTATGTCATTTTGTAACTTAAATATTTGATTTGTTTGATTATTTGTTTTGTTTTAAAGAATTATACATAAATATTCAAGTTTTTAATTATTTTTTTTTTACATTAATATTAAATATTATTAGCTATGAGTACTAATAGACCACATACACGCAGTTTTGCAAGATCTTTGGAGAATATGGGTAATAATAATATGAGTACTGAACGTCGTTCTGCTCAGATTATTAGTGATTCAGAGCTTAACTCAACGGTTCGACATTTTGATGAGCAATTACTGAATGATGATAGAGAGGATGTTCAATTAAGAGTTAGATCTGACTTGACTCATGGAGAAATTAGTGATTTGATTTCAGAGGCAGTTCAGAACCAGGTTTTGGGTTTGATTTCTACTTTAGAACAAAATCTGTCTGTTAAGATTAATGAAACTATTTCTCAGTTGATCAATCGTTCTACTATAGAAGGAAATGTACCTCAGGGAGATAATTGTCGACGTGTTGCTGTTGATGATGATTCTCAAGTTTTCGATAATAGGCGTGCAGGTAACTTTTATAAACCCTTGGAAATGCATAGGTGGAATATATTTTTTTCGGGTGATGATAAAACGTTAAGAGTTGATGACTTTGTTCGTAGAGTTGAACATATTTCATCTACTCAAGGATATTCTTTACAGGAGGTTGCTAAAAATTTATATATTCTGTTGAAGGGACAAGCAGCTAATTGGTATTTCCATTGGGTTCAACGAAACGAAGATATATCTTGGGATATTCTAAAATCGGCTTTACAACTGCAATTTAGATCAGGCGAAACTGATTATGATTTAGAGCATCGTATGATGAATCGCTTGCAGAAGCATAACGAGACGTTTGATCAGTTTTATAATGTAATATTAGACCTAAATTCAATGATGTCACGACCCAGATCAGACAGGGATATTATTGAAATAATGAAACGTAATATTTCAAGTAAAATGTTGATTTTTATACATAATTCAGCATCAAAAACATTACCTGAATTTCTAATAGAATGACGTCGTGCTGAGAAAAATGTTACCAGATTTGAAGCTGGTAATGCCAAATCCGTATTTAAACCTAAAATTAATGAAGTTGAAATTACAGAAGAAGTTATATCTGAAAATAATAATAATTTTGTGGATGCATTAAATCACGGAAAAACAAAGAACATTTCAGATATTACTTGCTTCGATTGCAAGGAAAAGGGCCACTTTGCTTTTGACTGCACACGAAAATCCGGCAGAATTTTTTGCTACCGTTGTGGCAAGGATAATTATGTAATTTCAAATTGTCCCTTTTGTGCTGAGGGAAACGTAAGAAAGAACAGGAAGTCCGGGGACCCTGTTCAGTAATGGAACCCCCGGAAACTAATTTGATGAATTTCCCACAGAATTTTGAGGATATATTTTATAACAAATGGATGACATATAATGAAATTAGGAGAAATATTTTTAAGGACATACTTAATTCAGAATTAAAACCCATTTCGAACAAAATTTTAAAAACAAGACAAAGACACCGAGAATTAAAAGAAGAACATAAAACTATTGAGAGTACAATTTTGAAGGATGATAAAGGAGATATTAGGCCTTATGCGAAGGTTGAGTTATTTGGGGAAATGGTAACTGGTCTACTGGATGGTGGAGCAACGATTTCCGTTTTAGGTTTAGGATCTGAAGAATTTTTAAGGAAACATGATATTCAAATGTGTACTTTTAATTCAAAAGTAAAAACTGCAAATGGATCTACTATGCCGATTATAGGTAAGATCATGACAACTATAAAGTTTAAGGGAAAATCTGAACCTATAACAATATATATTGCACCTGGACTAACACAAAGACTCTATTTAGGATTTAATTTTTGGAGGCTATTTGATTTGGATTCATCTTTGAAATTTGATGTTCAGGAAATTGTTAGGGAAATTGACTCAAACGCACATATTTTAACGGATTTACAAACTAATGAACTTCTTGAAGTAATTAAAATGTTTCCTTCATCGGATACTTTAGGTTTAGGAAAAACTACATTATTGGAACACGTAATTGACACTGGAGATTCAAAACCAATTAAAAGAAGACACTACCCAATATCACCAGCAAAACAAAATTTAATTTACTTGGAATTAGATCGTATGATTAGTTTAGGTGTTATTGAAGAAAGTTATAGTTCATGGTCATCTCCAGTTACTGCTGTTATCAAACCAAACAAAACACGCATATGTTTAGATAGTCGGGAATTAAATAAAGTTACTGTAAAGGATGCATATCCGATTCCCAACATAGAAGGATTATTGATGCGTCTTGCGGACACAGTTTTTATTAGTGCCATCGATCTAAAGGATGCCTTCTGGCAAATTCCTTTGGAGAAAACAAGCCAAGAAAAGACCGCTTTTACTGTTGCAGGAAGGCCTTTGTACCATTTTAAGGTAATGCCTTTCGGGCTTTGTAATGCCCCCCAAACAATGATGAGATTGATGGACAAAATCATTCCATCAGAATTGAGAGAACGAGTTTTCGTATATTTAGACGACTTGTTGGTATTTTCAAAGAATTTTGAGGAGCATATGGTACTATTGAAAAAGGTTGCCGAATGTCTATCTAAAAGTGGTCTAACCATAAATGTCGCAAAATCAAAGTTTTGTATGAAGGAAGTAAACTATTTAGGTTTCATTGTTGGTGGTGGTATAATAAGAACATCTGAGGAAAAGGTAGAGGCAATTCGAAATTTTAAAATACCTCGAAGCATCCGAGAAGTTCGTCAATTTTTAGGAGTTGCAAATTATTATCGAAAATTTGTACCAAATTTCTCCACATTAGCTACTCCAATTTCTGATTTAATAAAAAAGGGAAAAAAATTTGAGATGACTGATGAAGCATTAGACGCTATTTCAAAATTGAAACAAGCTTTATCATCTGCTCCCGTTTTAATCCATCCTGATTATACAAAACCATTTTTAGTTCAATGTGATGCATCTTCTACTGGGATTGGTGCCGTGTTATGTCAGGTTGATTCACAGGGTATGGAAAGGTCAATATATTTTTATTCGAAAAAATTAAATAAGGCACAGAAAAATTACACGGTTACTGAACTGGAATGCCTGGCTGCTGTTTCTGCTGTAAAAAAATTTAGGCCTTATTTAGAAATGCAACCGTTTAAGGTCATCACGGATCATGCCAGCTTAAAATGGCTCATGAATCAGAAAGATCTGTCTGGTCGCCTTGCTCGTTGGAGTTTGGCATTAACAGCATACGATTTTGAAATTGAACACAGAAAGGGTTCTGAGAACATTGTTCCAGATGCATTATCACGATCATTAGTAGATGACGAAATTGCGGAAATTTCACAATGTATCATTGATGTAGATCTTGAGAGCAGTGAATTCGATAGTGAGGACTACAAAATTTTAAGACAAAATTGTCAAGATAATTTGGACTCTTTACCCGACATGAAAGTTTCAGATAAATTCGTTTTTAAAAGAACAGCATTTTCTAAGGGCAATACAATGAGTGATATTTTAGTTTGGAAACTTTGGATTCCTAGCGGCCTAACGGAATCATTGATTGCATCAGCACATAATCCTCCTCAGTCTTCACATAGTGGAATTTCAAGGACTCTATTTCGACTTCGTGAAAAATATTATTGGCCAAATATGGCAATTCAGGTTAGAGATTATATTGGAAAATGTGTAACGTGTAAAATGATGAAAGCCCCAAATTTTGTTACCAGGCCACCAATGGGTGAACAAACAGTTACTGAAAAGCCATTTCAAAAACTGTTTATAGATTTACTTGGGCCATATCCACGCTCCAAATCTGGAAATACGCACATTTTAGTAATTTTGGATCATTTTAGTAAATTTTGTTTTGTACATCCTTTAAAAAGGGCGGACGCAAATAGTGTGGTTCAATTTCTACAGTGCAATGTATTTAGTGTATTTGGTGTACCAGAAATGATACATAGTGATAACGGTAAACAATTTATTTCTAAACAATTTTCGGAAATGTGTAAAAATTATGAAATTAGACAAATATTTACAGGATCGTACGCGCCTCAAAGTAATGCCTCTGAACGTGTTAATAGGTCGATTCTGGCAGCAATTCGATCCTATGTTGATACCGATCAGACTACTTGGGATGAGAATCTATATTCAATTAATCAAGCTTTACGTAGTACTGTACATTCATCAATTAATGTCTCCCCTTATTTCGCACTATTTGGTCGAAATATGATAGTACACGGTTCGGCATACAAAATTTTACGACAACTAGATAATATGAATGATGGGGAAATAGAGATTGTTAGTAAGCCTGATCAAATGAAACTTGTTGATGAAGCGATATCCAAAAATTTAGATAAGGCATATAAGAGAAGTGAACGTGTGTATAATAGGAGAGGATTTAGAAATGTAAGATATGTACCTGGTCAGGAAGTATTAAGAAGGAATTTTCAACAAAGTGATTTCGCCAAACAGTTCAATGCCAAATTAGCACCGAAATATGTGAAGGCTAGAGTAGAATCAGTATTAGGAAATTGCCTATATCGTTTAACGGATTTAAATGGTAAATTTGTTGGAATATTTCATGGCAAGGACATAAGACAGTGAGATTATAATATTTATTGTTAGGTTATTCTCTTTATTGGCCCGGCTGGTAATAAGAGCGTGGGTCGAGCCACACGTTGGAACACATTATTTGATTCCCAGATTCCCAAAACATTTTTTTTGTGATTTAAAATGTTTTGGTTTGTTGTAGATTGTTAGTATTTTCTAAATCTAATTTACTTGTTAAATAAATTTGTTTTTGAACATACATAGTTGTTTTGAATTTTATATTGAAAAAAAAAATGAAAAAATTGGAGAGAAAAAAATAGAATAAAAAATTGTGTCGAAAGAAAAAGTTTGTTTTAAAATATTGAAAAAATTTTGTTTGTTTTTAAATAAATAAGAAAAAATTGTTGCAATAAATTAAGGGTTGTAAATGATCTAAAACATCCTTAACGCAATTCGTGATAATCTTGCAAAACTGTGTTTGTTTCTATATAAAAACAAATAAAACTATTCAAACATAAAAAGAATATAGTAACATCAAATCATGATATAACAAAATTACAAGATTTTTCATAAGAAAACATTAACTTGTTTAAAAGAAGTTTTTATCAAAAGACATACAAACAAATGAAAACATGCAAATCAATATAAAATTTTCACAATTTGAAAATATAAAAAAAATGATTATTTTCATATGAAATAAACTAAACAAAAACTATAAAAAAAAAACAAACTTTGAAATTTTGAATTTTGAATAATAAATGTGAAGTATATTCTTATTGAAAAAAAAAGAAAAAAACTATCAATGACCATTAAGATGTCCCAAGGAGTGTTTTAAACTCAGAAGCCGTTGGATTATTTGTTTAATCAAATTTTGTTAATTTTACTGTATTAATTTAAAATAATTTATTTGATTTAAACAAAAATATTGTATTTATATGTAAGTAGTGTAGCTGATATGTACATATCAACGATGGACCCAAATATTATGTAAGTTTTTTTTTACTAAATAACTGTGTTTATAAATTTTAACTTGGTTTATGATTTTAACTAATTAATTTTTGATTTTAATGAATTTAAATTTTAAACAAATAATTTTGCATTAAATCTAATTTAATTTTGAAATATTAATGAATTCAATAAAAATGTTATTTTGTGTTTAAGTTGTTTAAAATGAAGAACTAAGTTTCAATTATTTTGAGTTGTGAGATTCATAGGGATAAATGGGTTAATTTGCAGTATGATAGTTTGCTAAGGGGTTATATTTAAAACTTGGTCGAAATATAACCATGGTGATAGTTAATTATCATAGGGGTGGGTGTTGACCCAGGGAATATGAGATCTGTTTCCCAAAACAACTTGTTCTAATTATGATGATTAATTGTATCTCATTGGTTGAACCCTTAATAATTAAATATAAAAAAAAAAATAAATAAACTCATAAAGCTAGCCAAACCAGTGACGTTACATCTCCCTAAATTGAACTTTATAGGTCATTAATGCTTAAATTATATACTTAGTAATCTACACAAATTACTGAATTCATGTCACCTAATTTTATGATGATTGATTCATAATTAGTCATAGCTTCCATATAAGGCCTACATCCGAAAATCACTTTAACGATCATATAGACGTAAACCACACGACCGAATTTCATGGCGATCGGTCCATAATTAGTCATAGCTCCCATATAAATCCCTCTTCTGAAAATCATTCACGAAAATAAATTATTGATTTTAAAAGTCAAGTATTGTGTAATTAATACAAATCTGTGCCAATAATGCACAAATAAAGTGTTTTCTTTAACATTCTCACTTTGTAACGTGATTTTGTCGTCGGCTGAGGCAACTTAGTCGTGTCCAGGGCTTACTTACGGGTCCACAAACCTTAAGTAACAAGACGATTATTATGTACCTTTTAGGGTTTAATCAAAAATATAACTTTATTGAAAACTTTCTTGTTTATACATACATCAATTTATTAAATAAGTTACGATGGAATAGGTACGTTGATTCAGTCGGGTTAATGACGGCTACTGTTGGGATTCGGTTTAAGTTCAGGATCGGGCTGTGTAATCGGGATCGCTGTTAGTAGTTCGGGTTTAGATTCAGGATCGGCTTAACGCAGGTTCGGGTTCAGCAATCGGGAACAGTGCTAACAGCTTCGGCGTTCTGAATTCGGGTTTACATCAGGTTCGGCGTTCTGCATTAGGGTTTATATCAGGATCGGCTTAACGCAGGTTCGAGTTGAACAATCGGGATCAGTGCTAACAGGTTTGGGTTTATATCAGGTTCGGCGTTCTGAATTCGGATTTATATCAGGTTCAGCGTTCTGCATTCGGATTTATATCAGGATCGGCTTAACGCAGGTTCGGGTGGAACAATCGGGATCAGTGCTAACAGGTTCGGGTTTATATCTGGTACGGCGTTCTGCATTCGGGTTTATATCAGAATCGGCTTAACGCAGGTTCCGCGTTCTGCATTCAGGTTCGGGTGCTTTGATCGGGATGGTTTTTAGAATACTACAATGTATTATTCTTAGTATCTATATTCTAAATAATACAATGATTGCTTATGCTACTAGAACAGACAGCCGAAGCCACTTTGAGAACAGATAACCGAAGTCACTGTGAGAACGGGCAGTCGAAACCACTGTGAGAACTGACAACCGAAGTCACTGTGTAGAGAATTTATTCAATACTTAACCAAAGGTCTCGTATTGCTCAAAAATATGCAACAGGTTTTACTTTCGTAAAGTCTGTCGGCTCTTCAATTATAATACAATTTCCGAGACCTGTATAGCGCATTCGTGTCTTGTGTGAACCGCCGACTGTAACTCAAACTTGCTTACTTATAGTTATTTTCATCTAACATCCTTCAATGTTCTGTTGTGAGAGCAACATGAACAATATAATGTACAGTGGCATGTTCATGCAGAACAAACTAACAAATAAGTATAAAAGTAACTTAAAAAGTAAATAAGGTCACGAAATTGGTAATTTAGTTACTACTTCATTCTTACAACTTACTCCATTCATTTTGTAATCAGTAATTTACATGTTTAACATCTTTATTACTAAAGGCCCTATTGGGCCTTAAATTCCAAAAATCGGATTAAGTATTCACTACTAAAGTCTTGAAGAACTCCTTCCGTGGTTTATTTAAAAATAGTTTCATTTTAGATCCAACATATTGAAATTTTGAATTTGGAATAAGGTTTCTCTTTTTGGCCTGGATTGGCTTATATTTCGGCATTTCAAAGACAAGCCATTTCAAATTTGATCTTACTAAATTTAGCTGGACATTTTTTAAAATATTGTTTTTCTATATTCAATTATTATTTCAGATTATTAGTGACTTTAAAAATGTATCTGCAAAACATTTTTGACAAATTTCTGTGACTTTAACCCATCAAAAAGTGCAAGAAAAATATGAAATATAATCGGCAGATTGATAATATGATAAACAGAATATTTTGGATACAGGTTTTTGAAATTTCTCAGGAACTCAATATTTAGTTACAAACGCTACAATAAGTTGAAAATATACTTTCAATTTGCATTTGACTTTATTGATAGAATTTTCTGTTCGCTTTTTCTGCTCACTCCATTTTACATCTTCTCTACATTCCACTTGTACGAGTGTCTGTCAGAATCCTTTGTAATCAATATTAAAAACTGTTGTTATGCTGCATCATGGTTCGAACAGTGTGACTCCTCTATAAATGTATATGTGAGTGTTGTTTGGATATTGTGTTGAAATAAATATATTTTCTATATTTTTTCTGAGATTCTATTTCTGTTTTTTTTTTTAGTGAATTGATTTATTTGATGTGTTCATATAATAAATATTTTAGATTTTTCTTGCTTACTCTATGCCTTTCATTCTCCTATATATTATTTATTTTCTCTTGTCTTGGTGGCTTTTGTTATTATTTTATATAGAGATTTAGTTTTGTTTTTTTTTATTATTACTGACATAGGCCTTTGTAGCGCCACTAACAAATACTATAATTTATGATGGAATGATGAAAAGCTATTTAGATGTAAAGAGCTTATAAAAAGAGAAAAGAGGAAAATCTTTATACAGAATGATATATATGCATACAAGAAAACAAATGTTAAGTAAACAATTTACTGTTAAATGATTTAGTGAGGGATTTTGATTATAGAAACTGTTAACAATATAATAAAAACAATAAAAGGATTTTCTTTTTCTTTTATATATTTACGAAGAGGGTTCAACAGTAAATAGTGAGACTCTATGTTGTGTTGAGTGGATTTGGTATTTAGCAGTAAGGAAGTAAATATGTTAAGGGCTTAAGATTTAAAATTTAAGCTCGAAATTTAAATTTTAAGTTTTTAATTTAAATTGGAATAATTTTTTGAGAAAGACTTCCATAACTAGAATATTATCTTTGGTTTTGCTGGTGCTCTAACATGATTTTTAATCGTGTCTCTAAAATGGCCTTCACGCATAAATAGTTTGATTATTTTAATAGACAAAACATATATATCACACATTATTTCTTAGCTCATAGAAATGATAACTACTTACTTAGTTGTAAAGACAAAAATTCTTTTTTGAAGCCTCGTACAATTTGAGACTATAATTGATTTTATTTTGTCTCTTGATTGGTATTAATCTTCATTTCACTCAAAAACAAATTTACGTTTTCTAATCTTGTCGTCGATATATCGCACTGGTTCCTCTAAAGAGAGTCAACTCAAAATTTAAAAATTTTCAGTAGATGCAAAAAACAGTTTATTTTTTAATACATTACATTACAATGAAAGTTGAAGACGGATACAAATGTATTTCTTGGCGAAATAGAAGATAACATTATGTAAGATTTTTACTGTGAAAATTTAAAAATTTTGAGTTGACTCTCTTTGGAGGAATCAGTGCGATATGTTGTACTAGTAATATGATTTACCCTCAATAATACAATTGGAGGATTCACAGGGTCTGCTATTAGGCCATATTGTCCAAATATATTATGATAGTTTAAACAAATTGTTGTTGTGTGTCAAATAAAAAAAGTAGTTCAAAAAGTGTTATTAGTTTATATCTTTTTTTGTTTGAATTACAACAAAAATTTGTTTAAACTATCATAATTTTATTAGCCACAAATGACTCTTAAGACTTCGTTCTATAAATTGAGGATAAATAATTTAAGCATTTACTATAAAAAATATACTTTTTAATAGGTTTCGTATAATAAATAGTCTTAAAGACTCAAATTTCAAATTTAATAACATTTTTGAATCTCATTTATTTCTAAACTCATTTCCTTATTCAAAGTGTTAATTTCCAATTCAAATAACGAAATATACTACAATATCAAAATCATAACTTCTTCTCTTAATAAATATCACACATAAAAAAATATTTACAAAAATGTTTGCTTTTAGTTTCGCCTATAAAATTTAATGTAAATTTCTGTGGTAAAATATGGTAAATAAACAATATGGTTTTTAAATCAAAAGCAAATAATCATCAAAATTTATGTCACCATACTTTAAGTCCTTATTAGTTATGGCAAATAGAATGGTTAGACACAAAACAAAAACATTGACAACTAACATACAGACGACATTCGTAGAAATGAATGTGTTCGCACACTTACAAAACACTCTAAAATACCAACAACAAACTCGCCTTCACAAACACACACACACATACACAGATGCAGTTGAAGTCGTGTAAAGTAGAATACAGTTTATATATGTAGATAACTGTTTAAGTAGCTATGACTGCTGTACATCTATGTACTGACACAACTACTGCTACTAAATGTCATTAGAACATGCTCCTACTACATACATACGAACGCACAATCAAAATGTTAGTCATAGACATATATATGTATGTGTATACAAGGGTCGAAGTGAAAGTCCTTTTAAAAAATATTTATTTTTATTTTATTAAATGTCGAACAAATAAACATTACCGGCAGATTTTCAAATATCAGTATTAAATGGTTGTCACAAACATATACATGTTTACTGTAAACATATATATGGTTGATAAAATCATGTGAATCGTAAATTAACCATATTATTGTTACCACAATCATATATATAGTTACTGTGACTATAATATTGTTTAAAATTTTGAAATTGTTACAGTAACCATGCACAATGTTGTAACAATGTACAACTATATTTTTTTTCTGCGTACATAGGGCGGCGTAGTTCACATTTTTTATGGATACTTGTACTTAGTTAATGAGCGATAGCATATACCAATAATGTGGTTAACAGTCAATTGATACATTTCTTAGAATTTATATTTTCTAAAGTTATATATGAGGAAATTACAATTTTTTTGAGAATCGTTGAAACTGATTGATGGCTTGTATTTCTTTTGGGATTTGAAATGAAAGATTCAGTAGACCTTGAAAAAAAATACATGTGAATCGAAAATCTAAAGTAACTAATCTTTCACCTGTTGAAGTTTTGGTCACAAAAAAATTTAAAGTGTAAAAATATGCGTTGAAACTTACAATAGTTTTTTCATTAATTCGATATTTGTACTAACAATTTTTAGCTTACAAAATAAATCCAACATAAATTAGAGTCATCAGAATGTGGGCATTTTTATAGTAATTATGCTTCTTGGCGGAAAATTATTCAAGTGAAACAAACATTTACCGATTTTTAAAACTGTTGCCATTGGAAAAGTCATATATTTTGGAAATGACTTCTTACATATTGTTACGAATGTGGAATGACGATTTGAATTCAACGGTCTGTAACGACTGCCTGCAGCATTCATCATATTTGAAGGCACTTCCATCAGTAGCATGTGGTTATTGCCATAGTTTGTAGGTGTGGCAACGCTAAATGTTTGGGCTGCTGGCAATGACATCGAAAGCTCTAGAATTCGAATGTACTAGTATGTGCGTTAAGAGCACTGTAGAAGATTCCCGATAGATGGCGCGTGTATAAATAGTGGCAGAGCTGGCAGTCCTGAGTTGAGTTTATCATTGGCGTTGTTAGAGTTAATATCAACTGTGTTGTACGTGTATACTTGTACATTATAAAGTGTGTGTGTGTATTTCTGCGAATTGATATACGTGTATAAAGACACTGAGTGCCTATTTAATTCAGTTGTTGTTGTACATTCTAAATAAATATAGAGTTGTTACAATTTTAAACTGCTAAAACTGCTTTTATTTGCAATCAAAAGTATCCGGTTTATTTAAAGGAAATAAACCACGTTTTTAAAAGGTAAAAACGTAAAAATATTATTTCCTATTAAGTTGATATATGCCTAACTGTTTGTCGGTTTTGAGTCTTGGAAGGTATTAAAAACAGTTTGTTTATTATTTCATAACGTTTGTCATATGTGAAAGGTTTTATATCTTAAGTAGAGATTAAGCATTTCCTAGTAGTTGATGAAGTCTTTTCTCTTCTGATTCAATAAATAATGTGTTGTTCATGGATTGGAACTTCTCACATAGACCAAAATATTCACCAAGTCGTATGGATTATTAAGTTTCAAGTGAATCACAATGAGCCTAAGGGCCTCCAAGTGTATTCTCTTAATTTGAGTGACTCATTCCAATTACTGATTGACAAATATTGAAATTAATAAAAAAGTAGATGTGATACAATGTTTTTCAACTAAACTAAATAAAAACCGGATTCAACATTCTTGTAAAATAAAGTAATTAAGATTGCCCTCGTATTTTCACTAGTAAGTATACTAATTATTGTACGTTGAAATGTATACATATACGTAGAAATGTACCAGAATGTTTATGTTGTTCGTTTTGGCTTTTTCGAGTAGAACCATAGAGACTCATATCTTAGAAACATTTAGAACAACCTCATAATGAAATTTACTATATACACAACTTCCATATACTATAACTGTGTGATGTTTGTATATGTATTTACCATATTTCCGTCATGTTGTTATTTTCGTTTGCTGTTAGAACTCTCCTTGTTGTTGATGTGTATGATGTTGTTGTTGTCATTATTATTTTTGTTTTTGTTCAATGAATGTTTTTCTCCGAGTCGTATACATGGATATGCAAAAAGAAAAAAATAGAAAAAAAAAAAACGTAAAATTAAATTTGTCTCTTGACTGACAAATGTCCCCCGAGAGGCCATATGAAAAGCAACACAACGAAAATAATAATAACAAAAAAAATTGAAGAGGAAGAAGAAGAGTAGCACAAAACAACAAATTCACAAAACCAGAGCAAAGTAGTGGTTGCTGTTGTTGTTGTTGTTGGTGCTGTTTACTTGACGATATGAAAATGTCAAATTGTATCTTCTAATGCATAAAGCGTAAGATTCAACATAAATTACAAACGTACACATAACAATCTATTGTACATGTATGTACTACAGTTGGGTGTGCATAAATAGCAAAGGGCAAGGAACAATAAATTAAATATAAAATATTGCAACAATCCACTACTACTTCTTTGGCACTTTGAATTCGTTTTTTATGCATTTTTTGTTGATTGAAATTTGACCGGTTAAAACTTGAACTGCTATTATTCTAAACTCAATTTAAAATTATAAAGTCTTATACACATTGTTTAAAATTCCCCCATAAATTTTGTGCAAAATATTTTGTTGCTATAAGTGAACACATCGACATTATTGCACACACTCGCACACACGTTTATTAAATTGTATATTTGTAGGTATGTGTATGAGTATATAAAGTTCTATATTTACAACTATATTTACATACAATATTGTTTATATTATTTTACATTTTCAATTCTACACCATTTCCAATTATATTTAAGAATTTTCTATTTATAGTCCAGAAATTTCTAATTATATTGGTTGTGTGACTTAAAAATGCGTTATCTTTTTAAATTTTTAGCTTTTGTTTTGAAAAATTTGTACAATATAAATTTTGTTCAAAGTATTGGCTATTGCTAGCTTTCCATATTTTTTGGCAAGTTAAAGTACTTCTCATCTTTTGAGGCGAAGAATGAATCAAGCCAATTTTACGCTTCAGGTTATTATAATGAATCCATTTTTTATCGCAAGTAATGATTCAGTGGCAAAATGATTTTTCTTTTTATAGCGTTCCATCATCACTTCGGACATGCAAAATCGTCTTTCGAGGTCGCTCGGTTTCAATTCTTATGGTATAAAATTATGAAGAAATTTATAAACAGATGTTAAAAATACCGATGTTTGCACTTTTCTGAGCTTCTATTTGAGTTTCATGGTCTTATTTTTCTCTATTTTTATTTTAAATAATCTACAAAAACTCTTCTATTTAAAAAGGTCCAAAACCTATCAAATTATTTTTAATTTAAAGAAATTGGGACATTTTTTCTCTTTAGAAAGTCTGGAATTTGAAGAGTGTCCTCAGGGCATGACAGTTGCATGATGAAACAGTTAAGAAGAACTTTATTTTTAAAAAGATAATCTCTGATGTTTCTTTTTATGAAATGATTAATTTTGTGTACACATTTCATAATATATTAATTAGAATTGATGGTCAAATCAAATTTCAAAAAAGTCAAAATTTTCAATTAACCTCTGATTGATTAAGATCCATATATATTTTTTTAGAAAAAAGATTATGTTCTACTTTGCACATCTTATCTATAATAGGCTTATTTACTTCCAAAAAAGTTCACTTCTCTGCCTTTCTCTGCCACTTGATGTAAAATATAATAAATTGTTCCCGATGAAAATAGATAAAATATGGAAAAAATTACAAATGTTTTTTTAAGGTAGTTCTGTTTTTGTTAACATTTTGAAGTAACAAAAAGCCAGATTTTCAAATGGGGTTTTAAAGTGTTAAGGCAAAACATAACGTAATTGAAAATAAGTCCTAAAACACTAATAGCTCATGTACTTTTTCTTTGGCCAGTGTCTAATTTGTGTTGCAATTTCATTCCGCATACGTTATAAATTTCTGACATACAATTACAAACATCTGGAAATGGTGTAGTTGTAAGAGAGTGTGTGTTTAAATGTTTATATTATATATCTGTATGTATGTAAATGTGTAAAAGTGTATAATTTAAAATCTTAGTTAAGGGAATAATATCTTTGTACTTTATGTTGTAGCAACACTCATAAGTCAACATGTAATACTGTTAAGCATTACACGATACTGTCACAAAGGAGTCACTCAAGTTGGAAGTCTCTTTAGCAGGCCCACCCACCAACCAACCAGCCAGCCAGCCAAACAAACCACCATACCTTATAATAAATTATAACAATAAATGGCTGTAGTACTTACTTCATAGCAGCAACGACAAGAATAACAACAAACAAGAAATTTGTAGTCATCATCAACTTTAAATAAAATTCATTGATGTTTGGGGCATCTTTATTTTAGAGTATGATGTTGTATATTTATTAAACATACAATTGCAAATTACGTTTATAATCTAAAATAAATTAAAGTTCCTACATTTTATTTACTCAAGATTCCATTTTTCTTTTTTTCTATAAAATGTTGTATAAAAACAATAATTTAATAAGGAAATGTTAGTATAGCATTGAAACAAAAATGAATGGTAAATAATTGTTTTAAAAAGGTATGTGTAATTGTTTGTAAATAATATAAAATTTCTTTAGAAATGCCAATTAGACTTGTTAATTATTTACACTTATTTGCTGTGTCTTTACTTTGCAGGCAAATGTTTAACAATTTTCTTGTTGTTTCGCCTGGTTATTAATAATGCTGTTTATTAATTACAACAATAGATACGATTTTAATTGAATATTTTTTTTATTATTATTTTTTTTGTTAATTAAGTATATATTGTAGATGATTTCCAATTACATGTAAATAGTTATGTGTGTAAGGAAGGAACTGAACTTAATATAGAATTTCTTAGCATTATAATATGATATTACGGTTTTTCATGGAGCAATTCAAAATCTAATAGATTTCTGGGAAGCATTCAGTTATAATTGATTTAGTATTAATTTGATTGTTTAATTTTTATTGTTATTTGATAGACAAAGAATCGAAAGATGCAAAAATTGCTAGAATATCTTCGGTGTTAAATTATATGATTTATGTAGGTTGTAAATTTTTTTGGTTTTGGCCTTTTAATAAGGTGTTGGTCGCAATATGAAGAATGAGAAGACTTGTTTAAATCTGTGTGAATATTCTGTGAATATTCGACAAAATTATTAAAGTATAGGGCGTTCGAAAAACAGAAAATAAATAAAGTAAAATCATTAGATTTAGGCTATAATAATCCAACAAAGTTTCTTATTCCACCATTTAATAACCATACACATGCAAAAATCGATACAAGGACTGAAATCGAAAAATTCTTAACATACATATATGTTAATAAAAATGAAACCGCTAAACTTACAATTTTGATTTTTTTTTATTTCACTGAAATTATTATTACAATTTACAAAAAAAAAAATATATATATTTTTTTATAGTTCTAATCACTAGTAATGAAATTTTGAACCTTTTTCGGAAACCATTAAGGTTTTTATAGTGCTTTCTGTCACTTTGTTTGAACAGGTAGTCCATCTTTATTTAAAATCTACCACACATTTGGACACCTTTTTTGTGCTCTTCAATTCTCTTTTAACAAGAGCCCAATATCTCTCCACTGGCCTTAGCTCCAGTCAGTTTGGAGGATTGGCAACATTCCCTCGAGCATCAGCAACATAAAAATATTGACCCGGAAGCTGCAAAAAAATGTTCATACGTACATTTCGTCATCCGTACATTTTGTATAGAATTTGACTTCAATTTCCGTGCTCTGGTTTTGGCCTCTAAATTTTTAGCAGAGTTCCTGTCAGGAACTTGTTGAGCTTGTATGTTCTTAAACCTGCATTGGCTTTAACTTTTCGTACCAAATAGTCCGAGTACTGAGCTAACGGGTCTGCTTTCCTACCGGATGTGTTGGGAGCTCTTTTGAAAATGCTTCATCATGTGGACCATCCCTTCTACCTGTACCAGGTTTTCTATCAACGGACAAGTTCTACCGATACTGTTTAATAACATTGGAATCAGTTTGACGGCAGACCTTTGATTTTTTGGCTTACTTTTTGTAGGACCAAGTTGGGTTTTGTTGAAAATATTTAATAATTTTAGTACGCACTTTTTTCTGGTCACTCATTTTATTCAGATTAACAATAAATGAAGACAACTTGATAAAAAAAAAATCAAATAAAACTTGGGTTAAAAGTTTTAATGAAAAACGTGTGTTAAGAATTTTTCGATCTCAGTCCTTATGTACAAGCGAAACTAGAGATCGTACATAGTAATATTGCGTACTCAGTTTCTCTCAATCGGGTCAGATGTTGTCTTCATTTTTTCAAAATACAATAAAATAAGTATAAGAATGTGTATTCCAAATATGGGTATCAAATAAAAGTCAAAAAGAGCAGCAGCCTGAAAAAAGTATATGAATCAAAAATAAAGACAAAAAATTTTACTAAAAACTGTGGGTGAAAAATATTATGTATGAAAAATCGGGAAAAATATTGAGATGAATTCAGGATGTTAAATTTTTATT
Organism: Calliphora vomitoria; assembly: GCA_942486065.2. Taxonomy (NCBI): domain Eukaryota; kingdom Metazoa; phylum Arthropoda; class Insecta; order Diptera; family Calliphoridae; genus Calliphora; species Calliphora vomitoria. Next base: position 40,848,294 of record OW818029.2, read on the forward strand.
AATACAATAAAATTAATTATAAAATTTCAAGTCCAAAAAAATAATTATGACTGCATGTAGATGAAAAGTAAAAACAAATCTTTCTTAAAATTGTGATATATAGGTGGGATACAAAAAGTACTTAATTAATTACCACATATCCTTCTGCAGAAATATATGTTTCATTCAATTAACAAAAACAATTATATTTTTTTTAGTAAACTTGTGATGTTAAAAAACTGAGTGATTTTCATAAACATTTTTGAAAATAAATTTTAGGGCCTAATTCAGTAAAACGAAAAAACAATTTTCAAGTTTTGTATGAAAAACACTCAGAAATTATTTAAAAACTGAGTGATTTTCATACAAAAATTTGAAAATTGTTTTCCTTTCGTTTTACTGAATTAGACCCTTAGTCTGTAGTTTGGAGTCAGGTATGCGGGATTTTTTTTTACATTTTTAGCTGTTATTTTGAAATATTTGTTTAATGAACGTTTATTTAAAGTATAGGAAATTGCAAATATTTTGAAATTACTGGTTGAGTAGCCCCCAATAATTTAGCAAGCTCTTGTTGAATTTTACAACAATCTTAATGGAGCAATGCCTCCAATTCTTGGAACACATTCACCATAAGCTTTGGTGAGCACTTGGTATGCTTTAGCAGTACTTTTTTCAAATTAATGGATTGAAGCAAAACTTTCCGCCTATAACGATTCATTGGTACGAAATTTTGTAAGCCAAAAAAAATTGTGTTTACAGCACAAGGTTCATTAAAGAAATGAGCATAAATGACATATATGTACGCTTCAAAATAACATATATGTTTTTAAAAACAAAACCCGCGTTCCAAAGATACGCCATCTATTGTACGTCATCTTAAGTTTCATCAAAATCACCCCAAAAATAAATAACATTTCGCTATCTTTAAATTAGAAATTCCAAATATTGAAAAGGTTTAACGTTTTCCAATTTTAGTAAAACTTTTAGAGTTTATTTAGAATTATCTGGACTATAATATGCTGAATAGATTTTACTTAAAATTCATAACAGTAAGCAAATAGAGCTCATTGGCCAAAAAATGGCCAAATATTTAACAAAACTATAGAAGGTATTGTCCTATTTTTTTTATATATTTGTAGTCCCTATTATGTTCTCAATATATCCCCATGCGATGATCAAAAAATTCTGAAATTTGTTTAACAAAATTTTGAAAATTTTGAAAATGAAAATTTGTTTGATCATACCTGCGAATAGGTTAACGGTATCCTACGAAGACAAAAACTCATACACAAGTAAATATGTATATATTTTAAGTAAAAATGAGCATTTATTTTAATATTTATCAAAATATGTAAATTTTGTTCCTACATTTCATGTTCTAGTGGCACGTTAATTGCCTGGGGAATTCTTAATAACTTTAACACTTTTTAACCAGTTTCCGTTTTTTATATCTCATTAGAACGAAGATTATGTACACATTTATATTCTTTTAAATTGCAAAAGTAATATTTTAATGGTAAAATTTTTACAAAAACTGAAAAAAATTAATTTTTTCCCCATTGTAAAATGCATCTCAAAACTTCAGAGGTCTTGCGGAACATTTTAACCACAACCGATTTACATAAAATTTGTTCAGGGTGATTTTTTTTCAAATTCTCACCAAACTGGCGGGGAGGGGAGAATGGCAAAAATCCAACTATGTAACATTAAACTGTCAAACTTTGAGGTATAGTACATGATCCATAAACGAAAACAATAGTGGTAATGTAACAAAATCGATTGCTTTGTTTTCATGTTAGTCGCTGTTGACAGATGTGCCCTTATGGCGAATGGTCCCCCTTCTACCGTATATGCTATTTAAAACAAGTAAGAGAGCTATATTCGGCTATGCCGAATCTTATATACCCTTCACCAAATTATACTTTAAAATAAAAATTTTAAATATTTTTAGGTAAACAAAATTAAAATTTTTTTTCAAAATTTTTTTTTAAAATTTAAAAAAAAATTTTTCAAAATTGTTTTTCAAAATTTAAAAAAAATTTTTTTTTTTCAAAATTGTTTTCAATTTTTTTTTCTAAATTGTTTTGTTTTAATTTTTTTTCAATTTTTTTTTTTTAATTTTTTAAAAATTCTTTCTTTTGGTTAAACAGAAAGAAAATTATGTCATCTTATAAGGCGCGGATCCAGAGGCGGTGAAATAGGAATTTTACCCCCCCCCCCCCAAACCGAAAAGTTTTCATATAAAAAAGAAGAAAAATGTAGAACAAATTTTGATTTTTCCAAAGTTTTATTAACAAAAATTATAGATTCAAAATTTCCCTAAAATTTTCCATTTTCCAATAACTGCTTAGTTATTTCACAACTTTTCAGTATATCATAAAAAACTTATTTTTCACAAAAATGAAAAATTAAATCAATCCCAAATACGTATAAGTATTCATATATTACTCATACCTTCGAAATAATTAGACTTAATCCCATTTTCTCTTTGCTCTATTTATATACATATAATTTATTTTAAAAATTATAATATAATTCCAAATAATAGTATGTTAAATAGATGATATTTACAATAAACCTACACAATAAAGATTGTTGATGAAGGCAGGGTAGAAAATAAATTCCAATTTGCCAATTGTCAAAAATTAATTTTTTAATGATACTCTTTGAATTATTACACAGTAATTATAATAAATGAACTTAAGCCAAATTAAAAATTTACTTTTAAATTAAAAATTAATACCTTTATCTTGCCTTTTTTCCCATCTAAAAATGAAAATGTGCCTTAAATTTACGAACAATATTATTTTTAAAATGTTTTCCCTAAAAATTCCCAATAACTGCTTACTTTTTCATTGTTTCATAAGAAACTGATTTTTCATAGAAAAAGCAATTTTTTTTTTTTGTACAAAATAAAACATATGTATAATCATTCCCCCCATACGTATAAGTATTAAAATATTACTCATACCATAAATGTTTACTTAGAAACCATAAGACTTAATACCATTTTCTTTTTCTGCTCTACTTATATATAATTTATTTTAAAAATTATAAGTGTTAAATAAATTAACACCTTTGTAATGAACATTTCTTGCTTTTGTTTTTCTCTCTAAAACCACTACCACAAATTTGACCTTCTATAGTTGTATGTGTTGTGTGTGTGGCTTATATTCTCCATTAATAAAACATTTACTATGATTTTAATACAATTTTTTATTTTGCACTAATAAACAGTCTTTGTTAAAGGTTTATTTTTTTTCATTTATTTCATAAAGTTCATATTACTCGATTTTACTAGTTTTATTCTCATACAATATACACAAATATGTATATATGCATGTATTTATTTTATACAATGTCTTTTGGCGATAAATACTTTTTTTTTAGATTTTAGCCTGCATATGGCAGGTTATACAAACAAAAACAATAATAGAGTTTTTTCTAACATTGTATAGAGGTAAAAATTATGCCCTTGTAGGGGTTACTAATGTGTGTGTATATGGGGCAACTATGTGTAAATAGAGATGTATGAAAAGAGTGGTTTCGAAATAGCTTTTATTTTAGTGAGATATAGGATAAATAAATGTTTCATTCTAGTCACTGATATTGAAAAAATGTTAACATTCGTATTAAAAGCATGTGTGTGGTGAATTTATAAATTTTGGAATTAATACAATTTTAAGTCAATACTTATTCTAAGCTGCATTTAACTGGTTCACCGAATTTTCCAAATTTTAATTTTTTTTTTTTTAATTTCAGTTTGATTATTATTATTATTTTAAACACCTGCAAGTATAACAACTGCTTCTGCAACACCCTTTTCAAGCAACAGCTAACAATGGCATAACCTTTTTACAGTCGTTTTGTTTTAGTTTAGAGATTTTCCCCTTTAAAATAAAAACACACATGTGTAAATGGCATTTGTTAGTTCTATTTTCTAGTTTTTGTTCCATTTTCATTTATTGTTATGGGTTCATGTAAAATTCAAACCAAAAAACATTGTCTTCCGTAATACCATTACAATATGTATGCAATTTTCATGTTTAAACAGACACATACACAAAACTGTGTTAATATCTATTGATTTTAACTATGCACCCAGCAGTTCTAGGGAACTGTCCCGAACTACTGAATTTACCTATCATTTAGGGTGACTGCTAGTTATATAACTAGCTATTTGACTTGTTATTTTAACACCTGTCTGTCCTAAGTAGGATACCATTTTAGATTAAAATGTGACTGTCTAATAGCTGGTCCAAAATAGTGAACGTATTGAATTCCCATATCGGTTGCATAGAGTCAGTTAACTTACTAGCTACCTAACTGGCTACTTGATCAGCTACATAACTAGTTAGTTTAACATTCAAGAATGCTAACACTGATATCAAATAGTCAGTTAAAAATTCATCTCATAGACAGTCCAATAAACGATAGCTTGTAAACAAATCTTCATCCGACAACTCTTCAACAGATTACTTCTACTGGGTAAAATAACTACTTTCTGTAGTGCAGTACAAAATAAACGTTTCAAATGAATACCATAGGGAAATATACGTAGAGCGGAAGGAGAGAGAAATATCAATTGAAAAAATTACTCTCTTTTCACAAGTACAAATGACTACTATAGGGAAATATACGTAGAGCGGAAGGAGAGAGAAATATCAATTGAAAAAATTGCTCTCTTTTCACACATATGGGTGATACAATAACAAAATACATCACAATACATTCTCAGTTACCTATCTAGTTGTCAACTATGATGACTACTATCTAGGTTGCATTCTGTCAGTATATTTAAGCAAAAAAGAAAATAAACTGTGTGAGAATTATATCAACACAATTTGTATAAAACTAGTTTGTACGAATTATTCTCGAAAATAACGTTTAAAGTGACAACACTCTAGATTACTAAGAGACACTAAAGTGAACATTGTCTTCTCTCTAGATTACCTGGGATGTATAAAATAACCGATTGATTTCTCTCTGTACTGAAAAAAGCACATACGTGTCAAATGACCCAAAATATATTAATTAGAGTCAGCCAAGCGATAAGATATAAGTGAGAATTACTTTCTATAAGGGATACATTGACTACTTCCCAGCAGTTCTAGGATACAGTCCGTAACTAGTCATTTAGGGTGGGAACTAGTTACTGCAATAGTTACGTAACTAGTTATTTCAACACGTGCATGTCCTAAGCAGGGGGTCAATTGGCCCTTTTTGCCTACAATGGGACTGTCTAATAGCTGGTCCTTACTAGCTACCTAACTGGTAATTTGATCAGCTACATAACTAGTTATTTTAACATGTACAGGTGCTAATTGAAGGTGCTAAAAAGACATATCATAGGCAGTACAATAAACGATAGCTTATAAACAATCCTTTCTTCGACAACTCTCCAATGAACTGCTTCTGGTGGGTAAAATAACTACTTTCTAAAGTGCAGTACAAAATAAACATTTAAAGTGTCTTCACTATTTGTTACTAATAGACTATTGACTTCATGCTATGTTACATGAGATATAAGTATACTTAAACAAAAATAATTTTTAACTGTATGAGAATTATATCAACACAATTTGTACAGAATTACTCACAAAACGTTTAAAGTGACTTCACTCTAAATAACTTAGAGACTCTTAACTGACAATTGTTTGCACACTAGATTACCTGGAATGTATAAAATAACCGATTGACTTCTCTCTGCACTACAAAAAGCACATAAGTTGCAAATGACCCAAAATATATAAATTGAAGTTAGCCAAGTGATAAGACATAAGTGACAATTACTGTCTATAAGCGATACACTGAGTACTTGTTTAACTGCTGGGTATATACAAATTGTATACATGTAAACTAGTAGATGCATACATATATAAGTAAACACATAGCTGTAGGTGCGTAAACTTATAACCAAGTGAAAGTTTGAAGTTGTCTACCTTTAAAAAAAAAAAACTTGCATTTTCAGCCACAACTTTTTAAGTACACATAAATATATATACTTTTTTAAATCAAAAAAATATGTAAAATTTTATTTAGAAATTTAGTTGTTATGTAAACTGTTGCTGGGTTATGTTATTTATATGTGGGATGACATTTTAACCCATTAACACCTGACTCCAGATTCCGTTATCCGATTTTGATGAAATTTTACACAAACAGTATCTAAGTTATTTGCATTAATATGGATATTTTATTTTATTTATATATTTTACACCTGAAATGGTACGGGATTTCGGCATACTTCTAGCCTCTTCGGCATTAATGGGTTCTAAAATACATATTCCTTTTTTAACGTAACAACCTGAATATTAGAAATAAACGAATTCATTGTGTTTTGTTTAGTATGTGTTCTGTTTGTACTCATATTAAAACTCTTCCCTAACTCGCTGAAATAAAAAAATTTGACTCCATTAGTATCTGAAGTGCAACTAATAAGAAAAATAGAAAATAAATATAACAATATATACAGTTGTATTTTACGTGAGTGTTGTTAAAGCAATAGTAAAAATTCCATAAAATCTGGTTCTGGTGAAGATTTCACGAATGTACGATAATACCGAGACAATCTTAGATGTCTGGATGTCGACTACGGACCAATAACAAAATTTGATTATTTTGGAAAATGAATACTGAAGAAGCTGTAAACGGAATCACAAGCTGATGCTTTTATTACTTATAAACAATTATCACTATGGTGAGCTACCGTGAAAATAAATAGAAAATTAAAAATTATTTTTCAGCAGTAGATTTTCGTCATATAAATGAAAATAATAAGCAGTTTTTTAAATTAATGTCATCAATTAACTACCATTAACTAATAATTTCACCAGGAGATGGTTATGCTGAGGTGGCAAATTGAAACTGATATGTGTGCAAAAAATTGTGTTAAAAGCCTTGTAAATGTTGTATTTTCTAAATACAATAAACGGAATTGCGATATCTCTCACCTGGCACTAGTTAGAATTTATGTAAAACAGCTCTATTTTTAGGTATTTTTCTATCCATCCCTGGTTAATGGGTTAATGGCATATATTCTCTGCAGCAGGATACAGTCACACATGTTAACATGTTAGTTAATTTACCTGGGGGTTTAATTAAATAGATTTCAGTTCCTTTTTTATACATTAACTGAGTCTTTGTTGTGTTGTTCACAAATGTTTAAAGGACTTTATACGCTAATATCGCACTTTTATATACTACTAAGTACTTACAAAACCTAGATATTATGTATGAAATCTGGTTACTATTAGAAAAATATAATGACTGAGTGCGGAAATTAAAGTTTTTTTGATATATGTCACAGTAGAAAATCCTTTGGCTATACAAGGATATAAATAAATATTAATACATTTGGCTGTTTCTCTTAAAATTAAAAAAAACCTTTTTATTATTTTAGATTTCGGCATACTATTATACTATATATATATTTTATGGCTCATAGTGCTTGAAGCCTCACCAATAACACTGTGGACTATTTTCGGTGATACTGTGGTGGGGTGAGATAGTCCAAGTCAAGGTGAAAGTATTGCCCGAGTATAGTAAAGCCTACAAAGTGTTTAATGAGCATTTATATTTTTTCCTTATATTGATGTTTTTTTCTTAGTTTTTCAGCTATAACTCAAGAACCATTGATAATTTTAATACTTTTCGTAATTTTCTGACTACCTATTATAATATGAAATTGTATTTTTCTAATTATCCGGCTCTAAAATTGCCAAAAACTCTCAAAGTGTCAGGCTTTCGTCTGAACAGATAAGTAAACAAAAAAATAAATTACAAAACTGTATGAACCACTTAAAGGTGGTACTGTCAGTGGTGGTGTTCATGTAGTTTGAAAATAACTGGGTAAAATAGTGCCCAATTATACCGCTATCATCTTCCTCTTGTGAACATAGGCTATGCGTATTCTGGTAGTGGACTACGAAACCTGAAAGAGAGCTACGAAACCTATGGAGAGCTAACAAAAAAGTAAATAGAAAATTAAAAATTCTTCTTCAGCTGAAAATTATGAAAAGCTTTGTTATTAATACTATCAATTGACAACCATTCTCTAGTAGTTTCACTACACGCAGAAAAAAATATAGTTGTGGATGTCTACAGTAACCATTTCAACATGTTTAAAAGTTTTTTAACAATATTATGGTAACAGTAACTATTTACATTATCGTTGTAACCATAATATGGTTAATTTACGATTTACATGATTGTATCAATCATTTATATGGTTACAGTTAACAAATATATAATTGTGACAACGATTGTTATGATGAATAGTTTTATCATAATATGATGTTCCATATTATTGTTACCACAATCATGTAAATAGTTACTGTGACTATAATATTGTTACAAAACTTTTAAAAATGTTGAAATGGTTACTGTAAACATGCACATCTATATTTTTTCTCTGCGTATAGGAGGTGGTTATGCAGAAGGGCCAATTTAATATGATTGTTAAGTGTGCAAAAAAGTGTATAAGCAGGCTTGTAAATGTTACATTTTCTGACTAACAATTTGAGCAATGAGGAACAGGGTTTTGAGGCTGCGAGGAACTCAATTTTAGTTTAGAGGAATAAAGATGAAAGTGTGAAAATTTAAAGTACTTTATTTTAAGTCAATACAAACATTTGCAAGTATCTTAAATTGAAATTCCCATAAGACACTTGGATGGTAGCGAGGTGCAATCACTGACACATTTTAAACAATTTTGCAAATGGAAACAATTGCTTTTAAGCGTTATCATACACATGCAATTCAATTTAATTATATATCTAATATTTTGCATTGACAAATACATGCATTACAACAATTTCAAAATTAATTTTTGCCTTAAAACATACAAATTTTTTTTCCTAGCTATCAATTAATAATTTTTGCATAAAATTAAATTCTCTAAATAAAATCGATTTTATGTCATAACAAAACCACACCCATACACAAATGAAAGTAGAGGCAAAAAAAATAAATAAATAAATGTGTAAAACACAAATATTCAAATAAAAATAATTCAAGGTACTCGTATTATTAATTAAATACAAAATATTCATATGTATAAATAAAATATTTACATATGCACACAACAACAACAGCAAATAAAAATAAAAATAACACACATGCATTTGAATGCAAAAACTAAAAATCTATACTTGCTCAAAATTCTAACAAAACCCACAGCAATAACAGCAAAATGGGGTAAAATGCCAACTGAATTGTAAAAGTGATGTTTTTAGAAATAAAATCAAGCTAAAAATTACACAACTTTTACGTGTCAACCTATTGTGGCAACTACTAAAGCAACTACCACTACAACTACTGCCACTCTATGTACTATAGATAAAATAAAATAGAAAAAAAAATGTTAAAACAAATACAACTACTAAAAGCAGCTGGTATATGAGACTAAAACTGAAAACTATAAAAACTACATAAAAACAAAACAAAACTTGTTGGTACGTAAAAAAAAGAATAATATTAACAACGACAACAAAAAAAATTACTATGGAAAAAAATCATAATGGAAAACACGGTCAACAAATGTGGAACTCTTTTTTTTATAGTTTTTCCGTAAAACAAACTACAACACAAAAAAGTCATATGTATGTACATTCAGACAAACGTTCCAAACAAACCATAGAAAAAATACTCGCAATCTAGAATACAAATCGAAATTAAATGACCACACTTGTATACAATTTAGAGAGCGAGTGGAAAAATATAAAAAAAAAAAATCAACAACAACTACACAGCTAAATAAATAAAAACAAACAAACGGCAAATGCATACGTATGTAATTATATATACGAGGACAGTTTCATAAGAATATTAAAAAAAAATTCTCTTTTTTTTTTTTGCATAAATTCTAGTTCGATAGGGTAGAAAGGGGATCATTCACCATAGGGCACATCTGCCAACAGAGAATTACTTAAAAACCTAGTTTTCGTTTTCGATTGTTTACCATCCATGAAAGTTGGAAAGTTTAATTTTCCATATGACGTGAGGCAGACGTGATTAATTGTTTCTCAGTAAGCTGTGAAAATATGTCATCGTGTAAATTTCTAGTTTATTATACTTTGTTTTGTGAATTATTGTATAAAACAGTAAAATACGTTTATATTTTTGGATTTTTTTGTTGCATTGGCGTATTTACCCCATGGGTGTGGTCGTTTCCCCATTTTTTGTCAGTCTAGAAATGTTAAAAACATATGTATATTAAGATGAGATAGGCAAGATTGAAATGAATAAAACTAAAGCCAACCTAAGTATCCGAAATAAGAACAAAATTAATAATATGTATTGCGGTTTTAATTTGAAATCGCCTCAAAAAAAAAGTGGCGTATGGTCCCCCTTCTACCCTACTTACAAGTATTGAATTCCTTATTTTTGTTAAAGAAATTGTGCCCCATGATTTTATCACTCAGCACAATAGCATTTCCAAAACTTTTAGTACTAAAAGTATTTAGTGCACTAAGAGATCTCCAGCTTTGTAAATAATTTTTGTAAAGAATTTTCCGATTGACTTCTTGTATATACATGCATAAACATACACATGTCAACTGTATACTCATACAATAAAAAAGGACACTGCATTACATTGACACATACACATTCAATTTCACGTACCAACATACTTGTACAAGTACAAATGTCAATTGTACAAGTGTTTGTGTTGCTTATTCAGCATGCAATCTGTATCTGTATCTACTCAATGTCCACTATCATTTGTTTCTTTGTGTTTTATACATATTTACATTAGACCTGCCCTTAAAAAATATATTTACTTTGGATGGGTCTTGTTTTCAATGATTTGTTACCAAATGTGTAAATAAAAATCAAAATATTTTCATTCTCATTGTTAGGAAGTAGCTCCGGCCATGTCGGAAGTCGATTGAAAGTTATAAAATTGGGTAAAGTAATGTTGGCATAAAGATAGTTTTTCAAACATCTTATATAAAACTTATTTTCCAGAGAAAATTATCCTTTCCCACGCCATATATGTTTGCAAAAAACTGATTTTTTCACTTTTTTACATGCAAATGTAATGCCAATGACACAGTGAAAACTGAACGCAAATAATATACAGGAGTTCTCATGTAGCCATTATGTTTTGTTGGAGTCCATCGAATACGGTTTACTTAAAGTTACAACTTCAAATCACCATAAATATTTACCTTTGGAAAGAATTTAAAATTTGTTTAAAAGATATAAATTTTATATTTTACCCTTAAGAATATTTGTTAAAAACGGATGGAAAATGCATGAATTGCAGTCCACTTAGATCAGGATGCTCCCCAACTAAAGCCAAATACTGTCAGCTATGTTTTTATTTTTAAGAAAAGAACATGCAAGCATTTGTATCACAAAAATTATTTCAAACTTTAAAAAAGTGTATCATTGCTTACCAGATTGCACAACTTTCATGCGATTTTCGGCACGTCTTCCCATTATGCAATTAGACTCAAGTTTAGCTTCATTTTAAACTACTAAAGAACAAAATAAAACCCAATGCAAGGACAGGTCTAATACATGTTAGTGTGTGTGAATGCATTTGTATGAGCCTGACAAATAAATACACACAAACAGCTGACTGTCTTCATCACTATTATGGTGGTGTGCGTGATAAAATGGAAATTTTTATTTTATTTATGTTCAACATTTAGTTGCCACAATAGAATTGAATAAAATAAAAAAATGAAATAAATGTTTGCAACTAGACATAATAAAATCATGTTTTTTTTTTTTTATTTTAAATAAAATAAACTGTTAAAATAAATTACTGGATTTGCTGTAGTATTAAATGAAATTTGTTATCAAATATAATGGATATTTTTTTTGGGAGTTTTATATAAATTAAAGACATATCTCAGTTTTTCAGTCACTTCTAAAATTTACACAAGTCGCGAACGTGACATTCGTATGCAAAAATGAAAAATTCTAAAAAAATTGTGTTTTATTTAGATTTTTCGATATAATTGTTGTAGCACTATGTTTAGTGCAAAATATATATAATGGAAACATAACAGGTGGCGCAAAAGTAATCCTCCTATCAGAAAATGCTATAAATTTTGCGATTGGCCCCTAATGTCAGTTCTGTTTAGACATTTGTGTAGTAAACACATGCGAAATACACGTTAATGAACAGTGTTACGCTACACTGCTCCACAACGCGGAATCGGCAAAATTTATAGCATTTTCTGATAGGAGGATTACTTTTGCGCCACCTGTTATGTTTTCATTATATTTACAATAAGCATGCTATTCCAAACGAGATAAAAAATAAAACTAGTTTTCGACTTCATTTATGATGCAAAAGTTTGCGAATTGGAACACAAGTGTTTTGTTGAGATATTTGCATTAGTTCGGTATTTACAGCCTTTAGTATGATTTGTTGCACGACATTCTTATCAAAATATATTTTTCTTTCATGACTGTAATATCAACTAGTTAAATAAATTCAAATCAAAATGAGATAAACTACAAAAAGCATCGTATTTATTATGTTGTCTTAATGTATATAATTCTACTGAACGTGTGTTAGTAACTGAAGTCCTTCTTAACGGCTGGACCGATTTCGATGAAATTCTTTGTGTGTGTTTAAGTGGGTCCCTGGATGGGTTATATTCACAATTGACTTATATAGGTACAATGGGTATGTCACCTCCCATACGAAGTAAAAATTTATTAAAGCTACCGAGTGAAGACGGGGCGGTAATAGACGCACTATGCAGCCATTAAACTTTGATTTGAGTTAAGATTTTGAGCCACTTTAAAAAATATATATTTTAACCCAAATTTTTTGTCATAAATTTTTTTCACTAATAAATTAAAAATAAAAAATTTTAAATTAAAAAAAAAAATTTTTTTAAAAAAAATTAAAAAATAATTTCAAACAAAAAATTTAAAAAAAAAAAAAATATTTTAAAGTATAATTTGGTGAAGGGTATATAAGATTCGGCACAGCCGAATATAGCTCTCTTACTTGTTTTTGCTTAAAATAGTCATCCTCGGAACTGATTCTAAATAACTAGCACCCCCTATTAGAACGGATCTAGAGCTAGTTCTTTAGGTTATGCAAATAGAAAGTATTTTCGAGGATCGGTGCTTTGCCTTTTCAGAACTTTTTACTCAAACCTAAAATTATTTTTTAAAGTTGGCCAAGTTTGGATAAGCCTTGTGTTCTCTCAAGTGACCCAAATTTTATTTTATACTTTTTGCTTTAAGTTCTCTTTCCGCATCATATAAAAATTGTATATAGTGCGGAAGAAAATTGTTTCTATATATGGTCTTTTTAGGAAAAAAACTTTTTTATGTTTTTGGGTTAAAAGTTTTAATGAAAAACATGTGTTAAGAATTTTACGATCTCACTCCTTATATGACTGCCTGACATTCCACTATACTAATAACACTTTGAGAAAGTCTGTTCTCAAAAACTGTGTTAATGTGATTTGAAGAAATATTATTTTTGCTTTGACAGTATTTTATCCATACATGAAATTCAATTTTATAATATGTTATTTATAATTTGCTCAACTTGACTAATATATATTTTTTTATGTTTCATTCTAGGTAAGTCTACTGAAAAAACGAATTCCTAAGTAGTAGTAAGTAAGAATTTAATCGCTTCATGTTATAAATATTAAAGCAGTAAATACAACTGAATATATGACTATATAAAATAATAATTTTTATACTAAAAAAATCTACATAAATTAAAACTTTTATGATTTTAATATATCTTCCCCATTCCGCATCTTCTGACAATTTAATATATGCCTCACACATACTTAAATAAGTATTTTCTGGCCTTTATCCCTAAAATCAAAATACAATTAAAATAAAATACAAACCATTTGTAAAGTCTTTTATGTGTTTTGAAATTTCCCCAAAATAAAATTATTTTAAGTAGGGGAATTTATGTCTGTTTGTCAAATCACCTCTTAGTGTTGCCCTTTTTATTTGGGATTTCTGTCCTTTTTTTTTTGCCAAAACTAGTCAATTGGGACAATTTCAATACAATTCTATTTGATTTTATGTTTTTGTTGTTATACGTATGTATTTTATTGTCTAAACGATAATATTGTCTATTTATAAAAAATTCCAAAGGGATATCAATAAAACATACGCATCGTTCGAGTACAACATGATAAATCTGTTTATTTTCAGGCATCTATATGATATTTTAATTTTTATTACAGACAAATACTTAGTAAGCATGTGAAATCTTTTAAAATTTATTTATCATGTATATGCATATAAAACTCCTACTTTTTTTTATACATATGTAGGTATGCATGTATACTGTTATTGATGATAATGATTATAATATTGAAATCATCTTTATAAGCAAGTCACCATAACTAAGGAGACAATAGAAGAAAAAACGGTAGAAATTGACAAATGCTATGCAAGAACGTGTGATACATAGAAAAAAATATAATGGCCTCAACCATAAGAATTGGTAAAATTTAAGAATAAAACATAACATATAGTTTCATCTTAAATATATGCAGTCGTGTGTAAAAAAATATATATATATACAACATGATTTAAAAAGACGAATTTTTAGGCAGTTAATAAGGTGATTCAAAAACTAAGCCTTCAGTATTTGTGTACAGTTGTATCGTGCTCTTCAAATCACTTGTCTTTCAGACCCATTTAATTAATTTGCGGCATGAAAGTCTTTAATCAAGGTTCTGCATTGTTCGCCAGTTACTTATGGACCCTCAACATCCAATAACACCTTCAGTGTAAAATGTACACCATGTGGCGACTTTAAAGATTTTTTTTAATGATACGTGGATCCTCAGTGCCCTAGGAGAGCAAATTTTGTTTTGCTACGTATCTACTAGTTGCACTTTAAGAGGTCGTGATGGATTTTTTTTAATGATACGTACATCCTCAGTGCCCAAGGATCTTCAGGAAGTCATTCCATTTCTTTAATAAAATAATCTCAATTATTTCGGGTTTAAACATTCAAAGTGAGCGTTTTTTATATATCCGTCATAACTAAATCGAATTGGAATCTCACAAATATGTTTGTGGGGTTTTATATGAATATTTCTCAGTGGGACTCACGAAACGACAAACTTATATATGGATGGCTTATATTTAATAAGACCTATTCAAAAAATATACTTCTATAGAAGCAAAGAATGAAATCTCTTCATTTTTATTTTATCTGCTTTTCTCATTTGCGATCCCATATATTCTGGCTCGTCTTAGATAACGTAGTCGATATATTCATGTCCGTGAAATTAACTTTCCGACACCTCTAAATATCTTTCGTACCTGATCGATACATTAATATATCCGAGATAGTCCATCTTAGGTTGATGTTTAAAATCGAGAAAATCGAACCTCAATTTTTTTTACCAAATTATTGTTTTCGCCAACTTTTTAAAGCCATGTTACCTAAGTAATAAATCCCATATTTTTTTAAACATCTTGCCCGTTCTTGTTAGTTGGGTATTCTCTCACAAATCGTCAGACTGAATTTAACTGTTTGCGAATCTGAATATTTTAACCAAAACAATGGTTTTTTTTTTGTTGTTTTGCTTTCGTGCAGACCAAAACTTAAAGAGGAAATGAAAAATTTGTATATAACATGACCATGTGCAGGAGAAGGACTATGATTTATTTATGATGTTTTCAAAAGTTAACACACTCGTTTATATTGTTGCTGCTTTATATTTTATTTTTCTGTTTTTATTATATTTTTGGTCGTTACCAAACAGAAATGTCTTTTAAAAAGTTTATTCATGCCTGGTTTTTTTATGCTGATTGGTCTTTTATGATTTCTTATACTACACAAATGTGTGTATCTCCGTAAATGCATGTCTTTTACATATGTATGTATGTGTTTGAGAGTAAGGGCTTTTATTTTATTTTATTTCCATTTCCTATTTTTGTGATTTTTTGTTTTTTTTTTTTTTTTCTTCATATACATATTGACAAACATTTGTTATAACTCAATGGCATTATTAGTTTATTTTTTTTTTCTGATTTGTTCATTATTTAGTTCAGTTAAAGCTTAACAGTTGAAAAAGAACAAGAAAATAGAGATTTTGAAGTATGAGCTGTTGAAATCCTGTCCTAGGGGTGCTTTTATCCTTTCGATTTATGTGGTCATTCATGAAATTGCCTTATTTTAAGCAATAGAAATCCAATAGAATTAATAGAAAATACACATACAAATATACGTTTTTATTTTAATTTATTCATTTTATTTTGATTTGATAAATAATACAAACATGTGCAAGAGTGGGTGTTTGTTAGTTTGGGATTTCTATTATATTTTGTGGCAGTTTTGGAGGTAGTATTTATACCCACACCACCATAGTGGGGAGGGTAGTATTCATTTTACCTTAAATTATCAGAATCACTTTTTGGGTTAACTAAACGATGTCAGTACGTTCGTCTGACTGGCTGACTGGTTGACTTGCTGGCCATGTAAACCTTGTGTGCAAAGTATAGGTCCCAATTTCTAAGATATTTCGATAAAATTTGGCACATGCATTTCTTTATTAAATCGGTCCATTATTTCACCTAGTCCCCATATAAATGTACTCCGAAATAGGACTTTATAGGTCATAAATTTCGTTTCAAACTAGTTTTGACCCTCCGGCGGGTGAGAAGGTCCCTGGGGACCTTTTTCATTTTCAAACTGAAATTACTCCCTGATGGTTCATGGGAAGTATACCCGCCCCCCACATGTATTCCAAGGAAATTTTATTTAGAATCGCTAAAAAAAACCAAAGCGATCCGACCAATAGTTTAGTTTCTATTGAGATTTAAATGTATTAATTTTTTTTCTTATTTACTCAGTATAGTGTATTCTGTGGTCGGACTTGATCGAACACACTTTCTTACTTGTTTTTTATTGTATTTAACATAAAATAGCCATTATATTGACCAAAATTTATCTATGATTATATAGTTTTTGTTTAAAATGCCATAAAATTTGAAATTATTTGCATGTTGTAAAGAACTTTCAAGGAATTTTCAAATACCTAAAGAGATTTAATTTAAATAGATAAAGCTACAGAATTTTATTTCAAGATATAATTCATTTAAAGCAAAACGACATAAGTAAGCAAGAGTAATAGTTAGGATTGAGAAGACTTATTAGTTAATTAATTAATTCAACTAATACTATAATTTACAGCTTCCTTTAATAAGCATATTCAGAAAGTCTTCAATTCAATTCTCACTTATAACATTTCACTATATTTACAAAGAGTTATGACCAAAGCATCAAAAGTTCTAGGAAAGTGTTTCAACGATCGTTTTTTTTTAGAATATATTGTTTTTGTCTCACATATATTAAAATTGTCTAAGTATTATTTTATAGTATTTTTGCTTGTATTCCTTAAAATTCCAATTAAGTTTATGGCATAATCAAAATCTCTTTGGCGCAAAACGAAACAGTTTCCTTTTTATTTTAAATTCAAAACTCGTCGCATACACTATCTCTTCAAAATAATTTTAATAATTTAATTGTTATATCTGCTGTCTTTGAACTGCTTGTGTCAGTCAGTCTTTTCATCTGTCTTTTCATCTTTTCATCTGTCTACTGCCATATTCTTCTGGGTAGCATTTGCTGTTCCTTTTTATATGCTTCTTTGCCTCTTCATTTCCCCATTTTCCTTTTTCCGTTTAGTGGTTTGAATTAACTTTCTTTTGTAGTCTATATAAAAAGCATTTTTGCCATTTAGTTGTTTTTAATGAAATTTTTGAGCTCTTAATAAGAAAAAAAAGAAAGAAATTCGCTGCAAAGTAAAACGAAAAGCAAGAGAGAAATAGATTCATGACAAACAAATTTTTTTGTATGCTTAAACGCAGTGGCTCATAAAATGTAACTATGTAAACATGTTTACAATCTAGCAGACGTAATAATGGCGTTAACTTCCGACGTTGTATCGTATGATTTTGCTTAGTTAAAGAAATAACACACCAACAACCATCATCATCAACATCAGCATCGTAAAAGAGTGGAATTATTAAAGGTCTATAACCAGCCCGTACTAGGCACCATGCTCATTTTACACGGTAGCAAGGACATACGTAGTATTTGCTATCTTCCTTTTTCAGTGACAATAGAGTCAACATTCTGCTAATGTATTGAGACAAAGGTAAACACAAGAATTAAATACAGTTGTGCTGCGAAATTTCGT
Source organism: Calliphora vomitoria (assembly GCA_942486065.2). Classification (NCBI taxonomy): domain Eukaryota; kingdom Metazoa; phylum Arthropoda; class Insecta; order Diptera; family Calliphoridae; genus Calliphora; species Calliphora vomitoria. The sequence continues at coordinate 40,866,449 of OW818029.2, forward strand.
GGCAATTTCCAAAAAAAAAAAAAAAAAAATTCATGAATTGAAATTAAGGAAATAATTGTGGCAACGGAAGGATGTGTGGTGTGGCAGCATTTATGTTAAGGAATTAATTTGGCTGTTTAAGGAATGCTATAAATTGAATTTTAAGGCTTAAATATGCTAGATAAACTATAAAAAATAAAGGTGCTTGAATACTTGATTTTCATATGATTCTCATGATATGTTTCATTCATATTGTGTCACTTGGCACTGATCACTAACACATTTAACAATAATGTTACCATTGTCTGTCAACGAAACGACTCCATTTTTATGCAAACATGCTTAAAAAGTCTGCCCAACAAATCTCTATAAGATATAGTTGCGACATATAAAGCAATTAGTCACTCTACTTATGCTGTCCCAATATGATCCAATATTTCTTAGTGAACTCCAATATCCCCGAACAATTGACTCCGTAGCAAAACCGAGCGTATATATGTGACGAATGTGGATAATCTTCATGAGGAATCCTGGATGCTTACGGTCAGGCAACATAATGTATTGTTGACCACAATTTTTAAAGCTTGTTATCTGGCTAGCCAGCTAAACCACCAGATATTGAAGAAGGATTCCCTTCCCCGCCACATCCGGATGGATTTCCGACGCTGTCGTAATAACATCCAGGAGGTCGACCAATTATCTACAGCGACTGATTATAAAAATCGTAGCGGTCTCCGTATCCAATATTTGCTATACATGATTTCGGAAAGTGAGAAGCTAAATCCCAGCTATATAAGAAAATGCACAATTAAGGTTTGGTTTCCTCAACTGCTATAGTGAAGGGATTGGTCGTGACACTATAAACCATTGCCCTGCCTCTCGATACTATGTAACAATTCAACTTTCCCAGTAGGTTCACTGATTAGCGCTCCATTGAGCTATGATTAATACCGATGGTGGTGGCACAATTTCACCAGTTCCCGAGAGCACCAGATTAACAGATGCAAATAACTGATAATTTCTTCAATATCAAAGACCTGTCGACGACAGTGTAATTGTTACAACAACTACAAAACCCTATTTTTCGTCGCTTAGTAATTTTCAAGATTCTCACTGAAAATCACTAACGCTGCTAGGCAGTTTAGAACTATTTTTCGGCTTTAAAAAATATCCTCCACTTAAAACCAAAAATACTCTTAACCACTTTGATAGGAAATGGTGTTTCCTGTCTCTAAGAATGTCGGACATTAAGGTCTGTCCAGAAGGAAATATTCTGGCTCATCCCGAATCGAACTAGAATATCCATGAATCCTAACTGGGCTTTTCGAGTCTAGGAAATAAACAGAATACGTACACCGAATTTCCTGTAATACCGGCTTCAAAATACTAATGTCCAAAGGAAAGTCAGCATTGTGATTCTAAATAAAATAATGCAAAAGAATCGCTATGGCTATCTTAGCACTCCAGTGGGAGCTAAAGGAGCAACAACATATTAGCAGAACAATTTATTTTCGATGTTTATAAATTTTTTTTTTTTTTTTTTTTGTATATAATCGGTTTTGATGATATCTTGTAATAAACCGTTTAATAATAAAATCAAAAATAATGCGGTAATATGGTGAATTTTTTAATAATGTTTCGATTGTGGGTGTATTTTGTACTTAGGAAATGACGGGCACATCTAAGTCTACATTAAAATTCATAAAAATCCAAAATAACTAATATATAACATGCACTATGAGAAACATATTTATTCTCTTCGAGTCATGGTTGCATTTGTCTACTTAAAATCTCATATATAAAAACTATTTTTTCCGCCACAACTGTTTGAACCCGCATACACGTGCTAAACACCAAAAGGATTAAAAACATTGACAAACATTCTTGGCTGGTATTAGGAGAATTGACTACCTTGAAGTTAAATATAAAATCTTAACCGTACATGTATAGCAACACAAATTAATGGTTTTGTAAATAAGAATGGTGTTAGTTAAAAGTTCTTATACAATATTCTCAAGAAAATCTTTGATAATTTAATGATTTCACCTTTTCTTTTACTGTTGATATAATTTTTAGCTACATATGGTCGTTATTAAGACAATAAGGTAGGGTAAAGCCAGACACAAGTACATATAAATACAAATGCGGGTTTATAAATACTTAATGCAAATAGAAGCAAGGACAGGCTGAAAAGTACTCTCAAAAAAAAAAAAAAAAACAGAAATATTAAAGAACATTTAGTTTACCGAATACGATAATATTTGATATAAATGTTTTCCATGGATATACAAAATTAAAGGTTATCTAGAATTTCGAAATTCACATTAAAAGATGAGTGCAAAATAACTGTTAGAGCTGTTAGACAGATTTTATAATTTTTGGTCTCACATGTACACCAAGTGTTATAATTTGGCACGGCTAAGATCGATGCCTCGTCGAAAAGTCAATTTTATCTATAAGTCCTCCTACCTTCGTACTCAATACACTTAAAGGATCCGTTAAAATTTATTATAAGTACCCAGCAGTGAAGCAAGTTGTCAATGTATCCTTTATAGACAGTAATTGTCAATAATGATCACTTGGCTGACTCAAATTATATATTTTGGGACATTCGACACGTATGTGCTCCTTGTAGTGCAGAGCGAAGACAATTGGTTACTTTATACATCACAGGTAATCTAGCATGAAGACTTTGTGTCTCTTAGTAATCTAGTATGTAGTCACTTTAAACGTTTTGTGAGTAATTCGTGCAAACTGGTTTTATGCAAGTTGTGTTGATATAATTCTCATACAGTTTATTTTTATTTTTGCTTAAGTATACTTATATCCCTTGTAACATAGCGTGAAGTCAATAGTCACTTTGGTGTCTCTTAGTAACCTATAGTGAAGTCAATTTAAACGTTTATTTTATACTGCACTTTAGAAAGTAGTTATTTTTGTTTTATTTACAAGCAAGCGTTTATTGAACTGCCTATGATATGTCTTCTTAGATGACTATTTGTGGGGTAATTAGTGCCCGTACATGTTAGTATATCTAGGTATGTAGCTGATCAAGTAACCAGTTATGTAGCTAGTAAAGTAGCTAACGCTATGCAACCACTATGTGAATCGAATGCGTTGACTACTTTAGATCAGCTATGGGACAGTCTCATTGTAATCAAAAAGGGTCAATTGACCCCCTGCTATTGAAGTAACTACTTCCCTCCCTAAATTATGGGTAAAATCACTAGTTCGGGACTGTCTCCAAGAACTGCTGGGTATGTATGTAATTGTATATGTAGTAAGTACTTCTGAAATACAAGATGTGAATAGGTAGGTGGTAGTGGTTGCATGTGTTAATGATTATTGTAAATATATGCCTGTATAATAGTCAGGTTTCCAAGGTTGTTATTTTATTATTCTCTACTCATAAGAAAAGTCTATTTGAAATAGTAAAAAAAGCTGAAAATACTTTAATTTCATTTATTAATGTTAGTGCGAATATATATTTATATTTCTGTAGACACATGTGTATGAGTAGTTTAATGTATTTGTGCTGTTTTGCCTGCTAATGTTTGTATGTCGTTTGTTTAGTACTTTGGTATCCGTAAATGTCTTTGTCCTTTTGATTATGTCGTTTGTACATATTCGTAGACAGCCATTCACATTCACACTCAAACACACACACACACACACTCTTCCCAGCAATGTGTAAAACAATGACTCATTAAGGCTCATCTAAATTCTAATGAGATTCAGTAACCATTAAAAAGGGTTTTTCTTTTCTTTTAGATTTGATGTTTTATTTTTCTTTGCCTTTTTCAGTTTCTCTTCCAGTTAGTTTTCCTTTTCTATTTTTTTTTGTATTTTTTTATTGTTGTTATTTTCCATTTGTGTTAAAGTTAGTTTTCCCTGCTTTCGTCGTCAACTTTTGTATTTTGTTTCATTTTTAGAATCTTTCTTATTTATACAAGCACTCGTATATTCACATGTTGTTTTTAAGTTTTCTAGCTTTTACTGCTTCATTAAGTTTTTTTTGTTTCTACAAATTTAGCAGTTTTTATTCTGTTTGGTTTTTTTGTTATATTTTTATAGAAATGTAAATTTTGTGCAAAAGTTGCTCCTTTTTTTTTGGTACGAGGTCGTTGAATTAAAGATGTTTAACTTAAAGTGGTCAAACAATGTAAAGGCAAAGTTAAGACAAACTTTGTCGAAAGAAGAAAAAAAATCTAAATCGAAATGGGTCTAGACACATCTGTGACGACAGGCGAAAATATTGTTTCATGCAAATGGAATTTGTGAAAATGTGTGTGATTTTTGGCAGCATTTTGTCAAGTGTAGAAATTATACAATAATAATTACAGTTTTTTGGAGATATTTTAGTTTGTTGATATTTTTCAGTTCATTTGATTTTGTTAATTTTTCAATTTAATTACTTTTTCTTATTAAAACAAATGAATTCAATTTTAATGAATCTATTATCTAACGTATAAATTGTGGAAAAGATGTATTTCAATTTTAAATAATTACCTTGGCAACAACTATATAAAGCTGTATGTTAGCACATACTTAGTATTTTAAATAATAACTCATATGTAAATTTATGAAAAACTAACAATAACAACACATTGAAAAGAAAATCAGTTTTAAATACTTTAGTTTTACTTTGCCATATTAAGCGTAAGCTCTTCTTCTACTTAGACTACGTATAGACAAGGTATTTAATCTAAAGGATACAATACAAAATAGAGTTGTAAGTAGTCGGTAGCAGCAGCAGTAGAATTAGTAGTTGCTGCAGTTGTATAAATTATTCAACATTTAAAGGAAGCATCAAATTACGGTATGTCGGTAGGAAGAATTTAAAAATTTAAAATACATTTATACTTATTTATACAGAAAATTATATACACCAGCAGTCCCAGCAAAATGTATGGAGAGTTGTATAAAAATAAGTTTTAATGTTCTTTAATTTTCCTGAAATTGGTTTTAGCAATAAATTCAAAATTTATTTCTCTCACACAGTAAGAAACATATAAACACTAACCACATGACCAAATTTCATGGTGATGGGTCCATAATTGGTCATAGCTCCCGTATAAGGCTCACTTCCGAAAATCACTCACGAATATAAATTATTGAAATTTTGAAAGAAAAATGTTTTTGCTCATTTACTTAGTGTAGGGTATTATATGGTCGGTCAAACCCGACCATACTTTCTTACTTGTTTTTAGTTAAATTTGAACTATTTTTTTTCATGCTAAATTTGTAGGGTCTTTAAAACTCTCTTAAAGCTCTCTTTTGTTGTGTCTTATTTTCCGTTTAGGTATATTCAGGGACTTATAGTAAAATTTCACGGATAATATTTTTTCGGAACATCTTAACTCCTTAAATCCCTGTTTTAATAGATTTTGTGCTCTTTTTTAAAAGAAGGACAAAAAAGACCCATACCTTGAGGAGTTAGAAGGTTAACATATTCTACAAAAATGTTCTCCGTAATATTTTCCATAAATTCGCTGAAAACATTTTATACCTAAAATGTACGGGTCACATGGTTTCTTATGCCGATTAACAATAAGAATGTGCCGGAGCTGGGAAATTTTAACCCCCCCTCAAATGAAATTCAGATGTAGACTTTCAAAACGCCGATACACGTGTCTTTTTTTTTGTCTCCTCTACCAAAATTTATAGGCCGGACCTTATAATTTTTTTTTGTGTTGAACAGTGTTATGAACCGATCGTAACAAAATTTGCTAGTGCGAGTACGGCGTATATAAAACTTTTTTGTGCTGAATTTGGTTTAGATATCTATATAAATATGAGAACTTATGAGAGCTTAACTAATGGACCGATTCTAACCAAATTGGGGCAATGGAGAAAATTTTATAGAATTATCTTTTAAATAGCAACCTGTAGTTTGATTACAATGTTTTCTTGGTCGTACTGACTCAGATAGTGATCCTGAGCAGACTAGTATAATTAAGGGTGGGTGTTGGGACAATACTTTTGCACGTTACAAACATCAGCACTAACTCAATATGCCCTCCCCACTATTGTGGTGTAGGATATAAAAATCATTCACAAATACATCATTCTAGTTACAGAAGTGTTTGTTGGGTTATTATATAGTTATATAAAACCAGTTCATATTTACAAATATAAACACATACAGTTACTACATATAGATATTTTTATACTGGATTTATGATTAATTTATACAAGACGTTAAAATCGTTATTACTAGCTACAACCTAGATGTCTTCATAGACAAGCCAACGTACACAGACATTCATGTACAAATACTTCATTCGGTATCTGTTTGAGTAAAGTAGAGTGTAATAGTAGTAGTAGCAGCAAAACTTAATTAACTCATTAAAAATGCTAGTTATTTTCTTTTTTATTTTTCCTCTGTTCGGTTTTTTTTTGTTTTAAGTTATACGCGCGCGTCTCCCTCTGTGTATAAGCCAAAAGGATGTGAAACAACTAAAAAGGGTAAAGGTTTTTTTTTTCAAAGTTTTTTTTGTTTTGTTTTCTTTCAGTCTTTTATAATAGCATATACAAAAGGATATTAAAGGAAGTGTTGTGTTTTTCTCTCTTCTTGATGTTGTTGTATAATTTTATATAACATTAATATATATCTGTAGGTATATGTACAAGTATAAATAAATAAATATGTATATATATATATTTATATAAATAAATGTAAGTAAAGGTGCAAATTGTATTTTGTATACATACACATACGAGGACAGGTTTAGAAATGCTACCAAAACCGATAAATATATGTATGTACATTCGTTTTACAATTTGAGTGAATTGCTTTCTGTCTGCAAATATTGGTTTAAAGAAGCCTGTAGGTTTCCAAAACACTTTATTTACATCTATTCGCAAAAAATAAATAGATAAATTTATGATTTCATAATAATAAGTAGTAGCCCAACACCCACTTTAAGTATACCGATCGAGTCAGAACAACTTTCTGCGTCGATTTAACTATATCCGGTAATTTGGATGGCTGACCGTCTGTCCATGTAAACCTCTCTTATGTCTCTTGGACTATTCAAGTTATATCTAAATTTATCTGTAATAACTATATACAAAAATCATTTATTTCTATACATCCTTAACTAGAATATATATGTATGTCAACTAGCAATTTGGCAAGATCTAAGTCGAAATATTCACTTTATTTTTAAGTGTTTTATTAAGGCCATTTTTTATTCTGATCAATGTGTTCAAAATATTATGTTGCTCACTTGAAAAAAATAAGCAAAAGCTGAAACAAACCAAACAATTAATTTAAGTAATACCAAAATAATTTCAAATGAGGTCAGTTTTAACCCTTATGTGTTTGACAAAAAAAAAAAAAAAAACACCTTTAACAGGGTGACGGGTTACCCGGGTACCACATACAGAACCTATGAAGTTCCATATTATTGCGCAATATATACAAATGCTCCATATTATGAATTGCTAAAAAAATTTTCAATAAATGGGGATTCCCATTTATATACACAGTACTCAAATAAATTCAGCCAGTAGAAATACTACTCATTATTGTGTTGTGAGAGTTTACGTAATATTTTCCATATAATTTGTATGTGGTATCCGGGTTCCCTGTCACCCTGTTAACCCTCCGGCGGGTGAGAAGGTCCCTGGGGACCTTTTCTATTTTCAAACTGAAATTACTCCTTGATGGTCCATGGGAAGTATACCCGCCAACCACATGTGTTCTAAGGAAATTTCATCTAGAATCGTTTAAAAAAAATCAAAGCGATCCGACCAATAGTTTAGTTTCTATTGAGATTTAAATGTGTTTAGTACGGGAATGTGTTCAGTACGGGAACTGAAATTTCAAGAAATCGTTAATAAATGCACTGTCTTTTGGCTTGTTTTATTGTTTGAACATATCACAAACGTGTTCCTTAAATTTTTTTTCTAACATTCATTATACATGTACAATTAGTAAATAATAATAAATCAAAACAAAAAAAATTTAAAAAAATGCATTTTCATATAAAATTCCATACAAATAGAAATAGGTCCCTGTGGACCTTGTACTTCGTATAAGGGTAACGGATGACTCAACCGTCGGAGGGTTAAGGGTGTAAAATATAAAATGATTTACCACTCCCTCCCAAGTCGAGACACAAATGTGTCCATTATACAAAATAAATATAACAAAAAGTTAAGAGTTCTCAGAAAGTTTCAAGCGCCTAGGAATACTGCAGACATAGAAAATTGCAATAAAATTACGGGTACCCTGTCACACACACATAAGGGTTAAGAAACATTTCAGTTTTGCTTCAAGAACACAAAGAATAAACTGCTGTATCGATTTTGTTTATTTTGTAACACATTTTCGGATTACCCTCAAATATAGGTTTATGTGTACAAATGTTTGTATATGTAAAACAGATTCTTTTATAGATAAAACATTAAACGTGAGTAAATTAATGTACCATGAGCCCGCTCGAATACTATGCTCATATCCTTAAACATTTAAATATATGTATATATACATTTATATATATGTATAGAAGTGTGTGCATGTGTGTGTTAAGGTAAGGTAAGGTAGCAAAGCTTTATGTTGAACCCCTTTTAACATTCAAAGCTCTTTTTATAATCCGCGTATTTACGACAATTTTTTTCCCCATTTTACATTCTTCTGACTTAAGGCATTATACGTGTATTTGCACATGTATGCATATGTATGTATTGGCTGTATGTTTGAGAGTTTTATTTTACATTTTACCTTATTTCCGTTTTTGCGTTTTTCTTTTTCTTTTTTTTTAAACTTATAAACGTTTATGCTGCTTTCATTACTTATATAGCACACATTTTAAACAATTGCTATTTAGGCTTCAATTAGTGACGCAGTTGTTATCATTAATTCTTATGTATATGTGTGTGTGTGTAAGGATATATGTATTTATATACATGTATATATTGTATATGTCAGACTATGTGTCGATATTGTACAATCAAAAAGTTTCAAAACAACTCTATTATGTTTAATGAAAATATACAGTTTCTGATGGTGCTATTGAAACGTTTTAAATATTTGTTTTTAAATTAAAATATATAAGTAATATTAATTATGTATTTTAATGGAGGTAGAAATGTTTAGCAAAATCAGACACAAAAAAAGTAACTCGTCCTTAAATCAGAGTGTTGGAATTATCATTTATTTTTTTAATATTACGAATTATTGTTTTATATGACTAGGTACGTCCTTTGCAAATGCTTGATTGCTATTTAAGTTTAAGATTGAACTCTTTTTTCTCTGTTCTCTTTAATTGTGTGTGCTAGTATCTGAATATATAATCACGTATAAAAATTTGAAAAAAAACATTAAAAGTTTCTATATACTGAAGAGATTAATTGTAGATTTTACTCAAAACAATCAGCTTTTCCTAGTTTTGATATTTCGACACTTAAAATGTTAACGTTTTAACTAAAAAAAAAATAGATTTGAGACATGGAGTATACGCCACCATATAAACCATTTGGGTAATTCTGAAGAAGATGATAAAAACATCATAAAAACTGAAAACTACATATTTGATATATGTGCGATTTTAATACAAATGCATGTTTGTAGTCAATAACCCAAAATCAATTTTGCCCAAAAGAAAACATGTCAATCATATATATGTAGATTTCCATCTCTTTCAGAACACGAAATAAAACAAGTTCGTCTTCAATTTAATTCATTCGATACTATTTACATTTATTTACTTCATTCAGAAATATTAAAAACTTTAACATAAAAACTAAATACTTCAAACTTGACTTAAACCTCACTGGTAACTGTCACTCTATCACTCCCCTCTCCGTCAAAAATGTACGTCTTATATACCCCTGTTCCCATTCCGTCCTGTCCCTATTCGTCCTGGCCCAACCCTCAAATATAAACTACCGTCCCTGTCTCGCAAACCTAGGTGATCGTCCCATCTCCCTTTCCCCAGTTCCTACATATATGGTTGCAGTAAACAAGTATATGTTTGTGACAACCATTTTTATGATGAAAGATTTACCATATTATGTTGTTCTCGGCTTATGTATATCATAATTTGAGAACAACATATTATGATATAATGATTCATCATAAAAATGGTTGTCAGAAACATATACTTGTTTACATGATTATCGCAATAATGTGAATCGCAGTATTGGTTACAGTAAACATGAAAATTCTTATTTTTTCTCTGCGTGTATATTCAATTGTTCACTGTATTCATATAACGTATACGGAATGAAATTGCAACAAAACATAAAAAGCTATATTTGTTTCCAACGTTAAAACAAATAATATATAAAACCTTTATGAAATAGCCCATTGTATTGAATTAATGCAAGAAAAAAATTTATTATATTCATATACTTTTGTGGCAGTTATGAAGAAATTTATGTACAGGTGTGGAAAATACCGATGTTTGCACTTTTCTGAGCTCCTATTTGAGTTTCATGGTCTTATGTTTCTCGATATTTATTTTAAATAATCTACAAAAACTCTTCTAGTTAAAAAGGTTGCACGCTCAAATTATTTTTAATTTAAAAAAAAATTGGTAATTTTTTCTCTTTAGAAAGTCTGGAATTTGAAGGATGTTGGAAAACATTATAATCATCAGGGCGTGACAGTTGGATGATGGAACAATAAAGAAGAACTTTCTTGTAAAAAAAATAATAATAATAAAAATAATAATTTTATGGAATGATTAATTTTGTATAAACATTTCATAATATATTAATTAGAATTGGTGGTCAAATCAAATTCCAAAAAAATCAAAATATACATATTTTTTTAGAAAAAAGATTATGTTCTACTTTGCACATCTTATAAATAATAGGTTTATTTACTTCCAAAAAAGTCTACTTCTCTGCCTTTCTCTGTCACTTGATGTAAAATATAAAAAATTGTTCCCGTTGAAAATAGATAAGATATGAAAAAAATTACAAATGTTTTTTCAAGGTAGTTCTTTTTTTATTAACGTTTTGAAATAACTAAAAGCCAGATTTTCAAAATGGGTTTTAAAGTATTAAGGCAAAACATAATGTAATTCAAAATAAATCCTAAAACACTAATAGCTCATGTACTTTTTCTTTGGCCAGTGTCAAATTTTTGTTGCAATTTCATTCCGCATGCGTTAATATAAGCAAAAAAATAAAGAATCACTTCCATGCACTTTTGTTGAAGTTTTGAAGGATTCTATTTGCATCTTAAAATACCGATGCTCGAAAATTTTTGAACTCTAATTTGAGTTTGAAAGTGTTCTTTGCCAACGTAAATTATATCAAATTGTTCCCGATGCAAATATAAAAATTATGGAAAAAATTACAAATATTTTTTCAATGTAGTTCTTCTTTTGTTAACATTATGATCTGTAAATAATTTTTTGAAGTATTGTGACAAAACATAATGTAACTCGAAATGAGTCCAGAAAACCTATAGCTCATATACATTTTCTTAGGCCAGCATGAAAATGTTTGTAACAAACCTTTTCCGCATATGCCACTTATTTCTAAATGTTCACCATAAACATTTCAAACATTTTCAAATGTATTTTAACAATATTATGGTCAGTGTAAATATTTATATGATAATCTGAGAAAAAACATATCCATAATGAAACATTTTAAATGGTTACGGTGATCATGTATAACAATAATTTTTCTCTGAGTTCTTATCTTTCAATATGTGGAATATTTGCAGAAACAAATTAATTTTTTATACAGTTATTGTAGATAAAAAGGGATAGATTCAACATAAGAGACTGGAGTGTTATTTGTTTCAAGAATGATCTTAATTATCTTTTTACATTATTTAAGGGCAAAAAATAACAAAAAAAAAATAAGAATTTTTTCTAGAACATATAAGAAATTTTCTCGTAATTTTAATAAAAATAACTCACTAATGCAAAAGTGAACGAGAAAAATATGCAGGGGTTCTCATGTGTTGATATAAAATATAGCTTATATATACAATTAGTACACGCAGAGAAAATATATAGTTGTGCATGTTTACAGTAATCATATCCACATTTTGAAAAGTTTTTTAACAATATTATAGTCACAGTAACTATTTACATGATTGTGATAACCGTAATATGGTAAACTTGCTATTCACATGATTATATCAAATATATATATGGTTACAGTAAACAAGTATATGTTTGTGACAACCATTGTTATGATAAATCTTTATATCATAATATGTTGTTCACAGATTATGATATCAATTAGCCGAGGGCAACATAATATGGTAAAACCTTAATCATATAAAAGGTTGTAACAAACACATACTTATTTACTGTCATGTTAATCATATTACCCATATTATGGTTACCACAATCATGTAAATAGTTACTGTGACTATAATATTGTTAAAAAAACTTTTTAAAATGTGGAAATGGTTACTGTAAACATGCACAACTATATTTTTTCTGTGCGTGTACTTACTGCAAACTCCAACACTGACTTTTAGTGAATTTAAGTACATTAATGTATGCCAAAGTATATGTTCATGCAGACAAACTAGACAAATAAAATGTTTATTATTGCCAGTTACTTTTTATTTTACACGGTTTTAGCTATTAACTAAAATAAGTTATTCATATTAAAAAAGGTGGTTTATATGGATTTTTATTACACACATATTTCTAAAAACAATACATTATATATAAAATATCTTAATCTAAACGTATAAGTATTTCTTTAAATACAAACTGTAAATAAAGCATGTAATTTATAATGTAAATGTTACAAAATCTCTTCTTTACGTTTGGTGTTTACTACATACACAATGGATAGAAAAAAAAAAACAATTCTAAACATTTAGCTCCTTAATTGGAATGAAACGGCACAAAAAAAATTGTTGTTTTCTTACTTTAGCCTTTGCGAAACTTTTTGTATAAATGTTGGCAAATTTATAGAATAGAAAAAAAGAAACCTACAAGTAGAAGAGAGGAAATTGAAATTGTAACTGAGGAAACAATAAAAACCGCAGCTACTGTGAAATCAACATCAGCTCGATTGATTTACAATAATGGCTGCCATTTATGCTTGAGTGATCATAAAGTGGTCATAAAATGTGACGTTGTTTCGATGAGGAACGAAGGCTTAACTCTGTAATGGCTTTATTGGGAAATAAAGAAATATTTATAAGTTTTTATAGTATTGTTGTATATACAGTGTTGGAAAAAATAATAGAAACGAAAGCATTTTTTTCAAATTTTGTAAGTATATTAGTCAAGTTTAGTTTTGTTAAAAAAAATTTATATGCAGTTTTGTTTATCAGACATGCAGCATAAGAAAAAACATAATCAATCCACTTTTAATTAATATTTTAATACACTATATGACTAACAATGTAAAGAGTCAATATTTTTGCTGGAAAAAATAATAGAAACGCGTAAAAGGATTCAATATTTAGAGGCACATCTTTATATTTTTTGTTAAAAAATGATTTTATTTTAATATTTAGAGGCTCTCCCTTTGTTTTTCACAACTTCATTGCATCTGCGAGTCATGGAATAAACCAATTTTTTTTGAAAAAGTCCTTGTCAATGGAAAACCACTCTTCCTGGTTTTTTTCCCACAATTCATCCTTATTTTTCCGACTGATGCCCTCCAGCTTCCTCTGGAGCACTCCCCAAAGGTGTTCTATTGGTTTAAGGTCCGGTGGCTGGAAAGGCCATTCCATAAGAGGTACTTTGTTGACAGCAAACCAATCCTTTGCCAATTTTGAAGAGTGGTTCGGATCACTGTCCAGCTGAAACTCCCATCTCAAGGACATCTCTTCCTCAGAAAATGGAAGGATTATGCTTTGCAATATATTTAAGTAGTTCGGGGCGCATATTTTGTTCTTTATCCAAAATATTGAACAGACACCAGAAGAAGAGAAACACCCCCATATCATGATGGATCCACCGCTGTGTTTGACGGTTTTCTTGAGGTGTGGTCAGACGAAACATAGATAAATTTGTTTAAATCTCATGGGAAACATTATGTTAGGCACCCACACAATAAGGCATATGATCCAAAATACACCAAGAAGACCGTAAAACACGACGGTGGATCCATCATGATATGGGGGTGTTTCTCTTCTTCTGGTGTCTGTTCAATATTTTGGATAAAGAACAAAATATGCGCCCCGGACTACGTAAATATATTGCAAAGCATAATCCTTTCATTTGCTGAGGAAGGGATGTCCTTGAGATGGGAGTTTCAGCAGGACAGTGATCCAAACCACTCTTCAAAATTGGCAAAGGATTTGTTTGCTGTCAACAAAGTATCTCTTATGGAATGGCCTTCACTGCCACCGGACCTTAAACCAATAGAACACCATTGGGGTGTGCTCAAGAGGAAGTTGGAGGGCATCAGTCGGAAAAATAATGACTAATTGTGGGAAAAAAACCAGGAAGAGTGGTTTTCCATTGACAAGGACTTTTTCAAAAAAAATTGGTTTATTCCATGACTCGCAGATGCAATGAAGTTGTGAAAAACAAAGGGAGAGCCTCTAAATATTAAAATAAAACAATATTTTAACAAAAAATAAAAAGATGTGCCTCTAAAAATTGAATCCTTTTACGCGTTTCTATTATTTTTTCCAGCAAAAATATTGACTCTTTACATTGTTAGTCATATAGTGTATTAAAATATTAATGAAAAGTGGATTGATTATGTTTTTTCTTATGCTGCATGTCTGATAAACAAAACTGCATATAAATTTTTTTTAACAAAACTAAACTTGACTAATATACTTACAAAATTTGAAAAAAATGCTATCGTTTCTATTATTTTTTCCAACACTGTATGTATATACTTAGTACAAATTTTATTTATGTTTTTATATATTATTTTAAATGATTCTTAATCTTTTGCTGTATACATTTTAATGTGTGTCTGAAGGTTCTTGTATTATATAATTTGTTAAAGTGTATTTTGTTATTTATTTTTAAAATGTTAAGGTATTGATTTCCGGAAATATTATTTAGTTAATAGCGATATAGATATAGGAAATGGCCACAGAATAATATAGAAAATTAAATTGTGGTCAATATTGATCAATAACGGTTTAAGATCTTTATTTATGAGAGGGAAAAGTGATGAACAACATGCTAAAATAAGTATTAGGAACTAGTTACAGCTTGATTACAATTGCAACCACAACCACTGTCGGCAATTAGTTTTTATATACTTTTTATGGAAAGCTAAAAATCACGATATAGTTGCCAAAACAGATATTTTCATCATTATTAGTATCATAAAATATCATATTATGATGAAATATAGTCGTAATATTACATTACAAATACAATTTTCTGAAGTAATCATATTATGATGAAATTAAACATATATGAAATCATATTATGATTCAGTTCAATCATATTTATGATCCAAAGTACTATACCAAAGTACATACTACTTAACATTTATTGGTTATTAATAAGTTTAACTTGTTGTGCATAATATATTTGGTCAATTCACAAGGTCTCCTATCAGTCATATTGGCATAATGTCCTAATATATCACGACTCGGCTTAACCGACACTTAGACATTCGGTGTTGGTCTCTGCTGGTTTGTTACGATAACACAATAAACATAGCGTAGAAAGTAGTATTATTTTGTGAAATTTTTTGCAGTAAAAACCATTGTGAAATATTAGGACATTATGACAATATGACATAATAAGAGACCTTGTAAATTGACTAAATATGTATGCCTATTTATCATTTCTTTAATTGCTTGAAAAAAATTATGTTTCGGTTAAGTATGCGATGAAAATACAAATGTTTACGCTAACTAAAATATTGTTGAAATTAAATTAAAATAATAACGTTGTAAGACAACAATATATATGTTACAAAGAACACAGTATACTTAGTTGCCGTATCCATGATTTTTCTCTGCGTGTATATTAGGGTCGGCCGATTTGTAAGGAAACAAATTTGTAGATATTTTGCCATCGATTTTTGTATAGCAACGACATAACAAAAAAATAATTTTCGACTTTTGTACTTTTTCTCAACTTTTATTTTTAAGGTTTTTTTAGAAGGTAATAAAATAAAATTGGCTGATTTAATTTTCCTTTAAATATTACCTTTCCAAGGTGAAATTGTACGCTAAAAACGACAGTGAAAGCAGTTTTTACAAAAAATGTTTTTCTTGAGGTTTTGGACGAGAATATGTCGAATATTTTTTACGTGTTAATTTTTAAGGCTTTTAATTTATATTTTCTTCGGAATTATAAATATGAATATTGTTCACCGAATCATAATTATTTTTCGAACAACTAAATAATAATAAATAGGTAAACATATTATATTATGTACAACCATTAAATGTTAAGTTTCTATACGCTATTATACGCGTCTGTCCGTCCGTCCGTCTGGCGGGCTGGCTGGCTGGCTGGTTGTCCATATAAACCTTGTGCGCAGAGTACAGGTCGCAATTTTGAAGATATTTCGATAAAATTTAGTACATATCATTTTTTCTGCCCAAGGACCAAGCCTATTGAAATTGGCTGAAATCAGTCCATTATTTCACCTAGCCCCCATAAAAATGTCCTCCCGAAATTGGACTTTATCGGTCATAAATGTTTAAGTTATATAGGTATCTACAAAAGTTTTTCTCCAAATAAATTTTATATATACCGCATTTATGTCACCAAATTTTGTTATGATCGGTCTATAATTAGTCATAGCTCCCATATAAAACCTGCTTCCGATAATCACTTTAACAAGCATAAATCTCCTAAAAATGTTGGTATACACATCAAATGCAACATAAATAACACTCATATAGACATTAATCACATGACCAAATTTCAAGGTGATCGGTCCATAATTTTTCATAGCTCCCATATAAGGCCCACTTCCGAAAATCACTCACGAATATAAATTATTGAAATTTTAAAAGAAAAATGTTTTTGCTCATTTACTTAGTGTAGGGTATTATGATGTACAGTCAATAGGTATAGATAATAACTACCCTTTTAATAGTGATACAGTCTACTGGTGGATTTCAATGACAAGCTAATGTTAAATGTCAATAGAAGATTGCATTGACTGAGGTGCATATGGTAGTACTTCCACTGACAATGTCACTAGTAAATCACTACAATTTGATTACTGGCATTCCCTGCAGGGAAGCTATGCTATTTATACAAGTACATTTTGAGTGTCTGCAATTCTCATACGCTCTGTAGTTTTATTATTATAATATCTTCAACTTTCCTAGAGCGAAAAACAATAAATTTCAGTTATTATGGTTTCATTGGATCATAATATGATATAAATGGATCATAATATGATTTAATTGGGTCATAAATATGATTGCTATAAATATGATTGATTTATATCATAATATGAATATTTCAGAAAACATTATGATATTTTATGATACTATTAATGATCATAATATGTTTGGACTACAATCATAAATCTTATCATAATACTTTGCTCTTAGATAATGTTTACCACAACCATGTTTTTTCTCTGAGTGTAGAATTATATAGATTATAGCTTTAAATTTTAGGTAAAACATTATTTTAATCAATGTCAATAATTAAAAAAAAAAAATGCAATTGAAAAAATAGCTACCCTGTTTTATATATTACTAGTTGACCGCACCCGCTTCGCTCGGTAGCTATTTACTATTGTTATTTCTTCAAGTTTCTCCAAGAAATTTCTCATATTAAGAAAAAATGAGAATTGAAAAGGAGGCAATATATTAAAAAATTTAAATTTCTGAATTGTTGAATTTTTTTTTCTTTACAAACCATCTCCTGAAAATTTCGAATCGAATAAAAAAAAATCAGCCGTATTGCTGGAGCTGTTCTCACGTGATGGCATTACATGCATGAACCATTTCATTTTTATATATATAGATATATTATATAGTTTTTCATTTATGTGAATTGTTATACAAAAAGTATACTTCAGCTAATTAAGTAGCACGTTTAACCTAAATTCATCATTAATACATGTGTTTCCAAAACATTTATTAAAAACTTGTCGTAAATGTACTCCCAAAATTAATTCAATTACAATAATTCAAAGCCTATTTTTTTCATTTCATAAATTGCGAATACCTACCTCACTACTAAAAAGAAATTAACTTATTTTAACAACTTTTTGCAACATAAAATAATAATAATTTCAAAACTAATGTCATGGTTAAAATGTAAAGCAAAAATTGTATGTAATTCCAACTGTAAAGCAAAGACAAAGTTACAAAAATTAAAAAAAAAGAAAAAATAATAATAATAATAAATTATACACTTTGGCAAGTAAAACAGAATCTACATAATGTTGTGAACGTTTTCCTTTAAATTTGTAAAACATGGTTGTAGGAAACAAAAAAAGAATAACTTATATGTATAATTACATACATGCATACATATGTATGTGGAGAAATATATATCCACACACTTATACTGATGTGTAAAGTCAGTAAAGGGGAAGGTTAACGAAATTTTGTGAAAGTTTTATTATTATTAAAAATTTTTACTAAATTACTCTAAAGCGATGTTTGGAAAAGTTTTATACGATTAAGCTTTAGATCGTTTGGAAATAGGGAAAGAATTCAAATATCTTATATATGTTTACAAAAACAACATTTATAAAATTTCCTTACACAGAAAAATGTGTCCAAAATTCACATACGAGTTATGTTAACAACCAAAAAAATGTATTGAAAGCTATAACCAACTTTGCTCAACCCATACCTATGTTTATAGCTTATGTGTTTATCGTATTTATTCGAGTGTTGGAAAATAATAATAATACAAATTTAATTCCAAAAATTTATTTGAATTTGATTTATTTTTAGATATTTTTTATGCTTATTCTCTTTTTAGTTTTTTAGTGAACATCTAAAATGAAAAATAAGTAAGAGATCTATACGGCTGTGCCGAATCACCAAATTATACTTTAAAATAAAATAAAAAAAATTTTTTTTTTTTTAAATTATTTTTTTTCGAAATTGTTCTTTTTATTTTTTTTTCCAAACTTTTTTTTTAAATTTATTAGTAACAAGTATTTTTTTTTTTTTTGTTTTTCAAAATTTAAAAAAAATTTTTTTTTTTTTTCAAAATTGTTTTGAAAATTTTTTTTTTTTAATTTATTAGTGAAAAAAATATCGGAAAAAAAAATTTTTTTTGGTAAAAAAGAATTCGGGTTAAAAAATATTTTCCCGATTTTAACCTGTTGTAGGTCCAAATTACTATAGCCTTATATACATCGTTGCAATGGACTTCGAAATATCTATCATTAGATATTCATATTGTCTATATTAATGACTTAGCAATCCATCTGGATTACTAAGTCATTAGTAGTAACAGGGTTTACAATTGCTACTATATTAGCCGTCAATTGCAGTTAATATCAGATTTTATCTATCTGCATACTAAAAATATAGTTACTATTTTAATTTTGTATAACTCTGCTAATATAAATTGCTATTACTATTCAAATATTACTATAAAAATTGCAATGTTAGTTTGCAATTTCTAGTAGCAGATAAAACCAGTTGTCAACTCGATCTTGTAGTACAACAACCAATATATATGTTCGTGCTTTAGTAGCACCCACACTTTTTTGCAGAACTAATATTGCGCGTCAGCAACCGTTTTATTTTTGTTATGCTTGCAATTTTCTCTAGCAGCAATTTACTTTTCTTTGGTTGCTCTGCTATAGTTGCATTAATATTTCTTGTTTTTAGGCTATTTTGATGCTGCTAGTTATTTTATTGAACATGACAAGTTCAAATGAGTCTGTTTATACCGAATATGATGAAAATCGAAAGAATTAATGATATATGAGATACATTAAGCTACTCAAAATTATCTTTGAGACTAAAAACTTGTTTGTTTATCATTGAAAAACGAACGTTTTTTAATCTTAATAATAAAATTAAATAATTTTTTTTCTTTTATTTTGTATATAAACTGATTCGCAATCATAAATATATATAATTAATTGTTATTGAAAAACATAAAATATTTATATGCCAAAAATAACTTACATTGTATGTGTTTACTGATATGATGTTATACACTTAGCAATAACAGCAACTAATAGCATCAATTGAAGAAATGTCAATTGTGCTATAGCACAACCAAAGAAATGTGAATTGTTGCTATAGAAAATTGCCAGCACAATAAAATGAAACGAATGGCGTTCTATATTAGTTTGGCAAAAAAGTGTGTGTGCTACTAAAGCACGAACATATATTTTGGTGGATGTGCAATGGATTGTGTCTGCTACTAAAAATTGCAAGCAAGTGTTGCAATTAGTAATCCAGATGGATGATAAAAAAAAAAAAAAATCTAGGTTGGCCCGATTTTTTCTTTATATCTCAGCCATTTGTAGGCCGATTTTCTCGATTTTAAATAGCCGGAAGAATTCCCGATATATTGATGTATCAATTATGTTTCTAAGTTGTTTGGGGGCCAGTTGATTTCAACATACAGACGGACAGACGTACATAGCTATATAAACTTCGCTATATATAACGATACAGAATATATATACTTTGTGTGGTCGCAAATGAAAAATGTAGAAATTACAAACGGAATGACAAACTGTGTAAATTCGAACTTGTACCTTCAAAAATTCTATCGTTTAAAAACATAGTTTCAGAAGATAATGGCACTGATCGGTCAACTGTGTCTACATGCATTCAATAAACTAAAATAGCCAACCAACTTAAAAGAATATTCACGGTACACAGAGATTAATTTTAAAACCAAATAATCCGATAACCAAGCAACCGTGAACAACCTTTATATTTTGTCCATTTCTAACACCGAGAAAACATCCCACCTCACACATGTACTACTTATATTATACTATATATACATCAAACAATTGCATAAAGTATAACTACTGCATTTAACGTACAAGAGGAAAAAAAAAGAAAAAACCAGCACAAACATACAAACAAGAATCGTATAAAAACAGGAGTTGAAAGAAATTTAAAACAACTACGCACAGTTGAGCAACATAGTAGCAAATGTAAAATATGTAAAAATTACATGATGCATACAAAAACATACATCTACAAACTTTTGTACATACCCTTCCCTTTAACATGCGTATGCATGTATGTATATTTACACATTTAACTATATGTACTGCATACAATGTAACATCAAATCATATAGTCAAACACAAATACATACATTCATGCAATTCAATATTTTATTTCTGTATTTCTTCCTCTTCTGCTTACACACACTTTGTGTCTCCTTCCATAATTTTCATCTTTTAGAAACTAGTAACTGGTGCAATGCATGAATGACTTTGAAACCATATTTACCAAAACCCTCCATAACTTGCTATGCCATCATTCCCTACAGTTCGCAGCCTTGCTGCCTTGTATTTGCGACATATTTGCAATAGAATTCTTTACCTTTATGAATTGCATAGACAGAGTAGTGATTGTAAATTATTGTAAGTTTAAGGAATGAAGTGTGCTTGTGTAGTGTGTGCTTGTGTAGTGTGTGCTTGTGTAGTGTGTGTGTGTGTGTGGGTATGTATATTCATTACTATGAAACGTTTAGTTTAAACGCATAAACGTTGAAAGTTTCCTTTTCATTTTCTATAAACATATACACACACATACACATTAACTCTCGCAGGAGCTATACATACTACACACATCTATATGTATGTATATTTTCTTTTGTTTTTACAATTCAACTGACATTTATTACACTTTTGTAGCTAGTATGTGAGCGTGTGTGCGTTATTGTGCGAATGTATGTTTGTGCTTCAAACTGTTGTTGCGATCTAATGTGTGTATCTGTGTGATTGCAGAAGTATGAGTACGGTTTATGAATAAATGTGTAGAAAACGTGTACTTGAGAGTAAAAACCACGACATGTTTCTTTTGGTTTTATGATATATGATTGCTAAGTAGCAGAAGCGCAGATTGAAATTTTGTAATTAGGACAAAATTTGAACTATGTATTTAATTTCATAAAATTTGATAACTTCTTTAGTTAAATTTTGCAGTTTGTTTGTACTAAGTACTATATGTTTACCAGATATTTACTGAAATTTCCAATATGCGGAGGAAACAAAATATTTGACTAGGAAACGAAATTTTTTCATTACAAATTTGTTAAAACAAGTTCTTCATGGTCATAGAAAATTTTGATAAACTTATATTTAAACAATATCCTTTAAGCAAGGATATTTAAAAATTCATATCGCTAAATTGTGCACATTATTGTTTAGTTGATAAAATGTTCCTTAAAAATGTCGTATTATTTTAAATGTACATTGTACTATCCTTCAGCTTAACTGTCATTTCATTCAAGCTAATTTTTAGCTTAAAATTAAAAGTAATTTTTCTCAGTTTTTCTCATAGTGGAGACAATATTATTCACAATATAATAATGTAATATAATAAACAATTTACATTTAGCGACGTAAAGTGCAAAATACATAAAAATTACACATGTGTGGAAAACCACACACAATGATAAGCAACGTGGCTTTTTAAATATCTTATGTATAATAATTTAGAATTAGTTTTAACGGTCCTAGCAAACACTTTTATCCATTTACGTTAAATTTACCATCAATTTCAACTCTTTCAGAAAAAAAAAATTGCCAACAAAAAACGCCACTGCTAATTTGTGCATGTACGGTTTTGCAAAATACTCATGCATGCCAAAAAGTTGTTGATTAACATTTCTCTTTAAATGGAACATACTACTCTAGTTTATATTATTTTACTTTTCTTTTGTATATGCATTTCATCGTATGATTTTCGCTTCGCTTATATAACTAAATATAAAATACAAATAAAACATATAACAGCAACAAATTGCATAAAATATAGAAAAAAAAAACAAACAGCATCAATAGTTATTAAAATCACAAACTAACAAATCTTATTACTTATATAAACAATACATGAAACACACAATTACTTCATCACGTTTAGGATTCATTAGACTTCTTCAAAGAAATCTAATGTCTTGCTTAACGTAAGCAAATTTTTCAATTCAATCAGAAATTAACAAAAATTTAATTGGGTCTTGATAAATCTGGGAAATTCAAAATTACATAGACTTAAAAATGGAATTTGAAATTTGTATTTTCTTAGATTTTGTAATTCGGAAACAAAAGTATAATTATGTGATGAAATATATTATAAAATGTTAAAACGATTTGTTAGTAATAGTTTAATGGGTGATGGAATGTAAAAATTATCATGAAAATTTTAAAAGTTTTATTCTCCATAAATTTTATACTAACTTTTATATACACAGGATGAAAAATTGTGATTATTGTGACCATTGACCTCTAATATTTCGCGTAGGGCATAGCTGATTTTTAATAGCTCCTATTGTCTCATGTAGAACATTAAGATGAAGACCCCTATTTGATTGGACTATAAGTATACTAACATACATACTTCAAATGCATAACTTTTCTGCAGAAACCCATACTTTAGAACCTATTGGAATCAGAAAATTATATAGTTTTTCAGGATATCCTTTCAAACGACACCTCTGCTAATTTTTCACATGCATAAAATTCGATCCATGTATGGAAAAAATCAAAACTGGGAAATTCGAAATTACATAGGCTTAAAAAGTGTTCTTCGATTTTCTGATTCTGCTTCGTCTCAGAATTATGAGATGGAATATATTGTTACGTTATTACCTTTTAAAAACGGGGTTTATTTCCTTTAAATAAACCGGATACTTTTGATTGAAAATAAAAACAGTTTTAGTAGTTTAAAATTTGTAACAACTCTTTATTTATTTAGAATGTACAACAACAGAATTAAATTGTCACTCAGTGTTTTTATACACGTATATAAATTCGCAGAAAATACACACACACTTTATAATGTACAAGCATACACGTACAAGACAGTTGATGTTTACTCTAACAGCGCCTATGATCAACTCTGCCACTGTTTATACACACGCCATCCCTCGGGACAAAACTCGTATGTTCGAATTCCAAAGCCTTCGATGTCATTGCCAGCAGCTCAAACATTTAGTGTTGCCATACTTACAAACAATGTCAATGATGGACGTGCCTTCAAACATGATGAATGCTGCAGGTAGTCGTTACAGACTGTTAAATTCAAATCGTCATTGCACATTCGTAACAATATTATAAAATGCTACAATGATTTGTTAGTAATAGTTTAGTGGGTGATGAAATGTAAAAATTATATCCAAAATGTAAAAAGTTTTTTTCTCCATAAATTATATAATAACTGCTAACTAGGATGATAAATTGTCATTGTTGTGACCTTTGACCTCCAATATTTCGCGTTAGGCATAGTTGATTTATAATAGCTACTATTGCTTAATGTAGAGCATTAAGAGCAAGGTATATGCCAATATTGATTTTAATTATACTAACATACGTCAAATGCATAACTTTTTTGTAGAAAACCCATCAGTAGAATCAAAAAATTATATAGTTTTTTACGACATCCAAGGATATTTATTTTTTAATTGAATATTTTTACTACTTTCAAATGACACCACTGCTAATTTTTCAGATGAATAAAATTCGAACAATGTATCATATATAATATTTTTTTGGAATTTCAATGAAATCGGATAGGAAAAAAGTTCAAACTTAGGAAAAATGCTATGGCACTATTTAATAATTTAATTTTTGCATCCTTTACGGAGTTATAAGTAACCGGATACCTGCAGCATTTCATCAACATAGTGAAGGCCGAAATTAGTATAATGTTAAGCACATATGTATAACCTACTTTTTAAAAACAAATTTCTACTTTTAACAGGGAATTTATTTTAAATTTCATATGGTTTAAAACCTTTATGGAAGCAGTTGGAGCAATCCATTTTAAACTGGATGTCAGTTGGATTTGACATCTCTGATTTGAATGATAGTGCTGGTTCACACACGTCGAGTTTACTTGAGCAAGTTCTGAGTTTAGGAATAAAAAGAGGAAAATCTTGCCAATCTCCTCTCTTCTATCCTCAACAAACTTAACACTTGCGCAAGTAGGATAGGCGTGTGTGAAGCAGCACATATTTACTGGAGTTATTATGAATTGCAAGTATCAAAGGCATTTTTAATACAAACCCTATCCGATTAAAAAATGTGACTTCTTTCCAATTAAAAAAAAAAAAAAAAATAACTTAGAAATTTCACAAATTTGTTCATACATTATTGACCATATATGTATTTTAAATTATACACTGCACAATATTTATTTTATTATGAAGATAGAAATGCTGCTTTGAACAAAGAATAAATATATATTGTAACTATAAATAGGTCAGAGATCATAATTTAGGATGAAAAGTTGAACCTTCATCTAACTCTCAAATAAAATTAAATTTTTTACTCTTGCGTGGTGTTTTCCTACACATACGGTATTTTATTTGCATATTTAGCAATATACATTTTTGCAGTAAAAACATCTTTTGGGCTAAAACTGCACATATAACGACAAAAAAATTTGTCCTAGTGCAAAACATACAGAAATTATATATGTGTGGAAAACCACACACTAGGGTAAGCAACCTAACTTAGTGAATATTTCGTTATTAATAATATCTAAATATGAATCAATTATGAATCTGTTCTAAATTGAATTTAAATATAATTTAGCACGAAAAAAATTAAATTATATAAATCCGGCCGATGAGAAAATTGTTTTCATAGTAATATAAAACATTTTAGCAGAATTTGCTATTTTAATGAGCATAATATTTTTTTGAACTCCTCTAATACATATGCATATGTTAATGTTAATGTAAATAGTTATTTAGAAAATTTTATTCATAAATAAACATAAAATATAACAAGTTTTATATAACCACCTCCTTACATTTGAACTCCTTCCTACACTTGATATTTATTAATTATTGTTTAATACATATGTATCATAGAAATGTAAGCATGTGTTAAAGGATGTGTTCATGTGTATTAGTTTGTATTGAAGACAGGGCTAAAATATATTCATATGGTGAAATAAATATAAAATACTATTATACAAGTAGGTGGTTAGGCCAGAAAATTATCTAATTAGTTAATCCAGAAAATGCAATTGGCTGAAATTATTATAAGTTTAAACCATTCCAATAACTTGTATAATATTTTCAATTTATATTAACATAAAGAAATACTGTTCATTGACCATAATAAAACCCCCCTTTTTTGCTCGTGTATTGAAAATTTAAAATATAACTAAGAACCAATTAGCTATTTTGCAACAGCGATAAAATGTTTCCAAAAGCACTGTGCGCCAGCCCGAATCGGCGGAGATTCTGGCAGCCGTTAAAAAGTTACAACGGTCCAACAAATGTTATGTAGTCCGGTCAGATCTGGGAATCGAGAAATCTAGATTTGAAATAAGTTGGTATTGTATAAAGGAAATGGTATTTTTTGCCTTTTTCATGAATTTTGGTCATCTAAGTATCCGAATATCGCAAAGTTGTTAAGCTCAATGTCGTTAACAACATAGTCAATAAAGGAAAGCGGTATTTTAGGGATTCTTTCAGTATGACCCTGGATTATTAATTTTTCATATATTTTATCGAAAGTTATCTTACAAAACTCAATTACAACTATTACATGTTTACCTTAGCCATTTCAACATTTTTACAAGTTTTTTAGCAATATTATGGTTACGGTAATTACGTATATGATTGCGGTAACCACAATATGGTTAAGTTATCATTCACATGATTGCAGCAATCATATATATGATTGTAGTAATTAAGTATATGTTTGTGGTATTACTTTACCATATTGTGTTGTTCTCTTATTATGATTATCATACTCTGACTACAACATATTATGATATAATGATTCATCATGAACATGATTGGCATAAACATATATTTGTTAACTACTATCATTGCTACAATTATGCGAATGGTAACTTAAACATATTATGGTTACCGCAATCATATACATAGTTAAAGTAACTTGTGAACATTTTGTAATGTTTATGGTAAACTTGTATAACTATTATTTTCCCAGGGTCCCAAAAATACCACTTTTTTTATTGACTATGTTTGAGATATTCGGAAATTAGAATTTCCCTATACGATACTTAATAACTTCAAATCGATATATCTCGATTCCTAGACCTGACCTGGCGAAACGCCAAGACCATATAACATTTTTTGACCGATATAACTTTTCCCGGTAGCATTTGTCACATAGAGTAATTGATATAATAAAACATTTGTGATGCTAGAAACAGACCTAGACTAACTCCGGAAAAATATGGTTCCATATTAATCAAATAAGAAGTTATGTCACAATACGAAAGACCAAAAATATAAACAAATTTACCCAACTATCATTGAGTAAATAAAAACTGCTTTTTTCTGGTTGTACTTATAAAATAATAGAGAAATACTATTTGAAACACTTTTCAGATTTTCTTCGCATAAAATCTTTATAGACAACTATGCTACAGTGCGAGCAAATAAGTTATTAGTATACATATGTATGTTACATTGTGGCTGCCAGAACAACCATTCAATTTACATTTTATTAAGCTTCTTTTGTCTATAGTAAAGTCGCGACGTTATGGTTTAATTCCATATATTTTTACTAACAATTTTCTTTAGGTTTGTAATATGTTGCTGTCTGTAGACTACTTCAATTTCTATTACACATACCCTTTTCCCTGTTTTCGTTAGACAAACATTTATACTACACTCTTACAATATGAAATGTTTTGCTGATGTTGCTGTTAAATCCTTACCCTAAATAATTAGCACTATTCAGGAAAGGAATTGTGTTTGGAAACTTTAATATTTATGTATGGTTTATATACATACATATTTATATGAATGTTTATGATTGTTGAGTGCTGTATATATGGGGCATTTCATGTTAAGTGAACCAACTTTTGAAATCGATGTCTTCCGATTGGGATGAAATGGTTGGTAATTCAGACACAATTTTTCAACAAGTTTGGTTGAGAACTTTCTGAGTTAGAGGGGGTCAAAATTTGACGTATTGGCCAAGCAGGAGTTTTTTGTCATCCATGTACTTTATTACCTATTGTTTTTAGCAAAATGTGTCCCAAATAGTTTAGATAGCTATTCCTTCAATCTTTCGGAAAAAAAAAATTTTAAATAAAAAAATTTTTGTAATTTTTTTTCCAAAACCAAAAACTTTGACTTTTTTTTCAAAATGGTCCCTTTTTATTTTTTATTTTTTCAAAAGAAAGCTTAGGTCCATTCCTTTAAAAGGTTCTTGATCGCTTAGTGGGATGCGAGTGGGATATCTATCAAAATAAATATTTTTTTACTCAAGACATACAATTTTTGACTTTTTTTTGCAAAATCTAAATTTTTTTCCAAAATAGGCCTGTTTTTTAAACTTTTTTTTGTGCTCAAAAGAAAGCTTAGGTCAGTTGCTTTAAGAGGTTTTTGGTGGTTTAGTGGGATGCGAGTGGGATATCTATCAAAATAAATATTTTGTAACCCAAGTCATATAATTTTTGAGTTTTTACACCCTACACCACCATAGTGGGGAGGTTATATTGGATTTGTGCAGATGTTTGTAACGCTCAAAAATGTTAGTCTAACACCCTCCTTAAAGTATACCGATCGACTCAGAATCGATTAAACGATGACCGTCCGTCCGTCTGGCTGGCTGGCTGGTTGTCCATATAAATCTTGTGCGCAGAGTACAGGTCGCAATCTTGAAGATATTTCAATAAAATTTGGTATGTATCATTTTTTCTGCCCAAGGACCAAGCCTATTGAAACTGATTGAAATCGGTCTATTATTTCACCTAGCCCCCATACAAATGTCCTCCCGAAATTGGACTTTATCGGTCATAAATGTTTAATTTATATATGTATCTACACAAGTTTTTCTCCAAATAAGTTTTATATATACAGAATTCATGTCACCAAATTTTATTATGATCGGTTCATAATTAGTCATAGCTCCCATATAAGGCCTGCTTCCGATAATCACTTTAACGAGCATAAATCTCCTTAAAATGTTGGTATACACATAAAATGCGACAAAGGTAACTTTCATATAGACATTTATCACACGACCAAATTTCATGGTGATCGGTCCATAGTTTGTCATAGCTCCATTATATGGCCCACTTCCGAAAATCGCTCACGAATATAAATTATTGAAATTTTGAAAGAAAAATGTTTTTGCTAATTTACTTAGTGTAGGGTATTATATGGTCGGGCTTGACCTTGTTTTTTTTTTTTTGCAAAATCGAACTTTTTCCTAAATCCCCATCAGAAGACATCGATTTCAAAAGTTGGTTCACTTGACATGAAATGCCCCATATATATTTATGTAAGAATATTATTTACAAAGCACAACATATTGTGCGTGCATTGCTTTTGTTAGTTTGTTGTTACAGGCAATGTTAACAAAGTTTTCTTACCTCCTTTATTATTTCTTTACTGAGTTTATTGTTGTTTTTATTGTTGCTGTTTTGTTGTTCCTGACATTAAGTCCCACATGTATTTGTGTGTGTTTCAAAAAAAATATCCTTAATATTAAATTTAGTTATTGCTTTAAGATTAAGTATTAATATTTGATTCATATAAGTTATTTTGTTATTAATTAGTTTTTCTTGTATTTATTTTGTTTATTTGCAGAACAATTTCATATTTTCGTTGGTGATCTTAGCTCAGAAATTGAAACTCAACAGTTACGTGAAGCGTTTACACCATTTGGAGAAATATCGTAAGTACACACCGGAAACTCTTTAAAAAAATTTAATCATTCTAGGTGAATGCTAAATTTAAATATGAACCAAATCAAAACATATAACTTAAAAACACGCTAATGGGTTAAAACTTTTATAAAATGGTAATTTATCACTAAAATATTGGAATTTCAGATAAGTTATTAGAGAAAGAATTTCGAAATTCTGGTAAATTTTAAATTTTGTATGGCCATGGAAAACATGTATAGCAAACATTATCGAATTTAGAAGAGTAAAGGTTTTTACGCCTACAGCAATATCAATATCATATTAATTAATTTATATCCTTCTACAAATATTACAATAACAATTTATTTGAATTAACTAATGAATTCTTATCTCTAGAGAATTAAAATAAATCCTTTTGCATGAACTGTAGCAATTTAAATTTGAAGTAAAATTTTATATTACAAACAATATACACAGTTCTTGCTCTAATGCAAATAGCTTACTATTACCTGCTTCCAATTCAATTAACCTAAAATGTCTCCCTTATAATCTTAATTTCTAAGTCTTGATTCTATGCTGTCAAAAAATTATGATTATGACGTACACATTAAATTAAACAACTTATATTTATTGAAAACACAAAAAAAAAATGCTAAAGAAACGAAATCTTTAAAATTATCAAATGTAAACCTTTTCATAATATATACCTTCCTCCTTGCCTTACTCTCATGTTTCTTTACATTCAATTACACAAAATAACAACCCTCCGAAATTTAGATTTTACATGTATTTATTCAGCAGCACATTTAGACAAAGAACCAAAAAAATCAAACAAAAAAAGATACAACAACTAAAACGAAATGAAACGACATTACACATCCTACTCATCATGATGAAAGTAAATAAAGCGTGAATAGAGACGCCAGCAACCAGACAATCCGTTGCCAACATTATCATAATCAACACCTTCGTTAACACCATCTAGCCATACATCCATCCATCCAGCCATCCGTTCAGGCAGTCAGTCAGCCAAACATCTCTCCATCTATGCTAAAGGAAATATTTAGAAATTTTTTTTAGCTGTTAGTGTATGTATGAAGATGTTGTAGAATAATGATGTGAACAGTGGAAATGTAAGGAAAACACAACAACATGGAATACATATACAGACACACTTATACAATCATAAGAATTCATTTAATATATTTTTTCTTTCGTTGATTAGGAAAATCTATTCACATGTAAAATGTTGAACATAATTTTTTTAATATTCTACGAGGGTAACGTGGGCATTTTTGGAAATAATTATCATGAAGGCTAGATAATTATGATATATATAGCTTCATGACTGCTACATTTTGAATCAATATCTGGCTTTAACCTTTATGTGCTCGGGAAACTTACGTTGGCGGTCGGAAGTCTATATTTGCATTTGTATTGCAAACTATGTCAACATATCATAAAAAAACACTAGTACGAAGAGTGTAATACTTGAATACATATTTATTAAGAATTATATGATTTTAGATACAAAGTTAAGGTGAAAATGTTTAAACTTTATTAATGGTACAGTATCTACCCACAGAAACAGTAAAACTACCGAGTGTCAGTTCAATAGCCAAGCATGTTGGAGCATGGCCTAATACCCTTGGATTTTCAGAGCCCTTCGCGGTCTGCTTTCATTTCATTTGGTACAAATATTTTGTTTTGACGAACAATACCATGAAGAACGAGATTTTTTTACATAAAATGCCTACCCATGATTCAATGATGTGAAAAATTTTTCACAGATTATTGTTCTTCCAGTGTTTTCCCAAGGGTAGACCAGTCTTTGCACGACACTCTCACCTACATTGGTTGTACGACTTGCATTAGATCACTTTCCTGTATAAATCTCGCTGTTGAGAGAATAGAATGACTTTGCATCGCATGAGAACCAGACTTTTATGCCATACTTTGCAGGCTTGGATGGGATGTACTGCGTAAATCTAGTTCTTCCGCGATATGCAAATAGTTGCTCGTCAACTGTTATTTCTCCTAATGGTTGATAGTACCGTTGAAGATTGTTGTTCATTAGAGCCCATAATGCAGAAAATGGGGCAGAAAGCTCTAGTACGCTCACTATCAAACCGAATGAACCGCAAAATTTCCTTGGATCGAGATTTCGACATTATTGCATGGGAATAACAAACATCTGTATCTTCATCGTTTGATTTATTAACGCCTGCCAAAACTAATAGCCCAATGAATGCTCTCAATTCAATATTTTATACCTTATTCCACACCCTCTGCTTTGTGGTGCGGGTTTGTTCATTTCACTTTTGAAACGTTCTCTCGGCTTTTGCGTTAGTATCAATCAGAACTTGTTTGAGTATCGATGGGGTGAAAATCAAATGAAATACGGCTGGCTCGATGAGCCCTTTGGTAGTACGAGATGGGCCAACAGCAGTGCCACGTAACACATTATGAGCACTCATTCGATTTGTTTAATTAGGCAGATTGAAAAGACAGGTAGTATTGTCTTTTGAAACCAACGCGCCTAGACTGCCTACCCCTCCTCCCTGAAATTCAAATCTTCCTCATAATCTGCTTCGAACAATACGCCTTCTATCTGCCCATTAGATCGAATATCGTCTTCTTCAAGTATCATTTCGTTTTCGGTACATACACATATGCATACTAGAGGGCTACTCAAGAACATCCCAGCAGTTCTAGGAGACAGTCCCAAACTAGTGATTCTACCCATCATTTAGGGTGGAAACTAGTTACTTCAATAGCTACGTGACTAGTTATTTTAATACGTGGTTGTCCTAAGCAGGGGGTCAATTGACTCTAATTGACTACAGTCAGACTGTCTAATAGCTGGTCCAAAGTACTCAACGCATTGGATTCCCATAATAGTTAAATAACGTCAGTTACCTTACTAGCTACCTAACTGGTAACTTGATCAGCTACATAACTAGTTATTTTAACACGTACAAGTGCTAATTGCCCTCAAATAGTCAGCTAAAAAACATATCATAGGCAGTCCAATAAACGATAGCTTGTAAACAAACCTTTCTTCGACAGCTCTCCAATGGATTGTTCTGGTGGGTTAAATAAGTAATTTCTAAAGTGCAGTACAAAATAAACATTTAAAGTGACTTCACTATAGGTTACTAAAAGACACTAAAGTGACTATTGACTTCATGCTATGTTACATGGGATATCAGTATACTTAAGCTAAAATAAAAACTGTATGAGAATTATATCAACACAATTTGTATAAACCAGTTTGAACGAATTATCACACAACATGTTTAAAGTGACTACACTCCAGATTACTTAGGGACACTTAAGTGACAATTGTCTTCACGCTAGATTACCTGGGATGTATAAAGTAATCAATTGTCTTCTATCTGCACTACAAAGAGCACATACGTGTCAAATGACCAAAACTTATAAATTAGAGTCAGCCAAGTGATAAGACATTTGTGTCGAATACTGTCTATAAGGGATACATTGACTACATGCTTAACTGCTGGGATTCGTAAATGCTGTAAAATTCCTTCGCTGGTACTCTATATCATATACACATTGAAAAGTGAATGAGTATTGTGCGCAACAAAAATAAAACGAATGGGAGTTTGTTATGCATATGATCGTATGTTACCATGCCCTTCCACGTATATGTTTTTGCACTGTTTTTGGTATGATACAATGTTTGTATGCACTGTTTCATGAATTATTCGAATCATTCGAACTATTTTTGTTTTCATGAATGAATTTTTCTTTATTAGTATTTCAATATGTCTTTTTGCACTGTTTGTTTGGAAGTGGTACAGTTTTTACGATATTTTTAATTTTGTAAAGCAAAAAAATCTTATTCCTAGAATTTTGAAATTCCATAAAACTGTAATACTGCTTCATTGTGACCTGAAATCATATACCATTAACTCGTTGTATATTTAATATCATTATTATATACTGTCTCTCATTCTATACTCTGTTGTTTTGTTCTGTCGTTGGTTGTAATTGTTCCTCATTCGTTTTGTAAATAAATACCCAAGGATCTGAAGTAACTGTTGTGTTGCTGAATGTCTTGAGTAGCATATGAATGTCCTTGTACAGCCCTTTAATGCATCACAAACGTGCACAAGAAAGCAAACAGTAAAAAAATACTAAATGACATGTTTGACATGCCGTATTTAAAAGAATTTGAGTTGAGAAAAAGAGTAATGTGAATTTCCATACATTTTATATATGGTGCCAGGAGATGGTCATTTTGAAAAGTAGGGTCTCTGGGGAGCTGTAAATTATTTTATTAACGTGTTAGTGGCCAAAACTGCTTAGAATTGATTTTTAGGAAGTTATTGAAAATTCCGGACCCTTTTGTTTGGACATATTTTTTATTCAACTTTTTCTGCAAAAATGCTACAAATGCTGCCAAGTAATTCAAGCTCGTACTCGATATCACAATTTAATAATAGAGTTATTTCTGCCTAAATTGGATGACATTGATGCCATGTAGCCCGTGGAACAAATTACTTAGTGCATGAAACATTTTGTGGTCATATATTCTTTCTTTTCTATGTTCTGAATTGGCCTCCTATCGTTTTATTTAACACTATTGGATTTTTTTTTTTCTTCCACATTTATAGTATTGGAAAATTACGAAAAAAAAAATAGAGTTTGTGTAATCAATGATAAACCCTATCATATTAAAATTAATGGTTGTTCGGTAAATGCCAGATTCTTTAAAAGTGATAATATCTTCAGCTTTTCTCATATAAACAATATCGAGCTAACGTTGACGAAATGCTAAATATTTTAAATTTTTTTGATAAATATTTATTTTTACACCACAGAAGATTTCTATCTCAGGAATGCCAAAATACAGTAAATAGAAGTTAAACACAAGTTCAAAGTTTACTATTTACAAGTATGTATAAACAATTTTAGATCTTTAATGCTTATTGAAATAGTACTTATCAGTAATAATACTGCTACGGCATTTTGAAATAACTTTTGAAACTTCGTGACAAGAATTCCTTACTCAATAACTCACTATCTGAAGACACCATAGCTACCTTTATAGTATATGATTTGTAGAACTGACACTCTTACATATAGCAAATCTGCTCATCAACTGATTTAGAAAGCCTATTATCTATAAAGTATAGACAAATATGTACATTTATGTATATTTACTTACTTACCTTTGAAGTTAGTACCTCTCATGAGTCTTCAAATTGCTAAACAGCAATAAAAAAATTATATTTTCAATTTTAAGATCTATTAAGTTTTAAACAGTATTTAAGGATTCTGTTTTTCTACCATAGAATTTTCCCTGGCTTGATTTCCATTTCTTTTATTTGTATAAAGTTTTTCTATCATTTGTATTCCATGTACTTAAGTATTTTTAGAAAATTGTAATTTAACTTTTATCCATTCAGTTTCCCCCTCTCCATTTTGGTGTTTTTGTTCTCAAGGAAATTTGCAAAAAGTATAAAGCAACACAAAAACTTTAAGTGATTTTTATTTGAATATATAGCGGATTTATTAAACCACCTTTACCATTTATATTCTAAACTGGCTGTTTATCGTGTTGTTTTTTTTTTTTTTCACTCATTTCATTCAATTCGTTTGTGAATACAAGTCTATTTTGACTGAGATTGAATACAGAACAAGATGTTTTCTTTCAGAATTTTCTTCGCTTTTAATGGGGCAACATAAAAGCAAGAAATGGTATTAAAGAGAAGTGAAGGAAGGGAAAGTTAAGTAAAGAAGAAAACTTGAAATAAACATTACATGAAGTTGGTAAATGAATTTGTTAAGATTGTGGCGGTATATACTTATTTTGGTTTTTTAGGTTTCAATTCACTTGTTTTCTTTTTGCGGATTTATTTTTAATTTTGTTTCTTTTTTTTTCTTGCATTTTGTATAAGATGATTGTTTGTTTGTATGTCTGTCTGTCTTTCTGTCTATTTGTTTATGTTTGCCATATTAAGGCGCAGGTGAAAGGATACACAAAGAGGGGTTATTTAAAATTGATTAATTTTTTTGTTCACTTGTGCTTCTTTATTTTGTTGGTTAATCTTATTTACGATTGCTTTATTTAGATAACAGTTGTCTTTTATATAACTAAATTGAATTAAATTCAAAAAGCTTGAGCCTTTGTCTACTACAAGTTTAATTTAGTTCAATGCTTAGTTTTGACATGTAATAATTACTTAAAAGTTACAAACAGTTGTAAGTACATATTTCAGGAATTATTTAAATAGAAATGTAAACATGAAATTCCTAATCTATAATTTAACAAAAGTAATTACAGTTGAAGGTTTAGAAATTTTGAAGTTTATTAATAAACACAAATTTGTAGTTATTTAATATGTTTGTTTATAATTCTGATAGAACTTCAAATGTTTACATAGAATACAGAAATATTAAAAGTAAAATTAAACAAAATTTCATGTTTTATTTAACTATTTGATGTAAGACAATAAAATTTATAAAACTTTTGAAAATATTAACCCTGCTTTTAGGTTAGAAAAAACTAACGAATGTTGGGTTAGTGGATCATTTGGTCCATATAAACTGCTAATGTAAAAAACAAGTGTGGGATTCTACATTTTTATTTTTAATCAACATAGATTAAATATGTTATAGATAATTGTGGGATTCCCCTTTTTCGATTTTTGTTGTAAAGAAGCACAAATATTTTGGGTCACTTTGCGTGCAGTTTTACTTACGACATGGCAAACTTAAACGAAGATGAAGTACAGGAACTGCTCAATACAGAAAGTGACTCTGATATTTCAGATTCGGAAGTTGATTGTATTTCAGAAAACGTATAAAACAAACTAATAAGTACTTATCATACCACTACTAAATTTAAAAAAAAAAAAATTTAAATTAAAAAAAATTTTTTTTTAAAAAATTGGAAAAAACTTTTAAAAAACAATTTCGAAAAAAAAAAATTTTTAAATTTAAAATTTTTTTTTAATTTTATTTTAAAGTATAATTTGGTGAAGGGTATATAAGATTCGGCACAGCCGAATTAGCTTTCTTACTTGTTTTTTTAAATAAATGTAAAAAAGTGAAAGAAAACCGAGAAAAAAGTTTCGTCATTTTTTATTCTTCTCAGTTCTGTTTTAAGTCAGATTCTTGAACTTTTGTATATAGCATTGGTTTATAAAAAAGACCACGTGAACTTAAAAACTAAGTCAGTATATATCACCAAATGGGCTTAATCTAACAGCAGGTTTAATTGCCTGGCTCACTTAATGCGAACGAACATTTTCTCTCTTATTATACCCTACACCACCATAGAGGGGAGGGTATAATGGATTTGTGCAGATGTTTGTAACGCCCAAAAATATTAGTCTAACACCCACCTTAAAGTATATCGATAGACTCAGAATCACTTTCTGAGTCGATTAAACGATGTCCGTCCGTCCGTCTGGCTGGTTGGCTGGCTGTCCATGTAAACCTTGTGCGCAGAGTACAGGTCGCAACTTTGAAGATATTTCGACAAAATTTGGTACATATAATTTGTTTGGCCTAAGAACCAAGCCTATTGAAACTGGCTGAAATGTCCTCCCGAAATTGGACTTTATCGGTCATAAATGTTTAATTTATATATGTATCTACACAATTTGTTCTCCAAATAAGTTTTTTATATACAGAATTTATGTCACCAAATTTTATTATGATCGGTCCATAATTAGTCATAGCTCCCATATAAGACCTGCTTCCGACAATCACTTTAACGAGCATAAATCTCCTAAAAATGTTGGTATACACATAAAATTCAACATAAATAACTTTCATATAGACATTAATCACATGACCAAATTTCATGGTGATCGGTCCGTATTCTGTCATAGCTCCCATATAAGGCCCACTTTTGAAGATCACTCACGAATATAAATTATTGAAATTTTGAAAGAAAAATGTTTTTGCTCATTTACTTAGTGTAATTATTATATGGTCGGGCTTGACCGACCATACTTTCTTACTTGTTTTATATTGAAAACAACAAATAAATTTGAACTTTTTTATTGTTTTCAATATATAATAAGTAAGAAAATGTTCGTTCGCAATTAGTAAGCCAGGCTCTAACATAAAAATATGTGATGGGAAAAGATTTTGAAAATGAATAGTTTTGAAACCGAAAAGGGTTCTGATAATTTTTATTTTTTTTCGTTTTTTGTGTTGTTAAACTAAATTTGAATTTTGATATTTTTCCATAACGTTTTATCACATTTGTGGATTTATTAGTTTTGTTTTATTTTAAAAGGAAATATAACTCACTAGTTATGAAGTCATATTTGAATTCTAACAAGAAACAGCGTTATGTTTGTTGTGTTCGAACATGGCTTGAATAGACCTATTTTATTTAAATATATTTTAAGTTAATTTTTGTTTTGAAGTATGATTTTCTACAATTGAGATATATGTAATTTAGTAAAGCAGTAAAATATTAAAAAAAAATTAACGAAAATATGATTCAAAATTTTTTGAACTTCTGGCGCTCCTGTCGAGAAAACGAAATGTCCAATTGAAAAACCCATTTGTATTGGAGGAGAGCAGATTATCAGCTTCCGAAAAAACTTCGTTGTTCCAAATTCTGAAGATATCGATTTTGAAGATATGTAATTTTGTCCACTTTTGATTTGGAACCACAGTGCGTTTGGCTGGAACAAGTGAAAGTCTGAACTAAAATTAAAATAATATTTTAGGGGATTGGTCAATCGCATATAACACTTTTTGATTTTAATAGAGGGACATAATTTGGCTTAAATAAATTTCATATCATCAAAAAAGATGGCTCCCATTAAAGTCCACTCACGAAAAACTTTTTTACTGTAATAATTCTTTAACATATAAATTTACGAATCGATGTCATTTTCATCTACTCGGAATCCACACTATGTAGTTTTGGGTTATTGGCCAACAATTGCTCTCAAAATTAATTAAAAACTCAGAAGGTATTAATATTGTAGGGTAGGGGGTTAAGCTGAAACGACTCAACAAATAAAATGCATTAAAAAAAGTTTAAAAATCAAAATATGTTTGTACTACTGCGTTTTGCCAATCAGTTATCAACATGAGTCACACGTATAAAGCAAAAGGTGAATGTTAAGAGATAGCCAATATCCTAATGAAAGTATGTTGGATTCATATTTTCAAGCCCAGCATTTACTAATTACTTAAAAGCTAAGCAGGAAAAGGAAGCTGAAATTAAATGTTAAAATAGAGATGAAAACAAAAAAATTTAAAGTTTAATTGGTAATTGTTGTTAAGTGCTACTTTATGTATGATTTAAATTATTTCATTATTTTCATAATGATTTTTTTGGGTTTGTGCTAAAGCAAAGAAAGGAATATCGCTTTATTTAAAGAAGCCAAAATAAAAGCACATTAAACAATTAAAGAAAAAATGTCCTCTAATTAAATTCAAATATTAACAACATGCTTAAGTAGCCTCACAATAAAAAAAAAATCTTTACGAAAAAATTCTCTTTGAAGTTTTACACACAAATAAGTAATACCTTTAAATTAATATAAAACTTTTACATAGCGGAAGTAAGTGAAACAAAAAACTAAATTAATTTTCTCTTCTTTACCAAAATTACAGGAAATGACAAAATCTTTTGTCAGACATAAACAGGATTCTTTCAACCTTTGCTGTTTTCATAAGTAAATATTTACATACACACACACAAACACACAATTCAGCTCTACCTCCCTGTTAAAGAAGTTCTTATTTTTAAGCTTTTTTTTTTATAACAAATTAAATTCTTTGGAAACATTTTCCAACAGTTAAGGTTTGTTAAATACTTTGCGCGTGTGAGTATTTCATAGCAAGACAATACAAAATCAGCGAAAAAATTCCGCGACCATTTGGTTGCCTTACTTTTTATTCAGGCCAGGCTATCATATATATTGTCTGGCTGAAAATAACAACAAAATGTGAACAAATATAAAGAAAACACAAGGATTTTTTTTTTTTTCAATTACTACAAAAAAATATCTAAAATTTCTTGTTGGATTTAAGACATCATATTTACTTGCGGTTAATGTATTCATTCCTTCACAAACAATCAACTTTCAACCACCCACTAGTACACCCACAATTTGCAACATACATTCATGGGAGAGGTTCTTGATGAAGATGAAGGTGTGTGTGTCAGTTGCACAAAAAAAAAGAGGGTGTAAATTGAAAGTATGAATTGAGGAAGAAAACAAAATACCCAAAATGAAATGTTTTTAACAGAAATTGTAACAGTAGGAATAATTTCGAATAATAATAATAAAAGAAAAATAAAATGATGATGTTAAACAAGGTCAGATTTTCTAATTTTAAAATTTATTTACTTTACTTTACATTTACTTTTTATTTTTTCTTTTACACACACTAACAAGTCAGTTTTATTTTCTTTGGTATGTTTCTTTCTATGAATGAAAATAATTTCGTTTGTTTGTAGGAACAGTGTGGGAGAAAAGAGAAAACCATATTAGTACATATATTAGTATTTCCAGGCTGCCGAACGCGACATTTGTACGCTTTTGTAATGAAAATAATTAAGAAATCTGAACATTTTCTTTTCTTATTTACAATTATTTACAACATTTGTAGCACTTCGTTTTGTGCGAAATATAGGTTTTGTCGATCAGTTGTTTTCAGATGATTTCCTGAACGAGGTAAAAAATTTAACTCATTTTTGGCTGCAAAAATCAGTGAATCAGCAATTAAAATGGAATAATGTAGCTATCAATTGAAAGTTGTATTGTTGAAATGTTTTCATTGGTATTTATTTTACAATTTTTCATATGATTTGTCACGCGACATATTTTACAATTTCATAAAAAACACAAAACGTCGTATTAATTATATTGTTTTATATGTAAATACATATATTTTGTACAAAGGACTGAAATCGAAAAATTTGTAACATACATGTATGTTAATAAAAATGAAACCACTAAACTTTCAGTTTTGAATCTTTGTTTATTTGATTGAAATTATTGCTACAATTTACAAAAAAAATAATTTTTATAGTTCTAATCCCTAATGATGAAATTTTGAACCTTTTTCGAAAACCTTTCCATTATGGTTTTTAAAGTGCTTTATGTCACTTTGTTCGAACAGGTTGTCCATCTCCGTTTCAAATCTACCATACTTTTGGACACCTTTTTGTGCTCTTCAATTCTCTTTTAACAAGAGCCCAATATCTCTCCACTGGCCTTAGCTCCAGGTAGTTTGGAGAATTTGCCTCTCTTGGTACAAATACCAAATTATTGGTCTTGTACCACTTTCTTACCATTGTGAGAGATGCCAAATCTGGCCAAAAATAAGTGGACACACTAAGAGCTCTTATGAATGGAAGCATCCTTTTTTCTAAACATTCCTTGATGTAAATTTCA
The DNA here is from genome assembly GCA_942486065.2 of Calliphora vomitoria. Lineage (NCBI taxonomy): Eukaryota > Metazoa > Arthropoda > Insecta > Diptera > Calliphoridae > Calliphora > Calliphora vomitoria. Next base: position 40,907,507 of record OW818029.2, read on the forward strand.
GAATTTATAGAGCCCTTTGTAACAAATGTTTGGCTTCTTTTGCTGCAACTGCATATATCTTGCCATGCCAAGAACTTTTTGGGAAACTTTGTCTGGTTTTGGTCCTTAACTGTTCTTCAACATTCCCTCGATCATCTGCAACATAAAAAAATTTACCCAGAAGCTGCGAAAAATTTTCCATACATACGTTTCTTCATCCATTATGCAGCAGGTATATTTTTTGTATAAAATTTGACTTCAATTTCCGAGCTCTGTCTTTGGCCTCTAAATTTTTACCAGAGTTCCTGTCAGGACCTTGTTGAGCCTTGCATGCTTTTAAAAATGCATTGGCTTTAACTTTTCGTACCAAATAGTCCGAGTACTGAACTAACCGGGCTGCTTTCCTACCGGATGTGTTGGGAACTCTTTTGAAAATGCTTTCTATTTTTTGCCTTTAGAAACATCATGTGAACCATTCTTCTACCGGACCCAGTTTTTATATCAACGGACAAGTTCTCCCGGTACTGGTGAATAACATTGGAAACAGTTTGACGGCAGATCCTTGAATGCTTGGCTAACTTTTTGTAGGACCAAGTTGGGTTTTTGTTGAAAATATTTAATAATTTTAGTTCTGATCACTCATTTTAGTCAGATTAACAACAAATGAACATAATTGACATTAAACATAATAACTGACATGCTTTACAAAGGCAACTTGATAAAAAAAAAATCAAATAATACTTGGGTTAAAAGACTTAATGAAAAACGTTTGTTAAGAATTTTACGATCTCAGTCCTTAGTGTAATAATAATAGAAATCTCAATTCATACAATTCAAACTTTTATATTAAAATTATTACTTTCCATGAATACGCCGTTTGTGCTGCTTTTAGGGTGTAAAAGGTAATAATCTGTATTTGGTGGGAGTGAAAGAGTCATATCTATTATGAGCTGCTGAAATCAAAGAGAACGTTTGCCGAATGCAACTGATTCATTTAATTAAGCTTGGCTAAAAAATGCCCAGAATATTATGCCAAACATGAAACCGTAATATTCCATCATGACAACGCTCTGCCACATGTTGCAGTATCTATTGAAAAGTATTAAAAATGAATTGGTTGAGATGTTTGGCCCCAACCACCTTATAGTTCAGACCGTGCCCCGTCCGACTAAGTACTATTTATTCTTATCGATGCGGAACGCTTTCTCTGACTTTAATCGGTCTTGGCCCCAAAAAATTAGCATTTCTTTTGGCTCGGAATCTATATGTACCCAGAAAGATGGGAAAAGGTCATTGCTAACAATGGCCAATACTTTAAATAAATTTATATTGTAGAAATGTTTCAAAAGCTAAATATTTGAAAAAATCCCGAATTTTTAAGTCATATAATATTTTTTTTAATATAATGTTAGACATTTATTTATGCATATTTGTATTTTCAATCATGATGGCCCTTTCTGTGGAAATGCTCACATCTGTACCAGAATCTAAAAACTCTAAACATTTTCCATGTCACTGTAGACATTTCTATTATACTGTTGTGTTATGTTAATAATATTTTGTTTCTGAGTTTTTTTTTCGGAAATTTTTTTTTTTTAAATTTCTTTTGACAGCATCAGTAGCAGCAGCCCAAAAGTAAAGTAGTACATGAATTTTAAATTAGAACAGGTGGCATAAAGTCTTTATTTCTTTAGTTTTTTTTTTTTTTTTTTTTGATAATTTCTTTCCTTTTTTTTCTGGGAGGTTGAAAAATGTTATTCCTCCTATTGTTAGTTTGGTATTTCATACTTTTTGTTTCATTGTTAAAATGGGCGTATTTGCATAAAGTTTAAATATTTTACTGTTGATTTCCCTTAAAACAAAGTGAAACAAAATTTTTTAAGAAAAAAAAAAAAAAAAAATATATAACAATCTAAAACAAAAATTTGCATAAATTGTTTAAAATTTTTACTTTAGAAATATTTACATTTGTTTTTTGTGAATGTATACGCCAGGAAAGTTGAAAAAATAAAAATAATAAAAAATACTGAAGGTATAATAAAGATATTTTGTTTAAGACTTATAATCTACAGCTTAATTTAAATAAATTATGGTGGTAACGGAGCAAAATCTTCAATAATAGACTCAGGGAAAAAAGTTCAGTTGAAAAGAATTCATAAAGTTCTCTTATTAAGCATAAATGTGAAAGACTATAAAATGAATGAAGGCTCAAGAAGGACATAGTATAAAACCTACAGAAGATTTCTTAGTAATTAAGGAAATATCTAAAATATCAACAAGTTGCTTCTAAGGGATTTTAATCTATATGTCTGTGGACTTTTGACAAAACAACTTAAGTGTAATTTTAAAATTTTTCCCAAAACCCACAGATATATATAAAGGTGAATTTGTGTTTGTATGTTTTGTTTTTAGAAGGCTATAGACGGATAAACGTCTACACCGATTTTCTTAAAATTGTAACAATATGTTTCTGTATGTCTGTTAATATTAATATATAGGACAAGAATGGGCGGACTATCAGTAGTGGGCGTTGAACCTCCTAGAATGCTAAAATGCATATCTATCAGTATAATTGATATACATATGTAAAGCCTTGACACTGTGTATGAATAATTTATTTAGGCCAAAATCGGAGAAACTGCAAAAATGGGCGTGGCACCTACCACAGATATGATAAACTATATATTAGGGAAGCTATAGCAGCCAACAATGTGAATATGTTGGACAGAAACTTAACAATGTTAAGTAAATATTAACATTTTTATACATGGAGAAACCTTCTACTTATATAAAATTGAATGTGTGTTTGTATAATTGTTTGCGTATTTGTACTTTATATGTAGTTAAAACTCTAAGAATTTTAATTTACCACGACTTTGTAGTGGTACTCGACTTATTACTCTAATCGAGGGGACCACTACAACTGGGAAGTACAGGGTTTTCCAACAAGATGCGTTATTTTGGTATTCAAAGAGGTATTTTTTGAGAAAAATTATCGGATGCTTATTTCATAATAAAGAGGAAGGTATGCCGTTAATAATGAAAAACCACATCAGCCAAATGGCCACCACGACCACGCACACAGGACCATATCCTTTTCATGAAAACCTCACGAATTCCATCTTTGAGGTCTTGAATCGACGCTGGGCTGTTGGCGTAGACCTTATCTTTCACGTGGCCTCAAAGGAAGAAGTCGCAAGGTGTTAAATCACAAGATCTCAATGGACAATTATGATCACCACCTCGAGAGATAACAAGGTCTGGAAACTTTTCCCATAAAAGAGCCGTCTGGTTGAAAGTAAACGTTGTCCAGATCAATATCATCCAACTCCGACCATAAGATACGGTTAATTGGCATTTGTGGAATGCCCAATTCCAAACAATCACGAGGAATGAACAAACCTGGGTTTCCTTCAACTCTTTAGGCTGCAGAAGCAATATTCTCAGTTGTTCTTGAGCGACGTGCATGGGTTTTATTCTTCACATCACTAACTTGTCCCAACAGCTCGACGTTTTCCACCAATTTCTGTATTGCGGTCCAACAAGGTGCTTCACGACGACCCAAAAATGCTGTTGTTTTGCGAACTGTGATTGCAAGATTTTCACCATTTTTGTAGTGAATTTTAATAATTTCAAAGCTTTGTTGAAGCGTGTATCGTTCCATTTTTTGTAATGGTGTAGTTTCTACTTGTCAAATGTCAAAGAATAAAAGCTTCAAAAGTGACAGCTACCGAAATACTGGGTGATTCAAAATAACACCTCTTGTTGGAAAACCCTTTATTGCTCAACATATTCCGATGATAATTTCGGAAATGCCTTTTGATTTAAAGCGATTGCAGTTTCCTAATTGCTTAGAGTTTGCAATGACAATTGATAAAGCTCTAGGTCAGTCTTTGCAAGTTTGTGGACAGCTTTCAGTTGCAAGTTCGTGAGTGGGAAAGCCTACAGACTTATAAGTCTATGTAGCACAAGGAAAACCCAAAAACATTGTATATCCTAAGTCATTAAAACAACAAATAATTAATACAAACTTTTAAATACAAATAGTGTTTGTGCTAAGCTTTTCTATTTTATTACAATTCACATTAAAGTTAGAAAATATGAAATAAATAAATGTATTTTTAATTGCCTTAGATACTAATTTTAGATAGACTAAATATTTTGTAAATCATTACGTTAGGGATAGCGAAGTACACCGGGTTTTAGCTAATTACTATAAAATTCTCAATTATTTCATATATAAACTTGTTGACAATTTACTTTCTCCCTTATAAACAATTGCATACAATTTCGAGTGTATTCCTATTACTTAGTCAATATCCTTTAAAATGATTTTATCTTAATTAATAATTAAACTTTTTTTAAGTAAATCTTATGGTTACATTTATTTAAAACCTCTCAAAATAAAACTTAACAAAAATAATTCATAAAATGTTTTTTTACTTCTTTCTCTTTTTAGCGATTGTCGTGTTGTACGAGATCCACAAACTTTAAAATCAAAGGGTTATGGTTTTGTATCCTTTGTCAAAAAATCGGTAAGTTAAAACAACAATTAAATAGAAAGCCTTATTTGGCATCCTAAATTAAATATTAAAATACCAAAGAAAAAACTGAAGAAAGTAGCAACCTTTTCAGTGCTATTATTAAATATATTTTCATTTAAATTTTGTGCTTTTCTTATTTTTATTTTTCTTTCATTTTTTTTCTTTGTAGGAAGCTGAAAGTGCCATAACGGCCATGAACGGACAATGGCTGGGCTCACGTTCAATTAGAACAAATTGGGCTACCAGAAAACCGCCGGCGAGTAAAGGTAAAATTACAAAAAAAGAACTGCAATAAAAATTAAATAAATAATAGCTCATAAAAAAGAATACAAAGCAAATATTTACAAAAGAATACAAAATGAACAAACTTCTTAGATGATTTATTATAAACTCCTCCTTTAATACTTTATTAATATGTAATTATCTTTTGTAATACAAATAATATTGCAAAAAAAGATATATATATTATCATATTTAAACCATATTTTATATTTTTACGAGAAAATTTACATTTATCACCCCAGCAGTTAAGCGAGTAGTAAATGTATCCCTCACGTGGCTGACCCCAATTTATACATTTGGGCCATTTGACAACTATGTGCTCTTTGTAGTGCAGAGAGAAGACAATTGGTTACTTTATAGATCCCACGTAATCTAGCGTGATGACAATTGTCACTTAAGTGTCTCTAAGTAATCTAGAGTGTAGTGACTTTTAACGTTTTGTGTGATAATTCTTTCAAACTGGTTTTATACAAATTGTGTTGATATAATTATCATACAGTTTATTTTTGCTTAAGTATAATGATATCCCATGTAACATAGCGTGTAGTCAATAGTCATTTTAGTGTCTCTTAGTAACTTATAGTGAAGTGACTTTAAACTTTTATTTTGTACTAAACTTTGGAAAGTAGTTATCTTATCCATCAGGAGCAATCTATTGGAGAGTTGTCTGAGGAAAGATTGTTTACAAGCAATTTTTTATTGGACAGTCAATGTATGTCTTTTTAGCTGACTATTTGAGGTCAATTAGCACCCGTGCATGTTAAAATTACTAGCTATGTAGCTTATCAAGTAACCAGTTAAGAAGCTAGTAAGGAGACTGGCGCCATGTAAGCAGCATGTCAATCCAATGCATTGACTACTTTGGACGAGTTATCAGACGGTCTCATTGTAATAAAAAGGGTCAATTTACCCCCTTCTTAGGACATGCACGTGTTAAAATAACTAGTTACATAGCTAGTTATGTAACTAGTTGTCAACCTAAATGATGGATAAAATCACTAGTCGGGACTGTCTCCTAGAACTGCTGGGCAATAACTAAATTTTATATGTGTATATGTAAATTTGTGTTTCTATTTGTACATATACATTTATGTGTAGCTGTTTTTGTAAACACAGGAAAATAATGTTAAAATTTTTGAATATTATAAATACAGTGGAGGCAAACAGAATCTAGACACAATAAAATGTAATTGAACATTTTTAAAGGAATTTCATATAAACAAGTGTGAGAAATATAGAGAAATCGAGATCAATGGTTCATTTATTCTTTGCTCTAAGACCTATAAAATATAAAATATTCTAAATCGAATTAAAAAAAATTTAGCTCCATTAAGATTGCCAAATTTTTGCTTTTCGGATATTTGCGGAAGCTTGGAAAAGAAGCAAACTTCCATAAAATTACTTAGGAAATTATATATATCATGAGAAAAGTGTTGAAGATAAATCTAAGATATTTTTCCAAATAGTAAATTGCTTGTTTAGACAATTAAACACTTTTTAACCCTCTAATGCTTAAGCATGCCTCAAGGCACTCATAGCAAAATTCCAATAAATGCAAATATAACTGATATTTCACTTCAAAAGCTTTGAAAGCTTATTAAAATAATATTTTGTGGTAGCCATTTTTATTTATTTATTTTTTTCTCCATTACCCCTTTTGGGAGCATATGGCTTCCACAAAGCATCTCCATCTTACACGATTGCATTGCACTGTCCTAGATCTTGGAGTATCGTGCGTCGCCATGTGTTCTTTGGTCTCCATGTCTTCTTGAACTTTGAGGATTACACTCTAGCGCCATCCTTGTTATACTCTCAGCATTCTTTCTGATAGCATGGCCGATCCACCTCCATGTCCTACGTTTTATTTGCATTAGTATGGGTTCCTCGTTGGATTGCTGATGTTGTTATGCTAGAATATTCTGCATATGATTCTGAGGCACCTGTTAATGAATACCTGTAGTTTTTGTGTGATGGTGTTCGATACTAACCAAGTTTCACTTCGGTACGACAGAGTAGACATTACACATGCGTTGAATATTCTCAGCTTGGTTCGTCTGGATATTTGTGAATTTCTCCATACTAGTTGCAGTCTTCCTAATACCGCTCTCGCTTTATTGAGCCTGTTATTTACGTCTGTTTCAGCGCCGCCATTTGTTGATACTGTACTGCCTAGATAGCAGAAGCTTTCTACGTATTCAACTGGTTCGCCTTGTAGCATGATGTTATCGGTGCTAACGTTGTTGATTCTCATAGCTTTGGTTTTCTTGATATTTATCTCAAATCCAACATTGCGTGCTAGTCTTTCCATATCATCTATCTTTGCTTGCATGTTGGAGATCTTATGCGAGAGTATAAGATCCGTATAATTCAAATCCTCTAGTTGGCATGAGAGGCTCCATGTTATTGCTCTTCTCTCTGTACAGACTTTGCTCATTATGTCAGCCAGCACTAACATTTATATAAAATTCCCAAATTCTGGAGAACTTCCAATTTTCTAAGGCAATGGAAAATATGTATACGAATATACATATATATCGAATGCAGAAGAATAAAGGTCCATAAATTAAACCCGTCGATCGACATCTTCCGTTTCGTCCCGTACAACGAATGTAATGGTTAGGGATATAACAAGTTATATGTCAACATGATGAACGACCTCCTCTTTGTATGTTAAACTTAAACTGACTCTTTTAGTTTAATGGAAATAGTAAATGACACCATATTAAATGATTCATCATTATCTAATAATCATTGCCCTACATCATCCCTATAATTATATACCTTTACTGTTAGTGTACTATTAAAATAAAACAACTTTTGTGTTCATAAGTATAAAATTATAACTTTTCATAAATGCTTAAGTGTGTGTTTTGTGTATTTTATAGTAATTGTATACACAATAGTATGTTATAAATCAAAGTTAACACATATTTGCATGTTTTAACATAATTTTTATTTGTTATTATTTTATTACCTTCTTCTACTAGTTTTACTTTTTTTTTTTTTTTTTTTTTTTTTTTGTTTTTGTTTATTTTTTATTGTTTAGCAAAGACCCTTAAATATTCACTAATAATAAATAATAAAGAAAAAAAGTCGTAATATACCACCCACTACTCTAAACGTTAGAACCCATCATAGTCATAATCATCATAAACGGCAACAACAAAAACGATAATGTCGACTTGTTTATCACTCATATACATACATACAGTGAAATTGTGAATGTGTCTGCCAAATCAAGGTTGTAAATTTTGTCGTTGTTACGACTATAAGTTTCTGGGATTTCAGTATTTTCTTTTTTTTTTATTTAAGTTTTTCAACACGAAACTATTATCGTAAAAAAGTAAACAAAAGAATAAGAAAGAAATCATATAAAGTAAATAAAATACTTATATAGAAAAGATTGATGGAAAGGGAATGAAAAGTATTGTAAAAAATATACATTTATATTTGTGTATTAGTGCGAGAGTTGTGGGATAAATTTATGTTAACCCTCAAAAACACTTACGTTGTTTTCCACACATACGTTATGTCAATGTATTTTGATCATGATTTACCATAAAAATGTTTATCCTTATTTTTGCATCGGTTTGTTGTCAAATTAGTTTATATTCATCACATTTTTCAAAACCATTTCGGTTATGAGTTTTCTTACATAATACAACTTTTTGGAAGAACCAGCTCATTTGATGACAAAAAAAAGCTATTGCTAGTGCAAAATACATAGAAATAACATATGTGTGGAAAACCACACCAGACGTCAATTTTTAAATATTTCGATGTAAAGAAAAAAACGAATGCGTTTTCTGTCCTAAATTTAATAAATGTTATTGAATTAACAGTTATTTAACTTTATTTGACCTTTTATTTTAACTTTATTATAATAATTATTTAAGCTAAAGGTCTTTCTTAAAAAAATATTTCAATATCTATTTCAATACTTCGCTACATCAATGTGTAGCATCTTCAGATCAGTTTTTGACATTTCAACGGTCTAAACGGTGTCAAAAAATAAGGACATCTGAAAAAAAAAAATGTTTCTTATTTACATTTTTCACTATATCCAGTGCGCAAGATAGATAGTGCACAAGATATTAGTTGTTTCCAATATAAAAAGTGTGTATTAAGTTAAATAAAACTTAAATCGTTCAAATTTCTTAAAAATACGTAAATTTATTAAAATATAGTACAAATTCATTAAACATTAAAATATTGACATATTACTTGGTATTTATAACATTTATCAACTTTTTCCGTAAATCCTCTCATTAATTAAAGATTTTAAAGTTGCTTCCGTTATCTTTTTGGAGAGGTGGTCAACTTATGTTTAAAGTCGGATATGTCCAATAGCTTAATACTGTGAAGTTCTGGACACTTGGATGGACTGGTACAAATTTTACATTGTTGTTTGAATACCAAAATAACTTTTGGGACTTTTTCCATAGTGGTAGGATGCCAAATCGGAACAGAAATATGAAGGCATTCTGTGCTGTTTTATGAAAGGCAAAAACTTTTTTTGTAGGCACTCCGTTATATGTAATTCTGTGTTGATCGTGCCTGATGTCACAAATGATAGGCTTCTCTTGCCAAAACTGCAAATGGCTTGCAACGGAAGGAACTTCTTGAAGAATATTGTTTGTTTTTTGTCCAGTATTATTCTTGTGTTGCTCGACATCATGTAGTTGAAAAATACAACTCTAGAAAAATGAAAAAATTAGCGAATTGTAACATAATTTATTGAAGATTTGGTAATGCTTAAGCATACCCAAGGGCCTTATCGCAAAAATGCCAATGAAAAATCAGTTATATTTGCATTTATTGGCATTTTGCGATATAATAATGTAGCTATCGATTGGAAATTGTCTTGTTAAGTTGCAAAAAAAAAATCGTTTGAGTAAAATTAAATTTTAAAATTATCAGTTTTCAAAGAATAAGGACTGAGATCGTAAAATTATTAACACACGTTTTTCATTAAAACTTTTAACCCAAGTATTAATTGATTTTTTTTTTATCAAGTTACCTATGTAAAGCATGTCAGTTATTACGTTTAATGTCAATTATATTCATTTCTTGTTAATCTGATTAAAATGAGTGACCAGAAAAAAGTGCGTACTAAAATGATTAAATATTTTCAACAAAACCCAAATTAGTCCTACAAAAAGCTGGCCAAAAAACCAAAGGTCTGCCGTCAATTTGATTCCAATATTATTAAAAATTATCCGTAGAACTTGTCCGTTGATATAAAACCTGGTTCAGGTAGAAAGAATGGTTCACATGATGTTAATTAAGCCAAAAAAATAGAAAGCATTTTAAAAAGAGTTCCCAACACCTCCAATAGGAAAGCAGCCCGGTTAGGTCAGTACTCGTACTATTTGGTACGAAAAGTTAAAGCCAATGCAAGTTTAAAAGCATAAAAGGCTCAAAAATTTCCTGACAGGAACTCTGCTAAAAGTTTAGAGGCCAAAGAGAGAGCATGGAACTTGAAGTCAAATTTTATACAAAAAATATACCTGCTGCATAATGTACGTACGATGAAGAAATGTACGTATGGGAAATTTTTCGGAGCTTCTGGGAAAATTTTCTTATGTTGCAGATGCTCGAGGGAATATTGAAGAAAAGTTTAGGACCCAAAAGCAGACAAAATTTCCTGCATATTGCTTGCCATAATATGCAGTTGTGGCAAAAAAGCCTAACATTTGTTACAAAGGGCGAAATTTACATCATGGAATGTTTACAAAAAAGGATGTTTCCATTTATAAGACTCCTTAATATGTCCACTTATTTTTGGCCTGATTTGGCATCTATCACTATGGTAAGAAAAGTCTTGAGTGGTACATAATGTGTTATTTGCACCAAAAGAGGCAATTCCTCCAACTGAGTTCAGTGGAGAGATATTGGGCTCTTGTTAAATAAGAATTGAAGAGCACAAAAAGGTGTCCAAAAGTGTGGTAGATTTTAAACGGTGATGAACAACCTGTTCGAACAAAGTGACAGAAAGCTCAATAAAAACCATAATGGAAAGATTTTTGAAAAAAGTTCAACATTTCATCATTAGTGATTAGAACTATAAAAATATTTTTTTTGTAAATTGTAACAATAATTTCAATCAAATAAAAAAAGATTCAAAACTGTAAGTTTAGTGGTTTCATTTTTATTAATATATGCATGTTAAAGATTTTTCGATCTCAGTCCTTATTTGCATTTATTGCCATTTTGCGATGAGTGCCTTGAGGCATGCTTAAGCATTAGAGGGTTAAAATGGAATAATGTAGCTAGCGATTGGAAATTGTCTTGTTAAATTGCTAAGAAAAAAATTGTTTGTATTATATTTTTTATATATAAGTACATAATTACAAAGTGAGTAGAATTAAATTTTAAAATTATCAGTTTTTTCAAGTGGTTTTCAACACAAGGGTGAGATGAGACGTAAACCTAGTAGAATTAATTGAATTCAAAAACAATTGCACAAATACATGCAAGATTTTAATTTAAAATCTTTGTTGTAATCTAACTTATGGATTTAGTTCTCTACTAAGAGCCTAAAAGCTGAATTTAATATACAAAGTTTAAAGAATTTGGATGAAAACTTTTTTCTCAATCCTCGCATACAATTATGAATTACTAATATTCGTGTTTATATTTCGCTTATTTAGTAGAAACGTTTATTTCAAACGCCAAATTTGTATGAGTATGTTGCCAGAACGTATAGTATGTGAATGTGGCAGTAATAGTTGGGTAGGCTTTTGTAAGGGTTCTTTTTTTTCATACGGTTTCCTTCTTTACAGATTTTTGTTCAATATAAAAGAATTTTTGATGGTTAACAATTTTCATGGTTTATGGTAGATTTGTTGATATTGTTGTGTTTGTTTTTTTTTTTTGTTATTATTATATACGTTTCTACTTTACTTTCTTTTTGTTATTTTGCATTTATATTGTTGTCATAAAAGACGCCTTGTAATAGACACACAAATTTTAGCCTGAATACGTTTTATTTCTTTGCTCTTCCACTTCCAGTTTTTTTTATGGCACGTTTGGCTCAATTATTGAAGGCTGTAGTATATTTTGGTATAATTCTGTATAAATACAAATACATGTACATAAATATTTTTTAGGCTTTTTGTTCGCCGTTTCCTTTATAAATGTTTCGTTCGCATTGTATATTCGGGTTTTATACGGTCAAATGTGAGGGAAAGTATTATTCAAATTGGGAAGACTTCTAAGCAACACGTTTTTGTATGAGTATTTGTTTGTTTAGGGATTAAATATGTTGGCAATTAAATGGTATTTTATGGTGTATAAATTTCGTTTCTTTTTTTTTTTGTTGTATTTATATATATGTATATATTTATGAAATCTTTAAATAATTTTCTTTTATTGTCATATTTCTTTTTTTGTAAGGGGGAAGTGGTATAGTGTTTTCATGCTTTGCAAATGGGATGTTTCGGTTAATATGTATCTGTCACGGTTATTATTAGTGTTTAGTAAAATGACAGAATTATTTGCTATTTCACTTAAAGTAACATAAAAGTTAGGGTATGGAAAAACTCAAGGCGTTTAAGACTGTTAAGTATCATAATTTATAATTTGACATTTTAAGACAGTTGGTTTAGTGAAAGTTTTTATGGAAATTTATGTTTTTGCATATAATAATATAAGAAAGAAGGAAACTAAAAGAAGCTAAATGTTTTAGATTACTTCGAAATCAGTTACTGTTTTTGACAAAAAAATTTGTGAAAGACTGAAAAAGAGCATACTTTCTGAGAAGTTTGAATTTCATATCTGGTTTGTTCATGTATTTAATCACCATAACATTTTAATTTACGATTATTGAGGTATTTGTAGGAAGCTAAAATTTTCAGGTAGTTATTGTGGGAGAAAATGTGCTCTACAAATGAATTTGTTAATCTAATTTAATTAAAATTCAACCATTAATTCAAAATTCTATTTGGAATAATTTTTGGGTCATATTTTTTAACTTTGCCCGATAGTGGCGAAACGTTTTCTGTTATTTAAGTAGCTTCTAAATTTATCACAATTGTCACATCTGATGTATACACATCACATGACTTTAAATCTTCAAAGGAATTGTTTAAAATAATAAAAACAATTTTCTCTTTTTATCCCAACATTATATAAAATATTCAAAAATAAACTAATAAACAGAGTTGTAAATGAATTATTCATTTTTGAATAAAGGACTGAGGTTGAACAATTTTTAACATACATATATGTTGATAAAAATGAAACCACTAAACCTACAGTTTTGAATCTTTTTTTATTTGATTGAAATTATTGTTCTAATTTACAAAAAAAAAAATTATTTTTATAGTTCTAATCACTAATGAAGAAATTCTGAACCTTTTTCGAAAACCCTTCTATTATGGTTTTTATACTGCTTCATGTCACTTTGTTCGAACAGGTTGTCCATCTCCGTTTAAAATCTACCACACTTTTGGACACCTTTTTTGTGCTCTTCAATTACCTTTTAACAAGAGCCCAATATCTCTTCACTGGATTCAGCTCCAGGCAGTTAGGAGAAATTGCCTCTCTTGGTACAAATACCACATTATTGTTCTTGTACCACTCAAGACTTTTCTTACCATCAGTGTTGCCAGTTTAGCCTTTTCGAGGCTAAATTTAGCCTTTTTATTTACTCTTTAGCCTCGAAATTTTGGTTTTAGCTTCGTGGCTTTTTTCTAGCCTTTTTTTAATTTGAAAATAGCCTTTTTTAAATAAAAAAAGGCTAGAAAAAAACACGAAGCTAAAACCAAAATTTCGAGGATAAAGAGAAAATAAAAAGGCTTAATTTATATTTGTGAGACATTTTCATTTTAATTCATTACTGTTTTTCATTTAGCTTTTCAACATACTCAAGAATTGTGCACTATTAAAAGAACAAATAACAATTGCCAATACCAAGTGTTTCAAAATGAAATATAGTATTTTATATCTGAAAGCTATAAATGTCTAGCAAATTCGCTTTCAAGACAAAATTTTTATTACACATTATATTTATCGTTATATAATGGACAAGAGCCCCACAAACTCTAGAAGGCTTGTGATACTAGATGGCTGTCATTTGAAATAGCCGTTAAACGTATTGTGAATCTGTGCTTCGAGTTAAAACCAGCAATGCTTCAAAGCCAAACATATAAGTGATTAATATACTGATTATAATTTGATGTATTATTTTTTTTTTAAACCAGTAAGCAATGCAGCGGATCCAACAAAGCTGTTTTCTGATTTAAAATTTCTTGTCCATAGTTTGTGTTTTCAAATTGTAATACAATGCAAAGAATTTGTTACATTATCGTCCCCAATTGAAAATTGTTTAATGTTTTCGCCACATTTTTCATGCAAGTTTGAAGAATGAGAGATAAAATAACGAACGGTTTAATTAGTGACGATTCTGAAAAAAATAATACGGCAAATTAAACTAACTGAGCAATTGCGACAAATATTTTTATATGAAAACTCTTTGCTAAGTCGATTTTTTATCCGTTAATAATATACTTAAAATAGTACTCGTAAAACCAAAAAAATATATTATGTATGTGAAAAATAGTAAATGCTTAGTTCTTAAATTAAAAAAAAAAAAACAAAATTTAAGTTTTGTCTGTATAAAAATATATATGGGGCATTTAATGTCAAGTGAACCATCTTTTGAAATCGATGTCTTCCGATAGTTAGTTCTATTAGATAGTAATTCAGACACAATTTTTCAACAAGATCGGTCGAAAACTTTCTGAGTTGGAGGGGATCAGAATTTGAAATTTTTGCCAAGCAGGTGTTTTTTCTCCTCCATATAACTTATTACCTATTGTTCTTAGGAAAATGTGTCCCCAATAGTTTACATAGCTATTTCTTCATTCTTTCGGAAAATTTTTTTTTTACTTTTTTTGCAAAATCTAAAACTTTTTAATTTTTTTTTTTTGCTCAAGAGAAAGCTTAGATCCATTCCTTTAAGAGGTTTTTGATCGCTTATGTATATGTGTATATTTATTATTTATTATTAATGATTAATGTTATTTTTTGTTTGCTGCTGAAGTGTACCTTTATAATTTTATTTATTTTTATGAATTTTATGAACATATTTTCTAATTTTTTATTTAAAAATAAATATAAAACTAAATTAATTTAATTTATAATATTTTAGCTTTTCCTTTTGGCATTTTTTTAAAGCAGTTTGGCTTTTTTTGGCCTTTTTTTGAAGTCAATATAGCTTCTTTTTTTGCCAGCTCCTGGCAACACTGCTTACCATAGTGACAGGTCAATTCAGACCAAAAATATGTGGACACATAAAGAAGTCTTATGAATTGAAGCATCCTTTTTGTAAACATTCCTTGATGTAAATTTCGGTATTTATAGAGCCCTTTGCAACAAATGTTTGGCATTTTTGCCGCAACTGCATATTGCCTGCCATACCAAGAACTTTTTGGGAAATTTTGTCTGCTTTTGGGTCCTAAACTTTTCTTCAACATTCCCTCGAGCATCTGCAACATACAAAAATTGAACCAGAAGCTTCGAAAAATTTTCCATACGTACATTTCGTCATCCATTATGCAGCAGATATATTTTATGTATAAAATTTGACTTCAATTTCCGAACTCTGTCTTTGGCCTCTAAATTTTTACCAGAGTTCCTTTCAGGAACTTTTTTAGCTTTGTAGGCTTTTAAACCTGCATTGACTTTAACTTTTCGTACCAAGTAGTCCGAGTACTGAGCTAAACGGGCAGCTTTCCTACCGGATGTGTTGGGAGCTCTTTTGAAAATGCTTTCTATTTTTTGGCTTTAGAAACATCATGTGGACAATTCCTTCTACCTCAACCTGGTTTTATATCAACGAACAAGTTCTCCTGGTACTATTTAATAACATTGGAAACAGTTTGACAGCAGACCTTTAATTGTTTGGCCAACATTTTGTAGGACCAAGTTGGGTTTTGTTCAAAATATTTAATAATTTTAGTACGCAGTTTTTTCTGGTCACTCATTTTAATCAGATTAACAACAAATGAACATAATTGACATTAAACATAATAACTGACATGTTTTACAAAGGTAACTTGATCAATAAAAAAAAATTAAATAATACTTGGGTTAAAAGTTTTAATGAAAAACGTGTGTTAAGAATTTTACAATCTCAGTCCTTAGTTTGCGAATCATTCACACAAAAAATGAATTGAATAAAATTTGAGTCAATTCCAATGAATTTGGTAAAAATAAATCGCAATTCATTTAAAATTCATTTGAATTAGAAAAAATAATTAGCCAATCATTTCCAACTCATTTGAATTGATTGAAATTTGAATTAGTTTTGTAAGTAAATCTACAGTAAGCATCACTGTTGTTTTGTTATTCAACTAATTTTTTATGTAAAAGACAGCAAGCATTACTCTCGTTTTGTATATCACCTAATGTAGTCCAAAGACAAAAAATTCTTAGATTTAAACTTTGGCAATAATATTTTATTTAAATAAGTATATTTGTACATTGTGGAACATTTTTTTTTTTTTTTTTAAATTTTCAATCAAATTTCAAAGATTCGAATGTCTTTGAGTCGTCAAAGATGGCTTTGATTAAAGTTTATTGTTTGTGATTGAGAGTCAATATTTTGTTTAAAGTTTCTTGCGATTGATCAAAAAAACAATATTGTTTTATCGTTCAGCGTATTTCAAAATAAAAATCAGTTCATCTTGAAGAAACAAACTCCTAACATCACGTTTCTTTGATTAGGCGCGGATCCAGGACAAGGCTTTTTAATTTTTGTACTGAATATTTCATTTTTGTAGGAGAAATTGAAATTCATTTCTGCCTAATTCGTTTGAATCGATTCAAATTTCATTCAATTAATTTTTGTTGTAAAATGAATTAATTCAAAATTTAGCTAATTCGTAATGAATTAACATCAAAAAAGAATGTTTCATTTACAGTTCTGCTAATAAAATATTCATAGACTTCTGTTGAATCTTCTCTTATTCTTCAAAGTTATTAAACTATACATTTTGTGTTAATGAATTTCTTTGGAAATAAATACAGGAAAACTAATAAAACATTCCTTTCAGCATAATTAAAATTTCAAATCATTTTTTGTTCCAACATTTCAATTAAGCATACAGAATAAATAATTTCTGGTAAGACAGTAAACAAAACCCCAAAAAAATAACTACTTAAAAATGTATGTATATAAATATTGAAAGAGTTTTTTTTTTCATAAAATTTTTTGCGGTTCTCATAAGATTACTACTTAATTATCTTGAAATATTTCGAAAATATTTCAACCTGTTATTAATAAATTTCAACTATATCAAATCAAAAACCAAAAATAACAAAAAGACTACCACTACTTAAATACTTAGATAAAATAAACCGCACACGCATACAATTACAAGTTGAAAATATACCCCCAGCCACCATTAGTGAGCCATTTCCTTTATACCGGTTTATTATTATTTTAGCTATATTTAGGTGTATGTTCAAGTGTCTGTATATGCAGACGGTTCATAGGTATTTGTGTATGTGTAGTTAGTAAATTGCCTAATTGTGTACAACTTTATGAAAAGTTTGATTTATAACAGAAACTCAATCTAGCACAAAATATATTTATTCACTCGTTTTTAAGGTCGACTGCTTTAAGTTAAAAGTCAACTGTGAAAATAGTTACCGTGGAAATTTGTCATTTTGCCATAAGTTAGTTAGTTAGTTTGTTTGTTCGTTCGCTTTTTGCCTGGTTGTTAGGCTCATTCACTCACTGCTTTTTTATTAGGATGGGGGAGCACAAGAAAGAAGACTTTTCAAGTGGAAACGAAGGGGTTTTGGTATGTTTTTTTTTTTTTGTTGTTTTGTATAAAACATTGTTGTTGTTATGAATTAAGTTAAAAGAACTTAATTAAGTTCTCAAAATGTAATGAAGTGGTGGCAACAAAAAAACATTTAGAGGAGTACTGGTAGCAGCAGGTTCAAGTAATAGTGACAGCCTTAATGCCATGTTAACAGGTACAAAAGTGTCTCTCAAAACTTAATGAACATAATTCAAAAAATATTTATAATTTAGGAAAATAGCCTAGCAGCCATCTTAGTCCAAAGTGTTTTGCTTGACACTGTATATATAACTTTAGCAGTACAACTGGTAGTTGTTAGGCTTTTACCACCCCATTGTTCAGACAAATTCTGAGTATGTGGGGTAACTCAACCAGAACAGGAAACGCACAAAAAAAAAATAAAAAATTAAAACCAAATATGCTAAGTATACTGTACAAAGAAGTCATTTATGTGAGCTTAAGTAAATTAAAAAAAAATATACACATTCCCAGAAAATCATAATTAAATTTTCCACTATTTTTTTGATTTATTCACCCTTACCTTTTTGCTTTATTGTTTTTAATTGAAAAAGGCAACATACAGCCTGAAAATGAAGAAGAATTTTATCTCTAAATTTGTTTGAATTTTCTAACAGTATTCTAACTTATTTATGTATATTTCTAATATGTAACAGGCCTAATTTGTATGGAATTCTTAAAGTTTTGCTAAACTTATAAGTAAATATAAGTTTTGTCAATAAAAGTAGGGATATATTTTCATACCAATATTTATTTATTACTTGTAAAAATTTTGTCTGTTTTAATTAACTTGTAGTTTTCGTAGGATATGTTTTTGGTAAGAGAAGTTTTATTAGTTTAGAACGGAAAACAAGTTCATGTTAAATTTTATAGTTATTGCAAAATTAAGATAATATTGTTGTGATACTACATAAGTATTTATTACTCTTTTATATTAAGCTATAGTTAAAAGAAGGCAAACATATTCCTTAACACTTCTGAGAAATTAATATAAAAATAATTTTGCTGAGCTCGTTTTATTGGTTGTTTCACAAGGTTCGACTTAACCGACTCTTAGGCGTTCGGCGCAGGTCTCTGTTGGTTTGGTCAATTACGGACCGATCCTCACAATAGTTTGTAGACAGGTTCATATAAAACTTGTTTATGCCAAATATATTCACGATATTAATTATGATAAGACAATGATGAATGTTCTATTCATTTCCTGAGGAGGAACTTGTGTGGAGACTAGGGACATATGTTGCCCGCTCTATTTCATACACTACAGTATAATTCCAAAGTATATAGAAGTAAATTGTGCAAAATTTGATAAGGAATGCCGCATAATCAACATATTTGTGATTGATCAAACAGTATTCCAGATTAACATTTGTATAGGTGAAATTAATGACCAATATTGGCCACATTAAATACCAAAAAAACCTTATCAACAGATAACAAATTTTCAGCCAGGTATCTGCTATCGTTTGGACTCTATCTTGTTTTTAACAGACAGACAGGCGGATGGACGCAGCTATATCATCTTAAAATCCTATGAGGACCCAGTATATAAGGACTGATTAAACCACTAAACTAACAGTTTTTGATTTCTTTTTTATTTGATTGACATTATTATCACAATTTACCAAAAAAAAAAAATATGTTTATATTTCTAATCACTAGTAATGCAATTTTGAACCTTTTTCGGAAACCCTTCAATTAAGGTTTCCGTTGTCCATCTCCGTTTAAAATCTACCACACTTTTGGACACCTTTTTTGTGCTCTTCAATTCTCTTTTAACAAGAGCCCAATATCTCTCCACTGGCCTTAGCTCCAGGCAGTTTCGAGGATTTGCATCTCTTGGTACAAATACCACATTATTGATCTTTTAGCACTCAAGACCTTTCTTACCATAGAGATAGGATGCCAAATCAGGTCAAAAATAAGAAGTCTTATGAATGGAAGCATCCTTTTTTGTAAACATTCCTTGATGTAAATTTCGTTATTTATAGAGCCATTTGTAACAAATGTTTGGCTTCTTTTGTCGCAACTGCATATTGCTTGCCATACCAAGAACTTTTAAGGAAATTTTGTCTGCTTTTGTGTCCTAAACTTTTCTTCAAGATTCCCTCGAGCATCAGCAACATAAAAATATTGACCCGGAAGCTGTGAAAAGTTTTCCATACGTACGCTTCGTCATCCATTATACGGCAGGTATATTTTTATACCCTACACCACCATAGTGGGGAGGGTATAATGGATTTGTGCAGATGTTTGTAACGCCCAAAAATATTAGTCTAACACCCACCTTAAAGTATACCGTTCGACTCAGAATCAGAATTTCTGAGTTGATTAAACGATGTCCGTCCGTCCGTCTGGCTGGATGGTTGTCCATGTAAAACTTGTGCGCAGAGTACAGGTCGCAATTTTGAAGATATTTCGATAAAATTTGGTAAATATAATTTGTTTGGCCCATGGACCAAGTCTATTGAAATAGGCTAAAATCGGTCCATTATTTCACCTAGCCCCCATACAAATGACCTCCCGAAATTGGACTTTATCGGTCATAAATGTTTAATTTATATAGGTATCTACACAAATTTTTCCCCAAATAAGTTTTATATATACCGAATTTATGTCACCAAATTTTGTTATGATCGGTCCATAATTAGTCATAGCTCCCATATAAGACCTGCTTCCGATAATCATTTTAACGAGCATAAATCTCCTTAAAATGTTGGTATACACATAAAATGCAACATAAATAACTTTCATATAGACATTAATCACACCACCAAATTTCATGGTGATCGGTCCATAATTGTTCATAGCTCCCATATAAGGCCCACTTCCGAAAATCACTCACGAATATAAATTATTGAAATTTTGAAAGAATAATGATTTTGCTCATTTACTTAGTGCAGGGTATTATAAGGTCGGGCTTGACCGACCATACTTTCTTACTTGTTTGTATAAAATTTGACTTCATTTTCCGTGCTCTGTCTTTGGCCTCTAAATTTTTAGCAGAGTTCCTGTCAGGATAAAAAAGTTCCTGACAGGAACTCTGCTTGTATGTTTTTGTACCTGCATTGGCTTTAACTTTTCGTGCCAAAAAATCCAAGTACTGAGCTAACCGGACTGCTTTCCTACCAGATGTGTTGGGAGCTCTTTTATAATGCTTTCTATTTATTGGCTTTAGAAGCAACATTTGGACCATTCCTTCTACATGAACCAGGTTTTCTATCAACAGACAAGTTCTCCCGATACTGATTAGTTTGACGACAGATCTTTGATTGTTTGACCAAATTTTTGTAGAACCAAGTTGGGTTTTGTTGAAAATATTTAATAATTCTAGTACGCACTTTTTTCTGGTCACTTATTTTAATCAGTTTAACAACAAATGAACATAATTGACATTAAACATAATAACTGATATGTTTTACAAAGGTAACTTAATAATAAAAAAAAAATCAAATAATACTTAGGTTACAAGTTTTAATGAAAAACGTGTGTTAAGAATTGTTCGATCTCAGTCCTTATATACTTTCTGGTTCTACGACCAATATTTCGGTATGCTACAAACATACTGACAAAACTTTTGTAATATACCTTGTTGATGGTGGGTATAAAATGAGTTGTCACATCATCTTACATTTATTATTTTACTGAAATATTTAAACAATTATTTTGTTATTATAAATGAAACATTATTTATTTATTTAATTATTTTCATCATTATTTTCAATACATCTTTAAATTCTAAAGTATATTTATAGATTTTTAATTTACTTTATATATAAATTAACTATTAGTAAGTATATTTCGAAATAATTTCACTTACATTACGATCTTAAATAGTTATTTTAAAACCTAAAAAAAGCAACTGTAAGTGCAAGCATTATAAAAATATTCCTGGCTGTCACATAACTTTTCGCACTCTCTATACTCTATAAATTTGCCCATACTACGTAGTAAATACATACACAAAACAATACACACGTAATGTATTATATTAGTAGGGTCCTGCTAGAATGCCACTAAAAAACATGGAGAAAAGTTTCATGCTTTTAGCATTAAAATTTGGCTTCAAAAGGTCTGCTGCAAAAAGCAGTTTTGCCTTTTGATAACGCCAGTTGAGGAACTATAAAGTGATGATGGTTTAATTATAGCAATGAATCTACCACCCAATTGCACTGCGCTTATTCAAACGTTAGAACAAAACGTTATCAACTTGTTCGAATTAAATTATAAAAAACAACTGCTCACCCACTTGCTTGGCGAAAAGGGAACAAATTTGAAGCTCAAACTAAAAAACTTCAATCTCAAAAATGCATTTCAGATTCTAGCTACGACCTGGAATAAAATATTAGTGTTCAATATCCGAAAATCCTGGAACGGCTTACTTGAATTCGGTACTGAATGGAGTGAAGAGGATAACATGCCCTTAAATAATTTACAAAATATAATTCAGGAAGAAAACGAAAATCTTTCAACTATTGGTACACTTGTAACTCAAATTGGTACGGAACATTTTTTCACGAATGCTGACATTAACAACTGGATTCAAGAAGAATTTCATGATGAAAGTAATGAGGAGAAAATGGAATGATTGTAGCCATGACCATATTTTGGTATATTTGTAATCACATCATGATTATAAATATAACAATATTTGTTCATAGTTATCATAAGGCAGTCATATTGCCAACCGCGACGATAGCGACTATCATGTTATTATAAAACATGAACCAGGGAATTGCTGTAGAAACATGTTATTATTGAAGTAAAATGTATTTAACTAAGTATAAAGCTGTTTGCAACAAACATGGTGTAGAAATTGTGTAGAAAATAGAATAGCTACCATGTCGCAACCATGTCGCAACCGTGTCTTTCTATTCGTATTTAGGAATACTACGAGTTTTTGAGAGAAACTTTTTCAAAATGCTCAACATTTCCAGAATATTTCTTTTTTATTATCTCTTGGGCTGCTGAAATTTTTTTCGTTTTTTTTTTTTTTTAAATAAAAAATTAATATAAGGACTGAGATCGAAAAATTCTTAACACACGTTTTTCATTAAAACTTTTAACCCAAGTATTAATTGATTTATTTTTTTTTTTTTATCAAGTTACCTTTGTAAAGCATGTCAGTTATTATGTTTAATGTCAATTATGTTCATTTGTTGTTAATCTGATTAAAATGAGTGACCAGAAAAAAGTGCGTACTAAAATTATTAAATATTTTCAACAAAACCCAACTTGGTCCAACAAAAATTTAGCCAAACAATCAAAAGTTTGCCGTCAAACTATTTCCAATGTTAGTCAACAGTACCGGGAGAACTTGTCCGTTGATAGAAAACCTGGTTCAGGTAGAATGAATGATTCACATGATGGTTCACAAAAGAGCTCCCAACACATCCGGTAGGAAACCAGCCCGGATAGCTCAGTGCTCGGATTTTTTGGCACGAAAAGTTAAAGCCAATGCAGGTTCAAAAACATACAAGGCTTTAAAAGTTCCTGACAGGAACTCTGCTAAAAATTTAGAGACCAAAAACAGAGCACGGAAATTGAAGTCAAATTTTATAAAAAAAATATTCTTGCTTCATAATGGACGACGAAACGTATGTTCTGGCTGATTTTTCGCAGCTTCCGGGTCAAAATTTTGATGTTGCTGATGCTCCAGGGAATGTTGAGGAAAAGTTTAGGACCCAAAAGCAGACAAAATTTCCCAAAAAGTTCTTGGTATGGCAAGCAATATGCAGTTGCGGCAAAACAAGCCAATCATTTGTTACAACGGGCTCTATAAATACCGAAACTAACATCAAGGAATGTTTACAAAAATGCATGCTTCCATTCATGAGACTTCTTGGTGTGTTCACTTATTTTTGGCCTGATTTGGCACCCTGTCACTATGGTAAGAAAGGTCTTGAGTGGTAAAATAACAATAATGTGGTATTTGTACCAAGAGAGACAAATTCTCCAAACTGCCTGGAGCTAAGGCCAGTGGAGAGATATTGGGCTGTTGTTAAAAGAGAATTGAAGAGCACAAAAAAGTTGTCCAAAAGTGTGGTAGATTTTAAACGAAGATGGACAACCTGTTCGAACAAAGTGACAGAAATCACTATAAAAACCATAATGGAAGGGTTTCCGAAAAAGCTTCAAAATTTCATTACTAGTGATTAGAACTATAAAAATATTTTTTTTTTTTTTTTGTAAATTGTAATAATAATTTCAATCAAATAAAAAAAAAATTAAAACTGTAAGTTGAGTCGTTTTATTTTCATTAACATATATGTATGTTAAGAATTTTTCGATCTCAGTACTTATTTTAAAATTCAAATCATTTTTCTAGCCTGTGATATCTAGAACATATTGTTTTCTACTTTTAGTACTTAGTTGTCAAATTAGACTAATTTTTACTTGATTCCATAAAAATGAGGATCATTCTAATGTACATATACATATGTGTGAGTAAATACACACATGTGGGTATGTGGGTTAAGTTTACAATGCTCAAGGTTTAAATACAGCTTTTAACAGCAAAGCAAAACAAAAAAAAAAATAAAACACTGGTCGTAAATTTCAGCTGGGCAATAACATACAAAAAATATTGTACATATTTACAAAATAATACAATTTTGGGCAGAATATAAGAACACAACATATTTGGGATATTTATTTTACTAATTGTATATTTCTCAAGGTTCACACACTATATTTATATCCTACACCACCATGGTAAGGAGTATATATGGATTAGTGCAAAAATAATGTCCTAACACCAACCTTAAAGTACACCAATCTGCTTAGGATCACTTTATAAGTCAATTAATTTTGTAATCAAACTACAGGTCGCAATTTTAAAGCTAATTTGACAAAATTTGGCTTAAACTTTAACATTACTCCAGAGACTAAGTCTATTGAATTTGGTTAGAATCTGTCCATAATTCATGCAACTGTCTATTTACTTGTTGTCTTTTTATTTTGCGGTAAAATTTTAATTATTTTTAATATGATATACTGCTGCTTTTATTATTTAGCATCTACTGTTGTAGCTTAAATAAATAATGTGCTGAAATATTTAAGCATTTACAGAATTCTGTATAGAGAATTATAATGAGGTATTAAGTAGACGATAACGCTGATTATAGCAGTACACTACATGAGTAGTTTTCAAATTGTTTCAGAGAATAAAAACGTTGCATTAATAAATATCCAACTCTAACAGATCCATCCGTTTGACTACAGTTCACTGAACAAAGTGAAAATCATGCTGTTTTTTAAATCACTGGTTTAAAAAGATTTAGGCCTTACAAAACTAAAAACGAATTATTATTAAATTAAAATCTATTAAAAAATATATTTCCAACCATAAATAAGTAATTGCCTGTTATCTAAATTTTATCTAGTCAGTAAGTCTATATAATTATTATTAGTTAATAAATTTGAATGTTACGAAATTAATTTCAAATCTATAATCTACTATTGCTCATTACAACTATATAACTATGTACATAAGATAAGGTACAAAAATAATAAAAATATATGTATAAAGACATGAGTAAATAAATACAATGGTGAAATGGTAAAATATTTGACTTTCTAGATGCCAGTATATTCATGTACGTATAAATATAATGATGTTTAATATACAGGCATACTTACATATGAAGGTTATTTATTTTGTTTTGTTGCCTGTGGTAATGTTGAATATATATGTATATATATATATGTATTTTTTAAGGAAAAAACAAATAATACGCCTTTTTTGACAGATGTGTAACGTAGTTTTTTTTCTTTCGTTTATTTTTTGAAATGAAGCAAAAAAATAAAACAGCTCAGTGTTAAGCAAGAATGAATACGCCTCTTTGGAGAGGCAAACATTTTAATACTGTATAAAATATTTATTATCTGCAGCGTATTTTTTTTTTGTATATTTTTTTTGTATGTATGTACATCTTTTTAAACAAATATTTAAAAAGAGAAAATTATAGCAAACAATGAGGAAGGATATTTTTAACATTTTCAATTTATTTTGCTTGCAAGTCAAGGATTGAGTGAAAATAAATTGAAATATTATAACAAAAGTTTTTTGGCAAAATCTTGATGTTAAGAAAAATTAAATTAAATTTTATGAAATTGAGACGTATAGTTAGATATAAGAATAAAAATGTATTTAAATGCAAAATCTTATTATAACATATTTTAAACAAATTTTAAGACTTTCTACACGAATAAATCATAAAAATTTGTATATTTTTTCATATAGATTTTATCATAGGGTAACATAGAGACGAGACGCAGGTGTCAAAAATCAAAGTCTGTTGTCCAAAACCTATCTCTTGCAACAACAAAATACATGCTATTCTGTGTATTTTGTTGTTGTATGAGACATATGATTTGTTGTATTTTAGTTTGACAATTCGGAGTGTCTCGTCTCTATGTATAATTCTCTATGGCTTTTATATAAAAATTTCCAGTGTTCAAAGAATTTCGTTTAAAAATTATAAAATTAAAACAAAATCTGTTTCATAACTATGATAAATTTAATGAGACAAATGTTTTTTGAAATCATTAACAACCAAACCCCTGCTTATTTAAAATATTGTTAAAATTTTCTTACAATGATTCTAAAAAGACATTTTATATCTCCAATTTTTCGTTTGCTGTACATATCCATGTATTTCTTTTTAGTAAACTTCCGGTATAAAGAAAATTTTACGGAAATTCAAAGCGACTTCCTTTCAATAATAGCATTTAAATGTTTATAAACTGTGACTGCATTTATCCGGTATAGTTGTTGCTATTTGCAGCTTTTCATTTTAAAAAAGGAGGAAGAAAAATAATATTAAAAATACAATTCATAATGTGTTCACAAATTATATACACCTGCTAACATACATACATATTTAAACGCATACATATATATATTAGGCCGAACTAAAAAAAAAAGTTTAGATTATCCCGCGAAGGTACAACCAGGTATATGCAAACTTTTTGCACATAACAAAAAGTCTATAACTTAATTGTTTTTAATATTGATCAAATATAAAATATCAACCAGCTAACACCGGGAGGGTTGTAAAGTATTTGAAATAATAATTGAGGTTCATATAGGTTTATACCTCTAAGGAGGTAATCAGTGTGACAAAAATTTTAAACAAAAATGGCTCTGGAACATTGCATGATTGGAAATTCTAAAACCCTCTTGATGCCTTATAGTCTTAGAAAGGCCAATTATGCAATTTTCCCGATCCATTACTGTTTAAATTTTTGAGCATATTTTTAACTAAAAGAGTGTGCAGATTTTTTGTACAAATATATTTAAAACTTTGGTTAGTTTCATTATTAGGGTAATCGGCCAGGTTTTTGATAACCGGTTTTTTTGTTAAGTCGGTTTCGGTCCTTTTGAAAAGCTCACTTTTCGAATATCGAAGAAACCGGGTTTTTCTCCTGGAAAAGCCGTGTTGTTCTAAAAGTGGGTTTTTATGATGAATGTTGCCAACATATTTTGTACCATTTTTTAAAGGTTACCCTCATAATGTGTTACATTTTATCGATCACAATAGAACAAAAATCATTACCATTTATACAATTTCTTTTGTGTAGCATCTAAATATTATAAAGCTATACATTTTGCTTCTATTTTAACACTTAAAAAATATTCAAAAACTATTTCATTAACACAAACAAACTTCAAAAACAATAACAAGAAAAGCAGTTTAAAAAGTGTTGCATTTCTAACCCTTTGATAAAATTGTGAGGGAAACATGTAGCACATCTTCGGGGTTCTAGGGCAACATTATTGAACACGTTATACGCTTACCAAACTACATTATTTTCAGAAAAGAACACAACAAATGGTAAAAGGCAGAATAAAGGCATCATTTATGTCAGAAAAAAAAACACAATTAAAAAATATTCGTAATGCAAAAAACTTTTTTAAAATAAATACTCCAACTATTTAAGAGGAACTTTTATATTTTTAGACAAATGTCACAAACGAAGCTTGAAAACTTACTCAATGCTTTGTTAACTATATGTCCTGCAAGTACACTGAGTGAATGATAATTTTCAATGTCTAGCTTTATAAAAAAGAAAAGCAAATTTATATACTCCAAAGCATTTAAACTGTATTTTATTCCTAAGAGATTATTATAACCTTTATAAGGTCTCAAAATTTACTGACGTTAACGATCTTCGGGTCAAATTTGACCCAAATAGAATTTTTTTTGCCAAAGCCTAACGTGGTTGTTGACATTTGAAATTAAATAAAAGTCATAAAATCTCAAAAAGATCAACCACTTATATTAGAAAAAATTCAATTTTAATTTCAAAATGGGTCACATTTGACCCAAAGACCTTTTGAAGGATAAGAAAAACATAGCTTTGGTATTTACCCGGGGGATACTAGTTCTCATACAAACATAATGTTCAGCAAGTATAATGAAAACAGACAAATATATTTTAGTGCTACCAAAGCTCTGAAAACATTTAAGCTAAATGTACGTAACAAAACGTCAAAATTTTTGCACCAGGTCAAATTTGAGCCAAACCCTTATGCAAAAAATTTTATAGATATTTTTTTGGCTAATTTGTTTTTCTAAAAACCTAACGTAGTTGCTGACACTTGAAATTTAATAAAATTTATAAAATAACAAAAATATCAACCACTCACTTTAAAAAAAATTAAATTTTAATTTCAAAATAAGAAAAGGAACCAAAATTGGAATTAAAAAGTATTTAAGCGTTTTAAGAAGGCTTAGCTTTTGCTATTAGAATACATATATATTCTTCGTCATAATTATATGATCTCTTTTTTGTTATGTTTTTCCATGAACTATTTTTGTTTTAATAACTATTATTTTAATAAATAAAACTTTTTTCTTCTTATTGCAAAAAATAAAGTTGTTAACCGGTCAAATAAAATTAAACTTATGCCCTTTTTTTCAATGTAACGACAAACTGCCTGTTACTTAATCTCGACATAAATTTATTAGGCCGATAAACTGTCCGTTAACAATTTTGGTTTTCTCAATATACAGACAAAAAACATTATTTTAAGATGGGAATACCTCTCAAAATAGATGTGAAAGTTGGGAAACCTGCCTTCAAGTGAAAACATATTTACATAAATCAGCTGTTTAATGTGGCCATCGACAGCCGAAATCTTTTGAAAAATTCATTCTCCTCCTTGTCTGAGAGGTAGATATGCCTGGCGTGATAAACACTTTCACCATTCTTCCAGTTCATCCTCCATAAAATTAATCTTAATTCCTCTATTAAACTTTTTTTTTTTTACAAAATCTATTTAATTTCGTTTACAAAAACACAAACACATAAAAACTATGAACAGCAGTCAGCTGCTTGAATTTATGTGTACGATAAATAAATAATTGGCAGATAAGGTCGGGTAAGCTTTGCGACAGAATAGAAGCAAATGAGACATTGAGAAAACCAAATTTCTTTAATCTTCAGTTTTTCGCTGGGAAAAAAGATAATCACCTAATGAGAAAACGGCCCTTGGTGTTGTACATTATATCCTTTAAAATTTATATGCGGCTGTGTACGTATACTTTTGAGAATAGTTTAATGGAATTCAAAATAATGTTAATAAAGTTGGTTAAAATCGGAGATGAGAGATCCGAAAATTGGCGTAATTATGAAATCATAACTTGACTTTTACTTATATAGAAATCTATGGATTTTACAATATGTTATTTCATGATGAGTCGAACATTATAATGTTAAAATAGTTTATCATTATTTTTGGGATCGACCCATTGTGCATCGGATTTAATTTTAATTGGGAGCACCTCCAACTTTGGGGCCTTACTAATGCACATGCTGACATTTGTTATTACAGGTTGGTGGGAAAAAACCTGTTAAAAGTTACACACACTTATAAAATAATATTCATACATACATGTGTAAAAGTTTCGTACTCTCGCTTACCCATATACAAATACACCTACTTAAGTTTTGCTGGTGTGTGTGTGTGTGTGTATGTAAACATAATTGTTTGTTTACTATTATATAATACTTAACGTTCAACTTCATAAATTTTGTAGGTAGAAAATATTCGTTGTTATTATTTTTGCTGGTTTTATTGTTTTGTGAACATGTAAGAGGGCAGTCGTCAAAATCATTGAATAGAAAAACATAAAAACTTTGGATGTACTATTATTTTAAGATTTTAATCATAATTTATGAATTGGTATCATTTTAATGTAAATTAAGCAAAAGTTTAAACACATACAGTATCGGTCGTAGCTCATGAGAGCTATTGTGTATTTCTATTATAAATAAATTATTTTATATATTTTATATATGGGCATCCACCGTGACCAAAAATTGAAATTTTTATGCATCAATGATTTTTTCTCACATTATATTTAAAAAAATGTCCAGATTTTAATAATTAAATACATTTTCAGTTAAACTGAGTTGTTATCATTAAAAAATTGGAAAATATATATTTGTTTTGCTTTTAATGGCATTCTCTTTATTTGCATTTATTCCTAGATATTGATATCATGACTGCACTCTTATAAAATCTTTCTATAAACACGCAAGTTTAACAATAAAATTTAAAAAAGGCCGCAAAGAGCTCGGCCTATTTTAACATGACTTTATTTATGTACCCATGTCGCGTTTCGATACCTAAATCATCGTTTGTCACTACTCCGGGTTCGTTCTAATAAAATGGCTGAAAATTTTAATTTAAATAGAAATTTACTGTCTTCAACTAAAACAAGTAAGAAAGTATGGTCGGTCGAGCCCGACCATATAATACCCTACACTAAGTAAATGAGCAAAAACATTTTTCTTTCAAAATTTCAATAATTTATATTCGTGAACGATTTTCGGAAGTGGGCCTTATATGGGAGCTATGACCAATTATGGACCGATCAGCATGAAATTAAGTAGTGTGATTAATATCTGTTTGAAAGTTATTTACGTTGCATTTTATGTGTATACCAACATTTTTAAGAGATTTATGCTCGTTAAAGTGATTATCGGAAGCAGGCCTTATATGGGAGCTATGACCAATTATGGACCGATCACCATGAAATAAAGTGGTGTGATTAATGTCTATATGAAAATTGTTTATGTTGCATTTTATGTGTATACCAACATTTTTAAGAGATTTATGCTCGTTAAAGTGATTATCGGAAGTAGGCCTTATATGGGACCTATGACTAATTATGGACCGATCATAATAAAATTTGGCGACATGAATTTCGTATACATAAAACTTATTTGGAGAAAAACTTGTGTAGATACCTATATAAATTAAACATTTATGACCGATAAAGTCCAATTTCGGGAGGACATTTGTATGGGGGCTAGGTGAAATAATGAACCGATTTCAGCCAGTTTCAATAGGCTTAGTCCTTGGGCAGAAAAATGACATGTACCAAATTTTATCGAAATATCTTCAAGATTGCGACCTGTACTCTGCGCACAAGGTTTACATGGACAACCAGCCAGCCAGACGGACGGACGGTCGGACATCGTTTAATCGACTCAGAAAGTGATTCTGAGTCGATCGGTATACTTTAAGGTGGGTGCTAGACCAATATTTTTGGGCGTTACAAACATCTGCACAAATCCAATATACCCTCCCCACTATGGTGGTGTAGGGTATAAATATGTTACTGATTTTAAAAAACACACTAAGCATTTTGTTTTGATATTAAAATGTGTTTCTCAGTGTATATTTTTTTAAAATTTTTGATATTTTGTTTTCCATATACATTTCTGACATTTATGCAAAGCCGCTTAAAAAGCAAATTCATTGAAAAATAATAATTTTAAAATTTAGTTTTGCTCATTTTGCTTTATACGTCAGTATTGTGATTTCTATTTTAAATATTATGTCGCGTGACAAATTGTACTAAAGCATGTAAAAGAAAAGCATGTAAAACAAATGTGTTGAATCTTGTATACCCACCATCAATTTGTGAAAATTTTTCTGATATAGGGGTTATATGGGGGGTTGCTAGAAAGATTTGGGTTCATATAAAACGTGTTTATGTCCAATTCCATCACGATATTAATTATTATAAAACAATTATGGATGCTCAATTCATTTTCTGAGGGAGACCTTGTATGGGGTTTACACGCAGAAAAAAAATATAGTTGTACATGTTTACTGTAACCATTTCAACATTTGTGCATGTTTACTGTAATCATTTCCACATTTTTAACAATATTATAGTCACAGTAAATGTATATATGATTGTGATAACAATAATATGGTCAATTTAGGATTCACATGTATCAACCATATATATGGTTACAGTAAACATGTATATGTTTGTGACAACCATTTATATGATGAATACTTTTATCATAATATGTTGTTCTCAGATTATGATATCCATAAGCCGAGAGCAACATTATATGGTAAGTCCTTCATCATATAAATGGTTGTCACAAACATATATAGTATGTTTACTGTAACCATAACCATTGATACAATCATGGGAATCGTAAATTAACCATTGTTACCACAATCATATATATATAGTTACTGTGACTATAATATTGTTAAAAATGTTAAAATGGTTACAGTAAACATGCACAAATGTTGAAATAGCTAGAGTAACCATGCACAACTATATTTTTTTTCTGCGTGTAGGGACAAATGTTTTGCCTAATCTTTGCCATACATTACACTATAACTTCAGAGTACTTAGAAATAATATGTGTAAAATTTTATCAGAATATACATATTTATGACTGCTGAAGCTGTATTCTGGGGGGACATTTGTATGGGGTCTAGGTGAAAACCTTATTAACAGAGGGTATTTGTGGAAAATTTGAGCCATTCGTTTGGGTCCTATTGTGTTTCCAACTGATAGATTTGTTACAAACGGAATGACAAAATCAATATACAACTCCCCGTCCTTTTTGATGTTGTATTCTGGGGGGACATTTGTATGGGGGCTAGGTGAAACCCTTATCAACAGAGAGTATTTGTGGAAAATTTGAGCCATTCGTTTGGGTCCTATTGTGTTTCCAACTGATAGATATGTTACAAACGGAATGACAAAATCAATATACAACTCCCCGTCCTTTTTGATGTTGGGTATAAAGATCTTTAAATAATTATTATTTTTGCATTTTTCTAGAGGCTGTCGAAAAGTGGTTCTGTTTTTAGTCTCTATCGGGACACCATGTTTATTGCAACTAATCGTCAAAACCTATATAATATTAGGCTTTGTATATATTATACAAAACCTAGTGCTACAATATTGCTATCGTATTGTGAATAAGAAAAACAAATTTAAATTTCTCTACTTGTTCACTTCAAAAACGTAAGAATGTCGCGTTCGGCATATTTCACTCCGATATAATAATCATCCAGAACTAATAAGTTAAAAAGTTAATAAAAACTTTTCAGCTAGCCTTCGTTTGTACACATTTATTTATGAGTAACTACATGTATGTAGTTGTTGTTGTTTTACGACCGTTTTACTCTATTATTATGACTATTGTTGTTGTTTTTGCTAGTGATATTGTTATTGTGTATACATACATACATATGTACATATTTAAAATGGTGGTTATGTATTTACACATATTTATATATATTTGTATGTG
Organism: Calliphora vomitoria; assembly: GCA_942486065.2. NCBI lineage: Eukaryota > Metazoa > Arthropoda > Insecta > Diptera > Calliphoridae > Calliphora > Calliphora vomitoria. Next base: position 40,940,736 of record OW818029.2, read on the forward strand.
TTTGTTTTTAATTTTTTTATTGTGTTATTATTTAATGAATGTGAGGTTATTATTTATTTAATTGCATTTTATTTCTGGTTAATATTTGTAGTTGTTGATGTTGTTTTTATGGGGTTTCTTTTGTTTCTTTTATTAACATACATATACATGGGAAAATATTATGAGGGGTAATTGATAATTAACCTAAATTCTATTTAAATGATAGGGATTTCCGAATTTACTATAATTTGTTTATTAAATGTCAATTGAATTGTAAGCACATATTACTATTTAATAGCAAGGGCTTGTTTGTTGACAAACATTTAGTAACTAGTGTTTGTAATTGTATACTTTAGCCTTTAAATATGGACAAATTTGAAAATAATTAAGAAAATTGAATTGGGAAAATTTAATAACACAAAAACTCTACAATTGAAATAAGTATATAGTCGATTAAATAAAATTTTAATTGAGACAAATACTTAAGACAAATAACTTACTATTGTTTATTAGAAAATGTACTGCAAATGAACTAGTTTGTTTTAAAGTTTGTACAAGTATTAAGGTAGCTAGTGTAAGTTTTCCAATTGGCACTTTTCAAACTGCTGGGTAATTAAAGCGGTTTAACAAACTATTTATATACTTGATATTTATTAATTCACAATCATGATTTGAACTTTATGTTCATTCCTGCATTTATTCTAAAATACATATTCCAGTCAATTTAAAAGATAAAAAATGTTTTTCAAGATTGGCGGCTGCCGTTAATACAGCAGACCAGTAGTTTAGAAGATATTTTGAACATATTTTTAACAACGAGTTATTCTCCTCTATGAATAATAATCTCGTTCTTTATATTCAGAACTCATCTAGTTTAGATATTTACAACATGTTATCTCTTATGTACACAATCAATTATTTCAATAAGTTTCTTTTGCAACTGTGGGGAAAATGTTAAATATTTGCATAAAGTTTTCAATACAAATATATGTATATATGATGCATGTATACATACATGCTTTAAAGCCTGGTTATTATTCAAAATAAAACCTTGAGTTGCTATTTAAAATAGCTTAGTTTAAAACCGGTTATTCTAAATATATGTTGCATTACTTTAAAGTACTTACATCAGGCCTGTATTTGCATTAAAAACTGAATTTAAAATTCACATTCATGCATATTTATCACAACGATTTATGTGTTATACATTATTATGACATATAATTGTAGCTGTGAATAATTATTTACAGAGTAATCAGAAAAAGTTAGACAGAAGTTATGCTAAAGATATTAATAATAAATATCAGATTCTATAAAAAGAAAACCAAATTGTTCAGACTAATATCTCCTGTTACATTTTCAGTTCAATTAAATTGAATGAACATAACTTGTGACTCATTTGTATTATAGATTAGCACAAACAATTCAATGTGACTTGATAATTGCTTGGCTTGTTAAGAATAATATAATTGTTTTTAAAAGGTTTTTGATTACAAACAGGAAAATCTTTTATTTTGAGTTTTAATAATTGTATTTCCTATCACTAGTCACTCTGTATTGGTTGTATAAATATTCATGATTTTTTTCTTGCGTTTGATGTCGTTGCTGGTACTACGAGTGGATTTAGTGGCGTCTAATGGGTTTGTTGGTGTGGTATTGTTGTTGAATAATTGCGATGTTTAATTTTTTTTTTTTATTATTTTGTTCGAAATGTTTGTTGTTGTATTATTATTTTCTATATTTACCGTTTGTAATATTTTAATTATGGTGATAGTAAAGACATGAAAGGCTTTTAAATTAAGCCTTCAAATAAGCAAAAAAAGAAAATGTTTAAAATAATCGGTACAATAATAACAATATTGCATATGATGGTAAAAAACAGGGTGTTTAATTGTGGAGCCAACCAAGCCTAGTGAAAAGTACAGAGCATAAAATGATAAAATTAAAAACATCTAAAAAGATTTTAGTAACTACAAAACGTTACCAGTGAATGTTGAAAAATATAAAAGGGCAACATTTAACATTATATGGGTAAATGTTAAAGAACGACATAAAAAGTAGCAGTTCCAGTGATTTTTCAAAAACGTTATAAGCTGAAGACATTATAATAAATATTTACACTGCCATCGATAAAGAATTTCGAAATTCATTATCATATTCATATCTTTTAATAGATATGTGCAAAATACATTTAGAAAAACTGTAAATGTTCTAGAACTTTTAGTCAAATTTCATAGTTTTTGATAAATAAAGGGTTTTTCAACAGGGACGCTATAAAATAGACCGATAGGGACAGCAAACGACGCCATATCTTTTGCCGCTCTTTCGACATTTCTCTTCAGTAAGGTTTGCCATTTCATGATGGAAAGATATACGAGCCAACAACGAGAAATTCAGAGTCAGTAGCCTCAACGTTAAGAGCGCTACGTCCAATTTACGATCGTCATAATCGTCCTACCAGATCAACAATTGAGCGTCGAGTGAAAAAATTTGAATCCACGGGCATAGTACAAAATGTTCTCGTGCCAGTGAGACAAAGAAGTGCCCGTAGTATCGAGAATATTGCTGCCGCTGAGGCTTCAGTTGAAGAAACCCCAAATGTGTCTCTCACACGTCGTTCTCAAGCGTTGGGCATCTCTGTGACGTCGTTGTGGCGAATTTTGCGAAAAGATCTTGGCCTACATCCTTACAAGATCAAATGACGCAAGAACTGAAGCCGCTGGACCACCAGAAGCGTCGTATGTTCGTGAATTGGGCTGAGCAATAACTTGAAAATGATTCGGATTTTCATCGAAAAATCATCTTCAGCGATGAGACTCATTTCTGGCTGAATGGCTTCGTCAATAAGCAAAATATGCGTTATTGGTCAGACAGAAATCCACACGTACTCCATGAGCCATCATTACATCTCGAAAAAATTACGGTTTGGTGCGGTTTATGGGTCGGCGGCGTCATTGGGCCTTACTTCTTCCGTGATGATTAAGACCGGCACGTTACTGTGAATGGGAATCGCTACCGTTCAATGATAATAGAATAATTTTGACCCCAATTATTTGATATGGACTTGGAGGACATTTGGTTCCAACAGGACGGCACCACATCCCACACAGCGAATGTCACAATCAATTTATTGGAAACCAAGTTTGGAGAACGTGTTATCTCACGAAATGGACCAGTCGATTGGCCGCCTCGGTCGTGCGATTTGACGCCGTTCGACTACGTTAAGTCTATGCCAACAAGCCAGCGACGATTGATGAACTTTGTACGAATATCGAAAGTGAAATTGCAGCAGTATCGCCCGATTTATGCTTAAAAACCGTCGAAAATTGGGTTCAGCGTCTGGACTTTTGCAAGCGTGCCCGTGGTGGCCATGCAAAAGAAATCGAGTTTCATACATAATGCCATCGAACGTACTTTCACAGGAATAAAGAATTTCATTGATATCCGAAACCGTTTTAGTTTTATTTAAAAAAACTTTTGTAGCACTCTTATTGAAAAACCCTTTATGAGCCATTGATCGACTAAAACATAAATGGAAAATTTTGGGATACATATATTTAAAGAAACGTATTTACGTTTTTGTGTACAACTAAATTTGAAAGTTTTACTCAAAATAGCATTTTAGTCTTAAAGATGAGAAGTCCTTCTTTGCAGTAGGACATCTCAAAATTCACATCCTTATTATAACCATCATCAAAAAAGATGGGGGTATATTGATTTTGTCATTCCGTTTATAACACATCAACACATTAGTATATTAGGTTCCCATTAGATTCTAAGACGATCTAGCTGTATGACTGTTGAAAACACGATGGGGCCCAAATGAAAGGAGATACCTGCACCATTTCAAAATTTTTACAAGTTTTTTTTTAACAATATTATAGTCACAGTTATTATGTATATGATTGTGTTTGCCTTCGTGGGATACCGTTAACATATTCACAAGTTTGACCAAACAAATTTATTTCTTTTAACTGCAGTTTCAAAACTCCATTTTCAAATTTTTAAATATTTTGTTAAACATATTTCGCAACTTTTTGATAATAACATTAGAATTTATTTAAGAATATAATAGGAAATAAAAATATAAAAAAATATTAAAAATACCTCCTGTAGTTTTTCAGTATCTTGGATTTAAATTTTGCGATTTTCGAGAAAAACTAATTATTTGGCCATATTCTGGCGAGTGAGCTCAATTTCTTTACTATTGTGAACTTTAAGTAAAATCTATCTACAGTATTATAGTCCAGATAATTCTAAATATACTCTGAAAGTTTTACTGAAATTGAAAAACGTTTAAACTTAAATCATGAAGGTCAAAGGTCAAATTCTTAAATATTTTGAACTTCTAAAGAAAAGATAAGAAATATTATATATTTTTGGGCCGATTTTGATTAAACTTAAGAAAAATATAACATAAATTCTAGTATTTATAATAACAGCATAAAAATGGAAATTAATCCTTAATGGCAATTGGGGTTAAATACGTTTGAATATTATCGATTTGACATCAATCTAAAACCTCAATAAAATAAAAACAATCAATTCGCGAATGGCAATTTCAACAAAATTTCTAGCTTAACATTTATTTCAATGCTTAAATAATCTATACAATTTTCTTTCACACAAAGTCCAGGTCTCTAATTAAGTTTTGTCTTAATTGTTATCGAAAAAGCATTTTCAACTAACTAAACAATCCTTTGATTAATAACATTCTTTACTTATAAACACCCTGTAATTTTTAAATACATACAATCAAATAGTTCGTCGCCATCAATTGAAAACTCTCTTACATATACATCAGCATACACACATACTCTCTTAAACACATGCACTTGTATACATTTATAGCGACACGGAAAATTTGCATATCTGCCATATTATGTCATACCACCACATCCGTTTCATTTGCACCAAACATGAAATCGTTCTTTTAACCAAAAAACAACAACGACAGCAACAGCAATGGAAAAAAAGGCGTTCAACCGGTGTTGCCATGTACTGCAACCATCCAATAAATCTATAAAAGCCAAGTCAACACACAGAGTAGCGAAATAATAGCAACAACAACAACATCAGCAGCAGCAGTAACAAAAAAAATGAGAACCGGTAGCCAACATTACAAAAGTGTAGCCTCAGGCAAAGCACGTATTCGTACACGGTTGTAATATGGAACAACGACAAGTGAAGTACTCGTACTACGAATACAATGAAACATTTAACATTTTATGAGGTCTGGCTGAAAAGTGCCTTTAAAATAATGAAAAATTATAACATTATTAAGAGTTAGCATCTTAATAATTTCAGTGCTTTAATACAGAAAGTACATTGTAAAAAATGTATATAAATTTATTACTAAAAAGTAATTAAGTTTTCATGTAAAATTACACAAAATGAGTAAATTTTTTTGCATAATATGTTTATCAAAATTATTTACATAATTTTAAGTTTGAATGTTTTTAAACATCTGTATGATTTAACAGCTTAAAAGAAAGTTTTGCACACAAAGTGTGTAACTTGTGTACTTACTTAAAATGAGTAAAATATTAATTGTTTAAAATTTTTTTAAAAACTCCTTAAGTATAATGATGTATAACTTTTTTATCAAATGATAAAGAGGCTTACAGTTCTTTCAATTTGAAATTATCAACTATTTCACTTGGTTGAAATTTAAATGCATCTCAAAACTTATTTAAATCACTTCTTTGACTAATCTCGCATATAGAGGATTAAAGAATACAATACCAACACCATTTGCAAAATTTTTTGTTGTGCTGTGTAATTTTTTTCAGCTCCCCATCCAATTAAGTAGACGTACTACTGTTGGCAACTGACTACTAACTAAAGGGACATTACTTGTCATTATTGTGATTACAAAGTTATTTTTTTTTTGTTGTGTTGCCACTGCTGCTGTAGTCATTGTAGTTGTTGCTGTCGTTTTTGTATATAAATATATGTATATAGGTATGTTTGTGTATTTTTAAATTTAATTACATGTATTTAATGAAAAAAGAAACAGAAATTCTGTAAAACACAACAACGAAAAAAAAAAATCATATAAATACAAGCGGTACTCACCTCGAGAAATCTCATTCTCTACAGAGCTGGTGGCAGGTACGATGTGCCAACAAAACAAATTAGAACACTCGTACAAAAACACATACATATGTTTATATGCATTAAATAAGTAGCAGCAGTTGGGTTGCAGTAGATGTTGTTATTATTTTTGCTATTAGTAGTAAAATGCAAAATGATACATGACAAAGCCCCCATATAAATATTTGTCTGTATATAGAGCTTTACTGCGCTGCTGTTTGTAAGCCTTTGTTATTCCCGAGAGGTTTTGTGGAATTGAATATAAAATAAAGTGTAAATTAGGGCGCCCATAGTGTTTTGCAGATAAAATACTGTTTTTGTAACGTTTCTGCATTATATTTATTCTTTCTATTTGCCTCATCTCCCCATGTTGCGGTAAAGAGATCAACAAAAATACAAAACCTTTGTTGTATCGTTAGTTTTTCTGTTGTTGCTGTATTTTTGTGTTTTTGCCTTTAATACTAATTTTTTTTTTTGTTTGTTTCGTTACAAAAACAATAAAAAGATAAATCACATGTGTTGTAAGTGGAGGTAATATCTGATATTTGGTTGTCGTTTGACATAAAATACAGATTTTTAATACTCTAGATATTCATATAGTTGATAATATTTGATGAAAAGAGCTATGATACATTTTATTGCTTTACAGCCTGTTTTTATAAAACTAACGAATCTCTAAATAAACGATATCGTTACAGATTTGGTTTTTATAAATTTCATATATTTTTATATCAAAATATCACATGATGAAAGATCTTCGTTTGGAAATTAAAAAATTTGTTTAATCATCTTATATATTAATGTTACAGAAAAATGTTTAATTAAAAGTTTAGGTTATCGATAAAATTGTTAAAGAAAATTAAAACTATTAATACATTTTCTATATAGAAAATATAGTTAACGATAAAATTTTTATACAAAATATAATAAATTGAACAATTTTATATTAAAAAAATAATATGGCTCTATGGCCGAAAAATACCAAATAGCGGCAAAAACTATTTCCCGACAAGCCACCCTCATCAAATTTGGTATGCGGTCTTCTACTGTCAAAATATTCGATTTTAATAAAAATGGGCGGTCCACGCCTCCTTTTTTTTAGTGGACCGCCCGGCGGAATTGTCGGAAAAAAATGAATGCTTAAAAAACTAAATTTACTAAATCTCTTTCATTTTAATTTGGTAATAACTTTTTTATAAACTTAAAAATAAAACAAGTAAGAGAGCTATATTCGGCTGTGACGAATCTTATATACCCTTCACCAATTTATAATTTAAAATAAAAATTTTAAATATTTTTAGGTAAACAAAAATATTTTTTTTTTTTTTTCAAAATTTAAAAAAAAAATTTCTAAATTGTTTTTCAAAATTCAAAAAAAATATATTTTTTTAAAAATTTTCGAAATTGTTTTTTATTTTTTTTTTTAATTTTCTAAATATTTTTTTTTTAAATTGTTAGTGAAAAAAAATTCGGGTTAACAAATATTTTTCCCGATTTTTACCCATTGTAGGTCCAAATTATTATGGACTTATATACGTCGTTGCAATGTACTTTGAAATATCTATCATTAGATATCCATATTGTCTATATTAATGACTTAGTAATCCAGATATAGATCAAAAATAGACCAAAAGTCGAGGTTGTCCCGGATTTTTCCTTATATCTCAGCCATTTATGGGCCGATTTTCTCGATTTTAAATAGCGACCGAGCCGGAAGAATTTCCGATATATTGATGTATCAATAATTTGTAAGTTATTTGTTGGCTACGGAAAGTTGATTTCAACATACAGACGAACAGACGGATATGGCTATATCGACTTTGCTATCTATAGCGATGCAGAATATATATACTTTATGGGGTCGCAAATGAAAAAGTGTAGAAATTACGAACGGAATGACAAACTTATATATACCCTTGCCACTCATGGTGAAGGGTATAATAATGAAAGAGAACTTACCTTTTAAAAAAGCAGCAATAAATCCCTTAAAGGTAACATAAAAGTAAACTATCGCTATAGAACCTATTGTATGTAGCTTTTTATCAGTTAGGAAAATATTAAAAAATGGGCGCAACCATGCCCATTTAAAAATCTGTTTAACCATATTGGGTTAGTGCTGATGTTTGTAACGTGCAAAAATATGGTCCCAACACCCGCCTTAAAGTATAACAATCTGCTCAGGATCACTTTCTAAGCAGATTATGCGACGCCCGTCCGTCCGTTCGACTATTCGTCCATCCATGTAAACTTTTTGATCAAACTACAGGTCGCAATTTTAAAAATAATTCGAAAAAATTGTACACAAACTTTTACATTGCCCCAAGGATTAAGCCTATTGAATTTGGTTAGAATCGGTTCATTATTTCTCCTAGCCCCCATAAAACAGCTTTATCTGAAAATAGTTAAGCTCTCATAAATATCTTAATTATAAACATATCCAAACCAAATCCAGCACAAATAAGTTTTATATAAGCTGAACTTGTATTACCGCATTTAGTACCGATCGGTCCACAATGTTCCATATAAACACCATTATCGAAAATTTAATTAATGTGCATAAATATCTGGAATATTTTGGTATCCAAATAAAATTTAACATAAATATTGTTACGTTTTTACCTTTTTAAAAACGGTGTTTATTTCCTATAAATAAACCGGATTCTTTTGATTGCAAATAAAAGCAGTTTTAGTAGTTTAAAATTGTAACAACTCTTTATTTATTTAGAATTTACAACAACAACATAATTAACTAGTCACTCAGTATCTTTATACACGTTTATGAATTCGTAGGAATGCACATAAACTTTATAATGTACAAACACACGTACTAGACAGTTGATGTTAACTCTAACAACGCCAATGAAGTTTATCAACACACGACTGCCACCCCTGCCACTATTTATACACACGCCATCTATCGTGAATCGTCCACAATGCTCTTAACGGACATACTAGTACATTCGAATTCAAGAGCCTTCGATGTCATTGCCAGCACCCCAAACATTTAGTGTTGCCATACTTACAAACAATGCCAATAACCACATGCTACTGATGGACGTGCCTTCAAACATGATGAATACTGCAGGCAGTCGTTACAGACCGTTGAATTCAAATCGTCAAAATGTTCCTATATACGCAAATCATCACAAATTTTGTGACGATGGGTTCTTAATTAGTCATAGCTTCCATATAAGGCCCACTTCCGAAAATCAATTTATCGAACATAAATATCTTACAAATGTTCGTATTCAAATAATTTTCGTATCAAAAAAAAAAACTGTTTATCATATGAAAGGCTTTGCCGACTATATTTTCTTATTTGTTTAAATTTATTTTGTGGTGGTTTTGAAATGCTCATGAATAAATCAGGAAAACATAAAAAAAATAATGGATATATCGTAATAGATGATATAGGGCTTAAATTATCATGGGCACTTTCATCGTTTTCATCCTTCTTGTTTTCTAAGCATATGACGAATATTCCCGAGTTTTTAAACTTGGTTATTTGTAAATAAAAATTAAATCTCGTGAGTTTGCAATTATTTGCAAATAAAATTTCCATGACATTTAACCTTAGTTTCCAACTAACAACTTCATGTAGGACACTCGTTTATCGGTTGTTATCCTAGGAGGTTCTACTCCACAAAAAACCATTACACTATTCACAATTTCACAAAAAAGATGATCCAGTAAAAACATCAAAATTAGTTGTAAATACAAACATTTACAAAATATCTTTACAGCAGTTAAAATTAAACACCTGAAAGTATACTTTGGAAAACCACGTTTTATTTAATAAAAATTGTATTGCTTCACAATTTATAACACGAATTAGAAAAAATTTATATATTATCGGCATTTTATATGTAACTAGCTAATACCCGGTGCGCTTCGCTACCCCCTCGAAGTAAAATGCATATTAAGTAAAGGTTTAAAAAAAATATTTATTTAGTAATTAAAATATACATTGTTTCTTTAATATTATTTCTTATTCTATTTTTTTGATGTACAGTATATTCAGTCTATATATACAATTTAAAAATAATAAATTAATGAACTATTTATTTCTTACTTCAAATTCCAAAATATTCATATTGATACTTAATATGAGGACTATATCTGTTATAGTTTTCCAGATATGCAGTTTTTGTCAAAAATATTTCTATTGAAACTAAAATTACTTGTACAAAATTTGGAAACTCTAATTGATATAGTTTCCTTGATACGCAGATTTTAGTGTATACTACATATGGGAAGTGACACGCCCACGTTTGCTGGTCCGCCTATTCTTGGTCATAATATTCATATTGAAGCTAAAATTACTTGTACAAAATTTGGAAACTGTAACATGTATACTGCAGATTTTAGTATTTACTGCATATAAGAGGGAAGTGACATGCCCACAATTGCTGGTCCGCTCATTTTCGTCCAAAATATTTCTACTGAATCTTAAATTACTTGTACAAAATGTGTAAACTCTATCTGTTATAGTTTCCTTCATACGCAGATTTTAGTATTTACTACATATGGGAGGTGCCACTCCCACTTTTTCTGGTCCACCTAATTTTGGCCAAAATATTCATATTGAAACTAAAGTAACTTGTACATAATTTGGAAACTCTAAAATGTATAGTTTCCCTGATATGGAAATTTTAGTATTTAATTCATATAGGAGGCACCACTCCCTCTTTTGCTAGTCCGCCCATTTTAGTCCAAAATATTTCAAGTGAAACTAAAATTACTTGTAAAAAAATTGGAAACTCTAGCTGTTTCCTTGGTACGCAGATTTTAGTATTTACTACATATGGGAGGTGACCCGCCCACTTTTGCTGGTCCACCCATTTTTGGCCAAAATATTCATGTTGAAACTAATGTAACTTGTGGAAAATTTGGAAATTCTAGCTTTTATAGTTTCCATGATATGCAAATTTTGGTATTTAATTCATATGGAAGGCACCACGCCCACTTTTGCAGGTCCACCCATTTTTGTCCAAAATATTTATATTAAATCTAAAGTTACTTGTTCTAAATTTGGGTATTTTAGCTGTTATAGTTTCCCAGATATTAGGATATTAGTATTTACTTCATATGGGTGGTGTCACGCCCACTATTGCTGAACCGCCCGTTTTTATCCAAAATATTCATATTGAAACTAAAGTTACTTGTACAAAATTTAGGAACTCTAGCTCTTATAGTTTACATCACATTTAGTATTTACTTCATATGGGGGGTGCCACACCCACTTTCGGTGGTCCACCCATTTTCGTTCAAAACATTCATATTGATACTAAAGTTACTTGTACAAAATTTGGGAACTCTAGCTCATATAGTTTACTTCACATTCAGATTTTAGTATTTACTTCATATAGAAGGTCCCACGCCCACTTTTGCTGCTCCGCCCATTTTTTGTTCATAACATTCATATTGAAACTAAAGTTACTTGTACAAAATTTGGGAACTCTTGGTGTTATAGTTTTCCTGACATTCAGATTTTAGTATTTACTTCATATGGGAGGTACCACGCCCACTTCAGTTGGTCCGCCCACTTCAGTTGGTCCGCCCACTTCAGTTGGTCCGCCCACTTTTTGTCCAAAACATTTATATTGAAACTAAAGTTACTTGTATTTTAGTATTTACTTATTATGGGAGGTGCCACGCCCACTATTGCTGGTCTGCCCATTTTTGTCCAAAATATTTATATTGAAACTAAAGTTCCTTGTACAAAATTTGGGAACTCTAGCTGATATACTTTTTGAAATATACGCATTTTGTTTTTGACTTGAAATAGGAGGTAATGTTGTATAAATGGGCGTGGCACATCGCCCACGTAAAATTTCAAAATAAAAAGTAGCCTATAGTTCCTTCCAGAGATACGGGAAGACAGTGTGAAGATTTCATGAAAATCGGTTCAGCCGTTTAGCCGTCTATAAAGTCCAAACAAACAGACAAACAAACAAATATACATACAAACACACATTGACTTTTATATATATAGATGGATTGTCCACCTTCTGTATTTGTATATATTTATTTTTTCCAATATGTATGTAAAATCGAATTGCGGCCACAGTGCATTGGTGTATACGCAATATTTATAAATTTTATATAACTCATACGTACTGTAGCTCAAATCAGAAATACGTAAAAAGGCAACATTTTAAACACGAAATATAATAAATTATTTTAGTGGATTTTTTTGTAGTAACTTGAAAATTAAAAGAGACTAATTAATAAATTAAATTTAAAAATAAAGGCATACATGATATACTATTTAAAAAAGTAAATATTTATTCTGCATAAATATAAATTTAATATAAAATCTGTTTTTTTGCTTTTGTCCAAATTCAATATTTTTATAAAAATTTATCTCAAAAAGGTCAAGGATAAACTAAAGTATTTTTTTATTAATGAATAATTATGAAATACATAAAGAAACCGTTTTACAAAAAAAAAAAAAAAAGAATAATAATAGAAAGAATAAAAACTTTAGAATAAGAAGGATAAATTAGTAAATAAGGACTGATATCGTAAAATTCTTAACACACGTTTTTCATTAAAACTTTTAACCCAAGTATTATTTGATTTTGTTTTTGATCAAGTTAACTTTGCAAAGCATGTCTTTTATTATGTTTAATGTCAATTATGTTCACTAAATGTTCATCTGATTAATTATTAAATATTTTCAACAAAACCCAACTTGGTCCTACAAAAACTTGGTCAAACAATCAATGGTTTGCCTTCTAACTGTTTCCAATGTAATTAAAGAGTACCGGGAGAACTTGTCCGTTGATATAAAACCTGGTTCAGGTAGAAGGAATGGTTTACATGATGCTTCTAAAGCCAAAAAAATAGAAAGCATTTTCAAAAGAGCTCCCAACACATCCGGTAGGAAGCAGCCCGGTTAGGTCAGTGCTCGGACTATTTGGTACGAAAAGTTGAAGCCAATGCAGGTTTCAAAGCATACAAGGCTCAAAAGGTTCCTAACAGGAACTCTGCTAAAAATTTTGAGGCCAAAGACAGAGCACGGAAATTGAAGTCAAATTGTATACAAAAAATATACCTGCTGCATAATGGGTAACAAAATATACATATGGAAAATTTTCCGCAACTTCTGGGTAAATTTTTTTCGAGGGAATGTTGAAGAAAAGTTTAGGGCCAATTGCGGCAAAAAAGCCAAAAATTTGTTACAAAGGACTCTATAAATATCGAAATTTACATCAAGGAATGTCTACACAAAAGGCTGCTTCCATTCATAAGACTTCATACTGTGTCCACTTACTTTTGGCCTGACTTGGCATCCTGTCACTGTGATAAACAAGCCCTTGAGTGGTACAAGAACAATAATGTGGTATCTGTACCAAGAGAGGCAAATCCTTTAAACTGCTTGGAGCTGAGTCCAGTGGATATATATTTGACTCTTGTTAAAAGAGAATTGAAGAGCGTAAAAAAGATATCCAAAAGTGTGGTAGATTTTAAACGGAGATGGACAGCCTGTTCGAACAAAGTGTTATAAAGCAGTATAAAAACCATAATGGAAGGGTTTTCGTAAAAGGTTCAAAATTTCATCATTAGTGATCAGAACTATAAAAATATTTTTTTCTTTTGTAAATTGTAACAATAATTTCAATCAAACAAAAGAAGATTCAAAGCTGTAAGGTATCATTTTTATTAACATATGTGTATGTTAAAAATTTTTCGATCTCAGTCCTTAGTATAAAAGGCTTGATTCACAGCAATTCTTTCTGTCACTTTAGAATGAAAAGGATAAATTAGTAAATCAAAATAGATCCTATACAGTTTTACAAAATTAACTATAAAACTATACAGAGAAAACAGATTTGTTATAGGAACCGAGTTTGCTAAAATTTAGGAATGCGTAATAAAAGTTTGGTTGCTTGAACTGATATTCGTCTTTATCAACTGACTTTATGTTGATAGAACCGAAAAATTCTATGTGTGCAACCGAATCATTCGGTTGGCAACAAATTCGGTTGCTACAACGAATCTGTTTTTTTGACGCATTCAAAACCAATTCCATCATAATGACATTATATTCTCGTACAGTGTTTGATCATATTCTTTAATCTGCGCAAAATTTCTTCCACAAAAAGGCCTTAGGTTGTCCAGAATTTTTGCTTCTATCAAGAACTTTCAAATAATTTAGCACGATACAGAACGAACAACCTAATTCTTACCCGAGCAGCGTTTGAGCAACAAGTATTGTAGCCTATAATTCCAATCAATGCTATTTGTATTTTTGGATAAACAGAACGAAAATTATGTGACCTTATCATTTTGACACTTACCTTACAAATGAATAACGTGGTCACTTAAACGAACTTGTATTAGTTTAAAACGGCAGATTTCAGCCGAAAGGTGCTTTGTATGTGATTAAATTTTACTACATTGATTGAGTTTCTTTTACGGTTGTTATGTTTATAAATTTTCTTATATGAATATATATTTACAATACATGTAAATATTTAATCATACACACAAATACATGAGAATTTATATATTAATTTGTATGTTTTTAAGTACATAGAGAAACCGATTGACATATAACAACTAATAAGACAACAGCAGAATATTAATATGAAGATGAATTTTTACCTTGTTAGAAAATCTCCACTGTGCTAATATGCATGCCTATGGGTATAACAGTATATTCACACTAACACATGTATATGTCTAAATTTACATATGTATGTGAATCTGAAGAATTTACAAAATAGAAGATTATGTGGGGAACAAATTGTGCTATAATTCAAACAAATCAAGACATAGCCAATCAAGATTTTGGCTACTTTGTGTATAAGTTAAAGCATAGTTTCACTAAAAATATCTATTTTTGTCGAAGGGCTGAAACTAGTAACTCAAAATACTAATTAAGCATTGAATGATGACATTTTTAAGTTTATATATAAATAACTAAAATATTTTAAATATTTTAAAGATTTATTGCCATTAAATTATATTTTAAAATAAATGAAAACTACATTTAGTTTCCGGCCATCTCAACATTTAACATGAAATATTTTCATTCGTTCTAGTTTTCTTACTTTTTGTTTTAATTCTCAAGCAATAAATTCTAGTTCTTAATTAAAGTTTGTTTAGCTATTTTAATTATTATAAATATTTTCTAGTTGCTGTTGTTGATTTTTCAGATTTTTGCAAAAATATTTAAACATGTTTATTTTACCAGCTTTTTATATATTTCTCTCACGAATGTATATTGTAATATATTATATCTAGAGTTTCTACAAACAGAAAATAAATAAAAAAATTAAGCTTTTTAATTATTCAAGAGTTTATCCAGACATTTTTTTTTTCGGAGTAAAATGAGAAACTAAATAAAAAAAATAATGTATTTAAAGTTAAAAAAAAAAAACATAATAATAAACAAAAAAACAGGCCATATGTAACATGTAGCCAAACTGATTTAAAACATGTAAAATAATCTACATGCATATGTTTTAAACTAAAATGAAACAACAATAAATAAATAAAATATCAACAGCAACAAGAACTACATGCTACACATTTGTTATGGTAATACATACAATTATAAACATACCAATACAGGTGAACGAATTCTAATACGAGAGCAAGCTGAAAGGATCTTCAAAATATATTGTGTTTTGCATTAGCTCATTTTTATTTCTCAACAAAGTATACTTTTAGGCTTTCTAAAAACTTTTTACAGTTGTTTAAGCGATGGTCTCGCCCTCTTATCTCATCACACGAATCCTGTTTTAAGAAAATATATATTTGCATCTTTCTAAGTGGCAGACGGCCAAAGTGCAATTATTTTCTTATCCTTCATCTCACACATGTGTAGGAAACTTCACAATGTTTCTACAATTTTATTCATGAAATTTCATAACATTTTCTGCCGCATCAATTTAACACAGAAAATGCATTAATTGATTCAAAAATATTTTTT
Organism: Calliphora vomitoria; assembly: GCA_942486065.2. Classification (NCBI taxonomy): domain Eukaryota; kingdom Metazoa; phylum Arthropoda; class Insecta; order Diptera; family Calliphoridae; genus Calliphora; species Calliphora vomitoria. Next base: position 40,956,757 of record OW818029.2, read on the forward strand.
TTTTATAACGAGACATTTAAGAAATTACGTTTATTAACCTGGTGTAATATTTTCCACACATGTGCATGTATTTTTATGTGTTTTGCAATAGAAATAGCATTAGATTTGTTTTTTGTGCCAAATAGGTGTATTAAGTATATGTTCATTTCCGGGCTTATACCAGTAAAAATTTTCAAATAAATCGATGAAGAATAAGAGTTCCAACAATGTTAATTCTGTAAAGAAAAATCGTAATTCGTTTCGAAAGAGAAGATTTTCAAATCAGAATATACATATACAAACAAATTTCAACCAATATTATTGACCGTTTTTATACCCTACACCATCATAGTGGTGAGGGTATATTGGGTTAGTGATGATGTTTGTAACGTGCAAAAATATTGTCCAAACATTCACCTTAAAGTACACTAATCTGCTCAGGATCACTTTCTGAGTCTTAAGAGATTAAGCGATGTCCGTCCGTCTGTCCGTCCATATAATTTTTGTAAGCAAAGTACAGGTCGCAATTATAAAGGTAAAAATTTGTCACAAGCTTTTATATTGCTCAAAGAACTACACCTATTGAATTTGGTTAGAATCGGTTCATTATTTCTCTTAGCCACCATACAACTGCCATATCTGAAAATAGTTAAGCTTTCATATACATCTTAATTATAAACATATCCAAACCAAATACAGCTCAAACTAAATTTAGTACCGATCGGTCCACAATGATCAATAGCTCTCATATAAGCACCATTCTCGAAAATTTCATTAATGTGCATAAATCATTGAAATATGTTAGTATCCCAAAAAAATTCAACACAGATATGTTTCATATATATATGCAAATCATCCCACCAAATTTTGTGACGATCGGTCCATAATTAGTCATAGCTCCCATATAAGGACCACTAACGGAAATCACTTTATCGAGCATAAATACCTTTGAAATATTGGTATTCAAATAAGTTTCATATCAAAAGAAAACTGTTTATAATCATATACTCGGTTTAGGGTATCATATGGTCTGACTTGCCCGACGATACTTTCTTACTTGTTATATCCTTCACCTTCGTGAGAAGGGTATATATAAATTTGTCATTCCGTTTGTAATTTCCACAATATAATTTTCCGACCCTGTAAAGTATATATATTCTGAATCCTTATAGATAGCGGAGTCGATTTAGCCATGTCCGTCTGTCTGTCCGTCTGTCTGTTGAAATCAATTTTCTGAAGACCCCAGATATCCTCGGGATCCAAATCTTCAGTAATTCTGTCAGACATGCTTTCGAGAAGTTTCCTATTTAAAATCAGCAAAATCCGTCCACAAATAACGGAGATATGAGCAAAAATCCGAGACAACCTCTATTTTTGGCTTATTTTTGATCTATATCTTGATGACTAAGTCATAAATATAGACAATATGGATATCCAATGATAGATATTTCAAAGTCCATTGCAACGATGTATATAGTAAGTTGGACATACAATGGGTCAAAATCGGGAAAAATATTTTTTAACCCGAATTTTTTTCACAAAAAACTTTCTTTTGTCATACATTTTTTTCACTAATAAATTTAAAAATTTTTTTTTAAAAATTGGAAAAAACTTTTAAAAAACAATTTTGAAAAAAAAAAAAATTTAAAAAAATAAAAAAAAAATTTTTTAAATTTTATTTAATAAATTTAAAACTTTTTTTTTTTTAAAATTAAAAAAAACTTTAAAAAACAATTTTGAAAAAAAAAATTTTTTTAAATTTTATTTTAAAGAATAATTTGGTGAAGGGTATATAAGATTCGGCACAGCCGAATATAGCTCTCTTAATTGTTTTTTTATAGATCTGAATATCCTTAGAAATTTCATTTCTTTAAGTTTTAAAATGAATTCAATAAAGTTAGTTTTTCTGGTTTAAATAAATATTTTTCTGTTTATGTCACATAAAGAAAATAGGTTTGCTTCTGATAACCAATTCCATTGCTAATGAAATGATTCATTCTTATTAAACGAATTTATCTGTTGTGGCTGTTGCTTAAAACTCAATTCCTTTTGTCCACTGATTTTCTGTTACTAGTATTGAAAAATTCTATGGATATAATCGAATCATTGGATTACCAACAAATCACAAGATATTTACTTTATCTATGCAGAAATAGTACGCTGTAACAGCGTAAATATCCGAAATGTTTTTCAAAAATGTGTTAGGATACAAAATTGTATATAACAGCTATATTCGACTGTGCCGCATCTTATATACCCTTCACCAATATATACTTTAAGATAAATATATATACTGAAAGTTGATTTCAACATACAGACAGAGTTTCAGTCATAGCGATATCGACTCCGCTATCTATAACAAGCAAGAATATTAATACTATATGGAGTAGCAAATGAAAAATTTATAAAAAAAATATATTTACTAGGGTCGATTTTTATGGACGATCAAAAAGTAAAAAATCGTATAGCTGAAACGCAATCTACGGAAAATCCTAGGATAGTTTCCTCAAGAAACCATATGTCTAAAATCAAATCCTATCTTGCGCATTTCGTATTTTATCCAATAAAGAAACTATAAAAAAAAAATAATAATAATAATACTGAAATATCATTGGAAGAAATACGAAATGCGCAAGATAGGATTTGATTTTAGACGTATGGATTCTTGGGGAAAATTTCTTAGAATTTTCCGTAGAATACGTTTCTGCTATTCAATTTTTCGTGAACAAAATCGCCACACCCTAATATTTATCCTCATCACTTATAATTGAGAGCATATTAAATATGTTATTGATGGTTAATCATGATATTGAGTACAAACAATAGTGCAAATACGTAGTCGTAACGTATGTATGGAAAACAACACACAAGGGTAAACAACGTAAGATTTTTTGAGGGTGAGATGAAGGTTTAAATCAGTTTGGATATAGCAATGGCAATTAATTCCAGTGATATTGTTGATATGTTTTTCCTTTTCATTCAAATCGATAAGAGTTGACTGCGTCAGAAGCAGAATACTAGCAATTGGATATTTTTAACCTACAGACTACTTTTTTGCTTTATTTAAAGCCTATCTACTAGAACAATTACACTGTTAATAATGATGCTTATTCTCATGAGGTTCATTATAAGGAGGCCTGCCATAACGTTCAATGAAATTTTCATATATATTATGAAATATTAGGTAATACAGTATATTACAATATAAATAAAAGCTTAAGGAGTTGAAGGTCCTACAAAAAGTTTTCTTTTAATACTATGACTTATTCCAAATCATTGAATTTATGATAATGATTTATAAACTTCAACCAACATTGCTTCGCTTGCTTGTAATACTTGGCAATTCAGCTGATTAAGTACAAATAGATATGATAGATTTTTCTATAACTTTTTCGATTGCCCTCGTATTAGCTTTCTACATATACATTAATATAAATATATTTAAATATTAGTCTTTAATATAAACATGTATAAACATACTAGCACATGCAACTTATAAACATGTAAACTAAACGGATAAATTAAACAACCTACCAAACGACCAGCTAGTCAGCCATTCATTTATTCATTCGTTCACTCATTTATCCTTGCAAGCAACCATCCAACCAACCATTCACTCATACTTTTGTAAACTAAACAAAGACATAAACACGCAATGCTGACATTATTTTTTAAAAGTTGCAAATTTTATTTTAACCTGAATTAAAAAAAAAACAAAACAACGACAACAACAACAACAACAAAATAATAATAATGAATATAAAATAAAGCAACAGAAAAAAGTAATTAGTTAAACACAATACCTGCTGTAAGTGAAAAGTAGCAACAATAATAACAATGGCACAAAATACAGCAAACTGAATGCCTACAATGACTGCATGAATAAACACTAGTATGATTTTAAGAAGCAAAAAAAAAAAAAAAAAAACACGTAAATTACATTTTAAAAACATGTACTAGAATTAAATAGAAAACAAACTTATAGAGGTAGGGGTAGAGGAGGAGCAGATGTAGGCAGTTTGTTGGCATGGGGCAAATAAGGATGAGCAACTAATTTGGCATTATCTATAGAAGACACACATATGGCTTATTAAATCATTAATGATTTATACTGGTTTGAGGAAACTTAGATCTAGCTACTTTGAAATTCAGCAACAATTTTTATGAAATTTTGTAATGGCAACTAGTTACCGCATACATTATTTTGTAATGAGTGGTGGTTACCCAGCACATTATTTTATTAAATTTATCTACAAACGGATAAAAATTACCAAATATTTTTACTCTATAAGTAACTAAGGCGTGATATATATATATTTGTTGAAATTACGGTCATTAAACAAGTAAATAAGAGACCAAAGAAGTACAGTGTACTCTCTCATAAGCGGACACCTAAGGGACTGACAAATTTGTCCGCTTATAAGAGGTGTCCGCTTATGAGAGTATTAAATAATCCCAAAGAATGTTTTTGGGACTGAAAAAGTGTCCGTTTATGGGACGTGTCCGCTTTAGAGTGGTGTCCGCAAAGAGAGAGTACACTGTATAAATAGTACTTTAAATTAATTCAATTAATTTCTTATCTTGAAAGCCATTCATATCCCCCTATAATATTTTAGTATATAATTTTATAAAAACAATGTAACTAACCAAATTTCCTTAAATTTTAATAATTCTTACAGAAAACATCAAACCCTTGACCTTTGACGAAGTCTACAATCAAAGCAGCCCCTCAAATTGTACCGTCTATGTGGGTGGTGTAAACAGTTCTTTAACCGCATTGAGTGAGGAAATTTTACAAAAGACTTTTTCACCATACGGATCAATACAAGAAATAAGAGTTTTCAAAGATAAAGGCTATGCGTTTGTTAGGTAAGTTATACAACAATACAAATTCAAATTCAAATCTAAGGCTGAACTGGAAATCAACTTGATTTTGTTTCTAAATACTTTAGATTCTCCACCAAAGAAGCTGCTACCCATGCCATTGTTGGTGTTCATAATACTGAAATCAATGCCCAGCCCGTTAAATGTTCGTGGGGCAAAGAGAGCGGCGATCCTAATAATGCCCAAACAATTGCCAGTCAAGCTTTGAATCCCGCTGCTGCCGGATTCCCCTATGGTGTGGGAGCAGCTGCTGCTGCCGCTGCAGCTTATGGCCAACAACTGGCTGCCACTGGTTGTTGGTATTCGCCTACACCCACGTATCCAACTTCATCAGCCACTGCTGCTGTAACGCCTGCTGCCTCGGCTGCTGTGCAAAATCAATTTCTGCAAGGCATACAAGGTTATCATTTCGGACAGTATGGCGGCTATCAGCAGGGTTATATGGGGTAAGTGAAGAGTACAGATTTTTTTTTTTTAATTGCAGCAAAAGTTCTTTAGTTTTTCATACAATTACATATAAGATTATAACTTAGTTCAGTAGCGAAGACCATAAGACATGATTAAAGTCTCTGATGTTGATATATTAACCCTTTCAGACATTTTATCCAATATATTTGACTTTTTTTTTTTAATTTTGAAGTCATGTAGCGTTGACGCAAATAGAAAGATTTTTACAGTAAATGGCGTTATCAAAAGAGTGTTTACTAGATTATATACATATGTGATTTAAACGTCTAATTTTCAGGGACCGTAAATAACGGTTATCCAGAAAATTTTAAATCAAAAAATCTCTATGTTAGAGTCAACAGCGACCTATATTGTCATATACCAATAGATTCGTATTGACGTGCTCTTTCAGAATCTATGAAGATATTACAAAAATGATCTCAACTCCACATTTAACAGTTATTTTTCAACGTAAAAATAAAAGTTCTCATGAAACTGTTAAAAGAAGACTTTTAAATAGCCGTCATAAATAAAAGTCATTTGAGGAGTTTTATTTTTTCCGTCAGAAAAAAAACTCATTTTAGGAGTTTTATTTTTTCCGTCATAAAATAAAAGTCATTTGAGGAGTTTTAATTTTCCCGTCAGAAAATAAAACTCTTTTCGTTTATTTTCTACTTTTTTTCAGTATCTTTCTTTATTGAATCTATCTGATATAATCTTTGTAGTAATTCATTTGTTCAAGAATATAAAACAACAATAATTTGATAATAGGAATCAAAAAATTACAAATTAAAATCCCACTTGATTTGATTTTAATGAAAATTTATTCAATTGCAATGCAAGGTGCTTTATAAATTGCAATGATCTGACCGGTGGCAAGCTTTAGATGTAAATTTTCATAAAATTACTTTTATTTTCTGACGGGAAAAATAAAACTCCTCAAATGACTTTTATTTATGACGGCTATTTAAAAGTCTTCTTTTAACAGTTTCATGAGAACTTTTATTTTTACGTTAGTAATAACTGTTTTAGATGGATTTTTATTTTTAAAGTCACAAAATAACTGTTATAAAATAACTTTTTTGATATCACTTATAACCGTTACGGTCCCTGCAAATTTTTCATTACTTTTTGTTAAACTAAGTTATTTTCTTAAGTTAGTTAGCGTTGTATAAGTGCATATGAGACATAGTAACATTCAGTGCCTTTTTAAAGTGATAATTACATTGTTTTAAACTCTAAAAAAACGTGTAAATATTAATTCAGTATTTGTTAGGTTAATTAACGATTCAATGCGGTTATTTTTATGATGAATAATTTTATCATAATATGATGTTCTCAGATTATGATATCCATAAGCCGAAAGCAACATAATATGGTAAGTCCTTCATCATATAAATGGTTGTCACAAACATATACTAGTTTACTGTAACCATATATATGGTTAATATAATCATGTGAATCGTAAATTAACCTTATTATTGTTACCAGAATCATATAGATAGTTACTGTGACTATAATATTGTTAAAAATTTTGAAATTGCAGTAAACATGCACAGATGTTGAAATGGTTACATTAAACATGCACAACTATATTTTTTTTCTGCGTGTATAATTGGAAAACTACTTCAACTTTTTAACCCTTATGTGTGTGTCAAAAAAAAAACATCTTTAACAGGGTACCCGGGTACCACATACAGAACCTATGAAGTTACATATTATTGCGCAATATATACAAACGCTCCATATTATGAATTGCTAAAAAAATGTTTAAGTTTCCCATTTTTATACACAGTACTCAAATAAATTCAGCCAGTAGAAACACTACTCATTATTGTGTTATGAGCGTATACGTAATATTTTTCATATAATTTGTATGTGGTACCCGGGTGCCCAGTCACCCTGTTAAGGGTGTAAAATATAAAATGATTTACCACTCCCTCCCAAGTCAAGACACAAATGTGTCCATTATAAAAAATAATTATAACAAAAAGTTAAGAAGTTTCAAGCGCCTAGGAATTCTGCATATATAGAAAATTGCAATTAAATTACAAAAAGTTACCCGGGTAACCTGTCACACACATAAGGGTTAAATAGAACTTATACACAAATCTTAATTTTAAAAATATTAATTACAAAATTTGGACCTGGTTCCTCTAAAGAGGGTCAACTCAAAATTTTAAAAAATTTCAGTAGAGGCAAAAAACTGTTTTTTTAATGCATTACAATGAATGTTGAAGACGGATGTAACTGTATTTTTTGGCGAAAGAGTAGAGAAAATGATATATGATTTTCACAGATATATATGACATCGATTTCGTGTAAAAAGTGAAAATGTAAAATTTTTTAGTGACTCTCTTTAGAGGATCTAGTGCGATATGTAGACGAGACACAATCGAAAATCGGGATTTTGGCTTGCATAGAACTTAGCAGATCGAATTCAATATTCTACCTCTAATAATTTATACCTGACTCACACTTTCGGGAGAAGATGTCAAATTTGGCTAAATATATCAAATTAAAGCTATTTCTAAGCCCTTTCAACCAAGTATAAAACTTAACTTTAGATTGAGAGTGCTCATGTTTCTCTGGAAAGTCTGGAAAACAACTGTTCACATAAATAAATAGATAATGGTGGCGTATGTACAATACATTAAACATTTGATTAATGTATAATACGACTATCTGTGATCTAAACTTAAAAAAACAAACTAATTAAAACGTAAAACTGTTGTAAAGGAAATGGTTCGATACTCGATCTAGTTTGTCTAATACATATCCATTAAGGAAATATATATCTGTTATCGAATAGGATCCTTAAGGCAACTATAAAATGGAACGGCAGAGGATAGAATATCATAAATCAATTGAAAATTAGTAATCTTAAGAAAAACAAATTGCTCTGATATAAAGAGAGATGGTGTGAATTTTCAAACACTTCTGTGCTGTTAGAATAATAATAATAACACTGCAAATTGTGGAATAATGAGAGAAAACACATTAGCAAATCACATGAATAAAAGAGAGCTCCCACTTGTGTTGAACATTCTCAGCCTAAGAGCAAACAATCTGTTTCAAGCGTTTTTGCACTTTCCTTAGAATTTCACAAACAACGTGAACTAGGCATGGGTTTAACGCTTTTGTAAAACAGCGCTTCATTGATGTATGCTAGTTTATGAATCCTAATATATTATTTGTGTTCACTAAAAGAAACCAGCCTTAAAAATGACGTTACTAACCCTGGTGTGTAATTTTCCACACATATGTAAATTCTATGCAATTTAAATTTTTGTTGTGGTTAAATGAGCTGTGTTAATCGCTCACACTTATAAAAAATATCCCCTGATTAAGATGTCTTCATATATGATTAAGAAGTCTTCATATAAGTAGTATGTCTCTTTAGACATTTCCAATATAAATTGTATATTAAATTCTTACAATTACAAACAATTAATTACAGCGATCGATCAGATGCTAATAAATTACGAGTTTATTTAGAGCATTTACATATTTAATAACTTTTAAATAAATTGCTTAACATTTTCCACAATCATTCTTATTTTTCCTAGAACTAATTAATTAAAAATATTTAATCGACATATTTACTAAAAAAAAAAAAGAAAAACACTGAAAATTTATGATATGGAAAAAAAGAAGAGATAACATCATTGTTCAAATAAATATATGTACATATGTACATGAAATCATTTTAATAGTAACTGTCCTTAAACTATTGTGCATATGTCAACAACATTCAATACACACTCACTTTCATTTGCCAATACAATAAAGAATGTAGGTGCATAGTTATTTATACATATGGATGTGTGTCTATATATATACAAAAGTGTATGTGTGTTTATATACACAAATATATGTGACAATTGTAGTATGTATGTTATTTGTCTATTTGTGCTGTTGTTGTTGTTGTTGTCATTGTCGTTGTTAATGTAAACACAATTTTAACACAAAATGAGGTTACACACATCAAATGCATACATCGCTTATGCATAATCACACATACAAAACATTAGGGTGGATCTTATATTGCACTTTTTGGATTTTCGATCATCTAATGGTCTAAGACAATTCTCAGTTATTTGAAAATTATATGATAAACATTTTTAGCAACATCGGATTACTTACAGAATAAATGTTGAGTCTGCTAAATTGTTTCTTTCGTAATTCGTACAATCCATTCTACATACTTCTCGGTGCCTTTTAATAAGACAAATGTTCCATTTGAGACCAGAAAGGTAAAATAGTATTTGAAACAAGAGATTATTCCCATGGAGTTAAATTTTCAGTCGTAAGTGACATTTGTACGCCTATAGAGTGGAACAGATTGGTCTTTATGTGCCATTCAGAGGGTGCTATATTTTAAAAAAATAATAAGTTCTTTCGAAACATTGTTATCCAAAATATCGAGCAAAATAAAGGTATATCGTACGTGACGTAAAACAGAAGTAATTTTGAAAAACATGTAGAAATATGTGAAAATTTTGGAATCGTGAGAGGCGTTATGTTTTCTTTTAATTTCTTACACTAAACCAAATATTTTTTCCTTTACAATCCGTCATATTTAAATAAAAATAATCTTTGGATGATTTTATAATATATAAAATTTAATATCGTACGTGACAGATTTTTCTCTTATAGTAAATCAATATATATTCTGTAAATATATGTATGTATTTAAACACTAACCCCCATATGCATAAACAGTTTATAAATTTATCAAAGGTTTATAAAACAAATTTTGTATGGAAACCTTTGATAAATTTATAAACTGTTTATGCATATGGGGGTAAAAAAATAAATAGAAAATATATATTCGGTTTCAATAAGCAATTTGATAATACTTAGCAAAAAAACCAACAGAGTCAAATTCATTTCATGCTAGTTGGGAGATCAGTTTTTGCCGCAATCTTAGCCTAAATCAAAAAATTACATAAAGTCAGTTTAAAATATTATTTTTGCTCACAAAATGTTGTAATAATCTCTGAATACTTTCACATACCTAGTAACATTGTTTTCTCCTATTTAAATCATATTGAAAAAAAGTGTTTTCAGTAGTGGTTTTCATTCTTGTGGAATTGCTCAGTTGGGATTTTTGTGGAGCACAATTTTACGGTAATGAGAATTCATTGTTCCACATTTATTCTCTAAGAAGATAGAAGATTAAGACAATCACTAATAGTTGTCTCTACACGCAGAAAAAAAATATAGTTGTGCATGGTTACTGTAACTATTTCAACATTTGTGGATGTTTACTGTAACCATTACAACTTTTTTAACAATATTATAGTCACAGTAACTATATATATGATTGTGGTAACAATAATATGGTTTATTTACCATTGACATAATTGTATCAACCATATATATGGTTACAGTAAACATATATATTTTTGTGACAGCCATTTATATGATTAATAATTTTATCATAATATGATGTTCTCAGATTATGATATCCATAAACCAAGAGCAACATAATGTGGTAAGTCCTTAATCATATACATGGTTGTCACAAACATATACATGTTTACTGTAACCATATATATTGTTGATACAATCATGTGAATTGTAAATTAACTATATTATTGTTACCACAATCATATATATAGTTACTTTGACTATAATATTGTTAAAAATGTTGAAATGGTTAAAGTAAACATGCACAAATGTTGAAATGGATACAGTAACCATGCACAACTATATTTTTTTTCTGCGTGTATATTGTTAATTGTATCTGCTGGTTCGTAGTCCGCGACAGGGATTTTGAGTAGAGCTTTTAATTCAATACACGCAGAAAGAAATATAGTTGTGCATGTTTACTGTAACCATTTCAATATCTTTTAACAATATTATAGTCACAGTAACTATTTATATGGTTGTGGTAACTATAATATAGTTAGTTTACGATTGACATGGTTGTATTAACCATATGTATGGTTACAGTAAACAGGAATACGTTTAAGACAACCATTTTTATGCACAACTATACTTTTTTCAGCGTGTATTTACTAAAATCCTTTTATTTTCAAAGCAAGCTCGTAAAGCTTCCTATGCTAATGAAAATCCATTCGTTAATGGATATTTATTTACAATGGAACTCAGCTTCCCCTTTGGCCTTTTTTCTTAGGTACAATTAATTTTTTACATCTGGCATTCTAATTTTGAAGATGTAAACAGCTGTAAACATGTCTGTGAATGAGGCCCAATCGTCATAAGCGTCATGAAAATCTGGGGCATCACACGGCAGAACACTAACTCCAAAAATCTGAAGTTCCGCAAACAAAAATAAAAATTATCCATACTAAAGCAATTTCGAATACCTTCTGAATGTTCTGAGATTATGTGATTATTACTAAATTAAATTACAAAACTTTTGCATTTGATCGAGTTTAATAAGAATTAACCCATGTCGTGCATGTTATTTATATGGAATATTTTTTTCATGCTGATCCTTCTTAGTATTATTCAAAATAGTTAGTAACTGTCTAATTGTTAGCGAATTCTAAGTAAAACAAAATGATTTTTTTTATAATACAGAAATTGTTTTTAAAAAATATCATAGCTACGAAATGTATTTATAGGAAATAGTTTTAATACATCTGTGACCAAAAACGGTATTTCTTCGAAATTTGCCAAATTCAAATCGAAATCAATCACATATTTCAATTTCTTGAAATTTCGTTTTATGTTTTATATTTAAACACCTATGGGCATAGAATAAACACATAGAACGGAAGGAGAAAAAAAAATATCAATGGAAAGAATTACTCTCTTTTCACACATACAGGTAATACAATAAAAAAATACAGGCAAAACATTCTCATGAATTAGGTTTTTGAAAACTGACTTAGGTTTTTGGCTCTCAGTTACCTATATACAAAAACTATTTCTAATTGGAATCTATTTTCAACACTTAATTGATTTTACAATACTTTTTAATTAATTTGAACTAAAACTTGAAATTTCAAATAAAATGTGGTACCCTAAACACTTACATATGCTAGAACAAATAAACATTTAGATATTTAAATGATTGAAATGCCACTAGGGATAATGATAACATGATGAATGACTGGTTGACTGAGTGAACGAATAACTAAATAAATGACTAAAGAGTGAATTCATTTACTAATTGCTAGGCATGTTCATTAAATGTTCACACACACGCAAATACTAACAATTTCTGGCAATATAAATATATTGTTACAAATATACACACATTTTTATTATTAATTTGTATAATGAAAACACATGTAGAAATATAATTATTACTTACAATTTCGTAAGAAGTGAGATCAGTCAAAATAGTGTAGTTATTTTAATGTAACCAAAAGTTAATTAAAAATTAGTCATAAATAATGGAAAAGAGACAATAAATTTGCCTATTCTTAAGTATTTCCCATAAATTAAGAAAATTGTGCTGCTCCTAGTCCTTATAAGTTAGTTAATATCAATGATAACAAAATGTTTACAATCAATTAATGCAAACACTTACTAACTAATGCGGTTTAAACACAATATTAGCCATCAAACTATTATTGTGTGGAAAACAACACAAAATGAATGTATTAAGCGATGTTTATTAAATTGCTTGATTTTTCCTGTTGCATCAATTTAGCACAACAAATGTATTAATTGATTCAAAAATATTTTCTATAACGAGATGAAGTGACGTTGCTTACCCTGGTGTGTGGTTTTCCCACGCATAAATAATTGATATACATCTTGTAGTAGGAACACCATTTTTTGTCATTAAATGTGTTATTTCTGTCAAAAAAGGTGTATTATAAAGGCGTTCTCATAACTGAAATTTTATTAACAGTTAACAAAATATAAAAAATAGATATTGGTGATAAATCATGATTTTGAATGCAAAATTATGATGCCAGTATAAAATACATAGTGAATGTGTGTAAAACAACACACGAGGTTAAAGAACATAAGTCTTTTTTGAGGGTGAGATGAGTGTTAAATAACAAACAAGTTCTTTGGATTAAATATCTTTATTTTACAGTTTATTATTCACTTTAATTAAATTAAAAAAATTTTATTCCAATTTAAATTTCTATTGATTTTTCTCATATATTCTTTAATTATATATTGAATTCTTGTTGCAATTACAGCATGGGCGTACAAATTCCAGCTACTTGGCAAGGTGTTGCTACACAAGCACAAATATCTCCTGCTCAACAATTGGCGACGGCGGGTGTTGCCGGCGCTGCCATGCCACAGGCAGCCGGTGTTGTTGCTTATCCCATACAACAATTTCAAGTTAGCCCACAGGTTGGTAATGTGAAATGCTTTTAATTGTGTAAATACATACATATATATATATATATAGTAGATAGTGTTATACTGTAGAACCTATATAGTACAAGAAATGTTTCTGACATAATTATGAACATTTTTGCACCTTTAGAAAATGTTACAAAAGCATTTACAATGTGTTGTAGAATTTTCATTTTTTTTTTTTATTAAGTATTTTCTTCTTTCTCTCTTTTATTTTTTTGTATAATATTTTTAGCATGCTTTAGTAGATGTTTGTGAATTTTTATTAAGTTGCTTTTTTCACTTAATTTGTTACAGTTTTTTTTTTATTCATTAAATAATAAAATTGGTGGCTTTTAAATGTTTTTTAGTTACACTCAGAACAGAAAAATTAAGGAATTACAGGAAAAACTCTGACAAGATCAAGAAGTAGTAACACTACTCCTTCTTTTTTCCCTCCCATAGCATATTTTCTTAGTTCGAACACAATGCTTTGGATAGGGTTTATCCCCAGAGTGTTGATCCAAGAAGAAAACAGAATTAGACAGTTGTAGCCAAAACAAATCGGTTTCTGAAGCTGCCTGATTACCAGGAAACCCCTCTCGACTTTTACAAAGTTCTTAATACAGTAAAATGTTCACCAGTTTAAGCTAAATTCTTGACAATTCACAATTTTCAATACCGCGGCATTCCCCCCTTGACTTTATCGTGGCAACAATAGTTAAGTTGTAAATAACTTCTATACTATCTATTTCGTAATCCTCTGTACAAAATATTAAACAATTGGTCAATTCACTAGGTCTCTTATCAGTCATATTGTCATAATGTCCTAATATATTACGACTCGGCGGATCGGCTTAACAGACTCTTAGGCATTCGTTACGATAACACAATAAACATAGCATATAAAGTAGTATTATTTTATGACATTTTTTTCTTGAAAAGCAATAAAAAATATTACGACATTATGACAATATGACATGATAAAAGACCTTGTGAATTGACCAAATGCTTAATAGATCAGTTTAATATTGAAATAGCCGACAGATAACCGAAAACTTCATCCCATTGCATAACTTGTAATTATCCTATTTGAAATCCAGTCATTTAACGCAATGGATTCTCACTGATTCAAATACAAATAATTTATATAACCTCTTACAATCAAGGGTAGCTATCAATTGACTATCATCGGTACCCAACATTAGGTTGTTGGATGTACATATACAAAAATGTATAGTAACAACTAAGTTAAACTATTGGGAATGATACCAAAGTCATTATTTTTTAATATAGGACAAAATAAAATTAGTTTGTGATAATGGCATATTTATTTAACAAATTTTGAACGATGCTTCTTTCATTAAATAGTCGTCTTCTGAGTGTAATTATGCATGTTTGTAAAATAGTTTTAAAATTCTATTAAACCAAACGAATATTTTCTGTAAAGTGGGTAGAATATTTGTTTACTGTACACCGGTTATACGGAATAATTAAAGGAAAATGAGTAAATATCAAGGGATTTGTTATAAGGACTGAGATCGAAAAATTCTTAACATACATATATGTTAAAAAATGAAACCACTAAACTTACAGTTTTGATTTTTTTTTATTTGATTGAAGTTATTATTATAATTTACGAAAAAAAAATATTTTTATAGTTCTAATCACTAGTGATGAAATTTTGAAACTTTTTCGGAAACCTTTCCATTATCGTTTTTAGTGATTTCTGTCACTCTATTCGAACAGGTTGTGCATCTCCGTTTAAAATCTACCACACTTTCGACACCTTTTTTGTGCTCTTCAATTCTATTTTAACAGGAGCCCAATATCTCTCCACTGGCCTTAGCTCCAGGCAGTTTGGAGAATTTGCCTCTCTTGGTACAAATACCACATTATTATTCTTTTACCACTCAAGATCTTTCTTACCATAGTGCCAGGGTGTCAAATCAGGCCAAAAATATGTGGACACATTAAGAAGTCTTACGAATGGAAGTATCCTTTTTTGTAAACATTCCTTGATGTAAATTTCGGTATTTATAGAGCCCTTTATAACAAATGTTTGGCTTTTTGCCGCAACTGTATATTGCTTGCTATACCAAGAACTTTTTGGGAAATTTTGTCTGCTTTTGGGTCCTAAACTTTTCTTCAACATTCCCTCGAGCATCACCAACATCAAAATTTTGAACCGGAAGTTGCGACAAATTTCCATACGTACATTTCTTCATCCATTATGCAGCAGGTATATTTTTGTATAAAATTTGACTTCAACTTCCATGCTCTGTCTTTGGCCTCTAAATTTTTAGCAGAGTTCCTGTTAGGAACTTTTTTTGCCTCGTATGCTTTTAGCATTAGCTTTAACTTTTCGTACCAAATAGTCCGAGTACTGACCTAACCGGGCTGCTTTCCTACCGGAGGTGTTGGGAGCTCTTTTGGAAATGCCTTCTATTTTTTTGGCTTTAGAAACATCATGTGGACCATTCCTTCTACCTGAACCAGGTTTTCTATCAACGGAAAGTTCTCTCGATACTGTTTAATAACATTGGAAAGAGTTTGACGGCAGAATTTTAAATGCTTGGCCAAATTTTTGTAGGACCAAGTTGGGTTCTATTGAAAATATTTAATAATTTTAGTACGCACTTTTTTCTGGTCACTCATTTTAATCATATTAACAACAAATGAACATAATTGACATTAAACATAATAACTGGCATGCTTTACAAAGGTAACTTGATAAAAAAAAAAAAAATCAAATAATACTTGAGTTAAAAGTTTTAATGAAAAACTAATACACGTTTTTTCGATATCAGTCCTTAATAGTATTTCATCAGAACACACTAAATGTTAAGTGTAAAACATATTTACCTAACTTCGTAGGTAATAAATAAGATCGTTGTTACTTCAATACTTGTGTTACTGGGTCAGTTAGATATAATAATAGAAATATTTAATAGTTGTCATAAAACACTACTATTTTACTTTTTAGAAAAAGTTTCCAATAGATTTTCAACACACATTTAATACAATAAGATTTGACTTTATTATTTTACAAGGAAAGTTTTAAAATTATTTTTGTTTTATTTTGCTTATTTAAAAATCTAGAAAAGTAGATTAAATACATAGAAGGGAAGGATAGAGAAATCTCAATGAAAAAAGTTAAACCAAATTACTTACTTTTCGCATTGGTAATACAACGAAGGAATGACAATTAATACTCATGAATTAGAATTTTCACAACAAGCTTATGCTTATGCTAAAGGGTCTTCTATTAAGCTCGTCCTATCATAAAATTTAAATAAAACAAATTGTGTGTGTGGCATCATCAAAACTTGTATACGTTTGAAAGACTTATCGAAGCCATTATGTATGTAATATAACATCGTGCAAATGTATTCCGCGATTTCCCTGGATGGCTAGGTGCCGATATGTCAAATTTTAAATGATTCTGGCGCATTAATCAGACTGATTTTAGCCGATAGCTTTGGCTTTCTGGCAGCTGTGGCTTGTGCCTCATGCCCACAAGAAAAAGTAAAATCACACACATAATCTCCACGTGAGATGACCATGACCTCAAATTGCTCGTGCGGAATGTCCAATGTGGCATGGGGTATGTGGCACGTCGCACCGTCCTGTTGAAATCACATGTCGTTGTTGTCCTTGTCATACAGCTCATGCTAAAATATGTTTGAAATCATCTATTGATGGACGTGTTTATAAACATGATGATTGTTGCAGGCAGTCGATAAAGACCGTTAAATTCAAATCGCTATTGCAAATTCGTAACAATATTTTGTTGGCCCTCCATTCAGCTTAACTACGTCCTCTAGTCTCCTTTTCAAGGAGTTTACAAGAGATTTAGTTACATCTTAAGTAATTTTGCCCCACTCTTCCTTAAAGCTATTCACAGTTCGTCCTTTGTGGAAATGCTACGTTTTCTAATATTCCGGTCTAAAATTTCCCTCAAGTGCTCTATTGTCATTTAAAATTTTTAAGTTGTATCGGCTGTTTAATGTACTTTCAATAAATAGAAGATTGCCAGGTCCTGCAGATGACATGCAGCCTCACACCATCAAAGACCCACCGCCATGTTTTACGGTAGCACTAAGGTTTTGTGAAAGCAGCTCACTATTTATTTTTCTATAGACTTCACCTCACGATTTTGACTCAAAAATCTCAACTATAAACTCATCACTAAATATTATATTATTCCAGAAGCACTGTGGAGAATTTAAGTACAGGCAAAAAAACTATCATTTATGGATATCATAATCTGAAAACATCATATTATGATAAAATTATTCATCATAACAATGGTTGTCTTAAACGTATACTTGTTTACTGTAACCATACATATGGTTGATACAATCATGTGAATTGTAAATTAACCATCATATAAATAGTTACTGTGACTATAATATTGTTAAAAATGTTGAAATGGTTACAGTAAACATGCACAAATGTTGAAGTAGCAATGTACAACTATATTTTTTTCTGCGTGTAGGTTTCTGCAAGGTCTTTACAAGATCTTAGTGCTGTCGTTAAACATGGCGGTGTGGACAAGTGTAAGGCTGTATGTCAGCTGCAGGACCTAGAAATCTTGTATTCATTGAAAGCACAATGAACATACCAGACTATTTAAAAATGATAAAGGACAATTTGAATGTAAGTGCTGAAAATTTAGGTCTTTTTCAGCACTTTTGGGTCTTTCAGCAAGACAACGACCCAAAGGACACCGCGGTGTGGCAGTGAACCGTCAGAATTGTTAAGTAGTAATTTTTGTATAACGTGCCTAGGCAGTTAAATACAACTCCGCAGTACATTTCTTTCTCTAATTAAAATATTTAGCTTCATAGATGAAAATGCAAACATTTCGACAAATCAATAAGAAATAAAGTCAATCCAAAAGTCTTTTTCCTTAAATACATTATTAAAGTGTACTTACACTTGTACGATAGATTGCATAATATCGTAACTTTGACCTGGTCATTTAAAATAGAGTAAAAAATTCGATTCTACGACCCTATATGTTGGCATTTTGCTGTGTCATTTTGAAAGTTGAAATTTTACTATCAGTGTTATAGAATCCAACCATTGTCGGAATCGGTTTTGAAAATTAAAAAAGAGGTACATTTGACGTATAAAATCCAATATAATTTAAATTTAATCGATAAAGAATTTAATTCTAGATCGAATATAAAACCGATAACTTTCAGTTTCAAGAGACCAATGTACTTTTTCTGTCGTTTTCGAAAACGATTCCGACAATGAAAATCCCGAATGGTTCACTTAATGTTTTGTTCATAAAAAATTCTATTGTAAACCCTAGGAAACTTTACTAAACCTTTCTGAATATGGTGGTTATATTACATATTATTATTAGAGGTATCAAAAGCTAGGTCGACATAAATCTGATAACAGTATTCTTACAACACATAAATTGCAGCACACATGCAGAAAAAAAATATAGTTGTGCATTGTTACTGTAACCATTTCAACATTTGTGGATGGTTACTGTAACCATTTCAACATTTTTAACAATATTATAGTCACACTAACTATATATATGATTGTGGTAACAATAATATGGTTAAATTTACGATTCACATGATTATATCAACCATATATATGGTTACAGTAAACATGTATATGTTTGTGACAATCATTTATATGATGAATGATTTTATGATATGAGAGCAACATAATATGGTGAGTCCTTCATCATATAAATGGTTGTCACAAACATATACATGTTTACTGTAACCATATATATGGTTGATACAATCATGTGAATCGTAAATATAACCATTTTATTGTTATCACAATCATATATATAGTTACTGCGACTATAATATTGTTAAAAATGTTGAAATGGTTACAGTAACCATGCACAAATGTTGAAATGGTTACAGTAAAAATACACAACTATATTTTTTTACTGCGTGCAGAAACCAAAATAATAATAATTTCATGACTGTTTTTTTTTTTTAACATTCATATCTCTGCTATTTATAAAACGATTTATATAATCTTCAATATCAGTACTCTTGTTATTATGTGTAAGTTTTAAAACCTACATAATTCATAAAATTTTAAAATAACAGTGTAAATTAAACTTATTAAATGATTGTAAATATTACTAAAATTAAATTTAATAGCAGCATTTCATAACTTTTAAGTTTTCCTGTAAAATGTTTAAGCTTCTTAAATTATTAGTTTGAATTTTAAAATTTGACTGTCGTAATAATACATAGATTCTAGAAATTAATAAAGCTTAAGGGCATTAGTAATGTAAAAATCTATACTCTATATAACTGATAGTGAAAATGTACGTATTGGAAGTTTTAGAGTAAAATTCTCCCAAAAAAAAAGTATTTAGTAAAAAACCCCACTTATTTTGCATGCATGTAATATAGTAATATAATAGCATTTTGCTTGTTTTCTCTTTTTCTGAAAAAAAAACAAATTTTATTCCAATTTCCAAAAAAAAAAGAACGTTCATGAAAATAGATTTTTGTCATACAAATTCTTTTTTTAATAAATTGTCTTTTTTTACTACTTTTTTCCAATTTTTACTAACACCCATATTATTTTTTAAGGTTTATCCTTTACTTTTGCAGGCACAGTAAATCCTCACTACAAATCAAAAATATAAAAAAAAAACAAAATATAAACATTTAAATGAAACAATGAATTTGACATAAAAATTCTAAGCTGTAAATAGAAACCAAACAAACCAAAAAACAATTAAAGCTGCAATATATAAATATATATTTATAAATACATACATATGTATATGGTTAAAACAAAAACTAAATTAAAAGAAAAATTAAAAAAAAAAAAATAACAAAATTATAAAAAAAAAAATTAAAAAAAAAAACATTTATACATACAATACATATTTATACCTATTAAAATGAGAATAGTAATTAAAATTAAACAACAAATGAGAAGAAAAAATACACAATTGAATAAAATTATTTGTAAATTAACAGAAAAAAATCAACAACAACAACAACCAAAAGAACATTAATTTAGAAGAAAAAAGAAAATTTCATAAAATAGTAATAAAAGAAAACAATGAAACATATGAGAGGAACAAAACATTTAAATTAACATAATAATGTGCGGCATAATTATAAATATGCCACAAATTATATATGAAAACCCACAAGCAAAACACACAATTACATATAAAATACTTACACACACACACACACATATATATACATAGTTATACATATGCAAATATTTACATACTTTATATATTAAATATTCAAAGTATATGGACATTAAGTACTTAGAGTTTCCAATGACATTGTAGAGTAATTAAATATTTAGCATTACACACAATTATTGGGGTTATAATGATTAGGAACTTGCACGTATTATTAGAATTCTGGATTAACCATCCAACTACACCACTGACGAATGCATAATAAATAGAAATAGTTACAAAACCAAAAAAGTTTAAGAAATCTTGCAAAAGTACTTGTATTTGTATTAGTAGTTTTAAAATAATCATGTCCATAACGCTACTTTAGCATTACTGCTTTATAAGTGTGTTTTATTGTTTGTAGTCAATTAGAAAGAATTCCCAGAGAGAGATCAATGTTATTTGTCTTGTTTACTCGTAGCATATATAATTTTTCCATTCCGTTTTAACTGTTGTAAGGGTGTAGTTTTTGTTTGGCAAATTATTTTGGAGTAAAGCCCATATTTAATACCTTTCATGACTTTTCAATCCACCATTAATCACGGATTTGGTTTTAGTCCTCTGTTAGAGTGATACTTCAAACTAAAAAAGCCCTAGTCTAGTAATGAACAACCAGGATCATCAGATTTTTGGGTAAAATGCTTTTCTAGTGAAACTGATATGCCGAAAAATTAGCTTTTTTTGGTGCTTGATTGAAAAACTACTAAAATTTCAATAGTTTTTCCATATAAAACAAAAATTATTTTGAACTGGTTTTTATGGAGAACTAAATAAAAACTCTAAACACAACCCAGCCTTGCCACAGCATCAAGCTTTTATGAAAAACCTGCATATGAAAATAAAGGAAAATGTCCAAAAGAGTAAAAACTATAAAATTTATGTTCAAATGTACACAAATCTATTTAAATTTAACTAATAAAAAGAACAAATATCTTCAACAAAATATTAATGTCAATCTAAAATGCAAATATGTATTGCTAAGAAATACCATAAATATTTTTCCGTAAATACTATAATATTTTTCTAAAATACGAAAAATTTCGATATAAAAAAAGTTAATTTATGAAACTTTACTGTTCTTAATACGAGTATTTTTCAACATAAACTTCTCCATAATTTCGAAGTTTGCTTTAGTTTGATTTTTCTATAGATGTAAAGTTCATAATTATAACCGATGAACTTTAAATCTATGCGTTTGTGCAGATGTTTGTAACGCCCAAAAATATTAGTCTAATGTAATCCGATCGACTCAGAATCACTATCTGAGTCGATTAAATGATGTCCTTCCGTCCGTCCATCTTTCCATGTAAATTTTGTGCGCAAAGTACAGGTCCCCATTTTTAAGATATTTCGATACAATGTGGTGCGAAACTTTTAATAACTTTAGAACTGTTATCCAGATTACATAATTTTTGTATAATTTGTCATACTAAAGATTAATAATCTCTAGAATTTCGTTCCTCATCAAAACAGCATATAACATAGAAAGTCATCCTTGAACAAAGGATATCTCTAAAAAGTTATCTTTCTTTCATTATCCAAAAGAATTTCCTTCAATATGAGCTATATACAGAAAAGGCGTTTTAGTAATTTAATTACAATATTAAAGTCACTACGATTTAAATAAGACTAAATTTATAAAAAATCTTACAACTAATTACAAAGAAATGCTTAACCCTCTAACTGGCAAGACCGTAAAAGTTATCCAATGAAGCCAAGTAGATTTAGTCAATAGGGTCGTAAGTTTTAATTTTCAGGTGAAAAAAACATTCTGAGCGAACGCCAGGTAAAAAATTGTGAAGGCCGGTTTACGTGTAATATGACACCAAAAGCTAATTTTATATATAAACAAATTTTATTGAGAGAAGGAAACAAACAATGTTAAAATACGCATTATTTTTGATGGCGGTAGTTCCAGAAACAATTTTTATCAAATTGACCGCTTAAAACCAGATCTCATTTGAAACAAACGACTTGAGTGTCACATTTTTTGCAATGTTTGCACCATTTTTTACTTTGCTCTCCACCCAAACAAGAAAATGATCGTCAGCATCGAACTGAACATCAGCAACTGGATGAGCAGCTCTTTCCCAAACACCTGATATGCCAGGCTGTAGTGATAAAGGCTCACCGAGATTTGGAACAGATGGTCGTCCTACAGACCGTATATTTTAGAAGGAAACAAGTCCAGCAGCTATTTCCTCACGCAAATCTGGAAGCTGTAAAAGCAGTTCTTCAATCGGACACATTGTTGGAAGCATTGGCCTCATCGGCCTGCAGACGTTTGTATAGAAAGAATACATTTGTAAAGACCATGCCCACAAAATAGTAGAACAACCTAATCATAATATTGCGAGTTTTTGCTCAAATATGGTATCGACCCTGGAGACCATGCATTAGATCTACTCCACCCATGCGATCATTGTATTCTCGAATAATTTGAGGGCAGTTAATTTCGATGAATTTCTTCTGTTTTCTATCATACCGAAGAACCTTTGATTGTTGTTCGCCAAGATTGGTTCATCTGAATCGGGAAGACATATTTGTTATCCTTCCACATCGACTACATGTATTGAGATCATGTATTCTACGCAAAATCATCTCTGCTCTGGGCTCATTTCACAGCTTACACAAAAGCAAATCATGATCAACAAGAAATATGACAAAACAAAATTTCTACCTCTCATTGTACCCAAACCATAAATTCCTCTGGCTCATAAATAAATTAACAGCGGCTTCGATTTGTAAAAGTTGTCAAAATACAGGATGTGATGCATGAAATAAGGAATCTCCAAACATTTAAGGTAGCTCCAATGTTCGGTAAAATAATATTATCTTCGGACCCATGTAGATTAAAAAACGGTAGGCAAAACCATTTGAATCACATAGCACGAACAATTTGATCCCCCTTTTATGCGAGATGTATTTTCGAAAATGGTGTTTTATCTTTGGAACATAAGTGGAATCAGCAACACTGTCATCGCTATCAATACATTCATCTGTGCTGTTTACATAACTCTATAGAATCCATGAATTCGCATAATTGTTCATCAGACATTAGCTCCAAATTGATATTTTTCGTATAAAGACGTTTAGTAATATCCATCTTTAACACAAGAGTAAAATAAAAAGATGCACATAAAAGAACCTTAAGCAAACAATAGAGTTTTATGAACAAAAGGTGTAAGCAACAATGCAAGAGAGGAATATATTTTTTTACACACAAACCGAAAAGACCACCTAGAGGAGGTCTTCACTCTTTCGTTTTTAAATCAAAATGTTATCTACTTTCCGTAAAATTTTTAAGTCGATCATTTTATTCTAAATGTTGGTTTTTAATAGTTAAATTTGCTAAATAATTTTCGATGCTAATTTGATGACTTTTTGCACTTGATTGATCGTAGCTGACAAACGAATTTGTCAGAATATATTGGGAGGCTGCAACAACGTCATAATTAAAAAAAAGTCGTTTCGAGAAAAACTAAATTTTCAACAAATCCTGGGATTTTAGAAATGAAACCTTGAATAGTAGATGTTAATATCCTTCTAATCTGTATTCAACCCAAATTTGTTCTTGTCAAATATACGAGAAAACATGAATTTTGGTTTTGACGTTTACAACAAAAAAACTCTCTCACGGAAAAAATTATTGACTTTTTTAAAAACTGATAAAACTATATGAAAGACTATAGAACGGCGCATATTGCGTATTACTCAGTTCAAAACACACGGATTTTGAGTTATGTCGTTGTTGCAGCAAGTGAGCGATATGATATTTTGTGCAGCCTTAGATTTTTCATCCCAAATTAACAGATTAAAGCTATGTATGAAGCCAATTATTCTATTTGATGAAAGATAAATTAAGTCCCCTTGGGCCATATGGTCGCTTCCGAGCCATTTGGTCCTGCACATTGCCAGCATTGGACAGAGGTTTTGCCATTAAGTCCACAAAACCAGCACTGTTCATTATCAACATTACCTAAAATAAATTGGTGGTACCTTAAAAGATAGAGAAATATACATGGAGTGAAAGGAAAGAGAAATATCAATGGAAAAAATTACTCTCTTTTCATACAATAACGAAATACAAGGCAATACATTCTCATGTATTAGGTTTTTGACAACAGACTTAGTTTAGTTTTCATCTATGCCATAGTCTGGTGAATAATTCAGTAAGTATTCTCAAGTCACCCTTACCGAGCGATAGCAATACTTTGGATAGAGTAATGAAACGTTAAATCTGTCTCAGTCCAGGCATATTACCCCAAAATCAGGCAAATTCCGATTCAACCCAAGTATCGTCGTGGGATTCCAAGGAATGGTTCAGGACCTATGAATGAGCGTCGGGCACCCCTGTTGGCCAGACACGACAGCATATTCATTACCAGCATGGCCTTTGGGACCAGGTACCCAACACAAGGTGTGCTCATTGTGCTCACCGAGTTCATTCCAGAATATCCAGCTTATGACTTATAATTAAGGAAAATCTTTAAAAAATTAAAAATACATTTTTTAAGGTATCCTTTGATGAAGGACAATTTTATTGTTCAATATACTTTGTTCAACAGAAATGTATTTTTAAGAAAACATTTTGCAATTTTTTGCAATAAATATTAAGTATTGTTACAATATTCTTATATAAAATTTGACCTTTGGACCTTGATAAAACACAAACCGAACCGAATTTAAAATTTTTTAAAACCTTTTTACTTAGTTTTAATAAATTTGGAACGGATAAAGTGTGATGCCTATTTTCTCTAGCATTATTTAAAAAAAAAAGTTTTTTCTGAAAAAACTCTTTATTTTTTGGAAAATTTTTTAAAAAAATCCTTATTTATTTTAAGTTTTTTAAGTAAAATTATCTCAGTTAGTATATGAACCGACTTGAAAAACATAACTCTGTCTGAGTGATTCTGTAAAAATAGATATTTCTGTTATTTAAATTGAGATATTCTGTATACATTATGTTCCGTTGTTTCACATAGCTTTGCTGAATCAATAGATAATTATGCTTATTAGCTAGATTCATAAAAATCACTCTATGGTTTACTAGAGGCTGAGGCTCTAATTTTGCATGATTTGCAAAAAAAATTCCAACTGTTCATGAATATTTGTTTCTCTTTAAATATATTATTTTTATTAATAATTCAAAGATAGCATGTTAAACAAATATGTTGCAATTGTAAACTTTTCTCAAGAAACATTCCTTCAAAAGTGGTTTTCGTTAATTCCAAAATAATTTGTTCCAAAAACAACCAACTATCAACTAAAACAAAATAGCACATAGTAAGGCAATTTCGCTTTTTTAATATCCCTAGCTAATACTAAGTTTTCCTAGTTTTTTAAGTTACATTTCTTTTGTAGCTAAAATAGCAAACTTTGTCTAAGCAATTTCAAATGCTTCCACAAAGACACAGATAACAAACAAAACAAGAAATACTGAGCAACAATAGTGCACATTATTATTTTTTTTAGTTTGACTTTTAAAATGTCAAAACTATATAATACAATACCGAACAAACAAAACTAGCACTCCAATACATTTTACACAAAAACATACTTATACAAAAGTTAGATGTTAAAGTACTCGTATACTCGTATAATAAAAAATAGAAAAAAAAAACCAACAACATAACTATTTTATTCCCCTACCCTCCAACAAAAATATAAAAGAAAGTTAAACTTAGCTAACTAACTAACGAACAACTGAACTTTTAAGATGAGTTTTTATATACTTACATACTTAAGTATATATACATAAATATATGTATATATATATAAAAGAAAACCTAATAAAAATAGCACTAGTGCCTAAAAAATCTAAAAAAACTAAAAAAAAAAAAAATATTTGAAATTTTATTTCACAAATGAAGAAAAAAAAAACAAAACTTAAATTTAAATCATGTTTATTAAAATTTAAAAAAAAAAACGCACACTTAAAAGATAGAATTCTAACAAAAACTATATTTATATGTGGCAAAAAAGTAAAAAAGAAAGCTAGATTCTTTTATAAGTTCTAGCGACAAAAAAGAGCAATGAGATTAACTGGAATAAATGAAACATTAAACAAATTAAAATTACCAACAATCACCACACACACACCCACACCCAACACACCCCACACCCAACCAACAACTGGCAAAACTAGAAAACACTACAACACCCTCACTCTCACTCTCACTTAGACACTTTAGCGGCATTTTAATTGAATTAAATTAATACTCGTAAAAGAAAAGCATAAAAACCAAATTTCCTAAAAATTATTAGTGCAAAGCAATTAACTAAATCCTGTAGTTTCTACTAAAACACTTAACACCTAAAAATAGGCAACAGCAACTAGCAAATAATAAGTATTTATATGTATTATCGTCAAACGCAACATAAAATCTAACATACAAATACATACTTATAATAAAACCATTAATTACTCACATACTGTTACATACATACATACATACTTATTTACTTACTATACATTGATAAAGCATATGAAATCTATTTATATTAAATTATTGTTAATATTATTTATTCATTCAAATAGTTCCTAAAATCATATGAAAAATATAGGCATATTGACAAGTACTTAATTTTCACTTAACACAAAGCTATTAACAAATAATAGTTAACATCATTTTATTGATTTCTTCTTATTTTTTAATTTATATTTTTAATTGTTGCATAAAGCACCTTTTAATATTTAATTTGTGTTTTTTTTTTAAATCATTTACAAAAATAAATTTCGCTGCTAATCAAGACAAACTCTATTGAATATATTAGCAAGTTTTATCAGTTTTATATTTCCTAGGAAGCAAGAAAATTGACACAGAACTTATCCCATTATTCTTTCCTCGTAGAAAGGACCTGTTCTAAAAGGTGGCACAAAAGTAATCCTCCTATCAGAAAATGCTATAAATTTTGCCGATTATTGGTCATACATAGTCAGCAATATTCCGCGTTCTGGAGCAGTGTAGCGTAACATTGTTTATTAACGTGTATTTCGCATGTGTTTACTACACAAATGTCAAAACAGAACTGACATTAGGGGCCAATCGCATAATTTATAGCATTTTCTGATATGAGGATTACTTTTGCGCCACTTATTATTTCTAACACATCTATTGTTTTGTTTTCATTATTATAATATTTATTACCAGATGTGTTTAAAATCCAAGTGATGTTATATGTCCTTTTTACTGACATAAATTTGGTTGGTATGTCGCAGGAGGCAAGGCAAAATATAACTGGTCCCGTAATTTGTTCCTCCGGGGAGCTGTTGTGGTTCTAACACTTTATATGAAAGAGAACTGCCATTTAAAATGCTGATGTCTTAACGATAAACAAACAACTGATAGATATTGGAACTACTTAATACAAAAGCATTTGTTCTGTTTCCGATATTGTAATATTTTTTACTGGATGTGTTTAAAATTCATTGATATATTGTCAACTTTTTAGCTTAATTGATTGACACTATTACGCAAGTAATGTGAGAGATTTTCAAATGTCAATTTGAATTCTCGTTTGTTTACTTTTTAATAAAAACTACCATAAGTATTTTGTGTTATAATGTTTTAATTTGATAGCATAGATGACAAGTAGATAGAGCCAAAAACCTAAGTCTGTTGTCGAAAACCTAATTCATGAGAATATATTGCAATATATTTTGTTGTATCACCCGTATGTGTGAAAAGAGAGTAATTTTTTCCATTGATATTTCTCTCTCCATCTGCTCTATCTGTATATTTCTCTATGTGTGATAGTATTTAAAAAAATATAGAAATACTTTTTCAAAGAGTAACTTGGAAAGCTTTTCATGATGATGTGTAAAATTTCTATAAAAAATAAAAATCATTAAGAGAGAGTGAGAGCAAAGTCCTAAGTAGTATATTTTCCGTTATACTGGCCAATCGATCACAAAGGTGTATTAGTAACTCCCTAATTTCTATTGCATTATCTAACAGTGTAACACAGTACATATTGCGACGATGCTCCATCGAATCAGTACATTTGGATAGCATTCGAAAACCTCTAAAATATACATTATATATATAAAAATTGTTTTATATTTTTAATCGGAGATTTGTGGTGTAAGATTAGCAGATGGAGTAAAGTATTCCCTATACTTTACCGAAATACCCAGGCACTTGAATGTTTCTGTCTACACTTCTGTACAGCGAACAGCACTCTGTATTCTGATGTTCATAAAATCAAAAGCACAGCCATAAACACAAATGAAGCGACGTGATACGTTGCACACAAATTTCAGTTTGGCGGTCAATGAAATCGATGATAATGCTTTCAACCATATTCACTATGACATTGACGTTGTTGTCCAGGAAAAAAAGTTTCCAAATGAAATACTGTATGAAATCGTTAAGTTCAACCTATTGAGTATTTTCATAGATAAAGGTTGAACGTTTCGTAGCAAAATTTTAAGAACAATAATGTGGTGGATATAATAGAGTGATCCGAATTACACATATGTTTGTCGTGAGCTGCGTATAATTCAACTTATTGACCATATTGCCTGCTGTATGACTACACCCAGAGAAAACACAAAGTAGTACATGTTTACCATAAGTATTTCAAAATGTTTAAAAGTTTTTACCAATATTATGGTCACTGTAATTATGTATATGATTGCGGTAACCATAATATGGTGTTTTAATTGTAGTAAATAAAAAAATATATTTTTGTCAATTATGTTCATGATGAATCTTTATATCATAATAGTTGTTCTCAGAATAAGATAACTATAATACTAGAACAAATATATACTTAATTACTACAATCATATATATGATTGCCAAAATAATGTGAATGGTAACTTAAACATATCATGGTTACCGCAATGATATACATAATTACAGTGACCATAATATTGTTAACAATTTTGGAATGCTTATGGTAAACTTGTACAACTATATTTTTGTCCTGAACACAGTAACGAAAATTCGCTAATTTTACGAAAACAGATTGTAAGTGAAAATAGTGTGCCCCAATTACATATGTACTTAACATATGTGCCCATGCTTATGGGCACAGGTGTTCAAATTCGTCACGTATGTACTTGGTATATGAAATTCATAAAAAGCGAAAACACACACGCAGAAAAAAAATATAGTTGTACATGGTTACTGTAACCATTTCAACATTTGTGCATATTTCAAAATGTTTAACAGTTTTATAGTCACAGTAACTATATATGATTGTGGTAACAATAATATGGTTAATTTACGATTCACATGATTGTATCAACCATGTATATGGTTACAGTAAACATGTATATGTTTGTGACAACCATTTATATGATGAAGGACTATATTATGATGCTCTCATATCATAATCTGAGAGTAACATATTATGATAAAATTATTCATCATATAAATGGTTGTCACAAACATATACATGTTTACTGTAACCATATATATGTTTGATACAATCATGTGAATCGTAAATTAGCCATATTATTGTTATATATACAATCATGTGAATCGTAAATTAACCATATTATTGTTACCACAATCATATATATAGTTACTGTGACTATAATATTGTTAAACATTTTGAAATTGTTACAGTAACCATGCACAAATGTTGAAATGGTTACAGTAACAATGTACAACTATATTTTTTTTCTGCGTGCATGGCCGATTGAGAGCATACATGAGCATACACGGATAAAAAATTCACCCTGAACCCACGAACATACATATATTACAGAAATATATTCTGCGGCAATTTGTCATCACAAGATGCAAATAATTTTTACAAAATCCAAAACAAATTCAAACGTTTAGACATCATGATGTATATTCAATATTGAAGAATTCAATAACACTCATACGTCCAGGACTTTCATGCTTTTCATGTATAATGATTTAAATAAATTATTTTATTATTATATATTTTTTAATATTTTTTAACTTTTACTCATTTATGTTTATTACCTTCTATGAATTATTTAAACAATTCCTTTTAAATTTTCAAAAGCATAACTTAAACTTCCTAAACAAAAATAAAATGTTTGCCTTTCTACATTTATGCGCAACTAACAATATAAACCAAAACTATAAACAAAACCAAACAAAACAACACTAGTTACTTGTAAAAAATAACAAAATCAATTTTCTGCTTTATTTTATAACAACAAATAAATTTAAATTTTGTTCCTTAAATATTGATATTTCATTGAAATTTATCCATTCTTTTGGTTTCACCTTATAATAATTCTTTTGTTTTAAAATGCTTTAAACACCAGATTTTTAACAAAACATTTAAACTAATTAGAAACAAACCTACAAATCAATATCAATCACTTCAAAAATGTTCACCTTTATTTCCTATATATTTTTTTTTTATATACAAACATAATTTTTGTTAAATTCTTTTTTAAAAAAAATGTATAAATTCTTCAATAATAAAAAAAAAAAAAATAAATTGTATTTTTGAGCAAAATAAATTTTGTGAAATTTAAGATGATTAAAATTTTTTATGTATTTTTTTCTTTTCTTCTTCTTAATTTCAGTTACCAGAAGATGAATGGTTAGCAGCAAATTTATTATGTTAGTTTTAAACAAAAGATTATATAGTTAAACAAACACAGACATACAAATAAATTAAAAAAAAAAAAAAAATTTATAAAGAAAACAAATTTTAGCAGATAACAAGGCAAAGAAAAAAAAAATTAATTTAAATTTAAATATTTGAAGAAATTGAAATTGATATAGTTTAAATAACAAACACAAAATAAAGCAGAAAAAGCATAATAAAATAGACATAGAAAAAAAACAAAATATTTGCAATATACAAAACTACATACATACAGCATACTACAAAATATTACGGCAAACAACAATTATAAATAATTTAATAGAAAATTAAATTAACATATTTAGAAAATGTAATGAATTCAATAAAAAACAAAAAAAGAAAATAGGGAAAATTATATTTTTAACAAAATCACAAACATACACATTAACAAGAGCTACAAATGGCAAGAAAAATAAATAAATCTAAATAAAAAATTGCAACAACATACAAATTTAAACAACAGCAACCAATAACTACATTTTAGATGCAGCTATTTAGCCCATAAAACTAAATACTATATATAAAGTATGTATAATAGATATTATCTATATAAATACATAACTAGGAGTCATAATTAAACAACACTTAATTACAAAAACAAAAACATTAATAAACATACACACTAATAGTTTAACAACTAAACATACATACATACAACACACATACATAAATGAAAGAGAAAAAAAATATTTTAAAACAATCAACATTCCATCGAATGATATTAAAAATTGATAATGATATTAAGAAAAAAAGAAAAAAAAACAAGCAAGCTAAACAAAAAATTAATAATATTAATAAAATATTAATTGTCCCCCAACATATTTAAGGCAAACAACAACAACAACAGCAACAACCCATGCTAAAATAGTTATAAATATAATTTAGTTTCTAAGTAATATACACTTATATAAAAACAATATTATAGAATATATAAATAAAAACAAAGGATATACATACATACTTACATACACATAATAATCCATATACATACATAATATATCTACATATATATATATATATATATATATATATATATAAAAAATAAAACAACAACAACCCTAGAGTTTGTATACACATATAGTACATACTTAAATACAAAATCAAACCAACAACAGACGGACATTAGATATTTGTACAGATGTTAATAAAAAAATAAAAAAACAACAATTGAAAATAACAATAATATTAATATTAATAATGACAACAACAACAATATTGTCTTTAACATTAAATATATATATTTCTAAATATACACTCTCATACAAAACACACATACTCTTACATTCATAAATACATACATAAATTAAAATGTCCTTAGAAACACCGGTATGGCTTATATACTAATACTTATTGTTGCTTTAAAGCAATGTATAGTTATATTTCTATATAAATTATTATTTTTTTTAAGACTAAAATTAAACCATTAGCTAAAGAAAATAATTTACCAAGGATCATATAATAATTATTTTATATAAATTGATTTTAATATATTTCAAATACACATAAATATATTTAATAGTAATTGTTGTGTGGAAAATTTAATTTGTTATAGAAATCTCTGATATTTTTCGAGAAATGCTTTCGGACTTTTATACGTAAAGAAAAACAAGTAAGAAAGTATGGTCGGTCAAGCCTGACCATATAATACCCTACGCTAAGTAAATGAGCAAAAACATTTTTCTTTCAAAATTTCAATAATTTATATTCGTGAGTGATTTTCGGAAGAGGGCCTTATATGGTAGCTATGACAGATTATGGACCGAACACACCATGAAATTTGGTCATGTGATTATTGTCTATATGTTAGTTATTTATGTTGAGTTGTATGTGTATATTATGCTCGTTAAAGTGTAGATTTATGCTCGTTAAAGTGATTATCGGAAGCAGGTCTTATATGGGAGCTATGACTAGTTATGAACCGATCATAATAAAATTTGGTGACAAGAATTCCGTTTATATAGAACATATTTGGAGAAAAAATTGTGCAGATGCCTATATAAATTAAACATTTATGACCGATAAAGTCCAATTTCGGGAGTACATTTGTATGGGGGTTAAATGAAATAATGGACCGATTTCGATAGGCTTGGTCCTTGGGCAGAAAAATTGATATGTTCTAAATTTTATGGAAATATCTTCAAAATTGCGACCTGTAGTCTGCGCACAAGATTTACATGGACAGCCAGCCAGAAAGTGATTCTGAATCGATCGGTATACTTTAAGGTGGGTGTTAGACTAATATTTTTGGGCGTTACAAACATCTGCACAAATCCATTATGTCCTCCCCACTATGGTGGTGTAGGGTATAAATATAGTAGATATTTACCATAACCATTTCAAAATTTTTAAAAGATTTTTTTTAAACAATATTATGGCCACAGTCATTATTGCCGTAACAATAATGACCCTTAATCATAGTCAAACAATAAAGTCGGTTCTTTTTAAAAATAACTTTAAAATAAAATCCTGCTTTCTATTATTTTCCAAATATAGTCAAAACAAAAGTATGTTTTAAATTGAACCGACTTTAACTGGCTGTCACCTCAAATATAGAAAATGTTTTCATACAATATACAACAAAATATAGACATGTGACATCGCTAAACAGCTGACTAAGAAAATTAAAGAAAAAAAAAAAAAAGTGACAAACAATAAATGTAACCGGGAAACGAAAGAAAAAAAGTAGTAGAAAAATAGTAAAGGAAAGATTAACATAAAATTTTTGCTATTTTGGTACTAATTTTATTTATTCAATATTAAATAATTGCAAAATCTCTGCCAATATTTTGTAACTTAAAAATTTTTGACTTTATGTCGAACTTTTTTACATGACGAAGAACAGCTGTTGTTAAATGAGTTAATAACAGTTTCAGCTATTTTTATATTAACAGCCGAGTTTAACGTCAAAAGTATACTTTAACATGTCTATGGTAGACCTAAAGTCCACTCTTAAGTAATGACGACTTTAATACTCTTAAAATATACTTTATTTTTGACTATGATTATGGGCCAATATGTTTAAGTTGCAATGCACATGATTGTAGCAATCATATATATGATGGTAGTAAATAAATATATGTTTGTGGTAATCATGTTCATGGTAAATCATTATATAATATGTTGTTCTCAGAGAACAAAACAATATGTTGAAGTATTACATCATAAAAATTATTGCCACAAACATGTACTTAATTACAACACTTATATGTATGATTGCTACAATCCACAGTGGTAAATTCCGGCCAAAATTGTTTTTTTTTTTTTTTTTTAATTTGTATAAAATTTTGACGGTACATTTTTTTTAACACTTCAAAATATATAATATCATTGTTATTTTGGCCATAAATAATAACCCTACAGTTATTATTATAGTGCTGTAAATTCAAAATATTTTTCTTGATTCTTTTTTTGCAAATTAGCACTTGTTTGTAAAAAACAGTTACCTGTTAACCATTCCAAGTGGTTAATACGGATTTATTGCATGCTATTTTTTGTATAAACGTAATGTGCTTGGGAACTAGTTTTAAATCTACAGAAACTATATTAAAAAAAAGTTTGACAGGCCAGAAAAACATTAAAAGAGGTTACTAGAGGTTAAGCGTAAATTGCACCTTATACTGTAAAGTATCAGAAGTAAGTACTATGCAATTACGTGCCATTCCAATAACCAGAACAATTTCATTACCATCATCTTTTACAAATTTTTTTTTTTGTATTTTTTTTTGGTCAATTTCAAAACTTATGTAAGTTTAAGAGTTATTTACGTCCATGTGTATTTGGTCAAACCATGTATTTGTATGTCGAAGTTTTTTCAATGAATCATTTATGTTATATTTAATTATAAACCTAATTAAAGCCATTTACATAAATTACATACATTTTTCGTAACTTTTATAACGTCAATGTTTATTTGGCCAAATTCTGTATGCAATTTCTAATATTTTTTGCGATGGATCAAGTGTGTTGTTTTAACTTGCACACCAAATTGTAGGCCTTCACAGGAATAACCTGATTTTTTTTGGTAATTTCAAAACGTCCATGATTGTTTGGCCAAACCCTGTACATGTATTCCGAAATTTGAATGACCAATTTTTTTCGATTCTTGGTTTTTAGACTAAATTTCAGCCACTTACATTACTTACATGTAATTTGTTTTTGATACTTTTAGAACGTCCATGCTTTTTTGGCCAAACCCTGTATTTGAACATCGAAATATTTATCGGTCATGCTTCTCTTAATACAAATACTAAATTTCAAACAATGGATTTTTGGCCGGAATTGACCACCATGCAATAATGTAAATGGTATATAAAAGTGCTGAAATGGTTATGATAATCATGTAGCAAATAAGTATATATCTTAATTAACTTACAAATTCCTTAAAAAGCCTATTATTATTTTTATTTGTTGGGTCAATTTGACTCAAATAATTCCAATATGGGTAGCTTTTTTAAGGTATGATTAAAAGTAATTTTCACAAAATCTACATCAATACATATATAATATTGGACATCATTTCGTATACTTAATATTTAATATTTCAACAACACTCATACTCGTACGTACTGAAATTGAGTTACGTGCACCCAGAGAACAAATATAGTTGCATATGTTTACTGTAACTATTTCAAAATGTTTACAAGTTTTTTAAGATTATTATGGTCACTGTAATTATGTATATGATTCCCATCATATTGTAATTTACCATCCACATGATTATCTCATTCCTATATATGATTGTAGTAAATAAATAAATGTATATTTATGGAAATCATGGTCATGATGTATCATTATATCATAATATGTTGTTCTAAGATTATGATAACCATAAGCCGAGAACAACATAAATTTTCAAATCCTTCATCATAAAAATGGTTGTCACAAACATATACTTATTTAATACCATC
The DNA here is from genome assembly GCA_942486065.2 of Calliphora vomitoria. Lineage (NCBI taxonomy): Eukaryota > Metazoa > Arthropoda > Insecta > Diptera > Calliphoridae > Calliphora > Calliphora vomitoria. The sequence continues at coordinate 40,993,066 of OW818029.2, forward strand.
ACATATATGATTGCTACAAACATATGAATCGTAACTTTAACAGATAATAATTACCGCAATCATTTTAATAAATAGAGTGAATCAAATATTGTTTACAAACATTTTAAAAATTACGAAATGTTTACAGTAAACAACTATATTTTTTATTTTCGGCTGTGTACCGGAAATGAACTTATACAATATAAATCGTTTATTAAAATAGGGATAATGGAATCTTTGTATAAGTGGCGTATCATAATGTTATGATACATTATGTCACATCAAACATTTTCATAATTCACACGAGCATAAATGCGCAAAAACCATGGTTTGCAATTCTTCATGATGCAAAGAAAAACTTGAACTATAAGAAGCTAATATTTGAGAAAATTTAGATGCGTAAGGCTGAATAAATTTAAAACTGCATCATAATCAAAACTATGTGATTAAGAAAAACTATGGAACTACATAAACAAAAATGAAACCACATTTCAATTACTATTTTTACATCTATTATAAAAAATAATCAAAAAATTGATTTTTGGCCTAACGGATTCATATAAATCTATATATATAAAAATGAAATGGTCCATGTATGTAATGGCATTACGTGAGAATGGTTGGAGTGATTTAGCTGATATTTTTTTTATTCGATTCGAAATTTACAGGAGACGGTTTGTAAAGAAAAAAATTCAAAAATTCGGATATTTAAATTTTTAATATATTGCCTCCTTTTCACTTCTCATTTTTCTTAATAAGATAAATTTTTTGGAGAATAACTACCGAGCGAAGCTGAGATATAGAACGGATCCATTATTCCTTTAGGAGACCAGCTGTAGTCAAGTGATGGTTTTGTTATCAGAAATTGCTAAAACTAACTCAATCTCTACCAGAAGTCTACTACAGAGATTAAATAAATTTTATAGAAACTCTTTTTTTGTTTTCTTCTCGGCATATTGATCTGCAGAAAATTTAATAGAAGGGTCCTAAAATATTCGAGTTGGATAAAACTGGATAGAGGATACATTATGTTACATTGCACAATACTACTTTCAGTTGAAGGTCTTCAAGCTGTTTAGAAACATACAGTAATAGTAATAGCTGCAATCGTTAAAACGATTTAATGCACATATGTAAGACCTTGCATAAATGAATAATAAATATACAATTTCTTTAATTCTCTAATTGTTTTAATTAGTGATGATCAACTATAATATAAAATATATTTAAAACAAGTAAGAAAGTATAGTCGACAATATGATTCCAAACAGTTTTCTTTTAAAATTTATATCGAAGCAATGACTAATTGTGAACAGATCGTTACCGAAATTTGGTGATATGACTATTTTATATATATATATAATTTATCTGTATTAAATTTTATTAGAATACCAACATTTTTTTTTTAGTTTTATGGCAGTTAAAGTGATTCTCGGAAGTGGGCCTTATATGGGAGCTATGACTAATTATGAACCTATGGTCAAAAAAATTTGTGGTGAGAGTTAGGCTTTTATAAAACTTATTTCTGCTAAATTTGGTTTGGATATCTATGTAACTAAGCTATTTATGATAGCTTAACTATTTTCAGATAAGGTAATCGTATGGGAAGCTGGAAGAAATAATGTACCGCTTCTATCCAAATTCAACAGGCTTTGTCACTGGGGGAAAAGAAAAGCCTGTGACAAATTTTGTGGAACTATCTTTAAAATTGCGACCTGTAGTTTGATTAAATGGACTGGCGGATATCGCTTAATCGACTCAGAAAGTGATTCTGAGCGTATTGGAATACTTAAAGGTGGGTGTTGGGACAATATTTTTGCACGTTACAAACATCAGCTCTAACCCACTTCACTTTTAGCTACCATACTATTGTAGTTAAAAGTGAAGATAATTGTGAGTAAGCTGGATGGATATTGCGTATACGCAATAATTAATTCATACAAGTAAATAAATATTCCACATACGTCCCACTCGTCTTCACAAAAGCAAAATTTAAAACGAATTATAAAACATTAATAGAGTTCGAACGAATATTAGGTTTCGAGCAGTATTTGGAATTTTTCAAAAACAATAAACCTTAATTTCAGATTAGGACGAATATTAATTATTTGGAAAAATATTTGGCTCAGTTGTACCATAGAAGTTAAGCTTTCTCTTTGAATTAGATTTCTATTGAAAAGTTCACACAAATATTTCTAAAATTATATGAAACTAGTAAATTATTTTCACCCCATTAAAGCAAGCATTGTAGTAGTATTAGTTATTTTATTTTATTTCTTTATTTACAAATTTTTTTAGTTCACTGCCACTATATTACAAAATTTTTGTTACTTTTATACATTTTTATAGTTTCTTTTTTAGGTCTATATTTATAAAAACAAAAACAACAACCAAAAGGAAAATCTCAACATTTTTTAAAAGAAATAAATTTTATATTGAAATTGTTAAAACTGTTGTTTATTTCAGAATTAAACACAAAACCAACAAAAACACAAATAATTTAGTTTTTTTTTTATATATATATTTAAGCCAAATCAACTATAAAACATACATACATATATTTAGATAAAGGGTTTTATTGTGAAGAAAGTTTCAAAAAAGAAAAAAAAAATATTTGTAGTGTAATAAAAATAGAAAAAAAAAAAAATATTAAAATTAACGAGTGCTATACATAGATGTGTTAAAAATACTTAAAAAAAAAAAAAATTATTTTTAAAGAAAAACAAAAAGAAAAATAATAAATATATACATACATATATATTATTTTAACCCAAAAAAGCTAAGTAAAAAGGCATATGTGCAATAAATATGTATAAATATCTAAAGGCAAAAATGAGCTAAATAATAAAAAAAAAACATAAAAAACAAACAAAAATAAATAAATACTTTAACACTTGTGTGTGTATGTTATTATATAAATATAAACATAAAATAAGAGTAATGAAATTAAATTAATTATAGCCATAAAGTAGTATTAGTAAACTAAAAAAAAAAACAAACAAAATTAAATGTGTTTTAACAAAATAACAAAAAAATATTTATATATATTAAAAATGAATGTAAAACTAAATTTTTGTAATGTTAATTTATATAAAGAATGAAGCAAATTAAACCAAAAACACAAAATTTAAAAACTGACTTTTTATTTTTTTGTTAAAGGATTTATACTTTTTGTTACAAGGGAAATTCTAAAAAAAAAAATACTTAAATATACATATAAAAACAAAGATTAGTTCGTAAAAGATAACAAAAATATGTTATTTACATAAATTTAAAAAAAAAAAAATAATAATAAATTATTATATGTGCTTGAGTTATACATGTAAAGCGGAGTTGGTCAGGAGTTGTTACAAATTAATTTTGAATAATAAGGAATTTTATTATAAATTACACACAATGTCTATACTTTATTTTTTAACTAAACTTTTCCTCTATATAATATTTTATATAAATCTTACAAGGTAAGTTGTTTAGGTGAAGTATCACTTGAACAATAGTTAGACAAGCAAATAATAACAAGGCTATAGCAAAGAGAACGGATGACAGAATAATATCTTAGTACAGATTATTTAGCGTTTCATCCAACACACATTTGTCACATCAGATGTCCATATAAAAAATAACTTCAAAAATAGATTACGAATATCGGTTATAAAGTAAAGCTTGGATGCTGTAAAAAATATATACATTTTTATACCCTTCACCTTCGTGAGAAAGGTATATATAAGTTTGTCATTCCGTTTGTAATTTCCACAATATAATTTTCCGACCCGGAGTCGATTAAGCCATGTCCGTCAGTCAGTCTGTCCATCTGTCTTTCTGTTGAAATCAATTTTCTGAAGACCCCAGATATCTTCGGGATCCAAATGTTCAATAATTCTGTCAGATATGCTTTCGAGATGTTTGCTATTTAAAATCAGCAAAATCGGTCCACAAATGGCTGAGTTATAAGGAAAAAACCAGGACAACCTCGATTTTTTACCTATATCTGGATTACTAAGTCATTAATATAGACAATATGAATATCTAATGTTAGATATATTTTAAAGACAATGGGTCAAAATCGGGAAAAAAATTTTAACCAGATTTTTTTTTTTCACCAAAAGTTTTTTTCACTAAATATTAAAAAAAAAGTTGGACCTACAATGGGTCAAAATCGGGAAAAAATTTGAACCATATTTTTTTTTTCACCAAAAGTTTTTTTAAAAAAAAATTCGAAATAATGTTTTTTTTTCAAAAAATTTAAATAAAACAGCTGGAAAAAAATGAATTTTGTTTACCTAAAAATATTTAAAATTTTTATTTTGAAGTATAGTTTGGTAAAGGGTATACAAGATTCGGCCCAGCCGAATATATCTCTCTTACTTGTTTTAATATTAATTTTAATAATTTTCAAGCAAAACGTTATAGTAATTCAAGTAATGCAAAACTTATAAGTTTTAATTGCATTATCATATAAATTGCTTACAATGTAAAACCTATATTTGTACTTCAATATTTGTTTTTAACAAAATGTATACAGGCTTCCGAATATAAAACTTAAGTGCACAATACCACCAGAATATATATTAATACTTCAACATAATGGAAATTTCCACATATTGCTATTGAACAATTCTCATTTCACGCTATCTTTCTTAAACAAGGATTCACTTTTTAACATAACTCTTAATTTATAATACAATTAGAAAACAAGGAAGGTTATCTGCGTAATTTGTAATACAATTGTCTAATCTGTACAATAAGAATGCATATACATGCAGAAAAACATATACACTAAGGGATAAACTGCAACTTAAAAACAAGAACTTGTCATATTAATTCAATAATATTCATTATAATAGAAAAACCATATTGAAATATGATAAATCAATAATTTTCAACTTTAAGTTAATATTTTTCCATATTGAAATAAAAAATTTCACCATTGCTAAACTTTTGTTAATTTTTCTTATTGACTCAATATGGTTTTTATTGATTTTAAGTGTTTTTTTCTCTGGGTGTAGTTGTTCATGTTTACTGTAACCATTTCAACATTTTTACAAGTTTTTTAACAATATTATAATCACAGTAACTATTTATATGATTGTGGTAACTATAATATGGTTAATTTATGATTCACAAGATTGTACAAACCATATATATGGTTACAGTCAACAAGTATATATTTGTGACAACCATCTATATGACTTATCATATTATGTTGGTCTCGGCTTTTGAATATCATAATCTGAAAACAACATATTATGATAAAATTATTCATCATACAAATGGTTGTCAGAAAAATATACTTGTTTACTGTTACCATATATTGAAGCAATCAAGTGAATCCTAAATTAACCATATTATAGTTACCACAATCATATAAATAGTTACTGTGATTATAATATTGTTAAAAAACTTGTAAAAATATTGAAATGGTTAGAGTAAACATGCACAACACTATTTATTTTCTGCGTGTATTTTTACAGATTTTGCATTTCAATATAATCAAAAGCAATTTCCAATCAACTAACATAGATTCTTTTTTCACTTTGGTCGGCTTTCGGTCACGTTTGAATTCAAAACAAAAAGTTATTTAAAATTGAATAAAAAATTTAAGATTCTCTGTATTTTCTGTATTTTCTGCCAATATTTTCTTTGGCTTGAATAGCATTTCGTTACACTTTAGAGCAGTGTTTAATGCCATGAACATTTTGAAACTGAATTCCTTAAATACTATTTTTACTATTGCATATTTGATTTTGAAAATTCCCCTGACAGGGTATTTTAAAAAAGTTTTGTGTAATCCTGCCTACTCATTAATGTACCAGCTCATTAATATCTTTAGACCTTGAAAGTTGAAAAACAGGAACCCCTTTTAAATGGACCGAGAATTAAATGATCTTTAAATCCTTTAATCTTACATTAAAAGACAGTTTTACAATATCGTTTACTAAAATTCAGTTGTATGGTATGTACAAGTTCTGCTCAGTAGGATATTTCAGAACTGTATGTATACTGTTGTTAAATAAGATGTCTCAACACAGACTTGATGTTGTATATAGTTGCACATGTTTACTGTAATTATTTAAATATTTTTACAACAATATTATGGTCAGTATAATTATTTTTATGATTGTGGTAACCATAACGTGTTAAATTTACAAATAACATGATTGCAACAATAATATTTATATGATTTCAGTAAATAAGTATATGTTTGTGACAACCGTTTTTATGTTGAAGGATTGTGGATATCATTATCTAAGAAATACATATTATGATTCATGATTATCTATCATAAACAAGATTCCCATAAACATATATTTATTTACTACAATCATATTTATGATTACGAATATCATATTTATCCGAATTTTACACATATTAAGGTTACCACAATCATATAAACAATTACTGCGACTATAATATTGTTAAAAAAAAACCTTGTAAACATGTTGACATGGTTGCAGTAACCATGTGCAAAAAAGCAAATGATCTTAATGGGATCGGCTGTCTTTGATAAACTTTCTGGCCTATTGACCTTTGCATTAATGCATATTTTTAGTTCTATAACAAACTCGGCAGGGCTCCATGAAGAAAACACTGCTTTAACAGGACCTTTGTCGGATCATAAAGTATAAACTGAACTACAATAATCAACATTTTAAAGAATTTTGTTATCCATATATAATTAAGACACTTTTTTCCATGTTAATTTAGTTAGTAGATGCTAAAGTTGCTGGAATACACTTAACTAAACTTGCCAAAATGCTTAGAATTTCGAACCAGGAAATAATTATCTTTTGGTATTATTTTTCTATATCTTCTAACATAGATATTATACAATTGCATAACTTTTTGTAGACCCATTAATACCATCAAAACTTTTATTCTTGAGATTACATCCCATCTGCAATCACATAACTTTATAATATAAAATGTTTGTAAGGAAAGTTTCTTTCGCTTTACTCCCAGTAGTGCATATTAACCCTTTCGCTATATTGTATCCATATGGATACATTTTAGATTTTTGCACATAACTTCGATATTTATGAATTATTTTTTGAGATATCTACAATTTATTTCATTGAATTATCGCTATTCGTGTTCGATTGATAGCTATTTGAAAATGTGTGTAAATAGATTTTTGAGTACAAAAATTTTTCTTTTAAAAAAGTGTCTTTGATTTTTTGCACATAAAATTTGTAGAACTCTAATTTTGTAATACAAAAGATTGAGAATGCTTAGAAACATATTTTGGAAATACAAAAATAAGAAAGATTGCAAAAAAAAAATCATTGGGGGCTTCAGGATAAGCTTCCAGGACTAAAAATGTAATTTTGTATAACGGATAAACCAGGACTCGTAGGACTTTAATATTAATTTCAGTTAATATTGATATCAATACTTAAAACATCTATAAAACCTCCACTGACATTTTTTATATGAGCTAGTGAAACTACATTAGTGTGATGAAAGTAGGATTTAGCACCATTATATCGATGAAATTGCTAAAATAATCAGTTACGTGCTGTCAATATGTTAAGTACTAACGATATTGTTTGTATTGCAAAATATAAAATTTAAAGAATAAACTTTCTCATATTTCTTCTAAAGTTTAAAATGTGTAATATTGAGAAACTTTCTTTTTATTGACATTTTTAAATAAATTTCTCCTAAAACTACTTTGCAACAACTCTTTGCCACAGCAAAAGTGTATAAGATTAAAATCTAAAAAAAATATTGTTGACCAAAAAAAGAAAAAAAAAATAAATAAATTTAAATTATATATTTGAATAAAAAACTGAAAAAATAATAAAAAAAAAAATTAATGATAACTTAAACATAATTACACTAAATAAAAAACATACAGACAAAGTATTTAGAGCATAAGAAGCAAAAAATATTAGTTATAGTAAAAAATAAACCAAAAACTTAACAATTAAGCAAAAAGTATGGATAAAAAAAAAATTAAAATAAAAACTAGTTGATTTGTTTGTTGATGTTTGAGCTACATATCAGTAAAGTATGAAAACAAAAATTAAGAATAATATAAATAAAGAAATAAGAAAAAAAAAAAAACACAGAAAGCTAGAAGAAAATTAGCGTTAAAAAATTAACACTTAAAATAAACAAAAACTATTTTAAGAAGTCATATTTCTATATGGTGTATTACAAAATAAAATATGAAAAATTATACATAAAATGAAATAAATATAAAATATTTAAAATTATGAACAAAAAAAAAAAAAACATAAAATAAATAACAAAAAGGTAGAGTTACAAGCAAAATTAAAATAAATAAAAATACACAGAAAAACAAAAAAATCAAATGTTCTTTTCTTATTTTTTTGTATGTATGTAAATGGCATCTAATAAAGAACTTCTGAATTCAAAAAATGAAAAACAAAATGCATACAAAAATCTAAAAAATATAAAGCAAAAATAACAACAAAACAAAATGTAAGCTGTAGTACTATTACAATTATTTAGCAAAATATATATAATATATACATAAACTATATACTATATATATATATATATTATACATATTATATATTTTATCATATACAAAAAAAAAAACAAACAAAAACTAAAAAAAATTATATATATAAATGAATAAACAAATAAAGTATAAATAAATGAAAAATAAAAAACAAAAAACAAAATTTGATGGATTTTTTATACACACAATGATAGAAAACAACAAGAAGAAAAATTTTTATTCAAATTTAAAAAAAAAGAAATTTTATTTTTATTTAAACTTTATTTAGTATTTTTATATTCGGCACATACAGTGCATATTAAATTAAACACATTGTTATTGTGACTCCAGTAAAAATGTGTTTAATTAATTTTTTTTTTTTTTTTTATACTTATACAAGTAAAGGAGCAACATACATATATTTTTTACTAAACAATTTAAAATGATTTAAAAGTGTTCATAAGAGAATTTATTTAAGTTTTCATCTTCTCTGAATGAAATTCATTAAAGGAGTAGTAGTATAATTAATTCAATGTTGTGGTATTTTTATGGTATTGTTTTTTTTTTTTTTTGATGTTGACTTGTTAGAGTTGTCAATGATTTTCCTAGATTTTGCAAGAATTTCGTAAAGAAAAGAAATGTGAAAATATGTGGGAATATTCAGAAAATCTCAAAATATTGTTCAAGAAAATTTAGTAATTAGGTCGAGCGGTTGTTAAGCAGCAAGTTTTTTTTTACAAGCAGCATTTAGTCAGGACAGTTACTTTTTATCGTTGTCCCGAATAAACTGGAAAAATATTGTTTTTTCCTTTTTTTTTTAATTCAGCAGAAATATTAAATTATATATTAAACTAGCATAACTCGGTGCGCTAACTTTATCAGAGTAAAAATAAAAAAAATGTGAATAAATTTCTGATACAACCCAACTACGTACAATGGTATCAAATAACACATGTAAAATATTGAGAATATCTTAATTACAGTTCACTTGATATTCGAAAATAACTAACAACACGCAAAAAAAAAAAATAGTTTTCCATGTTTACTGTAACCACTTCAACATTTGTGCATGCTTACTGTAACCATTTCAACATTTTTAACAATATTATGGTCACAGTAACTATTTATATGATTGTAATATCTATGAAATGGTTAATTTTTTTGTATAAACCATATATATGGTAACAGTAAACAAGTATATGTTTGTGACAACCATTTATGTGATGAAGGACTTATCATATTATGTTGTTCTCCTATTATGATATCCATAAGCCGAGAGCAACATAATATGATAAGTCCTTCATCATATAAATGGTTGTCACAAACAAATACCTGTTTTCTGTAACCATATATATATGGTTGATACAAACATGTGAATCATAAATTAAACATATTATAGTTACCGCAATCATACAAATAGTTACTGTGACTATAATATTGTTAAAAATGTTGAAATGGTTACAGTAAACATGCACTAATGTTGAAATGGTTACAGTAAACATGCACAACTATATTTTTTTTTGCGTGAAAGGGGATACCACTCCACTGTTTTTATACCACCAATTTTTATGTCTTTTATGTACTCATGGTTTACTTTAACTACTATTTGTCTTCTATTGTAACTCTTTCCTTTCAGTCAAACATCGTAAAAATATAAGTGATTCAGACAAGTCTTAAAGACTCTTGAAATTACAATTTTCTTTTTAATGGCGGTGCCATTACACCCATTGTTCCGGTCTCGCTATTTTTTAGCTAAACTCCGTACAGTGATAATAATTGATTCATTCAGTTTAAATACGTTTACAATTGTAGTTCTTCAGATATTCGAAATTGTCTATTTGCTTTGTATGGTAGGTGACACACCTGCTGCTCCGATCCCTCCCATTTTTTGTTAATCCTCATGTCACTGATAAGAAATTTAATCATATACAGTTTGAAGACTTGCACTATTATAGTTCCCCAGATATTCGAAATTACTATTTACTTTGTACGTCCTCTTTTATAAGTTCGCCTATATTTAGCTAAACTCTGCACAGTAATAAGAACTTTATTCGTAAAAAGTTAAATATTCACTTTGTATAGGAAATGCCACGCCCACTAATCCAATCCCCAAAATTTTCAGCGAAACTTCGCAAAATGATAAAAGAGCTATTCGGACAAAGTTTGAAGAATCTTGCAATTATAGTTCTTAAACTATTTAGAAACAACTATTTACTTTGTATGGAAGGTGACTCCTCTCCAGTTCCGACCCCTCCCATTTTTGTTTAAACTTAATGCAGTGATAAGAAATTGATTCGTATAGAGTTTGAAGACTGTCACAATAATCGTTCTGCAGATATTAGAAAATTACTAATTATTTACAACTGCATTTATAGAATTATATTGAATTTAATAGTGAAGTGAAGTCACCTGCAATGACATCTCCGTGTTAAATTCACCAGTCAATAAAGTTGCGAGTGCGTTGAAAATTCATTAGTGGTAGTTCTCAGTGGCTAAATAATTCGACGTAGCGGAAATTGTTCAATGAACATTTCACATGTACATATTTTTGGCATATGTGTTGGTAACAACTTTTCATTCTTATAACTCCACAGCAGTTCTTGGAGACAATCCCGAACTAGTGATTTTACCCATCATTTAGGGTGAGAACTAGTTACTTCAATAGCTACATGACTAGTTATTTTAACACTTGTATATCCTAAACAGGAGGTCAATTGACCCTTTTTGACTACAATGAGACTGTCTAATAGCTGGTCCAAAGAACTAAGGCAATGGATTCACATACTGGTTAAATAGCGTCAGTTACCTTACTAGCTACCAACTGGTAACTTAATCAGCTACATAACTAGATATTTTAACATATACGGGTGCTAGTTGATCTCAAATAGTCAGCTGAAACAATAGATGTTTAAAGTGACTTCACTATAGGTTACTAAGAGACACTAAAGTGATTATTGTCTTCATGCTATGTTACATGGAATATAAGTATACTTAAGCAAAATTAAATCTTAAGTGTATGAAAAATATATCAACACAATTTGTATAAAACCAGTTTAAGCGAATTACTCACAAAACGTTTAAAGAGACTACACTCCAGATTACTTAGAGACACTTAAGTGACAATTGTCTTTACGCTAGATTACCTGGGATGTATAAAGTAACCAATTGTATTATCCTGCACTGCAAATAGCACATACGTGTCAAATGACTAAAATATATAAATTGGAGTCAACCAAGTGATAACAATTTGTGACGATTACTGTCTATAAGGGATAAACTGACTACTTGCTTAACTGCTGAACCGATTTCAATAAAATAAATATCACTGAATAAATACATTTAAAATAGTATATCTTTTTACCCAAATTGTATGTAAAATGTGAGCGTAAAATGGGTCTAAAAAACTCGACTTGCCTATCAATATTATGATGAGTATCCGATGAAATTAAGTATTATAACGCTAAGGTTCCTTGAATTCAAAATCCTTATAAATTAGTCAAAGTTAATGTTCTGAAATAATCCTTCCAATTAATTGAATATAATGCCACTACATCTCCCAACACATCATATCAACTCTTACGTAAAATTAGTGGCAGTATTTTTGTTATATCCATACATTTAGCTGCAAAGAATAGTAAACATTGAATTTTCATATTCAAAAAGCCGACTTTATAAAACTCGATAATTCGACATTTTATTTCAGCTATAGAACCGTATCTATTTTCTATAATAAAAACAACATTATACAAGTTACTTTATATCCTTAAAATACCCCCAATAAAATCCCTGCCCCAAATGAAATTTTCGGACACCAAAGCCCTTTCCAAATCCACATATTTGTGGGGGACAAATTCCCAATACTTGTTAGCCTGCCTATTACCTTATTTATAAATTTTTGTTTTTAAAAGTATAGGCAGAACACATCAAAAAATGAAAAATATTAAGAGTAAGAAAGTAAGTATTGGGACGCAACGAAAATTTCAATCTTATATACCCTTCACCAAATTATGCTTTAAAATAAAAATATTATATAGTTTTAGGTAACAAAATTATTTTTATTTTTTTTTCAAAATTTAAAATTTTTTTTTTTTTAAATTAAAATTTTTTTTTTTTCAAAACGTAAATTTTTTTTAATTTTTTTTAAAAATTTAAAATTTTTATTTTTTAATTTACTAGTAAAAAAAAATTATGACAAAACTATTTTTTTGGTAAAAAAATATTTTTCCCGATTTTGACACATTGTAAGTCCAAATTACTATAGCCTAAAGGGGCCCATAGACACATACTGCTCATGCAATAAGCATGTGTAGGGAAATTTAAATTTTTTTGTTTATGTATGCGACACACAGACAATGCAGTATGAAAAATCAAAATTCTTTTGATTTTGAAATGAACTCATACTGCTGACAGTTGTTCAAATGAACAATAATATGAATTTTTTAATTTTCCTGAAATATTGTTTTTAAATTTGACGTTTTAGTTACTGAGAAATAGAAAATAATAATTTTTTTTTTTTGTTCTCAAACGCAGGTTTGTTTTAATTTAAATTTTGTTTAAATGATGATTGATAGGTGTGTAGTAAGGTATCAATCACACACGTATACGAAGGGTTCATCGGCAGTATGTGTCAGTAGTATGTGTCTATGGGCCCCTTAATAAGGATCCTTGCAATGGACTTTGAAATATCTATCACTAGATATCCATATTGTCTATATTAATGACTTAGTAATCCAGATATAGATCAAAAATAGGCCAAAAATCGAGTTTGGACCGGAGTTTTCCTTATATCTCAGCCAATTGTAAGCCGACTTTCTCGATTTTAAACAGCAACCGAGCCGGAAGATTTCCCGATATACTGATGTATGAATCAAGTTTGTCAGTTATTTGTCAGGGTCCTCAGAAAATTTATTTCAACAGACAGACACAGGTAAAGTGTATAATAATAATTTTTTAGCAATTACTCTTCTGAATTCTGTCATATTTGTTATACATCTTGTTTGATTTTTACGTAGCTTAAAACTTTATATATGCATTTTGACTGAGGCATGCAAAATACCTAAAGTGAAACATATTAACGCTAATGAATCGTACACGCAGAGAAAAAACATGGTTGAACATGGTTACGACAACTATACTATGTTCTTTGTAATAATATATTGTTGTCGTAAACATATAATTGTTGTTTTAATTTAAATTCAACAATATTTTAGTTACTGTAAACGTTAATATTTCCATCGCAATTATAAATATGAATATTCTTCACCGAATCATAATTACTTTTGGGACAACTAAAGAATGATAAATAGGTAAAAATATTATTATTATGTACACCATTAAATGTTAAGTTTCTATACTAATCTGTTAAAAATGCAAACAAAATATGTTTACTTTTAATAGTCTTTTTCCCCACCATTTATGAGTGTTGGTGTTTGTCTAAGCTATATTATTTTTACAAGTAAATTTTAAGTGTCTTTTATTCCCATTTACTCTATAGTTTTATTTGTATATTATTTTTAACTTTCCTAAAGCGAATAACAATAAATTTCAGTGAATTTATCAATAACATTTTAATTGGGAATTTAGTTAGTACCTTAAAACTAAAACCCATTAAAATAAAATTTTGTATTAAAAAAATAAATTTTAATAATAATATGATCACATGGATCATATTATGATTTAATTGGATCATAATATTATTTGATTGGGTCATAAATATGATCACTTTGGGTCATATTATGATTGATTTGTATCATAATATGATTATTTCTGAACATATTATGATATTTTATGATTCTTATAATGATCATAATATATTTGGATTACAAACATAAATCTTATCATAATATGTTGTTCTTAGATTATGATTACCACAACCATGTTTTTTCTCTGCGTGTAGATTTTAAAGCCTTCTTCTAAAAGTCCCTTTCTCATTAAAACAGGATATAGATGTATATTTTTATAGCTAATTGTTTCATATTGTAATGAATTGGTCAAAAAAAAAAATTTTATCAAAAAGAGGATAAGTAGAATTGGTTTATACTATTGGGAAAATGATACCAAAAATTACAGGCAATATAAATGTTTTTAAATTAATTATAAAATTTGCTTGAGTAAAATGATATTTGTATTAATATTTTAAAAAAATCAAAATTTAAAATAATTCAATTGTCTAATTCATAATCGGTGTCGTAGCGTTATATCGTTGTATGTCGTAATTTTTTATTAATGTTTTTGTTTTGTTTCGAAAAATGTATATTTTAAAATATGCTTGCATGTTTTTTCTCAAACTTCCGAATACAAACTATCTATCCGAATCAATAATTACGTAAAATAACATCAATTTGTTAGGTCATATTATTGCATATGTAATTGACAATCCACATTTTTTTATATTTTACTTTAAAATGCATATATATATGCATATTATCACAATTTTGAATGAATGCATTTTTTTATGTCACCAATAGACAATATATTGTCCCTACAAAAAGTATTTTCGAAGTTGTTATAGCATCAAAAAAATAAATCGTATTACTTAATATTAAAAACTGTTTGTTTTTCATACTAATTTTGTCGACTAACTAAATTGTTTCAGTATCAAGAAAATTACTCTTTCAATACACTTACCTTCCAAGCAATTAAGCGACTTTGGTTATATGAGAATCAAAAATTAATTATATATTTGTTCTGTAATTTCTATATATATGACATTATTTTGAGCTTTTTTTGTTTATTTATTACAAGATGAATATCACGGCTAGATTCCAGTTTACAGTACGTTCAATATATTGATGATTTTAAAATGTAAGTCACATGATCGGGACTTTATAAGTCATAGTGTCAAACTAGTGTTAATCCCAATTATATTTCACATATAATAATCAATATGTGCATCTTCTATTTAGAAATACAATTATAGAATTAAAGATTAACTGTTTAATTAATAGTATAATTTAAAGAGTCCAATTTGCGAAAGACTAGTCAATTGTGTAGGTTTTGGGCATTAAGCAATCCACATTTGAATAATTACAATATTCTTAAAATAATTTTATAAAGATATACGTGCTTTTTGTGCTTCAACAAGTCCGTATACGGGAAAATTGCTGTGGCGTATAATTTTGAATATAAGGTTATATACTTTAACATATTAAATTATATCGTAGTGTGTCATAAACATACCAACATTACATTACAGTTTTCTTATAAACTTGCCGTATTATATCCAGAATAGTCCAACTGTTGACATACACCAGAGACGGATATATCTACGTCCGACAAACACGAAATCCTATACCATGTTTATAAATAACTAAAAACAGACGAGGGCTGTCCAAACCATACTTAAGCAAATCTTTTTAATATGTTGCTTAATTAAGAGGGAAAATTTAAATTGATTTAAAGAATTTTAGGCAAGAAATGTTATAAAAATTATTGAATCAAAATGAAATATTCTTCAAAACTTTAACTATACAGTGAAAACAGATTCGTGTAAGCAACCAAATTTGTTAACAATCGAATGATTCGGTTTCACACATAGACAGCCAGTTGATGAAGATGAATTTCGCATAAAGTAGCACAACTTTTGTTAACCCTTCTAAAATTGTGTAGCCACAACTGTAAGCTTCGGTGTTAAAAAGCCTTAATATAAAAAAATAAATAATTTTTTGATAAAAAAATTAATTTGGTTTATATATGTACTTATTTATTTCTTAGTTTAAGCTACTTTGACTGTATTACATTGTAATAGAATTTCACTAGATTTTGTAGGGAAAAATATTACCCTTCAAAACATGGTTTTGAATTTCCGTTTTTATACCCTTCACCTTCGTGAGAAGAGTATATATAAGTTTGTCATTCCGTTTGTAATTTCCACAATATAATTTTCCGACCCTATAAAGTATAAATATTCTGGATCCTTATAGATAGCGGAGTCGATTAAGCCATGTCCGTCTGTCTGTCTGTCTGTTGAAATCAATTTTCTGAAGACCCCAGATATCTTCGAGATCCAATTCTTCAATAATTCTGTCAGACATGCTTTCGATAAGTTTGCTATTTAAAATCAGCAAAATCGGTCCACAAATGGCTGAGAATTAAGAAAAAACCAGGACAACCTCGATTTTTTACCTATTTTTTTACCTATATCTCGATGACTAAGTCATTAATATAGACAATATGGATATTTAATTATAGATATTTCAAAGACCTTTGCAACGACGTATATAACACCATAGTAAGTTGGACCTACAATGGGTCAAAATCGGGACAAAATTTTAACCAGATTTTTGTTTTCAACAAAAGTTTTTTTCGCTAAATAATAGGTAGCGCAAAAGTAATCCTGCTATCAGAAAATGCCATAAATTTTGCCGATTATTGGTCAAATAAGTAGTCAGCAATATTCTGAGTTCTGAAGCAGTGTAGCGTAACATTGTTTATTAACGTGTATTTCGCATGTGTTTACTACACAAATGTCAAAACAGAACTGACATTAGGGGCCTCGCAAAATTTATAGCATTTTCTGATAGGAGGATTACTTTTGCGCCACCTTATATTAAAAAAAAAAATTTAAAACTTAAAAAAAAAAAAATTTTAAATTAAAAAAAAAAATAAAAAAAAATTTTACATAAAAATTTAAAAAAAAAAAAATTCCAAAAAAAATTTTTTCAAAAAAATGAAAAAAAAAAACAACTGGAAAAAAATTTTTGTTTACCTAAAAATATTTAAAATTTTTATCTTGAAGTATAGTTTGGTGAAGGGTATATAAGATTCGGCCCAGCCGAATATATCTCTCTTACTTGTTCT
The DNA here is from genome assembly GCA_942486065.2 of Calliphora vomitoria. Classification (NCBI taxonomy): domain Eukaryota; kingdom Metazoa; phylum Arthropoda; class Insecta; order Diptera; family Calliphoridae; genus Calliphora; species Calliphora vomitoria. Next base: position 41,010,314 of record OW818029.2, read on the forward strand.
AGTCAAGAATTATCATAGTAAAATCTGAAGAGACAGCACGACGAGCTATTAATAAAATCCTGTATAATTCAAAAAGCTCCTGACTGATCCTTTTTGCTACTATAAAACAGCCGAAGGCTTTAATCAAGAAGAATTTAAGAAAAACCATTTTTACGAAATTGTGTGGCATTTTTAATATTTCACTATCAAACAGAGGTTTCTGGTTGAGCACAGCAACAAATTCGGTTGCAACTACTTTTTTCGCTTTCAAACCGTTTCGTTTTCAAAATCTATTTCCATCGCATACTTAATTGTCTCACTTTAAATATCTTGTGAAGCTGATGCGGATTTTATTGATTATATCGTATTTACCATAGTATGAAAACAAACAAAACATTTCGCAAACGTTTGTAAAATGTACAAAACTAATCAAGATTTTTAAATTGTATTGTACATGAGCAAAACCAAAACAGAAACTTTTCAAGTGACAAAGAAAGAAAACGAAAGATTTAGTTTTTCACTCATCTGCATTATTTAATTTACCATTACAATCTTACATTTGAGTACAAGCCTGATAGAGAAACGTATTTATTTTCATTTCGTTTGTTAAACGTTTTTCTCAGAGTGTTTCTATATTGTTCTTACTCTTTTCTTTTCTAGTTGCGTACGTTTATATTAATGTAAATTTTGCGCTCACGAGCAAAAACAATACAAACAAAAAAATGGCACAATTATTCTCATTGTTTATGTTTTGCTTTTGTTTTACTCACTGCAAAGAACAAAATAAAACGAAAGCAAACTTTTGGTTTTGTTTGTTTTCGTACTGTGGTCTTTACACAGAGAAAACAATTTGTTATATAAATTATCGAATGATTCGTTTGCAAACAAAGAATTTTTCGGTTCTAACAACAAAAAATCAGTTAATAAGGAAGAATTTCGGTTGAAGCAACCAAACTTTTGTTACCCCTTCCAAAATTTTGTAGCCACAAAATTTGGTTGCTACTACGAATATATTTTCTCTGTGTAAAATAGATAATTTGGAAAATATTTTGTTTTCAAAAGAAAAAATCTTGATGCTAATGCAATTTTCAGTTGCACTTTCGGAAGTGTTCTCCACATAAAATTTATTTTTTTCAAAAGTGTTAAAATTTGTATGTGATAAGAACTTCTACTATTTTTAAACACTTCACCATGAGTGGCAAGGGTATATATAAGTTTGTCATTCCGTTTGTAATTTTTACATTTTTCATTTGCGACCCCACACAGTATATATATACTGGATCGTTATAGATAGCGAAGTCTATATAGCCATGTCCGTCTGTCCGTCTATATGTTGAAATCAACTTTCCGTAGCCCACAAATAACTTACAAACATAATTTATACATCAATATGTCGGGAATTCTTCCGGCTCGATCGCTATTTAAAATCGAAAAAATCGGCAAATGGCTGAGATATAAGGAAAAAACCGGGACAACCTCGATTTTTGGTCTATTTTTGATCTATATCTGGATAAGTCATTAATATAGACAATATGGATATCTAATGATAGATATTTCAAACTACATTGCAACGATGTATAAAGGCTATAGTAATTTGGACACATAATGAGTCAAAATCGGGAAAAATATTTTTTAACCCGAAATTTTTTTTTTACCAAAAAAATTTTTTTTCATTAACTTTTTTTCATTAATAAATTAAAAAAAAAAAATTTAAAAAATTTTAAAAAAATTGGAAAAAAATTTTAAATTTTGAAAAAAATAAAATAATAAATTTTGAAAAACAATTTAGAAAAAAAAAAAATTTTTTAAATTTTGAAAAAGAATTTTGAAAAAAAAAATTTAATTTTGTTTACCAAAAAATATTTAAAATTTTTGTTTTAAAGTATAATTTGGTGAATGGTATATAAGATTCGAATATAGCTCTATTACTTGTTTTATATCAATATAATATAAAAAAAATAAATAATGAATAAAATCGCAAGTTTTTTGAAATTTAAAAGAATAAAAATAGAAATGTCAAAGGACTTCAAAGGCTATGTGTTTACGGAATATGGAAATATTTATTGAGATATATGTGGCAAAGCAATGATTCTCCACAACTTTGACCAACAACATCTCAAATAGCAGACAGATGATTCTAGGTGATTTTTTATATAATTTTATATCAAGAAGCTAGATAAAGTAATAAACATTCTGCTTTTAATAACTCAAATTTTAAATTAAACTCAAAGCAATATACATACATACATATTTTCACATATCTTTTCAAACTACTTAACAAATTCTAATAATTCTCAATTATGTTAAAATTTTTAGAAAAAAAATATATAAATAAAATATATATATGAAAAGAACTTAAACAATGCATTAGTCAATTTTAAAAATAACAAAAAACATTAAACATTAAATATATATATTAAAAATATTAATAAATAGAACAACAAGCACACATACATAAGTGAATAAAAACATAAAACAAGAGACAACAACTATAAATCCAAAAAATGTCAAATCAAATTTATACAAATTCTGAAACCAAAACCAATCAAATGAAAGTATTAAATTTAAGTTAAAATAGTTATATAAATTATATTAAAAAACAAAAAAGAAAACACTAAAAAATTAAAATTATATAAAAGCAAACATTTATACAAAATAACAAATGAAAATGAATAGCAATACCAACAAAAATAAAAACAATGACAGCATATAATATGATAAAAAGAAAAAAATATATAAATATACATAGATATATACATAGTAAAAATATAAATAAATGAATAAATAAATGTATTTATATGTAACAGAAGATAAATATGCTAAATATAAATTTAAAGCAAAAAACAGAAATCACAAACAAACACCCTTCAGCGGTAAATAACAACAAAAGGAAAAAACAAACGAAATATCCTGGAAAAAAAACAACAATTATAAAAGAGTTTTATAGACAACAATTTAAATTTATGAAAATTATAAAATACTTATTGCAAAAAGAAAATAAAATTAAAGCATTGAAAAAAGAATTCACAAACACTCAAACCAACTCATATACACAAACAAAACAAACATCCTTAATTTAACTGCAGTTATAACAAACAATCTATACAAAAAAAAAAATAATAATAATAGCCTTAACAGTTGAGGTTAAATGAATAGGAATGCATTTGTTTTATTTAAATTTATGTTTCAATCATAATTATTTTGACGTGAGGGTGAAAATTTGTAAAACCAAGTATTTTAAATTTCATATACAAAATTAGGGATGTGAAATTACTCCATTAATCTAATATCCTGAATAATAAAATTCATAATTAATCAATTATACACGCCGAGAAAAAATATAGTTGTGCATGTTTACTGAAACTATTTACATCATTGTGGTAACCATAACGATTCACATGATTGTATCAACCATATATGTATACATGGTTACAGTAAACAGGTATATGTTTGTGGCAACCATTTATATGATGAAGGACTTATCATATTATGTTGCTTTTGTCTTATGGATATCATAATCTGAGAACAACCATATATGTATATGCTGGATACAATCATGTGAATCGTAAATTAACCATATTATGGTTACCACGATCATGTAAATAGTTAATGTGACTACAATATTGTTAAAAAAAATTGTAACAATGTTGAAGTGGTTACAGTAAACATGCACAACTATATTTTTTCTCTGCATGTACGATTAATCATAATCATTATTAATTGAATAATCTTGATTTTGATTGTTCAAAACAAAGAATAACACAGCGAAACAGTCATTTTGATATCCAAACTTTAACTACGTTCTGTACGAGTTGATGAACCCTCATTACTATGCTATACTTGTTTTTTTTTCCAGTCAGCTCACATTTTCGAAATATCGCTCTTTTATATCCCCATTAAATACCCTATTTTTTTGGTGTTTTTCTTCTAAAATTTGAGTAACGCAGCTTAGAATATTAAATTTGTTTTAGCATTAACTGATGTTTATGAACATATGTTTATTTTGAATACAATAATTATGGTGAATGTTTTGGAACATTTGGCTGAACTTTCAAGAATGTTGAAATTTAACTCTTTTTTAGCTTTATCCACAATAAAATTTTGTATTCCGAAAATTCTGAAACAAAATTTAACACTGCACAGTCAAAGCAATACAGTGAACATAATTTTTGATTAAAATAAGAAATTGGTTCAAAATGCAATGAAATATTTTGATAATATCCCGAAATATTACAATTAAATCAAATTTTTATTTATTAGGCTTTTGCTGTCAATTGCATACCCTTACCTAACCAAAGTATTGATTGTTTTTCTTAACATTTAAATAAAATTCTGAGATAATTTATGATCACTCTAATCTACAAAAATAAAGCAGTAGTTTAAGTACAATCATGTAGGTGTTAAACATTCAAATTACGAAAATTTGTATAATTTTTTTTAAAACGATTGATAAAAAGTTGAATAACTTTTACAATTTTCATTCGATTTGAATAATTGAAACCATGTTTTATTAAGAACTAAATTTCCCTTTTGCAATAGTATCAATTTTTATAAGCCTTCATATCACAATAACTATGAAAAGCGACTAAATCAAAAAAGTTGATAAATCAATTTTTTTTTTTTCAGATATTCTTAAAATGTAATTTTTAAAGCGTAATGAGTTTTCTTTCCAAACCCGTTTAAGATTTAAAATCGGACTAAAACTGACTGAGTTACAGGTCGAAAAGTTGACGAACATCAATGAAAACGTTTTTTTTTAATTAATTCTGAATATGAGAGTGTTTCTGAAATTTTTAGACACACTTTGTAATGTACTTAGCAAGACCTATAACCCACGTGGGTCGTTTTCCAAGTTTTTTTTCCATCGTAGCACCGTGTTAATATATTAGTAAATGAGAATATTTGATTATTCGACTAAAATCAATTTTAAATTTTTGTAAGAAAAACCAAAAAATTTGGACATAAAATAACCTTCATATTTAACTTGTGTGGGAAACCACACAAAATTAGTCTTTTTATACATTTTTAAAAACACTTGTTAAACGATGTTCATGAACTTTGCTGTCGCATTAGTTTACCACTTTGATACATGAATACCCTGATGTGTGGTTTTTCACACATGTGTTATTTCTAAGTATTTGCAGGAATAACATTTTTTATAGACAAATGTGCTGTTTCTGTTAAAAATATATGTATAACATAATCGTACTCATAACCGAAGTGTTTGTGTAGAATGTGTTGAAGATGATGTAATAGATAAGAAACTATGATTATACCCTTCACCTTCGTGAGAAAGGTATATATAAATTTGTCATTCCGTTTTGTAATTTACACAATATAATTTTCCGACCCTATAAAATATATATATTCTGAATGCTTATAGATAGCGGAGTCGATTTAGCCATGTCCATCTGTCTGTCTGTCTGTCTGTTGAAATCAATTTTCTGAAGATCCCAGATATCTTCGGGATCCAAATCTTCAATAATTCTGTCAGACATGCTTTCGAGAAGTTTCCTATTTAAAATTAATAAAATCCGTCCATAAATAACGGAGATATGAGCAAAAATCCGAGACAACCTCTATTTTTGGCCTATTTTTTATCTATATCTCGATGACAAAGTCATAAATATAGACAATATGGATATCTAATGATAGATATTTCAAAGTCCATTGCAACGATGTATATAAGGCTATACAAAGTTGGACCTACAATGGGTCAAAATCGGGAAAAATATTTTTTAACCCGAATTTTTTTTCACAAAAACCATTCTTTTGTCATAAATTTGTTTCACTCATAAATTTAATTTTTTTTTTTTTTTTAAATTGGAAAAACCTTAAAAAACAATTTTGAAAAAAAAAAATTTAAAAAAATTAGATTTTTCTAACCTAACAGCAGGGTTAAGAAAATTGCTTATAGTTTTATTCTTCTTCTCAATAACTGACATTCACATTACATTGATAGCTGGGAAACCAATACAATAACTTTGTAAAAACATATAAAATACAAGTGCATAATTATATTTAAGCTTTGTATGGAAATTTTCAAAAACAAACCAGCAGTGCTAGGAGACAGTCCCGAACTAGTGATTTTACCCATAATTTAGGGTGAGAACTAATTACTTCAATAGTGACTAGTTATTTTAACACGTGCTTGTCCTAAGCTTTTCCTATTGACTACAATGAGACTGTCTAATAGCTGGTCCAAAGTTGTCAACGCATTGGATTCACATACTAGTTAAAAAACGTCAGTAACCTTACTAGCTACCTAAGCGGTAACTTGATCAGCTACATAACTAGTTTTTTTTATCATGTACTAGTGCTAATTGACCTCAAATAGTCAGCTAAAAGACATATCATAGGCAGTCTAATAAACGATAGCTTGTAAACAAACCTTTCATCGACAACACTCCAATGGATTGCTTCTGGTGCAGTACAAAATAATCGTCTAAAGTGACTTCACTATAGGTTACTAAGAGACACTAAAGTGACTATTGTCTTCATGCTGTGTTACATGGGATATCAATACTTAAGCAAAAATAAAAATTAACTGTATGAGAATTATATCAACACAATTTGTATAAAACCAGTTTGAACGATTTACTTACAAAACGTTTAAAGAGACTATACTCCAGATTACTTAGAAACACTTAAGTAACAATTGTCTTCACGCTAGATTACCTGGGGTGTATAAAGTAACTAATTATCTTATCTCTGCACTAAAAAGAGCACATACGTGTCAAATGACCAAAATATATAAATTGGAATCAGCCAAGTGATAAGACATTTATGATGATTACTGTCTATAAGGGACACATTGACTACATGCTTAACTGCTGGGAACAGTGCTTACACTGTTGTATTTTAATAAAATGATACACTCGATACAAGGATACAATGGCTTTGTGAATTAAACTAAAAATTTTATCCGTTCTATTAGCAGAAAAGCATTTGATAAAGAAGAATTTCGTTTTTTTTTACGCCTAGCAAACGTATTTCTGTTATATACTTAATTCTTTTATTTGATATTTAACCAAATGACATAATATTTACAAATAAAATTTTTTTATTATCTATCATTATCTATCAAACATTCGATTTTGGTATTTTTGTAGTTACTCTGCTTTCTATTTACGGTATATAGTACTGTCATGAGACTTATGATGAGAAAGGCTTTCTTTTAATATTGAGGAAATGTTCATGAATATATGACTTGAGTTTAAGAACAGTAAAAATCCACTAACAATTCATTAAAGAAAGAATCTATAAAATGCAAAATTGTCTACTCAACTTTTAAATTTTTTGTTTTAAAGTTTATATGTATGCCTTCCTATTCATTCCATCTCTACTGTTTAATATAGCTGCTTATAATTTTCGAAAATAACATAAAATACAGTTACACATAAATATAAGAAATTATGAAAAGCTAAAATACCATTTAAAAACAAGAAAAAAACTATTTTAATTAAAATAAAATAAAAACTTGACTGCAGTATTGCAAATATTTTGTAGAAATTTAAGCATGGTTATAACAAATATTTAAAATAATTAAAAAAAAAACAAAAAACAAAATAATATAATGTTCTATACAAACAATATACACTTACACACTAACAATTATATATATAATTTATAAAAATAGTAAATGAGAAAATATATATATATATAGGTAAATACAAATAAAAATTTAGTTATTTAACAAACAAAAAAAAAAAAAAACAACCATGTGTCTATATTATAATATGATGAAAAATAAAAATACAAAAATATCTACAAAAAAACTTAACAAACAAATTAAAAACTTCACAAGAACCGAACAAATAAAGCAGATTTAACAAAAAATGAACTAAAATATAAAATTTATCTAAATACACAATAACAACAACATAAATTCAGATAAAATATAGAAAAATATAACAACAACAACCACAATTACATTTACATACGGAGATATAAAACAGAAAACCTAAAAATTCGTAGAAAATAAAATAAATTAAAAAAAAAAAACAGAATATTTATGTAATTGTATATAAAGAATAAATCAAAAAAAAAAAAAAATTAAAAAAAGTTTGTATGTTGCATGCTGCAAAACAACATAAACATACACACTCCCATAATTCACAAAACAGATTTACACCCAAACATACACACCCATAAAATTATGAATGTCAAAATGATAAAAATCAAAACAAAAGTAAAGCAAAACAAAACAGAAAAAAATTAAAACAAATAACAAACATAAACATAAATAAATGTCACAATTGATTTAAAGGAGATCAAATTGAAGTAATTAAAAATAAAATAAAGTAAAATAATATAAAAAGTAAAAAAATATATATATGAATTATTATGTAAGGTCGAACAAAAAACAACAGCAAAGAATATATTATATTATATACATAAAAATGAAATATTAAAAAACCAAAAAAATGATGAAAAAAAAGACACAAATAAAATTTTTTTAAAAATAAAATTTATGGAAAAAATTGTTTTAATTAAATGGAGCAAACATAGATAAGGGCCACAGATTACGCAGATATGAATCAGCTATTCTTAGTAATATGACAATAGAAAACAGACAACAGAAAGTGTTAAAATGGTTGTGGTTCGGAAAGAGGAACAAATATATATCACATGAAAATTGTATTTTTTCTCTTGCTCTGAAAAATATCTGTAAGTAATAGTTGGCTTGTATATTTTTATTTCCAATACATTCCTTAATCCTTTTGGTGTGGTAGCGTAATTATTATACCCACCATCCAAAAAGATGGGGGTATATTGATTTTGTCATTCCGTTTGTAACACATAGCATATCGTTGGCTTAGGTTAGGTTAGGTTATCAGGCAGCCGTCCAAAATCTTCATTTGTACAGCTCACTTGGGTCCAATAAACGTTCCCATTGTGGTACCTGAAAGGAGATGAAAAACACAGAGGAGAAAGAAATAGAAGTAGATGAAAGGAATTCTATAGATTATTAAGCAAGAGAGTCAAGTAACGCAGACCATCATGGGACAGTTGTCGGGTCGCCATGAGGTGCAATTTGCAAGTCCGGTCTTATCAACCACCTGTTTTCCCTAATAAAGGCGTCTATGCACCTTAATTTCTTCACTGATAGCCCGGAGAGGGTACCAAGGGATCTCTCACCTAAAAGTCTGGCCCGTAGATCACCAAGTGCCGGACAATTACAAAAGAAGTGTAGAATAGTTTCTTCCTCTTCCTTATTCTGACAGCTTCTACAGAAGCCGTTATAAGGTAACCCAAGTCTTGCAGTATGGGGACCGAAAGTGCAATGTCCGGTGATCATCGCTTAGTAGTCATATTGCTTAGTCGTATTCGTTGTAGTCGAAGTAGATATGACGTGCGTGTGCAGTCATTACCCCACCTCGTTTGGGCAAGTTTGTAATATATGTCATGTATACGTTTCTTGCAAGTTGACAGCGGAATTCCGCAGACGGAGTCTATATCATCTTCCGACAGAAGGGCTCCTAATCCTACCAAGTGATCGGCAATACAATCGCCTTCATTGTCCCTGTGTCCACGTACCCATGTGAGTACAACTGTCGAATGTCTCGGCATTTCATTTAACGATGCCCGTCATTCCTGGACCATATTTGATGTTGTATAAACACCTATCAGGAATTTAATTGCGGCTTTACTGTCAGTTTATATACGGATATCCCTACCAGATACACTATAATATCTGAGCCAGTTGGCCGCTCTTTTAATAGCCGATACTTCGGCCTGAAGAATGCTGCATCCATCTGGAAGTCTAAAAGACATTCTTACTCCAAATTCAGGGATGTATACACCACCGCCCACTCTGTCACCATTTTTAGACCCATCCGTATAGATGGATAGCCTCATCTCATCAGCAGGGAGACCATCGACAGCTTCCATATTGGATGGGATTGAGAAACCGAAGTTCCTCAGGAGGAAGAGCTTGGGAGTGCAGTAATCAATATGATCAGGAAGATTGCGTATACTTCCTATTATGCAAGTATGTCCATAGGATCTGTAATTCCATGCATTGCAGGCGTTAAGTTTTCTGGCCATAAGATCTACTGGTATCCAGTTGAGTAGAGTGAATAGCGATTTCGTCGCAATTGTTCGCAATGCTCCTGTTATCAGGATTGCCTTAATACCCTCTCAAAGAGTATACGATTTGAGGCCCTATCCATTGCCCTCCACCAGACAGAGGCCACATAGAATAATATAGGTTTAGTAACCGTATCAACTAGCCAATTCATGTTCCAGGGTCTAATACCTCATCTCGTACCTATGGCCTTTTTGCAGACATACATAGCCGTCATGGCTTTAGCCGCTCTTGCCTCTGTATTGAGTTTACAGGATAATTTCCTGTCGAGTATGATGCCCAGGTACCTTGCATTGTCCGAGAGTGACAATTCGGTTTCGTTAAGTCGGGGTAACTTGAAGTTAGGAATTTTATTCCGTTGAGTGAACAGTACTAGATCAGTTTTGCTGGGATTTACACTTAAACCACTATCGATACTCCATCGATTCAATGTTTCCAGTGCCATTTCCAGTCTTTGCGATATCGTGCCCAGATGAATCCCTGAAACTGCAACCGCAACGTCATCTGCGTAGGCAACGGTCTTATAGTTCTGGGAATCTAATTTCATAAGCAGACAATTTAAAGCCAGATTCCACAGAAGTGGAGAAAGGACACCCCCTTGGGGAGTGCCTCTTTTGGCAGATGTAGAGATCGTAGTCGTTCCAATTTTAGAGCGAATGATCCTATAACTTAGGAGGTACCTAATGAACCTAACTATAGATTGATCGAGTCCTAGTAAATCTAGGGCCGATATGATGGTTGCAGATTTCACATTGTTGAAGGCTCCTTCTTTATCAAGAAAGACCACGAGTGTGTAATTGTGGAATTCGATGGATTTCTCGATATACCCCACTAGTGAGTGGAGTGCCGCCTCAACTGATTTCCCTTTGGTGTAGGCATGTTGAGAGGTAGATAATAATCCCTTATTTACTGACATTCTAATATGAGTGTCAATAATTCTTTCCAGGGTTTTTAGCAGGAAGAATGATAGACTTATTGGCCTGAAGTCCTTTTGCCTTGGTATGTGAGGCCTTTCCACCCTTCGGGATGAAAGTCACATTGCATTCGGTCCAACTATTGGGCATATAGGACCACGAAAGACAGACTTGAAAGATTGCAATCAGCCATGGTGTGACTAATTCTGCATTGTTTTGCAGCTCAGCCGGTATGATGCCATCAGGGCCTGGGGATTTGTATGGATCAAAACTCCGAATGGCCCAGAGTACATTGTCCTCGTTAATTTTAATTGAGGATAAGATTCTATCATTCGGGTGGGATTCATATGCCGCATTAACTGGGAGACTACCCGGAAAATGAGTGTCCATGAGCACTTCAAGTGTCGCATGTCCACTTGTGGTCCATTTACCGTCCTGCTGTGGGATATAGCCTTGAACGGTGGGTGATTTAGACAGAATCTTGCGCAAACGGCTTGTCTCAGAGGAACTTTCGATGCCGCTACAAAAGTCCCTCCATGTCTTCAGTTTTGCTCTTCTGACCAGATTTTTAAATTTATTCAATGATGACTTGTAGGATGACCAGTCTCCTGACATTTTAGCCTCATTGAAAAGTCTACGGCTTCTCATTCTGGAGTCCGCTATTTCCGGTGACCACCATGGTGGTCGCCCATTGGCTCTTCTTACAGAGGGGGCACAAGTGAGTGCCGTAGCTTCCTTTATGGAATTCGTAAGTCTGTTTACAGCCCTTACAATGTCCACAATATCATTTATTAAGGGAGGTTGGGGAAGGAGTTCAGATAGAATACGTTGATGCTCGTCCCATCTTGTCCTCCTTCTATCGTTGGCTTAACATACAAAAGCTCTAAGTCCACTTTTTAATAAATAAGAAATATTATGAAAGACAAGTTCTAAGAAAAAGACCTAAGTCCATGAAAACATACAAACTAAGCAATAGAAAAAGCTATAAGTTCAAAAAAGTATTTATTTCAGCTAATACTTTGATTTTACGCACATAGAAAGCAAAGAAAAATACAAAATAAATTGCGTTTACAGAATTCAAAAATGTTTACGCAAAAAAAGTTTGATTATTTATTGTCTCTCCTGTAAAATTTTAAAATATGGTCTTAGAGCATTTGGATGTTAAGCCAGCGATATAAGTATTTTGGGTTCTTATGTAATTCTAAGACGATATAGCTAAGTCCGTCCGTCTTACTGTCTACCTGTCTGTGGATAAAGTTTGTTTGGTATTAAAAATGTATAATTTCATGTTATGATTTCATCTAGACCCCATACAAATGTTGAGTATGCGGCAATCCTAATAAAATTTTGTACAAATTGGTTTAAAGTACTCTAAAATTATACTCTTAATCGTATGACGAAAATCGGGTAACAGTTGTCCCCACATAAGGTCCCCCTCAGAATTATCTTAAGTATAATAATTAATATAGCAATGAAATTGTACATAAACAAGTTTTATATATTTCTACGAACTTTTGTGAGGATCGATCCATAATTGAACCTTCCTTCAATATAACACCTATACCAGAAATATAGTTTATTGTCACATATTGATGGTGAGTATAAAAGATTCGGCACATCCGAATATAACACTCTTACTTATTGTGTTTAATACATTATACGTCTATTACAAAATTTCTCTGTTAAGGAGGTATGGTGAATATATTGTGGTGGGACAAAAGAGAACTAATTTACATTTCTATGAGTAAAAATATAAAAAATTTTATAACATCTCTCGATCGATGAGTTTTTATAGTCCCTACGTGTAACAAATTCATTTATTATTTATTAGAACATGTCTGTTAAAGAAAATGGTAAGTAGCTACTGACACAAGTACTTATGTAAGTAAGTATATTTAGGGTTATTTTATAGTATATCAAGTTTGTATTTCGACCTTCTCTGACTTCATTTAAATTCAAAGTATTTGGGCATATTTGTGAAAAATTAATAATGTTCTTGATCAAATAACTTAGGAATGCGACATTGGATTTTAACAAGGTTGGTAGTATCTAATAGTTTATCCCTTAAAGTACTTCCTAATAATAATTCCTGGGATATCCTAAAACCTTCAAAAATAGCGTTTGTAACACATTGAAATATTGTTGTTAGACTCAAAAAAATGTGTATGTCCTAGGTAATAATACAATTCTAAGACAATACATTTGTACCTCTGTCGTCCTGTCACAAAGTATACAGAGGTGGCAAATTTGACGTTTCAAAAACTCAAAATCAGATGATAGGGCAGTTCTCTTAAAAAAGGATAGCAAATATTTTGTACTACAATAACAGTGTTGTGTTAAAGAGAAACGCTATATACAACGCGAATATGGTAGACAAAGTAATGTAATCAAAACAAGCAAATAAACAAAGCAATGAAAAGGGCAGTTTATAAAAAAAGAGAGAAATAGAAAACGAGATTATTTTCTGTCTCGTGATACCTCTGGTCCTGTGGAAGGCATGATAGGGCATAGGTGGGGTCTGAAGCTTTTCCTAAATATTCATAATTAATCTGTAATGTTTGGTATTAACAATGGGTGAAATCAGTAAAACAAATAAAATTAAATTAAATGTCCATGTGTTCGACGTTTCTCGCCTGATCAAAGATTCCGATTTTGACGAAAATTCAGACAGACAGTATTTGACTAATTATAATCTTTCTTTATCTGCCCGCGAAAGAAACTTAAAGACTCTTAAAGCAATAACAAATAAATGGAAATTGATGTCGTGAGTATTATTCAATATTATTTGTAGCAATAAAAACATTTGTTATGTTTTGTTGAGTATGTATTGTAATGCATTGAAGTCCCTACTCTACATAATCCAGATTATAAAGTTCAGCTCGGTTAGGACTGTGAGGCCGACTTTTATTATAAGCATGCAGCGTTCCCTCTTTGAAGGACTTTGGTTGGTTTAAAAAGGTTATGGAAGGAAGCATAAGATGTTACGTATGCGGATATTTGAAGAAATCATCATAGAACCTTCCAGTTTTTATCTATGGTATTAAGGTGTTGGCAAACAAATATGGAAAAACGTTAAATATAATATAAAACATGTAGGAAAGTATAGTCAGTCAAGCTCGTATAAACAGTGTTCTTTTTAGGCTATAATTATGGACCGATCGTCATAAAATTAGGTGGTATATCTTCTGTTTATTTATATGAAACTTATTTATGTTGAATTTTATTTGGATACCAAGAGTTTTTCAGAGATTTATGCAGCTTAATGAAATTTTAGAGAATGGTCCTTATATGGGTGCTATGGTAAATAATTTATCGATCGGTACTAAATTTTATAAACACCTTATTTCTGCTAAATATTATTTATATATAATTAAGATATTTAATAAAGCTTAGCTCTTTTCAAATAGAGCAGTTGTATGGTGACTATGAGAAATAATGTACCGGTTTTAAACAAATTCAATAGACTTTGGGCCAAGTTTTTGTCTTTGTAGGATACCGTTAACTTATTAGCAGGGATGTCCAAAAAAAAAAATTTTTTTTTTAACGTCAGTTTCGAATCTCCATTTTCAAATTTTTAAAAATTTTGTTAAACAAATTTCAGAATTTTTTGATCATCACATTGAGTTATATTGAGATCATAATAGAGAATAAAAATATGAAAAAATTATGTCAATACCTCTTACAATTTTTCCGAACCTACGATTTAAATTTTGTGATTTTCGGGAAAAAATCATTTTTTGGCCATATTTTAGCGAATGAGAGCAATTTCCTTACTGTTACTAATTTTAAGTAAAACCTATACAGAATCTTATATTTCAGATCATTTTATATATACTATGAAAGTTTTACTAAAATCGGAAAACGTTAACCCTTAAGTGGTGAAGGGCAAATGTAAAATTTAGCAATATTTGGAATTTCTAAATGATAGATAGCGAAATTTTAAACATTTTTGGATCAACTTTAATCAAACTTGCGAAAAATATACCTTAAGGTCTAAAATTTACAATAACAGTGCAAAAATGGAATTTAACCCTTAAAAGCACTTGGGGTCAAAATGATTCTCAATTTGACTGTGGTTTTCGTGATTTCAAAAATTGAGGGTCATTTGGACCACAATTTCTATTAAGGGTTAATATCCATTTTTGCACTGTTATTGTAAATTCTAGACCATGAGGTATATTTTTCGCAAGTTTCATTAAAGTTGGTCCAAAAATGTTTAATATTTTGCTATCGTCGTTAAAACCATAAGATTACATTAAAATGTTTATGATATTTTTTTAATGACTTTGCGTTTAATGCTAATCCACCATTGGACAAAAAATAGTTCACTGGCCCCGAAATCACCATAATGAAAACTATCCAGAAATCATAGTTTTGTTTATATTCTTCATATTTAGAAGACACTAAGTAATAACTTTTCATCCATTCTTTTATTTTTGCTATGAAATTGAACACAATTCTTTCTTTCACAAGTTTGAAATCAGTTTAAGTTGATCTAATTTGCTAGGTAAGATTTTTAATATTAATTTAATAATGAGAGACTTGATAATACTTTTTAATAAATTTTGTATTCAATATATTTTTTACTTTTTTCCATATTTTTTTGCTTGGTCAATTTGAAATTTAGTAATTAGAAAGTGACAACTGAGGAATAACCAAAAATATATAATTTTAAAGTTTTAAGTAGTTTAAAATTATATATTTTAAAGAAAATGATTAGCCTTATTGTATATATATGCACTTAAATAATATTCAAACTGTTCATTAGATAAATATTACAAATAATTGATCAGGTGTATAGTAAATACTACCCACTTAATATATATTAAATAACATAGGGGGAATTCAATTATGTACTTATTTGGTGTTTATAATTACCATCTGCCACAAATTCTAAAAAACAAGGGTAACTTAAATCGTTACCTATAAAATCTCCCCCTCAATATACATAAAAATGTTCGTACACTTACAACACGCGTATTTATTATATGTAAGAATGAGAATGTTGCTTTGGCAAATTTTAAAATATGCATTGTTTTTGGTTAGGATTTCATTTGCTTAACAAAATATTCATGTAAGTGAGTAAAAGAAGTGAGTGCCTGTTGCATAATCAAACATTTTAATATACAATCATAACAGTTAATAAACAAACACACGAATACGAAGACACGAGCAAATGAACACGCACACACTATCATTTATACCCCAGCAGTTCTAGGAGACAGTCCTGAACTAGTGATTTTACCCATCATTTGTGATGGGAACTAGTTAATTCAATAGCTACGTGACTAGTTCTTTTAACACGTGCATATCCTAAGCGGGGAGTCAATTGACCCTTTTTGACTACAATGAGACTGTCAACACGCAGAAAAAATATACAGTTGTGCATGTTTACTTTAACCATTTCAACATTTTAACAATATTATAGTCACAGTAACTATTTATATGATTGTGTTAACAATAATATGGTTAATTTACGATTCACATGATTGGTTACATGTATGTGTTTGATATGATGAGTTATTTTTATCATAATATGATGTTCTCAGATTATGATATCCATAAAGCGAGAGCAACATAATATGGTAAGTCCTTCATCATATAAATGGTTATCACAAACATACACATGTTTACTGTAACCATATATATGGTTGATACAATCATGTGAATCGTAAATTAACCATATTATTGTTACCACAATCATATATGTAGTTACTGTGACTATAGTATTGTTAAAAATCTTGAAATGGTTACAGTAAACATGCACAACTATATTTTTTTTTCTGCCTGTAGTAGTTGATCCAAACTGGTTAAACAGCGTCAGTTACCTTACTAGCTACCTAACTGGTTACTTGATCAGTTACATAACTAGTTATTTTAAAAATTACGGGTGCTAAATGACCTCAAATTGTCAGCTAAAAAGACATATCATACTCAGTCCTATAAACGAAACCGTTCTTCGACAACTCTCCAATGGATTGCTTCTGGTGGCTAAAATAACTACTTCCTAAAGTGCAGTACAAAACAGACCTTTAAAGTGACTTCACTATAGGTTACTAAGAGACACTAAAGTGACTATTGACTTCATGCTTTGTTACATGGAATATCAGTATACTTAAGCAAAAATAAAAATTAACTGTATGAGAATTATATCAACACAATTTGTATAAAACCAGTTTGAACAAATTACTCACGAAATGTTTAAAGTGACTAGACTCCAGATTACTTAGAGACACTTAAGAGACAATTGCATTCACGCTAGATTACCTGGGATGTATACAGTAAGCAATTGTCTTATATCTGTACTACAAAGAGCACGTACGTGTCTAATGACCAAAATATATAAATTGAAGTCAGCCAAGTGATAAGACATTTGTGACGATTACTGTCTATAAGGGATACATTGACTACTTGCTTAACTGCTGGGACATACATCGCCACACACGCATACATACATACACATAACATATGTTTATGAAGAAAACAAAAGGAAGCATACCAAGTAAAAAAGTATAGACGATCAAGCCCGACCATATAATACCCTGCACTGAGTAAATGATCAAAAACGTTTTTCTTTTAAAATTACAATAATTTATTTGTTCAAAGTAGGCTTCATATGGGATCTATGACTAATTATGGAATTATCGGGTGATCTATTTCTATATGAAACTTATTCATATTGAATTATTTTTGGATACCAAAATTTTTAAGAGTTTTATACCCGTTAAAGTCATTTTCGGAAGTGAACCTTATATGGGAGCTATGTTTAATTATGAGCCGATAAGCCATGAAATAAGGTCGCTTGTTTAATTTCTATATAAGAGTTCTTTCTGATAAATTTTATTAGCCAACCAAGCCAACATTATGATAATTAAAGGTAATTTTCGGAAGTGGTAGCTGTGTTCTATTATGCATCGATACGCACAGAATTTTTAGATGGGATTTATTTGTATTTAAAACTTATTTGTTGATATATAAGTCTTATTTCAGGAGGACATTTGTAAGGGAACTATCTAAATTATTGGATAGGTTTTTATCAATTTCAACATTGGCCCGATGATAATGCATGTGAAAAATTGTATCTAAATATCTTAAAAATTGCGACTTGTAGCTTGCGCACAAGCTTTATATGGACAGCCAACCAGCCAGACGGAAAGACGGACATAGTTAAATCGACTCATAAAGAGATTTCAAGTCGACCGCTATACCTAAAATAATATTCTGGGTATTGCAAACATCTGCACATACACATAACATCCTCCCCAATATGGTGGTGTAGGGTATAAAGAGCTAAGGGTTTGGTAGCAGCGGCTGAGTTTGTTTCAAGCAAACACATGTTAGAAATAACAAGGGTAGATTTGTTGTTATTATTGTTTTGTTAAAAAATACCTGGATACGAGCATTTCAGAAAACAATATCAACAAAAAACGCAAATTATGTACATAAATATTTGTTTAAGAAATGTATTTCAAGTGCTATGATTTTGAAACCAAAATGAAATCTTATTTAGAGAAAACACTTTTTTGGATTTTCTTGTAAATTAGAAAATTTTTTTTCGCTTGAAGAATCTAAAATTTAACACATGCATGTTAATGAAGAACATTTTTTATTCATGCTGAAATTTTTGGGAAATGTACAAACGTTTTATGATGAAATATTTAACACATTTAAAACATACTTATACTACGGGAAACTTCTGTACTAGATTTAGGGAAGCCCAATAGGTAAGTGTTTCTTTTTTTTTTTTTTAATTATTACTCTTGTAAGGACTGAGATCGAAAAAATCTTACAGTTTTTATTTGATTGAAATTATTATAACAACTTACAAAAAATATAAATTTTGTAGTTCTAAACAACAGTGATGATTTTATGATCCTTTATCGAAAACCCCTCCATTATGGTTTTTATAGTGTTTTATGTCACTTTGTTCGAACAGGTTGTCCATCTCCGTTTAAAATCTACCACTTTTTTGGACACCTTTTTTGTGCTCTTCAGTTCTGTTTTAACAAGATCCCAATATCTCACCACTGGTCTTAGCTCCAGGTAACCTGGGTTTTCTTCAACACTTTGGGCTACAGCAGCAATGTTCTCAGTTGTTTTATTGTTCACATCCACCAATTTCTGTATTGCGTTCCGACAAGGTTTTTCAAGAGGACCTGTTATATATCACCCCTGAAATAGTCGTATTTTATAAATGACAATTAACATTTTGTACAACGCTGCACTTGAATTTTTATTAGCACGTTTTTCCTTTTATATAAAATGTAATGTCACTTTTTCCGTATTGAAATTAATAAAAACTTTAGTTTTAAATATAATACACAACATTGGTGTCAAAAGTGGATTTTTTAAATAACACAATGAATCCGGATATGATGAAACAATTGGCTGACTCGCTGTCCAGCGCAATACGACAAGCAGTCGTGGAGGCAACAAACGCCTCATTGGCGGCAAATTCTTCTACGTCATCTTCGAATTTATTTAAAGCACCACAATTCTGCGTGGTTGAGTACAAATCCACTGATGGAACCACCGTACAGGATTACTTCACTCGTTTTGACTGGGCACTACAACTAAGCAAAGTTTCACCGCAAGAGTATGCGACATATGCACGTGTGCACATGGGGTCTGAATTGAATAATTCATTAAAAGTTCTTATTTCACCAAATAGTCCTGAAACATTGCGTAGCAACTACAGCTCTCCTTCTTCTTGCTTTGGATGTGGAGGTCAGCATATGCGTAACCAATGTAAGTTTAAACAGGCTAAATGTTTCATATGTGGAAAAGTTGGCCACATTGGTAAAGTGTGTAAAAGCAAAACATCACAAATATCAGTAGAAGAAGAAGAAGTACCTGCTGATCAAGTAGATATGCTGAATCAAGTAATTTCAATAAATACATTGAAATGTAATCCAAAAAAGATGTTATACGTTAATGTTGATGGTCATTTGCTAAGCATGGAATTAGACACTGGTGCTCCGTGCTCTGTAATTAGTATGAAATCTTTACGGGCATTTAAAGGTTATATTAAACTGAACCCAACAAACAAGAAATTTTCTAGTTATTCGGGACATACAATTAAATGTTTGGGCTGTGCTATTGTAAATGCTAAAGTGGGAAAAACTGCTGCTAGGCTCAATTTATACGTGGTGGATGGAGACTTAGACACTCTAATGGGGCGCGAATGGATTACAAAATTTGTTAACGAAATTGATTTCGCAAACCTTTTTTCTACAAGAAATCAGATAAATAATATTGCAACAGCGCCACCGGAGATGAACCATGTACAGCAACAAAAGCTGCAACAAGTGCTTAAGCAATTTGATGCCATCTTTAGTAGTAAGCCTGGTAAGTTAGTCGGTCCCCCAGCTAGTGTACATTTAAAACCTAACGCGACACCTATTTTTGCTAAAGCCAGGGATATTCCTATAGCACTCAGGGATGCGTACATACGGGAAATCGATTCCAAAATATCTTCGGGTCTATACCATAAAGTTGATTATTCAGAATGGGCTTCAACTACACATATAGTCACAAAGAGGACCGGTGCTATCAGAATAACAGGTAATTATAAACCTACAGTGAATCAGAAAATAATTATTGACGAGCATCCAATCCCTAAAGTTGAAGATCTGCTTAATAAAATGAAACATTCAACAATATTCTGCCATTTAGATGTTACTGATGCCTATTCCCATCTTCCTGTCGATGAAGAGTTTGCACGAATTCTTACTTTAAATACACCAACACATGGATTAATACGGCCAACGAGAGCTGTTTACGGGGCTGCAAATATCCCTGCATTATGGCAAAGACGTATGGAGGGTATGTTAAAGGATATACCAAACGTAATGAGCTTCTTTGATGATATCCTCGTTTATGCAGAAACATTTGAAGGCATGATTTCCTCACTTGAAATAGTTTTAAATAAACTTATGAGTCAAGGTGTCCGATTGAATCGTCCAAAGTGCGTTTTTGCCACACCTTCTGTAGAATTCCTAGGGCATCGGATAGATAAACATGGTATTCACAAATCTGATAAACATATTGAAGCTGTAAAGAATGCTCCTAAGCCGTCAACCCCAGAAGAAATACAACTTATACTAGGAAAAGCTACATATTATAATGCTTTCATACCGGATTTGGCCACGAGATCAAGACCACTGAGAAACATGTTATTAGAAAAAGAATTTAAGTGGACCAAAGATGGGGAAGAGGCATATGAAGACATTAAATCAGCTCTTGTTTCTCCGCAAGTTTTGACTAGATACAATCCTGAATTACCACTAATTTTGGCAACGGATGCTAGTAAGTGTGGCTTAGGTGCAGTGTTATCACACAGAATGAGTAATGGGACCGAACGACCGATACCATACGCTAGTAGAGCCTTGAGTAAAACAGAAATAAGCTATCCCCAGATGGACAAGGAAGCATTAGCAATTGTGTGGGCAGTTAAGAAATTTTTTAAATACTTGTATGCACGGCATTTTACCCTTATTACGGATCACAAGCCGCTTGCCCAAATACTGCATCCCGCAAAGTCTTTACCTAACCTATGCATAAGCCGCATGGCGAATTATGCCGATTTTTTAAGTAACTTCGATTACGATGTCATATGCAAACCTACAAAACAACATGCAAATGCAGATTTTTGTTCCCGTGTTATTTACGACAAATCGAACTCAATCAACAGTATTCTTATTGACGAATTCGATGAATTTGATCAATTCATAATCCATCAAATTGATCAGTTACCCCTGAGAGCATCTACAATAGCCCTGGAAACTGCCAAAGATGAATACTTAGGCAACATTCTTAAACTTCTACGAATGGGAAAAGATCTTAAAAAAGCCGGCTACACTGCACCCGAGCAGAATTATAAACTTACTGCAGGTTGTCTTACTTATGACCACAAAATTGTTATACCTACATCTCTTCAGAAAAAAGTACTTGATGACCTTCACAATGCGCATTTGGGTATAGTAAAAATGAAGGGTCTAGCTCGCTCCTTTGTTTACTGGCGTGGAATAGATAAAGATATCGAAAACTGTGCCAAAACGTGTAATGAGTGTGAAATGCAAGCAAATGTACCTCCTAAATATGGTGAACACCATTGGGTCTATCCTAAAGGACCATGGGAGAGGGTGCACATTGACTACGCAGGTCCTTTTTTAGGAAACATGTTTCTGATAGTTACTGACGCATATAGCAAGTGGATTGAAGTCAAACTTACATCATCCACTACAACTGCAGCAACAACAGCCATTTTAGATGAAATGTTTGCAGCTTATGGTGTGCCAGTTACTGTCGTATCTGATAATGCGAAAAATTTTTCATCGGCGGAGTTTCGTGAATTTTTGAAAATGAGCGGTGTCAAATACCATAAGCAAACCGCCCCCTATCATCCGGCAACAAACGGACAGGCGGAAAGAAGTGTACAGACTGTCAAAAGAGCGTTAAAGGCGATGGGATCAACAAAGTTCACAGCTCAAAAGAATCTAAATGCTTTTTTACGACAATACCGGAATGCACCACATTCGACTACTGGTGAGTCGCCAGCCATTCTTTTTATGGGTCGTTCCCTTAGAACACGTCTTGATTTAGTTCGGCCAGAAGAAACGTCAGCCAAGGTAACTGGAAAACAATTCCTCTATCACAATCCGAACTATCGAACATTCCGAATAGGCCAAACGGTTAATTTTCTTTCGGGAAATCCCAGGATGACCAAGTGGCTACCTGGAGTTGTATTATGCAGATTAGGCGATCTTCACTATACGATCGAGTACAATCAGAAACAATTTAAGAGACATATTGACCAAATTCGGAGCACTGTAGCTCCGCAGGATGGTAACAAGCGCGAACCGGCTCACCGAAGAGGTACGCAAATAGAGTCACAGAATGTTGAAAGCAATGACGTTAGCGATTACACCTTAGATTCCAGAAGTCATGAGGACTGCCTTACGGAGATACAGAACAGCCCTGAGAATCAAGAACAATCTGAAGATGAATATAACTACGGTACACCACGTGCGGAATCAACTGGCTTAAATATATCACCAGCAACACAGAAGTCGCCATGTAATGCAGACTCAAGTACCACCAACGAATCACCACAATCACAAATGATTCGACCCACTGAAGAGCCCATACAACAACCGGACTTAAGGCGGTCTCAGAGAACAAAGAAGACCTTAATCCGTTACACACCATAACCATGATGCGGAGGAAGAATTGTTATATATCACCCCTGAAATAGTCGTATTTTATAAATGACAATTAACATTTTGTACAACGCTGCACTTGAATTTTTATTAGCACGTTTTTCCTTTTATATAAAATGTAATGTCACTTTTTCCGTATTGAAATTAATAAAAACTTTAGTTTTAAATATAATACACAACAGGACCCAAAAATGCTTTAGTTTTGCGAACTGTGACTGCAAGATTATCACCATTTTTGTAGTGAATTTTAATAATTTCAATGTGTTGTTGAAGCGTGTATCGTTCCATTTTTAGTAATGGCGTGGTTTCTACTTGTCAAATATCAAAGAATAAAAGCTTCAAAAGCGATAGCTACCAAAATACCGGGTGATTTAAAATAACACCTCTTGTTGTAAAACCCTTTACATTTGATGCTGCAAGTACAAAAATGACCAAGTTTTTTAATACTATGAAGAAATTTTTGTTTAAACATTTTTTAGTAAAATTATGAATTCTATTAGACGTTTCTTTATATAGTTAATGATAACTTAAAAAGGTTTACTCCGATATTATTAAAATAAACCTAGAAAATTTTAAATTGACATATCCTTTAACCATAACTTTAAATAAAATGAATTTCGATGAGAAAATTTGTACATAGCATGGGAAAACTGTTTTAAAAATTCAATCAATGGAAAGAAGAACATTAACTACTCAATTTGGTGTACATCAAACCAATAGTGAATAAATTCGAAAGGCATCCATCAATCTTCATGATCTATACCTCGTTTTGTTTTCATAACATGTAACTTTTCGACAGAGATATAAATCTCAACAATTTCTGCCGTTTTCGAATTTTCATGATTTTTTTAAAATTACATGTGGCTTTGCGATAAAGTAATAAATCTGAAAATTTTTTGCAGTTTTCGATTTTTCATGATTTTCTAAAACAAAAAAATTTGTAATTTTCACGAAAAAATATATTTTTTGCTTCAACTTGTTATTATAACTCCGAAACTCCTAAGCCATTTGAAACGTAATATATTATTACGTTTTTACCTTTTAAAAACGGGGTTTATTTCCTTTAAATAAACCGGATACTTTTGATTGCAAATAAAAAGCAGTTTTAGTAGTTTAAAATTTGTAACAACTCTTTATTTATTTAAAATGTACAGCAACAACAGTTCAAATAGTCACTCAGTGTCTTATACACGTTTATCAATTCGCAGAAATACACACACACAATTTATAATGTACAAGTATACACGCACAAGACAGTTGATGTTATCTCTTACAGCGCCTATGATAAACTCACTCACGACTGCCAGCTCTGCCACTATTTATACATGCGCCTTCTATCGGGAATCTTCTATAATGCTCTTAACGGACATACTAGTACATTCGAATTCTAGAGCTTTCGATGTTAATGTTAGCAGCTTAAACATGCACTGTTGCCATACTTACAAACAATGCTAATAACCGCATGCTATCAACATTGTTGATAAGTAGAAGCTTCTACTGATGGAAGTGTTTATAAACATGATGAATGTTGCAGGCAGTCGTTACGGACCGTTAAATTCAAATCGCTATTGTACATTCGTAACAATATTAACGGATTAAAGGTTATTTAAATCTTAACTTATGTAAGTTTATTTTAATAACAGCGGACTACAAATTATTGAGTTATCTTTAATTATGTGGAGAAACGTCTAAAAATATTTATACTTTTACTCAGAAATTTTTTCAAAAAAATACCTCTCCATAGAATTTGGACCATATTTGTACTACTGGAACCACAATACATAAAAATTTTGTAGTGGTTTAAGAAGCCTTTAAAATTTTTTCGATTTTGTTGCTTTTGAGTAGAAGCCTATATAAATTGAACATTTATGACCGATAAAATCCAATTTCGGGAGACATTTGCATGGAGGCCGATAATTGTTCAGTAGTTCAAATTTTATCGAAATATATAAATTGTGAAAAGATGTCATACACACTTCAAATTTTAAAGCAGTTTGTTGTTTTAAATTACACTGTGCAACAAGAAAAACCAGCCTCAATAATTCCAATGGGATATTAAAGTAGACCATTAAGTAAACAGAACTGCCAAAGGGTTTTGAAAAGTTAGCTCGAATTTTATTTTTATGGCCTCTTGAAGTTGGACCATTTTTCACCATTTAAATATGGGGCATTTCATGTCAAGTGAAACAACTTTTAAAATCGATGTCTTCATTGGAATGAAATTTGCACCTAAGCTTTCTTTTGAGAAAAAAATGCCCATTTTGAAAAAAATCAAAAAAGTTTTTGATTTCGGAAAAAAATGTCAAACATTTAAAATTTTTTTTTTCCAAAACATTGAAGGAATAGCTATCTAAACTATTTGGGACACATCATGCTAAGAACAATAAGTAATAAGTTACATGGATGAGAACACCTGCTTGGCCGAAATGTAAAATTTTGACCCCCTCTAACTTAGAAAGGTCTCAACCGATCTTGTTGAAAAATTGTGACTGAATTACTATCCAACAGAACAAACTATGGTGCAAATTTCATTCCAATCGGAAGACATCGATTTCAAAAGCTGATTCACTTGACATGAAATGCCCCATATATAAATGTCGAAAAATGGTCCAACTTCAAGAGGCCATAAAAATGAAATTCGACCTAACTTTTCAAAACACTTTGGCAGTTCTGTTTACTTAATGGTCTACTTTGATTTCCCATTGGAGTTGTTGAGGCTGGCGGTGATGACCCGAAATTTGTTGCACAGTGTTATAAGTTGGATCATCAACTTTTATTTCGTATTATTAAAAAAATTCGGTCCAGCTTTGATTCCACTAAGTTTTTGTGAGAATTCAGCTCAATTTCCTAAAATGATTGTTTAATTTTCAGTTTTAGTTTTATCATTATCGTAGGTCACGTACCCTCACATATTTATAATAAATTGGAAAGGGCCTAGAGAAACTGCTGTTAGTACCTATTATTCGTTTTCTATTTTAATAAATTGGCTATCTCCAATTGAAATATTTAAAGGGTTTGTTGTAGTAACTCGATAAGCCACAAAATCAAAATGATGAAAACAACGTCTTCAAAGTTTTACAAAGCCCTTCATTTATATCTTTCACCACGAGCAGTAAGTAAAAATAATATTGATATATTTTTTTGTAATGTATACAATAATAAATTGCTGCCTTGTAAATAGGGTTTGGGGTCCGGGAATTCCCGACCGGGAAATCCCGGGATTTCCCGTCAAATTATTGTCGGGAATTATCGGGAAATTTAAATTTATTTCCCGGGAAATTTAAAATTAATTAAAAAAACTTATATATTAAAAATACTATAGATTTAAATATAACATCTATATTTGATGAATAGCTTGTTCCAAGCATTAGAGGTGATGCTATAATGAACACTCTTTATGAACAGATGTTATCTAAAAATTCTACGATTTCTCAAAAAATGGTTCATGCAATAAAGTGTTAAGTTAATATATAATATAACAGCAGACTTATTTAAATTAAGTAACAACTTCACAACATAATAAGCTAAATTATAATATAAAAAATACAATGTTAAAAATTTATGGACAGCATATGTTTGAACGCCTATTTGACCACAATGTTCTCTCATCTGTTCAAAGTGATGATGTTTTCGAAATACAAATGGAGCAAAATTTCAAAAACGAATTAGACTATTCAATCAATATTGAAAAAGAAACCCTAAATATTTGAAATCAAATGCTGAAAGTCGTTTTTAGCGGGAATTAGCTTTATTCGTAGCAAGGAGCAATCGGAAAAAAAATTAGCTTTACTAACGATAAAGCCAACACTTGTTTAAAGCGAAAGAGTTTTCTCGGTGTCTGGAAACTTTGCCATTAAAATAAGAAATCGGATGTCAGATAACTTATTGAATGCATTAGTTATTTTGAAAACTCAATTTTTTAAAAGAAATAGTTCTGTGATGAACACATAACATTATTTCTATGAAATAATAGCGGTATTCACAATTTAGAGTACTTTCTCTAGAAAAGTAGTAAAGGAGCACTTTATTATAACTACTTTTTCTTCCCTGCAGTTCATTGAACCAGTTCCGCTACGTCAAATAACTGAGAAGTACAACTAGTGAATTTTCAACCCAACGTTATTGACTGGTGAATTTAACACGGGGATGTCATAGCAGGTGGCCGATTGGAACACTTTGAATAACACTTCACTATTAAATTCAATAGTACAAATACTCCAGCATTTGAGAAAAAAAAGGAAAAATAAAACCTCTTGTTTTATAGTAAAATGCGCTAATCACTAAGACACAGAGCCCTTATTTGTATTACATGTGAATTACATGTGAGTCTACTCTCAATTTTTGCTTTTTTTATCATCAGAGAGAACGAAAATACCACCGGCCACATTCAGCATTACATATGGGCATCGAAGTGGTATATTTTAGAGGATTTTATTTTACTTGAATTTATTTTCAAAAACTTAAGGCGATTATCCGACTATTGTTTGTTACTGAATACGCTGGGGAAATGTAGTGCAAATGACTACCACTTTAGCAGACACAGTGAACTAGTTTGTTGTACAAGTAGTAACATAACTAGTGTCAGGTTTCCAATGGGCACTTTTCATACTGCTGGTTTTACACTCTTGCTTTTTAAATTCACGACATTTGATATTTCATATTTTTGTTTTGGAAATGAATTCAATTTTAAAATCAGAATAAAAAAGCTAAAAAGTGCATAACCAACGCAATTAACTTATTAATCGACAGCGAATTATAAAGGTACGTTCATAATTTATAAAATTTTGTGACATCTATTTACTCTATTACCGGGACAATAGCTCTACATCATGAATACGCTAATATTTTATTTTATAGTAACAAATGATCTCCAAATATTTTAACCAACTTTTTGTTGGTTTTATGTTAGTACAATTGAATTGTAATGTACTGTTTTTCTATTTTTTTAATAAAATTTTATAAAATAATTTTATTGTTTACTTTGTTTTTCTAGTAGAAAAAAAAATCCCGGGAATACCGGGAAATGAAATTTTTCATTCCCGTTTCCCGGGAAATAAAATTATCTGGGAAACCCCAAACCCTACTTGTAAAGTATATAAGTACATATAATCATTTTAGATGGGATTGATTTTAACTTACGTTTGCTCTACAGTATTTAAGGCGCTTTTGCTCTCCCTTACAGAAAACGTAATTTCTGTATGGAGAGCTCTCATTTGGAGACAGATGTGTGTGTTACCCCTAAAATACCGTTACCGAAATAATCAACATTAGCGTTACCGTTAACTTTTCACCGTTTTGAACCGGTAAATTATTGGTTTTGTTGTCTGCTTATATTGAGCTGTAGTGTTACTGCTTCTCAATTTTGCACGAAAAATTAATTTTTTTCTTATGTTTCATTCAAAATCTATATTTTTCATTGCAATAACATAACTCGTTATATGTTATTTAAAATATTTTATTCCCATAAAAGTATTGATATATTGCAAAATATCTTTAAGAATATCCCCTATCCGCAATCGAAATTTTCTTTCCTAAAAGTATTTCAAATTCCTCAACTTTTGCCAAAAATTCCCAGGTCTGGCGAAAATGTCCAATTTTTTCAGACTCTCTCACATTTTCGCTAATAAGATATTTTCTATTAAGCTAATTTTTTAAATTAACAATATTATGAAATGGTGAAATAGAGTTTTTTATCTCAAAAATAATAAATTATCTTGTATTCATTCATCTATAGGATAGTACTTAACAAAACTAATTTGTTTGTGATGTTAAATCTACCGAAATTAATACCTAAAAGCATTTCTAAATTATTCATCACAATATTGAAACTAATTACTATTATTATTATTATTTTCATTATTTTGTTTAATTGTTTAGTATAATTTTTTCCTTTTATTTCATTTTTGTATTCGCTTATAGTTTTCTTTTTTTGGTTAAACCACCACCACCAGATGAATAAAGTCGTTGCAGAAGAGGCCAGCTGTATCATTAACTAGAGGAAAAATCTAATTTCACTTAAATTAACATTAATAGAAAGCACTGTTCTGAAGAGGAAGGGGTTTCGGAAGTGCACAAATGAGGCTGGTTCATAGAAGACCACAAGCATCACCCCACTTGCCCTACATTCATTTAGTCGTTTTCTGCTCGAATTGCTGCACTCACATCAAGGATAAACACATAGAATGGTGCATCGAAATGCACAGGAAAAAAAAATAAAAAATTAAAGAACGAAATAAAACTACAGCATCGTGAGTTATTTTTATTTTATGTAAAATTAATTAATTTTCTTTGCTTTTTTATTTATTTATATTTCTTTTATTTTTGCTCTCGAAAAAGCTAACAAGCTCAGTCACAACAACATCCAGTTATAATTTAATTTTCATTTTAGGCCATTTTCAAAAGGCAAAAAATAAAAAATAAGCACAAAATAGAGAGACCGATGATGAATGATATGACGATTGCAATGATATTTAGATCTGCAATGTCCAAACCATTTAAATTTTGCTTTTTTTTAAACTTAGTTTTCACAGTTGTAAAAATTATATTGTTGCCGTAAGACGAAATTCAATTCATCTCTAGGATTCATGTATTTTTAACTCTTCTTATGTTATAAAAGAAACTGCTTAAAAACTAAATCTTAAAATGGCATATTCACATTTAGTAGCAATTAGGTTCTTTAAATATATAAATAAATAGTATTTTAGTAATTTTATGAACTTGTAAATTTATAAATATTTAATTTTCTTAATTCTTCCCTCTGTTACTTAAAAATAACAAAGAGGTTTTCATATACATACATATGTATATTAGGGTTGCCACGTTTGTATGGTGGAGATATAGGGTGTCAATGTTCCCAACTAAAATTAAAGTTTAATTTACAGTCGAACTTCTCTATAGTGAACTTTTATACAATGAAGCTCTCCCTATTATGAATTGTTTTCAAACACACAACTTTTTCCGTTCCAATTTCATTGTTTTTGATCTCCTTATAATGAATTTCCATACAATGAAGCAATTTTGCAGGTGTAATATTTGACTCACATGCGTTTTTGTCTCCATATAATGAATTTTTCAAACAATTTTCTGTTACGCATACTAACAACCCTGTGTACCGAGAAAGATGCCACATATAATGAGGGGATTCCCAAAAAAGGAAAATAAGAACAAAAAAAAAAGAAGAAAGCCAGATTAATAACAATTTTGACATCAGTTGCCGGTTTTTAGTGATCGGAAATGACGCAGCGAAGTAGCATTTCTCTTGAAAAAAATTATTAATTATTAATAAAGTTGAAGAAGGATTTGGAATTTGGCAGTTTGGAATTCTTCCCAGCACATTATCAAATATTTTAAAAAACAAGGCTGTGATTCTAAAAAATGTAGAAGACGAGCAATTGAGCACCAAACGCAAAAGGCTTCGAACCTGCTTTTTTGAGGATATTGATGAAGCAATGCTCAAATGGGTAACTGCCGCACGTGGTAGGAATCTTCCTATATCTGGGCAATTAATGAAGCAAAAAGCCAGAGTTCGCTGATGCATTGGGACACGAAGATTTTGAAGCTAGCACAGGATGGTTAGACAAATTCAAAAAACGGCATGGTATTGTAGCAAAAAGTACTTTTGTGGAGATGAGGAGTAAAGTGCCGACTAATGCATTTAAATCTCTTAATGTATTAGAAGGTTTAGTTAAGGAAGAGAAATGGAAGAGTGTAATCCAAACTAAAGTACCTGATTATTTAAAATAAAAATGGAAAAAAATATAATTTTTATATAATGGTTTTGTTATTTGGTATTACAAGGTTTTGATGTGGAAGAAAAATGGAAAAGTGTAACCCAAACTAATATGCCTAATTATTTTAAATAAAAAGTGGGGGAAAAATATAATTTCTGTATAATGAAGTTTCTATATAATGAAGTAATTTTCTGGTCCCGTCAAGATTCATTATAGGGAAGTTCGACTGTATTTTGCGGAAACCATTCTCAAAATGTTTGTTCTGGCGTTAATATTTGGTGTGCTGGATCAAAGGATAAACAGGTCTTCTTTTATGATTTTTGTGTTTTTTTTTATGAAATTTCGTTATCATTTGAAAGGCCTTTGCAAGTAAATATTGGGATCTCTGTATGTGATTTATGTTACGTTTGGTTATAATCGGTCGACGCGTTAAAACGTGATGTGCAGACATACGTATGGCAAAATTCCAGTTTTGTCTTTATTTATAAGAAGATAAATTTAAAATAATCCATTTTATACTCAACTATTGTCGATTGAAAATGAACAATTTCTATTGTTCGTGCTTAATCAATTTGCCGATAACTTATGCAATTACGCACCAACAAAACAAGAATTGGTTTCAAGTACTTTCCCAAACATTGCGCAGAATTATCGAAATCACAATTACTTAGCTGAAATAGCGATATTGGCTGCGAAAATGAGAACGTTGGTGCATTGAATGCCAGTATTTTAGTCCATTTTAATGTCGAAATTGTGACATATCAATCAGTTGACATGGTTAAAAATCAAGATGACACTGCACAGTGGTTTAGAAATTTTTTATTTTTTTAATAATTCGGTATCTCGGAAATATTACAGAATTTCACATGGTTGTAGCTGAGGCGTTTTCAAGTGGATTTTCAGTTGTTCACCTTTCTAAGGCTAGTGCGTGTCTTTCAAAAATTGGTCACCTTTAAAAAGAAGATATATGAAAAATACTAGGACTTTTTTTGTTACACACATCCAAATTTGGAACGTATAAAAAGGGCCTTTTTACAGTTTTTCCCATTTTATTTCTTTTGTTAAAAAAAATTTTCTTTGGGACTATATGCAAAAATTTGAAGGTTCACATTCTAAAAATATCTAGCTATGTCCTTCAGACTGTCCGTCTGTCTGTGGAAAAGACGAAACGGTCCTTGATTTCACCTAGCCCATATACAAATGTTCCCCCGGGATACCGTTCATTAATATGTTGATTATCCTTATAAAATATTGCACAAATTAGTTCTTAGTACTCTAAATTTATACTGCAAAAGTTCCTTATGAAAGAGCAAACACCAATACATTTAAAGAAAATCTAATTTTTATTCAATACCAATACCTACAAAGAAAACAAGTAAGAGTGCTATATTCGGCTATGCCGAATCTTATTTACCCTTCACCTTTTTTGTGGATGCATTAATTGCCTACTTTCAGCGTATAGCTTCCTAAATATATCAAGAAAACTTTTAAAAATTTTACATTTAATTGCTGACGAACAGATTATATTGTAGAAATTACAAACGAAAT
Source organism: Calliphora vomitoria (assembly GCA_942486065.2). Lineage (NCBI taxonomy): Eukaryota > Metazoa > Arthropoda > Insecta > Diptera > Calliphoridae > Calliphora > Calliphora vomitoria. The sequence continues at coordinate 41,042,796 of OW818029.2, forward strand.
AACAATCTTATATATACCCTTCTCACGAAGGTGAAGAGTATAAAAACAACAACGCCAAACGAAACGAAACATCAAAAAAAAAAAAAAAAAACCCAAAACAATGAAACCAACACACATCCAGACATATGTACGTTTTGTTACTTTTTTGTGAAACACCAAAAAAAAAAACAAAATACGCAAAGCAATGAAGCCAATACACATTCAACCATATGTATATTTTGTTGCTTTTTTGTCAATTGTCTCTTTTTGACAATTTATTCACCTTCGTGAGAAGGGTATATATAAGTTTGTCATTCCGTTTGTAATTTCCACAATATAATTTTGCGGCCCTATAAAGTATATATTAGCCATGTCCGTCTGTCTGTCTGTCCGTCTGTTGAAATCAATTTTCTGAAGAAAAAAAAATTTTTTTTAAAAAAATTGGAAATTTTATTTTAAAGTATAATTTGGTGAAGGGTATATAAGATTCGGCACAGCCGAATATAGCTCTCTTACTTGTTTTAAATATAAATATTTAAAACAAGTTGTGGTACGCAGTGTATTACTTTATAATTTTATATGGTAATAAAACAAACTTCAAACTTTAACTAAAACATTTGCAACAATTCACGCAAAAGATGACAATCATTTATCAGACTTTATATGTGATTAATAATTTGAATGTTGTTGATTATTTAATGCCATAAATAAAAAAACATGGTTATTGTATCACAGACGGTTTATTGTTTCACGACATTATAGATATTCTAGGTAAAAATATTGTGTCTCGAACATATAGCTAACATCAGATCACAGAAAAAATTCAAATCAAAATTCGAACTAGATTGAATTTCGAACAATGAAAAATATAATTCTATAAAAAAAAAATTAAAAAAAAACAAGAGAGCTATTTTCAGCTGTGCCGAATCTTATATACCCTTCACCAAATTATACTTTAACACATTAAAAACCAAGACCATTTTAATTTAAAAATTTTAAAATTCACATAGAAATCATAAGAAATTTAATAAAAAATTTTAGGAACCGTGTTTTTGGGGCTGTACCCGATTGGGTAGAATGGCGTAAAGTGTAAGATATTTTTATGATATGTGAAAATTTTTAAAGCATTACTTTTTCAACACATAACGTAACATCGCATTGTTCAGACCACCATCTTATTTTATTATGACATTCACCGCATCGTAGAGAATTTTTTATCCTTTTAGGAAATTGGTTTCAGGAGTAGTTGCGACACCAGAAGCCAGTGTGGTTTGTATTAGGGTTTCACTTTGGCCATTTTGTCAATGGCGTCTAAATTAGTGTTATCAGGCAAATAAATAAAAATTGTATTATTATTTTTTTTTTTAAATCTGTTCCGTGACATAATTTCTGAAACAATTGGAGTGCGATTATCCTCCCAGAGCTGCCAATACATATCATCTCTTGGTATAGAGCGATATCCACTGTAATACTCAAGAATAGTTTCAAATCTTCTGCGTTAAAGTATATATAAATTCAAGTTTTCTCAATGATTAAATTACTAATCTTTTCCCATTCAAGTCTGAAATAATATTGAGCTCATTGTCAAAAAAAAAAAAAAAAATTTTTACATTTGAACATTACATGGTGTTATTCCGGAGGACATTATTGTCTGTCGGAGCTACTCAAGTGGAACATCATCTTCGATATTACTGCCACAAAATACTTCTACTTCACTAGATACATCATTTGGCATGCGAACTACAACAATATCCCCAGCAACACCTTTACCTTCATCCATATTACAGTTCGGATCTGATAAAATAATATCTATATCAGTATTGTGATGATGATATTTTTCCAAAAAAAAATAGTTTTTAAAATATTGCATTAGAAACATGAAGTTTTGATAGCTTAAAATTCTATTTTAGCGTAAGCCTAATCTTAAAAAAAATAATAAATATTAAGCCATTGTACCCAATTAGGTACACCGATTTCTCTACTCACATAAGTTTGTCCAAAAAAATCATGTTTCTTATAAATTTATATAAAATGTACACACAATCAATCTACTTTACTAAGAATATTGCCTTTTTTCTTGTACTCAAGCAGGTACAATGGCTGGGAATGGGTTAAAATAAAAATTTTAAATATTTTTAGGTAAACAAAATAAAATTTTTTTCAAATTGTTTCTTAAAATTTTTTCCAATTTTTTTAAAGTTTTTTTCCAATTTTTTTTTTTTTTAAATTTTTTAAAATTTTTTTTTTTTAAATTTTAAAAAAATTTTTTTTTTTATTTATTAGTGAAAAAAAAATAATTTTTTTGTAAAAAAAAAATATTCGTGTTAAAAAATAATTTTCCCGATTTTGACCCATTGTAGGTCCAAATTTGCCTTATATAAATGGTTGCTATGGTCTTTGAAATATCTATCATTAGATATCCATATTGTCTATATTAATGACTCAGTAATCCAGATATAGATCAAAAATCTAGGTTGTCCCGGTTTTTTCCTTATATCTCAACCATTTGTGGGCCGATATATCGATGTATCAATTATGTTTGTTAGTTATTTGGGGGCTACGGAAAGTTGATTTCAACATACAGACGGACATGACTATATCGAATTTGCTATCTATAACGATCCTGAATATATATACTTTGTGGGGTCGCAAATGAAAAATGTGGAAATTACAAACGGAATGACAAACTTATATATACCCTTGCCACTCATGGTGAAGGGTATTAAAATTACAAAGGTTTATTTATATTTGGACTGATATAACATTGAAAGCTTCTTTTAAAGACCATTCACTTAATTATGTTTCCTTACAACCTTGTTTCCAAAAACAACTATTTTATCTTTTAGTCCAGCTCACCAAATATTGACGCCAGAAACAGTTCCTTAGAGTGAATTAAACTTTAAGTTTATTTGGGAATTTACAATACTGTTTTATGGGTCCACATAATTACTGTCTTCCTAAAGTCGTGCAGAAATAAATCTTTTTTTTATAATTTATTTTTGCAACAATAATATCATTGACAGCATCAACTGCCATATTTTCAAGAACAATAACAACAAAATATGCAATTATTTTTGTTCTGTGTTTATTCTTCTTAAATAATAAAATACATAAACATGTAGATGAGCAAATATTTACTATTGTTTTCATTACATTTGTTTACATTTTCTACGATTCAATGATTTTGTTCTTAACAGCTTATCAAAATAACAAGAATTGCTCAAGTTATAAAATACACAACCTCAAACTATTTATGAATTGATGCCTTTATGCAAAATCGAACGAAAAAAGTCTACTATTGTGATAAGGAATTATAGTTAAAATTTCAAAGTTTTCTTTTGTATCAGATATACCACCATTTTGCACGGTAATTTTTCGAACAAAATAATGTAAAATTAAAGTCGTCCAGATGCCCGCAAGAGTGTCAATAAACACTAGCTTTTCGAGGCTAGTGTTTGAAATACATCTGAGTTTAAAATTCCAATGGATATGTGTACCGTTGTCGGACATCCAGAGATTCCATTTTGTAGTAAATCTGAATATGGAAAAAGAAGAGCTGCAACCAAGCTTTCAAACGCAACAGTTGGGCAAACTGATTTACTAGTTCGTACAGCAGCAGCAACAAGGAGAAACAGATATGGCTGCAGTTCTTAAACAAACTATAGCGAGCCCAACAAGACCTTCCAAAATTAAAAATGTTGTGTTCTGCAAACCCCTTAACCCAATTCTACTCCCTGCAGCTTTTTTTTAATTTTACAAAAGAGCAGCACAAAGCAATTCGCCGTGTATGTAAAATGAGAAACTTACATTGAAATTCTGGCTGCGAAGGTATAAAAATATCATAGACAATAGCAAGAACTCCCATAGAATCAGTTGTTGTACACACTACCAAGAGAATATCTGAAATGCGGAAGGAGGTTTTTGAAGCCGTAATGATTACCGAATATACTGACCATTAACAAGTAAGAAAGTATGGTCGGTCAAGCCCGACCATATAATTCCCTACACTAAGAAATGAGCAAAAACATTTATCTTTCAAAATTTCAATAATTTATATTCGTGAGTGATTTTCGGAAGTGGGCCTTATATGGGAGCTATGACCAATTATGTACCGATCACCATGAAATTAGGTAGTGTGATTAATGTCTATATGAAAGTTATTTATGTTGAATTTTATGTGTATATCAACATTTTTAGGAGATTTATGATCGTTAAAGTGATTATCGGAAGCAGGCCTTATATGGGAGCTATGACTAATTATGGACCGATCATCATAAAATTTGGTGACATGAATTCTGTATATATAAAACTTATTTAGAGAAAAACTTGTGTAGATACATATATAAATTAAACATTTATGACCGATAAAGTCCAATTTTGGTAGGACATTTGTATGGGGGCTAGGTGAAATCATGGACGGATTTCAGCCAGTTTCAATAGGGTTCGTCCTTGGGCAGAAAAAATGATATGGACCGAATTTTATCGAAATATCTTCAAAAATGCGACCTGTACTCTGCGCACAAGGTTTACATGGACAGCCAACCAGCCAGCCAGCCAGCCAGACGGACGGACGGACATCGTTTAATCGACTCAGAAAGTGATTCTGAGTCGATCGGTATACTTTAAGGTGGGTGTTAGACTAATATTTTTGGGCGTTACAAACATCTGCACAAATCCATTATACCCTCCCCACTATGGTGGTGTAGGGTATAAAAATCTCAATTAATATTTACTTACAGATTCAACAACAGCACTGGCCAACCGCAATATATACAAGTTTTTCATGATCCAGGCACATCGAAATGTTCTCATGTATCGCTTCTGGTTACAACAATTATACCACTGAGACTTGTATACCACTCTGGAAAGCTAATTAGGAGCAATAGCACGCTTCAGACAACAAGATTTTATCGGGCAATTAAGATAGAATATGTAAAAGAAACAAAAGGTGCAATTTTAATAGAGGATTTGGACCTAAAAAAGGAATTGACGCCATAAGAAATTCTCGCATTAATATTGGAAATGGGAAAACTGTTGAAATATCATTCAATTTATATGTATTTAACACTAATTAATGAGAAAGTTCTATGTAAATATTTTGAATGGGACTAAATTGAATCAAGCTTATCATATATGTGGGACTTTATAAATATTACAGGTAAGTCTAGACTCTAGGGTCTAACTTCAAATTCGGGCTGAGCCCTCTGCATTCCTGGATCTGATTTTTTTTTTCCTAATAATTTTTTTGTTTGTTTTACTCATGCAAAGCATTGTGTTGGAACTGAGAAAATAGGTTATGGGAGAGAGGATAGAGGGAGTAGTGTTTGTGGACATTTGATTTGAATTTTCCTATATTGAAAGTGGCAGGAAAGACTTTAGGAGGAAGCTTATTCCACATACGGACAGTTCGGCTAAAGAACGAATTTTCTCTGTAATGTGTTGTGCGATCTACTGTCCAGTCGACAACGAATTGTTGAGCCCTTGCCGAAGAACGTGTATTGCGTAAAAAACCACGGGTTTCGGGTACAAGTTCCCTAATTTCAGAAGAGCACATACCATTGTAGTATCGGTAGAACAGTGAAACACAACCACAACATTGCGACGATGTTCCAGTGAGTCAATAAAGATGGATACCCTACTGTCACCGATAAGCACCTTCGCCCTCTCCTGTACACGGTCGAGTAACTCCAAAATGGACTTTGAGCCACCGGCCCACACATGAGAGTTGTATTCCATTTTTGGTCGGATATAAGTGGTGTAAATAGTAAGGAGATCAGATGTAGTGAAGTATGTCTTACACCGTTTTAGAAAACCAAGGCACTTGAATGCTTCTTACGACACTCGAAAAATGTGTTTTGTCCAACGGACATCGCACTGAATACTCATGCCTAGAACATCAAGAGCTTCTGATTCCTTAATATTCACACCATTGTTCCGATAAGACAGCTAGCAAGTCTCCCGTAGAGCGTCCTCTACGAAAGCCTTACTGCCGATCGCTAAGTAAATTGCTGGACTCTAAATACTTCACAAGATGGTAGTTAACCATACTCTCCATAACTTTGGAAAGTGCAGAACAAATTGCTATTGGGCGATAATTTTCAGGGTTGTTAGCCTCTCCCTTTTTAGAAATTTGCGTTACATTAGCAACCTTCCAACATACAGGAAATTTGCCGGCACGGTATAAAGTGCTGAAAAGGTTAGCTAACGGACGAGCTAGCGTCGAAGAACACTGCTTCAAGACCAGTTCTGGTATACCATCAGGCCCAGGAGACTTATTTTTGTTGAGATCCGCTAAAACCCTTTTAACTGCGCGAGCGCGTAAGAATATATTTGGTAACTGATAATCTTTCGAGCTCGGGTTGATTGCTTTCCGATAAGTTCGAATAATTTGCAAATAATTCAGTCAAAAGGTTAGTTTTATCAATCGGGTTAGTCAATGATTGGCCACGGAGACGCTGCTCGTGTAGAGATTTTTCACGTCTTAGCACTTTGGCACACGAAGATCTCGCCGTTTTGCGCAGCGAATCAGTTTCCGCAAAAATGGCAAATTCGAACAGATGATAATGCACTGGCCGTCTTAAAGAGGTAAGAAAATATCCAAAATGTTTTTGGAAGGAACAGCATGCAAAAAAAAAAATAGTTGTGCATGTTTACTGTAACCATTTCAAAATTGTTATATGTTTTTTAACAATTTTATAGTCACAGTAACTATTTATGTGATTGTGGTAACTATAATATGGTTAGTTTAAGATTCACATGATTGTGAACAAGTATATGTTTGTGACAACCATTTATATGATGAAGGACTTAACATATTATGGTGCTCTCGACTTATGGATATGATAATCTGAGAACAACATATTATGATAAAATTATTCATCATAAAAATGATTGTCGCAAATATATACATGTTTACTGTAACCATATATATGGTTGATACAAGCATGTAAATCGTAAATTAACCATATTATTGTTACCACTATCATATAAATAGTTACTGTGACTATAATATTGTTAAAAAACTTATAAACATTTTGAAATTGTTACAGTAAACATGCACAACTATATTTTTTTTCTGCGTGTGGGTATTCGGATTGATATGCCCAAAGCTGGTGGCCTTGAAAGCACAAATGACGGCAATACTGCAAGTCGATCTTTCACAAGTGATGACATTTTTTCTGGAAGTTTAAAAAGGTCGTATTATATTTCTGATGATCAACCATCAAAGATATATAGCTTAAATTGTTGCAAATTTCAATATATTTGTATATTTTGTTATTTATTAGACTTATGCAAGCACACTGCTTATTAAAAAAAACTGAAACATTTTAAAATTTATTAAATTTCATGAAGAATTATTACCATAATAACTTATAGGCTATAAATACATCCAACATCTAGTGACTCTAATTTATGTAGGATTTCATATGTAAGTTAGAAATTATTAGTACAGATATCAAATTAATGAAAATTCTTTTGTAAGTTTCAAAATGTAGTTTTAAATTTTCAGAGGTGAAAGATTAGTAATCTAAGATTTCAGATTCACAGGTTTTTTCTATATTCTACCGATATGTGTCACTGATTTTATAATTTTGAAAAAAAAAAAACACATCTGTATTCAGTTTCAAAATTTTTTTGAATTTCCTCATAAATTTTGTATTGCTAAATACTTGGAATCAGCACAATTTAAAAGGTTGGACAACAACCCAATCAATTTGTTTATGACGATACATTAGAATATTAATAAGCATTGTAATGTTTGCTTATTGCACCCTATCTTACAAATGCTACATTCACTAATTCATATTGCAGCTAAATTGGAAAATTTATTTCCCTATGAAAGCCAATACAAATTTAACACGTTGTTTTATCCTTAATAACAGACTAGTTATGTGACTAGTTCCAAGGGGTTAGGGAGCGCTTACGTTTTACCAGGCGCGAATCCAGAGGGGGTAAAATAGGAATTTCCCCTCCCAAAGCTGAAAAGTTTTCATATAAAAAAGAAAAAGAAGAAAAACATAGACCAGGATCTGCGCCTGCGCTTTACACTATATGGAGTTGGACTAAGAGGCGGTAAACCAACCCCTTTCACTGGGTTATAGAACAAAAATAAACGACCTCGTCCATTTAAAACAATTGACACAAATTTCCCACATATTATTGCTCCTGATGTTATGAAGACATATTCGTCGAAATCATTTATTGTACATTCGCTATATAAAAGTTCTTAATATTTATATTTAAAGCAAATATAAGATGACTTGCTATTCGTTGAAATCTTGCATAAAACTTCAAAATAAGTATATATATGTAAGTATTTCAAAACAAACATTAATCGCCACACCGTTAGGCAAAGAAACAACAATTTGTTGTTAATTTAAAATCTATTTATTTGTTTAACATTCTCGAGGCCCCAAAAATTCTAAAACTACTGCAAAATGTATAAATTATTCTAAAGATGATACAAGCTAAACAAAATGAAGCTCTAGTTATAATTTCACACAACACCAAATGCAAAAGGGGTGCAATTCCATTTGGATAAATTCAAATACATATTGTACCCATTTCTATAAAGAAATAAAAATAAAATACAAGCTGAGTAGAGAATTAAAAGAAAATGAAACAAAAAATAAAATTTTAAATAAAAACAGCAAAACTAATTTTCTCTTATAATTGGTAGATTGGCAATTCAAGCAAAAAATTAGGTCAGCACCAACTGTATGCATTTTTATTCATAGAATTTTTTGGTATGCATTCTTAAGCCTAAATTCTGATGTTGCCTCTACCTTAAAGTTCTACAAGTACATTTGTATAACTAACTATATATACATACGTACATTCAAAATATACCCATCAGTTTTAGGTGACTGTACCGAACTAGTGATTGACATAAATAGCTACGTGACTAGTTATTTTAACACTTGCGTGCCCTTAGCAGGAGGTCAGTTTACCATTTTGAATGACAATGAGACTGTCAGATAGCTGGTTAATAAAAAGACAGTAACATTACTAGCTACCTAACTCATAACCTGACTACTTAGCTGCAATTATTTGTGTTCCAGCCGAAAGCTAGTTGACCCCAAATTATCAGTCTAAAAGGCATCTCCTAGTGTTCAAATGTACAACCTAATAGTCTGTTCTTAGTAGCCTACTCTCAGGGACTCACGTACTAAGTAGTTACAAAGATACAGTCAAATTACAGGTGTGTTGTACGCAAACCATTCTCCGACTACTATAAGTACACCCATCCCTCGATTTACGCGATACTTTTTTTTACACGATTTCACTTTTGCACGATTTTTTTGTTTTTCGTTTAAATCGAGGGATGTGGAAATTACCTCAATTTATACGATTTTTTATACCCTCCACCACCACAAGTGGTGAAAGAGGGTATATATACGTTTGTCATTCCGTGTGTAACATTGAGAAATATTCATCTGAGACCCAACAAGGTATATATATTATTGATCCTTATGAAATTCTAAGTCGATTGAGCAATGTCCGTCTGTCTGTCTGTCTGTCCGTCTGTCCGTCTGTCCGTCTGTCTGTCTGTCTGTGTTAAACACTCTCACGTCCAAAATACATAAGCAAAATTAATGAAATGTATACCAAAATGTTTATAATTTTTCTAAGCAGTTTGGTATTGAAAATCAGCAAAATCGAATTGGTAGAACCAGGGTTATGGATCAAAATGTAAGACAACCTCCAAAAATTTTTATAATTTTCACATGATTTTTGTGACTTTTGGTAAATTCATTGCAGAGAACACCATGAAATTTTGCACACATTATTTATATGATAAAAGGACAAATTTTGTTGAAAATGGAAAGAATCGGTCCATAATTTCTCGTAGCCCCCATACAAATTTCTTCCCGAAATATGGTGCTATAGTCTATAAATGCCTACAGAATTGCAGTATCCGTACAAAATTCAGCAAAAATAAGTTTCGTGCTAAGAGAAATCACAAGGCTGAATTTTTTGTGGATCGGCCCATATTTGATCATAGCCCCCATATAAAGTTCACTTCCGAAAATCACTTAGACATGCATAAATAACTTATAAATATCGCTATTGAGTTGAAATTCGACACAAATAATCTCCATATATACAAAAGTCGCTGCACCAAATTCTATGAAGATCGGTTCATATTTGTTTATAGCTCTCATATAAGGACCTCATCCGAACAACACATTAACCTGCATAAATATCTAAAAAATATCGATATCAAACCAAAATTTTACACAGATCCGTAATTTATATATGGAAGTCATACTGCAATATTTTGTGAATATCGGTCCATATTTGACCGTAGCTCCAATTTAAGGTCCATTTCCGAAAATCAGTTAAGTACTCACAAATCTCTTATAAATATCTTAATAATGCTAAAATTATACATAAAAACTCATATACATAGCAACAACTGTACCAAATTTTATGAAGTTTGGCCCATAATTGGTAATAGCTCCCATATAAGGACCACTTCCGAAAAACACATTAACCTGTATAAATATCTAAAACATATCGATATCAAAATAAAATTATACACAGATGAGTAATTTGTATCTAGTAATCACACTACTGTAGTTTGTGAATATCGGTCCATATTTGACCATAGCTCTATATAAGGTCCACTCCCGAAAATCACTAAAACCCTCATAAATTTCTTACAAATATAGTCAGCAAGTTGAAATTCGAATTTAAAAATTACAATATATGTAAAAATCATTGTACGAAATTTTATGATGATCGGCCAATAATTGGTCATATCCTCCATATAAGTACCACTTCTGGAAAACACATTAACCTACACAAATATCCAAAAAAAAAATATTTGTACTGAACCAAAATTGTACACCGATCAGTAATTTGTATTCAAGAATCATATTACAAGATTTTTTAAATATCGGTCCATAATTCAATATAGTTGTCATATAAGGTCCACACTTGTTAATAGCGTTGTTTAAATTAAGTTTTATTAATTTTTTTATTTATAAATTTTACAAAAATAGCCCTCAAATACTTTGAAATCACGTTAGAGTACTATATGGAGATAGTCCCATAATAGGTCAGCTCCAATATGTTGAACCAAAATTTGAATCCAAAAATCATACAACTGAATTTTATGAATATCGGTCCATAATTGGCAACAGCCCTCATATAAGTTCCACTTTCGGTAATAACCATAATACCCATAAAACTCTTGTAAATATGAAATTCAATTAAAATACATAGAAATCACGTTAAACTATTTTATGATGATTGACTCATAATAGGTCATAGCTAGTTCCACAACCCAAAAATACATTAACGTATATAAACATTGATATCGATCAAAAATTCAACAGAAATTAGTTACAAGTAGACAGAAATCATACTGCTGGAATTTTTGACTATGGGTTCATAATTATATATAAGACACATATCCGGAAAATTCATTAATCGCTAATATATATCAACATTTTGTGATATAACTCATTTCCATATGCAAAATTTTGAATTTTGTCTAAATATATTTGAATACCCTTTTTTATATTATTTTTCTTCACTTGTGGTGAATAAGGATAATGTTGATCCAGTGGGATAATGATAACCAATTATTAGGTACATATATAAATTGTTAAATGTCATACGTTATAATATGATTAAATGACAAACTCTATTCAAAATGGTAAGAATCTGCAGTTAAAGTATCTTCTGCTTAAACTAGTCTTTCTTACAATTGTTATATTATTCCATATATTTATTTAATAGTATTTCGATAACATTGTCTTAATCCTCATAATAACAAATATTGAATATGGATATTAAAGTGTTTATGCCAATGTAACTTCTACATCTCTCATCATATTTAGATTCAGCACGGCCGAATATAGTACTCTTACTTGTTTTTTAAATATTTTTACAAAAATTATTTTTTTTCAGTAAATATATCCTGCACAATTCTCAAAAATAGTTATCTATAAAAAATTAAAACATAATAGGGAAAAATGTAGCAGCTGGAATCAAAATGAGCCTAAGTACAACTTCATGCGTTCGGGACATTAAAATTTAATATATGGAAAAGCCATCTGGATAGAAAATTTAACTCAAAAGCGAATCCCAATTGATACCATTGCTAATACAAAAAAAAAAAAAACTTAATGATCAGCTACCATCAAGTCATGGTTGGTTTGAAGTATTTACGCAAAGACATTCCTTACATAATCTATAATTAAAAGTTAAACAAGCTTCTGCTGATATAGATGTGTCTAAAGAATATCCCAATGAATGTACTGAAATTGTTGCTGCCAATCAATACATTCCTGATAAAGTCTTCAATACAGATGAATCGGTACAGTTTTGGAAAATAATGCCACAGCGGACTTTTCTATCAAAAGCTAATATTTTAAATTTAAACAGCGTTTTAAAATCAAATTTTTTATGGAAATTTTGCTTTAAAACATTGTTTAAATTGAAATTTTTTTTGAATATGGGGGAATATATTTACTTTACTTTAAAATAAATGAATTTTCTAAACAAAATTTTAAATTTATTCGTATTTCGGTATTTTTTCGATTTACACGATTTCTCATACCAACATTTTTCATTTCGATTTACACGATTTTTTCAGGAACGCATTTATCGTGTAAATCGAGGGATAGGTGTATATGATTATTACAAAGGGACCAATGTTTTATATACCAGCAACAAAGGGACAGTCAAATAATCAGTACCAATTACTCTAACAACTCACTGACTCGCTCTAAATCTTTGATTAAATTTCCAGACGAAAACTACACACAGAAAAGAAATTGGTTGGAAAACGGTTACTATTACGAACATTTTATAAAAGTAACCAAAATATCATTATCATAGCTAAATATTCTTAAATTCAACAGTTATTCCGTGTTTGTAGCTGCGGAAACATAGCTATGCAATTATGGTTACTACAATAGCAACATTAGTTATTGTAATCACTTTGTATTTGGTTAAAATAAATTCAACGAAATTGGCAGACACATCCTAATTAAATTCACCTCTTAGTACTAAGGCGTGAGATCGTAAAATTCTTAACACACGTTTTTCATTAAAACTTTTAACCCAAGTATTTGATTTTATTTTTTTTTATCAAGTTTCCTTTGTAAGACATGTCAGTTATTATGTTTAATGTCAATTATGTTAATTTGTTGTTAATATGATTAAAATGAGTGACCAGAAAAAAGTGCGTACTAAAATTATTAAATATTTTCAACAAGACCCAACTTGTTCCTACAAAAAGTTGGCCAAACAATCAAAGGTCTGCCGTCAAACTGATTCCAATGTTATTAAACAGTACCGGGAGAACTTGTCCGTTTATAGAAAAACTGGTTCAGGTAGAAGGGATGGTCCACATGATGTTTCTAAAGCCACGAAAATAGAGCTCCCAACACATCCGGTAGGAAAACAGCCCGGTTGACTCAGTGCTCGGACTATTTGGTACGAAAAGTTAAAGCCAATGCAGGTTTAAAAACATACAAGGGTCAAAAAGTTTCTAACAGGAACGCTGCTAAAAATTTAGAGGCCAAAAACAGAGCACGGAAATTGAAGTCAAGTTTTATAAAAAAATAATCTTGCTGCATAATGGATTACGAAACGTATAATCTGGCAGATTTTTCGCAACTTCCTGGTCAAAAATTTTATGTTGCGGCAAGAGAAGCCAATAATTTGCTACAACGGGCTCTACAAATACCGAAATTTACATCAAGGAATGTTTCCAAAAAAGGATACTTCCACTCATAAGACATCTTAATGTGTCCACTTATTTTTGGCCTGACGTGGAATCCTGTCACTATGGTAAACAAGCCCTTGAGTGGTACAAGAAAAATAATGTGGTATTTGTACCAAGATAGGCAAATACTCCAAACTGGCGGAGCTAAGGCCAGTGGAGAGATATTGGTCTCTTGTTAAAAGAGAACGGAAGAGCACAAAAAAGTGTCCAAAAGTGTGATAGATTTTAAACGGAGATGGACTTCCTATTCGAGCAAAGTGACAGAAAGCACTATAAAAACGTTAATGGAAGGGTTTCCGAAAAAGGTTCAAAATTTCATCACTTATGATTAAAACTATAAAAATATATTTTTTTTTTTTTTGTAAATTGTAATAATAATTTCAATCAAATAAAAATAAAAAAAATTAAAACTGTAAGTATGCTAAGAATTTTTTGATCTCACTCCTTAAATATTGCTTATTGCAACCATAAAATTGTTTGTATTCAAATAATTTACGACTTAAATATATTTTTAGTTGAAGTAATTAATAAATTTACGAATTAATTCTATGTTCCCAACCGACAAAAGATTACGTAAAACTAATAATAAAAATTTCTTTGAATTTTTTTTAAAAAAATAATTAACAGCCTGCCCCACGATATGGAAAGAAAACTTAAGCGAAAGAAAGTCAGTCACTCACTTTCATTTGAAACAGTGGCTCACTATCTGACGACTTATCGTTCGCTTTGCTTTACGTTTCAAATGTAATCCAAATATAATTGATAAACAATCGACAATATATTGAAAACCATTATTTGACACAAAATAAAATGGTTAAGCAGTGGTGTATTGGGTACAGCACTTGACCAGCAGCCGGAAGGTTGTGGGATCAACTCGTGGTTTCGACTTATATTTTTTTTATTATTGTAAATACATATATATTATTTATAGCATTATAATGCTATAAATAACTCTACTAAAGAATATAAAGGAGTACTTTCGGGATATCTCCAACAACAATTAATAGACTTTTCGTAAAATTCTACTTATTTTTCTACCACAAACCGGTAAATATGTAATTATGTTATATTATGCACAAATGTATAATAATAAATATGTACGCATCAGTTTTGTACTAGATTCTTGCGACGATTCTTTAGACGACAATAAATAAAAAGTGAATGAATTTGACATTTCAGTTCGTACAAATATCAGAAAATGTAAATAGTGAGCCGCAATTTTGTATTGAGTTACTTACGTTATTGTTCGTATTTGGTTTCTTTCGACTAAGAATATTTGTGAGCCGCAAAACAGCTGTTTGTAGCTTGAAACGACAACGTTCGACATCCTGGGCCAGGCTGTAAATATTAAAATACAAATAACTTTAAATCGGCAATTGCTTACATAAAAAATTAAAAAGAGTTATAAAGAAATTAATGTGAATTAGCTTATGAAAGTAGTATATCTTCTTTGGAATTATCAAAGGTAAGTGTGCCTTTATGTACATATGTAATTAAATTCATTGTTTCATTATGTATTTTAGCTTGTAAACGGAATGGATTATATGGAATTTGTAGTAGATTGACAACAGTCGATGATGGAAATCTTAATGGAACATAGTCAATGGAGTGATATACTTCCTGATGAATAATGTAAATGCTTAAACTGTTTTGTAAATTCTCAGGAACTCTATCAACTTTGAGCCACGTGAGAATCGTTTTGAAAACCTGGAACCTTTAGAAACATCGCGATCCTTTTTCGCCTGTGTTACAAAACGGTTATATTGTTAAGAGAAATTTGCATTTATGCTCTTATTGAACATATTATTTCATTGTCTCATTTTCCTAGATCAAGAAACTCTAGCCAGGCTAATAATTATCGAAAAATTAGCTGTTTGTTTACCGATGTCTGTTGGCGGGTCATTACTTTACAAGATTATAGGTCCATTGTAGAAGGTCATTTTGCTGACTATAGATTTTGGAAAATTTTACATTGTATACAGTTTGACTTAGTTCGTGATCATGAAGGTCCGAAATGAAGGTAACATAACTTATGGGATATGCTTTAACAAATATTTTTGTCTCCATTATTTTCATCAGGAATACTACGTGAAGATTCTATATACATCAATCGTTTTGAAAAATTACCTCATTTTGCGATAAACTACATCTATATTACAAATATGTATCGGTTCAACTAAGTTATGAGTTTGTTGTGTGCAGATGTACATAAAGCTGCCATAAAACCACATTTGGCTGCCAAATTTTTAAGTGATTTTCAAACTAGTCTTTCTGAGTTCATGTATGTAGAAATATACATTTGTTTGCAATTATTTCCCTATTAAACGTTAATAACACAATCATAGCTTTAACAAATAAGAAGAACTTTTTATGTTTTTTTATTATCGACGGAATATGAATTATTATTCTAATATAGAATCTGAACATATATAAAACTTGATTTCTTTTATTATTTAATTTAAATTACCATAGATAAATACACATAGATCGGAATCTCTGCTGTCAAAGACCTAACTCAGTTCTCAAAAACCTAAGTAGTGAGAATGTATTAGTAATAGAACTGTTTGAAAACAAAAATAACACTCGTATATGTGATTTTGTTCTAGTTTCCGCTCTATGTGTAATTCTCTATGGTTCTATCAATGTTATTTGACTGGATAATAAAATATTGAAGCAAGTAAAATAACCAGCCTTTAACCATATATCAATTTAATAGCATGCAAATAATTAAAAAAAATGTCCTTCCATGTTTTCCCTATAGTGAAGGTACAGACAGTCCGACCGACGGACTTAGTTAGATCACCATATTTTTGGTGGTGGATATAAAAATGTAAACGCACTACAAAGAGACAATTAACTCTCCAATAACTTACTACTTGTGGGTAAAATAACTATTTTCTACAGTACAATATAAAATTTTAAAGTGACTACACTTTAAATTACTTAGAGACACTAAAATAACAATTGACTTCACGCTTGATCACATGAGATGTATAAACTTTATTTTCTCTTTGCATTACAAATAGCACATAAATATGTCTGTGTCAAGTGAAATAAAATATATAAATTTCAGTCAGCTAAGTGATCAGCAGAAAAGACAATTTGTCTCTGTTTTTATCTATTTTTGTAAGTTTTAATTTTTTGTTGTAAAATATTTGTTTTTTTGTAATGTTTTACTTATTGTATTCTATTGTTTTTTCCTGATATGTTTTAACTAAAAAACACTTATTTTGTCTTCGCTGGTGATCATCAGAACTTAGTGATAATTACTGTCTATAAGGGATGCATTGACCACTTGTAAAACTGCTGGGTATATATTTGTATATACATATGTAAGAATGTATGTGTGCTAGCATTTGAAGAAATTTTAGTTAAAACGTTAAATTAACATTCTGTTTTCTTATTTTATATTTTTTTTTCTTAAATAGGGAAATATATAAAATGTAATTAGCTTGAGTTGTTTAGAATTTCTTTTGCATTTTAAAGTACGGAAAAAGAAATGTTTTATCTTTAAATGTATATTATTTTTGTAAATATTTTAAACAATTGATAAGTGTACTCAATTTATGATTTAAATAACACTGGGCGACAGCTCAAATCGGCGGAGGTTTATCTTACTGGGATAATTTATATCAGTTAAAAAAAAAAATGTTATATGGTACCGGCGTTAGGCTGGGCCAGGTCTCCAACAAGAAGGCGCACCATCACGCAAGAAAATAAAAACAGCATGGAAAAGTATGGAGTCAAGAACTTTTAATTAAACACTTTGATGATGATTTTAATGCGGAATAAAATTGCAACAAAACAGAAAACGCTTTTTGTTTCCAACGTTAAACCAAATACTTTATAAAGCTTTTCAAAAATTCATATTCATTGTTGGAAATACCGATGTTTGCGATGTTATCTGAGCTCTTATTTGAGTTTCATGGTATTATTTTTCTCACTTTTTATATTAAATAATCAACAAAAACTCTTCTATTTGAAAAGGTCCAAAAACTCTCAAATTAGTTGTAACTTGAAAACATTGGGACCTTTTTTCACTTTAGAAAGGCTGAAATTTGAAAGGTGTTGGAAAACACCAGAATCATCTGTGCGTTATAGTTGGAACCTTCTTTTTTAAAAAATAATCTCTGACGTTTCTTTTTATGATTTTATGTACACATTTATATCAAATTCCAAAATAGTCAACATTTGCAATTTACGTCTGATTGACTAAGATCCATACATATTTTTTTAGATAAAATATTATGTTCTACTTTTCACATATTGTCAATAATAGGTTTATTTACTTCCATAAAAGTTCACTTCTCTGTCTTCCACTGCCACTTGCTGTAAAATATAACAAATTATTCCGTTGAAAATATATAAAGTATGGAAAAACTTGCATATATTTTTTCAAGGCAGTTCTTTGTTAAGGTTTTGAAATAACTTAAAGCCAGATTTTCAAATAGGGTTTTAAAGTATTAAAGCAAAAAATAATGTAATTCAAAATAAGTCCTAAAACACTAATAGCTTATGTACTTTTTCTTTGACCAGTTGTCAACAGTTTTGTGCAATTTTATTACGCATACACAGAAAAAATTAATTATCTGAACGCAATATTTAGAAATAATCAAACTGAATGCTACTAGGCGCATTTACTACGCCCTTTTACAGTTACATTCAAATATCCAAGATCTGAACGCATATTTTGTTGTTTACTACGCGACGTTCAGCTCGTAATAGACCAAGCAAACGATTTTCTGAAAGCAACATACTAAAACCCAATCCTTTCTACTAGCGACCTGAACGTTTTGTTCAGATTTTTAGAATCAACCAAATAATTCTTCGCTGAACACACATTAAGCATAACTGAATGCAAAATTCAGTAAAGTTCTTTATAGATTCCGTAAAACGTGCCGTTCAGCATAGTGGGATTGTAAAAAAGAAAACTAAACGCATCGTTCTGTAAATCTGAACGAGACGTGGTAAAAATATTTTTTTAAACTTTAATATTATTTCAATTGCCGGCTACAGATGTAACGGGATTCTAAAAAACAACAAGTGTTAAGTTTGACCGAATCTCATTTGTGTGTTGATTATTAAAGTGAGTAGTTCATATTTTATATAGTGACATCCATACATTAAAAATGTTAACACTATCTGCTGTTAAGGAATTTCCACAGAAAGAGCAGGTTTCGGTGAGTTTATAGAAATAGTTGTTTATGTAAACATTTATGTATGAATAATGCTTGTAGAATATATTGAATAAATTTTGTTAATATTAAAAGAAAATTAAAAATCTTTTATTTAATTTTCTGAACGCAGCTGGCAAAATAATAAGCTTACGTTCAGCAATGAAAAAATTTAACGCATCGGATAAAAAACTAAACTCTCGTTCAGTATTGCGAAAATTAAACTAATATAGTTAAAACCTGAACGCCCGTATACTTCTGCACAAGCTGAACTCTAAATAGTAAAAAGCTGAACGTTTTATTCGGTTTTCTACTACAGACATTCAGGGTGCAAAAAACCTAATAAATATTCCGAAAAACTAAACGTTTGTTCAGTTTTTTACTATTTAATTTTTTCTGTGTAGGTTATTACGAAAAAAAAATTATGAAAAACTGATTTTCTAGGATCCCACGCTTTCCTTTACTGAGCATTTTGTAAACTGCATCAATCTATTCGGTAATTTAGATGGTCAAAAAGCATGAAAAATGTACAAAAAATTACAATTTTCCCAATACAATAATTAGTTACTCCAAATCAATATATATCTCGATTCCCAAACCTTCCAGCAAAGTGCCACTAGGAAATTTTTTATATATCTCTTAATTTCGGCTTACCTGTTAGAGTTCTATAAAAAGTGTGTTATTCAATTCATATATAAAATATAAGTAAAGCCATTTAAATACTGTAAATAAGAATTAACAAAAAAATCTTTTCAAAGCCAAACTCATACATTTAATATGGATGCTAAAAAGTAACAATACCATAAAAATCAATACTTTGTATAGAATCCTTTTTCTTGAATAAGCATTTATGGTCACATAGGCATACTTTCCACTAGTTTGCGGCAAACGGTGGGATCAATATTTTCCCATTCATCAGTAAGAGCTCTTTTCAATTCCTATTTAGAGGAAATGTGGTGTCGTCTCTCTTTATTATCGAGGTAGCTCCAAAGATTCTCGATGGGGTTGATGTCAGAACTCTGGGCAGGTGGCTCCATTACATGAGAACAACTGTACAAAAACCTCGACCTGACATTGTAAGCTTTATGCATATAGTCGTAATTGTTTGAAAGACTCCGTTTTTGCTTTGATAATGTTAATTCCCGTTATAACAGTTCTAAATACATTTCTTGGTCCAATATGCCTTCGATAAAATAAAGAGAACCTGAACCAGCTGCCAAGAAAGACCCTTGAACCATCCCCGATCCATCACCATGCTTTACAGTAGATTTAACGTGTTTTGGTAAGAGCTCATCATTAGCATTTCGCCACAAATATGGTTTTCCATTAGAGCCAAATATGTTACATTTTTTTTATTCTATGAACAACACATCTTTTCAAAAAGAAAAATCCTTTGATTTGTGTAGTTTGGCGAAGTTTAAGCAGTCCGTTTTAATTCTCTTGTTAAGCAAAGGCGTTTTTCTAGGCATGTAAATTCGCTATATGGAGTATATTCCGGATGGTTTGGGCGCAAGCTTTCTTTCCCGTAGTGGCTTCCGCAATGGACGTAAGTTTGAAAGAGCATGCAAATAGATCCTTTTTACACGCTCTGAAAATATTTCGCTCTTCAGCTTCACAGAATATTTTACTGTGTGCTTTTTTGGTTTTATTTTTTAATTGTTTTGAAGTTTTGTATCCCAGAATTTTGGGAATTTAAAGAAGAGATTTTTTTTTTCTCCCGAAAGCTTTACAGCAAGCTTTCGGGTTTCTTCGGTTGTTTGTCCGTTTTGTCTTCCAAAAAGATAAGTATACGTCTTCCATCCGATATAACTTTTCCCGAAAGGCAAAACCCTCGCCGAGCACTGACCTCTACCACTTGTTATTATTGAATTTTTATAGTAGGAAAACAAGCAAAAGAAAATGTCCCAGAACAATATCGCTTTTGAAATTTAAAATCTGTATTTTTTTGAGCAGAAATGAAAGTTATATCAGAAAAATATATTATTGTCTTATATTGTTAAAGGCTTTTATAGACGGCAATACTGAGTAATAATATTTGCCAAAAACTTATGTATTATAATACAATTTCATAGTCTAAAATATATTGTATTCGATATTCCAATAATACAAATAATTTTTCCGATTTACGGTCGCTATTTATAAATTTGTTAAAACATTTCAAAAAGTTTTTATTTCCATATGTGTTGCATATGTATTTATAAATACAAATAAGACAAACAATTAACATGAAGAAAATATAAAAAATAAATAAAATTTGCAGAGAAATATATACAAAAATATTTTTAGTACAGCCGTGTTAACATGAAATGTATTTTTAAAAATAATTTCTTGACTAACTGTACGATTTTAATAATATTAATACCCAGTCTTATCGTTTATAAAAGCCTTAATGGGTATACAAGATTCGGCTCAAAACAAATTATGAAAGCATGTTGCGATTTAACTAAAGGCCGCAAATACTACACAGAAAAAATTAAATAGTAAAAAGCTGAACAAACGTTTAGTTTTTCGGAATATTTATTAGGTTTTTTGCACCCTGAATTGCTGTAGTAGAAAACCGAATAAAACGTTCAGCTTTACGTTGACGTGCTTTCAGCTTTTTACTATATAAAGTTCAGCTTGTGCAAAAGTAAACGGGCGGTCAGGTTTTAACTATATTCGTTTAATTTTCGCAGTACTGAACGTGAATTTAGTGTTTTATCCGATGCGTTCAATTTCTTCATTACTGAACGTAAGCTCATTATTTTACCAGCTGCGTTCAGAAAATTAAATAAAAGATTTTTAAATGTTTTTTAATATTAACAGAATTTATTCAATATATTCTACAAGCATTATTCATACATAAATGTTTACATAAACAACTATTTCAAAAAACTCACCGAAATCTACTCTTCCTGAGGAAATTCCCTGTATATGTCATCGATAATTACCTTAGAATCAGATGGTGTTAACATTTTTCCGTTAATGATGGCGTTTTCTAGGTTTACATTTATTAATTTGTCTCTGTACTCAGATGGCAAAAAGTTATACTGCCTTCAGTAACACAATTTTTTAATATACACACTGACTTCTTGCTCTTCTTAAAAGGCTTCTTACGAAATTCATACTCGATTCCTCCTTCTATATAAAACAATTATTAAATATTGACTACATAGGTATATGCACATATATACAACATACCTTCTAACTTCAGCAATAGAAATTTAATTGATATAACCAGTGTTGCCAGGAGCTGGCAAAAAAAGAAGCTATATTGACTTCAAAAAAAGGCCAGAAAAAGCCAAACTGCTTTAAAAAAATGGCAAAAGAAAAAGCTAAAACATTATAAATTAAATTAGTTTAGTTTTATATTTATTTTTAAATAAAAAATTAGAAAATATGTTCATAAAATTCATAAAAATAAATATAATTATAAAGGTACACTTCAGCAGCAAACAAAAAATAACATTTATCATTAATATTAAATATACACATATACATAAGCGATCAAAAACCTCTTAAAGGAATGGAACTAAGCTTTCTCTTAAGCAAAAAAAAAAAAATTAAAAAAGGGCCCATTTTGAAAAAAATTGTCAACAGTTTTAGATTTTGCAAAAAAAGTAAAAAAAAGTTTTTTTTCGAAAGATTGAAGAAATAGCTATGTAAACTATTTGGGACACATTTTGCTAAGAACAATAGGTAATAAGTTACATGGAGGAGAAAAAACACCTGCTTGGCCAAAATGTCAAATTCTGATCCCCTCCAACTCAGAAAGTTTTCGACCGATCTTGTTGAACTATCGGAAGACATCGATTTCAAAAGATCGACTTAGCGAAGAGTTTTCATATGAAAATCTTTGTCGCAATTGCTCAATTAGTTTAATTTGCCGTATTATTTTTTTCAGAATCGTCACTAATTAAATCGTTCGTTATTTTATCTCTCATTCTTCAAACTTGCATGAAAAATGTGGCGAAAACATTAAACAATTTTCAATTGGGGACGATAATGTATAAAATTCTTTGCATTGTATTACAATTTGAAAACACAAATTATGGAGAAGAAATTTTAAATCAGAAAACAGCTTTGTTGGATCCGCTGAATTGCTTACTGGTTAAAAAAAAAATAATACACCAAATTATAATCAGTATATTAATCACTTAAATGTTTGGCTTTGAAGCATTGCTGGTTTTAACTCGAAGCACAGATTCACAATACGTTTAACGGCTATTTCAAATGACAGCCATCGAGTATCACAAGCCTTCAAGATTTTGTGGGGCTCTTGTCCATTATATAACGATGAATATAATGTGTAATAACAATTTTGTCTTGAAAGCGAATTTGCTAGACATTTATAGCTCTCAGATATAAAATACTATATTTCATTTTGAAACACTTGGTATTGGCAATTGTTATTTGTTCTTTTAATACAGCACAATTCTTGAGTATGTTGAAAAGCTAAATGAAAAACAGTAATGAATTAAAATGAAAATGTCTCACAAATATAAATTTAGCCTTTTTATTTTCTCCTTATCCTCGAAATTTTGGTTTTAGCTTTGTGGTTTTTCTAGCCTTTTTTTATTTAAAAAAGGCTTTTTTCAAATTAAAAAAAGGCTAGAAAAAAGCCACGAAGCTAAAACCAACATTTTGAGGCTAAAGAGTAAATAAAAAGGCTAAATTTAGCCTCAAAAAGGCTAAACTGACAACACTGGTCACTATATAAAATATGAACTACTCACTATAATAATCAACATACAAATGAGATTCGGTCAAACTTAACACTTGTTGTTTTTTTGTAGCCGGCAATTAAAATAATATAAAAGTTGTAAAAAAATTTGCTAAAAATATTTTTACCACGTCTCGTTCAGATTTACTGAACTATGCGTTTAGTTTTTTTTACTATCTCACTATGCTGAACGGTACGTTTTACTGTATCTATGAAGAACTTCACTGAATTTTGCATTCAGTTATGCTAAATGTGTGTTCAGCGAAGAATTATTTTGTTGATTCTAAAAATCTGAACAAAACGTTCAGGTCGCTAGAAGAAAGGATTGGGTGTTAATATGTTGCGTTCAGAAAAATGTTTGCTTGGTCTATTACGAGTAATAAGCGTTCAGATCTTGGATATTTGAATGGGGCGTAGTAAATGCGCCTAGTAGCATTCAGTTTGACTTCAGTTTCTAGATATTGCGTTCAGATAAATTAGTTTTTTGTGTGTAACGTTTGTGATACGCAAACGATATCATACATGATAGTTTATATCATCTAGGTGATATAATATCGTTTGGTTTTTTGCAATAGTACTTTTCGAAAGATATTAAAAACATTTCGCAAGTAATATTTTTCAACGACTCACCTAAGTCCCCTATTATAACTTTCGTGGACCTAAACATTATTAAGGCTTGGCATCCGTTGTTGTTATTTTTTCAATTACCGCAAATTTTTATTGCACAACATCACATGAATGAACTTTATCAATTTGTATATGTATGTATTTTTCGTATTTATTTAGTGTTAATAAAATACAATGTCATCGTTATATAGAACAATGTCATCAGATCAAATCAAAAATATAAATATTTATTTATATACACTGTAGCATGGTTAGAAATGAAAACAAGAAGAAAAAAAACTAACACACAATATAGCCAACAATATTTTCTAACCTGATTTCCTTTTCATTTAATGTATTTAAACAAACACATTCATATATAAATGTATGGTAGTGTTAGTATTTCTATATCAGAATATATTTATATATATATGTGTATACAATATTATAAATTATAGATGAAAATCCCCATGTTTCTCTTTTCAGTCATAAAAATGCTGTAAAATACAACACATGCAATTTTATAGTAATTTTAGAATAAAATAAAAAAACAAAACTCATACACAAAACATACACTCACACTTACTTCATAAACTAAATGTAATAAAAATGGAGAAGAGCAGCAAAAAAATATTTTTTCAATTTTCATAAATAACATTTTGATACTTAACACGAATGTAAAAATGTGAACAAAATGAAAGCAACAGCAACAGCAACAAACAACAGCAAAAATTGGGAAAACAAAAGAAGTTTTTACAAAGAAAATTGGCATAATACTCGTAAAAGCAAAGTGAAAGAAGGAATATCAGTAAAAACCAGTAAGAGTTTTATATTCGGCTGTGCCGAATCCTATATACCCACCACCAATATAGTACGGAAACCGATAGTTGTATAATTTATATAAAAATATTTATCTAAATCACCCGATTTAGTTAGTTTTTTTTTTTATTACTACACTCAAACATTTTTTACGGTAACTGCTTGTAGTTTATTCAAAAAGTTTTCCGTTAAGTTAAAAATGAATGAAAATCTAGTTATTTTTATAAAGAATTTTTATTTTTTGATGCATGTTTTTTTCTGTACAGTTAATATTTACAGTCATTTATTTTAATTTCATTCTAAAAACAGAAACAGTTTTTTAGTATTAGCTTTTCGTTTGCAGTCAAAAACTAAAGAAAAATCAGTTATTTTTAAGTGAATTTTTAGTTATAAAAACAATATTAAAAAATAAATGAAAAAATCTTTTGGTAAATCTGTGGTAAATTTCACATTACTAGAGGATAGTGTATTTTCAGGACGTGGCACAGTGTCAGATTTGTGTAATCTAGAGAGGCTAAAGTCTGAATTTTCAAAACGGTTAAAGATAATTCAATGATTTTCGAAACACAGTTTTCCTATTAGATACATTTTTGGAGAAAAAATTGTGGTGGTCGTGGGAATATTTCGCCTACCTCCCATACAAATGGTAAAATCAAAATTTTAATATTTATACCCTACACCACCATAGTGAGGAGGGTATAGTGGGTTATGTTTGCTGATGTTTATAATGTGCAAAACATATTATTCCAACACCCACCTTAAAGTATACCAATCTGCTCAGGATCACTTTCTGAGTCGATTAAGCGATGTCCGTCCGTCCGTCTGTCCGTCCATGTAAACTTTGTAATCAAACTACAGGTCGCAATTTCAAAGATAATTCGACAAAATTAGGTACAAGCTTTTCCATTGCCCCAATGTCGATGCCTAATGAATTTGCTTAGAATCGGACCATTATTTCTCCTAGCCCCCATACGATTGCTTTCTTCCACTTCACGTTTGTTTCATAACAAAACTTTTTTACAAAATTGTTTAACATGGAAAAGTCTACAATTTTGTCGCTTCCAGTACAAATATTTCTACATATAAAATCAAAAACACGTTCATGTCTTTCATTTTGCTTTGTTGAAAGCCAAATTTCGAAAATTTCACTACGAAACATTTGTTTGGCCATGATGCTTTTATAGGTCAAAAATTTCCGGGGGTCAATTTGGGTGGATTTTTTTTTTTTTTGTTTCTATAAATAGGAAAGTTGGTAAACAAATTTTCACTGAACTCAACTGAACTCTGTAACTTTTTTTCTATTGAAAATTTAAAAATGAAGAAAAAATCTTACCTAAAATGGATGTCTTGAATATCACTCATAAACAAATATAGCAGGCCTTATTTTGAAATATAATGAAACTCTTATTTAGGTTAAATATTGTATTTTACTATTCAAAAAGAATTTTAAAAAAATTTCAAAAAACAAAAAAATTCAACGCATCCAAACATTGATTACTTTTAGCAAGAACTATTAAAAAATGTTAATGTCAATTAACTCACTCTTTGATACCATTATATTTTTGTTGTTTACATTTTTTGTTTTAAAACTTGTTTTTGTAAATAACAGGGTTGTTGTTTAGTGTATTCAATATTTTTTTTTTTTTTTTAAATAAGTTTTTTTTTAAATTAAATTCAAAAGGAAAATATGTGCAAAATTTCATGTTATTATTTAAAATGTATCTAATATATCTAATAATAAGAAGTTGTCTCATATTCTGGTCAATTACTCTGGTTGTTTTTAAACAGTTTTTTCCATTTTCGATACCAAAGATTTGTGGAAAATTTTAGCACCCTACATTCTTTCCTCGAGCCCCTAACGTGCAAACAACAGAGGCGAAGATGGACGGACATAGCAATTTCCTCTTAGAATTTTATGACTCAGAATATATAAACTTTGAGGATGTACGACCAATATTTCGATGTGTTACTAACGCAATGATAAACTCAGATACCCTCCATCTTTTTGGTGGTGGTGGGTATAAAATAGAAATAACAACAATTGCAATTGGGAATCATTACAAAAACAAAGCTCGGCAAAACAAAACCAAACCAAACTGAGAGGGTTGAATTTTAACAAATTGAGTGCAAAAATGTTGGTAATTACAAGTATTAAAGGTTTTTTTTTTCTACTTCTTTTGTTATATCTGCTTCTTAATGATTTAATAAAAAAAGTAAAGGGGCTAAATGTATGAACGTTAAAAATTACCAAACAAATTATTTGCTCTATATAGCCAAAAGGCTGTTTCTAAAAGATTTAGAAATTTAATATATTCCTGCATTAACTAGCATTGATGCGTAGTTTAATTTTAACTAAATTGTGTTGAAGTAATTTAAACACATTTGGTTACAAGTGTTTACTGAATCATACCACAAATTTTTGACCGATTTGTTTAAAAACATTTATCAGTTTCATCCGAGTTCACAGTGGTCCAAATGCTCAATCTAGCCGGAAAAAAGTCATAACTCGCTTTTGAAAAGCCGTATCGACATGAAACTTGGTACGTTTATAGATTTTATCAATAGAAACAACCTGAGACAACTTTTTTATTTATTTTTTTTTTTTGTTTTGTGCATGATTGTGTGTTTTTGTATCTAAATTTTTTCTTTGTGGGTTTGTTTGAATCCTATAGATGGCGAAACAGCTGGGCCGATTTTCCTGAAATTTTCACACAGTCTTTCTGTATGTGTGGAAGGAATTAAAAAATTTGAAGTGGGCGAAATGCCACGCCAACCTTAAAAATAAAAATACTGCTCCTTCCTGGTAATGGACATGTTTAACTCTAAATGAAATAAAAATCGTTGAGGCAAAAAGTGGCAGCTAATTTTTTAAAGATTAGAAAGTTAAATAGATGACGACAAAAGCTTTACTCTGTTAAATTACCATTTGAAATTCTGATAGAATTTGGACATTGAATTAAAATTTCACATATAAAACACACATGTACATAATTGCATTTTTTTTTCTAAACGAAACATATTTTCAGAAAAATTTAAACAGTAATTTTAACTCTTACATTTGTTATATTAATTACACCAACAATTTTTTTTTCTTTAATTGTTTTAATTATTTTTTGACGACAATTTCCCTTGCACTGTTAAATGTCACTTGAGATATTAATTTTTTAACAAAGAAGCAATTAATTGTTTTTGAAGCAATGTATCAATGCTAGTGTAGCTATTTAAAGAAAAAAATATATGCCGTTATGTACTATGGACACTTGTCAACAAATTACCACACAAAAATTTGCTTTTGAAACATTTAAAAAAAATGTTTTTTTTTTCCGGCTAGATTGAGCATTTGGAGAACTGTGGGCTGGTATTGCACTTGAATTCAAGTTTATTTTTGAAATAATAGGTAAGCTATTGGAAATTTACTTGTGTAAAAAGTCTAGGTCTCCTCAATTAGGCTATACTGTGTTTTAGTAATGATAAACGTGAAATGGTATTATTGATTTTATTGGTTGGACCGAATATTCCCATTTTTAATATCATTTCTGAGCATCGCAGAATATTTGGGAATTTTAATTTAAGACCCAGAATATATTTGGTCAATTCACAAGATCTCTTATCAGCCATATTGTCATAATGTTCTAATATATCACGACTCGGCGGCTCGGCTTAACCGACTCTTAGGCATGCGAAGTTGGTCTCTGCTGGTTCGTTACGATAACACAATAAACTAGCATTGAAAGTAGTATTATTTTAGGATAGTTTTTGCTTGAAAATCAATAAAAACTATTGTGAAATATTAGGATATTATGACAATATGACATGATAAGAGACCTTGTTAATTGACTTTTGTATTTATATTGTTATTTATATGTGTAACATTTGGTAATGGGTATGAAAACCCGTTTAACATAGTGTACACAGTTAAATTACATGATCTAGGGTGCCAATTATGATCAACAGTAATGCAGTAATTGAATTGTTTTAGCGCTGACGTTAACTACATGACGTTTACATCAATATCAGCCGATTTATGCAGAATAAACTATATTATGATGTAGTAATATCGAGCGCCAAACAGTGGTGTCGATCGTAAAATATTATGGCATATACATATCTGAATCTTCTAAGCTACTCATCCGGTTACAAAATAATGTATGAACAAATATAAATTGTCCTTAAGATCTACATAAAAAAAATGTATTTTTTGTAGATCTTCTTAAGCACTATATATTTTTAAATTTCAGCTCATTTGGATCATAAATGGACTTTTGTAGATTTTTTCAAAAATTTTGAGACCCGAGGTGACCAAATTTGAGGGGCCACGCACTGGCCCCCATAATATCTCTAATTGTTCCCGAGATACTGAATTATTTCCAAAAAAAAAAAAAAGTTTCTAAACCATTGTGCACTGTGAGATTTAATATGATATGGTGGCGTATGATTATTAATTTTAACTGCAATCACGTATACGATCCCCAGCAAAAACTTTACTTACAAATAAGCCGGAAAATAAAGGGAATTAGACGATTAGATTACTTATTTGTCGACTGGAGAAATAGGGGAGGTTGTTACCTTTGAACACTTTTTGCTTTCAAGCCTCATAAAATGTACGTTTTTGAATTATTGAAATAAACTTCAGTTTAAGTCTACAAGTAATTTATTTTTAGTTCGATATAAATTTTTTTAATTTTTTTGTTGTGTTCAAATGTGCCCCCCATACGGGGCAGCTTTTAACTAGGGGCAGTTTTGAACGGCAATTTTTTCTTATCTTATAGCGTTTATGTTCAAAAATACCATAAACTACTTTTCTACTTTTTTTTATATGGGGCATTTCATGTCAAGTTGGTTCACTTGACATGAAACGCCCCATATATACTTAATAAATTCGATTTATTTAGTAAGAAAAACATTAACATTAACATTTAAAAATAAAAAATAAAGAACTTCACAAATAAAAAACTTCAGTTCACAAATAAGCGAATGTTATCGATAGTTAAATAAATTGTTAAAACAAAATAGCATTAATAAAATTAAATTAGTACAATTAAAAAAATTAAATTAATAAGACATTATCTCATTTTAAATTTAGAGAAATCGAAGTCAGTTGCTTAGAAATACAAGTTAAAATGCAGCGACATCTACGAAAGGAGTTACAAAAAAATATTTGAACATGTTCAAAGGTTCCCTCTTCTTTTTGTTCAAGCCTGAACTGGCGTGCCATTTTACGAAAATTTTTAATAAATATTTTTTACATAAATATCAAATAACTCGGAAAAAATGTTTAACTGAGGTTTTACTAACATTGCTCAAAAGTGCCCTGTGTTCAAACGTGCCCTCCTCTCCCCTACTTATTTTTGCTCGCGATATCCGAAAAGTAATTCTTTATAATTTGACCGGAAATAAGTATTTTTTGTTAGTAGAGTTATTTATAGAATTAAGTATTTACAAACAAAAAATAAAAAAAAAAAAAAAAATCACGTCCACGAGACGAACCAACATCTATCCGAAGCACAACAACAATTTGTTTAAATTATCATAATATATTAGGACATTATGATAACATGACTTAATAGCAGACCGTTTTAACTCCCAAATATATATTTGAAATAGATTTCATACATTGCACTATGTGCAAAAATTCAAATTTTCATCTTTTGCTTTTTGAAAAAAATGTACGGTTCAACACGACATCAATGCCATTTATTACAAATGGTGGTTTTTTAAGCCCGATAGAAGTAGCAATTGTTTGTTGTGTATTAGTCTCACCCCATATTAGGCAATTTTGTGTATTATAAAACCCATTAAGCCAAAAACGTGCCGCATTGCTGAGCACAGTTTTGCGATAAAACAATCGTCTATAAATTACGCGAATCGAAGACTGACTTTCGAAGTAAATGTGGAAAATTTGGTAGCGCTGTTCAAGCGTTAATCTATTCATGATGATCTGCCAGAGTATACTGATTATAAATGTCAGAAGTGAGCACAGTATGACAGTTCGTTTGACAGTTAACCATTTCCTTACTTTTATCGGGCTTAAAAAAATACTTTTTAAATTCAGACAATTCATTAAAAGATAAAAGTTACGTATTTATAAACAAATGTCATTTAAATATTTATTTTTATATATCTGCTAAATTAATAAAAAAAACTGTTTTCTTAAATTGTGGTTATAAACCTTTTATACACTTACTTATTAAGTCACCTAAAAACGAAATATACACAAGTAATAAAAAAGAGTTTCAAAATAAAATGCAGAAAATTGGCATTTGTTTTATGTTTTTTTTTTTTTTTTTCTTGCTGCAGCACTCGTGTATCTAATAAGGCGATGAAAATTAACAAAGCAAAAAATGGAAATGATTATAAAATACAAAAACAAAAAACAAGTGATACAGGAGAAATCTCTCTAAAAATGACTGTAACTGCATTCAAGCATGCATGTAAAATATTTATATAAATATATGAAAGTGTATGTACGAGTGAGTATGTTATAATATTTTATATTATACTACAAGTACATTAGCCCAAAGTTTGTACTTTAGTACCTGTTGTGATCTTGTAATCCTTAATGTTTTTACTTGTGCTTATTTACATGTACTACCAGTATAGAGGGATAAAGGGAGAAACAATGAAAAAATGGAAGAGGGATAAAAAAAATAAGAAACGTACTTACTGCACAGAATAAAAACAATTCACACACATATTCTTATGTACGAGTATGTATGTATATATGCATAGCCGTGTCCCAGCGGAAAAATGCTAGGTCTTCACTTAGTGGGCCTTTTAAAATATTGGTTTATACATAATTCTTTATACTGCCTAAACTTAATTCAAAATTCAAACATAATTGGTTTTGCAATTATTCTTGTATGTGTTTATCTATAATAAAAATGATGTTGCTCTCTTTATTATAAACCAGAAGAAAGAACAAAATATTCTAAAAAATTTAGTATTTATAATATTTAAAGGTGTAAAGTTCGCGTGAAGTATTTATACCCTACACCACCATAACGGAGATTAGTGCTGATGTTTGTAACGTGCAAAAATGCTGTCTCAACACCGACCTTATAGTATACCAATCTGCTCAGGATAACTTACTGTGTCGATTAAGCGATGTCCGTCCGTTCGTCCGTCCATGTAAACATGTAATCAAATTACAGGTCGCAAATTCAAAGATAATTCGGTACAAATAATTTTTATATAAGCAGCATCGCCAAATTTTTTGTCCATCGGTCGATAATTATTCTCATATATGTAAGTCAAACACCAACAATACACACTAATGCAAGAGCATTCTACAAATGTTGAAAACAAAATACTATTAAAAGTAAACATATTTTGTTTGCTACTTAAACATATTATGAGTATGTGTATAGAAACTTAATATTTAATGGTTCTGCATAATACTATATGTTTACCTATTTATCATTATTTAGTTGCTCGAAAAATAATTATGTTTCAGTGAACCATAATCATATTTATAATTGCAATGAAAATAGAAATTTTTACAGTAATTAAAATATTGCTACGACAACAATATATTGTTATAAAAAGCATAGTATAGTTGTCGCAACCATCATCGGTCTAATAGAAACCTTGGTTGCTTATATTGCTTCTTCAATAAAAATAAGAACATGTCACCCATGTTAATAAATTTTATATGTTATTAATACTCTTTTATTCGTCACTAGAGGTCGCTAAATTAGTAAATTTTCAATATAAATCTGATTGAGCTAAAATAATTGCAAAAAACTAAATTTTTAATGATACCACTTTTGTTTTAAATGAAAATTAAAGAATATAGATACACAATTGAGGAACTACACAGTTGTGGTAAAAATATGTTGATAGCTTGCTCGAAATTTCAAATTACATGTTCATATTCAATGTTTTACACTAAAAGTATTTATATTACATATTTCAGAGATTTATGCACATTAATTATATCTTTGTGAATGGTGCTTATATGAGAGATATCGGCACTTAATTTGCTAGTACAAGTTTAGTTTATATAAAACTTGTGCTGAATTTAGTTTGGATAATGTTTATAATTACGATTTTTATGAGAGCTTAACTACTTTCAGATATGGCAGTTATATAGGGGCTAGGAGAAATAATTAGTCGACTCGGAAATCCTGAGCATATTGGCATTCTTTAAGGAGGATGTTAGGACAATATTTCTGCACGATAAAAATATCAGCAATAACCGAATATACCCTACCCACTATGTATGTCTAAATTTTCATTTATGAAATTTTACTTTTGATAGTTTGGGGAAATAGCTCAAGCTTTTTTTTAGCTGAACCCGGTACGCTTTGCTGGCCCTTAGAAAGCATCTGTTTTATATTGCATCTCGAACTCGATTTTAATATACAGTGTCAGACAAAGTCGGTGATCTAACCTTCAATGTTAATACATGTGGTGGCAGTCCAGCTGGTTCCAATGAATTAAAAAATTTATTAAGATAATCGACTGCTTGTTCTTTGTACATTCGATTTGTATTTTATTGTTTCACCTGGCAGTTTCAATTGTATTTGCTTATTGAGCTTGTCGACATCATAATTTGTTGGTGCCAAAATTGCATGTTTCCACAACCAATCCGAATTTGTTTATTTGGTTGTAAGACTTGTGAATACTTTGTCGACAACGGCTCATTTGCATTTGGCAGAAGTTCGGGAAAGAAATCTAATTTGTGGCGGGTTCAATTAGAATTATTCCATTTCCAATGTCCAACAATTGTTTTGAGAATGTTTCGGCAGAAGGGTATTGCAGTAAATGCACACGCATGTTCACTGATAGCTTTCGGCTTCTGTAGGTTCATTTCCAGTGAAATAAATTAGAAGGAACTTCGCATCATCATTGGGAAGCGGGAGTAATGATCCAATTCTGTGGTACATTTGCCCTTGAACTTTAAATGTGGTCATGAAGCCGACGGCATTTGAAAGCATGAGTTGCATTTTTGGATATTTTGAAATAAGTGCTTGGAAATAGGATTGGCGCCGGAAATGTAACTTAGAAGCAGCTCAGGCGGCTCAATAACTGGTGGCAGAATAACTTTACTGTTCGAACAGCACATTCCCGGGGATTCCTTAGGGAACTTCAAATCGCTGCAATGTAAGAAATGTTTGTTCATTGCACCAATCAGTACGTCCTTGTGATTTCTTGTGTCATCATACTTATTGTAATGTAATGCCGGCAACTTTAAATCGATTCTTTCTCTTGATCGAGCCATTCGGGAGCGATTGGCTTCTAGTCTTTCGATATAAAAAATAAAGGTTTTTTAAAACCTTTATTTTTTTATTGAAAGTGGAATGCGGAGAGTAATTCAAAATATTATTTTTTTTTTAAATTTCGTATTCATGCACCTAATATGCAAGAGTATACAAAATTGTTTATCATCGATTGATAATATAAAAGAACTATAATAAACTAAATAAACTATCTATGAGAATTGAAGAAAAGGTCGTTCAAATATTATACAATAATCTTCTTTTTTTTTTTTGATGTTATTAGCTGTATAATATAAAAACTTGATTTTTCCATGCCATTCCGTGAAAATTTGATCAAAATCGGTCCAGCCGTTTTTGATTCCATACGAAACATACTTACACACATCTGTTTTTATATACATATATATCGCATCAGCGGTATAATGTAAAAATATCAAAACTCTGACTTTACAGTGTTTCCCGCTGGGCTATTCTGAAGATTCCCTGAAAATTTCATCAAAATCGGTCTAGCCGTTTTTTATATATATTGAATGAATTAGCGGTATAATATAAAAATTTTATTTTTACACACTTCTCCGCCCACAGACCGAAAATAAAAAATCTTACTGTACAGTGTTACCCGTTAGGGTATTCTGCAGATTCCCTAAAAAATTCAACAAAATCGGTCTAACTGATTTTGAGTTCGGAACATACATACATACAAACATCCATTTTTATATATATATAGTATGGAAAAAAATTTGTGTTCGAATTTTGAAGAGGGCCGGGTGGAATATTGTGACACTAGGGCCTGTTTTCTCAATGTATCGACAAACTGTCTGTTACTAAATGTCGACATAAATTTATTAGGCCGATAAACTGTCCGTTAACAATTTTGGCTTTCTCAATATACCGACAAAAAACATTATTTTCTGTTGGCAATACCTCTCAAAATAGATGTGAAAGGTGGGAACCCTGCCTTCAAGTGACAACATGTTTACATAAATCAGCTGTTTAATGTGGCCATCGGCAGCCGGAATCTTTTCAAAAATGCATTATCCTCCATGTCTGCCAAGTAGTTAGGGCTGGCATGATAAACTCTTTCAGCATTCACTTGGAACTCATGTCATTTGAGTTCGTCCTCCATCAAATTAATGTTATTAAACTTTTTTTTATAAAATCTATTTAATTTCGTTTACAAAAACACAAACACATAAAAACTATGAACAGCAGTCAGATGTTATTTATTTATCTGTACGATAAATAGATAATTGGCAGATGAGGTCGGGTTAGCTTTGCGATAGAATAGAAGCAAATGAGACATTGAGAAAACCAAATTTCTTTAATCTGCAGTTTTTCGTTGGGAAAAAACATAATCACCTAATGAGAAAACGGCCCTAGGTCTAAAAGATAAGTGTTGAAAATTTGAGCCAAATTATGGCCAAAAAAATATTTTTTCCCGAAAATCACAAAATTTATTTCGTTTATTCTCTATTATGATCTCAATAAATCCCAATGTGATGATCAAAAAATGTTGAAATTTGTTTAACAAAATTTTTAAAAATTTGAAAATGGAGATTCGAAACTGCCGTTAAAAAAAATATTTTTTTTTGGCCATCCCTTCGAATAGGTTAACGGTATTCTTCAAAGACAAAAACTCATACGAATATAAATACGGATATATTTTAATTAAAAATTAGCTTTTATTTTAATATTTCTTAAAATATGTTAATTTTGTTTCTACATTTCTTGTTCAAGTGGTCTGAGACACGTTAATGGTCCGGGGAATTTTTAATAACTTTAAAATTTTTTAACCAATTTTTGTCTTTTATATCCCATTAGAACTAAAATTACGTACACATTTCGATTCTTATGCATTCGATTTCAAAAATAATTATTTACTGAAAAATTTGTATTTTTTCCGAATTTTAGTGATAGTACAGTTTGTGGGTCAATTTGACCCAAAGCAGATATAGGTTTAATCTGAAAAATATTTTTTATACCGTAATTTTTATTAATATAAATAAATCTACATATTTCTGTAACATAATGCAGAAAGTTAAGGAGTTTCACAAATTTATTTCATATAAATAGTAAAATTTTGCATATATCTGACTTTTGACCTCGATGCGCGTCCCGAAATCCTTGTCCGAATTGGTTCAAATTTTCAACACTTAACTTTTAGAGCTAGTGTCACAATATTCCACCCGGCACACATGGAAATCTTAAAATAAAAAATCGGCTGTCACCCTAATATATATATATATATAAGAATATATTTGATTTCTGATACTTGTATTATTCGTTTTAGCTTTTAAAATTCAATATTTTTTTTACTTAGAACTTAATGTTTAACTAAAATGATAATATTAAGAGTACACCTGTAAATGTTATTCAAAATTATGTGTGCAGGATATATGTACGTGAACTATAGGTTACCCAAATATAATTATTATAAAATTATTTATTTGTATACGATGACTCCTCTGCTGTTGTCCATTTTGTATATTAGAACAATGTGGCTGGGTGTCCTTGTGCCTGTAAAATAGGGCCTTTACTGCATATTTTTCCCGCTGTTGTACTACTCATGGAAATCTGCATATACACCTATACATATTCATATGAAGGAGTATGCATAAAACATGAACATAAATACTTGTATATACATGTGTATGTATTTGAGTATTACTTGTGTGTTTTTTAAAAAAAATAAAACAATACAAATACGCTCCTGAGTTTATGTTAGTATGTGTGCTTTCATATAAAAATGTATCATACACTTTGGTGCTTGTTTAATGTCATGTTATTGTTTTAAATTATGCTACTCTTAAAGCTTATCTACACCATATCCTGCCACTCAAAAATATATGTTTTTTTATTTATTTTTCAACTTTATGCTGTATGTCGAGGTTATTACAAATAAATAAATGTTTAAATATTTTTAAAGAGTGAAATATATTTTTAATGGTATTTAAGTATTCCAAATTTGTTAGCTACTTAATATTTTGGTTGATAAACAAAAAAACATTGGCTTTAAATTTCAAAGCCAGATCTAGGCAGAGTTATATGAACTAGCGATATCGTAATTCTTCAGAAACTTTCCTGTATGTATACTTATTAGTATGGGTCGAAGAATTCTAAGCAAATTTGCCCTAGAGTTTAAAAAATATGTAGTAAGTAGTGTTTCATGAGTTTGAATAATGAATGTATTAATTTTTGTTTTCAGTAAACATGGTTTTTAACTACAAATTGTTACATATTGGATATGACATACATATATAATAGGATTAAACTGTTGCTTAGAATTCTTCATTTCATTTTCCCCCTAGCATTTTTTCTTTGCATTTATACAACTCAACCCACCCTAATACTCATATTTCGTTATTAACATGAAATTCAAACAAAATGAGCAGAAAATATATTAAATATATCAAAGTACATTATTTTATGACGATCGTCCTTAAAGCATAAATCTTACTTCTCTCTATCAATAATACAGTGCAAACAACGCACGATCATGACAGTATATGTTCGACTATACTACCAAAGGCTAGTACAATTCTGTACTCAGTTTGTCCATTTTGGTGACAAATCTTTTTAAAGGCCCCCAAAGTATCTGAAAATCAGTGGCCCCTCAACAAATGGTGTCATCAGTTTTTGGCTAACAGTTAATTCAGACTTGGTGATACCGCTTAACTTTATATGGCAATAATATAGCTACTAATTCGCTAAAAATTTTGCTAAGATTTTTACCCAAAAGGTTAAAGGAAGAAAAACTTATATTTTTTCACTAACAATATTTAGCTAAGTTGTAGCTACGCACAGTGATTTAGAAACGTTTTTTTTTTTTTTTTTGGAAATAATTTGGTATTTCGGGAACCATTTGAGATATTTCACACGGTTGGACCATAGGTATTTTCGAGTTGATTTGCAGTTGTTCAGCTACCTGGTGCCCCTCAAAGTTGGTCACCTCGGGTCTCAATTTTTTTTTTAAATCGCCAAAAATCCATTGATGATCGGAAAAAGCTGAGATTTAAAATAAAAATACTCCTTAAGAAGGCCTACAAAAAATACGCTTACATGTGTAGGTTATTAATTTATTTTTTAAATTTTGTTCGATTTTTTTATGGTTTTTTAGATGTGGCGGGCCTACAGAGGGTCAAAGTTTTTTCTCAAATATCGCCTATATTGGTAATATAATTCTAAATAAAATAAGAAGAACTTCCTAACAATTATCTTGTCCCTATAAAAATTTTAATGCATCTAAAGTTGGAACATGTAAAAAGTGCCATATTTTTTTAGTTTTTTCCCAAAAAGGCACATACATTTTATCTTTTATAAAAAAAATTTTCTTCGGGACTATATACAATTTTAATATGATTCAAAAAGAGAATTTAATGCAAAAGCGAGTAAAGTAAATTTTGGCTCACTTAAACGGATACAACACCCTCCAGATCTATCCAAACTTGGCCAATTTTTAAAAAAAAATTCAGATTTGAATAAAAAATTTTAAAAAGGTAAAGCACAGCTCATCGAAAAAACTTCATATTTGTATAAACCTATACGCTTCTTAAATATCTAAAAAGTTTTTTTACTATCACATGGTAAATAACGTCACAGTAAGCACTTTTCTAAAAAAACTTAAATTTTGGAACACATTTTCCCCGGTTTAGGAATTTCGGTATGTGAAAATAAAATCTGTCAAAAAGTGTAATGCTGTTGATTTAAGGATAATTGAGTCTATCTAAATTCGAAATTTTGTTATGATATCTTTAACCGTTACAATTTTACATTAAATCAAATTCTATATTTTTCTTCATGGAAAATCACCATATTATAATTTTTTAAGTTTTTAAAGTAAATGAAGTACCAAATATTTATAAATTTATTTCATTTTACTAGAATATTAATCTTCAAATCCTATGGTTTTCAACAATAGCAAATACTTATACAAAAAGCCTTTATTTACTCATCAGAAGTTCTACAAACCTTGCCCGCTTTTGAAAATTTGTAAATTTTTTCATGCAAAATGTTACTAACATATCAAATGTAAATTCTGACTTAACAGAAAATTTGGTGTAACACATTTTGCATGCAATGTATGAAAAAACGATTTTTCAAAGGGGGCAAGGTTTGTGGAACTTCTGAGGAGTAAGTAAAGGCTTTTAATATAAGTATTTGCTATTGTTGAAAACCTTCTTAAGCACTATTTATATTTCAAATTTCAGCTCATTCCGATCATAAATAGATTTTTGGCGATTTTTTTTTTAAAAATTGAGACCCAACTTTGAAGGGCAACGCACAGGCCCCCATTAGCGCTAGGAAGCTAAACAACTGCAAATCAACTCGAAAATACCTCAGCTCTAACCATCTCAAATAGTTCCTGAAATACCGAATTATTTCCAAAAAAAAAAAAAAAACTTTTCTAAACCACTGTGCTACGGTAAAGCTGAATAACTCTTGTGAACGTATCAATGCATTCTAAACGTGTCTAGGGACTCCAAATAGCACATAAAGATCACTTTGTACCTTAACAATTTTCGTTTTTCTTATTTTTTGACGCTAAAACAAAGATTTTTTATTAACCCTAACCGTATTAACTCGGGTACCCCGGTAACCGAACGAACTTTGAAGTCAAATTTTTCTTAAACTAAATAAAATAAAAAATTTGAGGTGCCGCAAGTTCCTTCAGACAACCATTTTCAAAAGTTTAAAGTACACTTGATTCGTTTGGATTGACTCTGAAGCGACTCAAAGTCAAATAGTCCTTTCCCTCCCAATAAGGGTCCCTTATATATCCTTTTATATTTTGTATGAAAAAAGTAAAAAATTTAGAAAATATTTTACATCAAACTGTTGCATAAAAAAACAAGTAAGAAAGTATGGTCGGTCCAGTCCGACCATATAATACCCTACACTAAGAAAATAAAAAAAAACATCTTTCCTTAAAAATTTCAATAATTTATATTCGTGAGCGATTTTCGGAAGTGGGACTTATATGGGAGCTATGACCAATTATGGACTGATCACCATGAAATTAGGTGATGTGATTAATGTATATATGAAAGTTATTTATGTTGCATTTTATGTGTATATCAACATTTTTAGGAGATTTATGCTCGCTAATGTGATTATCGGAACCAGGCCTTATATGGGAGCTATGACTAATTATGGACCGATCATAATAAAATTTGGTGACATGAATTCCGTATATATAAAACTTATTTTGAGAAAAACTTGTGTAGATACATATATAAATTAAACATTTTTGACCGAAAAAGTCCAATTTCGGGAGGACATTTGTATGGAGGCTAGGTGAAATAATGAACCGATTTCAGCCAGTTTCAATAGGCTTGGTCCTTGGGCAGAAAAAATTATATCTACCAAATTTTATCGAAATATTTGCAAGATTGCGACCTGTACTCTGCGCACAAGGTTTACATGGACAACCAGCCAGCCAGACGGACGTGCGGACGGACGGACGGACATCGTTTATTCGACTCAGAAAGTGATTTTTAGTCGATCGGTATACTTTAAGGTAGGTGTTAGACTAATATTTTTGGGCGTTACAAACATCTGCACAAATCCAATATACCCTCCCCACTATGGTGGTGTAGGGTATAATAAAAACAATTAATATCTAGTGCAGCGTGGAGCAATAGTTTTGTTATCCGTATTGCACATTGGTTCTTTACAGCCATCGCATATTTTGCCTGTTTTTCGATCAGATTTTGGATCAGTACTCACGCAAAGGTAGCAGTGAGCCTTTGTTGCCTATCGTCCGGTTTTATCTCGATTAGTTGTAACCGATGGTCCTGCAGCATCCTGGCAAACTTATTTAGGGATTGTTTTATTTGTTATAAGTTCTAAAGCGGCCCGGACTTTAGCCTATCGTGTTATTTGATTATCATTGCCTGTTTTATTCATATTAGTTGCCAACTACACGCCAAGTCATGTAAAAAATCCTCGACAAGAGCTTTGATTTTTCTGGTGATTGGATGGAGGCTGGAGTATACACAAATTGCACCCACGTCAATCATGTTGAAAAAACGTCATAGTCCATCTATTTGTTTTGCATTGGGTGATATGTTTAGACACTATCTAGTCAATAACATTTACTCCGTCTTTTTGTTTTTTTTGTAGAGGTCGTTAATCTCCTATTTTTCAATAATAATTGGCTCCCCTCGAGTATAATACAAATGATAACAGACAAAAGTGTTCCGTTTTTGTTGAAACAATATTGTGGATTACCTATATCGTCCGTTGGGTATGGCCGTAGCTCTGTTGGAATATAAAATTCGTTTTGTCGAAGGGCATCGATTTATTCTTCTAACTTGTGGCTTATTGGCCAAAGGGAGTGGAGTAAAAAAATTGTCTGTTTTTACATTTATTCCTGATTTTTTTTGTACCAATCCACCAGATCTAGAAGGATGTTTTCTCCTACATTTACCTATCGCTGACCACCAGGTGGCTTGTCTGTATATATGATTCCATTCAAAGAATAGTTATTGGCTGCGTTACACAACCAAAATATTTTAATTCCGTATTTAACTGGCTTTGAGAGAATATATCGAGTGAATCTGAGCTTTTTTGTGCCTCAATTGGAAGGTATTAGTATTGCAGACATGTGGTTTCAGCAGGATGATGCAGTGCGTCACACAACGCGCGATGCAATCAATTTACTGACAGAAACATTTGGCGAACGAATAATTTCCAGAAATGTACCTGGCCACCCCGCTTAATTGATTTGATGCCATCTGATTATTTTCTCTGGGGATATATAAAGCCCCAGGCCTATACAGATAAACCAGAAACAATCGAACACTTGGAAATGAATATTCGGAAGCGATATTGCTGAAATACAGCCAGATTTACTGCAAAAGATGTGCGAAAATTGGAACTCTAGATTACCATATGTACGCGCTAGCCGCGGCGGCCCCATTACCGAAATCATATGTAAACATTAATACCATTAAATTGAAACCATCGATACAAAAGGATTTCAGAAATGAAGGCAGAATTACAAAATGATAATGAAATGCAAAGCTATGTATATGGAATCAACATTTATTTCAGTTTATTTAGCTTAAGTCCGTAATTATAAATAACTTAATATTTATATAAAAATTCTACGTTTACCTTTTTATTTTACGTTTAATTTTTTTCAATATTTTTTTTAGCCCATACGTAATACAAAATACAAAATTTTAACTAAAAACAGTTTAAATCTCGATAATAATGCGGTCCTTGTTTTTACAGAATGAAGTTTAGCATAATTTGGTGTAGTCTTGCAATACTTGACCAATTGTAAAATAGCATGATGCTATCAAAACGTTTCGATAACCTTTACATATGATTATATTACCCAGTTTTTTTTATGTATTAATATAATAAAAGTGTATTATAGATTTTGCTTCCTTTCCAGAGATTTGCTTAAGTAGTCGAAGATGGTAGAAAAAGCTAAGAAATAAGAAATAATATTAAAAATTTACATTATTCTTGGTTCTTTTTGATAACTATACATGTAAGTAAGAAGGTAGATGATGGCATTATAAATATATAGATCTTAAGCAGCTATTTGTGCATTTCCTGCTTCCGTTTTATGCTGCAACATAAACCCATCAAACAGCTTGATTTAACTGAATATACATACAAATATTGTAAACCTGATAATCATAACAGTTATACATAACAGTTAACAGTTATACGTCACAGTAAATGTGACGGTAGAGTTTTCTTTCACAGGAACCACCGGAACTTATTTTGGGTGTTCTTTACGGTAGACAACATTTTAATTTAACTCGTTAGCATTTTAATGGCACTATTAAACTTGATATAACAACGTTTGCGAAAGGGATATGTTTGTATGTCTTTAGGGGATACGACTAGATTCAATAATTATTAAAATATTTTACTTACAACCTGCTTCTCTGTAAGGGATTATTGTAAGCTTTTCATTTAATTTCATCTGAGTTGGAGGTAGTGCACTAAGGTTTCAGTTTCCACTAACAGATAGAGTTTTAATGGTAAGTATAACTACAGATAGTATTTAGTAGAACTGACAGTTCAAAATCTTATGGACATAAAAATTTCTAAAAATATATTTAAATAAGTTTACCATTTGTCTTTGTCAATATGGGCATCAAATGAAAGAGGATAATCTCTAGAAATTAAGGCATTTCTATACCCTACACCACCATTGGGGTTAGTGCTAAAATTGATAACGTACAAAAATGTTGTCACAGCACCCATCTAAAAGTATCCCAATATGCTCAAGATCACTTTCCGAGTCGACTAAACTATCTTCGAAAGGTCGCTATTTAACCCTTTGACGACAATGGGAAACATTTTTCCCATATATTCAATTAGTAAATAAAACATATTTTTAGTACTTAATATAAATTTGTTTGCTTTAATAATGTAAAATAAAGTTGACTTATATTATGTAAAATGTTAAAGTTGACAGAATTGAATAAACTAAGAGCCAAATCATTGACGGGGAATCCCAAAATTTTCTTGCACTGAGTGCTTAACAGTTTTCGTTTATTGCATTGCTATTTTATTATATTTTCTGATTTTGGCTTTTGATACATAATATTATGTGAGTATAGAAGTGTAGAAAAGGTATTTAAAAATGAAAGAGTTAAAAATATACTTTGAAATTGCACATGAATTCCATGGGAAGTATTTTTCCATATGGACTACAAGTGACATTTTTAGTGCTACTATTACTTTTTAGATGAAGAGAAAATGAACTACTTTCGGATGAAGAGGATAAACAATTCATTGAAGAGGATATTGAAAACAATCCAGATGTGGTGGAAATCGAGGACAATCATCAAGAAATTTAAAATAATGTACCTTTGGATACACGTCACGACACTCCTCTGGAATTGGAACTTATATTCAGATGGAGAAAAC
Organism: Calliphora vomitoria; assembly: GCA_942486065.2. NCBI lineage: Eukaryota > Metazoa > Arthropoda > Insecta > Diptera > Calliphoridae > Calliphora > Calliphora vomitoria. The sequence goes on from OW818029.2 coordinate 41,086,944, forward strand.
AATCTTATGTACCTCATGTATTCCACGACAGCGTATACGAATTCGATATTTTGACTTCAATGGTGATTTTTTTGGATGTTATCAAGTTGTATATGCTTATAAGTAATAATACCAAAGTGTGTAAGGTACATGGTGCAGCACGGAAGATCTTTTACTATTGAATTCAATGGAATGAAAGCGTTTTTAGGAATGAATTACCAATCAGGGTCTGCTAAAAAAATAAACGTGACATGTCCTGAAATGGTCACAAAGTATAATAAATATATGGGCGGCGTTGACCTTATGGATTAGCGGATAGTATGTTATGAGGTCGACCGCAAATCAAAAATGAAATATTATTTACACTTATTCTTTGATATACAGGACGTAGTACTTATCGACTCGTATATAGTTTACCAGAAATCACATGAAGCTAAACGCATAGAAGGTCCACCATTGACAAGTTTCGAATATCGCCAAATTGTAGCAAGAAGTATAGAAAATAATTTCACCTCTAGGCTAAGATAAAGGCTTACTGTAAAGGAAATGGCCAACAGAAAAATTGGAATGAAACGCAATTTGCCAGCACACAACATCCAAAAGCCCAGTAAAATGAAGAGATGTAAAAATTGTTCAAAAAAGCGTAAATCTTAGCCATGTATTCAAAACCATTAGTATTATTTTTATTACCTTTATGGTCCATAGGGAAAAATATTTCCCATAAATTTCCACAAAATCTGTTTGTGTTTTTTAAATTTTTTTTAATTTTTCTTTACTTTAATCTAAAATCATCTAAAAACCCACTGGATACTAATATTTGCTCATAGTTTCGTTATGATCGTGAAAGGGTTAAAAGGCAATATAACAAAATTTTCTATTGCCCCAAGGAGGAAGCCTATTGAATTTGGTTAAAATCGGTTAATTATTTCTCCTAGCAACCACTCAACTGCCATATCGGAAAATAGATCCGCACCAAATTCAGCACAAATAAGTTTTATATAAGCCGAACTCACACCACCAAATTGTGTGACGAGCGGTTCATAATTAGTCATAGCACCCATATAAAGCCCACTTCCTAAAATCATTTTAACGAGTATAGATTTCTTAAAAATTTTAGTATACAAATAAACTTCAACACAAATACGTTTCATATATAGAGATCATGTGCGATCGTTCTGGCGATCGGTGCATAATTAATTTTAGCTTCTTATATATTATATATTTTTCTCGACATTCGTGCTAATTTTGTCAGAAGAAAAAATGCTTTACCATTCATGTGATTCAGTGAAACCAGATGCACTCTGTTCAATGCCAAATCCTAAGGCTGTATCAAACGAGTCCTATAAAATTCCATTTGATTTTGGTATGTAATCGTTGAGTATCTACGGTCAATCGTAAATTTTTTCGGAGTTTATACCAACACGAAATGAGCTTGGCCACATTTTTAAACTTATGCGGACTTTAATGATCTGGTACGTGACACATATGTATATAACGCAGAGAAGTGCTGAAGTATTAGCATCACGATTACAACCGTGGATATTGGTTTCTCAAAGTATTCGAGTAACATCAGCCCGAAGGCGTTAATCATTCGATGTATGTTTCAAAGTGGATGACAAAACAGGCATCACATACGTGGAATATATTTAAAACCTTTTCGAATTCATAGGCCATTCCAATGATGTAAATGATTGGCGCTTCTTGATGGATGCAAATAATTTATGGCATAGATGTAGAAAATTATGACAATAGTAACGTTATTCTAAAACTAATTAATTATGATCTCCATTATTGGATAATTTGTTACGATCCTAATAATGGGTTTAAAAAACGAGTTCGCCAAAAACCAATGTTTTCTATGTCTTTGGGAATCTCGCCGCAAATATCTTCATTACTCCGACCACAATTGATACACCATAGCTCAGGGAATATACGAATACTTTCTACTCCACATTAAATTAGGACTTGCAAAAAATTTTGTTCGTGCACTCGAATATTAGTGACAAAAATTGGGAACGTTCACTGTAAAATTCAGTAAACATATTAAATATTGTTTCACGGTGTTATATTTTTGTCACTTATTCAAAACCTTTTAGCAAATATACAAAAATAAACAGTAATATAAATAAAGCGTGTTTTTTTAGAGTGTCATAATTTTGAGTTGGCATCACTGCTTTATTTGAGCACCCATTTAACAGCTGATAATTGCTTTTTTTTTTTTTTTTTTTTTTGCTTTGAAATTTCATTATAAATCGACTTCCACTAGAGCAGCGCACAGTGGGGGAAATGGAAATGAAATTATGCCAAATTTTTGTTTGCGATGAATCCATAAATTTGACTAGTGGAAAAGAAAAGATATACATATTATATATCAACGTGTAAGAAATTATGCCCTCTTTTCAAAAATGTACAAAACTTTTAAAAATTAAAAAAATTATAGAATACTTTTTTCAAAAATATGGGAATAAAAACTGGTAGCTGATTTTTCTGGAAAATTGTTATATTCAAAATGCAATAAAAGTTTTGTTTATGAATCGCTTTAATGAAATTTTATACTTATATAGAAACTTTTGATCGAAATACAAAAGTGAAAAAGAAATTAGTGAATTGTTTTTGATAATCCCACAATTCCCAAAAAACTTTTAAAAAATCCCAAAATTGTGATTTTTTTGATTTTTAGATCTATTGAAGGCACCAGGCTCGGGGCTATAAAATTCCTTTGCACAATATTGAAGAACATATTGGGACATACAAAACAGGTCCTATTTTTTTCAAAGCAGCTATGCGATTTGAGAAAATGTTGTCTAAAGTTGAAATTTACATAAAAAATAGGTCTAATTCGGAAGGCTCTGGACCACGTAAAAATATGAATTTTAATATGATTTTACTTTTATAATACTTCCCGTAATGTTATCTTTCAGAAAACTATAAATACATTAATTATCTTATTCTTATTTTCTGTATAATTTAAAATTATTGTAAGTACTTTTTTCGAAAAAAAAAAAAAAAAATTGCGAAAATCCGAAATTGAATGCACATAACTTTTGACTCAGCAAAGGTTTTTAAATATTTTTTTCTTAATATCATTTAAAGAGTTGTTGTTAATTCAAAAAAAGATATTTCGAGAAAATCGAGAAAAAATTGGCTCCGTTATTAGCAAAAAAGAAGACAAAGGTAAGTTAAAAAAATAAAATTTTACTTTTCAAATGCGAATAACTCGTAAACTGTAAGAGATAATATATATCTAAGGCAATGTTTTTTGTAGACCTCGTCGAGTGCATTCCATGTATATTTAAGTCTTTCAAATCGGATCGCAAACAAAAATTTGGCAACATTTTAAATTTTTGATATAACCGAGGTGCCCCAATTTTGGGCACTGTGGTAAGGTCTCCTGGTTCGGCACCTCCTCTATAGCCATGGGAAATTTTATTAGAATCGGGCTATTCGTTTAGAAGTTACAGATTTATTTCCACTTTTTTTCATTTCCCCCACTGAGCAGCGCTTGCAAATTGCTGAAATTTTTAATCAAAATTATTGTTATATTCGTCAAACTCATCGTACACATCTTCCACTTTATGGCGTACATAATCGTCATTCAGAGCGGCTAATACATCATGTAATTTAACCCCATTGGATTATTTACTTTGGGGTAATCTTAAGTCACTTGTCTACGTCGATGAACCAAAAACAACTGAACACCTGGAAATCAACATTCGAAGAGTTATCGGCGAAATACGGCCGCAAATGCTACGAAAAGTTTTTGAAAATTGGTGTTCTAGAAATGTCAGAAATGTCAGAAATCTTATTTAAACATTAATTTCATAAAATTTTATTTCCAATAAAGCCTTTTTTATTGACATTAAAAATATATTTACTAGTTTTATTATGATTAAAAACTTGTGTCACTGTAGAAAAAACATAATACTTAGATAAGAAACAAAATACACAATATAGAAAATAACAATAAAAATCGTTTAGCAATTATTTGCTTTAAGTAAAACAAGCTTTTCTAAGTTTGGAATCGTTTAACTAGTTCCTTCGAGAAGCATCCCCAACACTCTGACAAAATTTTCCAGTTTTCATAGCACGACAACAGAAGATTGACATAAAACCATTTATTTTCTTAATATTTTTGATTATTTTTGTTTTGTGTGGGTTGGTAATTGGTAACTGCCACTAAATTTAGTGACAGTGAAACCAAAAATATGAAATTTTGATGAAATAGTGAAAATCAAATTATTTATATATAAAAAATATATCAAAAAATTTAGTGCATTACCTTCAATTACGATTTTCTTTCAAATTAATGTAAAAGTTCTTTCAATTATTCGCTTTTATGTTGCTTCTCAGTAAGGTATTATAGTAAGCACTTAACTGCCATTTCCAGCTTTGTTACTGGGTACCCTCGTACATTTGTATATACTTAAGTATGTGTTTCTTTTTAAAATTCTAAATATTTTTTAAAATTATACTAATACATGTACACAAGCAAAAACGAATGAGTTAGTCAATGCATGTGAATATCCTGTTTAGAAGAGTATGTTTATTCTTGAATAATACACTGACAGCTCATGCATGGGAATTATTAAAATATCACAAGAATTGAAATGAAAGCAAAAAAACTAAAAAGAATATGAGCTACATAAACTATAAAAAAAAAACTATATCGAAATACACACTGTACGCACATAGAAATATGTAGATACAAATACATGATTCTATGTATGTAGCAGATATTTTGCCAAGGAAAACCAATGTAATATAACAACTGCAAAATACTAAAACATATAAAATATAGAAAATGGTATACGAGCATTATAAAAATGTGACATTTTATATGCACATATGTGCGTTTGCAAGTACTTAGTTAAATTTTTCTGTTCCTTCCTTTGTGTATTCAATTGCTACAAACCATATTTCACTGATACATGTGTAAATATGTTGCACATGTATGGATGTGTGTATGTATTTGTTATAGTATCCCCCCCCACACACATGTGTTGCGTGTAGTCATAGTACGTTATACGTGTGTTTGTGAAAAAGTCTATACGATTTGTATTATGCTGATATTTGAAATAAAAATGCAATAAAATATATTAATGGACATGTTACATTTCAATTCGATGTAAAAATAAAAACTAGTCGATGTTTCTCTTTTTTTCTGTGTCTTGTAAATAAAAGATGTAACAGCATGTTGAGTGTGTAACGTAGTAAAAGTAACTTCCATTACTGACAGCATACAAAGAATCATACGCAAGTGTGCCTAAAAGTACAAAAAGCTGATCAAGCAAATATTTTATACTGTACAAGTTGAGTGGACATAAATAAATATATTTGCGAACCCAGTGAACTTTTTTGGTAATGAATTAGAGAGTTATGTATATTCAAAATACTTAATGCACTAAGTTAATTTTATTTAACATATAGTATTCATTCTAAATGTTATTAGAATGCCTTACTTTTCTAAATTCGTCAATGATACTTTTTTATTATACCCGTCAGCAAGAGTGATTAGAAGTTTTGGTTTTTACATTTTTTGAGACCCCATGAATTATATGCAGATGGGAAATTGATATAACGATGTATGTCTGTACGTCGATTCACCAAATATCTGAAGGATGAAACCTTGTATTTACTCAGAAGGAAAAAGAATCCCAGAATTCTAAAAAAAAATATCTACAATATACAATATTAACCCTTATTCTATTTGGCGTCGCACAGTGGTTGGAATACTTAATCTAGCCGCAAAAAGGTAATAACTCGCTTCTGAAAAGCCTTACCAACATGAAACTTGGTACGCTTATAGATTTCAGCAATATAAACAATCTGAAAAAAATTTTTTTTTTTTTTTGTGCATGAAAGTTTTAGTATGTAAATTTTGTTCTTTGTTGGTTTGTTTGAAGCCTATAGACGGCGAAACGGCAGAACCGATTTTCCTGAAATTTTCCCACCGTCTTTCTGCATGTGTCAAAAGAGTTAAAAGTCACCTTTAATTAAAAAATTTTAAGTGGGCGAAATGCCACGCCAACCTTAAAAATAAAAATACAGCTCCTTCCTTGTAATGGACATGTTAAACTCTAAAGGAAATAAAAATCGTTGAGGCAAAAAGTACAGATGACGAAAACATAAAAACAAAAGCTTAACTCCGTTAAATTACCATGTGAAATTCTAATAGAATTTGGACATTGAACAAAAATTTCACATTTAAAACACGCATGTACATAATTGCATTTTTTTCTAAACGAAACATATTTTCTGAAAAATTTAAACAGTAGTTTTTACTCTTACCTTTGTTATATTAATTACACCAACAATTTTTATACCCTACACCACCATAGTGGGGAGTCTAACACCCACCTTAAAGTATACCGATCGACTCAGAATCACTTTCTGAGTCGATTAAACAATGTCCGTCCGTCCGTCTGGCTGGCTGGTTGTCCATGTAAACTTTGTGCGCAGAGTACAGGTCGCAATTTTAAAGATATTTCGATAAAATTTAGTACATGTCATTCTTTCTGCCCAAGGACCAAGCCTAATAAAATTGGCTGAAATCCGTCCATTATTTCACCTAGCCCCCATACTAATGTCCTCCCGAAATTGGACTTTATCGGTCATAAATGTTAATTTATATATGTATCTACACAATTTTTTCTCCAAATAAGTTTTATATATACCGAATTTATGTCACCAAATTTTGTTATGATCGGTCCATAATTAGTCATAGCTCCCATATAAGACCTGCTTCCGATAATCACTTTAACGAGCATAAATCTCCTTAAAATGTTGGTATACACATAAAATGCAACGTAAATAACTTTCATATAGACATTAATCACATGACCAAATTTCATGGTGAGCGGTCCATAATTTTTCATAGCTCCCATATAAGGTCCACTTTCGAAAATCACTCACGAATATAAATTATTGAAATTTTTAAAGAATAATGATTTTGCTCATTTACTTAGTGTAGGGTGTTATAAGGTCGGGCTTGACCGACCATACTTTCTTACTTGTTTTTAATTGTTCTTATTATTTTTTGACGACAATTTCCCTTGCACTGTTAAATGTCACTTGAGATATTAATTTTTTAACAAAGAAGCAATTACTTGCTTTTGAAGCAATGTATCAATGCTAATGTAGCTACCCAGCAAAAATTTTGTGAATTTTTGTAATGGCAACTAATTACCACATGCCTTCTTTTGTAATGAGTGGTGGTTATTTTATTTACTAGAATATGTACTTATTTTTGTACTGGTTGGTAATGAACTTTTGCATTTAGCACAGCTATCTAGTGTGTTTGACTGGAAAACGAGACGTTAGCGGTTCTACACCAGTCAGCGCCATTCATTTTTTTGTTCAGATTATATTAATTTATATGTTAATGTTAAAACCATTGTTAACTTACAATACAATAACTCGTACATGGGGCAGTGAGTTAGCAGCTTGACTAGCAAACACAAGCAAATAATTTGACGGTTCGATACCCACACGAGGCAACATTTTTCTGTATTTTTTTTTTAGCTACATATTCTTATTGTGAATGTAATACATATAATTGAGCTGAATGTAAGTATATTTATAAGTAGGACCCCTGAATTTTTAGAAAATCTCGAACAACAGTAACTAGTGTTTCAGCCAAATAATAAGTAGTTACCAGTTTGCTCCAATATTACTTGTTGGCTTACTAAGTAAGTAAAGTTTTTGCTGGGTATTTAAAGAAAACAAATATGCTGTTATGTACTATGGACACTTGTCAACATATTACCATACAAAAAATTTGCCTTTGAAACATTTAAAAAAATTACTTTTTTTCCGGCTAGATTGAGCATTTGGACCACTGTGCGTCGTCGACATCGTCGTCAATATTGAGTCAAAAAATGGTATATGTTTCGTCGATATCGATAACAAATGGTTAATACTGACAGAATTTTATGTTTTTATAAGTCGGGTTAAAGTACAAAACGCTGTCAAAAGTTACCGATATCGGCGAAACGTATACCATTTTTTGACTCAATATTGACGACGATGTCGACGGCGACAAATAGAATATGGGTGATTATAACACATATTATTGTACTCGTACAAAATATTGACTTGAAAGAATTTTCGTGTGATCGAAAATAACATTTTCTAAACAAAAGAGTGGAACTCAGAATGAAATTGTCTACTCTATAGAGCTTAAAGAAAATTATGTTGAAAAATAAAATTTGTATCCAAAAACTGTAATTCATTCAAAAAGTCACGGAATTATTGACCCGCCGTCGTACTAAAATATAATGTTCCCTTTATATGAATTTCGATGGATATGGAATAGGGGTGGTCCAAGAATGAATTTAATACATACACATCAATGAGAGTAAGATCACCTGAATCCTATGGAATACAGAATAAGGTCCTTGTTCCGTCTTCAGATGATACTAGTGTATTTCAGGCAGTCACTAAGGTATGCTTTAAATATTTGCAATAATAAAGGCATTTTTGTCAACGGTCAGGCTGGACCATTTGTCTGCTATAACAGTGGTTTGCATCCTTGAGCATAGGAATATTCGTGTAGACTTCGACTCCCTTTGAATGTCTATTGTAGCAGCTACCAAGTTTATAAGGACAAAGGTGGCGCAAAAGTAATCCTCCTATCAGAAAATGCTATAAATCTTGCTATTGGCCCCTAATGTCAGTTCTGTTTTGACATTTGTGTAGTAAACACATGCGAAATACACGTTAATAAACAATGTTACGCTACACTGCTCCAGAACGCGGAATATTGCTGACTATTTATTTGACCAATAATCGGTCGGTGACTTTGGCACAACGTGAATTTCGTCGCAGATTTCCTGGCCGTCCAACGCCTACTGGTGAAACACTGCGACGTTTAGCCGCTCGCCTCGAAGAGACTGGCACAACACGAGTAGCCGTTCTGCAGAGAATATTGCTGCTGTAGCCGAGGATGTCATGGAAGCGCCGTCGACATCGACCAGACGACGTGCCACGCAAATGGGTATCAGTAGACGGTCTTTACAGCGAATTTTGGTACAAGATTTGAAGGTGTTTCCGTACAAAGTCCAGACGGTGCATCGGTGTTAGCTGCTGACCGCCAATCGCGTCTAACCTACGCTCAAGGCATCCTTAATCACCACCAAGAGGAAGATGATTTTTCATCAAAAATAATCATGAGTGATGAGGCGCATTTCCATCTTAGCGGGTACATAAATAAGCAAAATTTACGCTTCTGGGGCACTGAAAATCCGCGTGTAACCCACGAAGAGCCATTACACCCGCTCAAAGTCACTGTATGGTGTGCTGTTTTCGCTGGAGGAGTCATCGGACCATTTTTCTTCGAAGACGTCGAATTTTGGTACAAGATTTGAAGGTGTTTCCGTACAAAGTCCAGACGGTGCATCGGTGTTAGCTGCTGACCGCCAATCGCGTCTAACCTACGCTCAAGGCATCCTTAATCACCACCAAGAGGAAGATGATTTTTCATCAAAAATAATCATGAGTGATGAGGCGCATTTCCATCTTAGCGGGTACATAAATAAGCAAAATTTACGCTTCTGGGGCACTGAAAATCCGCGTGTAACCCACGAAGAGCCATTACACCCGCTCAAAGTCACTGTATGGTGTGCTGTTTTCGCTGGAGGAGTCATCGGACCATTTTTCTTCGAAGACGTCGTGGGCCAAACGGTTACTGTGAATGGTGAGCGCTACAGAGCAATGATCAGCGAGTTCTTTATGCTACAACTTTATGGATTAGGATTGGATAACATGTGGTTCCAACAGGACGGTGCAACGGTACACACTGCACGTGCCACAACCGATATGCTGAAGGATGCATTTCCCGGGCGCCTAATCTCCCGTTTTGGCGATTTGCACTGGCCAGCAAGATCGCCTGATTTGACCGCTCCAGACTTCTTTTTGTGAGGCTTTTTGAAGTCGCGGGTTTATGTCAACAAGCCTCAGGCTCTTGCAGCTCTTAAATACAATATCCGTCAAGAATGTGAGGACCTATCGCCGGAAGTTTTGGCCAAAGTGATGGAAAATTCCATAAAAGGGGCTCAAATGACAATCAACTGTGGCGGCTGATGTAAAAAAAATTAAAAGACCAAATAAAAATAATCCACAAGAAGAATCAAAGTTTTTCATTTTTTTTTTTTAATTACAGCCAAAAAACATCGGAAGTTAACTTTTGGGCCATCTTGTATAACCAACTATGTGTTTTTTAAGAACTTTTTAAGAGATCCAAAATAGTGTTTAGTTTCGTCAATTTGCTATATCACTCAAAGGTTTGTTCCATTAAAAATTACTTTATCACTCTTCTAAAAATATACGTAGAAAAAAATTGTATGAAATGGTTACATAACTCTTTTTTAAAATCAGTTTTGTTTAGAACTTTTTACAATATTTATAGAGCATGTAATTCCCTAAGTTAACTTTAAGTTCATTTTAGATAAATTTATATTTCAGAGAGTAAATAGTGAAATTATAGCGATAATTGCACGTTCTATTATTGGTGGGCGTATACTAACCTATTATTACACATTTTATGCCAAAATCTTGTTCTGGTTCGTATTAGTTTCCTAAATATCCATTTGTTGAAATACCACTCATAATATGAGATTGTATTGAAATTCTATCGGGATAGCCACTTTACATAGATGAGTATGTGACCAAATTTATATCAAATATTGCGTAAAATCGTATTTTCTTATATTATTTCAAAATGTACAAGGACATATATTATAATTTTGATGCGACCTCTATTAGTTTTTATAACTCCTAAACCAATAGAGATATTCCAAAACAGTTTTGTGTATAAACACGTGATAAATAAACCTTTCAGATAGTAGAGTTAAAGATATTTTAAAAATTACTCAGATTATCATTATTAATTTTCCAAAATACAAATCTAATTATCACTTGAATATAAAATACAGTTTAATTGTATTGCACAACATCAATCAAAATATAAACTGAGACTTGTACTTCAGATATTTATTCTATAACAACACATTTTTAAAGAAAGCAATAGTATTAAATTCAATTGAATTCCCTTAACAAGTGTGAACAAGAAATTTCAGGGTTTTTACACGTTGAAACATTGATATTGGAGTCATATAATTGATATAAGTAAAAGAAAAATTTTGTTGCAACAAGTACCGAATACAAATGATTTGTTTTTACCAAAATTTATACTGATAAATATGAAGGTGGGTTATTGAACTTGTATTTGTACCATTTAATTGTAACTCAGCATGCCATGTACAAGAATTTTTCATGCATCCGTTATCAATTATAAAAAGCAATTACATAAATGTCCAATAATGTATCTTCTCTAATAATTTTCCTTGCATTTAAATATTTTGCTTATGGGATTGACATATAATACACTTTCTGTTCTATTTTCCTTTGGGTATATAATAGGGAATTCAATTAATCGAATTTCTAGTTTAATCGGTTAATCGAGCAAATAGTTAATCGTGGTTGAGATTTAATCGGTTAATTTTAAATTATTCGATTAGCTAAATAATTTATATTTTAAATTTAAAATAAGACCACGAATTTTGTGTAATGACAATCAATAAATGTAACCGGGAAAATAAAGAAAAAATGCAATTTGTGGTGGAAAAATAGAAAAGGAAAAATTAACATCAAATTTATGCTATTGTGGTACTAATTTTATTAATTCAGTATTCAATAATTGCAAAATCTATGCTAATATCCGGTAGCTTAAACATTTTTGACTTTTTGTCGAACTTTTTTACATGGCGAAGAACATCTGGTGCTGTTGTTAAATAAGTTAAAAACTGCTTCAGCTAGATTTACCCTACACCACCACAGGAGGGAGTTTATATTGGATTTGTGCAGATGTTTGTAACGCCCAAAAATATTAGTCTAACACCCACCTTAAAGTATACCGATCGACACTTTCTGAGTCGATTAAACGATGTCCGTCTGGCTGGCTGGTTGACTGGCTGGCTGTCCATGTAAAACTTGTGCGCAAAGTACAGGTCGCCATTTTGAAGATATTTCGATAAAATTTGGTACATATAATTTTTCGGCCAAAGGACTAAGCCTATGGAAATTGGCTGAAATACAAATACAAATGTCCTTCCGAAATTGGACTTTATCGGTCATAAATGTTTAATTTATATAGGTATCTACACAAGTTTTTCTACAAATAAGTTTTATGTATACGGAATTCATGTCATCAAATTTTATTATGATCGGTTCATAATTAGTCATAGTTCTCATATAAAACCGCTTCCGAAAATCACTTTAACATGTATAAGTCTACTAAAAATTGTGGTATACACATAAAATTCAACATAAATAATTTTCATATAGACATAAATCACACGACCTAATTTAATGGCGATCGGATCATAAATAGTTATAGCTCCCATATAAGGCCCACTTCCGAAAATCACTCACGAATTTAAATTATTGAAATTTTGAAAGAAAAATGTTTTTGCTCATTTACTTAGTGTAGGGTATTATATGGTCGGGCTTGACCTAGAATGGAATTTAAAGAATTAAAATTAGTGTGTTTAAAATTACATTTCGTCTATCATTAAGTGTAGACTTTAAACTTTCAATTAAATCGTTAGCAATAGAATTGTTGGTTTTTATCAAATTATTAATTAAACATTTTATTATTCCCTCAATTTTATTTAAAGTGGCGGTTCCTTACTTAGCTCCTTTATAGCCACGTCCAACGGCTTTAAGGTTGTAGACAAGGTTTCCAAAACTTGAACTTCCGAATTTGTAAAAGGATTTAAACCAAAATCAGCAAGATCATGATTAACGCATTTTATGTACGAAGGAAATTGTGTATCATATTAAACAAGGACGACCATCGATGCTTTACATCGTGTATAAGCTGAATCTCTTTATTTTCTTCCAATTTTACGTAAACCTTTAATTTTGTCTGTTTTTTATTTGATTTATTAAAATGTTTAAAGCTCTTTACTTTAAGTTCATACTCAGATATTACGGTTAATCGGATAATTTGTTATTTGAAAATCGGCAATTTTAAATTATTCGAATAGTTAAACTAACAAAATTAATCGATTAACCGATTGAATACCTTAGTAAATAATATTTGAAAGAATACTACAAGGAACAACGTATCAAAGTTAAGGAATTAGTCCGGTTGTCAAAGGCAGGAGCATGGGAAGTATTTGGACGTTTTTAGGAGGAAAATCATAGTGAAACCTAGAAACTTTTCTACAAAACCCCTAGGAACCTTAGGAGACCCAAAGACTGCCCAATCAAATTAATCCGAAGGAAAGGGGCAGAACTCTTGAGGGATGATATTAAGATAATGCAACGATGGCGTGAGTATTTTATGCATAGTGAAAGCAACTCAGTTTTAGCAGAAAACAAATCACAAAATGAAGTTAGGTAAAGCTGCTGGACATGATGGTATAGCTCCAGAACTTCTGAAATACATGGGTGATGATGGACAGATTCTGCTACACAACGTGATCAGTGCAGCATAAAGACAGGCAACAATTCCCAGCGACTGGCAAGTAGCCATAATTAAATATTTATTTTTTTAAAAGGGAGATAACACAGTGCAACAGTGAAAGAAACACAAGACCGTGACAGTATAGGTTCGACTCTACTACCCAAGGGTAGTAAAACCCTATACTCAGTTTGTCCATTTTGGTGACCAATTTTTTTTTATGAGCCCCCAAAGTTTCTGAAAATCAGTGGGGCCTCTAAAAAAGCTGTCATCAGTTTTTGGCTAACAGCTAATTCAGACTTTGTGATACGGCTTAACTTTATATGGCAATAATATAGCTAAGAGTCCGCCAAATAAATTTTGTTAAAATTTTTTCCCAAAAAATGGCTTTTTCGTGCACTTTTTTTGAACAAATATAGGAAGAAAATTTTTTTTTTTTTACTTTTTTCAGAATAACTTCCAGGGACTTTTAATTTTTTACTAACAATATTTAGCAAAGTTGTAGCTACGGTAAATTTGAACAACTCTTGTGAACATATGAATGCAATCTGAACGTGTCTAGGTAATCTAAATAGCGCATCAAAATCACTTTGTCCCTTAAATATTTTACTATTTTTTACGGTAAAACAAAGGTTTTTGTTAAAATAACACTTTTCGTTTGTGCTGTTTTATTTACTCGGCATATTTAGAATGTCTTTAAGACTAATTTTCATTAGAAAAATCACTAGACATATTATCATAATCATCTTCAGAATCCTCGTAATCCTCTTGTTCTCTGCCATCTACTTCCATCTGCTTTTTCCTTTTTTCTAAATCTGAGTCTTCAAATATGTTTTATGCGCGCCAGCAAATTTCTGCCATTATGGCATCTGGAGAACTCTGTCCTCTACATCTGCAGACAAACATATTAGAAATTGTAAAATTTTGTATATACATACATAAGTATATATAGAAATATTTATAAACAGTCTTTATTACCTTAACTCAAACGGCAATGCTGTTTGATGGAACCGTTCACCTTGTTCATCCGATTCCGTTGAAAGTCGACGGCTAAAATTAGAGTTGGGTTGTTCATGAACGAACAAGTTCAATTGAACAATTCAGTCAAATGAACGGTGTGAAGTTGTTCAGTCTTCTTGTTCTTTATTGTTGTTTTTATTCACTTTATTCCTTTTGTTCGTTTGATATTATTGAATACATATCGCTCATTTGCTGCAACAATGTCATAATTCAAAAAAAGTCGTTTCGGGAAAAACGGCTTTGAATGTTTTATGAAATTTTACTATTTCTTATATAAATTTTCAACAAATGAAGAGATTTCATAAATAAAACCTGATTGTAATAGTAGATGTTAATATCCTTCTAATCTGTATTTAACCCAAATTTTTTCTTGTCAAATATACGAGAAAACATGAATTTTGATTTTGATGTTTGCAACAAAAAAACACTCTCACGCAAAAAATAATTGACTTTTTTGAAAACTGCTAAAACTATATGAAAGACTATAGAATGTTGCATATTTTGTATTACTCAGTTCAAAAAACACGGATTTTGAGTTATGACGTTGTTGCAGCAAATAAGCGATATGTTTCAAGCTTAAATTTTAAAAACGCTTTTAAATAGCATTTAAGTAGAAATATATTGCCTCCTTTTCACTTCTCATTTTTCTTAAAAAGGTAAATTTTTTGGAGAAAATTTAATAACTAACATAAGTAAATAGCCGCCGAGCGAAGCTGGAGTGTGCTCTCCATCTCATTTATAGAAGCCTATAAATTTTATCCTCTAGCTAGTTCCTAGGAATGAAACGTTACCACTAGGGTATCGAAACATGTACTCGATACTGTATCGGTAGTAAAGTATCGATATCTACTCGGTATCGAACAAAAAGCATCGATACTTACTTGTATCGGTCAAAATATATATATATATTTCTAAATACATATAGAAATTAGTCATAAAATTCATAAAAAAATTTCTCCTACCAAAATGAAAGTATTCAGTACAAGAATTGAAAAGCCTTATCCTGGATCAGCGCCTGATCAAAGAAAGATGATGTTTGGAGTTTGTTTCTTTAAGAACTTATTTTTTTTTTAACGACAAAACAATATTGTTTTTTGATTAACCACAAGAAACTTTAAACAAAATATTGACTCTCAATCACAAACAATAAACTTTAATCAAAGCCATCATTGACAACTCAAAGACATTAGAATCTTTAAAATTCGATTGAAAATTTTTCAAAAAATAAATTTTCCACAATATACAAATATGTTAATATTTAAACAAAAAATTATTGCTAAAGTTTAAATCTAAGAATTTTCTTTTACATAAAAAATTAGTTGAATAACAAAACAACAGTGATGCTTATTGTAGATTTACGTACAATATCAATTCAAATTTTAATCAATTCAAATGATTTTATAATTCATTTGAATTAATTCAAAATCAATTCATTTCAAATGAATTGGAAATGAATTGCAATTCATTTTTAACAAATTCATTTGAATTGACTCAAATTTAATTCAATTTATTTTTTTGTTTGAAGGATTCGTGAATTAATTCAAGACTGAATGATTCATTTACCGCTCTAGTTAACCAATAAAAAATCCAAGCATTATTTTACTAGTACAAAATTAATCAATTTTAAAATTGAGAAAATGTAGAATTTTTGTTAGAAAAACTGCAATGGAATTTTTTTACTTTTTGGAAATTGCATTTGCTTTTCCTTAATCGTATTTTTATTTACGACTTTACATGTGGTACCAAAATGTGTATGTAAGAAAATTCATTGCGATACGACATTTGTGTCGAAATTTCTTATTTAGCCTATTTGTTCTAAAATCCCAAAGCGAATACCCCACCGAATACAGTATAGACAAGCTGTGCCAACGAGTTTTATCAGGCTTAAGTATGTTTGCAAAATAGTTAGTTTCTGCAAAGTGTTACATTTACAAAAATTTTTATTATTTAAGGTAATTCTTTAATGAGAATTGTTAAATTAAACATAAAATATTCATTTAACGATGAGTCATTGAAAGTCGAAACTAAAAACTTATGAAATGAAAATGTTTCCAACATCGGAATAGTTTAGATTTGGACATAATCGTTATTTTTACTGATTGCTCATTTTTGTTCAAAAGAAATAAATGCATAAGTTTGTTCTTTTTGTTCTTTGAACTAAGTTATTGAATAATTTCTCAGTGAATGTATTTACAGATAGATGACAACTGCTTTTGGAAGCACATTTTTTTAATAATGATGAAAACATTTTTAATAATGCAATACAGAAATGTCAAACGAACAAAAAGAATAAAAGAATATTGTTCAATTGACTGAATTGTTCAATTGAACTTGTTCGTTCATGAATAACCCAACTCTAGAATAGTTATTTCTCTCAAAAATATTTATTTTACATTTTATTCATTAGCATCTAAAAATTATTAAAAAGTTGCTAAAATATTACAAGTTTTAAAAACTACATTTCATTACCTTTCCATTGATATATAAAACATTATATCTAATTCTTTATTATACTTTAAAATAATGCATGCAATTCACACACCTTGCAAAAAATTCTCTACTATTTTGTTCAAATCAAAGACTGCTTACTATGCACTTCTCATTTTTTCATGTAACCTGTATTATATATGTTTCACTTTTGCTTATTGTTGATTGGTCAGTTGCATGTGCGAATATTTAAAGTCAGCTTAAGTAAACTTGTATTAACCTAACATTCACCTAATTTGATGACGATATGCGGGTTCATTATATGTAATTGTTAGTTTCATAGACTCAATGGCAGAGAATTTTCATATAAAAAAAAATAATTTTTCACAAAAAATTTTTTTTACTAAAAAATTATTTTTTTACTAAAAAAATAATTTTGTTACTAAAAAAATTTTTTTAGTAAAAAAAATTTTTTTTTTTTACTAAAAAAGTAAATTTTTACTAAAAAAGTTATTTTTTACTAAAAAAGTAAATTTTTAATAAAAAAGTTATTTTTTACTAATAATGTAATTTTTTACTAAAAAATTAATTTTTTTACTCAAAAGTAATTTTTTAATAAAAAAGTAATTTTTTTAATAAAAAAGTAATTTTTTTACTAAAAACTAATTTTTTACTAAAAAAGTTATTTTTTTCTAAAAATGTAATTTTTTACTACAAAAGATATTTTTTACTAAAAAAAAAAGTAATTTTCTACTAAAAAGTAATTTTTTACTAAAAAAAGTAATTTTTTACTAAAAAAGTAATTTTTTACTAAAAAAGTAATTTTTTACTAAAAAAGTAATTTTTTACTAAAAAAAAGTAATTTTTTACTAAAAAAAGTAATTTTTTTATTAAAAAGTAATTTTTTACTAAAAAGTTATTTTTTTTTTTTTAGTAAAAAATTACCTTTTTAGTAAAAAATTACTTTTTCAGTAAAAAATTACTTTTTCAGTAAAAAATTACTTTTTAGTAAAAAATTACTTTTTTAGTAAAAAATTACTTTTTAGTAAAAAAAAATACTTTTTTAGTAAAAAATTTAGTAAAAAATTACTTTTTTAGTAAAAAATTACTTTTTTAGTAAAAAATTACTTTTTTAGTAAAAAATTACATTTATAGTAAAAAATTACTTTTTTAGTAAAAAATTACATTTTGTTAAAAAAAAATTTTTGTTAAAAAAAATTTTTGTGAAAAAAATTTTTTTTTTTTGAATGAAAATTCTATGCCATTGATTCTATGAACCTAACATTTGCAATTTATAAACGCGCATAAGGTCAGAAAATTTGGTGAATCTTAGGTTAATACAAGTTTACTTAAGCTCACTTTAAATATTCGCACATGCAACTGACCAATCAACAATTAGCAAAAGTGAAACATAGGGTACATGAAAAAATGAGAAGTGCATAGTAAGCAGTCTTTGATTTGAACAAAATAGTAGAGAATTGTTTACAAGGTGTGTGAATTGCATGCATTATTTTAAAGTATAATAAAGAATTGTATATAACGTTTTATATATCAATGGAAAGGTAATGAAATGTAGTTTTTTAAACTTGTAATATTTTAGCAACTTCTAAATAATTTTTAGGTGCTAATGAATAAAATGTAAAATAAATATTTTTGAGAGAAATAACTATTCTAGAGTTGGGTTGTTCATGAACGAACAAGTGCAATTGAACAATTCAGTCAATTGAACAATGTGAAGGATTTCAGTCTTATTGTTCTTTTAATTTTTTGTTCGTTTGAAATTTCTGTATTGCATAATTAAAAATGTTTTCATCCTTATTAAAAAAATTTGTTTCCAAAAGCAGTTGTCATCTAGCTGTAAATACATTCACTGAGAAATTATTCAATAACTTAGTTAAGGCAAACACCGCAGACTAAAAATTTACAACTGAACAAAAAGAACAAACTTATTCATTTATTTGTTGTGAACAAAAATGTACAATCAGTAAAAAGAACGATTATGCCCAACTCTAGCTAAAATATTCTAAATGATGGTGCATGTAATGGATTTTTAACGACATATGTACACCAATTGTTTCGAATGCTGTCAACATGTTTTTTATAGATTGCTCATAGTTTTGTGAGCGTTGTTTTCCCAAAAAGCCGGCTATTACTTATTTTATTGAACTCCAGACAATATTTTCCGCGTCGAGTAAAATGTTATCGAACTGTTCATCTTTCATTAATTTGCGAATATCCGGACCACGCCTGTAAAAATCATTGAATACAAAAAGTCTATATATTTACGAACATCTTCAATGAAATGTTAAAATATTAAACTTCTTTCAATTTGTCAAAAGTGATTTTTTCTTTAAAGATTTGTTCTCGCAAAAAGTTAAAAACTGCAACCGCATGTTCAGGATCGTTCTTATTACGTACGATAGCTTTTATAAAATTTTTAACAATTTCGAGTTTGATGTGAAGAAACGTCATTAAAACGCGCTCAATTGGCGCTAGTGCTTTTTGCACAACATTCATTTCTCCCTACTTGGAATCTCCTCTTTTTTCCCATGTATGATTCTGGTACTGGTTTCCTTTATATCGGGAATTCCAATTGCATAGGAAGCATATATATCTTGTGTATCCACCCTGTAGTCCGCATAACATTGCCACTACGTTAAGATCGCAACAAATACGCCACTTATGGTCGTCGTATTTTATTACTTTCAAAATCTGCTCCATTTTTTCATATGTTTCCTGTAGGCTATTGGAACACAAGGTTTTTTATTTGTTCGATGTAAAAGCACAGCTTTTAGACTATAAACAATCGCCAATCATCGGGATCATATGCAATTTTCATTTGTTCCATAGACATGTTTGTGTCCTTACAGAATGCAAACGTTTTGGTGTCGTTAATAGTGAAACATCTTTGGAGATCTGACTGTCGTTTTCTATATCTGGTGACTTTAAATTCAGGCACCAACATATTTTGTTTTTTTTTTTTAAATACGGCAAGCTCTTCAGATTTGCGTTTCGATAGCTCCAATTTGGAAACGATGAAATCAAGCCGGTCTTGCATGATCAATATTGAGCAACCAGATGGTCCCGGATCATAATGAGATTGATACTCCCATTCTTCGCTATTGCCTCTAAAAACTGACGTAAATTCTTTACTAGTCTCAAGGCGTTTGGGTAGAACGTTAGTTGAAATAAGTTTTGCTAGTTGGACGCTAGGAACGGAGTGGTATTGGAAAGTTTTTGTTTTTTCCCAATTCATCCCCTGTAATATATTTTTACATGCGTAACAATTCTCTGAATTATGTTTCCTACCCGGATTTGTCTAAATCAAAGGGGCGTCAAAGCGGAGAAACGCTCGCTTACCTTTTTGCCAATTGAGGAGATCAGAATAACATAATATGCATACTGAATTGGGTTCAAGTTTTTTACTTCCAATTACTTTTTTTTTGTAACATTTTATGTACGCATTTTTAAATTCTTTAGCAAAGCTACGTCTTCTTCTCTTTGGTGTAAAAGTACCACAACAATAACAAAAATTATTTATATTACATTTGCACTTACTCATATTCACCCTTTAAGAACCACAATGTTTTTCGTTTTAATAGATTTTTATTAAATTTATCTTTATTGTTTTATATTGTTCAAACTACTGAAATTACACAACACGATGTATTTTTATAAAAGTACTTTTAATAAATTTCGCATTTTCGCAAACATATCAAAAAAATGCCTCATTGATTAAAGTTAATAAATTAAAACAAGTAGAATTTAAGCAAGTACAAAACTAAGCACGATAATAAAATATATATTTTTAAATTTATTCATTTGCACTTAATTTTAATGAAATAACAATAACTAAAACTAAAACCAGGCAAAACAACAATAAAGCCTTAAAATATTAAATATTAAATATTAAAAAAAAAGTATAGTCTATCTAGTTAAAAACGAAAATATATAAGGGACAAAGTGATTTTAATACGCTATTTAGAGTACCTAGACACGTTCAGATTGCATTGATATATTTACAAGAGTTGTTCAGATTTACCGTAGCTACAACTTTGCTAAATATTGTTAGTGAAAACTTAGGAGTCCCTGGAAGTTATTCTGAAAAAGTAAAAAAAAAAAAATGTTCTTCCTATATTTTTTCAACAAAAGTGCACGAAAAAGCTGTTTTTTGGGAAAAAATTTTAACAAAATTTATTTTGCGTACTCTTAGCTATATTATTGCCATATAAAGTTATGCCGTATCACAAATTCTGAATTAGCTGTTAGCCAAAAACTGATGACACCTTTTTTAGAGGCCCCACTGATTTTCAGAAACTTTGGGGGCCCATAAAAAAGAATTGATCACCAAAATGGACAAACTGAGTACAGGGTTTTACTACCCTTTGGTAGTAAAGTCGAACCTATACTGTCATGATCTTGTGTTTTTCCAATAGTCTTCATTTGTTCCATAGTGTAATCAACAATGCCAAAACCACCGCGGTATAGCACTTCTAACTGTAGCGGGGAAATTATACTCGAGAATACTCGCTGAAAGACTAAAGAGCAAGATAAAACATAAACTTGAAGAAGAACAATGTGGTTTTAGACAAAATCGTGGAACCCAGGATTTAATATACACATTGAGACAAATATCGGAAAAAAGATTAAATAAAACTACTGCTTTATAGACCTGGAGAAAGCTTTCGATACGGTAGGGAGGTGCTTTAGAAACGGAACATTGACAACATATTGATCAGACGAATCAAAAGCTTTTAGAACCGGTAATACCACATCCGAAGAATTTATGACAACACACGTTGTGCGACAAGGCGTTATACTAAGTCCATATCTGTTTGTATGACGTAATCAAATCTTGCAGGGATTTATTTATTCCAATGACGTTAGGAAATTGGAATATGTGACCAGTGAAAGTTTCAATGTTAGCATACGCAGATGACGTGACCACTGTTGCAACATCAGCGGAATCTCTCCAACAAAACTTCAATATTTTTATGAATGAAATGACCAGAAGATGCCTCCGTGTAATTACGCGATAGATAGAAGTCATCATCAAATTTATATAGGATCTGAAGTATTAAAGGAAGTTTAACACTTCCGCTACTTAAGAGCCAAAACTGCCAATTTATACTTCGCCTTAAAAAAAATTTCATCGGTAAGAGAGAAGTTTCATCGGGATCGAAACTTGCCGTATACAACTCCACGTATATACCAACCCTTACATATGGATGCGAATCATGGGCGCTAACAACAAAAAATCAAAGCAGAATTCAGGCAACAGACATGAAATAATTAAGAGGTGTGGCCGGTAAAACAAAACGAGACAGAATACAAAACGACACTTTACGAGCCAGCTTAAATACAGAACTGCAGAAAAACAAAATCGAACGCAATAAGCTAAGATGGTTTGGACATGTTGCTAGAATGCCAGAGAACCGTCTGCCGAAACAAGTGTCAGAAGCAAGACCGAGTGGTGTGAGACAGACAGAACAAAGAATCGAGCCTAGGACTGCCAAAAACTTCTACACTGCAAGGTAGAAAGAGGTCCGGAATAAGTAACAAGTAAAGTATGTTTGTTTTCTGAAATATATATGATATTGAACTCATTGGAACATGTCGTAGAATAACTTCTTCAAAACTCTTTCAAATCTTTAAGTTTCCTGAGAAATTTATTTTAATCATAACATAATTGGTTATTGATTTTAGTAACATATGAAAAGAATTTGTAAATTTCTCAAAAATTGTTAGCAATTTTTCAAGTTATTTTATTGGTAATAAATTTTTCAGAATATTCTAGCTGAACTAAATTGAAAATCGTTTATTTTTGAATCCGTAACTGATATTGCTCTGAAATCTTTTACATGTTATTGATAGTTGAGCTGTCTAACTAACGAAAGAAAAATGAGTTCATTCGGTTCAAAAGTAGGCCATATATTTAAAAAAAAGTGGATCAAGGTATGGCAAAATTTTTAAATTTCAATTTTGAAATGCCTATAAATTGAAATTTGTAAGATATAAATAGAACACAAAAGCATGTTTTTTCAAGCCCAAGTTGAGCGCTTTCCAAAAATATAAAAATCTTTGAAATCGGATGGGGAACCAGAAAATTACACGTGTTTAAAAAAAGGTACTTTGAGACCCCATAGCGACGCGCCTGGAGCATTTGTAATTTCCGTTTTAATAATTTAAACTTGAATGCTCCTTGACTACGCCAATGTCAAATTTTATCCTGATCGAACCAGGCGTTTAGAAATGCCAGATTTATTTTCAAAAAATTTTGATTCTGCCCCACTGTGTGCTGATAGTTTCAGTTTGTAAGAAACTGAAGCCATTCTTACCTCTTCGTTTTAACCACATTTTTTTTAAACATATAAAAAACAACAATTTATAGAAGGTCTATAAAATTTGATTTCTTTTAAATTTATTGACTCACAAAGAATTTACATCAGGTATAGATAGGTCTATGCATTTAACTTCACACACATATAATTCTCCATATTTTAAAGGAAATGTAAAATGTTTTCCTTTTTTTAATATACATACATAAGTATTAAATACAACAGTAGCAAAATAAAAATTATGATAAGATCATACATAAAGAAAATATATGTATTTTGACTTTAAATGTAAATAAAATATTTGTCCTTTTTTTTTTTTGGTTTTTATAGCACACTTGTCTCCCACATTGTTCGCTGATAGCATTTTTGTTAATAAGAAGGACACGTGCTTGCAGTAGAATTGTGGGTTTATTATAAAATTGCCTATAACTGACATTTATATTCATACATTTGTACATAAGAATACATACTTATGTATTTCACACAAGACATAAATACAGTGAGAGGCAATATGTGATAAATTACTATTATTGAAGATTTATTAGATGGAAGTTAGCTGATTGAATACAATATCTAAGTATTTCTAACAATTTATATGAAAGCTACATGTTAATTAAATATCCAGTTGTCATGTACATTCTATGACATGTCACTAAACTAAGCTAAGGAAAGTTGTTTCATTTAAGATTACCGTCGTCCTCAAGTAAATAATTCCGATCAAAAAATATACGATTTATAAAAAAAAAAAAAAAACTCCGAACACACGTCCGTGTACAAGTGATATAAACTAAACACTAGAATCATAAAACTAAATGTAAATATTTTCTAAGACTAATTGAAAGCATTTTAATTTAAACAGAATCCTTATAATTCCATCAAATTCTCATTCACTGTAAATAAACTCACTCACATGTTCAGCCAACTGAGGTAAAGAACATTTTAGTAGTTGGCTTTATTTAACACAAACAACCACCCAGCATCAACAACTACTACTGTGAACACATTCAACACTAGCTACTACTACTGCTGTTGTTGTGTATTTAAAGATAACAACAACAACATACATACACAGTAGGATGCAACATATTTAGCAATATATGAATTTTCTATGCTCCGAACCAAATGCGAGCAAAAGCGAATAATATATCGTGGTTGTACATTTTATTTGAAGTTTCCAATGTTGGTTCAAACTAACAATATTTTCCAAAAAGATTTAAAAATTAAATGATGAATAAAAAATCCAATCGAAACAAGCCTGATCATATAATACCCTACACTAAGTAAGTAAGTGAGCAAAAAGTTTCTTCTTTTAAAATTTTAATAATTTATATTCGTAAGTGATTTTCGGAAAAGAGCCTTATATAGGAGCTATGACCAATTATGGACCGATCACCATGAAATTATGTCGTGTGATTTATGTCTATATGAAAATTATTCATGTTAAATTGTATGTGTATAACAACATTTTTAGGAGGTTTATACATGTTAAAGTGATTTTCGGAATCGGTTTTATATGGAAGCTATGACTAATTATGGACCGATCATAATAAAATTTTGTGATATGCATTCCGTATACATACAACTTATTTGGAGCAAAATTTGTATAGATACCTATATAAATTAAACATATATAACCGATAAAGTCTAATTTCGGGAGGATATTTGTATGGGGGCTAGGTGAAATAATGGACTGATTTCAGCAAGTTTCAATAGATTCGGTCCATGGGCCAAAAAAGTTTATTGAAATATCTTCAAAATTGCGACCTGTACTTTGCGCACAAGGTTTTCATGGACAGCCACGGACGGACGGATATCTTGTTTCTGAGTCGATCGGTATACTTTAAGGTTAGACTAATATTTTTGGGCGTTACAAACATTTTCAAAAATCCAATATACCCTTCCCAGTATGGTGGTGTAGGGTATAAATAGCTTTTGTATTTTATTTACCCATAAGCAGTGTTGCCAATTTTGCCCTTTTCTGGCTAAATTTAGCCCTTTTCAATCTTGTTTAGCCTGAAAAAAATCAATTTAGCCTTTAGACATTTTTTTAGTCTTTTTATACCCTTCACCTTCGTGAGAAGGGTATATATAAGTTTGTCATTCCGTTTGTAATTTCCACAATATAATTTTCGGACCCTATAAAGTATATATATTCTGGATCCTTATAGATAGCGGAGTCGATTAAGCCATGTCCGTCTGTCTGTCTGTTGAAATCACTTTTCTGAAAACCCCAGATATCTTCATTATCCAATTCTTCAATAAATCTGTCAGACATGCTTTCGAGAAGTTTCCTATTTAAAATCAGCAAAATCCGTCCATAGATAACGGAGATATGAGCAAAAATCCGAGACAACCTCTATTTTTAGGCAATTTTTGATCTATATCTCGATTACTAAGTCATAAATGTAGACAATATGGATATCTAATGATAGATATTTCAAATTCCATTGTAACGATGTATATAAGGTTATAGTATGTTGAACCTACAGTGGGTCAAAATCGGGAAACGAAATTTCTAACCCGAATTTTTTTCACAAAAAACATTTTTTTATCATAAATTTTTTTCACTAATAAATTAAATTAAATAAAATAAATTTTAAAATTAAAAATTTTTTTTAAAAAAAGTGGGTCAAAATCGGGAAACGAAATTTCTAACCCGAATTTTTTTCACAAAAAACATTTTTTTATCATAAATTTTTTTCACTAATAAATTAAATTAAATAAAATAAATTTTAAAATTAAAAATTTTTTTTAAAAAAAATTGGAAATACATTTGAAAAAAAATTAAAAAGAAAAAATTTTTTTTATTTTATTTTAAAGTATAACTTTGTGAAGGGCAGGAATATTATGACAAAAATTAACTGAAAATTTTGAACCAGTAAACAAACTTGCTCTAGTTCTCAAATTTTATTATTTGCATCAAGGACGTATTCAAAATATATGTTGTATTCTTGCCTGGGACGCACAGTTGCTCAGAATTGTTTTTCATCGGCCAAAACTCTAACTTTGAAACGATTGAGATATTTTAGTATTTTTTTAATGTGCCGATAACTTCTTGAACTCTCGTAGTTAAGGCTTCGCGTATTTAGACTCATAAATATTAAGCAGGTAAAACAAAAACGACTACAAAGATTCAAATAAAAATTTAAATTAAAATGCCATAAATAATACAGAAAATATGCGTTATTTGAAGAAAAAATGTTAATATTAAAAAATATTTTGAAAAAAAGTGAAAAAAGTTTTTGATTTCGGAAAAAAAATTTAAAATTTTTTTTTTTTTGTTAAAGAAAGATTAAAGAAATAGCTATCTAAACTATTTGGGACACATTTTGCTAAGAACAATAGGTAATAAGTTACATGGATGAAAATAAAAACACCTACTTGACCAAAATGTAAAATCTAACTCAGAAAGTTCATGGCCGATCTATTTTGTGTCTGAATTACTATTCATAGAACTAATCATGGAAGACATCTATTTCAAAAGTTGGTTCACTTGACATAAAATGCCCCATATATAGATAATAAATATTGTAAAATTATGTGATTATAACCAAAACAAATTTCAAAACTATTTTTTTTGTAATACTTAAGTATTAGAACTTATAACTAGTTTAAGAAAAATTTACCTTTTAGGACATGTTTATACCCTTTACCATATCTGGCAAGTTTGTCATTCCATTTTCAGTTTCTACATCTTTCGTTTGCATAGCGGAGTTTGTTTTAAAAATTTTTTTTAAAACAAACATTCATTCGTTGAAAAAGTAAAGGATAATGCTAGTTCTTCAATTCCGACTCTTTTAGTGGATGACCAAACATTCACTGACCCGATTGATAAAGCTAACCTTTTCGCTGACTTATTCGCAAGTAATTCTCACTTGCCGGAAAGTGATCAACCACTGGCCGAACTCGAAAGAGTATTAGTGACTATGGCTAATATATTCTTTCGAGCTTGTGCTGTAGAAAGGGTTTTATCGGATCACAACGCAAATAACTCTCCAGCGCTGGTCTTGAAGCAGTGCTCTTCGACGTTGTCTCGTCCATTAGCCAACCTTTTCAGCATTTCATACCGTGTCGGCGTATTTCCTATATGTTGGAAGGTTCCTAATGTCACGCCAATTCCTAAAAAAGGAGAGGCTAATAACCCTGAAAATTACCGGCCAATAGCTACTTATTCTGCACTTTCCAAAGTTATGGAAAGTATGGTAAACTACCATTTGGTTAAATATTTAGAATCCAACAATTTACTTAACGACCGCCAGTATGGCTTACGTATATGATGCTCTGAGGGAGACTTGCTAGCCTTCCTATTGGAAAAATGGTGTCGTTCCATTCACCGTTTTCGAGAAAGTGAAGTGGTGACTCTAGATATTTCCAAGGCGTTCGATAAAGTGTGGCACGGTTCACTTTTATCGAAACTTATTGCTTTTGGTTTCGGTAATAACTTCTCTCGATTTATGTCGAGCATTCTCAGAAATCGCACTATACGAGTTGTTATAGATGGGATCTCATCAAACGAGTTCAAAATATATTTAGGGGTACCGCAAGGCTCCGTTCTTTCTCCTACTCCATTTCTTATTTTTTTAAATGACCTTCTACGTCTCTACGGAGATTGGGGCAATGAGTCAAAACATGAATGATTGCCTTGTGACAATCTCTGAATAGGGTCCTGCGAATAGAGTCGCTTTCAACGCCCGCAAGACTTAGTTTTGCATGTTGACACAAAAACGAACGACAGAGAATGTTGCTTCATATGTATTTATGGATGGTGTAAATATGGTGGAATCAGACGCTCTTGATGTTCTGGGCATGAAAATACAATGTGATGTCCGCTGGTCTAAACACATTTATCAAGTGTCGAAAGAAGCATTCAAGTGTCTCGGTTTTTTGAAACGGTATAGAAATTACTTCACATCACCTATATCCGACCGAAAATAGAATACAACTCCCATGTATGGGCCGGTGCTTCAAAGTCTATTTTGGAGCTGCTCGACCGCGTACAGGAGAGGGCAAAGGTGATTATTGGTTACAGTAGGGGGTCCAACTCTATTGATTCGCTGGAGCACCGTCGCAATGTGGGCTGCGTTTCACTGTTCTATCGGTACTACAATGGAAAGTGTTCTGATGAAATTAGGAAACTTGTTCCTGATGCCCGCAGATATTTACGAAATACACGTTTTTCGAACACATCCCTTTGTGGTCGATAAGCCAGTGGACCTCACAACACATTACAGGAAAAATTCGCTATTTAGCCGTACTGTACGTATGTGGATGAAACTTCCCTCTGAAGTGTTTTCTGCCATTTCCAATGTTCAAAGTTCAAATCGAATGTCCACAAACACTACTCCCTCTTTCCTCCCTCCCACAACCTATTTTCCTAGTTGCAGCACAATGCCTTGCATGAGTAGGGGTCATCCCCTGAGTGCTGGTCCAAGAAGAAAAAAAGAAAAAACTATGAAGCATTCTGCTTTTCTGCTGATACACCCAGAGTCTCGGGGGGGAATGGAACCCTTAACCTTAAGATTAATAGCCCAGCACAATATATGTCTGTTGAAATCTATCTATGCGAAACTTTCCAAAGCCCCAAATAACGTACATACATGATTGTTACATATATAGCCCATCCTATGCTCTTATTTGAAATCGAGAAATTCGGCACAATTCGGAAACCGCGACTACATCCATTTTTTCACAAAGAATTTTTTTTATTAATTTTTGTTTTTCATTAATACTTTAGGTTATCATGGATTATTGAAGTCGAAGTAAAAACATATAATAGTTTTTAATATCTATGGCCCAATAGAATACAGAAATTGTTCTTAACAAAAAATTGTATGTATTTTAATTTTCCGAAATGTTTCCCTTAAAAAATCTATTCTTTCCCGATCATTTTTGAATAGCAAATTTAACCAATGCATTTTTTCGAATAGTCTTAGGGCCATTATTACAACTTGCTTTATGTTCCCAATAGTAAAAGTTAACTTTAAAGCAACATTTTTCTATTGCCAGCTATTTAAAAAATATTGTTACGTTTTTACCTTTTAAAAACGTGGGTTTATTTCCTTTAAATAAACCGGATACTTTTGATTGCAAATAAAAGCAGTTTTAGTAGTTTAAAATTGTAACAACTCTTTATTTATTCAAAATGTATAATAAGAACAGTCTAAATAATCACTCAGTGTCTTTATACACGTTTACCAATTCGCAGAAATGCACATACACTCTATTACGTACAACCTTATATGCACAAGACAGTTGATGTTAACTCTAACAGCGCCAATGATAAACTCAACTCACGACTGCCAGCTCTGCCACTATTTATACACGCGCCATCTATCGGGAATCTTCTACAATGCTCTTAACGGACATACTAGTACATTCGAATTTTAGAGCCTGATGCAGGCAGTCGTTACAGACTGTTAAATTCAAATCGTCATTGCACATTCGTAACAATATATAAAATAACTTTGGTTGTACAATGTTGGTCCAGCCTTTTCTAGAGTTTCTAATTTAATAATGGCTTTTGACCTGTATTGTCATGCTCGTAGTTTTAATCGGTATTAAATCAATAAATTCTGTGCGTAGTTCGTGTCGAAAGCGAAATTTTTCCAATCGGATTGAATATAAACTAAATTAATCCATTTTATTGTTATTATTTGATATAAATATTAATATCCTTAGAAGTTTTAATGCTAGGCACCTTAATAATTTCGACAAGAGCATAAAATTTTAATTTCATTCCTTCTTAATCAACAAATTTAAATAAAATGTGCAATCACTAAATGTTATGCGATTTTGCTCGTGTTTTCAGCAGTTGAAAACACGAGCAAAATCAGGGCAACCCTAATACACAGCAACATTAAGAAGGTAAGATGAAGAGAAAAACCAACAAAAATATGAATAGTAATAACAAAATACATACATACATACATACAGACAAGCATATAACATCTGATCGGTTGTAACGACAATGGCAACAACAACAACAATAGTAACATTAAAAAAGAAGAAAGACAACAAAACAACATAAACCACAAACAAATACACCGCATTAGCTATATAAACATAAAATAATATACAAAAACTTCTTAAAATATGATACGAAAACAAAGACGACATAGCAGACGATATACAACAGGGAGGATGTTAGTAGGAAAGGTAAAAGTAGAACGAATAAAATAAATAAATATGTATAATATATAGACAGCATCAACAACATAAAATATTTTAACACAAAACAGGACAAATGTCCTTTGCTGATAAACCTCATAATAAATGTCGACCTTTCGTTTTTCCATTTATATTATTATAATACAAACACACACATTCATAATATTACACACACATTCAAAGTGTAGCAGACATCCTTACTCATACTCATATAAACAAACATAAACATTTGAAATACATTATATTTAGTACTTATACACACACACACATACACACTCTTGCAACTGCAAACACCAACTACAAGTACAACAAAACCAAAAATACATAAACAACAACCAATGTACCGCCGCCTATAAATAGCCATTTTTTTTTTAAATTTTTTTTGTGACTAGTTAGTACAATTAGGCGGTCGGGTCCAGCCTCCCCACTTCTTACACTTCTATCTTATTTTAGTTTTAACACTGTAAGCAGTTGAGAATAAATAAATAGTATACTTAGTAACGATTGGATAAAGCAGATTTCTTAAATTTATAATTATTAGGCCAATGACTCCAAATATAAAGAAACTGATCAATAGATTTATTGATTTATATGAAATTTTGCAAATAAGTTATAATGAAGCAACACTGCTTTCATTGTTTTGATCCCAGATAAAAAAAATTCAATATTTACCACTTTATTTACTATTTTCATTTTCCAGGAACAAGAACGCTACATGCCTATTCATTTAACTCTTAAAGTCCGATTTCGTTGTCCGATTTTTATGAAACAGTATTTAAGGTATGTATGTTTATTGATACGTATATTTTATTTTTATCTGTTACACCTGAACCAGTGGCATCTGTTTATTTTTCTAACCACATAGATATTAATGGTTTCTAAAACAAATATTTCCTTTTTAACGTAATTACTTCAAAAAGTAGCATAGAACGGATTTATTGTATTTTGATGAGTATGTTTTTACACATATTTAAACAGGTGTATAATCATATCCATACCAAGAAGGCTCCCCTACCTCATAGAAATGAAAAATTCTGACTCTAGTAGGTTCTGAAATGAAATTTATATTCTAGTATGCAGAATTGAAACTTCTAAGGAAAAAAGAAAATATATATAAGTACTTACAGTTGGAATTTCGTATAAGTATTGTTGAAGATATGGTAAAAATTCCTAAAAATCATTAAAGCAGTTGTGTCACGATTGATATGTATTCCTCAATATAAATGCATCTAAAGCTATAAGGTCTGAGTTTGCATTCCCACAATTTTCCAGAGTCATTTGAATTTGCAAAATTGCAAATTTTTGACCCACTGATGCCCCTCCCAGACATGACCATATATCATAACCAAGTATCAAAAACGCGACAAGAATAGAATGCATATACAAAAAATGCGAAAATGAGCGAATTGGAATTTTATTTTTTAACCATCTAATCGGTAAGACCGGTTGAAGACGCTCTTCGATTTTCGGGCCCCAGTGATATACTTAAAATTTTTTTGCTTTAAAATAGTCAAGTACAAAAAGTCATCAAATTTGCATCCAAAATTATTTCGCAACTTTAAATATGCAAAAACAACATTTAGAATAAAATGATGAAATTTTCACCTTTGCATCCTTTTTTTACTATTGTGTTAAAGATAGATATTATTAACCATCCTTATAAGAAATATACCAATTTGGAGCAAATGTCTAAAGAAAAATTTCTCGAGTTCATCGATTCTGTAGAATTATGTAGACAGCACAAATGAAAGTATTGAAAGCGATGACAGTGTTGCCAATTCCACTTGTGTTCCAAAGACGAAATACCACCTCCAAAAATACATGCCCAATAAGCCACATAAAAGGGGGATCAAATTGTTCGTGCTTTGTGATTTTAACAGATTTGCCTACCGTTTTTAAATCTTCAATGGGTCCGGAGATAATATAATTTTACCTTTTACACCGGACATTGGAGCTACCTTAAATGTTTCGAGATTCCTAATTTCATGCATCACATCCT
The DNA here is from genome assembly GCA_942486065.2 of Calliphora vomitoria. Classification (NCBI taxonomy): domain Eukaryota; kingdom Metazoa; phylum Arthropoda; class Insecta; order Diptera; family Calliphoridae; genus Calliphora; species Calliphora vomitoria. Next base: position 41,119,339 of record OW818029.2, read on the forward strand.
GTATTTTGAACTTTTACAAATCGAAGCCTCTGTTAGTCTATTTGCTTTTGTGTAAGCTGCGAAATGAACAAAGAGCAGAGATGATTTTACGTAGAATACATGACCTCAATCCATGGAGTCGATGTGAATATTGTATTATGGAAGGATAACAAATATGTCCGCAATTCATCGACGTATGTAGGTATTGAACGTTTCAGAAGAACCAATCCTTGTGAACAACAATCAAAGGTTCCTCGATATGATAAAAAGCAGAAGAAATTCATCAAAATCCACTGCCCTCAAATTAGTAGATCTCATGGATTGTCTCCAGGGTCGATACCATATTAGGGCTAAGACTCGCAATATTATGATTAGGTTGTTCTACCATTTTGTGGACGTGGTCTCTACAAATGAATTCATTTTATACACACATCTGCACGCCGATGAGGCCAATGCTTCCAACAATGTGCCCGATTAAATAACTTTTTTTACAGCTTCCAAATTTGCATGAGGAAATAGCTGCTGGAATTGTTTCCTTCAAAAATATATGGTCCGTAGGACGACCATCTGTTCCAGATGTCGGTGAGCCTTTATCACTACAGTCTGGCATATCTGCTCATCAAGTTGCTGATATTCGGTTCGATGCTGATGCTTATTTTTTTGTTTTGGTAGAGAGAAAAGACAATAAAGGTACAAACATGTGACACTCAAGTCGTTTGTTCCAAATGCGACCTGTCTTTATGCGGTCAATTCGATTAAAATTGTTTCTGGAACTACCACCATCGAAAATAATGTGTATTATAACTTTGTTCCCTTCTCTGAATAAAATTTGTTTATATATAAAATATTCCTATACATTACATACAAACCGGTAAGACCGTCTACATGCGGTCTTCACAATTTTTTACCTGACTTTCGTTCAGAATGTTTTTTTTTTTTTTTGCATGAAAATTAAAAATTAAGGTTCTAAAAAATTATTGGCTTCATCGGATAATTTTTAAGCTCTTGCCAGTTAGAGGGTTAAAGCCATAGAGAAATTATACATAGACAGGAGACACTCCGACTTGTCAACCAAAAATACAACAAATCATATGGCTGATACAATAACAAAATACGTTGACTAACATGTATTTTGTTGTAGCAAGAGTTAGGTTTTTGACAACAGACTTAGGTTTTTGACAATTACGTCTCGTCTCTATGTTACCCTATGGTTAAAGCTGTATTTTTAAACTAAATAATGTACAGTGACTCTCATTAAAATTCGGTTTTTATATATGAGTTTCTGAAATCCGAAAATTCTCAATGAATATAATGACATCTTGTAAATGTTTATTTTTTTACTTAAAGGTATATATTTAGAGCTCACTTTTCACTAATTGGTTTTTAATTAATATTGATTGAATGTATTTTAAAATAATAAGAAACTAAAGTACTACAGAAATACATGCATCATTAATATTCGGTTTTTTGTTTTACCATAAAATTCTCCGCTGTAAATCTGTATATTTACATAAATTATTTGTAAAATTGGGATACACTCATTAATTAACATCAAACAAATAATGTTAGCTGAATAAACATTGTCATTCTCAAGGTTTTTTTTTTATAAAAGCCGCGTTGGGTCGTAAAGGAAAAAATACTTCGTTAGAGCAAAGAAAATTAGTGATTTTCATTACAAAAAAGGAAAAAAATATAAAAATATTGCTGAAATATTGAATATGAAGCCCAATACTGTCGGTTACATTATCCGAAGATATAAAAACCAGGTTCGAATTGATTTTAAAAAACCAACTGGGCAGCCAAAAAAGCTTACCGAGATGGATGTGCTCCGTTTTGTTAAAAAAATCAAGGCTAACCCACGCTTAAGTGCCCCCAAAATTGTTACTGAAGTTAAGGCGGAATTTGAAAAGACAGTTTCAGAAGCAACAATAAGTCACGGCATTAAAAAATAAGGGTTCAACGGCCGTATTGCCCGTAAAAAACATTTCGTGAATTTAATGGCTTTTTTCGGGCAATACGACCGTTGAATAATCGGTTAAAATTTACTAAGGAGCATATAAAAAAAATATGTAAATTGGTGGGAAGACGTAATTTTCTCGATGAAAGCTAATTTAACTTATTTGGAAGTGATGGACAAACTATGGTGTGGCGGTAGCCGAATAAAGAGTAAAAAGTAAAAAATATTACTTTAACACTTAAGCATGGAGGAGGAAGTGTAATGGTTTGGGTCTGCATATCAGCGAAAGGGGTTGGGAAACTTGTATGAATCGAAAGCATTATGCACAAGGATGTTTATTTGAACATTTTGAGAGACAATTTGAAACAATCTGCAGAAAAAATGGGAATTGCAAGAACTTTTGAATTCTATCAGGACAACGACCATAAGCATAAAGCCCACGTTGTTCGTGAGTGGTTGCTTTATAATTGTCCAAAAGTGATTAATACGCCTACTCAGTGCCCAGACATGAATCCCATAGAAAATTTATGGGACTATTTAGATCGCTGAGTCAGCGGAAATCCATTTTCATCGAAAAACGAACTCAAAAAAAGGCTACAGGAAGAATGGGATAAAATCAGTGTTGATTACTTGCAAACAAATTTTTATAACATGACAAATAGTCTTTCTGAGGTTATAAAAAGTAAGGGCTATCCAACCAGATATTAAATTATTTTTTTAAATTTGTATTTAAACAATAATGTTACATGTGCTAAAAAAAACCGAATATTAATGAAGTGTGAATTATTTAAGTTTTTTTGTTTTTGTTTTTATTTCTGTTGCTTGTTCAATATTCAGAATTCTGAAATAAGATTTTTTTGATCTCTTAATATGTCTTATGAATAAAAAAAAAAAATAATATCACCGGTTTTTTATTATTTTCTATTAATTTTGTTGACTTTTAATAACTCGAATGAAAAAACCGAATATTAATGAGAGTCACTGTAGATAAATTTGGTTTCTGTTGAAAGTGGTCATGTTGAAATATTTGTATTCCTTTTTTACAACCTTCCCATTATGGTGCGAAAACCAGACAATCCACATGTCACTTTTTTTGTTCTTTAAAATGGTATTTGATATGAATATTTAGTCAGTCTAATGCAAAAACTTCAAAAAATTTAGACGAACATGTTTTAAATTTATATAGAAAAATCATAGGAAAACATTTACTGTTTCATACAAACTATTTCTAATTTTCTTTACAAATCTTCACTTTACATTATTATAATTTTTATTATAATAAATATCAAGCGTACAACTCAGATATAGTTTTGTATATCAATCATGTTTTAACATGTTCTGAAGGATATTTGAAGTAAACACTATATAGAAGTTATGCTTTTATAGAAGCCAGAAACCAAACAAACATCTACACAATCATGTTGCTCTATGCAAGTACTACTAATATTTGAAACTCTTTTTAAATAATAGTTAAACAATATTTTTGAAAATTTTTAATGGTAAAAAAGGTGGTAAAAAAGAACGAATTCTGTTAGAATCAGTACTACTTATATAACATAAAATCTTAACTAATTTATTTCCAGCGATGCTTATGTTTGACTTACAACTGTGAAACAGACACCAACCACTACATATAATAAAGTACCTGCTGCTGTTTAACCATTGTGTGTATGGTTCTTGCTGTTTTTGTTTGTTGCTTGTTGTTCCAGCAAGTCAAATATACTTCTCATATCATCTAAATACAAAAAAAAAAAAAAAAAAGAATGTTTATAATAAACACAACCGCAACAACAAAGCACAACAAGCAACGATACAATAGCAGCAAAACATAAACAACTACAACAGCAACCAAAACGAACATCAACATTATCCTGTAGAGAATAAAATGTCTATATACATGCATTGTATTAAATATACTCAAACTAGGGTTGTTATTCGAATAATAGAGAAAAAAGATACTTTAATCGAATAAATATAAGGTTTCAGTTTAGAATAAACAGTTATTCGATTAATAATTATCGTTAATCAAATACTCGAATAAATTCATTTTCAAGTTAAAACTTTTTAAAAAAATATTGACGACAAAATCTCAAATAAATAAAACCAATAATTTATAATATGAAACGAAAATTGTATTAGAAACTAGTTTATTCGTTTAGTTTTCCTATATTTCGAATTAAGATCTTAAGATCACTGCTTTATTAAACTTAACTAAAATACAAAAATCGTGTCGCAGATTTAAAGATAATGTGAAGTAAAATCATTGTTTATGCAAAAGTCGATGCCTATTGAAATCGGTTCATGATTTCAGCTTGACGAATATTAAAATTATATTTGCAAAGCTAAGAGATTTGTTAAATACACTAGAATTTTGCAAAAATTTGCCACAAATTTGTGGCCAATATCTCATGATTGTAATGTTAAAAATGCTCCATAATTAACCCAAGCATAAGAAAAAAATTAAGATTTTTCGAGGTCATCAAAATAGGTTTTTGTTTGTGAGATGATTTCATCGTTGGAGTCAAATCTCTTTCCGTCGAGACATTTCTTCAAGTTTGGAAACAAGAAATAGTCACTCGGAGAATATGGCTGGGAACCAGAGATGTGCATGAATACCATTCAAATGACACATTTTTTATTTTGCAAAAATGAATACTGAGTTATCACTATACATAAACTAAACGAAAACTGTCATTGCATGAATCACCACAGCAAGTGTTTTATTACAAAATTCATGTAATTGCTTGCATATTCTGTAAACTCTTACCATTCACAAAAGCAACGAATAAATATGAGTGTTATGAATATAAGAAGAGCTTTTTGAGTTAATATAAACTTTCCTATATGAGTATGTTTGAATTAATTTAAGACTGTATTTAGAAGGATTTTTCTTGCATATTTCTATCTTTAAGAATACGGAAAACACAATTTTCAATATATTTTAATATTTCTGAGTCTATTGTATCAAAATAAGATGAAATTTAGTTCTTGAACCACGAGCGAAAAGTTATTTAAAACATATTAATGCACTGATTTTATCATCGAGCTTTTGTGAATCATTTGAATACTTTGCATAGAAATCAAAACACAGTAATCGTTTTTGAGTTGTTATTGCTAGCGGCATTTAAAAAATGATTGAGAAAATGGCAATCAATTGTGAGACCGCAAGCAATATAATTAGCACATGTTGATGATTGAAAACACAACAAATGCAGTGATTTCATTCATATGGAAAAAAAGCGAATCAACTCATGTACATCTCTGCTGGGAACTGCTCATGTGTTTACCCGATTTTCAGCAAACGCGGCAGCAGAAAGTTTTCTCATGCCCAAGTGATCATTTAAAATTAAATCCACTATACCATGTGAGATGTATATGGCTTCCACAATCTCTTTCAATCTCCGATCGGCCAACATCATATCGTGATATTTGCATTTGTTTCGAGAGTAGACACCTCAATTGGTCCTCCAGAACGTTTGGAAACTTCCTTTCTTTACGGCCACAGTAAACTACTTTTTTTACCATTGACATTGATGGTGCAGAGTTCCCATTGTATTTATCAAGCTTAGCCTTTATTTGAGTGATGGTTTTTTTCTAACGGGGTAAAATTGGGTGAAATCAGTATATCTATATCTCCGGAACTAATAAAGCTAACTCAAAAAATCCAAATTAATCTAAAATTAAGCAAGAAATAAGTGGACAGGTGTGTGGTACGTTTTGTACTTTTAAGGGGATAAAATGGGCGAAACCTGAGTTTTAGTACTTTTTTGTATCCTAATTAAATTGAATTGCGGTCCTTATTAAAAAAAATTCAAATGGACTTTGGCACTTTTTTGAAATTTGAACGTACTTCTTTTTGGTACTTTTTTTACAAAACTATTTTTTATGTACATAAATATGGTAAAAAAATGTTTATTATAAAACCCTTCCATTATTAAAGAATTACGCAGCACACGCCGTGTATCCTCTAGTAAGCTATATTTATCAAGGAAATCAATTTTTTTTGACTTTTGACCTCCAATTTTTCATGTAACGTAAACTCTTTCTATCATAGTTTTATCAACACATTTAGAACAGTATGATGAAGGTTATGCCAGTTTTAACTTCCTTCCACATTAAAAGCCCTGTTTAGCTAAGCTTTAAATATACTAAAACACGTAAAATGCACTACTTTTCATAGAAAAATTATTGTTGTTTAATTTGTGTAAAAAAATTATAAACAAAAAAATTTTTAAATTTTAGCGGTTGGTTTTTCTAAGAAGATATGTACTTTTTATAAGATATTCTTAAATATAAAAGTGAATCCTTTCAAAGGACTTCACGTTTGTTAAAATCGATTGACGCATTACAAAGTTATTCAATACAGAACATTGATAATTTTTCACAAAAATATCCGAGATATGGGCCAGGTTTATACGCCATAAAATGCCTATTTAATAGTACTTAGAATATTGACTTTGAATTTAAATTTAAATAAAATCAGAAATTGTAAAAATCCTACCACAATAAAATGGAATTGGTTTTAAATATATTTTATTTTTTATTTTTATTTGTTGGCATCACCGAGGAATTAAAAAAAAAAAAACTAATCCATCACTCGAATAATAAAAACAAGTAACAGAGATATATTTGGCTGTAGCGAAACTTATATACCCTTCACCAAATTATACTTTAAAAAATAAGTTTAGGTAAACACAATTTTAAAAAAAAAAATGTCTTTCAAATTTTTTTTTAATTTAAAAAAAAAAAAAATTATTTATTTATGAAAAAAAATTTTTTTTGGTAAAAAATATTTTTCCCGATTTTGATCAATTGTATGTCCGACTTACTTTAGCCTTATATACGCCGTTGCAAAGGTCTTTGAAATATTTATTAATAGATGTCCATATTGTCTATATTAATGGCTTAGTAATCCAGATATAGATCAAAAATCGAGGTAGTCCTGGTATTTTCCTTATATCTGAGCCATTTATGGGCCGATTTTCTCGATTTCAAATAGCAACCGAGCTGGAAGAATTCCCGATATATTGATGTATTAATGATGTTTGTTAGTTATTTAGGAGATTTGGAAAGATGATTTCAACCCACATACGGACAGACGGACATGGCTATATCGACTCCGCTATCTATAACGATCCAGAATATATATACTTTATGGGATCGCAAATGAAAAATATTAGCGGTATTCACAATGTAGAGTACTTGGACTGGTAACGTAGTAAAAGAGCACAATATCAAAAAAATAAAAACAAAATACATTAGAAATTGAAATGTTTGTCAATGAATAGCTTTTTTGCTTTTTTACTAGGCCAAGTACTCTACATTGTGAATACCGCTATAGAAATTACAAACGGAATGACAAGCTTATATATACCCTTGCCCTCATGGTGAAAGGTATAAAAATATTCCATCAAAATGAAACTCGAATAATTGACAACCCTAACTAGAACCCATATAGACGACCACTACCCCGGACAGACACATCCAACAACAATCATTAAAAACATTGAAAAAAAATACAGCGATGTGTTTGTTGGGTGCCGTTACTCTGGCATGAAATAAATAAAAAAAAATATTAAAGCGAAGCAAAAATAAAGAAAATTTCAAAATTGATGTTATTTCCTTTTTTAAGGATCAGATAAGCTAATAAAAAAATATTATAATTACACATCTGACTTGAAGGCGCAACATATACATAGACAACAACAAGAAAGACTACAATGTTAAGGTATGTTATGTTTAGCTACTGTTTGCCGCACCTCCACCTCAACCACCATAAACAGCCACCACCTTGTCGCTTTTAGCTGCTGTTGATGATGAAGACGGTGGAGGATAATGATGTCGGTGATAACTGAATGTTGTATTTTTGACATTGACGACCTGTATTCTAATGCGCTTTAATACACAATAAAATTTAATGATGATAATAATAAAGCATTAGACTTACTTAAGCCTACATAATATGTAGACTTTAGGAATTCTATTTGCCAAATTAAAATGTATGTGCAATTTTGTTTAACGTATTGAATTAAAAATTAAATTTAAAATTTCCACACTGAAGAAGATTGTTAGGTTGTATGGAAGCTATAATAAGAATTTATGAGACAACACTAATATGTAGCCAAATATTTGATTATTTTTTACTTGTGTATGTATTTTGATATTGTTGTAAAAAAAGTACATTATTATAATTTGTATCTCATTGTGTTGTATCAGTTTGTCAGAATTTCATTAAAATTTCGTTTACATCTTTCAAATATTTAACAAAATAAACGTAAACTCTATTTATATTATAAGTATACACAGAGAAAAAATATAGTTGTGCATGTTTACAGTAACCATTTCCACATTTTTAAAAGTTTTTTAACAATATTATAGTCACAATAACTATTTACATGATTATGATAACCATAATATGGTTAACTTACGTTTTACATAATTGTATCAATCATATATATGGTTACAGTAAACAACATATGATATACAAATTCGTCATAACAATGGTTGTCACAAACTTATACTTGTTTACTGTAACCATATATATGATTGATACAATTAACCATATTATGGTTACCAAAATCATGTAAATAGTTACTTTGACTATAATATTGTTAAAAACTTTTAAAAATGTGAAACTGGTTTACAGTAACCATTTTCACAACTTTATTTTTTCTCTGCGTGTATGTAAGTATATCATTTCTAGATTGTCTTTGTGTGTTTTTAGGACAATTTCAGTACAACTCTTTAAATTTGTATCGATATTCAGCCTCAACAGCTTTTATTGGAAACATTGTGGAATGTAGAGGCCAATTTTTCTTTGCGGTTTCTTTTATTTTTCTTTGCGAATTGTCATTTTAAGAACAGAAATCAAAGGTGCATAGACAACTACAGAGTGCTTAATTGGGAAAATATTTGTGAAGATTGTCACCGAGGGACAGACAAATTTGGGAATCCAGTTTTACTTCATCTTCAAGAGAAATTTTGTTGTTCATCATGCCTTTTCCATTCTCTGTCAGACAGATGTTATATATAATTTAGAAAAATCTAATATTTTTAAGATTCATTGAAACTGAATTCAGATGGCTCGTATTTCGTTTGTGTTTTGAATAAAAAAAAAGTTTAACAATTATTGCTAGATCAGACCGAAAAACCTGTGGATGCAAAAAATCTATAACTACTTACTTAATAGTGTTGGTGTATTTTGACGGAAATTTCCATTATTAATTTCTATTATTGTGCTGCCATTATAAATACTGAACTTTATGTTATACATTTCTTAAGCTTCATTAAAGTCAGCCCAAAAATATATAACATTTCGCTATTTTTCCATGAGAAACACCAAATATTGAACAATTCCAGCTTTGACCTTCTCGATTTAAGGGTTAACGTTTTCCGATTTTAGTAAAACTTTCAGAGTATATAAAAAATTATCCGGATCATAATATTCTGAATGGGATTTACTTAAAATTCATAACAATAAGGAAATTAAGCTCTTTTGCCAAAAAATTAGTTTTTTCCGAAAATCTCAAAATTTTAATCGCGTGGAAAAACTATAGAAGTTATTGTCATACTATTTTCATAATTTTATTTCCTATTATATTCTCAATAAATCCCAATGTGATGATCAAAAAATTCTGAAATTTTTTCAACAACATTTTTAAAATTTGAATATGAAGTTTCAAAACTGCCGTTAATCATACCTGCTAATAGGTTAGCGGTGGATATATTTTAAGTAAAGATGAGCTTTTATTTTAATATTTCTCAAAATATGTTAATTTTGTTCCTACATTTCTTGTTAAAGTGCCCTGAAATACGTCAATTGACTGGGTAATTTTTAGTAACTTTAACATTTTTTAACCAATTTTTGTCCTTTATATTAGAACGACAATTACGTACTCATTTTGATTCATTTATATTAACCCATTAACGCGGAATGGGTAGAAAAATACCCAAAAATAGAGCAATTTTTGAAAAATTCTAGAAAATTTTAGGGAAGCGATATTAAAAATCGTTTTTTAAATGAAGATAAAGTAATAATCAAGCTAACTAAAATAATTTTTTCGGTAATATTAGGTCATGCCTTGGTGGGGAACTAGAGGGCCAAAGTTGAGGAATTTTACAAAATCACAAAATTCAAAAATAAGTTGCTCTAGAAAACGGGGGAGTTGAAGTCCCCAATGCCTTGTGTCTAGTAGTTTTGGATGTCCTCTATCAGTAAAAATAATAACCAAGTGATTAATCCCACTTTGCTAAGCTACAAGTACGATTTTGTGGATTGGTTATAAAAATACCCACTTTGGAATATGTGGGTTCTAAAACATATGAAATATGAATTTAATTTTTCAAGAACAATTTAGTTTTTTTTTTAGAAAATCATAATAAAAAAACATATAAGAGCATAAGAAAACATGATTAGATAAAATATTTAAGTGGTTTACAAATGGACAATTTATTTTGCATACGATTTATTATGACAGGTTAAATAAATTCTTTCTGAAATACAATACAAAAAACTAGTTTCAAATGTCCCCATCTCTAGAATATGATATGTTTAAGTAACGACTGTCTCCATTCTGCATTACAACGAGTACATTCGGGACAAATGCCCCTACATGTAATTTACTGTATTTTACAGGTGTATTAAGTCCATGTCGAATTGCTGGGAAGTATTAAAACTTGTCTGTCGTTTGTTTGTGTTGGTTTATGTTGTATTTCTTATCATTTCTTATCTCTGGATCCGCACCTGTAGCTAGTAATTGATAAATCTACAACGTAATCATCAAAACATCGGAAAAAAATGTGTTATGGGCTTCCTTTTTCTAAGCAGCTTGATAAAAAAGAACATATATTTTAGAACGCATATATGCCAAAGTTGGTAGAAAAATACCCACACCCTGCAGGCTCTGGTATGGTAGATAAAAAAAAATTAAAAATAGTCACGGTAATAATAATGCTTTATGTACTATCTGTATAAAATTTCTTCAAAATCGGACAACGGAATTTTTTCCCCTCAAAACTTCAGAGTCGTACAGTGGTATAGAGTTGTTAAGTTTTCCCTAGTTAATTTGCTACTTAAAAAACACAAGACAGATTATATATCAATGGATAGGGGATTTTATCTATTTTTATATATTACTTTTGACAATTAAAAAATTCATGGAATATGACAAAAACGCTTATAATTGAGTTTTTGCAAAGATACACATTTTTCAAATTGAAATTAAGTTTCTATTTATGAATATTTTTAATGAAATTTCACAGTTATATAGATTTTTCTATTGTAAATGGAAAACTAAAGACTAGTTTTGAAATTTGTAATCAGTAATCCCACAATTCCCAAAAAAGTGTGGAAAAATCCCTAATAGTTTTTTGCCTATTATATCTATACCAGGGTTGAGGTTTTCGAAACCCTTTACAAAATAATTAACAACATATTTAGCCATCTAAAATGGGTTATTATTTTTTATATCGACAATGCGATTTGAGAATTTTTCCCCTAAAATGGAATTTTAAATAAAAATAGGCGTTACTTGGATGGACCAGGTCCCCTTGGTATCAACAATTTTCAAATTTGTATTCATTTAAAATATTTAGTATACAGTTAGCTTTTCGAAAAGTATAAATTTCTAATACACTTCTTAGACATTTTTTAGATAACTTAAAAAGAAAAAAAGTACTTTTTTCCCAAAAACTGTCGAAAAATAACTTTTTTTAAATTTTAAATTCAAATGCATGTAACTTTGAAGCTAGTCACGATTATTTATTTATTTCGGCATATACATTTGTTGTTAGTCCAACAAAAGAAAAATGGAGATAATCGGGAAATATTTGGACCCGCTGTTATCAAAAAACTGGAGTAGGGTGGGTAAAAGTGTTGAAAATTTTATTTTCAAATGCGAATATTTCCTAAGTTATAAGAGATACCTGGCAGCTACGCTACGATTTTTGCAGTACTCATTGAGGGGATTCTGTATATGTAATTTTGAAATCGGTAAACTGACGAAGAAATAGGATCGTTTTAAAAATTGAACATACCCGAGGTGTCCTACTTTGGAGACCCGTGGCCGCACCCCTGGTGATTACAAGCGGTACAAATTAAAAGCTTAAACTCGACAACACTTCTTCTTTGCGCATGTTAAAAATCATTCAAATTAGGGTTTTTAAGTTGCAGATTTATTTCCCTCTTTTTTTATTTCTATATGACTGTGGGGCGGTCAAAATTCGCAATTTTATTTTTTTGGAGAAGAACTCTAATGGGGATCTTACGCAGGTTTTTGTCACTATTACATTGGATGCATTTGGTTTCCTTCCGAGATTGAAATTGTATTTATCCGCAGTTGATTCACAGGAAGGTACTTCCTACGGATCGTATTTTATGGCACATTTTTGTGTTATCTGGTTCCCTCTATACGGTTTTCATTTGTGATAGTTAGTATGTATTTTAATATGAAGAAATGTAAAAAGCTTTTTAACAACATTTTAATAAAAACCAATGTTATGATATTGTTAAAAACAACTCTAAATTAAAATTCATGCATCCTCCTTCTCTTGGGAAATATTTTCTTTTTAAAATATTAACTTAAGTAATTTTATTTACTATTGCTATATTTTAATTTAATTTTTTTTCAACTTACAGACACAAAATGTATTGCCACATATCATACATAATAAATCTATCTTCTGCTCAGAATAACATCCATTTTCATTATAAAAATACTCTTAAATGTATTACCTTAAGGCAAAAATGAGATAAAATACATGTTATTTCATTAAATTGTTCATCAAATGAATTTTATTAGCAGTATTGTAAATCGTAATAAACCCACTGGACTCTACAACCATGTTTTAACGACACATGAAACAACAATTTTCCATGGCAGATGAAAATCCAAAACAAGCAATGAAAGATTTCCAACTAAATCTCACTTATTCATTTGTCCAAGATATAAAGGATCTGTGTAGGGGTAGGAGATAGATTATGTAGCTAAGATAGAATGAGCAAATAAAAGAATGACAAAACTTCTTGACAGCTAATTCATGTCTATTGATGTTAGTTTTAATTTTAACATCAAACTATCACTACGACAACCAACAAACCAACAACTCTTATACATACTTGCAACAACATTCCCTTTGCCACACTCCATTAGTGGTGATTGTAGAAATCATCAAAATATAAGATATAAAAACGGAAATTTCCCTGCCAAACTAATAATGGTACCTGTCAAAATTTCCTTAACTTGGTGTGGCCAAAAGTGAGAAAAAAGAAACAAAAAATAAAAACAAAACTATCATCATGATATGAGTTGGAGTAGTAGTCACTGTGAACAAATCCTGATGCTATTTTGCTATTTGAAGTGGCAAATGTTTGATAGAGATGAATTGTTGTTATAGTTGCACACCAAAGGAAACGGAAGGATAAACCAAATGAAATTCATACAGATTTTAAAGCAGTTTTGTCATTTCGGTATTTTTAACTATGTAGTAGCCATAGTAGAATATTTAAGGGAAGAATACAAAAAAAAAAAAGTTTTTATGACCAACAATCATGTAGATATGACTATGTAGCTTGTCCAAATGAACAAATATGCTAGGCACAGTGGTTTGTTAGTTTATGTAAGACACCAATTGCTTAAAAGAAATTAATATTAATTTCAAAATAACAAGTAAGAATGGTAAAGATAACTTATCTTTTAAAATAAGGTTTTATTGCAAACAAATAATATTGTTGGCACAGATTTACAAATGATTTATATTTCAACATTTCTTTATTATCTTTTTATTTCAAACATAAAGTTAATTTTATAATTCTGCTTGTATGGACCTTTATTTCACTGTACAATATCTCTGAGTATTTGCGTATCATATGGATGAATGACTACAGAAACTAAAATTAGAAACAATAATTTATTAGAACACATACATTGTTAGCTATAAACTCATTAGACTGCTGCAAAAATATATGAAATTCTACATTTCATCTATTCTATGACCCACAGTACTCACCAATAATTGCAATAATTTGAACATATGTGTGTTTCCACAAAAGGGTCTACCATGAAATAATTGTTTTCAAATATTACATTAACAAACATTTTTATAAAAAATTGCCCAGAAATCACTCAAAATGTTTCTAGCTATTAGCTACACAGAGAAAACAGATTCGTGTTAACAACCGAATTTGTTTGCCAATCGAATCAGGTGCAAAAAGGTGAAGAGTGCCTCAGGGCATTGTTGCCGGTTTAAGTGTAAAAACAATAAGATGTAAACATTAATTATGATACGATTTTATTGAAAAGCTAGCGAAAAATATACAAAAAGTAAGAAAATATGTTTTACTTTTTACGCTGATACTCATAAAAACAATTATTGGCATTTGAGAAGCATACATAAAGATAGAATTTTAAGCAAACACACTTGGTCAATTCACAAGGTCTCTTATCAGTCATAATGTTCGGAATGATAGGCGATTGGAGTCAGATGTAAAGTTGTTACGCTAGCAACAAGTAGCTAGAATCGATTCGAAAACGATTGCGGAAAGTTTTCGGTAACCATAGGTATTTATGCGTACTTGGCATCTAATTGAGTGGACTACCTTTATCGTCAATGATTTTTCAAATATTCCAAATTACAACTATTAACCAACCACATTATTATACTTAGGTTTAAAAAATCGCTTTTAAAAATTATATTCACTTCACATATTTTAGCATCTTCTTGATAAAGTCCAAAACGAGTTCTATTTTTTGTAGCGCATGGGATCCAGAACGCTAATACTTTTGAAATAACAAAACCTACATGGAAACAAAACTGTTAAGATATCTTAATTTTTTGAAATAAAGATGTAGATAGGAAACTACAAAACAACGAGATGAACACATGGGTAGCGTAGAATTTAATAATCTTCCACAAGATCTAAGAAATTTAGAGCGAATTTCTGTTTTTAAAAGGAAATTAAAACAATTTTTACTAGAAAATATTGAAATGCTTCTTTTGTAAAAAATGCTCCTTTTGTAGAAGAAATAATCAACTGAAATTATAAAATTATTACTTTTTATATTTACAAAAATGTATACATATTTGCATTGAATTATAATGCCAACAATGTCTTCAAGACGCAGAGGCACTAAACTTTATGAAAAATAAATAAATATGAATTAAAAAAAAAAAAAAAAATCTGACATTTCTAAACGGCTTGCCAGATCGGTATAAAATTTGATACGTGCGTAGACAAGGAGAATTTGAGTTCAAATTATTAAAATGGACCCTACAAATGCTCCAAAATCGGCGTTATGGGGGCTCAAATTTGGGTACCTTCGACATGTAAAATATTTGAACACATTCCATTTTTTTTTTGTTTTCCATCCGATTTCAAATATTTGTATATTTTTGGAAAGCTCTCGGAATTGGTGTGCTATTTATCTCTTACAATATCCGAGTTATAGGCACTTCAAAATTGAACTTTTAAAATTTTGCCATACCTTGGTCCGCTTTTTAAAAATATAGAGCTTTCTTTTTTCTTGCTAGTTAGACAATTAAATTACCAATAACATACACATATTATGGATCCAAAAATTGACGATTTTCAATTTAAAAATTAGAAATCTAATGAATTTTTACAGTTTTTTGGACGAAAAGATGACTTAACTCTTTTTTTATAAAAAAAAAACTTTATTTAAGAACATATAACAGTTTTATGGGTTTCTGTAAGACATCTTTACGCAAAAAATTCTGATAGAAAAGACATTTCTTATTTTTCGAATATGTCGACCCTACGCCCTTCGGAGTTTGACCTATTTTTTATAAAAATTTCAAATTTGGGCCACAAGTTCTAGGATCTCAAAGCTGTCTTAAGAACCATGATGTGTTCCCTATTTATCCCCAAAGACTTCTTCCAGCCCCAAAGGAAATGTGGACCCTATGGGTAAAACGGTAAAAAAAACATTTTTGGAATTTTCGTTTCAATTTTTAAGAATTGCGGGATGTCCTTTGACCTTTTGAAAAATTCTTTTACACATTGTTATTTAAAATTACTAATTTAAAAAGCGTTGAAAACTTCAATGAGTTTTTTTAATAAATAAAGATTTTATTGCATATTACATATTTACTGAGTTTCTAAAACTAAAAATTGTATCAAAATTTTAACAGGATTGCAAATATTAGGAATAATTTAACACACATTTATTCCGAACTAATTTTTTTGGTTTAGACAAGTTTATTTTTGGTCTTACAAACAAAATTTCAAGTTAATATCTATCTCAATTAGATTCAAAAATTTGTCAAATGTTTTTATATCAAAATATATACTAACCAAGTAGCGGGAAATATGATATTATGTAAATAATAAAGTTGCTGGAATCATAATCTAATTTGCACTAAATTGTATTTGATACCACTATATTTAAGGAGATAAAAAACTCAAAAACAAACTGGTAATATATGGCTTAAAAGTTTTCCGGGGGGACATTTATATGGATCGCAAATCCCTTTTTCAATATCCCAGATTCTATTCATTTCTGAGTATTAATCGGTTAAAAAAGCAGAGTGACGGTCGCTTATGTTTTAAAAAACGCACTTATTTCAACTAATTTTCATTTTCTTCACGCTCTAAGTTGATCTTGAGACAATAAAATATTTTTTTTTGTGGAAAAGCATTCAAGAAAACTTAAGCAAATTTTTGTGAAAACATGTTTTTCTTCCTTTTTAGTTCTTTCATTGAAATGCTTGTTCTTATATTTAAAACAAAACATGCATTATTTGATCCTGATTAAACTATTGTAACACAGCCATTTTCCAACCGATTGTTTAATTGTTTCTATTTAAAAGATAAAACCATTTTAAAATTAGATTCAGGCTCAAATATTTATGATATTTTGAATTTGTAACTTTAAGAATATAAAGTATTTCCATACTCTATGGACTTCTGCATATTTTATTTTCGTTCACTTTTGTTTACGAAGAAAATGAAAATGGCAATTAGTACAAATCCAAATTGAAATATTTATCCAAATCAATAAAATAAACAAATATTTTATTATGAAAAATAATTATATTTGAACATTTTTCAAAAGCTTAATACATTTCATGATACATTATTAATACTTGATCATTTTCGGATTTACTCTACAATAATTGTTGAAATTCTGATTTTTATTAATACTAAGTATTTAAGTGTAAACCCCATTTTTAAGTGATCGAGCCGTGTTTTTTAATTAAAGTCATTTCATGCATTTTTTTATTAATTGTCGCGAAATTTTAAATCAATACTTAAAGTGATTTTTCTTTTTAGTTATACTACTTTCTCACCCCAAACTAATGCAAAGTTTTGAAAAATATTTATGTTTCTAAAAACTAGACGTCATTACCTATCCAGCGATATGCAATATGTGCTACCAAGTGTTTACTTTACACTCAAAGAATACATCAGTAATAAAGCTTCATGAAAAATTATCTACTAAGTTTCACCATAACAAAGATAGTGCTTACTATGCACTTCTCATTATTACATGTACCTTTGTTTATTTGCTATTGATGGTATGTTGATGCTGCTTTTATTACGGAGCGCTTAAGTAAACTTTGAAAACCTAAAATTTTTTATTTTCTAAACTGAATGACGTTGTGAGCGTTTATAAATTAGTGAATGTTAGGTTCATACAATAAGTAGTAATGATTTTTCATGTAAAAAATTTTTCCTCAGAAAAAATTTTTTTTATTAAAAATAAAATTTTTTATCAAAAATCAAATTTTTTATCAAAAATGAAATTTTTTATCAAAAATCAAATTTTTTAACAAAAATCAAATTTTTTATTAAAAATCAAATTTTTTATCAAAAATCAAATTTTTTATCAGAAATCAAATGTTTTATCAGAAATCAAATTTTTTATCAGAAATCAAATTTTTTATCAAAAATCAAATATTTTATCAAAAATAAAATTTTTTTATCAGAAATCAAATTTTATTAAGAAATTTTTTTTTTATAAAAACTTGATTTTTTTATAAAAATTTGATTTTTGATAAAAAATTTAATTTTTGTTAAAAAATTTGATTTCTGATAAAAAATTTGATTTCTGATAAAAAAAATTGAATTTTTGTTAAAAAAATTTAATTTTTGTTAAAAAAATTTAATTTTTGTTAAAAAAATTAATTTTTGATAAAACATTTGATTTCTGTTAAAAAATTTGATTTTTGATAAAAAATTTGATTTCTGATAAAAAATTTGATTTTTGATAAAAAATTTGATTTCTGATAAAAAATATGATTTTTGATAAAAAATTTGATTTTTAATAAAAAATTTGATTTCTGATAAAAAAAATTTTTTCTGAGGAAAAAATTTTTTACATGAAAAATCATTACTACTTATTGTATAACCTAACATTCACTAATTTATAGACGTTCACAACGTCATTCAGTTTAGAAAATAAAAAATTTTAGGTTTTCAAAGTTTACTTAAGCGCTCCGTAATAAAAACAGCATCAACATACCATCAATAGCAAATAAACAAAGGTACATGTAATAATGAGAAGTGCATAGTAAGCACTACCTTTGTTATGGTGAAATTTAGTAGATACTTTTTCATGAAGCTTTATTTCTGATGTATTCTTTGAGTGTAAAGTAAACACTTGGTAACACATATTGCATATCGCTGGATAGGTAATGACGTCCAGTTTTTAGAAACATAAACATTTTTTAAAACTTTGCAATAATTTGGAGTTAAAAAGTAGTATAACTAAAAAGAAAAATCGCTTTAAGTATTGATTAAAAATGCATGAAATGACTTTAATTAAAAATCACGGCTCGATCACTTAAAAATACTTAGTATTAATAAAAATCAGAATTTCAAAAATTATTGTAGAGTAAATCCGAAAATGATCAAGTATTAATAGTGTATCATGAAATGTATTAAGCTTTTGAAAAATGTTCAAACATAATTGTTTTTCATAATAAAATATTTGTTTATTTTATTGATTTGGACAAATATTTCAATTTGGATTTGTACTAATTGCCATTTTCATTTTCTTCGTAAACAAAAGTGAACGAAAATAAAATATGCAGAAGTCCATAGAGTATGGAAATACTTTATATTCTTAAAGTTACAAATTCAAAACATCATAAATATTTGAGCCTGAAACTAATTTTAAAATGGTTTTATCTATTAAACAAAAAAAATCAAAAAATCGGTTGGAAAATGCCTAAGTTACGGTAGTATAATCAGGATCAAATAATGCATGTTTTGTTTTAAATATAAGAACAAGCATTTCAATGAAAAAACTAAAAAGGAAGAAAAACATGTTTTCAGAAAGATTCGCATAACTGATTAATTTCTCGATTGATTATTATTATTTACTTATGTTTTTTGGAAAGCCACTTTAGTATGCTTTTCCACTAAAAAAAATATTTTATTGTCTCAGGATCAACTTAGAGCGTGAAGAAAATGAAAATTAGTTGAAATAAGTGCGTTTCTTGAAACATAAGCGACCGTCACTCCGCTTTTTTAACCGATTAAAACTCAGAAATGAAAAGAATCTGAGATATTGAAAATGGGAATAGCGGTCCATATAAATGTCCGACTGGAATAATTTTAAGTCATATATTACCAGTTAATTTTTGACTTTTTTATCTCCTTAAACATGCTGGTATCAAATACAATTCGGCGCAAATTAGCTTATGATTCCAGCAACTTTATTATTAACATTACTAGCATATTTCACGCTACTTCGTTAGTATATATTTTGATATAAAAACAAGTGGCAATTTTTTGAATCTAATTGAGATATTGACTTGAAATTTTGCTTGTAAGACCAAAAATAAACTTGTCTAAACCAAACAAAATTAGTTCGGAATAAATGTGTATCAAATTGTTCCTAATGTTTGCAATCCTGTTCAAATTTTGGTACAATTTTTAGTTTTAGAAACTCAGTAAATTTGTAATACGCAATACAATCTTTATTTATTAATAAAACTCAATGAAGTTTTCAACGCTTTATAAATTAGTAATTTTAAATAACCGCAATTCTTAAAAATTGAAGCGAAAATTCCAAAAATGTTTTTTTAAAGTTTTACCCATGTGCACATTTTCTTTGGGGCTGGAAAAATTCTTCTGGGGATAAATAGGGAACACATTATGGTTCTCAAGACAGCTTTCTGTTTTTTGATCCCAACTTTGGGATCCTAGAGCTTGTGGCCCAAATTTGAAATTTTTATAAAAAAGAGGTCAAACTCCGAAGGGCGTAGGGTCGACAATAATAAGTCGAAAATAAGAAATGCCATTTATATCAGAATTTCTTGCGTAAAGATGTCTTACAGAAACCCATAAAACTGTTATATGCTCTTAAAGAAAGTTTTTTTTAATAAAAAAAGAGTTAAGTCACCTTTTCGTCCAAAAAAATACAAATATCCACTACATTTCTAATTTTTAAATTGAAAATTGTTAGTTTTTGGATCCATAATATGTATGTATGTTATTGGTAATTTAATTGTCTAACTAGGAAGAGAAATTTGAGTCCATTCGGTCCAAAAGAAAGCTCTATATTTTTAAAAGTTTAATTTTGAATTGGCAATAACTCGGAAATTGTAAAAGATAAATAGCACACCAAATCCGAGAGCTTTTTTAAAAAATATACAAATATTTGAAATCGAATAGGAAACAAAAAATTGGCATGTGTTTAAATATTTTACATGTCAAAGGTACCCTAATTTGAGTCTCCATAGCGCCGCCCCTGGAGCATTTGTAGGGTTCATTTTAATAACTTGAACTCGAATTCCTCAAATTTTATCCCGAGCTGACCAGCCGTTATAAATGCCAGATTTATTTCGAAAAAATTAGGATTCTGCCCCAATGTGCAATGGCGAAGTGCATAGTGTGACACTTTTAGTAATCGGAGAAAAACTGTAAGGATTTGTGTTGTATATAATTGACGTTAAGTTTATTAAATAGTATATTAAAGGTATAAGTCTTGTTACCAATACTAGAGTGTCATATGATCAGGCTTTACAGACTATACTTTCTTTCATATTTTAAATGGGTTCAGCCTAATATCACTACAAAATATGAATCTTCACCTATTCTATGTGAATATTTATATGTATGCATCTAGATTCATATATACTCTTCTTTATTTTCTTAAAATATTAGTTGTAGAGAAAAAGTGTAATAAATATTTAGCACAACTACGGACATAGAAATCATATAAATTTGTATTTATAAATACAAACAAGGACACACACATACATACATATATATATATACTGTTTATATAAAGAAATGTATGTATGAATTTGCATTCACAAGTATATTTTTGTATGTTCACACAGATACATAAATGTATACAAATTCAAATATTTATAAATATTATTAGAAATCTAAACATTTGTATATATGTTGTATACAGGGAGCCATATATAGAGATGTATGAACGGGTGTTTTCTTAGATGCATAGAAAGTGTTTATCTTCTTAATTATAGTTAAGAAGATATCGTTTTGTTTAAAATATATTTTAAATATTTTATTACACACTTATAAGGTGTAAATGAAAACCATCATGAGAATCATTGTTAATTAAAATTTACATTGAAAAATTAAATGTCTACCGTTAAAAAAAAAAAACTAGTTTAAGAGCTAGTTATGTCAAAAAACTTCTATAGCGCTTCAAAAAAACTTACCCTTTACACGGAGTATGCACAAATCTACTCACATTTATTATATTTAGCACCGTAGCATGTGTGTACATTTTATACGAGTATAAATAAAACTCCACAGAGAAAGACAATAAAATGTATCACCCAACCACAAGTCACAATATACGAGTGCGAACATAAACGTGACATTTAATATTGTCTGTTTGCTGAGACACAAAAAAAGCTGAAATAAAGGAAACAAACACAAGGCCCACTTAGTAAGGTTTTTTGGTGGAGGGGGCAAGGGTTAACATTTTAGCAAAGTGGCTAATGAAATTTTTGGTTATGAATAACAGACATTTTCCTAACTGTCTCGTAGACAGACATAAAGAGAAAAATTAAAGAATTAAATTCCATAAAGAAAATAAGCTAATTTGATACATCATACATACTGTTTAAAGGTTTGATTAAATTCAGCCGTAACTTTGAAAATATCTTAAACAACAATATGTTAGATTTTCGTTTCAAACTACCACCTTGCATATGTTGCAAATCTAGGGTATGTGCTAGGGTATTCAATTAATCGGGTTTCTGATTTAATCGGTTAATCGAGCAAATAATTAATCGGGATTTAGATTTAATCGGATATTAATCGGTTAATTTTGAATTATTCGATTAACCGAGTAATTTCTATTTTAATTTTAAATTAAGAATAAAACAACGAATTTTGTGTAAGAATTTTATTAATAAAAAGAACAAAAACATAAAAAACAAATAAAACATAACAATTCAACAAAACCAAATAAGTAATAGCAAAACAAAAATACGGTATCTGAGACCTTTTTTATGCACATGTGAGTTTTTTTAGGATTTTAGGGAGATCTGAAATAAGCTTTTTAAAAAAGAATATAATTAAAATGTTTTCATTTTAAACGATTTTTTCATTAGTTTTAATAAAACTTGACTTGGAAAGAACTCTCTCACTGATTAGATGTTGGAGAAATCAAAAGTAAGGCATGATAAAGAATATTCAATTTCTCATATAAAATCCCCATATACATATTTGGAGTCCTTTTTGTATTTTTTTAGAATATGAATACTTTTAATAGTTTCTGATAATAGACTCGTTTCAGTTATGTCTTTAGATTCATCTATTATCAAGTCGTTCTCCAACTCATTAGGACAAAGATAATCATAGTACATTCTAGAAAAAATTTCATTTCCAAATTCCTTAGTTTCAATTTTTGTGCTATACTTCTAAAAAACTATTGCTAGAAGTTAAGGTTCATGAGTTAATACATAAAATTAGTGTGCTTAAAACTATATTTCTATATAAAGTGCAAAAAAAAAAAAAAAATTCGGTCAATCGGTTAATCGACTCAAATTAATCGTTTTATTTGTTATTTGAAAATCGCCAATTTTAAATTATTCGAACAGTTAACCGACCAAAATTATCGGTTAACCGATTGGTGGTAAATCGATTGAATACCCTAGTGTGTGCTATATTTTGCAATACCACAACAATATAGCACTTATCCTAGATCTACAACATATGCAAGGTTTGCAGTGGCAGTTAGCAACGAAGAGTGACTTCCGCTATAGTTTATGTAATTTTAGAAAATACTTGGTCGCATTCCAAGTTTCTATGAAATTCCTGCAGAATTTTTTTAGTATTTCTTTGGTGTTCCTTCTCCAAGGTAATTTAATAGCCTGGAAATAATAAAGTATTTGCAGGCTGCAAAAACTGGTATATATGCATCTAAAAAGCGGAATTTATACTGCTCTCAACTTTCTCTTTGCACTCTCCTCCTCGGCTAAAAGTATAGGAACGGTGTGTCAACATGGAAAATACATATACATAACTGCAGATATTATTATATTATGATGACGAAAACCAGAGATATCCAGTTAAAATTAGCTAAGAAAAACTCAAAAAGTTCTGCAGGAAATTCATAGAAACTTGGAATGCCACCAAGTATTTTCTATATAGCTGAAATCACTCTTCGTTTCAAGCTACCACAGCAAACCTTGCATATTGTTACGTTTTTACCTTTTAAAAACGGGGTTTATTTCCGTTAAATAAACCGGATACTTTTGATTGCAAACAAAAAGCAGTTTTAGTAGTTTAAAATTTGTAACAACTCTTTATTTATTTAAAATGTACACCAACAACAATTCAAATAGTAACTCAGTGTCTTTTTACACGTCTATCAATTCGCAGAAATGCACACACACACTTTATAATGACAAGCGGAAATGTACAAGACAGTTGATGTTAACTCTAACAGCGCCAATGATCAACTCCACTCACGACTGCAGCCTCTGCCATCATTTATACACACGCCATCTCTCGGAAATCTTCTACAATGCTCTTAACGGACAAAACTCGAATGTTCGAATTCCAGAGCCTTCGATGTCATTGCCAGCAGCCCAAACATTTAGTGTTGCCATACTTACAAATAATGCCAATAACCGCATGCTACTGATGGATGTGCCTTCAAACATAATGAATGCCGCAGGCAGTCGTTACAGACCGTTAAATTCAAATCCTCATTGCACATTCGTAAAAATATGTTGCAAATATTGGATAAGAGCTATATTTTGCAATACCACAACAACAAAATATAGCAGTTACCCTAGATTTTGCTGCATGTGCTAATTTTAGCTGGATATCTCTTACTCTCCGTTTCTATACTTTTAGCACCGGAATAAAGTTTGGAAAGGCAAATTAGTCATGTTGAAAGCCGTATAAAACCCGTTTTTCAGATGCGTATCTATCAGTCGTGGACGAGTTTTTATAGGAAAAACAAGTCATGTTGAAGAAAATATGACTTTCCAGCGTTAGATATACAAATAATCTTATTCGAATGTACTTTAAATACCAAATAATATTTAAATTTTGGTTAAAGTCTAATAAAAATTTAATAGAAAAATCTATAAACAAATACCAACTAGTATTTGTATCACTACAACAGAAGTCATGATTTGAAAATTGTCTTCACACAAGTAAAACAAACCGGAAATGCTTTCAAAAAATGAAAAGGCGTCGAAGCATAAATCCAAATCTTCAATTTTTCTTATAAGTTTTTATTTGCTTCTTTATTTTTCAAATGAAATCACACAAGCGGAAAATATTTTCCAGTCTAACCACATACATTGTAAACAAATTACTACTCTGCCAGCAATTACATGTTATATTTTCAATGCGTATACTAAAATGTTACTATTTCGTTTCGAATATATGTGTTTGAGTATATAAACCAATTTTAACAAGAACAAATTACAGTAGTATAGATTTTTTAATAATACAAGATCACTTTGACAGTTTACATTTTTAAATAGAGAAGTAGGACATGATAATACTCAGTAAATTTATGAATTTTAAAGTCGTATGCAGAGAATGACTTAATCGTCATTGTGTCTCTCGCGGTATGACCCGAAGTAAAAAAAAATTATCCAACAAGGTTCGATATACCGCACAGAGTGATGGTTTCATACATTTTTGTGGAAAAATAATAAGGTCGTAGAGCATTGGAATTTGGCACTGAGAATTATATGGACTTAATTAAGAAAAAATGGTACATACATTTTCTGAAACAAAAAAAAAAAAACGCATGCCGAGTTTTATTAAAAGCCGCCATGGCCATCGCATACATTTGTTCGCATAAAAATTTGCCTATCCAAGAAAAAGTCTAGAAATTTTATACATACATTTTCTGAAACAAAAATAGAACTCATTCCGAGTTTCAATAAAATCGGTCACGCCCACCACATATTAACCCCATGCATAGATAAAAATATATTCAATAAATTTCTGGCCTAAAAGTATGCAATAATTGTTTTTTTTTTTTGCAAAAATTCTGTAACAAGTTTCGTGACTTTTACCAGAAATTTTAAGTTTTCATCCTCTTCCGAGAACTAATTTTTTTTAATCGAAACAAGACACTCCCACCTTTCATTTTATTAAAACAACAGCTTAAGGAAAATTGAACTACATTTTTTTTTTTCCATGAAAAATCAAAAATTAAATAGTTTTTTGAGGGTTATAGATTTGGGAATATCTTTTTAACGGTTTATGATATCCCCATTTTATTTATGGAGAAATGTTATGTTTTTCGAATATGTTAAAGGTATATGGTATTATCAGGAAAATTACTCATATATAAACCACTGAATTGCGTGAAACTGGATGGACTTTACTTTACCATTATTCCACACCAATATAGATATTATGTTGTATTGGAGCCCATAGAGTTCGGAAATCCTTATAGTTTTTCTCGATGACTTTGTTTAAAGTTACAACTTCAAAACTCATTATTATGTTGGTTTCAAATTGATTGTAAGATTGCTTCTTTTTTAAAGGATACATATCTTAACTTTCATATAGAAGAGACTTTTTGAAGAACTGTTGGAAAATGGCTTAGTTATGGTAGTTTAAGTTAAAAAACACAATACTAATTTTAATTTAATGGTCACTCTAAATTTATCTATGACAGTAAAATATTTGTAACTTATTTTAGTCAAAAACTGTAGCTCTGCAAGCAAGTTATTCTAATTTTTGTTTTTAAAATGTTTTTGTTCACTTTATTCGTTTTGTTTTTATGATATTACTCTAGATCAGGCGCGGATCCAGGTCAACCATTTGGGGGAGGAAAAAATCAAAATTTGTTTTACATTTTTCTTCTTTTTTATATGAAAATTTTTCGGTTTTGGGGTGGGAAAATTCCTATTTCACCCCCTCTGGATTCCCGCCTACTCTAGATGTTTGAAGCTTATTATTTGAAAATCCAGCCAAATTTGTTTCCAAAAGCAATTGACACGTGTAAAAGAACAATAATGTGGGATTTGTACCAAGAGAGGCAAAGTCTCCAAACTGCCTGGAGCTAAGTGGAGAGTTATTGGGCTCTTGTTAAAAGAGAATTGAAGAGCCCAAAAAGGGTGTCCAAAGGTGTGGTAGATTTTAAACGGAGTTGGACAACCTGTTCGAGCAAAGTGACAGAAAGCACTATAAAAACGTTAATGGAAGGGTTTCCAAAAAAGGTTTAAAATTTCATCTCTAGTGATTAAAACTAGAAAAATATTTTTTTTTTTTTTGGAAACTGTAATAATAATTTCAATCAAATGAAAAAAAAATTAAAACTGTAAGTTTAGTGGTTTTGTTTTTATTAACATATATGCATGTTAAGAATTTTTCGATCTCACTCCTTATAATAATTCGACACTAAGATCGATTGAAGTATTTTCATATTTTAGTGTTAAAGAGTGTGAACAAGATAGCGATATAATATGCGATGATTCAAGATGATAAGTTTGAAATACATTTTCGATAGAAAATGTTTGCAGGGTATGTCTGTGAAGTTAACAAATGCATACAAATAAACACAAGCATTTAAGGTTTGAAATGCAATGCAAACGTGAGAATAAGTGCACATACATATGTACTCATTAGGTTGGCCCCCAAAAAAGAAGATGATTTTCTAGAACAAGCTATTTTTAAGGTTTCGCTGACTGTTTTCATATCTTAAGCAAATTATCCATACACTGCACACTGTGGTAAATCACAAATCTAGCTGGACAAAAATAAAAAAAAAACGTCGGGCAAGATTCCTTTTGATCGTTTAATGAACTTCTCAATACATTAGGTAACTGTAGTTCATGTTATGTTTTTTTTTTTTAGCTCTGATTAGGAAAAAGTAAGCTTTGAAGTCAGTTGTTGTCAACAAGTACATTTAGATATCAAAGAGAAGTGTATTTTTGTGTGACTTTAATATATGATTATAAAGGCTATGGTTATTTTACTGTCATATATTTTTTTTATTATTATTAAGCTTTATCTCAAGAAAATATATTGCAATTTTTATTTAATTATTTCCATTGTAAGTGTTAAAAAAATAAGTTTTTTGCGAGAAGTTCAGAAAGTGAAAAAAATAAAATATTTATTTTTTTCAAGTAGAGTTAAAGCTGATTATTCGGAATAGTCCGGCTGTAAAACTATATTTGGGGTAATCTTCCGAGAGTTCAATTTAAGGTAAATCAAAAACATCTTGCGCATTTTTGCGACCGCCATACATTTTTTAACTTTTCCAGTATGACCTCTACAAAGAAAGAAAGTACAAAAAATAAAATATTTCCTTTTTTCAAGTAGAGTTTAAGGTGTTTATTTCAGATAGTTTCGGTGTAAAACTATATTTGGAATAATCTTTAAAGTGTTCACTTTAAGGTAAATCAAAAACATCCTTCGCATTCTAGCGACCGCCATAAATTTTTTTTTCACTTTTCCAGTAGGACCTCCACTCCTTCACGAAAGAAAATTTTATATATTTAACTCATTTTTTATTTAATCCATAAGTGTGAAGTGAAACCATCATGATTTATTAATTTAGTCCAGTTAGATTTGCGATCTACCACACTGTGCACTGGGCGGAAAACGACGTTGCAAAATCGAAAATGCTTGGTGTACTTTTGACAATATACGGTATCACATTTTTCTACACCGAACATTTACAATTTATAACTGAGCGGATATGAATCGACAGCACGATGTTGTCAATTTATACGAAGTCTCGCCTCATCATATATTTGGGCCTAGTTGCTTCTAAGTCGACGAAATTAATGGTATTTTTCATTAAGTGTTTTGTTATTTTAAACCAAATGTACAAATTATATAATAAGTCCTAAATAAATTATGTTTCAAAAAGTGAGCAACCAAATAAGTTCAATTGTTTAATCAAAAGCAGTTTGTGTCAAACCAACAGCGGACGGTATCAAATCAAAAACGGTATGGTGACAAATCGATAACGGTAGGGCGTCAAACCACCAAATCTGCCACGGCATGGTGTCATTTCTTTGTTGTCAAGTTGACACCGTGACTGTGCGTTTTGTACATATACGGTGTTGCTACAATATTGACTCCGAATGGTATTAACTATTTGGTATGGTTTGAAAGATGGGTGTACTATTTGGTATGGTTTGAAAGATCTTTATATAAGTAGATTCGAAATCAAAATATTTTTGTATCCATTCAAATATGGCTGTCTTAGTATAATAAAAGTACAAACAACTTAAGAATAAACAAAACTATTAAATATCTATTTTTCATTGTACATTAGAAAATGTTTAATGAAAGTTTTTAAATGTATATATATGTTTTTTTTAAAAAATTAAGAATTCATAAAAATTTAAAGTTTTCTCAAAAATGAATCAGGTTTTTGAAAAATGTTATCGATATAATGCCGAAAATGTGTGTGATTTGAGCGCAGAGTGCAGAGCGGTAACGAATCGAAAAGCTGCTTCGTTTTCAATAATAACAATTTTCTATAATGATTCGATATCGTATAATTTAATATAAGCAAAACAAACTAAGAACTGGGTATCGAAAATTATTCTTCATTACCATAAAATATTAAAATACTATATACCTAAAAAGGGAGATTGAATAAATTGCATAAATACATATTATACATTTTTATTCGAAATACGTTTGATAACAACATACTGGGAATAATGTAGAATTCCTCTAAGTAAATGCTATTATACTTTTATTATATTATAAAGGAGAAAACTTAAGTTTTTCATTGTATAAATAATTAGTAAATAATTATGATGTTTGTATATAGAATTGATACGACACTGCATATACATATATTTCATTATAATCGAACAGTGTGACTTGATAGAAATCTGGGAAATGAATAAATAAATAAAAATAAGTAGCCACAGGATAACAATGACTTTGATATTAATTTGGTAAATATGAATTTTGTTTTACTTAGCAATGAATGAATGTAAAAAACTAAAGTAATCTAATTAGTGACATACTAACATACAAACTAACATTTGCTATATAACAACACAAACACCAACATTTGTAAGTATCATAATGCATGACTGTTAATTTTTGTATTATTATAGATGACACGAACGCAAGGACTGTGACCTATGGAAACTGGTCAAATAATTTCAATATTTATATTCTCTATTAAATATCCTTAAAAATAAATAAAGTTCAAAAAAATTGTTCCAACGTACTGACTCATCATTGTTTTATATATAAGAGCTATTGAGAAGATACTCATGAACTCATTATATTCAATTTGAATCTAGAAAAAACGCAGTAATATCGAACTAACTCATACCCCATTTTCTCAATCACTGATTATCGTTTTTCGTAACGATATACTTCCAATTAATATAATTTTTGTATGAAAACTGTATCGTCACGATAAAAAATAACCAGAGTTTGGGAAAATGAGGCATAGGCTTGTAAATTTTAAAAGAAAGGCGTTTGAGGAAAAAAACATATTAGCCCAATTCACAATCTTCTGCAAATGGTCTTGCATCATTGCATATGCATTGCATTTTTACTTTACACTAACAAAATATACAGAAATAAACTATTGCATGAATTTGCAATACAAATGCACAAGATTGTGAATACCGCTATTGTTTTGTTCTCTTCATCGACATTTCACAAGCGTTTAATAAAGTATGGCATGATAGTTTAATATACAAATTGGAACAAAATTTACCCACGTAAGCTATTGGAAAGAGTTATTTTACTGCTTTAACATTTAAGGTTAAAGAAGTAGACTGTATTTATTGAAAGTACAATGAACAGCCGAGACAGTTAAACATTTTAAAGGACAATTTGAAAGTGAGTGCTGAAAATTTAGGTCTTGTAACTCTAGAAAGACAATGACCCAAAGCACACCGCCATAATTGTTATGCAGTGGCTATTCACCTATCCCTATGCAGTGTGACTTGAGCAGTCTCCAGACCTTAACCCAATAGAGCACCTGTGGAAAATTTTAGACCGGAATATTAGAAAACGAATCATTTCATCTAAGGACGAACTCCGAACCCACTCTAAAGGAAAAGGGGGAGGAAAATGACTAAAGATATAACTGAACATCTCGTAAGCTCCATGAAAAGGCAACTAAAGGCCGTAATTAAGCTGAATGAAGGGCCATCAAAATTTTAACTTTTTATTTTCGGATTTTGGTAATATAAAATCGAGCGTTATCCACCAACTGTATACTAAATTTTGACTGATGTTTTTAGGTACTTTTTCCCATACATTTTCCACAAAATCAATTTTAATGTTCAAAGTTTTTTAAAATAATAAACGATTTAACTCTAAATTTAATTTTAAGTTTATTCAAACTTATATATTTCTATCTCCAATTAAAATATTTAGCTTCATAGATAAAAATGCGTGTTGAATACTAAATTTTGACTCTGACTGTACGTCTGATATAACAACTATCAATCATACTAATACATAAACATTAAGTATGATAATACAGGTATTCTTAGCATTCCTGAAACTACTCTTAAAGCATATCATTTCTTATAAGATCTGATATTCGAATTAGAAACATTGTTAGCACAATGGAAAATAAAAGTCATCGAGCAAAAATGTACTCACATAACTTTTACATTAAGTATTCATATCAATAACCAAACTATAATTCAACAATCAGAAGTTAAATACCTCGGAATACATCTCAACCGTCTCCTTACATGGAAAAGTCATTAGATGCAAAGTTAACTCAAATACACACAGAGATCGAAATGTGTCCTTTGTAAAAACTGAGATCAAGAAACATGTAGAAAAATATTTGCAAATGCTTGAAATTTACCCAAATCTATTGGCCCGCCACATATTAGATAGCAGTTTCCACATTCGAAACTTTTTGAGAAAAAAAGCAAACAAGTTTTTGAATTTTCCAAAAAATAAAATAAAAAATTTTATGTCTTGAGTGAAAAAATATTTATTTTGATAGATATCCAACTCGTATCCCACTAAGCGACCAAAAAGCTCTTGAAGAAAAAGACCTAAACTTTCTTTTGAGAAGAAAGAAAAAAAAAAAACCATTTTGAGAAAAAAAATTCAAAAAGTTTTTGATTTTTGAAAAAAAATTTCAAAAATTTGTATTTTTTTCGAAGGATTGAAGAACTAGCTATCTAAACTATTTGGGACACATTTTGCTAAGAACAATAGGTTATAAGTTACATGGATGAGATAAAACAGCTGATTGACCAAAATGTCAAAATTTTACTCCCCCTTAGTCAGAGAGTACTTGACCGATCTTGTAGAAAAATCTTGTGTCTGAAATACGATCCAATAGGACTAACCTTAGTGCAAATTTCATTCCAATCGGAAGATATCGTTTTCAAAAGTTTGTTTACTTGACATGAAATCCCTCGAATGTGTAAAAATACTGAATTAAAAGTCAAACTATAGTGACTAATTGCAGCCCTTAATACGAGTACTTACAAGCACCAACTGTTTATGAAATGCTTAAGTTAAAACAAATACACTGCTATTCACAACTATAACCGCACCATTGGTATATTTAAATTTAAGTTGTAAGTAGAACAAAAATACATTCAATTAAAATATTAGATTTAACACGGTTATACTTCTATTAAGGAATATTGCAATAGCTAGTGTTTTATAGCTATATACATACTTAAGAAGAAAAAACGAAATATAAAATAAATTTATTTTGGATATAATCTCCCTTATTCTTAGCAATCTTAAAAATCTATTAACTTTGCTTTTCATTTCTCTATTTATTTATCACCATTTAAGGATAGTTTCTTAAAGCAAAATTAGCATCATTACTGCCAATATATCAGAAAAACTTATCGGTATAATATTGAATAATGATCGAAATATGGTTTATCCTAAAATCATTATTTATTAACCGAAACCACTCTTGAATATACAAATTTTATTGTGCCATTTAATGCAGAAATATAGGCTGTTTTAATTTTCCAGTAAAATTAGTAACTTGTTAGCAGTACCTCCACGTATACTAAAGATTCATCCCAGTTCTAGATAATGATATGACGAGCTCACCATCCTAGAGTATCACATCCCATATTATTAATGAGGTACTACTGAAACGACTCTTAAAAAAAACTTAAATTAAAATAAAAATCACACAAAATTTATAAAAATATTTATTGAAAAAAAAAAGTTATTTCAGCAATAATTCTTTCTGTGCACGCTATATATGTAGGTTTTCAGCCTCCATTGAATATTCAATCAATTCTGAAAAAGAAAATCAAAACATTTAAAATCAAATGTTGAAAGTCTTTTTAAACGGGAATTAGTTCTACTTCAAGCCAGTAGCAATCAGACAAAAAATTTAGATGGCCTTTATAATGATTTAATAACGATATAGCCACCAAAATCTGTTGAAAGCGAAAGAGTTTTCTCAGTAGCTGGCAACTTTCCCACTAAATTAAGTTACTTTGTAAACTAAATTTAAAACAAGTAACAGAGCTAAGGACTGAGATCGAAAAAAACACACATTTTTCATTAACCCAAGTATTATTTGATATTTTTTATCCAGTTACCTTTCTCACTTATCTTCATTTGTTGTTAGTTTGATTAAAATGAGTGACGAGAAAAAAGTATGTACTAAATTATTAAATCTTTTCAACAAAACCCAACTTGGTCCTACAAAAAGTTGGCCAAATAATGAAAGGTCTGCCCTCAAACTGATTCCAATATTAAACACTACCGAGAGAACTTGTCCGTTGATATAAAACCTGATTCATGTAGAAGGAATGGTGCACATGATGTTTTTAAAGCCTATAAATGAAAAGCATTTTCAAAAGAGCTCCCAACAGCAGCCCGGTTAACATACAAGACTTAAAAAGTTCCTGACAGAGGCTAAAAACAAAGCATGGAAATTGAAGTCAAATTTTATAAAAAAAAATATTCCTGCTGCATAATGGATGACGAAACGTATGTTCTGACAGATTTTTCGCAGCTTCCGGGTCAAAATTTTGATGTTGCTGATGGTGAAGAAAAGTAGACAAAATTTCCCAAAAACTTTTTGTTATGGCAAGCAATATGCAGTTGCGGCAAAAATGACACATTTGTTGCAAAGGGCTCTATAAGTACCGAAAAAATAAGTGTGTCCACTTATTTTTGGCCTGATTTGGAACCCTGTCACTATGGAAAGAAAGGTCTTGAGTGGTAAAATAACAATAATGTGGTATTTGTACCAAGAGAGGCAATTCCTCCAAACTGCCTGGAGCTGCGTCCAGTGGAGAGATATTGGACTCTTGTTAAAAGAGAATTGAAGAGCTCAAAAAAGGTGTCCAAAAGTGTGGTAGATTTTTAACTGAGATGAACTACGTTCGAACAAAGTGACAGAAAGCTCTATAAAAACATTAATAGAAGAGTTTCCGGAAAAGCTTCATAAATTCATCACTATTGAATAGAATTGTAGAAATAATATTTTTTGTAAATTGGAAAAATAGTTTTAATCAAATAAAAAAAAAAAAAAAATCAAAACTGTAAGTTTAGTGGTTTCATTTTTATTAACATAAACATATGTATGTTAAGATTTTTTCGATCTCAGTCCTTATATTCGGTGTAAAAAATATTTTTCCTGATTTTGACCAATTTAAGGTACGACTTACTTTGGCCTTATATACGCCGTTACAAAAGTCTTTGAAATATATATTATTGGATATCTATTTTGTCTATATTAATGACTTAGTAATCCAGATATAGATGAAGAGTAGGTCAAAAATTGAGGTTGTCCCGGTTTTTTCCTTGTATCTGAGAAATTTGTGGTCGATTTTAAATATCAACCGAGCCGGAAATATTTTCGATATGTTGATGTATGAATCATGTATGTAAGTTATTTGGGGGCTAAGGAAAGTTGATTTCAATATACAGACAGACATGGCTAAATCGACATCGCTTTCTATAATGATACAGAATATAAGTATATACTTTGTTGGGTCGCAAATGAAAAATGTAGAAATAACAAACGGAATAACAAACGTATATATATAACCTTGCTACTAATGGTGAAGGGTATTTTTATGGTTGTACAATTGAATTATAATGCATTCGGTCAATTCGCAAGGTCTCCTATCATGCCATATTGTCATAATATCCTATTATTTGACGACTCGGCGGCTCGGCTAAAACTACTTTTAGGCGTTCGACGCAGGTATCTGCTGGTTGGTTACGATAACATAATACACATAACTAGCATACCGTGTAGTATTATTTTAGGACAGTCATTGCTTGATAGGCAATAACAACATTTTCAATCCATTGTGAAATATTTGGACATTATGAAAATATGACATGTCTACTATCATGTCATATTGTGAATTGACCAATTGTCTTTTTTTCTTTTAAATGACACAATTTTATAAAACCATAATTATAACACATTAATATTCTATAAATAGTTTGAACAAATTATGTCTTTAAGTTTGAATAAACCGAAAAATAATATGCCTTTATGATTATGACGCGCAGTGTATAGTTTTTATATTTAGTTATATATTGCATAAAACCCACAGAATAAATCTTATTACAAACACAAATACATACTTTAATTCATTCAATATAAATAAATATATCTAGGTTTTCAATATCTGCCTTATTTCTTATTATTTTAACATTTCTGTCTAGTCATGCTATATCGATATGCATTTTCATTATTGTAACTACTTAAGTTAATTTTAACATGAATAAATACTCGGATATAGGTATATGCACAATAAACATAACATAAATATTTTATTAAAAATAGTTCGAAATTTCAACTGCTTGTTTATTTTTTATGAAAACAAATCATTACCCTAAATATATGGGTACTTGAAGCTACAGGTAAACATATGTGTGGTGAACATTTTTAATTTGATGTCTAGGATTTAATTATTAGCATTTAAACTAATTTACTGTAGAAAATAAACCATGTTCTACATATTTTATGGTAATACATATCCACACCCCTTGAAACACTCAATCAAAAGTTATGTATTTTATCACATAATATATCAATGTCAAATTGAATCTTTTAAACATCCTTATAATGAATCCAAGTTAAAATTTAATGATAAATAAATATTACTTATATACATTAGTTTGGCCCCAAAATTAAATTTGCGGATGTTCCCGACTAAAATGAAAATTTGATTCATTCTAAGACTACGTTTTGAAATTTTTTCGTCCTGGGGTCAATATTTGGCGAGCTGGAGCAAAGGATAAAAAGGTCCTTTTTTGAGGTTTTTTACATTTTTTCCATATTTCTTCCAAAGGAAGTATATGTAAATTTGGTATCATGTGAAAGGTCTTTGAGAGACGCATTCAATTTGTTATTAGAAATTAAAAAAAGAAATTAAATTTAAAAATTTTAAAA
The DNA here is from genome assembly GCA_942486065.2 of Calliphora vomitoria. Lineage (NCBI taxonomy): Eukaryota > Metazoa > Arthropoda > Insecta > Diptera > Calliphoridae > Calliphora > Calliphora vomitoria. Next base: position 41,155,081 of record OW818029.2, read on the forward strand.
ATTTTCGACAAAATTTTATTTTTTTTTTAAATTTTTTCATAGAATTTATTCAAATACATAGATGAAATTTCTTGATCATAAACATCATGTAATTTCACCGAAATGGTTTTTCTCGTTTTTTAAAATTCAGTCCAGTTCAATGTTTATTCAAATTTGTTAAAACCTAATTTCATCCCTATCTGACAATCTCTGTATACTCAATTCATAGTATATGTAATGGGCATCAAAATAACTAAAATTTTATACGCTTTCACCATTTCGGAGAAACTACATGATGTTTATGATCAAGAAATTTCATATATTTATTTGAATAAATTCTATGACAAAATTTTAAAAAAACTAAAATTTTGTCGAAAATTTTTAAAATTTTTGAATTTTATATTTTTTTAAAAGTTTCTAATAACCTATTGAATGCGTCTCTTAAAGACCTTTTATATGATATCAAATTTACATATACTTCCTTTGGAAGAAATATGGAAAAAATCTAAAAACCTCAAAAAAGGACCTTTTTATCCTTTGATCCAGCTCGCCAAATATTGACCCCAGGACGAAAAAATTTCAAAACGTAGTCTTAGAATGAATCAAATTTTCATTTTAGGCGGGAATATCGATACCTTATTTTTTCTTCATACAAACGGGGCCACCCTAATATACATATATAGACGATTTTCGTTAAAATTTTTATAACTAATCTAGTTAAATATTGTTGCTACATATATTTCTCACACTGTGTCCATGTTTGTCCATACTAAAATATATGAAGCATGTATGTATAAGGGTATATAATATATACTGTATATCCATATAATTAAATTAATTTTATGACAATGCATAAAAAATATTGTTAAGCGAAATTAATGAGGAAACATTGAAATAAAAATCCAATCAATTTTCCTTATTTGTTTACTTTAATTGTTAATTTGATGGCGCCTAAGATAGATGAGAAGCGTGTAAATTCTTAAATACAATGAGTCTACAATTATTTCTATGTTTGTTTTTCTTTTTCTCTGTATATAATCATGGAATACACACACATCATGCTCCCACAGTCTAAATAACTATTTAAGTAATTTAGGGGACGATTTTTTTTTTTCAAGAATGTATTAAACGCTTATAGCATTTACTTTAGATGTATTCAAGTCAAGTGGATATAAAAATTGCAACAATAGTAAACAGTTATTTGGGAATTAGTTAGGATATGAGGGTATTAGGGTGTATGTATTGTGATTTTTGCATATTTATATGATATTGTGAATTCAGGCTAATTGTGTTATTCAATTTAGCCTTGGTTTTATATTAAACTGGAAAAGATCAAATGTTTATAGACCATTAGCTTGAAGGTTTTATATGTATGTATACAAATACTTATGGTGTTCAAATTATTTTATGAACACTAATAATCAATAAAATTAGCAGATTAAATGAGCTTATGTTAGAGATTATAATGAGTGGATTTATATCGTCACATTAAGTGAAATAGGGCATATATATTCCAATCATTTTACAGAAAAATAGATACAACGGTCCACATACGAAACAAAATATTTTGATAAACTAAATTTTATTTTGTTTCTGAATTCGATATACATACATATGTATATATTTTTTAACACAATTTTGTTTACATTTCAATAAATTTTATTCTTTACTTTAGTTATCACATTTTAAAAAATATAAGAACATGTTTTTATTTTATTTTAATATTTTATCCCATTTTAAATTATAAATGTTTCAATTCGTTTATTTATTTAAACTAAAAGTGTGGTCAAAGAATATAAAGAACAAAAAAATATAATAAGAACCGCATTTTTGGGGCTGTACGCGAACGGTACAATGCTACAATGCAATATGTGTCCAAAAGCCAAAATTGCGGCAAAAATTATTTCCAAAGGAGCTAGCATAAAACTTTGTGTAGAGAACCCTCCTAAAATATGCATTAAAAAAAATGGCAATAACACCCCTCTTTTCTTATAAAACACAACCTCCCCCCCACCGACTCACCAAACATTTTCCAAAAAGATTTCTGTTTATATTCTCATAGCACTTTCCACAAATACCATTTTAAAAAAGTTTCCATTAACCACCCAACTCACCAACAATTAAAAAAAAAAAATTTCAATTAATATTCTCATAGGACTTTGTACAAATAGCATTTCTTCGTTTGTTTGGCGTTTTCTTGGGGCTCCGCTATAAGTAAATTTTGGGTAAGCAATTGTGCATGTCTTTGACATTCGCTATAGTTATAAAACTTGCTAAATTAAGCTCTCACGCATCGGTACTAAAAAAATAATTTGCTTAGGTGCAAGTATGTGCAAAAAATTTGAATATGGCATTCCCACAAATAACCACCTATGTATCATTCCTGGGGCAAATGCAGGCAACGTAATTCTATACTACAGAAGACAAACAACTTTTTCGCAACTTCACAAAAAACATGACTAATAACAAGTAAGAGAGCTATATTCGGCTGTGCCGAATCTTATATACCCTTCACCAAATTAAACTTTAAAATAATTATTATTTTTTTTTTTTTTTTTTTTTGAAGTTGTTTTTTAAAAGTTTTTTCCAATTTTTTTTTTTAATTTAAAAATTTATTTTTTATTTATTAGCGAAAAAAATGTATGACAAAAGAATGTTTTTTGTGAAAAAATTCGTGTTAAAAAACATTTACCCGATTTTGACCCATTGAAGGTCCAACTTTCTACAGCCTATATACATCGTTGCAATGGACTTTGAGATATCTATCATTAGTTATCCAAAAAATAGAGGTTGCCTCGGATTTTTGCTCATATCTCTGTTATTTATGGACGGATTTTGCTGATTTTAAATAGGAAACTTCTCGAAAGCATGTCAGACAGAATTATTGAAGATTTGGATTCCGAAAATACCTGAGGTCTTCAGAAAATTGATTTCAACAGACAGACAGACATTTAGTAAAATATTTTAAGTTTTTTTTTAAGTACACACATCCGGTATTGTAATCCATTTTCGTAAAGTCTTAGTTGTAACAAATTATTAAAAAAAAAAAAATCAGTTTTTCCTTGATGCAATTTTTTACTTTTTTCAGCTTGAAAACATTATTTAAAAAATATAAACTTTCACAGCTGTTTAAATATAAACTGAGTGTCCAATTGGCATACATTTTTGGCATTTATGTCGTCGATGTGTTGCGAATTGAACCGTATTTTTTTTTTTCAAAAAGCGAAAGCTGAACATTTGATTTTTTGCCGAAAAAAGTGGAAATGGGCACATAGTGCCCATTAATAGTAATGCTATTTTTGTAATGTGTGACATTTTTTAAAGCATTATTTTTCAAACATATGTTATGGCATTCACGACGTCGTAGGCGATCTTTTATCGTTTTAGAAAAGTGATTTCCAGCAGTAGTTCCGACTCCAGAAGCCAGTGACCATTTGGAGGTGCTCATTTTTTGGGTATAGTTTCGTAATTAAAATCTAACAATATTACGTTGAAACACTAGTAAGTCCATTTTCGATCTGTTAGCAGTTTTAAACAATTTCCATGTATTTACCATAACAGAACTCAATATTGCGATGAGGAGCGGCCACCACCATTTCATTCCCTGGAATTTTATTCTGTAATTACTGACAGCTTGATCTCGATCAGCATCGGTTGGCTGACATTTATTTTAGCTTTTTCAGTTGTACACCACCGGTTTACCATATGCATTGGCTCGACACTTTCGAAATTGGTTCCAACGGTTACTGCGCTATTGTCACTCCACTTAACAAATATTATTTAATTGGTCTCATCAAATCTGCACTCAAAATATCCTCTCTTTTCCTTTATGGATATCGCCTTTGATTTTAGTGGACATTTCTTAATTCTTGAATCGTGCACAGTCGCAATTTCTCGAAATCTTCTTTCTTTTAGTTCTACCAGGAGATCATATGACGTAAACAAATTTTCGAAAAATACAACATTATCCAAAAGGTAAGGAATATTGTATAAAAAATCAAGCATGACTCTGAACCCAAGAGGTGCTAACACCCTAAGTATAGAGCTGTTATAAATACACACAGCTGCTCGTCAGCATCTAATTTTTGAAACCAAATTTTACTGGCTTTCCTATGATGAACTGTTTTGAAGAGTGGCTACCAAAGTATCGCACCACTGCACTATGTGCCCATTTTCTTTCGCTTTTTTATTCATCTATTGACAACTTCTCATGCATGTAACCTTACTGACAAAAATTATATGCAAGTAGTTTGGATATTTTGTCAGTAGCATCTATATTAATGTTATCAGCCAAATGAATAAAACGTTTTATTTCTTTGAATTTGTTCTGCGAAATATTTTCGGAAAATACCCAAGAATATTTTCAAATCTTCTGCTTTGAAGGAGAAATTGTGTTCTTTTGCTTGCGACACATAAATGCAAGTTTGCTCAACGATTAAATTAACAACCTTTTCATCAAACAATGTTTAGAAAGTCTCAAGTGTCAGTAAGTTTTGTAATAAAACATAAACGATGACTTCGAAAAATGTTGTTGTTTAGCAAAATGTCAATGGATATCAATAAAAATGTTTTAAAAACTCTAGAAAATGTGGTTAAACCGCTGGACAAATTGTGACCAATAGTAAGCATATTCCTTGTCAACCTTTGGAGCAGCAATATTCTCATATAATCAAATAAGTGATTGAAGGGGAAGGTTTTGATGACTCGAGATTTCCAATAAAATGTACAACCCCAAAACGTTAGCCGATTTTGGAAGCATTGTCAACATTTGAGTTTTATACCACGAAGAACAGTTATGATCAGATCGAAATGCTGTTACAGGCGGAAGTAGATATTTATAATAATAATTAAATTTAAATACCTATTATTAAATAAATTAAATTGTTTCATTTAAGCTAATATAAAATGCAGACGTTTTGAATTTGTGTTACACTTTAAAACATTTAAAATCCTTCTTTTTTTTCAAAAAAAAAGTGTTATATCTGTATCTGTGCACTTCAGTCACTTTTAATCATATGTAAAGCAATTACTTTCTTTTTTATGTTTTAATCTACGCTTAAGTTTTAATCCCCCTTACAGAAACATGACCAAAACAAACAAATTGCTTAGAAATTCAAAGTGACAAGCTTACAAGCGTTGACTGGCATTAAGTGGTGGCGAAATGTACACGTCAGCTACATTCATACAGTTACAGACACACACACACACACACAAATAACACCAAAACACTCGCATTAGAAAACATACTAAAATTCACACTCCTTGCTATAGCTATCTATGAATTTCGTACTAAAATGAAACTCAAAAACTCAGCATAAAATCCAAATTGTAAAGCCAGAGTATGGTTGGTGTAGAGGAGCAAAGGAGAGCTAGAGTTTCGTATCTTTTAAATGTAATTTCACGCAATGCTAGCAAGTGTCAACGGAAGGAAACATATATGCTTTCAGCTTAAAACATGAGTGATAAGTTAACAAAGAGCAAATTTATTTTTTTCCTTGTTGTTCTATTCTGTTTTAAGACTTCAACAACAACAAGTGGATACACTATTGCACAAACATACTTACATGGAAATATAACAATCACATTAATATTATACATACTATCACATAGAATTGTTATATTCTTAAAGCTAAAGCTAATTTTACACTATCTGAGTTGTATGTTAGAAACTCAGTTTTTAATGAATTTATTATTTAGTGTAAAATATAACCATTATTGGAAAGCTAAAACCCTTTCAGTATCAGATAATGAACACATATACTCCCTGAACATTACTCTGTTGTTCAACTAATAGAATGTAAAGGTTGGTTAAGGGAGTGTATCCTGTTCTATAGCTAATTGTCGTGACAGCGTAATACTTATATAAATACACGTAAGTATGGGTTAACAAGGCTATTCCAGCAGTTCTAGGAAACTGTCCTGAACTTTTGATTTAACTTATCTACGAGACTAGTTATTTTAACACGTGCATGTCCTAGTATGACACTTTTGGATAACAATGAGACTTTCTGATAGCTGGTCCAAAGTAGTCAACATATTGGATTCACATACCGATTACATAGAGTCTGCTACCTCACCAGCTACATAACTGGTAACTTAATCAGCTACAAAACTATTTATTTCAACATGTACGAATGCTAATTGACATCAAATATTCATTTAAAAATAAATCTCATAGACAGTCCAATAAACTTCCTTCCGACATCGTTCCAATAGATTATTTCTCATGGGTAAAGTACCTAATTTCTAAAGTGCAGTATAAAATAAACATTTAAAGTAACTTCCCTCTACATTACTTACAGACATGATTGACTTCACGCTATATTACATTTTATGTATAAAGTAACCAACTGACTTCTCTATATACTACAAAGGGCACATACGTGTCAAATTACCCAAAATATATAAAATGAAGTTAGCTAAATGATCAGAAATTATTGAAAATTACTGTCTATAAGGGATGCATTGACTACTTGCACATGTAGTAAAGAGGCCTTCCAAAATGCCTTTCCAGAGTGGTAGGGGTACATATAAGTTTGGCATTACGATTGTATACATATATGGTCAAAATCGGATACTCTGTTCCAAAGTGAAGGGTATTCCAGAGAGACCGTTTTGCATTGATCGAAACGAATAATAGTCGGACGGGACAAGCTCAAGACTATTAGGCGGGTGAAGCAAAACTTATCAACCACTTCATTCTAAATAGTTTTTAACAGATATTGCAACATGTGGTCGTGTGTTGTTATGATGGAATATTACGGTTTCATGTCTGGCCGAATAATCTGGGCATGATTTGGCCAATGCTCTCTTCAAACAAATCAGTTGCGTTCGGCGCAGATTCCTAGTTATGGTCTGGCCAGATTTTAGCAGCTCATAATAGCTTGGACCCTTTTGCTCCCTCCAAATACAGAGCATTAACTTAGCGCCATGGATATTTGGTGTCGATTCGGCTGGTTGTTCGGGCTTATCGTAATGCATTAATTTTTTTCATCGCAAGTAATGAATTGGTGCAGAAATGATTTTCTTTTATAGCGTTCAAGCAGCATTTCCGACATTCAAAATCGTCTTTTAAAGTCTCCCAGCTTCACTTCGTATGGTACCCAATTTTCCTGCTTTTGGAATCCTGGTGTTTAGTAGATCCAATTAAAATGATTGTCTTCGAATAATTTATTGATATAAATATATATTTTTCTGTAGATTTAAAGCTACAATCATGGAAAAGTATGAAAAATTCTTTAGAAGATCGTTTTCTGGACAACTGCTTTTATGATCCTAGTAATCTTCCAGATCAATTAGACTTTGGCATTCCAAGAAATATTTATCGAAACAGATAAAACTATTTTCTAAACTGTTTCAATTCAAATATTTATCTCATATTGAACTGGTTTCCATTACTTCCAGTACTTCATGTGCTCAAGAACTAAATTTTCTAATATTTTCTACTGAATTTTGAATTTGATAATTTGGATAATTGAATACAAAATTGCTGCTACCAAAAACTTCAGTTATTATTATCTCGCAAGAATATCCACCCAAAGAGTCTACTCAACAGATAAGTACCTTAAATGTGTAAATACATGGTTGTCACACGGTATGTATTTCATGTGTTTTGAGACATTTTTCCACATGTAAACATGTACATACCGTGTGATCCATATGAAACCTTGTGTATGTAAAATACATGTGTATGTCTTATGACATATTTTCATATGTTTAATAATGTGTATTTTGTAATACAACCCTATGTGAGTGCAAAATAAAAACAACACAAAACAAAAAAATGCAGAGAAAAATCATAACAAAATAAGTTTCACCAAATTAAATATATTTATTGTGATTTAAAAATTTATTGAATAGATATACAGTTAAATACAACAATTATATAAACTACTTAATAGAAATTGGAAATTATGAATCGTATGTATAACGTATGAGTTTTTACATATACATGGAATTCCATATGTATCGAATACAAGTCACAATACATATGGAATACATACCGTGCGACCCCTCTTTTAGATAGACGACTTACTTTGCAACTTCATATCGAAATTAAGATACAACAAATAAATAAAATGGAAACTGTAAACTGTAGACAAACTTTAGTCAAATCCTATAACATAATTCGATTATCTTGGATGGGTGAGAATGAATATCAAAATCATCTGATTTTTCTCTCCTCCATGTCCAAAGAGCCTTTTTTTAATAATGTGATGGACTCATGTTCAGCCAGAACGGACCTCAATTATATCAGGTGGTTGTGTAAAGGTGGCTTAACTTCTCACCCTTGTGTGGGAGGGATACTACAAAAAATTAAGCTTTCTTATACATTTAAAAAAAAAATTCCCCATGAAATTTCATGATATTTCCTGCAGTGGTTTAGAAACTATTAGATATGTTGTTACAAAATCGTTGGAGCTGAGCTGTTTTTGAGTTGATTTATGTTTGTTCATTTTTCTAGCGGCAATCCGAATAAGCTGATATTTTAAATGTAAATAGTCCTTGAGAAGATCTACAAAAAATATGCTTACATGTGCAGGTTATCTCTATTAGTTGAAGAGATATTCTGGTATATTTATTTATTTTTTAATTTTGCTCGATCTTTTTATGGTTTTTTAGATATGGCGAGCCTACGCAGGGTCAAAATTTATTTAGTTGTAACAATACCTCTAATAGTTCCCGAGATACCGAATTATTTCCAAAAAAAAAACGTTTCTAAGCCACTGTGCATCATCAATTTAAAAAGAGTATTAATTGATTCAAAGCTATTTGTTGATATCGAGATATGTAAAAAGTGACATTACTTACCCTGGCGTAATTTCTATGTGTCTTCCACTAGGTGTATAATTCTTGGTCGTCAAATGTGCTGTTTTTGCAAATTTGTATGTAAATTGTGTTCAAGATAAACTAACTTGATGTATATAAAACAATAAGGGTCCTCATGTAAACGCTTAAGTGCCTCGCAAACTCGCAAATGAACTGTCAAAAATTGTATAGAAATTCGTTTGCACAACTCCGATAAGTTTGCGTGAAACTTCAGGCTCGCAAACTTGAATTTATTGTGCAGTTGATGAATAAGCTGCTTTTGTTTAATTTTATTTATAAGAAACAAAACTCAAATAAAATACAAATATGTTGTACATGTGAAAATTGTTTGACTTTGGAACAGAATGGTTGGATTGAATTGCATTGTATATGGAAATATTAACAAACCAACTTAAACATAAGCAGAATCTTCAAAACTATGTTTACCATTGTTTGTTCCAAAGATTTCACTTTCATTAGAAGCTTTTAGAATTTAAATTTATACAGCTTTTAAAACTTTTTTTTAAGCATTTCTTGAATTTATTTTTGTTTGACATTTTTAAAAGTGGGTTCATGAAACACGTCGCGCAAATTTGCACATTTGCACAAATGGGAAACTTAAGCGTTTAAATGAGTACCCTTAATATATACAAATAATATAAAAATTAATATGAATGTTAATCGTGGTAAATCATAATTTTGACTACAATAAAAAGAAGTAAGAAATTATAGTTAGTCAAGCCCGACCATAGAATACCCTAAACTGAGTATATGAGCAAATCGTTATTCTATTACCATTTTAATAATTTTGTTTTCGTGAATGATTTTCAGAAGTGGAAGCTATAACAAACATTTGCACGAGATTTATATTCGTTAAAGTAACATTCAGAAGTGGGCATTATATGTGTGGATACCTATATAAATATGAAATTTATTACAACAAAGTTATATTTCGGGTGAACATTTATATGGAAGCTACGTTATATGGGAGCTACGGAGGTACGTGAAATAAAGGACAGATTTCAGCCAATTTCAGTGGGTTTTGTTTTCGGAAAATATCTTCAAAATAACTGTACATTGCTCGCAATGTTTGCATGGAAAGTCAGACAGCCAGCCAAACGGACGGACGGAAATCGTTTAATTGAATTATAGAGTGATTCTAAATCGATCGGCATACTTTAAGGTGGGTGTTAGACTAATATATTTGAGCGTTATAAACATTAGCACAAACACTTTGGTGGTGTAAGGTATAAATATGTTGCTAGTGACAAATACAAGTGGAGAACAACGAATGTCTTTTTGGGGGTGATATGAAAGTTAAATATCTAAGGCTAATTGAGATTAAATTAAAAGCCCGTCATATAATTTCAATCTATACGGGAGTTCGATTAGAAGTTTTCAAAAATGTTTGTATTAATAATGTTTTTGCTCCTTCCAGACAATATTTAATTTTCTAATTTCTCTAGTAAGATATTATACGATATATTTTAACTACTGCTAAAAAAAACAATTTCCTATAACAACATCTATGATGTAGAAACTGTTTTACTTCTGCTGTACGTTTATGAAAACTGTAGTGGTTTCATATTCTACCTAACGATGTACAGTGGTGGCCTGCTATTTAACTACAGAATAGTTTGTTTACCCATTTCCACAAATTTATATTCAAAATAACTTTCTCTTTGACAAACACTTATGTTTCATTCGGATGTACATTTTTTTTAATAAATTTAACTTTTCTATTTAAATCAATAGAAATTATTCCTAACATATCTTTCTAGATAGATTCGTGTATTTCACAGCGGATATACGGTATGGACGGTCACCGAGTTTTTATATATTTTTATCCACTATTATCAACAGCAAACATTTTCGAGCAACGAAGAATATAAATTTTTTAACTCTATAGGTATCTCCGTTCCTGCTCTATCGTACTTTAGAAGATAGCGAAAATTCAAATACTTGTCCCTAAATAGCTGGCCGCCACTGTACATACGTATGTTTGTATGTTAGAATATAGACAAGTAAATGAAAATTCTTCAACATCTTTGGCAGCTTTATATTATTTTTTCTTCAGTTCTATATTATAATTCTCTTCACTTTACCAAGTCTTTATGTGGCTGATTGTCAATTTGAAAATGGTGTCGATTTTGACAAATGCAAATAAAAATTTATTGCACGCGAAGACAATGAACACCATCAATAAGTCAAAAGCAGGAATTTCATTTCATTGCCTATAGAATGTAATCATATACATACTGCTGAGTGTTTTCAACTTCTTATTCTCTTTTAGTAAACAGTAAGAGCTTAATAAATATGACCTACTACAGTAAGTTTTCGTTTGTTATGTAAGCCCAATTTAAATACATTTTACTGTAGTGAGAAAACAGAAAAAATTAAGCAAAGCAAATTTTACTAGGAGCCACAAATACGGGTACCAACTCAATGTCCTTATGTGAAATGTATGTATACTATATAAATATTCATGAAAACACTTTACATGCTCATATACACACATACTTACTTAGATACAAAGTTTTTAACGCGTTAGTCATAGAGCAAAGCCAAACAATAAATATTTGCATTCTTAGACATTTCGAGTGTAACCAATGTAGCCAATTTTAGCAAAATGTTATTTGTTATTGGGATTGTTGAAAAGTATGTTTAGTAACTAAACAAAAGAAATTAATTTTTAAATAATATCAAGAGTACTATTTAACTAACTTTGATAAGCTATCAGTTTAACATAATGGGACTTATTAAATTATTTACGGAGCGTATAATAAACATTTGCGTTTTATAAATATCAAATATCAAACAAAACAATATTAAAGTATTTCCTGAAGGATTACATTTTCAACACTTTAAGAGTATGTTTAAGCACGTGTTTATTTTTAACAAATTCTTAATTAAAAAAGCGATGTAGTTCTAAGAAAAAACTTAAAATTTTTGTATACACGCAGAAAAAAATATAGTTGTGCATGTTTACTGTAACAATTTCAAAATGTTTAACAATATTATAGTCACAGTAACTATTTGTATGATTGTGGTAACAATAATATGGTCAATTTACGATTCACATGATTGCATCAACCATATATATGGTTACAGTAAACAAGTATATGTTTGTGACAACCATTTACATGATAAAGGACTTCTATACTAAAATATGAAAATGTGAAATATTTTTGAATAACGGAGTTGTAAAGTGGGATATTTTTAAACGTAATTGAGATATTGACTTGAATTTTAGTTTGTAAGACTAAAAAGTAACTTGTCTAAACAAACAAAATTAGTTCACAATAAATGTGGATGAAATTGTTCCTAATATTTGCAATCCTATTAAAATTTTGATACAATTTTTAGTTTTAGAAACTCAGTAAATATGTAATATGCAATAAAATCTTTATTTATTGACAGAACTCAATGAAATTTTCAATGTTTTTTAAGCTTATAATCCTAAATAATAAAGTGTAAAAAAACTTGTCAAAGGGTCGAAGGGCATCCCGTAATTCTTAAAAATTGGAGCGAAAATCCCAAAAATTGTATTTTTTTACATTTTTGCCCATAGGGTCCACATTTCCTCCGGGACTGGGAAAATACTTTGGAAGGTTTTTAAATCCGTTTGCCGTTTGCTGATCCCAGCTTTGGTACTTTAGAACATGTGGCCCAAAGTTGAAATTTTTATAAAAAATAGGTCAAATTTCTAAGGGCGTAGGGCCGACATATTCGAAAACTATGACAAGTGTTTTATACCAAAATGTTCTCTGTAAAGACGTCTGATAGAAAAACATGAAATTTGTATTTATTCTTGAAGAAAGTTTTTTTTAAATAAAAAAAGTTAAGCCACTTTTTCGCCCAAAAATCAGCTCAAATGTACTATTTTTTTAATTTTTAAATTGAAAATCGTTTATTTTTGGATTCATAATCGATATTGTCCTGAAATCTTTTGTTTGTTATTGTAATTTAGTGGTCTAACTGACAAATGAAATTCGAGTCCATTCGGTCCAAAAGTAAGCCCTATATTTGAAAAAAAGCGAACCAATGTATGGCAAAATTTTAAAAGTTAAATTTTGAAATTTTTTTTTCAAGACCTAGCCGAACGCTTTCCAAAAATATACAAACCTTTGAAATCAGATTGGAAACAAAAAAATGGCACGCGTTTAAATATTTTACATATCGAAGGTACCCTACTTTGAGCTTCCAGCATTGGAGCATTTGTAGGGTCCATTTTGATAACTTAAACTCAAGTACTCCTTGGCTACGCTCATGTCGAATTTTATCCTGATTGGACCAGCCGTTTAGAAATGCCAGATTTATTAAAAAAAAAAAAATTTGATTCTGCCCCACTGTGCAGTGTAAGATTTAGCCATTCTAGGGAGACAAAATTAAATATTTTGGAAAAAAATTAAGCTAGACTTATGAATTTTGGTACAATAGGTAACATTGTCAAAAAATAAAAAAAATGGTCGAAATTGGACCACTGACACGTCCACCTCCCATAAAACTGCAAAAAGTTATATCTGATATTATTCGCATTGGATAATCAAAAAGTAAAAAAAGCGGTGAGTATGCATGAGAATATTTGAAGTAAATCATAAAGAGGTCGAAGTTACAATAAGTGTTTAATTTTTCTTCATTAATTTTTATTACTTTTAAAATAAGGCTATATTTCATATGTACATAAAAATTAAAATAAGAATAATTGTAAATAATTGTAATTGCTCATAATCAATATCAGAATTAGATCTACTGCTTATTTTTCCACAAATATGGTTTGCGGAACGGTCAAGCCTTTAATTTTCGGGTGTTTTAAGCCATATGTAAACAATTTCGTGGTATGTCGTCTTATCACTCATTATTTGTTTTTTTTATTTGGCAAATCTCAGCAGATAATTTTATATGTGCATTAAAGTAGGTACTTTGAACGTTCGTTTAAAACTAATTTGTTGTTGAAGCGTTATGAAGAAAAGAATTTATCGATTAAACAATTTTTCAAAGTATCGTTATATTGTTATTGTTGACAAATTAGGCAAAGTTTTTGCATTTTCTTATTTGAGAAAAATATTGATTCTAATTTATACTCAAAAAAACGACTTTTGTCCAGCTAGATTTGCAAAATCTTACACTATGCATAGCATTCTAGCAAATGTCACCCATGTTTGAGGCAAATAGTCATGTTTTGCACTTTCAGGAATGCATTTTTTGTTGTTATTATTTGTTAAAGAAAATACTAAAGCAAATAACGGCAAGTTTTTTTAACGGCGACTGCTGTGGTCAAAGTCATTGTTTGTGAGCAAAGTGTTGAAAGCTGTATATACAGTGCAATTTGGTCGAATTTTTAAGTTTATTTAAATAGATAAAAAACATACAAACATTTAAATTAAATATGGAAAACAAAAGTGCTTAATAGCTATAGAAAAAGATTTTATAAACAAATTTTTTTGGTCGAAAAAACTCATAATTTTGACATAATCTTTAATTTTATAATTTTTTCTGAAAAATTAATTTTGGATAAGCTTTTAAACAATCGGAAACGTGTATGAGCATTTCACTGGTTGCTTAGGCCAGATCATCAGGAAACCTTTTTCCAAAAGGATTTAATTTGTAAATTTTTTGTTGCACTTTTTAGCATTTTTTAAGAAACATAATTTTTGGTGGAGCCTCCGCTTGCAAAAAAGAATATCTCAGTTCTATGGGAGAGTTCCCGCCATATTTGATCCGCCATTTTGAATTTGAAAAATTTTACCTCAGATTCGAAATCAGCAACCTTGAAAACCTCCTTACACAGATTTTCATCCATGTTGATCCAGTGATTCCTTATAGTTTTGGCCACAAAAATGAAGCAAATTACCTATACATAGGTTGAAAATTCATATTTTTTAATTGATGGGGACAAAATACCTACAGTAAAACTGTTAATAACTTTAGAACTGTTAGTCAGATCAAATAATTTTTTATCTCATTTTAAAGCTATTGAGTCGTAGATTTTAAAGTTATCCTCAATAAAGCTCTTTTGCATCAAAACAGGATATAGCATAGTAATCAATGGATAATATAAAAAAGGTATATATCGTTACCTTAATATAGAAAGGCCCTAACTCGTGTTTTTCAAGTCGAGAGTTTTTTGCTAAATGTATGAGCGCACCATTTATCGTAATAAACGAAAATTTGAACTTACAAAAAAAAAAAAAAAAACAAGAGTTAGTTTATGTTCCATATTCCAAAGATTTTTCTTAAATATCAGCAATTACACGATTAAAAACAATATTATCAGCAAAGAGGATAACTACTACTATTAGGATCCTTTGAATGAATGAATCGAATGATATTTCGAATTCTTGTCTTTAATTTTTGCAAAGGACATAATTTGTCTGAAAACAAAATACAATAAATAAGGATACGAGTTAAGATATATCCTTCTTCATAGGACCCTAATCGTACAAATTATAATATTTCAGATAAAAAGTATTTTTTCAATAATTTATTAGAATAAACAACTTTCAAGGATTAATAACACAAAAAACTAATTTATCTGAACGCAATATTTAGAAATAGTCAAGCTGCCTACTACGCCCCTTTAAAGATGCATTCAAATATCCAAAATCTGAACGCTTAGTTTGTTGTTTACTACGCGACGTTCAGCTCGTAATAGACCAAGCAAACGTTTTTCTGAACGCAACATATTAAAACCCAATCCTTTCTACTAGCGACCTGAACGTCTTGTTCAGATTTTTAGAATCAACCAAACAATTCTTCGCTGAACACACATTTAGCACAACTGAATGCAAAATTCAATAAAGTTCTTCATAGATACCGTAAAACGTACCGTTCAGCACAGTGGGATAGTAAAAAAAACTAAACGCATCGTTCAGTAAATCTGAACGAGACGTGGTAAAAATATTTTTAGCAAATTTGTTTAAAACTTTGATATTATTGCAATTGCCGACTAAAGAATTAACGGGATTCTAAAAACAAGTGTTAAGTTTGACCGAATCTCATTTGTGTGTTGATTATTAAAATGAGTAAAATGATACCCATACATTGAGCTTTGTTAGATCAATTAAATTTATTTTGCCTATTGCCGGAGTTAGAAGGTAGGTTGTATATATGTGCATATACATTTGTAGTCAATATTTAATAATTGTCTTGTATAGAAGCAGGAATCGAGTATGAATTTCATAAGAAGCCTTTTAAGAAGAGGAACAAGACAGTATTTTAAAAAATTGTGTTGCTGAAGGCAGTATAACTTTTTTTTCATCTGATTACAGAATCAAATTAATAAATATAATCCTGGAAAACGCCATCATTAACGGAAAAATGTTAACACCATCTGATTTTAAGGTAATTATCGATGACATATACAGGGAATTTCCTCAGGAAGAGCAGGTTTTGGTGAGTTTTTAGAAATAGTTGTTTATGTAAATATATGAATAGTGCTTGTAGAATATATTGAATAAATTTTGTTAATATTAAAAAAAATTTGAAAATCTTTTATTTAATATTCTGAATGCAGCTGGTAAAATAATAAGCTTACGTTCAGTAATAAAGAAATTGAACGTATTGGATAATAAACTAAACTCTCGTTCAGTATTGCGAAAATTAAATGAATGCCCGTTTACTTTTGCAAAAGCTGAACTCTAGGAACTAAAAAGCTGAACGTTTTATTCGGTTTTCTACTACAGGAATTCTGGGTGGAAAAAACCTAATAAATATTCCGAAAAACTAAAAGTTTGTTTAGTTTTTTACTATTTAATTTTTTCTGTGTATATTAATATAATTTTTGTATGAAAAATGTCAGTATATCGTCATGATAAAAAATAACCAGAGATTAAGAAAATGGGGCTAAGTTTATAAAAATTTAACAATTAGTTATCAGGGCGTATGATAAATATTTAAATTGTATAATAATCGAATAATAATTATCCGCCATAATAATATTGTAGAAAAATTGGATTCTCTATTTTCCCAAAAAAAGAATATAGTACCCTACAATGGGTAAATGAACACAAACCTTTTTTTAAAATTTCAAAAATTATTTTAATGAATGATTTTCTTATATAGCAGCTATGACTAGTTATGGACCGATTGACATGATCTATCCTCGTTAAAGTGATTTCCGGAAACGGTCATGTTATGGGAGCTATGACTGTTTATGGACCAATTATCATAAAATTAGTTGACATAACTACCGTATATATAAAACTTATTTGGAGCGAAATTTGTGTAGATACCTATATATAAATCAAACATTTATGACTGATAAAGTCCTATTTCAGGAGGACATTTATATGGGCACTAGGTGAAATAATGAAGGGATTTCAAGCACTTTAAATATGCTTCGTCCTATGACCGAAAAAAGTATACTTACCAACTTTGATCGAAATATTTTCAAAATTGTGACCACACAAGGTTTACATGGACAGCCAGCCAGACGTTTACTGGACCTAGAAAGTGATTCTGAGTCGACAGGTGTTAAACCGTTAATTTTGGGAATTACAACTATAAGCACAAACACATAATATCCTTCCCACTATGCTGGTGTAGGGTATAAAAACTAGCAATAGAAAGTAGTTAGTAAGTTGGTTACATTAAACTTACACATTCTTATCTATACCTTAGTACATAAATAGATCAAGTAAATTGTTTAATATGTAAGAGAGAGTGTATTTTGATGTGCGTTTTAAAATTTGTTTTATCTTTTTGTTTGTGCAACGGCAATGTTTTTTTCCTACTGTTATTCCTAATAATTGTCATTTTGCCAAAAACTAGAGGCGAACTAAATTCTAAAAAAATTGAAGAAGCCTTAAAATCTGTATGTAGCTTCACAACAACGACAGCAATTTTGTGGCAGCAGTAATAGTGTCAGCCTTAAATACCAAAAAATATCAACAAAAACAATTGAGTATTTGCAAGTATTGACTACAACATCAACATTCAAATAAAAGAACGAACGCTGCTGTTGCTACTGCCACTGATGCTCAAAATGATGTTGATAATAATGATGAAGATTTTGATGAAGACGATGATAATAACCTTACAAGCTTAAGTGTATAAGAAAGAAAATATTGCAAAAAAAAAATGAAGAGCATACAAACGCATACCAAAACACAAAAAGATGTGTAAATGTTAAGCGATATATATATATTGTCATATTTTTTTTTACTTAACCCTTGGGGGAAGGGAACTAACATTAAACTAAAACTTTAGATGAAAGCTAAATGTCACTTTAGTACCAGGAGGTGGTAAATTGATACATTTATGGCACTCGGTGACATATCACGGAACTTACCTTTATGTATCTTTTATGTTGGTCATTATTATATTGGCTAAAATTAATTTATCATATTTTTTAACAGTTTGTTTTTTAAACTCACTGATATAAAAGTAGCAGACTTGTTGATGACCTGGCGAAAATAGGCGACATAATATCTGACTAAGGCATAGACTTCCTATGCACAGTGGGGCAGAATCAAAATTTTTCGGGATAAAATTCGACATGGGCGTATCCAAGGAGCATTTAAGTGATGAAAGTGGATCCTACAAATGCTCTAGGCGCGGCGCTATGGGGGCTCAAATTAGGGTACCTTCGACATGTAAAATTGTATAAAATGTATAAGATTTTTAAACTATTTTTTATGAAAATTTTTATTATTTTGAAAGTAAATAGAAATATTTAAAAATAAATAGTTTGTTAATTTTATTTCTGTTTTCTCTTAGCTGTTAGTCTATCTTACTAACACAAATCCGTACGTCCCCTCTTAGAATACCCTGTACACGCAGCATTTGATTGTTTGAAACTAGAGTAGAAAATTAAATTCTTGTTTCGCACGTCATTTAAATTTGACATTGTCACCGATGTAAGACATTGAAACTGCGGCTAGCGTTTAATTTCATTTGTGGCATCAAATAACGACAACGTACAGCAACATATCATCGTCTCTTTAACTGAATGCTCTACTACCAACAATACTATGTATGTACTGCTATTGCTATTGCTACTACCACTACTACTGCTACTACTTAGTATTTAGTGCACCAACAATTGCTTGGATATTGCTCTTACACATCTACTCAAGATTCACCACAACCATTAGCTCGGTTGCTGGGCTTGCTATTTCTCTTCACAACAGCCTCTCACTCTTCCAATACATTTATTTGCTACATTTTCAACACTCATCCAAACAACACACAACGACTCTACTTCGTTCATTCATTCAATATTATCAACCAACGACAATGATGATGGAGATGGAAAATAATGTTTAACATTAAAAGGAAGATAAGTGCACAAAGATAAACATAAGAGTCAACATGAACATGAATGAATGCGAACTGAAACTGGAGTAGGGAAGGAAAGAAAACTGAATGAATGTCTGAAGGAACAAATGAACGAATGGAATAATGTTCAAACGGATATAAACAATTTTCATGTTGATATTAGAAAACGGATTTGACATTATTGTACAGAGGGTGGTATTCAATTTACTTTTTGGATTGACAAGAATAACATCTTAAAGTATTTGCCTCATTTTCATATATTTTGAGTTCATTTTTTTCTCAGTAGAGTTTCACACTTGATGCTTGTGTTGTTGGAGGAAGGATAATAATTATAAGATGAAAAGGACTGATATTAAGTATTTGGTTAAATTGATTAAATCAACAGATTTTGTTTGGTATTAAGAAATTAAAAATAGGAGGTCTTTTTTAATAATAAAATTCCAACGTTTCATTTAATTTGAAAAATCAAGGCGTATGTGTTATTTGATATGTGGAGCAGAAAGGAATGATAAATGTGAATAAAGAAACCATTTTACTTTTAGATGCTTATGTAATATGTATATATATGTATTATGTATATTATGGTAACTATCTGTGACATGTGAAGAGAGGACACAACACTTCACTTATTCAATTGTGGCGAAAAAGTTGACAATATGAATTTTCATGTTTTTATTAAAATTTTAGTTAATTTAATTCGTCACGGTTTTCGTCTTATCAAACAAAATTTTTAAGATACATATCGTTACTTCAAATGCAAACTGACGTATCATCAAAATATCCGAAATTGAATTTTTTATTGATTATGATTTACTTCAACATATTACATATGTGTACAGTATTTTAAACTATTGCTATCAAAAATAACCAAGTTACAACCAAAATTCGAAAAAAACGTATCATCAAGAGCATGATTTTCTTAAACGAAAAAACGTTTCATCACTCATGTTACATAAAAAATAACAGAAGAACACAGCTAGATTTATTTGTTTTATTATTTACTGTTTTCTTAGTCTGAGTGATATTTGTCATTAAACTGAAAGTTATTACAGAAGAGAAAAGAAACAAAAAATAATAAAATGTGTTCTACTGTCGAAAATAGTTATAATGAAAAAATGCATATAGTATTAGACCGTTTATAAGCTTATATAGCTTTTGTAATTTAGCCAAAGGTTAAGAATTTTTATGAAGAAGTGGCAACATCTTCAGTATCTATAATCTTTTTTATTTCCAGCAGACTGCCATTATTTTTTTATAATAATTAGTACCAGGTATAACCCGGTGTGCTTTGCCATCCGTACCATAATGATTTACAATATATTTGGTATATCTAAAATTAGTTTCTAAATCAATAAAATGTACATTATTTATTTCTTATTTTCTAACCTTAACCCATTAATGCCTGACCCCCGAATCCGTTGTCCGATTTTGATGAAATTTTATACAGACAGTACATAAGGCATTTATATTGCCGTGAATATTTTTAATTTTATCTGCCATACCAGAGCCTGCAGGGTCTGGGTATTTTTCTACGCACTTCGGCATATATGGGTTCTAAAATATATGTTTTTTTCTTAATTAGCTGCTTAGAAAAAGGAACCCCTTAACACATTTTGTTTCGATGTTTTGATGATTACGTTGTAGATTTATCAATAACTACCTACAGGCGCGGATCCAGAGGGGGGAAATAGGAATTCCCCCCAAAACCGAATATTTTTCATATAAAAAAGGCAAAAAAAAAAGGAAAAATGTAGAACAAATTTTAAATTTAAAATGGTTGACCTGGATCCGCGCCTGCTTAGCTATCATATAGATGGTGAAAATTTGAAACCACATGTCTAACTAGTTGTGTTTTGTTAACCATTTACCATCAATAGATCTACATAAATCTGGCTTGATAAAAAATCTTGTGACATTTTTTTGTAGAGAAAAAGAACTTCAATAATAAGTCGGTAAAAATTGACAAAGCTCTAAAATTTATCGAAATTTCTTCAACATCTTAAAGTTTTAACAGTTGTTGGTTAATAATTATAAATAGATGAGAAAAATAATGACGCTAACCACAGATATTTCACATCAGATAAGGTTGATACTTTTAGAAAATATTATTTGTATTGTCTGATGGAATTTAATTAACTAATGAAAAATCTAAAGTTATATCTTGACCGTTCACAGTAATGGAAATATTGGTCCCCATAATATAGAACCATATTATGGTTAATGTAGAGAAAGTCTAGGAAACATTATATAGAAAATGTATAGTATAGTTTTCACAAATGAATAATAAGTTGAGGAGGAATGGGAAAATAATGATAAGAAATATAACATAAACCTACACAAACAAACGACAGACAAGTTTTAACAATCCCCAGCAGTTCGACATGGACTCATGACAGCCGTAAAATACAATAAATTATATGTAGGGTCATTCGTCATTCGAATGTAATGCAGAGTGGAGACAGTCGTTACTTAAACATATCATAATCTAGAGATGGGGACATTTGAAACTTGTTTTTTTGACAAACTGTAGTTACTGTCTCCAAAGAACCAATTCCCTTCCTCCCAGCACAAGCCTATGTTAAAAAAAAACTAGTCACGTAACTAATTCTGTGGCTAGTGGTAACCCGAAAGTAAGTGAGATTGCTTGTTCCGGACTGCTACCTTGAACTGTGGGGTCTAGAAACCCCTACACACATATAACTACCATTTTTTTAACATAAGATAGTTCTGGTATTCACTATCAGAATAAAAGAACTGGTTTGGCAACATTACTTCATGGTCGAAATTTAGATAAGTTGTGTCACATTTCGCCATTTAAATATTTTATATAATCATGTATTCTTAGATGTTTTTTATTATAATTTTCTAAAAAAAAGTAAATTTCTCTTGTAAAATTAAATTCATATTTCATATGTTTTAGAACCCACATATGCCGAAGTGGGTATTTTTATATCCAATCCACAAAATCGTACTTGTAGCTTAGGTAAGTGGGATTAATCACTTGATTATTTTTTTCACTGATAGAGGACATCCAAGAGAACTAGACATAAAGAGGGCATTGGGGACTTCCACTTCCCCCGTTTTCGAGAGCAACTTATTTTCGAGTTTTGTGATTTTGTAAAATTGCTCAACTTTGGCCCACTCGTTCCCCACCAAGGCATGACCTAATATTAGCGAAACAAATATTTTAGTTAGTTCGATTCTTACTTTATCTTTACCCAAAAGAAGATTTGCTTTCCTAGAATTTTTCTAAAATTGCTCTATTTTTGGTTATTTTTCTACCCATTCGGCGTTAATGGATTAATGTGAATTGTAATAAAATAGAAATATTAAGAACCAAAAAATATTTGTATTTAATGTTTAGTAAGTACATACAATTTTAAATTAATTATTAGTTGTTCTAATGCCTTAGGATATACAATATTTTTGGTTTTTCCATCTGGTCGTCTGTAAGAACATGCAAATGAAAGCTGTCCATGTGAAAAACATGGATTTGCTAGATTTATTCCACAAACTTGCAAAAACTGGCCTTCAGCTTTATCAGTTGTCATTGCAAATGCTAAGTATATAGGAAACTACAATCGGTAAAAAAAAGTTATCATCGGAATATCTTAGGAGTACAGCAATACATCTGTCAATATCTCAAGTAGTTTTATATAGTTCTTAGCTTCTCCTGTAATTCGTCAATTTTAATAACATTTTATGTCTGGTATTAAAATGTCCAAAGCAGAACAAGATCATTTGGGTTCGTTTCGTGACCTATCACAAAAAGGCCTTAAAGGCCAATTAACCTCCTTCCAGGACATCGTTAAAGTGACAGGTCCCCTTAATATAAAGTGTTAGAACTAGAACAGGTCCCTATCATTTTGGCATGTTTTGTGTTAGTTCTATTCCTCTTAGGGATGCTAACGCCGCACAGTGTGGCAAATTTAAAAATAGCGGCCAAAAATCTATAACTGTTGACACAAGCTGAATTTTGATAAGTGACTTTTATACCCTTATTTGGTACATTAGCTTGTATGTTAGGTTGTAGCGGCATATAGTTATGATTAAGAAAAAACTAAATAATATGTTGCATTTTTTTAGAAAAGTTTATTATTATAAATATTTTATTTTCCAATGGGAACATGCCATAAATAATGATTATTGTAGTAAAAAGTTATAATAATAATAACTAAGAAAGCATGTTCCTACACTAAAAGAAATAGCAAAAAAAATCATTTTTATTTAAAATTTCAATAATTTATTTTCGTGAATGAAGAGGGCCTTATATGGGATATATGACTAATTATGTATCGATCACCATGAAATTAAGTCTTCTGATTTATGTATATACTAGAGGATACCTGGCTTGTGCTACTACGCCTAAAAAAGAAATATATTTTATTTATTTGAAGGAAAAAAGTAAATTTTGTTTATTTATTAACTTTTTTATGTTAATGCTAGCGGATAAACATTATTTTTAGTTTTTTCAGTGGGTGTGTAAACATAAAGATTTTTCGGTGCTCCAACTCTCCAGCAAGCAACATGAAATTTGCTGTGTGAAAAACAGGAATTTTCTAAATTCAAGCCAACAACACTTAGCGATTGGCCTTGAGCCTTGTAGAACTGTAATCGCTTGTAGAACTGTTGGAATTCGTGGTATCAAGACATCTTCTCCATGGTTCCAAAGAGTTAAAAAAAATCTATTGGATAGTTGACAGCTTCTTCCTCATCTATAATTGTGTCAATAGATTTTTACTTGACAACTTCACCAGGTAGCATCAATTGAATTTGATTGTTTATTTTGTTGACATCATAATTTTTCGGAGCCAAAATTGCAAAGCCAATCATAATTTTTGAAAATGTTTGCAATATCTGGGAAAACTTTCTGCACAACATTTTGAATTGATGACTGCATTTGGCAAAAGTTTGGCGGAAATGTTATTTCACATTTAGTCGGATCAAATGGAAGTTTTCTATCGCTCATATCCAAAAGCTGTATGCCGAATATTTGCGCAGCAGCATCTTGAAGTAAATGCACCCGCATATTTGTCAACAATGTAATTCTCCAAAGTTTTGACGCTTTCAAACATGCATTTAGTTCATCGGCTGGTGTTGAAAATAATTGCAAACAGCTTGCAAGCTACTTTTGCCAATGTCGTGTCCCAACCCAATTTTTGTGAAAAAAGTACCAAAAATAGGAATCAATTTGACCCCTTATATGTTCAAATTTCAGAAAAGTGACAAAATCTATTTGAATTTTTTTTAAGGACTACAATTCCATTTAAGTTATATTTCTTGGATATGGGATACAAAAAAGTACTAAAACTTGGGTTTCGGCAGTACAAAAATCAAAATGTACCACACACCTATCCACTTATTTTTTTTGCATAAATTTCGATTAAGTTCGACTTTAGTGCTAGCTTTATTAGTTCGGGAGATATAGATTTTACCCATTTTTACCTCTTTCAAATTCGAATATCAAAAAATCCCTTCTTAGTGGATCTACACATCGTGTGAGGTACTTACATACAAAATTTCAAGACATACTAATTTTCAAAAATTCAAATTTTGGATAAATGTTTGTATGGGAAAATTTTAAAATCGCTTTTACGAATAGACCGAATGAACTTAATGTAATATTTTAAGTATCTAAAACCATCTTCAGAAAATTTCCTTTCCAATGAAATCGGTTTGGAGCTAATCGTTGTATAGTTTCAGAGTCTATAACGGACATAGTTAGAAATATTTTTTTTATTGTTAAAAATTGATGTATGGAAAAATTCGAAAATCGGCTTTACGAATGGAACGCAGGTATCCAATGTAGTATTTTAGGTGTCTAAAACCATTTTCAGAACATTTCCTTTCCAATGAAACCAGCTTGGAACTAATCGGTTGGATATTTTCAGAGTCTATAACGAACATAGGTAGAAACATTTTTTGTGTTTTTGTTATGTCAATATAACCATTTCAAATTTAGCCACAATCGAAACTCGCGTCTCGACAAGAATTTATATTATTTAACATTCCACACATTCTGTACTTATATATATAATTTCACGTTAAGATATTGCTAAAATTTTCCATTTACTTTTGAATCAGTTTCTTTATCTTTAGCCAAGATCAGTCAATATTTTATATAAAGTATTTAAGCAATTATTTTTTTTTTAATTATTTTCATTTCATCAAAAATAGCTGCTTTTTAGACAGTCATTGGCAACATTTATTTGCCAAATATAACAATAATTAATGCGTAGATATTTATAAGTACTTAAGCTAAATTATTTTCAATTAACAAGTTAGTTTACTTAAACCAAAACTAGAAAAATCCCCATTAAAATAAATGAGCATAATAACAAAAGCCAGAACAGCTAGTTTGCTCCTGTTTGCTCTAAATACTTATACTAATCTGGTTTTTTGTACGTTGTTATGTTGTATGTATGGGTTTTCCTTCAACACTTAAGACAGCTGGAAACACTCAACGCAAGTGACAACATCAAAAAGCCACATTATCACCCGCTGTGTTTTCAGCCATTTCCATTTCTAAAAGCTGTAAAACAAATACAAAGAAATAGGAATTCACGCAAAGCCATAATCGCACATTGGGAAGTGAATAATTTTTTTGGTAAAAAGGGATAACTGGTGCGTATACTTAACCCAATATGACAAACACTTACTGAAATACGCTTACAAATATACAAATTGTGTGTGTGTATGTGTGTATAAAAATGAACATGTAAATAATAACAACTACCCAACAACATTAAAAAGTAAATTTATACATACTTATTTAGATACACTGTAAGCCTTATTTGCCATACCCTAACAAATACACACACTTACAAATATAAACATATGTACGAGAGTTGTCAAAAAAATTTTGTTTAAAGCATTATTTTAAAATAATTTTATAAGATTCGTATTAAATAAAGACAATTTTAATTGAGACAATCAATATTTTTAATGATTTGAAGCAAAATTTCAGTCATTAGTAAAAACTGTAAAAACATAACATGATTTTAAACGATTTTGTTTGAAATTCTACAGTATTTTTATATCCAACACCAAAAATATGGGGGCATATTGATATGGTCTTTCTATTTGTAGCATTTCAAACTATTGGTCGTAGGACCAAAAAGTGTATATATGTGTTTAGCTCCTTATAGAACTAAAAGACGGAATAAGTATGTCCGCAAGTCTGTCTGTTGAGGACATGAAAATACTAGAGGAATGAAATTTTTCCATGATATTCATTTCTAATTCAATCATTGATCCATATTCAATCCACTTCCGAAAATCACTTAAATACTAGGGTGATCGGCCCGCTTTTTAATAACCGGTTATAACCGGTTTGTTTGGTTAAATCAGTTTGAAAATTTACTCAATGCTTTGTTAACTACATATATGTCCTACAAGTACACTGAGTGAAAAATCATTTTCAATTGCTTTATAAAAACTCGATATACTCCAAAGCATTTAAACAGTGTTTTTTTCCTTAGAGACAATTTTAAAAGAAGTAATCAAAATTAGAATTAAAAAGGATTTAAGCTTTGTAAAAAGGCTTATTTTTTGTTATTAGAATACATGTATATTCTTTATCATAATTATATGATTTCTGTTTTGGTTTGTTATGTTTCTTCATGAACTGAACTAAAACGCTTTTTACCACTTTTATGGAAAGAATTTTTTATTGTGCATTTCTACAGAAAAAAACCTTTTCAACCAATATTGATAGACAATAATATAATTAATTAAAATTAAGATTATTATTATAAATAAAAATTGTTTCTTCTTATTTCTAGGCGTTTTAATATTTTGCAAAAAGACCAGTTAACCAGTTATTATTAAAAAACCGAAACTGGTTTATATTAAATTGTAATTTTTCGAAGAAACTGAAAACCGGTTTCTAAAAAATGTTGAAAAATCGATCACCCTATTAAATACGCATAAATCTTTTATAGACATCGTAATCTGTTTGGCATAAATTGTCCTCATGTACGAACAAACAAATTGTCACAACTAATTTTATGAAGTTCGATCCATAATTAATAATAGCTCCCATATAAGGATTACATTTATTCGCAATTTTATTCACGATTACGATTAAAAATGATTTATTAATCGCTATTACATTTTTAACATTTTTAAAGAAATATAAGATACTAAATAAAACCCAGTGTGCATCGCTACCCGTATCGTAATGAAATGAAAAGATTAGAGTTAAGAAATATATATTTATTTTGTAATTAAAATCTACAGTTTTCCTTGACCTATTACTTTATGATATACATAATATTTAGTCTATCTAAAAATAGTTTCTAATGTAGTAAATAGTACATTATTAATTATTTATTTGCTAACCTTAATGTGAGTTGTAATAATATAGTTTAGAGCAAAAAATATTTTTCAACATAAATAAGTCTCCTGGGCCTGATGTTATACCAGCACTGGTTTTGAAGCAGTGTTGTTCGACGCTAGCTAGTCCATTAGGTAATCTTTTCAGCACTTTATACCGTGCCGGCAAATTTCCTGTATGTTGGAAGGTTGCTAATGTAACGCCAACTCCTACAAATGGAAAGGCTAACAACCCTGAAAATTATCGCCCAATAGCAATTTGTTCTACACTTTACAAAGTTATGGAGAGTATGGTTAATAAACATCTAGTGAAATATTTAGAGTCCAACAATTTACTCAGCGACCGGCAGTATGGCTTTCATAGAGAGACTTGATTGCCTTCCTAACGGAAAAATGTTTGTCGTTCCATACACCGTTTTGGTGAAAGTAAAGTGGTGGCTCTAGAAATTTCTAAAGCTTTGGATAGAGTATGGCATGGTGCGCTTTTAGCAAAACTTATTGCTTTTGGTGTCGGTAATAACTTCTCTGGATTTATATCGAGCTTTCTCAGAGATAGCACTATACGAGTTGTTATAGATGGAATCTCATCAAACGAGTTCAAGATCAATTCAGTGGTAACGCACTTTCTCCTACTGTATTTCTTATCTTTATATACGACCTTCTACGTCAAACTTCCAACCCTATATACTCTTTTGCAGATGTCAGCAACATTTGCCATTCATATACATTCAACTATAGACCAAGCCTGTCATGAATGATACGCTTAACAAAGATCTTGTGACAATCTCTGAATGGAGTCGATTTCAATGCACGTAAGACTTAATATTGTATGTTAACACCCAAACACACAACAGATCATGTTGCACCATCTGTTTTTATGGGTGGTGTAAATATTAAGGAATCAGAAGCTCCTGATGTTCAAGGCATGAGTATTCAGTGCGATGTCCGCTGGACAAAACACGTTTTTCGAGTGTCGATAGAAGCATTCAAGTGCTTTGGTTTTCTAAAACAGTGTAAGACATACTTCACACCATCTGATCTCCTTACTATTGACACCACTTATGCCCGACCAAAAATGGAATACAACACTGATGTGTGGGCCGGTGCTTCAAAGTCTATTTTGAAGTTACTCGACCGCCTACAGGATACAGCGAAGGTATCTAGCTCTATTGACTCACTGGAACATCGTCGCAATGTAGGTTGTATTTCACTGTTTTACCGATACTGCAATGGTAAGTGATTAAATTTGAACGTTTAAAAACAATTAAAATAGGAAAAGTCATAGAAACCCGAAATTTACCATAAACAGTTAACCTATATACTTAAAAAAACATATGATGAATATTTAACAAATTTTTTAATCAAAGTATATGAAAACTTATAATCTACATAAATATATAAATGTCTTTGTAAGTTTGTTTGTTTGTTTGTTTGTTTGTTTGTTTGTTTGTTTGTTTGTTTGTTTGTTTGTTTGTTTGTTTGTTTGTTTGTTTGTTTGTTTGTTTGTTTGTTTGTTTGTTTGTTTGTTTGTTTGTTTGTTTGTTTGTTTGTTTGTTTGTTTGTTTGTTTGTTTGTTTGTTTGTTTGTTTGTTTGTTTGTTTGTTTGTTTGTTTGTTTGTTTGTTTGTTTGTTTGTTTGTTTGTTTGTTTGTTTGTTTGTTTGTTTGTTTGTTTGTTTGTTTGTTTGTTTGTTTGTTTGTTTGTTTGTTTGTTTGTTTGTTTGTTTGTTTGTTTGTTTGTTTGAGCATCACGCCTAAACGGAAAGTAGATAGATCCCTACTTGGAAGCGTCAATAGGCTATAACTTTTTTCAATACTTGGACCAGAAAGGGGGAAAACCGGTAAAATTGGTACCTTTAGTTCTTAAACAATAAATACTAAACGACCGAAACGATTTTATTGAAATTTCCAACATAGGCTACGACAGGGGTAGCGAAGCTCACCGGGTCAAGCTAGTTACCTATAAATATTACACAGTGAAAACGGATTCGTGATAGCAACCGAATTTGTTGCCAATCGAATGTTTCGGTTGCACACATGGAAGATGTCAGTTCTATAAACGGAAAATCAGCCGATAAATAAGAATTTCGGTTGAAGCAACCAAACTTTTGTTACCCCTTCTAAAATTGTACAGCCACAATTGTAAAATTCGGCCACTGATATTTTCTACATATAAAACTGTTTTTATACAAAACGCACAACAATCGGATCCCATATTATATTGGTGATGGGCATATAAAATCCAGCACAGCGGAATATAATACTCTTGTCTGTTTTAATATAAACTTGATTTTTAAATAACTTATGAGACAACCCCCGTAAATTTATGACATGTATGTTTGTCTGTATTTCAGCAAGGATGAGTTTGATTTTAACAGCGAAAACTGTGACGATGACGACGACAGAGACAGCGACAACAACAGGCGACACAAGATGATGCATTTAAAGAAATAAAGTCGTAAAAATTATTTCGTGACAAATCGTCAACATACGTGACTAACATGTTGATATTTTTGCCTTTTCTTCTGCTGTTCTTTATATTGTTGTTATTATTTAAATTATATGCGTTTAAAAAAAAAAAAAAAAAACAGAAAAAAATGGTAGTCAAGTCAAGCTATCACTATACCAACACACACACTCTCCAACATAAGTATTACTCTTTCATTTATTTTATGCGTATTTCAGCAGTTTATTTTAAGTATATAGACGTTTTTTATTTTTTGTTGTTGTCACACTTGACAACAAACATTATCGATGTCATTTTGCTGTTAAAGAAATACATCAAATGTTAAATGAAAAACCAAACAAAAAGAGGGTCAACTAGATCCCTTTTAAGCACTGGGTTTTTTTTTAATTTTTAAGCAGTATTTTTGTTTAAACTTACAACGACATGCCCGGGGTACGTACAAATGTATGCATGAGTATATATGTATGTATTTAGGTTTTTTGCTATAACTATTAGTTGGATATTTTCACAATTTCTATTACTGGAAGTTCTGTTTATAGTTTTTAGTGTTTCCATTTACTTTTCATTGAAGTATCTGACATTTTAACACGCAACTGCCACGCATATCTAATGAATGTGCACATTTTTTTTTTTTAAATAAAAACACAACGCATATTTGAACATACAACAAACGAACACATACTTATCATTTTCTATGGCTAAATCAGGAGGTTTTAAAGTGACATGCCAGGGCAGTGCTAAGGGATTGAATTCTAATTAAAGGCCCAAGTTTATTGGTAATACATAAATATCTTCTCGATGTTAAAAATATGCATAAGTTGTAGAATTATTGTATCTGTTTACTTATATGTAGAATTGAAAAGCATTTTTTATTATCTATAATGTTTATTGAAAAATAACTTTTATTTAATCATATTGAAATAAAGGTAGACTTAACTACAACTTGTCACTTTAAAAGCTTACTTAAAAAAACTATCCATCTTAAATACTTGTTAACGACTAACTTAAACCTAAAACTACAGTCAACTGTCGGTTTCAGTCACTGTCTCTTTCTCATTCCGACCGTTCTCTGTCAGTCTGTCAGTCGTAGCCGACCACGGTTGATACCCTACATATATGTATGGATGTTAGTTAAAATAATTTTTTTCAGAATTGCTATATAACTTATGGTAGAACATCAATATATACCAGATATCCTTTCAGAGATTTTGTTGTTTATTAAATATAAGAAAATGTTGGATATATTAGGAAAAATATATGAACAAATTGTTCAGAAGCTTTGACATTTTATTTAGATATGGTACACGCAGAAAAAAATATAGTTGTGCATGGTTACTGTAACCATTTAAATATTTGTGTATGTTTACTGTAACCATTTCAACATTTGTGCATGTTTACTGTAAATGGTTGTCACAAACATATACTTGTTAACTGTAACCATATATATGGTTGATACAGTCATTTGAATCGTGAATTAATCATATTATTGTTACCACAATCATATATATAGTTACTGTGACTATAATATTGTTAAAAATTTTGAAATGTTTACAGTGGACATGCACAAATGTTGAAACGGTTACAGTAACCATGCGCAACTATATTTTTTTTCTGCGTGTATTATAATCATGTAAAGCGAAAAACTGTTTTTTTCCGCAATATTGGTGTTTTATGAACCTAGTAATAAAAGGCCTTCACCATGAGTGCTGGTAAGTGTATATATAAGATTGTCATTCCGTTTGAAATTTCAACATCCTTATAGATATCTCAGTCGATATTGCCATGTCCGTCTGCTTGTGTGCTGAAATTACATTTCCGAAGCCCCAAAATAACTTGCATAAATGATTGATACATCAACATATCCGTCATAGTCTCTCTTAGATTGATCATTAAGTTCGAAAAAATTGGCCCACAAATGTCTGAGTTATAAGCATAAAACCACGATATCATAGATACTACGTTGCACAACTCCCAGAGCATTGCTCTGCATGATATTAGTAATTCTGTAAGACGAATTTATATTTCGGGATTTTTACCAACGTTCTTACGCAGTCACTAAATGGCAACATTTGTTTAGGCATTAGTAATGACTGGCAATTACTTAACAACTTCCTTTTCAATGACTTCGAAGTAGTTTGATAATGACTGACATTTAATCTGATATATAGTACTTGCAGATTCAACTTATTTGCCCCATAAAGTTATATTTCCAACAAAACCCAAAAAAGGCCCTTTTCAAATATGTGCCCATTAAATGCAAAAACCGCACTACCAGCCAATTGTATGTGTATAAACATATGCAGAAAGTTACAAAAACTATTTCAACTGCGAAATTGCGTGTCCATAGTTGTTATAGAAAATTGTGCGTAAAATAAACATAAAATGGAACGTCACCAAGTACCCTATTAAACAATTGACCCCCTGTCTTTATTCTTCCACCTCATATCACACAGCAATCATAATATTTTAACAAACTACTCTACGCGGACGACAGTGAACACACAAAAGTACACACGCACATACCAACTGGCTTATTTTATTCGACAATCTACCGGAAAACGTACTAAATGTGCGTGTTTATAAAACTTTAACTGATGTATCATCACACACAAACACTTACTCACTCGTAGATACATAAGGTGCCCGTCTAAATTATAAGGTTACTTAATTTTCGTTCTGTTTATTCAATAATACTAATGGCATTGATTGGTACTATTGGGTAAAATACTTGTTGCTCAAATGTTGTTCGGATAAGAATCCTATGCTCTTATTTGATTTTTGTTAGTTATAATTATAAACCAAAATATAAAAATTTATAAACCAAAATACCAATATGCTGAAATTGGTACCTGATGTCATTTACCTAGCAAAAACTTTGCTTACAAAGCTACAAGTAATGACTCTTTTAATAACTTACTTTGTAAGTAGTAAAGTCTAAAAAATCAGTTACTTTTTCTCATTTTGCACATTTTGTTTGATTGCATGTTTACTTTTAGAAAAACGGAAAAGAAAATAGCATTACTATATGAAAGCCATTATTTTATGGACAATAAAAAAATAACTAAGCAGTGCACAGTGGTTTAGAAAATAATTCGGTATCTCGGGAACTATTGTAGATATTGAAAAATGTTAGAAAAATGTTTTTTTTTAAATAATTCCGTATCTCGGGAACTATTAGAGATATTGTTACTTTCACACGGTTGGTCTTCAAGTTGATTTGCATTTGTTCAGATTCCTATCGCTGATGGATGCCAGTGCATGGCCTTCAAAGTTGGTCGACTCGGGTATCAAATTTTTTAAAAAAATTCCCAAAAATCCATTTACGTTACTAATGAGCTAAAATTAAATAGTGCTTAAAAAGATCTACAAAAAATACCCGTACATGTGCAGTAGAGCGTACCACCTTACAAGCAAAAAAAGAAAGTGCGCCGTACACCCTCTTTGTAAGACAGTTACAACAGTTGTAAGGGTTGATTTTGTCTCAGGAAGGGCCATTGACCTTTAGTATCCCATTTTAGAATTTATCTACCAGATCTGTGTTCCTACCACCTTAATATACAACCCTAATGTCAGAAAATTAAAGCTCGCAAGAAATCATAAAAACTTTTCCTAACGAAGTAATTCAATAACTCCAGCAGAAACACTTTAAAAATTAATTATACCAAATGAATAACAACAAGTAAGAAAGTATAGTCGGTGAAGCACGACCATATGATACCTTACACTGAGAAGATGATTATAAACAGTCCTCTTTTAAAATTTATATGGGGGCTATGAGAAATAATGGACCGATTCTAACCAAATTGATTTCGTTACATATATCCGACGGTAAATGCAGACTGTTCTGCAGGTATTATCAAATTAATTCGTTAGCAAAGTTTAATGATTTCTTGCGACGTTCAATTTTCTGACATTAGGGTGGTATATTAAGGTGGTAGGAACAAAGATCTGGTGGATAAATACTAGAACGGGACACTTGTGGTCAATGGTTTTTAGAGCCCAACATTGGTCTACCCGAGACAAAAACATTGATATGTCATATTTGAAGATCCGACTGTAAATGGCTAAGATATAACGAAACATGTAAAAAGGCGACCCCTACGTTCAACAAAAAAAAATAATTTTTTCGTAACTGCCTAG
This sequence comes from Calliphora vomitoria, assembly GCA_942486065.2. Lineage (NCBI taxonomy): Eukaryota > Metazoa > Arthropoda > Insecta > Diptera > Calliphoridae > Calliphora > Calliphora vomitoria. The sequence continues at coordinate 41,189,091 of OW818029.2, forward strand.
CAGAACTACATTATATTAGGAGGTGTACGGGGAAATTAACTTTTGAGGTACGGTCTTATGTACAACTATGTTTTTACTCTGGATGTAGCATTATCGGAGATATTCACTTCTAAAACGATCAACTCAAAGCTTTTATTCAATGTGGAAATGTTAAACTGCACAGTGGGGTAGAATCAAAATGTTTTTGGAAATAACTCTGGCATTTCTAAGTGGCTGGTCCGATTGGGATAAACGTAGAATCTGCAAATTTCCCAGGGGCGGCGCTATGGGTGCTCAAAGTAGGCTACATTCGACATGTAAAATGTTTAAGCACGTGCCATTTGTTAGTTTCCCATCCGATTTTTATATTTTTAGAAAGCGCTCGGCTAGGTCTTGAGAAAACATACATGAGTGTGCTTTGTCTCTTATAATTTCCGAGTTATAGTTATATTCTGTATAAAATTAAAATTTAAACATTTTGACATACCTTGGACGCATGTTGCAATACCTGTTAAAAAGTATCTAAAATGAAGTGGTTGAAAAGTTTACCATCACCCGCCTTAAAATCCAAACCGTTCTTCCCTTGGTGCGTTAGTTGATAAAATATTTTTGTTCCCACATATTTAATAAAAAATAATTTTGAAAACATTAATTTTAGTATAATTTTTGTGCAATTGAATAAACTGCTACAAAAAGTTTTACTAATTTAACAAAATCTGCTCCATTGTCCACGTTTTTGTGCGTACAGGTAATAATTATATGCCAGATCTATTCAAATAAATACATATATGTTTTCAATAGTTTGCGAAGCAATTTGAAAACCTCGATGTGAATTTTTAATTTAATGATAAACTTAAAATTTTGGTTTAAAAAATATCACTATATTCGACAATTGCCTGACGATTATAACAATTTAAAAATGTATTAAGTATAAGTAATTTTTGAAGCCAGTTCTTATAATTATTACAATTTTTTTTAAATCTTACAATACAATTTTTTAAAAAAAAGTTAAATTTTTGTCAAAATGTTTTGTAATTATTTCATAATTTTGATTATGATTTTTTGTCACGTCTAGGCGATAAGAGATTTTGGAATAAAAGTTTTTACATATTAGTTTAGATTTTATTCGATTAAAACAACTTACAATTTAAAAAAAAAAATACAAAATTTGTAATATTTTTGGGCTTATACAAGTGTATTTCAAAGATCTTTCACATAATACTAATATTTTAAATGTTTTCTTTCTTTTCTAAGACACAGTTTTTTAGAATGTATTAAACTTTTATTGTAGATGTTAAACCACCCACTTTGGAGATCCACCCACAACCTACCAGATGTACCAAAATTCACAATGCTCATCAAGTCAACTCTAAAATATCTCAACTCTAAAAATGCGAAATTTCATTAAGATACCTCATAAGATTCGCAAGTTACGAAACTTACAAAAATAAAAATTTCTATAACCACTATGCAGTATTTAATAGATTTTACTCCTAACAGAATAAACTTCAAGATATTTTCGTGCATCACTTTAGTACAAAAATTCCCATGCGCTTCGGTTTATAGTTTTAGTATAAATAGCTGATGCACACGCGTTTAATTTCTGCAAACAGATACACACACTTGTGTTGCTCTTAAATAGTAGAACTTTAGTCATTACTGCGCATGCCTAAGAAAAAAAGAATTTTAATCCACCACAACTGTCTTGTGTGCGCTTAAGTATTGCTTTGTCAACGAAAAACTCACCTAATTTTTAGACATGCGCATTCATTTTCAAGTTTTGTTGAATATTTCGTTAACAGTTTTAGTATAAATACAAGCTGTATGCATACAGCGATATTTATATTGGTTTAGTGCACCAAACTGTCAACAGTACAAATGAAATTTGCAAATATAAATATCGCTGTATGAATACAGCTTGTATTTATACTAAAATTGTAAATGAAATTTGCAATAAAAGTTGAAAATGAATGCGAATGTCCAAAATTAGGTGAGTTTGTCGTTGACAAAGCAATACTTAAGCACACACAAGACGGCTGTGGTGGATTAAAATTCTTTTCTTCTTAGGTATGCGCAGTAATGACTAAAATTCCACTATTTAAAAGGAACGCAAGTGTGTGTATCTGTTTGTAGAAATTTAACGCGTGTGCATCAGCTATTTATACTAAAATTTTAAACCGAAGCGCATGGAAATTTTTGTACTAAAGTGATGAACGAAAATATCTTGAAGTTTATTCTGTTAGTAGTAGAATCAATTAAATATTGCATAGTGGTTACAGAACTTTATATTTTTGTAAGTTCTGTAACTTGCGAATCGTATGAAGTGTCTAAATGAAATTTCGCATGTTTAGACATGAGGTGTTTTAGAGTTGACTTGATGAGCATTGTGAATTTGGGTAGATTTGGGAAGTTGGGGGTGGATCTCCAAAGTGGGTGGTTTAATATCTAAAATAAAAGTCTGTGTGTTAGAAAAGAAAGGAAACATTTGAAATATTAGTATTATTTGAAAGATCTTCGGAAGATCTTCAAAACTTTGTAATTTTTTGCAAAAATTGTAAGTTATTTTAATCTATATGTATCGAATAAAATCTAAACTAATATGTAAACATTTTTTTTCCAAAATCTCTATCCGCCTAGTAGTGAAAAAATAATCACACAGAAAAAAGAAATTCATAATTGGAATGAATTTGGTAATAAATATTATTAATCGAACATGACTTTTTTTTCCCAAACCTTTTTCATTCAGAATAGGAACATGTTCATAAATATTATAAAATTGTACATAACGAAAATTCCTATTTTTACGTAAATTTAACAATATTTTATAATAAATTGCATTATAATTGTATTATATAATGAATTATTTCAAAATTTTTTGCATACTAGCCATATATTGGCCAATATTTTAAGAAGAATTAACAATATCTGAAACTTAAAAATGATCATTAATCATAACAAAACATAGACAAACATTAAGGCATTTCATCCTCTGAACAAAATTGAGTCAATTTCGCGCATATTTTCCCTTTTTGTAGCTGAAAATCATAAAAAAATAAAAAATTTTCCAAGGAAAATTTCAAACATTTTTGAACAACATAAAAATATAAATGAAATTGTAATAATATTTTCCAAACATTCTAGATTTTATTTGAAAACATAAAATATGAATAAAACCATACTATTTAAGAAATTATTTATTGATGTTATGAATTGAAATCAATGAAATCAAATCATAATATTTAAGTTGATAATTTTTTCTGTGCAAGTTCAAAATTATGAAATGATTATAAAAATTTTGACAAAACATAAAATGTAAAAAGGCAAAAAAAAAAAAAAATAAAAAAATTTTTTTTATAACTACCTTGCAGAACTACATTATATTAGTGGGTGTACGAGGAAATTTATTTTTGAGGTACCGTCTAATGTGCAGGTTATATCTATTAGTTGTAGAAATATTTTGGTTTATTTATTTATTGTTTTTGATTTTGCTTCATCTTTCTATGGTTTTTGTGTATTTAGAGGGCCTATGGAGGGTCGAAATTTGTTTTTAATTTATCACCAATGTTGGCGATAAAATTCTAACTAAAATAAAAAAAACTTGCATCTAAAGTTGGAACATGTAAAAAGTTAAATATATTTTGTCTTTTATATAAATACATTTTCTTCAGTACTACTTATATGCAATTTTTATATGATCCGGAAAAACAACTAAATGCAAAAGAGTGTAAAGTTATATATGGCTCACTTAAGCGGACACAACACCCCCCAGATCTATCCAAACTGGGACAATTTTAAATAAAAATTTAGGTTTGAGTAAAAAATTCTAAAAAGGCTAAGCGAAGGCTCCATATTTGTATAACTGTATATGTTTCTTAAATACTTACAAAGTTCTTTTACTATCACACGGTAAATAACGCCACAGTAGGTACTTTTCTAAAAAAAAATCAGTTTTTGGAACTCATTTTCCCCTGTTTAGGAATTTCGGTATTTGAAAATAAAAAATTTTAAAAATTCCAATGGGATTAATTTAAGGACATCTCTAACCTTAATAATTTTACATTAATTAAAATTTTATATTTTTCTTCATGGAAAATCAACATATTATATTTTTTTTAGTTTTTAAGGAAAATGACGTCCCAAAAATTTATAAAATTTTTTAGTTTTACTAAAATATCAATTCTAAAGTCTAAGGTTTTTACTAGCATCAAATACTTATAAAAAGTTTTTATTTAATCCTCAGACGTTCCACAAACCTTGCCCCCATTGAAAAATATGTACGTTTTTTCATATGATAGGTTTTTTTCATAAATTGCACAGGTGTGGCAGAAAGAATGTAGTAAAATCACAAAAAAATCGCAAGCTTTTAAAAATGTTGTGTGACCTAATTGGCGAATCCACAGCTCCTCTCCTGAGTGGAGCTTCAAAACAAAATTCGAATGCTCCTCAGCTATGCCTATGTTATGACAAATTTATTTCCAAAATATTATGATTCGGCCCACTGTGCAGACCATGAAGCCATTATTTAATCTTTGCGAAATTTGACATTCGGTAGACAAGAGTTTTTGTTTTTACTTGTTTTCAACATCTTTTAAATAATTTTGCCCATTCAAATTCTAACACATCTTTTCCTCGTCAAATTGTGCAACAAATTTAACAAAATATAATAAAAGTTTTACAATGATCTAGCATTGTTTGCAGAATTACTAGCAGTGATCTTTTAACTTTGATGCACTTTAAAATGCACATTCTTGATAGTTTGGTTCATAAATAGAACTAACAGTAATCAAATTAAACTGAAGGATTCTTATTTGAGAAACAGTGTTGCCAGTTTAGCCTTTTTGAGGCTAAATTTAGCCTTTTTATTTACTCTTTAGCCTCGAAATTTTGGTTTTAGCTTCGTGGCTTTTTTCTAGCCTTTTTTTAATTTCAAAATAGCCTTTTTTAAATTAAAAAAGGCTAGAAAAAAACCACGAAGCTAAAACCAAAATTTCGAGAATAAGCAGAAAATAAAAAGGCTAAATTTATATTAGTGAGACATTTTAATTTTAATTCATTACTGTTTTTCATTTAGCTTTTCAACATACTCAAGAATTGTGCAGTATTAAAATAACAAATAATAATTGCCAATATCAAGTGTTTCAAAATGAAATGGAGTATTTTACTTATATCTGAAAGCTATAATTGTCTAGCAAATTCACTTTCAAGACAAAATTGTTACTACACATTATATTCATCTTTATAAAATAGACAAGAGTCCCACAAACTCTTGAAGGTTTGTGATACTCGATGGCTATCATTTGAAATCGTCGTTAAACTTATTGTGGATCTATGCTCCGAGTTAAAACCAGCAATGCTACAAAGCCTAACATTTAAGTGATTAATATACTGATTATAATTTGGTGTATTATCTTTTTTTTGAAACCAGTATTGCACAAAGTACAAAAAGTAAATAAATTATTTGTAAGCAATTCAGCGGATCCAACAAAGCTGTTTTCTGATTTAAAATTTCTTCTCCATAGTTTGTGTTTTCAAATTGTAATACAATGCAAAGAATTTGATACATTATCGTCCCCAATTGAATATTGTTTAATGTTTTCGTCACATTTTTCATACAAGTTTGAAGAATGAGAGATAAAATAAAGAACGGTTTAATTAGTGAAGATTCTGAAAAAATAATACGGCAAATTAAACGAATTGAGCAAATGCGACAAAGATTATCATATGAAAACTCTTCGCTGAATCGATTTTTTATTCGTTGATGATACACTTAAAATAGTACTCGTAAAACCAAAAAAAATATATTATGTATGTGAAAAATTATACTGCTAATGAAATTACGAAGAATAAGCCTCAGGGGCAGAATATTTTAAACTACAAATGGATAAATATAGAACCAACAATGTCCATTTTCTGACATAGTTAATCTAGTATTTTATTTATATTTATATTTTTAGTCCTTCCTTCAAGTAATGCAGAGGTTGAACGGCTTTTTAGTACAAGGATATTGAAAAATTACATATATATTAAGGGTCCTGCAATCTGTGCATTTCTAGACTTTCGCAAATGAACTGTCAAAAATTGTATGGAAATTCATTTGCACAACTCCGTTAAGTTTGCGCGACAATTTAGACTCGCAAACTTGAATTTATTGTGCATTTGATGAATCAGCTGCTTTTGTTTACTTTTATTTATAAGAAATAAAAATCAAATAAAATACAAATATTTTGTACATGTGAAAATTGTGTGACTTTGGAATAGAATTATTGGATTTAATGGCATTGTGTATGGAAATATTAACTAGAACATAAGCAAAATCTTTCAAACTATGTTTACCATTGTTTGTTCCAAAGATTTCACTTTCATTAGAAATTTTTAGAATTTGAATTTATACAATTTTTAAAATTTCTTTTTTAAGCATTTGTTTAATTTATTTTAGTTTGATATTCTTATCAAATATACATTTGCTGTATAAAATTGCAAGGTGGGTTCATGAAACACGTCGCTCAAATTTGCATATTTGCGCAAATGGGAAACTTAAGCGTTTAAATGTGTACCCTTATTATTTATTGTATTTTATTTATATTTACCCAAATTCTAGTTCTCATTCTACACGTATCTTTAAAAGACTGAAGATATATTAATGTATATTTTATGTAGTTATTTCGAATCACTAAAATAGTAAATACTTAGTACTTAAATTAAAAACAAAACACAAAATTTGAGTTTTGTCTGTATAAAATATATGTGTATATTTATTATTAATGATTAATGTTATTTTTTGTTTGCTGCTGAAGTGTACCTTTATAATTTTATTTACTTTTATGAATTTTATGAACATATTTTCTAATTTTTTATTTAAAAACAAATGTAAGCCCAAATTCTTAATATATAATATTTTAGCTTTTTTTTTGGCCTTTTTTTAAAGCAGTTTGGCTTTTTCTGGCATATAGCTTCTTTTTTTTACCAGCTCCTGGCAACACTGTTGAGAAACAAATATTTTACCAAATTGTACCTAACAATCATTACTATTAGTATCTTTGCAATTGACCTTAGTATTTTGACGGACACCCTTACTTACATTCCAGTTAAAGAGAGGGGGAAAGAAAAATGAACACAAAACAGGCATTTTATAAACAAAAACAGCAACTACAAGCACAAGTACAACAACGACTACAACAAGTGAATATGTGTTAAACTTAAAGAGGTAGAGGACAGTGCAGCACTTTTTGCGGCTGTTGCTGTTGTAGTTTTTGTCCTGTTTAATAGTTTATCAACTTAAAATAACTGCCAAAGCAAACTATCCCCATTGCTTTTAAATAACAAGCATGAATGTATGTATGTATGTATGTATGTATGTATGTATGTATGTATGTATGTATGTATATATGTACGTTTGTCCTTATGGCTTTTTCTATATCATTTAGTTTCCGTTTTCGTTTCATTCGTTAGTCGTCCATCATATTCTAATACTTAAAAACGGTTTGGTTACAAGTTTACTTATACAAATACTCTTTGACATACACATACAAACATACTGACATACAAATGCATGTCTATGTGGTGTGAGTGTTTGTATGAGTGTGTTTGTATCATGTCAAATGTGCCTTTTAAATAAATTAAGCATAAAAACATGCTGTACTGGACGCCATTATGTCGCTGCAAGAGTATTTGAGAAATATTGTGTACTTATACGCACACAAACACGACAATTCGCGCTTTACGCTATAAAACTTTCTAATTTATTTATGGTTTGTCCATAAACGCAAAGCTTTTAGTTTGATAACATGTTTAGTAGGGATATAACTATTTTAAAATTTACTTTTAAATATCAAATCATTTAGAGCAGATGTATTAAAAACGTTTTCGAAAGTTGCTTTGAAATTTTGGTAATATTAAATATTTAACAGAAATAATTATCCAAAACATTGTTCATTATAACAAATAACATAAATATTACAATACATTTTACGATAATACACATTTTTATTATACATTTTTCCCCACCTTAATAATAATAATTTTCAAGTCTTATTTGTGTATTTATTAAAATATATAGAAACAAATTTAAATTATTCCTCGAAATTATGTTTACGCTGAAGGTATTTTGATTCAAAATAACTCTAATGAACTTTTTTGAGTATCAGAAGTTGCTGCCTAACGCTTAGTGGTAGTTATTAGTTATACGCCTAATGTATAGTCTCACTCTCTGCATCTTTTCCTTTCTCTATGCTGCTACACTCTTATTTGATATTTGTGCACATACCAGTTTATAAAAATGTTCTTATTCAAACAGGGTGATCAATCTAAACTAGTTTTTACATATGTATATAGTTGATGATCCTAAAGAAGCCATTTATGAAATTATAATTATTATTTGTATGTCTACATAGATTTTTAGTAATAAATATATAGGCAAAAACATTTTTCTTTTCTTCATTATTTCATAGGTTTTTATGATTTTGACATAATAGCAAATAATTTTGTAACAACGACGCTATTAGCAACTAAATTGAAAATTTTCTAGTTTCCTAAATTTGAAGAGATATGTATAACAAAAATTATTTCGAAATTCTGGAAAAATAAATGTATGTCCATGGAAAACATGTACACCAAATATTATCGAATTCAGGAGAGTAAATGTTATTTTTTTTTTTTCTATAAAAGTGCTTCCTTTCGTTACTCTACTAGATTTTAGATTATAACAAATGTAAAATTTTCAAATATTTACCAGCAATTTTCCTAACAATTTGTTATTCTTTCAAAACGTTTCGGTTTATTAAATGAGATGCATAAAAAATTTAATTATTTTACTAGTTGTTGATAAACATCTCTCTAACCCCTTCTAAATGTTTATCCTTTTTTGGTATTGAAGGATTTAAATGAGATTGTGTTTGTGCGTGTCAGTGTGTGCGTGCATATTTGAGTGTGTTCGTAATCTTGTTCTAAGCTTTGAGAGCATGTATTCAATTTTAGTGTAGTGGCTGCTCTGGATGTTGAATGTTCTTGTTATTGTTGTTGTTAGTTTTGGCTTTAATGCCTCATATTCGAATGCCACTTGCATAATGCTGGCATTTTTAAGAACCCAATTTATTGCTGATAAACTATCATTTAATCATTCTGTATTGTATGTACATGATTTTAATTTAAACAACATGAATACCATCAACCACACATATGAATATGTATGCGTATACATACATACGAGTAAGTAGTTACAAATATCATTCAACATAATACTTCTGTCCTAAGCACGTTTGTGTATCATGCATTCCACTAGAAAAAAACCTTGGATCTTCCGATTTTGGTCAAATTCGGTAAGTACATATACTTTGGTGTACTTTGAACACTTCCATTTTTGTTCTTTCAAACTTTGAAAAACTCGCGAATTTATTCAAGTTTTAAAACCGATTAAAAAAAATCAAGAAAATTTACATGTGCTATTTGTTATAAAAAATGCATCTATGATGATAATGAAATGTACTGATACACTTTTGGAAGTGTTCTCCAACTAAAATGTAAAATTTTTTCCAAATAATCTTAAAAGGAGTTAAATTGATTAAACAACCAGATTAAGTGCTAATTCCTACTATTTCTAATATTATTTTATACATAACACCGAAAACTTTCTCCATACAAAAAAACATTTATATGGGAAAATGCATTATTTGTAAGACAACCTCCAAAAATATTGATAATTTTCACATGTTTTTTGTGATTGTGGGTAAATTCATTACAGAGAATACCATGAACATTTTCACTAATTTTTCACTTCATATGATTAAAGGACAAATTCTGTTGAAAATGTTACGAATCGGTCCATAATTTCTCGTAGCCCCCATACAAATTTCTTCCCGAAATATGGTGCTATGGTATATAAATGCTCATAGAATTGCAGTATCCAAAATTGAGCCGATATGAATACGAGGAACGGCGCACTTCCGAGCCACTTCTGAAAAACACATCTACCTCTATAAATATATTTTAATATATCGATATCGAACTAAAATTGTATACAGATCAATAAATTGCATCCAAAAATCATATTACAGGATTTTTTGAATATCGGTCGATATAAGATCAATTACCGACCGACCCATAATAGGTTTTATCTCCCATATAAGTCCCACATCCGAGAAATACAGCAACGCATATTGGTAAAAAAAAATTAAACAGAAAAAAGTTTCAAGTAGATTTGTTGACTATGGGTTCATAATTATATATTGCTCCTATATAAGGCTCACATCCGGCAAACTCTTTTAAAGCGAATATGTATCACATATTTGAAATATAGCTCATTTCCATATGTAGAATTGAATCAGAACCAAAACATACTTCTGAAGTTCGGTTAAATATATACCCTTTTAAATATACCCTTTTTTCTTCACTTGTGGCGAATAAGGAAAATGTTGAGACACATGCATTCTTTGAGAAAAACTTTTTTTTTTTTTTATTTTGTATATAAAATCGTTTTTATACCAAACACAGCATCAACATCGTGAGTCTTCATAGGATTCTAAGACAAACTAGCTATGTCCGTCCGTCTGTCTGTATGTTAATAACACTATAGGGCCCAAAACAAAAAGGGCTAGCTGACTGAAAATTTCCACAAATACTCTCTGTTGACTGGGTTTATTTGGTATAGAAAATGGGCATTATCGGTCTATAATTTCACCTAACCCCCATACAAATGTCCGTCTGAGTACTTTTTACGCAGTTATAAATTTGTTGATTATGCGGCATTCCTGATAAAATTTTGCACAAATTGGTTCTAAGTACTCCGAAATTATACTGTACAGTATGGTGAAAATCGAGCAACAGTTGTTCCTAGTCCTCGTACAAAATCCCCCTCTGAATTGAAAATTCATAATTGTCTTATAATAATTAACAAGCGGATACCCGGCGAGTGCTACTACGATAAAAATTCGTTATTAATGCGATTTTTTTTTTTTAATAATAAATATTTGTTATCATATTAATGTACATAAAAAATATTTTAAAAAAAGTACCAAAAAGAGGGGTAAATTTGACCCTTAAACGTTAAAATTTCAGAAAAGTGACAAAATCCATTTGAATCTTTTTTTAGAAGGGGATAAGACGGTTTTCTCTCGTCTTATCCCCTTAGAAGTACAAAAATCAAAAAGTACCACACACCTGTCCTATTTTACCAGCTTTTATTTCTTAAGATATCTATAGACGACAATACTGGGCATTAACACTTTTAAAATTTAAAATATTATTGGAATCATTAGGTGTTTCAAGAAATCGTTTCGAAAAAACATTTATTGTTAAAAATATTTTATTTCTTTGATTGATATTTTTCTGCAAACTTTATTTTTATTTTATATTTTCTTGACATTTTTATTTGCCTTATTTGTATTTATATTTATATTATACATACCCGATACATATGAAAATAGAAAGTTTTTGAATTGTTAATGAAGAAATATGTGAAACATATAGAAAAGCATGTTAGCCTGTCGACTCGGCTTACTTGAAAACGATCAGCATTGGGACACAACATTGGCAGAAGCAGCTCTCAGGTGTCTTCCGCCACAAATTCGCACTCTATTTGCAATTATTTTCAACACCAGCCGATAAACTAAATGCATGTTTGAAAGCGTCAAATCTTTGGAGACATGTAGAGAAACTTACATTGTCGACAAATATGCGGGTACATTTACTTCAAGATGCTGCTGCGCAAATATTCGTCAAACAGCTTTTGGATATGGGCGAGGGAAAACTAACGTTTGATCCGACTATACGTGAAATAAATTTTCCGCCGAACTTTCGTCAAATGCAGTCATCAATTCAGAATGTTGTGCAGAAAGTTTTCCCAGATATTGCATACAATTTCAAAAATTATGATTGGCTTTGCGAACGAGCAATTTTGGCTCCGAAAAATGATGATGTCAACAAAATAAACAATCAAATTCAATAGAAGCTACCTGGTAAAGTTGTCAAGTACAAATCTATTGATACAATTATAGACGAGTAACAAGCTGTCAACTATCCAATCGAGTTTTTTAACTCTTTGGAACCATCTGGAATGCCACCAACTTTTAAAGTTGGCTCACCATTGATGCTCATTCGCAACTTAAATCCACCGAAATTATGCAACGGATCAAGACTTGCTGTTAAAAAACGATCACCAAATTTAATTGAAGCCACAAACATCACCGGCAAATTCATACCATTGAATTCCAATGATATCAACTGATTTCAGGCCGATCGTTAAGTATTGTTGGTTTGAATTTAGAAAATTCCTGTTTTTCGCACCGCCAATTACATAATGCTTGCTCGAGAGTTGGAGCACCCCTACTGAAAAAACTTAAAATATTGTTTATCCGGTAGGATTAACATAAAAAAGTTACACACAAAAAACTAAATTATATGAACGCATTATTTAGAAATAGTCAAACTGAATGCTACTAGGCGCATTTACTACGCCCCTTTAAAGTTTCATTCAAATATCCAAGATCTGAACGCTTATTTTGTTGTTTACTACGCGACGTTCAGCTCGTAATAGACCAAGCAAACGTTTTTCTGAACGCAACATATTAAAACCCAATCCTTTCTACTAGCGACCTGAACGTTTTGTTCAGATTTTTAGAATCAACCAAACAATTCTTCGCTGAACACACATTTAGCATAACTGAATGCTAAATTCAGTAAAGTTCTTCATAGATACCGTAAAACGTGCCGTTCAGCATAGTGGAATAGTGAAAAAACTAAACGCATCTTCAATAAATCTGAACGAGACGTGGTAAAAATATTTTTAGCAAATTTTTTTAAAACTTTAATATTATTACAATTGCGGGCTACAGAAGTAACGGGATTCTAAAAATGCAACAAGTGTTAAGTCCGAATCTCATTTGTGTCTTGATTATTAAAGTGAGTAGTTCATATTTTATATAATGACATCCATACATTAACATTGAGCTTTGTTGGAGCAATTCAATTTCTATAGGCGGAGTAACCCCCTGTCTATACTTGACAAATATTTTTCATAACAATTAATGACGTTTGTTGTCAATACAAAGTTGTCTGAGCAAAAGCACTAACAATTTTGTCATAACGAAGCAATAATACTAATAAATGGAGACTATACCTGATAATTTTGTATCTTGATAACCATTTTGACGTTTATCCTGATAAAAATGTATCAGGTATAGACAGGGGGTAAGAAGGTAAGTTGTATATATGTTCATAGGTATATGTATGTAGTCAATATTTAATAATTGTTTAATATAAAAACAGGAATCGAGTATGAAATTCATAAGAAGGTTTTTAAGAAGAGGAACAAGACGGTGTGTATTTTAAAAAATTGTGTTACTGAGGGCAGTATAACTTTTTTGTCGTCTGAGTACAGAGACAAATTAATAAATATAATCCTGAAAATGCCATCATTAATGGAAAAATGTTAACACCATCTGATTTTAAGGTTATTGTTGATGATATATACAGCAAATTTCTTCAGGAAGAGCAGGTTTCGGTGCGTTTATAGAAATATTTGTTCATGACTAATGCTTGTAGAATATATTGAATAAATTTTGTTGATATTAAAAAAAATTTTAAAATCGTTTATTTCATTTTCTGAACGCAGCTGGTAAAATAAAAAGGTTACGTTCAGTAATGAATAAATTGAACGCATCGGATAAAAAGCTAAACTCTCGTTCAGTATTGCGAAAATTAAACGAATATAGTTGGAACCTGAACGCCCGTTTACTTTTGAACAAGCTGAACTCTATATAGTAAAAAGCTGAACGCACGTTTAACGTAAAGCTGAACGTTTTATTCGGTTTTCTACTACAGGCATTCAGGGTGCAAAAAACCTAATAAATATTCGGAAAAACTAAACGTTTGTTCAGTTTTTTACTATTTAATTTTTTCTGTGTAATAAATAAACAAAATTTCCTTTTTTCCATCGAATAAACAAAATGTATTTCTTTTTTAGGCGTAGTAGCACATGCTGGGTATCCGCTAGTTGGATATAAACATGTATTATATGAACCTAAATCTTAATACAAACTTTTGTGAGGATCGGTCAATTACAGAACTGAGATTTGGGACAGTCGTCAAAAAAAAGTAATTTTTGTTTATTTAGACAATTTAACAGCTTTTAAGTTTATTTGAAAAAACATACAATTTTAAGTGGAGAACATTTCCAAAAGCCCATTTGAGAATTGCGTTTTTATTGTTTTTAGTTATGAAGTCCAAAGATAACACAATTGCCTTCCTAAAGCATCTTAAATCAATAAAATTCGATAGCTTCAAAAGATACGATTATTTAAAAATAAACAACACCAAAATTATGTTCTTTTTACCAAGAATAAAAATTGTGAATAAAATGGAGAGATTTTGAAATTAGAAAATTTTAAAATAGAAGTGTCGAAATGATTCTAAAGATCATTTGTATAAGGAATGAAGTAAAAAATGGAATACCCAAGGTCAATTTGTTTATAATGTCTTATGGAATTCATAATACGTGCATTTAGAGTGCCATTATTTGTTTGCATATATTGTATGTCAATTTAATTAAATTTTGTTTGATGTATTACTGATGCTGCTTTTACGAATTTTAGACATTTTCGTGTACATACTATGGCTTTAAGATAAATCAAACGCAAGAGTAATAAACAAATTTTCTTTATCCATGGTATGTGTATTCCAATTATAATACCTTTCGTAGAAATAATAATCACAAATGTAACAGAGATTGTTCTATGTAATTGTGTTGATTTGCTTCGAAGATTATGTCTCCAAAGGTGTAATTATATATGTAAACAAATACTTATTTGTAATCTTTAATCTATAGAAAATAATTTTTAAGTAGTTACATGTTAATTAATTATTATTTATATCTTAATATCATATTTATATAGTACGATTCCACAACATTGACAAGCTTTGGGAAAGCTATTGCCGGTGTTGGCACCAAATTTAAAAGTATGTATAGAGAAATGAATCTAATTCCTTTAATTTGCAATTTATTTCTTATTTAAATTCTCCCAGATTTTTTATGAGAAGTCCATGCTCTAAATAAACATAAATATATCAAGTCAGAAATATTATGGTTAATTTATTACATTTTGTTTCTTGATTTATATATTATTATACTTATTTATGTATAACAACCTTGGCCGGATATTATTTTCTTATTTTGTTTTATTTCTATGGATTTAAAAATTATTACAGAAACTAAATACTAAACAATAGTAACAACTATAGATGTTTTAAATACTTACAATGGAAATGATTTACAGTTAACACTACTGTTACAATTTAGATGCAAAAGTTTATAAATATAAATATGTATGTGTGTGTGTGTGTGTGTGAGCGTATAGAAAACATGATGTCCCAATGCAAAAATATAGTCAAGTTAACAAAATAAATTAGATAAGAAGTGTAACAAGAATTAGAGAAAATACAAACGTTACCGAAACAATATAAAGATGCCAGAAACCAACAAAAACTACAGAGATATTAGCAGCAAAATGGTAGCAAAAGCAAAAAAAATAAAATAAAAATTAAACAACAACTAACTATAGAAGGAATAAGAATTGTATATATAGTACAGTAGTAAATTGTATGCACAAACTACAAAATACAATATTCATTGTAGAGCTAGAAACGTATCATCATCATACTTTTTAAACACAATCAAATTAAACATTGTTTTAAAATTGTACAAGTAAAATTTTCTATAATTTAGAGCACTAAGGGGACCTATTGAAGGGAAAATAATGACATTTAAAGTCTATCTAAAATAATATGCAGATACAACAAAAAGTTTGTCGAAAATAATTGCATGAACATCAAGTGTTCTCAGCTTTCCCGACTGCTACAATTGAGTCTAAAGTATAAAAATAACTAAATAAACAATACGAGTTTGTACTTCTATTCTATACTTTAGTTGAACAGTGATTTCACTGGCAACTGATTTACTGCAAAGGATTTACAATTTTGAATTTAATTAATACAAATTGTATCTGCAGTAACGTATCAAAGTCTAATTAAGGACTGAGATCGTAAAATTCTTAACACCCGTTTTTCATTAAAACTTTTAAACCAAGTATTATTTGATTTATTTTATGATCAAGTAAAGCATGTCAGTTATTATGTTTAATGTCAGTTATGTTCATTTGTTGTTAATCTGACTAAAATGAGTGACCAGAAAAAAGTGCACACTAAAATTATTAAATATTTTCAACAAAACTCAACTTGGTCCTACAAAAAGTTTTCCAATGTTATTAAACGGTATCGGGAGAATTTGTCCGTTGATATAAAACCTGGTTCAGGTAGAAAGAATGGTCCACATAATGTTTCTAAAGCCAAACAAGTAGAAAGCATTTTCAAAAGAGTTACCAACACATCCGGTAGGAAAGCAGCCCTGTTAGTTCATTGCTCGGACTATTTGGTACGAAAAGTTAAAGCTAATGCAGGCTTAAAAACATACAAAGCTCAAAAACTTCCTGACAGGAACTCTGCTAAAAATTTAGAGGCTAACGACAGAGCACGGAAATTGAAGTCAATTTTTATACAAAAAATATACCTGCTGCATAATGGATGACGAAATGCACGTATGGAAAATTTTTCGCAGCTTCTGGGTCAATTTTTTATGTTGCAGATGCTCGAGGGAATGTTGAAGAAAAGTTTAGGATCCAAAAGCAGACAAAATTTCCCAAACATTTCTTGGTATGGCAAGCAATATGCAGTTGCGGCAAAAAAGCCAAACATTTGTTACAAACAGCTCTATAAATACCAAAATTTACATCAAGGATTGTTTACAATGTCATCAAGGAATGTTTACAAAAAAGGACTTCTTAATGTGTCCACTTATTTTTGGCCTGATTTGGAATCTGTCATTATGGTAACAAAGATCTTGATTGGTACAAGACCAATAATGTGGTATTTGTACCAGGAGAGGCAAATCCTCCAAACTGCCTAGAGCTGAGTCCATTGGATAGATATTTGGCTCTTGTTAAAAGAGAATTGAAGAGCACAAAAAAGGTATTCAAAAGTGTGGTAGATTTTAAACGGAGATGGTCAACCTGTTCGAATAAAGTGACATAAAGCTGTATAAAAACCATAATGGAAGGGTTTTCGAAAAAGTTTCAAAATTTCATCATTAGTGGTTAGAACTATGAAAATAATTTTTTTTGTAAATTGTAACAATAATATCAATCAAACGAAAAAGATTCAAAACTGTAGGTTTAGTGGTTTCATTTTTATTAACATATATGTATGTCCTTAAATTAATTCGATATATACACTTTGTAATAGAAACATATAAAAACCAGTAAGAAATAAAAATCGGAAATTAAATACTAAGTACATGTGCAAAACTTGTTTTGCGTGTGTTATGTAATCATGCACCGATCATCACGCAATTTAGACGCGTGATGTTCTTCTAAGTATATGTAACTTATTTGTTCTGAATTTTATGTGGATAATTTTTTTTTGGAGATTTATGCTCGTTGTAGTGATTTTTGAAAGTGGGAATTTTATGTGAGCTTTAGATAATTATGAACAGATAGCCAAATATCATATATATGGGGCTATTATCAGTTATGCATCGATTCACACACAATTCTTAAATATAATTTATTATACCCTTCACCATGAGTTTTAAGGTTATATACAAGTTTATTATTCCATTTGTAATTTATACATTTTTCATTTGCGGCCCCAAAAAGTATAGGGTAGAATGGGGACCATACGCCACTTTTTTTTTTTGAAGCGTTCTCATATACTATCACAATAGATATTCTCAAATTTGTTATTGTTTCGGTTACTTAGATATCTTGGTTTTAGTTTTATTCATTTCAATCTTGTCTATCTCATCTTAATATGAACATTTTTCTTACATTTCTAGACTGACCAAAAACGGCGAAACTACCCCACCTATGGGGTAAATAAGCCAAAGGGATGGGGGAGATTTGTCATTTGTAAAACAAAACAAAAAAATCCAAAAATATCAATGTATTTTACTGTTTTATACCCTAATTTAGAAAACAAAGCATAATAAAATAGATATTTATTGTTTATTTCACATAATTGAACAAAAAAAATTTAAACAAATTGTGACTGATTTTTTCTATATTTTATCAACATTTTGCTATACATTAAAGAGATTCCTTGTAACAGACGCATGTGCCCCAGGGCGAGTTTTTAGGTTTGATATACAATTTTTTCGTTCTTATAATTAAAAGATGGATAAAACTTTTGCCAACCAATATCTTTTTTGTATCACAAAACCTAAAGAATTAACACAAAAAATGCAGATATTTTCACAGCTTTTTGAAAAACAATTAATCGCGGCTGTCTCACAACATATGTAAAATTAAACTTTCCAACTTTCTGAAATGGTAAATATTCGATAAACGAAAACATAACTTGATAATGTAACAAAATCGATTACTCTGCTCTTAAGTTATTCGGTGTTGGCAGATGTACCCCTATGGCGAATGATCCCCTTTCTACCCTACATAGATAGCGTAGTGGATATAGCCATGTCCATCTGTCGGTTGAAATCAACTTACCAAATCCCCGGGAATTCTTCCAATTCGATTGCTATTTGAAATCCTGTATGGGCCTTCAAATGGCTGAGATATAAGGACAAAACCAGGAGATCCTTGATTTTTTTACCTATTTTTGATCTACATCTGGATTACTTAATCATATTCAATAGGTATTTCAAAGACCTTTGCAACGGCGTAAATAAGGCCAAAGTAAGTCGGACCTACAATTGGTCAAAATCGGGAAAAATATTTTTTATCCCGAATTTTTATTCCACCAAATTAAAAAAATTAAAAAATAAATGTTGGTCCTAATTTTTTTTTCGCAAATAAATTAAAAAAAATGTTATTTTTTTTTTTCAATTTTGTTTACCTAAAAAAATATTTAACTTTTTTTTAAAAGTATAATTTGGTCAAGGGTATATAAGATTCGGCATTGGCGAATATAGCTCTTTTACTTGTTTTTATATAAACTGTATTTGATTGGGGTTCTTGTGAGAAAAAATCCTAATTCGGTATATGAGCTAACTGAAAAAACCGACCGATTCAAGAAGCTTCGTCCTTGTGCCCAAAAAACGCATGAGCCAAATATCATCGAAATATCTTCAAAATACTTTGCGCTCAAGTTTAGATGGACAGTCAGGCGAGCAGACGGACGGAAGAAGATTGTTAAATCGACTCAGAAACTGATTCTGGGTCGATTGCAATATTTAGTTCATATGATAAAAACTCTTGAATGAAGGAAATTAGTATGACCAAGTAACTTGTTGTACTATTTTCTTTTAAATATGTATACACCACTGTTATTTGCTAAAAACAGAAACGAAAAGGGTCGCAAAGCAATTTTGATATTTCAAGCAACAAAGTCCAAAAAACTTTATACAGCAACACTACTATGTATACGAATTAAAAAGTGTATGTATTGGTGAGTGTGAATAATATATACATACATATGAGGAAAATCAGAAATGTTTGCAGAATCGATGTAACTGAATTCAGCTGGCTTATATTTAATTTTTGTTTCGAAATGGATAAAAGTCAGTAGGTATACCTTTTAAAAAAAGCTGCTTACTTGTTTTTCACTCGTAAAATTAAATGATTGAAAATATACTCATAAGTGGCAATCACTCTTCGTTGCGAACTATCCCTACAAACCTTGCATATGTTGCAAATCTAGAATAAGTGCCATATTTTGCCATACCACAACAACAAAATATATGAAAAAATGTTTAAATTGTAAATATGCAATAAAAAAAATTTCCGTTATAGTTTCTGACTTATAGATATCATACAACATAGATTAATGTCAAATATAAACGTAATATCATTGTCATATATGAGTATCATTATATGTTCTGAAGTAATCATGTTTCACTGAAATCATATTATGATCCAAAGTAATTATATTATTATTAAAATTTAATTTTGGGAATGCTAAATTTTATTTATCTTTAGCTTTCCTAAAGCTAAAGGTATTTTACAAACTAAACTATAAAGAGTGAGAATTACAGACACTAAAGATTAACTTGTAATTATATCGTGGCTTAGACAACCATCAACTATTACAAATCGTGCGAGCATAATACAGGGTTTTCCAACAAGAGGTGTTATAACAACATCAGCCAAATGGCCACCACGACCACGCTTATAGGACCATATCCTTTTCATGAAGTTTTCTATAACCAAATTGCAAAGTGGCTGCCCTATGCCCTCGATAGCCTCACGAATTATGTCTTTGATCACATCTTCGAGAGATAACACGGTCCGGAAACTTTTCCAGTAAAACGTTGTCCAGATCAATTTCAACCAACTCCGACCATAAGATACGGTGTAATGACGTTTGTGGAATGCTCAATTCCAAAGATCGACGAGGAATGGACAAACCTGGGTTTTTTTCAACACTTTGGGCTACAGCAGCAATATTCCCAGTTGTTCTTGAGCGACGTGCACGGGTTTTATTCTTCATATCACTCACTTGTCCCAACAGCTCCAATTTCTGTATTGCGGTCCGGCAAGGAGCTTCAAGCCAAGGAGCTTCAGGACAAAAAATTCTTTAGTTTAGTTTCCTAGTTCCAACACAATGCTTTGCATGAGTAGGGGTCATCCTGGGTCATGCTGGTCCAAGAAAAAAAAAAAAAAAAACTGTGACTGCAAGCTTTTCACCATTTTTGTAGTAAATTTTATTAATTTCAATGCGTTGTTGAAGCGTGTATCGTTCCATTTTTAGTAATGGCGTAGTTTCTGCTTGTCAAATGTCAAATATAAAAAAAAATTTTTGCTGAAAGTTTTCTCAGACAAAAGTATTTGAAAGTGATAGGGAAGTTATTGTTAAATGATTAACAAGAATGGTAAAACTAAACTACCTTCTTTATTTATTCCATAAATTAATTTAAAGTTTTCAATTTTAAACCAACACAACCTTTGGTTTGCAATGTTGAAAATAATTAGTGCAAACAGTTTTATCATGCTTAAGTATTGGAGTATAGAACTACAAAATAGCGTTAGAGTAAAAAGAAAAAAAAAAATAGGAGAAGAGAATTTTGCAAATTTTTTGATTTTCTCATATGAATTTATGTAGAAACATTTTTGTATTTACATACATATACATACATACATACATATGTAATCGTATGGTATGAATGAGTACCGAAGTATTTTTTGTCTAAAAGTGAGTTGTATAGTTTTTATACGTTATTTTAAAAAATTAAATTGCAAAATATGCAAAAATTTCAAATGTTGTCATAGAGAAAGGATATATTTTTTTATTTTATTTCTTCATCTATCTATGCCATTTTCAAATGAATGTTTTTGTCAATACCAAAATTAAACCAATTTAGGCTTCCTACAACATTCTAACTGGACACAAAAACAAATTATTGAAGCAGAGTGTAACTATGATAGTTTTGGTAGTCATACTCATCAAATTATATTTATTTTGTTTTAAGTTGTAAAATGTTCAGTATCAAGAAATTTTGGCAATGCAATGTGGTAATGAAATGAAGGAGGCATATAAATTCTTGAATAGTTTTGGGAATGATATTTGTGCTAACTGATAGCTATTAGTTACAATCATAATGTATATACAGTGTTGGAAAATATCATAGAAACGAGAGCTTTTGTTTCAAGTTTTGTAAGCATATTTGTCAAGTTTAGTTTTGTTTCATTTTTATTTTAAATCACTATATGACTAATGATATAATGAGTCAATATTTTTACTGGAAAAAATAATACAAACGCGTAAGGGATTCAATTTTTAGAGGCGCAACTTTACCGACATCAGAAGAAGTGAAACTCCCCCATATCATGATGGATCCACCGCCGTGTTTAGTTTTAGACACTCAGTAAATATATAATAAAATCTTTATTTATTGACAAAAACTCAATGAAATTTTCAACGTTTTTCAAATTTATCAATCTAATTAACAAAGTGTAAAAAACATGGTCAAAAGGTCAAACGGAATCCCGCAATTCCTAAAAATTTAAGCGAAAATCCCAAAAATGGTATTTTTAACAATTTTACCCATAGTGTCCACACTTCATCTGGCGCTGAGAAAACACTATGGGGTTAAATAGGGAACACATCAAGGTTTGGAAGGCAGCTTTTCGTTTTCTGATCTTGGCTTTAAGATTTTAGAACATGTGGCCCAAATTTGAAATTTTTATAAAAAAAAAGGTCAAATTCCAAAGAGCGTAGGAGCGACATATTCGAAAAGTTGAACATGCCTTTTACACCAGAATGTTCTCCGTAAAGATACCTTACAGAAAAACATAAAACTGTTATGTGTTCTTGAAGAAAGTTTTTATTATAAAAAAAGAGTTAAGTCACCTTTTCTCCCAAAAAAAACAGCAAAAATCTACTATTTTTTGAATTGAATTTCATTGAAAATAGTTTATTTTTGGATCCACAATCGATATTGCGCTGAAACTTTACGTATGTGAGCCATGAGGTCTAAAGATATATATTTTTTAAAAAAGAGGACCAAGGTTTGGCAAAATTTTTAAATTTCAATTATGAAATGATTATAACTCGGAAACTCTAAGAGATAAATATTCCTAGACAACCACTTTCCAAAAGTATAAAAATCTTTGAAATCGGATCAGAAACAGAACAAATGGAACGTGTTTAAAAATTTTACATGTCGATGGTACCCTACTTTGAGCCCCCATACCGCCGCCCCAGAGCTTATGCAGGGCTCATTTTAATAATTTTAACTCAAATACTCCTTGGCTACACCCACAGATTTATTTTCAAAAAAGTTTGATTCTGTCCCACTGTGCATCGTTACAATGCAAGGCTAGGTTGCAATACCTATTAAAAAGTATTTAGACTGAAGTGGTTAGGACGTTCTGCATCACCCGCTTTATAGTCCAGACCTTGTGCTGTCCTATTTGTTTCGATCGATGTAGAACGCTTTCTATGGGGTACCCTTCACTAAAGAACAGAGTATCCGAAATTGGTTTGATTCGTTCTTGGCTTCAAAAGATGAGCAGTTCTTTGAATTAATTTATATTGTACAAATTTTCCAAAATAAATGCTGAAAATTATGTTATATACCTAATAAGTTTGTACTTTAAGTTTATAAATTAGTAAATGCCCAGTGCCTGCATGTTCAAATAAAAATTAAATAAAACTCAAAACATTAACGTCATTTTGAATTTTACCTTACTTAACAGTTAATTACCATTTTTCAACCCCTGTTACATACTTCCTGAACTTTTACTTAATCACCCACTTCCAAGTCATTTCGTCCTAATTATTTTCAAAACTAGAAACAACAAACGCTCTTTTGTTGCTTTTTGTTTTTTTTTATTATTTATTTAATAGTTAAATTAATGCCCCACCCTTAAGTACTTAAGTACACACACACAATAACAAGCCTTCGCAACGCCAACCTTATAATTTTCTTTAAAAAAAATTCATATCATTCTATAGCCTTTTGCACCAAGAGCGTTAAATACTGAACGCTAGAAATTATTCAATAAACTAGACATTGTTTCTTTTTATTCTTTCATTCTATATTTTTAATTATACGCATTGAATGCGAAATAATTATGTATAATTTTTATGTCCGTTTTTATATGTTACACCTGAGAAAAGACAAGTTGTGTGACAACAATTAAAAATATTTTCTAACGAAATGTATAAACAACAATTCAATTTATGGCAATTTTGTAGCTGTCACAGTTGTTAGCACACTAAAAATTATTTTTTGAACATAATAAATAAATTATAATAATATGCATATACATATGTATGTACATATAACAAATATGAATACATATACACACAAATATGCCTATGGAAAGTGGTAGAATTAATAATTATTTTCATTGGAAGTATTATTGAAAATATAAATATAAATTTTTGAAGGAAATTTACAATTCAAAAACATATAAAATTTTAAATCAAAACTGATTAATATTTTCAAGTTTCCAACATAGAGACTACATACATAGATACAAAACTTTTTTGTCTAAATCCTAAGTTTTTTATTAAAAACCTAACTCTTGCTACAACAAAACACGTGTCATTCAATGTATTTTGTTGTTGTGTAGGACATATGATTTGTTTCGTTTGATTAACTTACAATTCACATGATTGTATCAATCATATATATGATTACAGTAAACAAGTATATTTTTTTGGCAACCATCTTTATGATTAAGGTTTTACCATATTATGTTGCTCTCGGCTAATTGATGTGATAGTCTGTGAACAGCCTATTATGATATAGAGATTCATCATAACAATGGCTGTCTCAAACATATATTTGTTAACTGTAACCATATATATGATTGATATAATCATGTGAATCGTAAGTAAGTTAACCACATTATCATAATCATGTAAGTAGTTACTGTGACTATAATATTGTTAAAAACTTTTAAAAATTTTTGTAAACTGCACAACAATATTTTTTCTCTGCGTGTGTAACATATGGCTGCAACATATGGTTTCCATTATATTTTATCATTACATAACAGTTTCATCTCACTCCATGATACACCATGCTCATGCAACTCGTTCTCAATTTGTAGTCTCCAAAGATTTTGCAGGTCTGCCAGGTTTTCCAGAACCTTGGGCGTTATATTCGACGGACTGTCTAGTTACATTGTGTGTTCCAGCCAACCAAAAGGAACGTTATTCGTTCTGTTCCACAAATCTTGATTTAATATCGTGGGTGACCAGAATATTCTAAGTATACGCCTGAGGCAACGGTTTACAAAAGCTTGCATAATACTCATTTCTCGACTAGATGTATTTTTTATGTTTCATTGCTGTTAAAAACCTTGACTTTAGTGTGGGTTGAGATATTTTGCTATCGCCAGAATTTGTTGAGCGTACCATAAGCTTGCCTTGCCTTACGAAGTCTACTCTGAATATTGTTACGTTTTTACCTTTTAAAAACGTGGGTTTATCTCCTTTAAATAAACCGGATACTTTTGATTGCAAATAAAAGCAGTTTTTGTAGTTTAAAATTGTAACAACTCTTTATTTATTTAGAATGCACAACAACAACAGAATTAAATAGTCACTCAGTGTCTTTATACACGTTTAGCAATTCGCAGAAATGCACACAAACTTTATAATGTACAAACACACATGTACACGACAGTTGATGTTAACTCTAACAGCGACAACGATCAACTCAACTCACGACTGCAGCCTCCACTATTTATACACACGCCATCTCTCGGGAATCTTCTACAGTGTTCTTAACGGACAAAACTCGTATGTTCAAATTCTAGAGATGTCATTGCCAGCAGTCCAAACATTTAGTGTTGCCATAGTTACAAACAATGCCAATAACCGCATGCTACTGATGGAGGTGCCTTCAAACATGATGAATGCTGCAGGCAGTCGTTACAGACCTTTAAATTCAAATCGTCATTGCACATTCGTAACAATATATTCTTTGCTACCCCCACTTTTTGAAAAATCATCAATACGAAATTCGTGTTGCATGATGAATATATGCGCATTGCTTAGGTTTTATTGGTATTAGTTTGTAAGCCAGCTTTAGCTGCACGTGTAGCAAAGCCTTGGATCTTGGTTTGCATGCTGGGGAAGCGGTGGGATAGAAGACAGACGTCATCCGCATAGTCGATATCACCTAATCTACGTGGAGGCCCCATGAAATACCATGCTGCATAACCATAGGGTGGTTCATAACTATGTCATGTACTATGTTAAACAATAATGGAGACAAAACACAGCCTTGATGAACTTATACGTTTACTTTGATGGGTTTGCTGAATGAGCTCTCATGAAGTATAGAACACTATGCGCTGTTGTAGAGCTCCTTAATTAGCCTAATTATCTTTTCCGGAACTCCTTTGCATCTCAGAGCTTCCCAGATCGTATTGTGTTGTAATGTGTCAAAAGCATGTTTGAAGTCTACGAACACTAAGTAAAGGGGTGAGCGCCATTTTACCGACTGTTCAACAATTACCCTCAAGCTATTGATGTGATCAGTACATGACTTTTTTGGCATAAATCCCGCTTGATCTCGCCTTAGCTGTGGTTTAATGATGGTTGAAATGCGATTGTGCAGGATGTGAGCTACTATTTTGTTTGCCATGTTTAAGAGAGTTATACCCAAACAGTTGGAGCACTGTTGCAAGTTCCATTTTTTTGGAAGTTTGATTATAAGGGCTTCTTGTAAATTGTCACGAATTTTCTCATTTAATCAGAAACTCGAAATTAAGGGTTTTAATAATATCGTTGTAAGGGTGATGTCGCTTTAAGAATCTCTGCAGGTATTCCATCAGGTCCTGGAGATTATTATATACTCACCACTAATAAAATATGGGAAACGATTTTTGTGTATTTCGTTTAAAACTTGTATCTAGTTATCCCATACGGATAGTTTTATATTTCTTATTATTAGAAAATGTTAATGTTAAATTTCACGTTTGAAGATTCATGAATTTATATTAAAATATCAATAGCGGACCGAACAAAGTTGTTCATATATTTTGATACAAATCTTTTTAACAATTCAACCTATTTTTGAATACATAGTGTTACGTTTTAACCTTTTTAAAACGTTGGTCTATTTCCTTTAAATAAACCGGATACTTTTGATTGCAAATAAAAGCAGTTTTAGTAGTTTAAAATTTGTAACAACTCCTTTATTTATTCAAATGTACAAAAACAACAGTCTAAATAATCACTCAGTGTCTATTTTCACGTTTAACAATTCGCAGAAATGCACACACACTTTACAATGTACAAACTTAAATGTACAAGACAGTTGATGTTAGCTCTAACAGCGCCTATGATAAACTCACTCACTACTGCAACCTCCGCCACTATTTATACACGCGCCATCTATCGTGAATCTTCTACAATGCTCTAGAGCTTTCGATGTCAATGTTAGGAGCTTAAACATTTAGTGTTGCCATACTTATAAACAATGCTAATAACCGCATGCTATCAACATTGTTGATAAGTAGAAACTTCTACTGATGGAAGTGTTTATAAACATGATGATTTCTGCAGCCAGTCGTTACACACCGTTAAATTCAAATCGATATTGCAAATTCGTAACAATAGGTTAGCTATTAGCTATAACTATTTGTTTCTAATTCTCCTTCTATTCTAATTGTTTTTAAACGTCGGACGATTATTGTGTTCTCTTTATTTTTTTGGTTGGACTTTTCCCGTTTTCAACTGAAACAATTTCTGATAAACAAAGAATATTTTTAGAATAATTGCAACCCTTAACAGACAGACGAAGATAGCTACATCGTCGTTGAATGTTATACGCACTCAGAATATATATACTTTTTGGGTCTACGAGCAATAAATCGATGTGTTACAAATGAATACAGCATATTTTTGAAAAAGAGTATAGATTTTCCGGATGTGGGCCTCATATTGGTATCTATGCATTTGATGCTTATTGTAGTTTAATTTCGTCTCACTAATAAAATCTATGGTGGTTTTATTTATTCTTGGGAGTGGATCTAATGTAGGAGTTATGGTCAATTGTGGACTGATCACTATAGAATATGATTGGTAAAATGTTGGTTCGATATCAATATTTTAAATTTACGACGCACAGTGGCTCAAAATCGTTTTTCATCGGCCAAAACTCTGTAACTTTTGAACCGATAGAGATATTTTAGAAATTTTATTTTGTTGGAGAAATCTGAATTTTATTTTAATGGAGAGATCTTGAATTTTCCCCAGTTTCAACGTCATAAAAATCAATTCAGCAGTTGTTGAGAAATTTAAAGCTAAAGTTGAACTTTTAGTTTTTTATTTTATAGAAATCTTCCTAACGTACACACACAAACGATAAGTGCACTCCAAAAATATGTTAGTAGAAGAAACAGTAGGCACCCAACAGTTAAGCAAGTAGTCAATATACATATTATATATTCATATTTGAGAAAAAATAAATTAGTTGTCTCTGACATATCGTCGTCCCGAAGTTATCTTCACGTATATCACAAAATCAAAAAAAATGAGTTAATACCATTTTCTGGTGTAAAATTCTTAGATCTATCGATCTGTTCGATCCCCAGGTCTATATCTCTAATAATTTCTGAGATATTGTGGAGCTATTTTGTTGTATATCTATTTTTGGTAAAAAATTAATGTGTTATAATACCGTATGTGCCATTTTTGTGGATATACAATAAAAAGTGTATGAAATTTTGGAAATATAAAAATCTTGTGTTATCTTCACGTATGTGATTAAAGTATATGACAAATTTAAAAAAAAATAAAAATTATGCTATTATTATTATAATAGGCATTTCGATTCGTTCTATGTTCATGAATTATACAGCATAGAATCTAACTATAACGTTTATTTTTTATATATATGGAACGCATACACTAAAAAGATGTACGATAGATTTGTTTAAATTCACTTTATTTTAAATAAATTAATGTTGTAAAAATTGTATCTGAATTTGAGAAAACTCCATTTCTAGCTCGTTTTTTAAAACTTGATGATTGAAATTCGATTTCACTTATAGATGTTTTATAGAATTTTTAAAGTGAGCTTTTTGGATTGATTTTGTTTTCGAAACTTAAGAGGTATGGATTTCTTTTAATTTTAGGAGTCGGTCTATTGCACTATATACAGTGTTAATCTCCTGAATTTGCTAATGTCCCGGCTCTGAACATTTTTGAACAATTGGTTTCAAGTTACTTCTTTAATACAAAATGTCAAAGAAACCAGACATACTATTTTATTTCCGTTTTGTGGCAAACAGTTGTCGCTCATAAGAATGATATGATCGATATTATACAATCTTGCAATACATTTTCCAAAAATTTTAATAATAAAGGGTTTTCTTAAGCTCGACAGAACTTGCGAAAGGTGTTAACCCTCAAACGAACTGTCTGTCATACTGCGGCCACTCTGGCATTATAAGTAAATTGACGGTTGAACAACGCTACCAAATTTACTTTGAAAATCAGTCATCGATTCGCGCAACTTATAGACGACTGTTTTATCGCAAAATTACGTTCAGCAATGAGGCATTTTGGCGCATATGGAGTGAGACCAATCCACACCAAAGCGAATAGACTTCATTACATCCAGAAAAATGCAACTTTTGGTGTGGCTTACATGTTGGTGGCATCAACAGACCTCATTTGTTAAAAAATAAAGACGGAGCTCACATGTTCAATCATTTTTTGTTTGAAAATATGGTTGAGATGTGGTTTTAACAGGAAAATGCTACGTGCCATACGGCGACCACCATCGATATATTCAAATCTAAATTTCGAGAAATGTACCTGTCAATTGGCCTCCAATATCATGCGATTTAACAAGCCTCGATTATTTCCTGTGATGACACTTGAAGTCAGTGGTATATGCTGATAAACCATCAACAATTGACGCATTGGAGGCCAACATAGTTTATATTATTCGTGTCATACCATCTATTAAATGTCACAATGCTCCAAAAATTGGCCCATAATTGGACGTCCATAATCCGCTTCGACAAAAACAGCCATATGCCCGAAATTATTTTCAAATGTTAATGCCATGAATTGATCTTTTGAATAAAAATTTTGATTGATTAAAATTTACTTTTTTGTGTTATTTTTTACAATTTTAAGTTCTTTCGGGTTGAAAAAACACACTTTAGAACTAGCCATCTCTTCCCAGAGACCCCAAAAGTAAAGATTGGTAGTTTGTTCAATTGCTTACTAATGAATGTTAATTTAGCATACTGAAAGTATAATCCATATACGTGAAGATAATTTTGGAGAAAAAAAAGAGCGCAGTTTTTACCAGTACATTTTCACGTATGTGTCATAAATTAACAAATATTTCGTAAAAAGTGGCGTATACAACAAAATGGCAAATTTAGTTTGAAGCTAAAAATGATTATAACTTGAAAAATTTCCTCCATGACTTTGAAAATGTTTACAGTAATCAATGTAGAATTTCAAGGACTACATCATACCAAAATATCGAACCACTTTTTTCGGCTCAATTTTTTTATATAAATCGTTGAAACTTTAAATTCAATTTCCCAAAAAAAAATTTTTGGCAGATACGTGAAGATAACTTCGGGACGACGATATATGTAGCTACCATCAAATCGGAAAGAAAATTGGTTTCCTTTTCGATTAAAAAAAATTCTAACTATGTAGTTTGAATTTTGAGAAACGGAAAACCCCGTTTCGGTATATTATAAGAGGTTTGTAACGTATTTTCATGTCTGGTCACATATTAAAGAGGGGTCACACGGCATGTATTCCATATTTATTGGGACATGTATTCGATACATTTGGAATTTCAGGTGTATATCAAAATTCACGTTATACATACGATTCATAATTTCCACGTTCACACGTACTTATGTAATTGCATATGATATAACCTCTATTAGTTTTTTAATTGCCCACTTTCAGCGTATAGGATCCTAAATATATCAAGAAAACTTTTAAAAATTTTACATTTAATTGCTGACGAACAAATTAAATTGTAGAAGCAGTGTTGCCAGTTTAGCCTTTTTGAGGCTAAATTTAGCCTTTTAATTTACTATTTAGCCTCAAAATTTTGGTTTTAGCTTCGTGGCTTTTTTCTAGCCTTTTTTTAATTTGATTTAGCCTTTTTTTAAATAAAAAAGGCTAGAAAAAACCACGAAGCTAAAACCAAAATTTCGAGGATAAGGAGAAAATAAAAAGGCTAAATTTATATTTGTGAGACATTTTCATTTTAATTCATTACTTACTGTTTTTCATTTAGCTTTGCAATATACTCAAGAATTGTGCAGTATTAAAAGAACAAATAACAATTGCCAATACCAAGTGTTTCAAACTGAAATATAGTATATTATATCTGAAAGCTATAAATGTCTAGCAAATTCGCTTTCAAGACAAAATTGTTATTACACATTATATAATGGACAAGAGCCCCACAAATTCTTGAAGGCTTGTGATACTAGATGGCTGTCATTTGAAATAGCCGTTAAACGTATTGTGAATCTGTGCTTCGAGTTAAAAGCAGCAATGCTTCAAAGCCAAACATTTAAGTGATTAATATACTGATTATAATTTGGTGTATTATTTTTTTTTAAACCAGTAAGCAATTCAGCGGATCCAACAAAGCTGTTTTCTGATTTAAAATTTCTTCGCCATAGTTTGTGTTTTCAAATTGTAATACAATGCAAAGAATTTGATACATTATCGTCCCCAATTGAAAATTGTTTAATGTTTTCGTCACATTTTTCATGCAAGTTTGAAGAATGAGAGATAAAATTAAGAACGGTTTAATTAGTGACGATTCTGAAAAAAATAATACGGCAAATTGAACTAATTGAGCAATTGCGACAAAAATTTTCATATGAAAACTCTTCGCTAAATCGATTTTTTATCTGTTAATAATATACTTAAAAAAAAACCTTAGTACTTAAATTAAAAAAAAAAAATTTAAGTTTTGTCTGTATAAAAATATATATGGGGCATTTAATGTCAAGTGAACCATCTATTGCAATCGATGTCTTCCGATAGTTAGTTCTATTAGATAGTAATTGAGACACAATTTTTCAACAAGATCGATCGAAAACTTTCTGAGTTAGAGAGGATCAGAATTTGACATTTTGGCCAAGCAGGTGTTTTTTCTCATCCATGTAACTTATTACCTATTGTTCTTAGCAAAATGTGTCCCAAATAGTTTACATAGCTATTTCTTCAATCTTTCGGAAAAAAACTTTTCTTTTGACTTTTTTTGCAAAATCTAAAACTGTTGACATTTTTTTCAAAATGGGCCCTATTTAAATTATTATTTTTTTTTGCTCAAGAGAAAGCTTAGGTCCTTTCCTTTAAGAGGTTTTTGATCGCTTATGTATATGTGTATATTTATTATTTATTATTAATGATTAATGTTATTTTTTGTTTGCTGCTGAAGTGAACCTTTATAATTTTATTTATTTTTATGAATTTTATGAACATATTTTCTAATTTTTTATTTAAAAATAAATATAAAGGGGCCCATAGACACATACTGCTCATGCTCATGCAATAAGCATGTGTTGGTAAATTTTAAATTTTTGTTTATGTATGCGACACACAGACAATGCAGTATGAAAAATCAAAATAGTTTTGATTTTGAAATGAACTCGTACTGCTGACAGTTGTTCAAATGAAAAATAGTATACATTTTTTCATTTTTGTGAAATATAATTTTTAAATTTGACGTTTTAGTTACTGAAAAATTGAAAATAATAATTTTTTTGTTCTCAAACGCATTGTTTTAAATGATGATTGATAAGTGTGTAGTAAAATATCAATCACGCCGTATACGAAGGGTTCATCGGCAGTATGTGTCAGCATTTTGTGTCTATAGGTCCCTTAAAACTAAATTCTTAATTTATAATATTTTAGCTTTTTCTTTTGGCATTTTTTTAAAGCAGTTTGACTTCTTCTGGCCTTTTTTTGAAGTCAATATAGCTTCTTTTTTTGCCAGCTCCTGGCAACACTGTGTAGAAGTTACAAAAGAAATGACAATCTGTTATCTACCATTCTCACGAAGGTGAAGGGTATAAAAACAACAACGACAAACAAATCGATAAACCGAAAAAAACAAAACAAAACACACAAAGCAACGAAACCAACACACATCCAAACATACGTTTTGTTGCTTTTTTGTCAAAGCATGCAATAAATTGTCTTTATTGCATGCTTTGACAGACGTTGTCTCGGATTTTTACTCACATCTCCGTTATTTATGGACGGATTTTGCTGAATTTAAAGAGGAAATTTTTCGAAAGCATGTCTGACAGAATTATTGAAAATTTGGATCTCGAAGATATCTGGGATCTTCAGAAAATTGATTTCAAGAGAAAGACGTCTGTCTTGTGTTTCAAAATACACACTTGGTCAATTCACAAGGTCTCCTATTATGTCATATTTTCATAATATCCTAATATTTCACGACTCGGCGGCTCGGCTTAACAAACTATTATAGACAGTAATCGTCACAAATGTATTTTCACTTGGCTGACTCCAATTTATATATTTTGGTCATTTGACTCGTATGTGCTCTTTGTTGTAGAGAGAGAAGACAATTGGTTACTTTATACATCCCAGGTAATCTAGCGTGAAGACAGTAGTCACTTGAGGGTCTCTAAGTAATCTGGAGTGTAGTCACTTCAAACGTTTTGTGAGTAATTCGTTCAAAACGGGTTTTATACAAATTGTGTTGCTATAATTCTCGTACAGTTAATTTTTATTTTTGCTTAAGTATACTGATATCCCCTTTAACATAGCATGAAATCAGTAGTCACTTTAGTGTCTCTTAGTAACCTATAGAGAAGTCATTTTAAACGTTTATTTTGTACTGCACTTTATAAAGTAGTTATTTTACCCACCAGAAGCAATCCATTGGATAGTTGTCGAAGCAAGGTTTATTTACAAGCAATCGTTTATTGGACTGCCTATGAAATGTCTTTTAGCTGACTATTTGAGGTCAATTAGCACCCGTACATGTTAAAATAACTAGTTATGTAGCTGATCAAGTTACCAGTTACGTAACTAGTAAGCTAACTGACGCTATTTAACCAATATGTGAATCCAATGCGTTGACTACTTTGGACCAGCTATTAGATAGTCCTGTTGTAGTCAAAAAGGGACAATTGACCCCCTGCTTGGGACATGCACGTGTTTAAATAACTAGTCTCGTAGGTATTGAAGTAACTATTTCCCACCCTACATGATTGGTAAAATCACTAGTTCGGGAATGTCTTCTATATATGCTGGGCAGCGATATTTAGTTTTAATATATTATTTATATACTACTAACCCAATAACTTTTTGATGGTGTCTTTTTAATCATATTTGCTAATTCTTCTCGAAGTAGCTCAGAAAAATATTAGGTTTTTTGGACTTTGATGATAGTAAAAGTTAAAGTTTCCGTATAAGTAATAATCATTTGCTATTCAACTGGTAAAAATTAACAATAAATAGTTGGCACCCATTATTGCCGTTGCGTCAATATAGTTTTTCAAACGTTTAAATTTTGAATAATATTTATGGAGCAGGACTTTTAATGAAGAAGTTACTTACAATAAATTTAAAGATTTAAATCGACTTAGTGTAAAATTACCCATTTATTTTTTCTAAATAATTTTTAATTTACCCACTTATGTATTTAAAATATACAAAATTCTATAAATCCAAATAAAAACCATGAATAATATAATTATATTCATCGTTAAACAAATACCATTTCTACAAAATACACGCAACCATTTAAAATACGAATACATTGGAAATACACAATTTAACAAAAAAAAAAAAAATATTTGTGGACGCGTTTATATAAAATTAAATTAAATTTATTTCTAAAATGAACATTTATTGACATTAAACAGACACATACCAAAACAAAGTATAAAAAATAAAACAGAATTTGTGGAAAATATAACGAAAATATAAAACACCTTTTAACAGTTACAGTTTAAATGTGTGTCACTGTAATCGTAAAATATAGCGCGTGTAAATTATGATCAACTAATGTTGCCACTATCTGGGTGTAGACATTCATCTATATGCTGCTATGTGGTAGTGGTTGAATGTCCTTCCTAACTAGCTCACTCCCTACAAAGACAACAAGCAAAACACAAAAAAAAATAGAGCTAAACAAACACCTTAAATACCCACTTTCATCAAGTCAATTGAGCAATGTTCATGTTCATTTAATTTCTTTAACACGAATTACTGCAACCAACATTTGCCAGTTGCCACTATGTGATATCGTGGTAAATGTCTATTAACCACTAAGTTTTGTATTGTTTTTTTTTTTCTTTTTTTGTACATTTTATTTACTTTTTTGTATTTCTCAAAACTTAGTTTCTGTCCAACTCATACCAAATAACGCATGTTTATGGCCATTTTTTTATATGTTTTGTTTTAAAACACAAAGATTGTTGTTAAATTGTAACTGGTGTTACACTATTCATAAGAATTCATGGCAAAATAAAGGTAATGTGTTTCATTGATTGTTCTCTCTTTTGAAAGGAAAAATAAATTCTGTCGCTAATAAGTAGAATAACTATGTACAGAGACAATTTAATGGAAGCCACCATTCAGTCACCCAGCTTGTGAGCCACTCAACCGAGACGCCTGAATGAGCATTTAGCTTGCATTGATTAGTTTGGTTTGTATTTTGTCGCGACAAATGATTGCCATTAAATGTTTTCTCTAATGTCATAAATTGCTGTCAATACGTTTTCCTTTTATGCCACAACATCCATTGCGACACTAAGGATTTGATAAAAAGAGGTCATAACAATAAAAAAAGGAAATGTGCGCCACGCTTTTCTTTCTCATCCATAACATTTTGGTTGAGGGTAAATTTTATTTCTTGTGTTATTCTTTTTCAACGGATGTAGTTCAAAGTTTCTGTGTAAAATATATTAAATATAGCATGTATTTGTTTTTGTAAGGAATTATTCCCATAATTGTGTGCTTTCAAGTGGTGCTTCAGGTTAACGCAGATTAACAAATTTAGCATCAATTTAGCAAAGAAAACACATTAAGTTATTTAAAAATATATTTGCTTACCCTGGTGTGGTTTTCCACACATACATATGTAATTTCTATTTATTTTGCACTATCAAAAGCATTTTTTGTCGTCAAAAGTGATGTTTCGGGTTCATTATCGTGAAAAATGTATAGGGAAAACACCTGGAAATCATTTTCGGTAAATTTCGGGACAGATAAAACAGATATGTTGTGAAAAAATTTTTCAATTTTCACTTTTGCATGAAATCGATATACAGTGGTCATATCTACTCAATGTAAAAATCTTACATAATTTTCTCTACTCTTTCGCCAAAAAATACTGTTGTTTACGTCTTTAATTTTCATTAAAAAATCAGATTTTTGACTCTACTGAAAATATTTAAATTTTGAGTTGACTCTCTTTAGAGGAACCAGTGCACCATATACATTTTTATTTGGAAAAGTTAACTTTCAAAATGAATAACGCTTTTTTCCAGATTTAAATCGAAAAAATCGGAAAAATCGAAACATACTTAAAGGTAAAGACCACACGTGGTAACACTGAGGTCTCAGTTTTTCATAATCAAATAATCTACATATATAAAAATTGATGCGTGTATGTATGTTCCGTATGAATTCAAAAAATGCTAGACCGATTTTGATGAAATTTTCAGGGAATCTTCAGACTAGCCTGGCGGGTAACAGATTTCTATTTTCGTTCAGTGAGCGAAGGGGTGTGGCAAAATCTAATTTTTACATTATATCGCTGATATTAAAAAAATATATATATATTTTGTAAAAAAAAAAGTACTTTTAATAACATTTTTCTCCATCTCCCATCGAAATATTTTTGCACGAATATAGTAGAGAGTTTAGATGTCCTCATATCGTGTTCATTATTAGTTTTTGATACCGCAATCTTTGATATTTTTTACAGTGAAATGTATACTCCCACAATTGACCTTTAACCTTTTGGAGGTAAACAGTTTTATTACACCGTCTTAAGGAAAATATCTTTGGCTTTAGAATGGATTCTAAATTATACTGGTCTTTGAGTAGATTCATAGTTATAATTTTAGACAATTTCAACAAATTTTTAAATCGCGATATTTTTACATCGGAATGAGCTTCCATTGAAAAAGTCACAGATATGAGGAACATATTGGATATATTATGTATGTGGTACGTTTCACTAAAATCGGACATGGTCGATCCGACTGCTGTCCGCTCTCACATGAATCCTGCCATATGTATAATTGTTGATCGACCTTTTCTTTAATTCTTATAGACAGTTTATAGAATAGAATAGTTTATACATGTTTTCAAAGTCAGTGATTGCTGCCAAAAAACTATAAAGGCATCTACGACTAGAGACGCGGAAACAGAAAGAGAACGCGTATCACGGCTTCAGCAACTGCGTAGTAGTGTATCTTCGAAAGACATGAAGCCAATCGATCCTGAATGACTCGATCAAGTGATAGAATCCATTTAAAGTTGTCGGCAATTCATTACAATAAGGACTACAGGAATCACAAGGATGTACTAACTGGCGCAATGAACAAACTTTGCTTATATTGTCTCGGTCCACACTGTGAAACATTTGCTGCAAAACATTTTTAAATTCTCGTTTGAAACTACATTCGTGTCCACACAGTGAAGTTTTAGCTTTTTAGTTTTAGACATGAACGAATAAATGTGGCTTACATACTCATTTCTCCTTCCCCTTTCATTCACAATCTTAAGTGTTTTGTAGCAAATGTTTCACAATATGGATTGCAGCGTTTTGAAGTTCTGCCACTAATTTTTTAAACGCTTTTATTAATTTATTGAATCTGCCTTTTATAGGCCTAACAATAAGTATTTAAATCTTAAAACTAAAATTAAAACTAGTTGCTTTCCAACAAGAGAGCCTAAATGGTTAACTGGCACTCATCTTAGCGGGGTGGTAGATCAGCTCTACGGAGCCTGGATCGGGTTTGGATCTGCACAAGTTATTGGTGCAAGCGTATTGGGATGGTTTTGCAGCTTAACAATATATTTCTCACGGACTTTCATGAACTCTTCCTTTACCAATGTCAATTCTAAGTCCCTGTGGATGTTTTAATTTCTTATATACGATGGTGCTCCCGTCATGGTCCTAAGAATTTTAGATTGGGCCCTCTGTATAAGATCAATACTGGTGTTGCTACCCATTCCCCATAATTGAATTCCATACGTCCATATTGGTTTTAAAACGGTATTCTACAGGATGACTTTATGCTCAAGGCTTAATTTTGATTGATCACTGATTAACCAATGAAAGCTAGAGGCTTTTAGCTTCATGTGAAGTCTTTTGGTTTCTATGTGACGGCGACAAGTAAGCCGTTTATCATGATGAATACCAAAGTAGGTGACATAATCAGTATATCACGTTGTTGAGTGTGACAAGTGGGTAATTTCCTCTCCTTAGAGCGAACGTAACATGTGTACTTTTCAGCTCATTCCCCTTTATTCGCCAGTTTTTCAACCATGTCAACCGCTTCTAAGTTACATTTCTGGCGCCACTACGATTTCAAAGCACTTCCTTCAAAATATACGGAAAGTGCAACTAATGCTTTTAAATACCGTCATTCAGGCAACTTATATCATAAACAACGTCAGCTTTAAAGTTCAAGGCCAAATGCAATACAGAATTGGCTTATTGCTCCCGATTCAAAATGATGATGCGAAGTTCCATCAAATTTATTTCATTGGAAGCTACAGGAGCCGAACGCTATCGCTGAACAATTAGAAGACCTTTCTACCGAAACATTCTCAAAACAATTGTTGGACATCGGAAATGGAAAAATTGCAATTGATCCCACCACAAATAAGATTTCGCTCCTGCCGAACTTCTGGCAAATGAAAATAAATATTTAAGCTGTTGACGACAAGGTATTCCCAAGTCTTACGACCAACCAATTGGCTGTGGGTACGTAAAATTTTGGCAACAAAAAATTATGATGTCAACAAGCTCTATGAGCAAGTTCAGTTGATTAGCCAATAAATCCATAACGAGAAAACCGGGCACAAATTGCTTTTAATTTAAAAATAAATACTTGGTGGAGTGAAATGATAGTTAAGCAGAATAATATAATACCGACGCACAGAGGGACCAAATATGCTAATTTTGCGGATTAATTGAAAAAACATATTTCAAGTATCGTGAAAACTGAAAGTACCTGCGTAAAGAGCACAAAATTCAACAGGCAAGAAATTAGTGTCAAATATGAAACGGTATTCTTATAGTCACGTGTTGAAATTACATATTGTTAGAAAAAAAACTTAAAAAAGTGATAAAAAATCTAAAAAATTTGCGCAAATAAATACTATTTGTTATAAGTAATTTCAAAAAATTAATAAATCTTATTATGCAACCATAAAGTTCAGGTAGTCAGTGATATGTTTTAAATTTAAATTTGAATTACTTGTGGAAGTGGCTTTGTTATTAGTTTTTATATTGGAAGTGCAAAAAAAATGCATTTTATCAGTTCAAATGGACATAAAGTTATTAGTTGGGTTCAGCTGGGCAGAGAATTCAATGTAATTTAAAAGCCTGGACAGTTGAGCGTTGTTTTGGAAAAAATTGGGTTGCGCATCACTGCGCCTCATAAGATATATGTAAATTAGTAACAGCTTAAGCCCATTAAGTCTACCAAGAAAAGCACTTTGCGCTTCTGCTAAACGTTTTATCGCTGTCGTTGTTGTTTTTATTGTCATTGTTTTTTATTTTATAAGAGATGTGCAAATGTTGTGATTAATAATACGAGAGTCACGTGTGAGTCACGCCTGGACGTGGCTATATTCTTGTGTTATAATGAGATAAACAATACTAAACTTTTACTAATTACTTTTCTTTATTTCAGTTAAGTTTAGTTTTCCATCCGTTGAGTTTCTAATCGTAAATGAATAGCACGCGGGATTTTAACAATTAATTCTCAGGCACTCACGCACCCACGCTTGTGTATGCTTGTTTAAAAGTTTTTTTTTTGTGAATAATTCGAATTTTTTTCTTGTGGTTAATACGATGTCATCCGATAGAAGGCAATTTAAAAAAAAATTTTAGAATTTAATATCAGTAGCCAATTATCACTCACGTGCTCATCTGTACTTTCAATGAACTTTTTTAATGAGTTAAAAAAATCATTGAAAATCAGTTCTTAAATAATTCGTATCCGAAGCCTTTTAGTGTCAGGTGTTGGGGAAGATCTCAATTATTCACCCTCCCACTACTGGTTAATGATATCATCTTAAAACAATATGGTCGTTTTTTACTAATAACATGTATAAATTTAGTGTGTCTCACTGATGCAGTTCTATAGATATAGGAGAATTAATAATTCATTTGTATTGGGGAACCCGATTCCACCCTTGTATACCTTTTCGATTTTGGTGGAAAGTGTAATTTGTTTTTAGACTTACCCAGAGCAAATTTAGTGTGCATAACTATTGTAGTTCTATAGATATAGCACAGTTAATAATTATTTTATATGGTGGGTAATTGACCCCCCCTCTTATATCCCGAAAATTTTGCTACAATATGCGGATTGGTCTAAGAGCTACCCACGTAAAATTTTGCGAGCATCGCTATTGTTGTTGTTGAGATATTAATAAATCCGTAAAATAAGGGCACTTGACCACACTGTGCGACATATGGTTAGGAGCAATGTTGCCAGTTTAGCCTTTTTGAGGCTAAATTTTGCATTTTAATTTACTCGTTAGCCTCGAAACAATGAAATACAAATCGATTGAAATAGTAATGAACGAAAAACAAGCCGTGAACTATCCTACTGATTTTTTTAATTCATTGGAACTAGTCGGAATGCCTTCACATGTATTAACATTGAAGGTTAGATCACCGATAATGCTTCTTCGTTACTTAAACGTGCCAAAATTATGCAACGGAACAAGATTGACCATCAAAAAATATTCACCAAATTTCAGCAACAAAATGATTGACCAATAACTGGAGATTTCCTTTAGACATATGAAGCATTAAGCACCTTTTAGACAACATAAATCTTTTAATAGTTAAAGGTTTTCATAAAAAATGTATTTAGAAATAATTTTTGTGGTACTTCAGTTAGGTCATTTTGTTTAAAATAAGATAAATCGAGATAACTGAAATTTAGAAATATACTTGAGCAACTTTACTTATGTTTTTGTGAGCATTTTTATAACTAATTTTAAAATTTTTATAAACTTTATCATATAAGTAATAACACTTGATAATTTTATTTTCTAATTAGTATGTTACTAAACATTAATATGTTAAAAGACATTTTTATCAGTAAGACGATAGTTATTATTAATATATAATTAGGTTTTACTGTTAGAATAAACATGACGTAAAATGATAATCGGATTCTTAGGAATATTCAATATATAATATATATTACAATCTTTTAATCTAGTATAATACAGACACATAGAGTTTATCATGTTTTAATATTTTTTGTATCATACATTATCTGTTTATATAACCCGATATGGAAAAACAAAAAAATTAAAAATGAATTAATAAATCCATAACAAGAGACAAATTGCTTTTAATTTAAAAATAAATACTTGGTGGAGTGAAATGACAGTTATGAAGAATAATATTTTGATTTTGATAGAAAATACTTATGAAAATTATAGACGTTTAAAATAATAAGATTTATGATATATTTATCATTACATTTATTATTAATTATTATTTATCAAAAAACTTAAATTATATTTTTTGGTATATCTTTGTAATTAGTTGTCCAACTTTAACTCTATAAAGTTAGTCTTAAGTATGGAACAATGATCCAAATTATGACCCACTAAAAATGATGACCCACTGCACAAATATATAATGAAAAAATAATCACACTAAAACAGTTAAAAAAAAGCTTAACCATCTACGACTGAAGTGACTTTAG
This sequence comes from Calliphora vomitoria, assembly GCA_942486065.2. Taxonomy (NCBI): domain Eukaryota; kingdom Metazoa; phylum Arthropoda; class Insecta; order Diptera; family Calliphoridae; genus Calliphora; species Calliphora vomitoria. The sequence goes on from OW818029.2 coordinate 41,230,502, forward strand.
CATAACAATGCTAATGACGTGGTAGTACACTATACACCATTTCGATCGCTTATATTTTCCAATTTCTATTTTATAAACCTTCTGAAATTATTTTTTATTTTAGATTAATGTCACAGTTTGCTATATATTCTTATTATTTTTTTTTTTTTTTTTGGAGAACAAAACGAAAATTCATTTTAAAAAATATTTATTGGAATGGCACAAATTGGCCCTAACGAACTTACATCTATATAAAAAATAAAAAATATTCCATTTTTGATTTTTATTAAGAAGTGTTACACTAATTTTACTTCACATCTAAGGAAACCAGTCGAAAAAAATGACATCATTTATTAAAACCATTGATTAAATAAAAGTTACACCGAATTTAAGATAGCACAAAAAACATACATCTGTACAAAAAATATTCCTTACTATATTTTTTTTTGATAAAAGTTTAACATTAATTTCAGGTTAATCAGCTTAAAAAAATCATATCAGTGGTTTATTAATCCATCGATCCATCAAAACAAAACTAATAAGAAATATAAAGTATCGAAACAATTCTACTGACGTGTTGTTAGGAGATATATAGCGAAAATAATGAGGTGGTTGTTTCTCAGACACCTACCTTAATATCGACGTGGTTGTCTAGTGGACACTTTTCTGTTCAAAACGTCGCTTGCGCTCTCTTGATCGCGTTCGTCGCACTAAATTACACAAGAAAACGTGAAAGACGATGATTGCAAAATAACGGGGAAGTCCATTTTTTCCTTTTGTTGGTGTCTCCTAGACTACCTGTCAGTCGCAGGGGTTTAATTTTGTGATTTGCTGAAAATATACTTCTACCCCAATTCAATATATAACAGCTGATGTCAGTTAACAAAATGATTAACCAATATCTAAAGATTTCCTTTACACATATATATTTTATAATGATTTAGCCTTATAAAATATTAAGCATCTTTTTTACGACATAGATCTTTAAATTATTAAAAGTTGTCATAAAAATAATAGTTAATTTTACTTGAACAGATTTTATTTATAACACTTTAGTTAGTTCATTTTATAAGCAAAATAAAACTAGACACAATAAAAATAACTACATTCTCCCAAGATTAACAATAAATTCCACTATATGTGAAAGAGTTACGTCGATATATTTTATTTTATTTTATTACTGATATTAAACATTTTTTTAGTTTAATTAAAAAATACCACCAATTTATTCTCATATTCCTTTGAAATCATATAAGAATGTTTTTGAATTTTTTGTTTGATTTCTTTCATTCCCATTCTCAAAAAATATATATTGCAAATGCTATTTAATGTTCGGCTATCAAATGAAATATTTCTCCTCTAATTTTTCACTTTGTCACAAATATGAAAATATTTTCATTATACGACTACTAGTATATATTGTGATTTAATGTTTTCATAAAAAAATTTCCAATTAAATAACTGCTACACCAAAAACGGCAACAGCAAAAAAAAAAACAATGTTAAGAATTTTTCGTAATATACAACGACAATGAAAAAGTTAAAAGAGAAACAATGAATCCAAAAAAAAAAGATAAAATAAAATAAAAATAATTGAAATAGAAGTCACTGTAAATTATACAAGAAAAAATAATAAATTTTCATAAAATTTTGTACTCACACACACACACAACATTTATATGTATATGTACGGTACAATACAATATTATCAACTGAGAAAAAAAAAAAACTAAAGGGCTAAAATAAAACGCGACACGGGTACACAAACTGAAACTTAAGTTAAATATACTACTGTAAACATACATTCTTATATATGTACATATGTATCTCTGTATGTTTGTATGTCCATGCAATAAGACTCGTACAACACTTGTTCTCTTTCAGTTTATGGGGAACACTGGCTTAGAGGTCGTTGGTTTGAAAACATTCAAAGTACATATATACAGAATAGCGTGACAAGTAATAAATCAAACAAATTTAGTAATTTTTTTTTAGTCGTGTTAATTACATATTTTTTTTGTTTTAAAGATGTGTTGACTTCCTAATCAATTAGTTTTAAATATGTAAAATTTTAACCATCCAAAAATGTGCACAATTACATACATGTGTTGCAGGTGGTATGAGTACTAAAATATTAAGTATACGCTGTGTTGTACGAAAATGGCAGAATTTATGGATACTTTATTCAAATACCTATAAATGGCAAATTTAAAATAGCGGCCAAAAGTTTATAACTTTTGACACAAACAAAATTTTTTAATGCGTTTTTTTTTTTTTTTTTTGTTTAATAGGTGACTTTTTAGTCCTTCTTTTGGTTTATTATTTTGTCTATTAGGTAGTTATGATGTCTAGAATATTTATAGCTTTTTTCTTAAGAATAACACTACGAGACAAAAAAAACTAAAGTAGAAATACCTGAAAAGTAATACTATTTTTCTGGTAGGCTTTATCGAGTACAATAAGAATATGTTTTTGAAATTTGCAAAACACCTCCAAAATCCTGAGTTACGGTTAAAAACCCACTTTTTCATACCTTTAAGCATTTATAAACCATTAACTAAGCTGATTCTCAACCGATTTTAATTTTTTAAACGGATTTGAAAAGAAAAAACCGGGTTTTTACCCGTAACTCAAGATTTTGGAGGTCTTTTGCTAATTTCAAAAACAGATTCTTGTTATACTTGACAGCAACTTCCAGAAAATTTGTATCGCTTTCCAGGTATTATTTTTTGTCACATAGTGTAAATAGCCATAATTTTATTATTTTTTTTTAATTTGCAAATTGAGTATTTATAATATTGTGTCCATCTTTTTGTCGAATAATTAAAAAAAAATTAAATAAATTGTTGAATTTTTTTAGAAAAGTTTATTACTAGAAATATTTTATTTTCCAATAAAATGTTATAAATAATGATAATAGTAGTAAAGAGTTATAAGAATAACAAGTAAGAAAGTATGGTCGGTAAAGCCCGGTCATATAAAACCCTACACTAAAGAAAATAACAAAATCATTTTTCTTTAAAATTTCAATAATTTATTTTCGTGAATGATTTTCAGAAGAGGGCCTTATAGGGGAGATATGACTAATTATGGATATATCACCAGGAAATTAGGTCGTGCGATTTATGTCTATACGAAAGTTATTTGTGCTGAATTTTATGTTGCCACCAAGATTTTAAAAAATTTATGCTCGTTAAAGTGATATTCTGAAGAGAGCCTTATATGGGAGCTATGACTACTTATGGACCTATTATTTGTGTTGAATTTTGTGTAGCTACCAACATTTTTAAGAGTTTTATGCTCGTTAAAGTGATTTCCTGAAGAGGGCCTTATATGGGAGCTATGACTAATTATGGACCTATTATTTGTGTAGAATTTTGTGTACCTACCAACATTTTAAAGGATTTATGTTCGTTAAAGTAATTTTCGGAAGCAAGCCTTATATAGGAGCTATGACTAATTATGAATCGATCGCCATAAAATTAGGTGACGTGACTTTTGCATACATAAAACTTATTTGGAAATAAATTTTGTACAGATACCTATATTAATTCGATATTTATTACGGATAAAGTCCAATTTCGGGAGGACATTTGTATGGGGGCTAGGTCAAATAATGGACCGATTTCAGCTTGTTTCAATAGAATTCGTCCTTGGGCCGAAAAAATTTCATGTACAAAATTTTATCGAAATATCTTCAAAATTACGACTTGTACTTGTTTACAAGTATGCATTTATACTATATAACATTTATAGAATATAAACATCAGACTTGAGTCAGAAAAATTGATCAAGCTCAAAAGGAGCAAAAAATTGTAAAACAAAATGGGTATATGAATAAAAGAGAGTACCTACTTTAAAAAACTAGGTTTTTAACGAAATATTAGAAATTCCCTAAGGTTATATTCCATTAAACTTTAAATTTATGTACAACTAAATACATTTTTAAAAATAATATAAAAGCGATTTCAAAAGTGCTGGAAACACATATCTACATTAAAATTAAAGCTTCGTAAAAATCCCTTTTGAAAATATAAGCGCTTGAATTTTCAAAATTTATTACAAAATCCTACTTTTCAGTCAGACAATAAAAAGGTCCATATTGAATCACCCTGTTTATAGGGAAAATGTTTACATAGAGACCTGTATTTTCAGCTTCTGAGGTTCTCAGGTGATTACTTTAATATGAGTGCTTAAAATTAAAAATTGGTGGCGAAAAAAAATATTTATGGCCTCTATTTCAGAATTAGCAACACTGTGCGGCGTGTGCTACTAGGTTCAAAAACCAAATATATTTTGTTTATTTGTTGAGAAAAATAAATTTTGTTTAAGGGCTGAGATCGAAAAAACCTTAACATACGTTTTTTTATTAAAACGTTTAACTCAAGTATGATTTTTTTATCAAGTTACCTTTGCAAAGCATGTCAGTTATTATGTTTAATGATAATTGTGTTTATTTTTTGTTAGTCTAATTAAAATGAATGACGAGAAACAAGTGCGTACTAAAATTATTAAATATTTTCAACAAAACCCAACTTGGTGCTATATAAAGTTAGCCAAAAAATCAAAGGTCTACCGTCAAACTGATTCCAATGTTATTAAACAGTATCGGGAAACATGTCCGTTGATAGAAAATCTGGCTCATGTAAAAGGAATGGTCCACATGATGTTTCTAAGGCCAATAAATAGAAAGCATTTTCAAAAGAGCTCCCAACACATCCGGCAGGAAACCAGTCCGGTTAGCTCAGTACTCGGACTATTTGGTACAAAAAGTTAAAGCCAATGCATGTTTAAAAGCATGCAAGATCCAAAAAATTCCTGACTCTGCTAAAAATTTAGAGGCCAAAGACATAGGTCGGAAATTGAAATCAAGTGTTATACAAAATATATGTCTGCTGCATAATTTATGAGAAAAAGTAGGTGTGGAATTTATTATAAAGCGCTATATAAATACCAAACTTTACATAATGAAATGTTAACAAGACCTCTTAATGTGTTTTCTTATTTTTGGCCTGATTTGGCATCCTGTCACTTTGGTAAGGAAGGTTTTGTGTGGTACAAGAACAATAATCTTAATGCGTATAAACAAAAATATAAAGATTTTTCGGCGTTTCAACTGGTGCAAACAACAAAATTAAAAAAAAAATTTAAAACTTTCGTGGTATTTTCATTACTAACCGCTCAGTTTTTACTAAACTACAAACTTACTTGTCTGAGAATTATATTTCATACTTCGAAAAGAAACCATTTTCGAACTAGCAAGGAAAATTTGTTCAGGAACCACTGTGTTTCAAAAAATATCACAATATGCATAATTAACCCATTTTTGATCAATTATTTTTCCCCTATGTAGAAATAAAAACATATTTGTTTATTAATGGAGGGATTTACCATTATCATAATATTAATAGGCAAGTCGATTTCTTTTTCTTTTACGCTCACATTATCCATTCAATTTGGACAAAACATAGACTATTTTAAAAGGATTTATTCTCAGAAGTGCAGAATATATATTTAATTGAAATATGTTCAGTTTTTTAGAAGTTATAAGCGTTTAAAGATGTTACTAACACATATGCAAAAACGTGTATATGTAACCTTAAAGCCGCGAAAGACATTGAGCTCTCAAATGAGCTCTCTTCTCTTTGTTTTCACACGTACGCAAGCACACACATTGTATAAAAAGTTAAAACCAATCAGTCTCGTATGAGCTTTGATGCAGGTTGGTCGTGTACGCTTTTATGCTTGTTTTTTTCAGCAAATGTTGTTGTTTTTATTTTGTAAAATACAAATCAAACTAGTCAGTCTCGTATGAGCTTTGATACAGGTAGGTTGTGTTGCGGGTTTTTGCTTGTTTTTTCAGCTATTGTTTTTGTTTTTCTCTCGGCTACAGTGAAAGAAAATAAATAAATAACTTCACGTACACTTTTTATTCAACAAATACCACTTCAAACTTTTACATCCATTTCGCTCAGTGCATAGAGAGTAGCAGAGCGCAATAAATAACTCACACAATGACAAATTTACAAAGTTTGGTAGTATTAAAATGCCTATCGCTGCCTTAAAGCTAAAAAGAAAACAAAGCAATGTATGTTTGTCAAATATGTTGTTGTAAATAAATAAGAGAAATAGTTAAACAGCATTATGTTTGCTATGTTTTAAGTGAGAGTTGTTAAAGAAAACAAATAAGAAGGGAAAGAGTTTGATAATTTGAAGTCACTTGAAAAAAGTATTTTGAAGGTGTTATTTTTTTAATTTTGTTTGTTGTTTTTTATTTTATGTGCAATATATGCAATTGTAAGTTAATAGGTATTTTATAATATCTTCAGAACGATAATTGTTACGGTCAATTTCTTATCAGTGCTGGTAGTTTAACCAAAAATGGGATGGATGGCACAGTTGGTGAGTCAGCTTCCATACAAATTAATAGTTATTTCTCAATATTTTGTGAACTATAATTGCAAGATTCTTCAAACTTTGTCTAAATGGCTCTTTTATCATATATTATCGAATATCTGGGGAACCAAAATGGAAAGGGTCGGAAAAGGAGTTCAGTCACCTTCCATATAAAGTAATAATTGCTCTAATAATTAGCTCTCTTATCATTTTTCACAGATTGGCTGAAAATGGTCGGGATTGCATTAGTGGTCGTGTCATTAAATAAAATTAAATAATTAATTTCGAATATCTGGAGAACTATAATTCTAAAAGTAAACTTTGTATCAATCAATTTATTATCATTTTACGGAGGTTAGCTAAAAACGAATTTATTCCTGATCAGTTCAGTTCAATTGATAGACTTGGTACATTGTTTATCAATTGAACTGTAATTGAAAGATTATGAAATATCAAAAATAAACGCATATTTGTCAACTTATTTTATGCGTAAATTCAGATTAAGTTGGTTTTTTAGTGCTAGTAGCTTTTTTTGTTCTGGATATGTAGAAATACTAGTTTTATCCATAATATAACTGTTACAAGGTAGAATCAGTAGAAAAGTAAGTTCTCAATTTTTCATGCCTTGAGTTGTCAGACAAAGTAAAATATAAAAATAAAATATCAAAAATTAAAAAAAGTTTATTAAGTACTTTTGTAAAGAAACCAATTTAACATTAAACCATATAACAAGAATATGCGTGTGAAATGTGCTGTGTGTAAATGTTCATTTGAACAAAAGGCTATAAGATTTTTAAAATGTCCTGAACAACAAAATTTAAGAATGGAGTACAGCTTGCGGCGTTGTGTTTTAAATTTTCTTTATTTTTATTCATATATTTTTTTCTCATTTTCTCATATTTGACATAACAAGGCATACAATTTTAAACTCTCCCTACTGATTCTACCTGGTTATTGTTTTATCATCGTTTTATCCATTTTTACCCCCTAAAAATTCGAATTTGTAAAAACTTCAAAACAAAATTTCCAGACTTTCAGACGAATTTTCAAATTTACAAAAGATCAGTATTGGAAAAATTCAAAAATCGGCTTCTCTAATGCACCATATAAACCAAATGCAGTATTTTACGTGTTTAAAACCATCTTCAAAATTTTGTTTCTAATTTAATCGGCTTGTAGATCATCGCACAGTCTATAACGGACATTTCATGTCAAGTGAATTAACTTTTGTGTGTTTTTTCTCATCCATGTAACTTATTACCTATTATTCTTAGCAAAATGTGCCCAAAATAGTTCAGATAGCTATTTCTTTAATCTTTTGAAAAAAATTAAAAAATATAAAAAAAAATTAAATTTTGGAATGCGAGTGGAATATCCATCAAGATTAATGTTTAGTAACTCAATGAATAGTTTGAACAATGCTAGCAGGATAATTGTGTAATTATTGTTCCCAGTTGTTTGTTTTTTTTTTTTTTGAGCTTTATTACTCGACTCCTCGCAGCTATGATGTTTCATTAAAAGTTATTGCTATTGATGTTGTTGATAACTTGTCTCAATTCATGTTTATGAGAGATCGCTTTGAGCATGTTGTTCTAATAGCCTCAATACTAACTCAAGGCTACTGAAAAGCTTACTGATATTATATTCTAAATTGTTTTTGAATATTTAACATTTCTAAATTTACATGTGTATCAAACTTTCAAACCCATATATTGGTTTTTAAGATGACAGCTAGACGATAGTAACAATATGTTTATGGTGTTATTTTATACTTGTCACTCTGTGAGCAACTACCTATGGTCATAACTCTAGGGGGCTTATATGTTTGTTTGTATGTCTGTATAATGTGTTTGTTTTATATACGAGTATTTGTATAATTTAGAACTGGTTGTGGTGGTGCATTTATAATAATTAATTGTGCTCAAATATATGTATGTGTAAATGTATATGTATATTTATATGAGTATAGGAAAGTGTAAAATTGTGTTAGTTTTAGTAATGGTCAACAACCAAGAGACTACTAAACGGCATCATACCACAATTTTAAGGCAAAACAAAAAAAAAAATAATAAAAAATAAATGAAAAAGCAAGACACACATACTCGTAGACTTATATGGATTTATATATAAGTGTGAGATTGTGTAGTTGTGTATGTATATGAGTGCTTGTTTGTTTGTTTACTCCTGTAACAAATGACACATTTCACACAATAACTTGTCGTCTCTTATTTCTGTTGTATATCTTATGTTCAAGTATGAGTGTGTGTATCTATGCATGTTGATGTGCAGTGTTGTAGAGGTGAACTAGTAGCCAAAAATATATTTTAAGGATCACACATTTATACATGTGTGCAAGTCAGTATATACAGAACGACGTTCACACACATACGTTTTAGATAAAACGTGTGCTCACATGATATGGTCATGCATATGTATACGAAAAACATACACACATCCTCACGCTCAAACAAACAAACACAAAATGGACCCTTTTGCTGTAAAAAATAAACACTTTGTCGCCACTTTTATGGAGTTGGTTTCCTTTCCGGTGTGTACAAAACCAACAAATTACAACATTTATTTCCAAGATGAATGGCTTGACAATTTATGTATGTATGTATATGTATGTAAACCTTTTTGTCTTTCAAAAAAAAAAAAAAAAGAGAGAGCAAGAGAAAAACAACAAATGTTGTGGTACCATTACATTTAAAATTAAAAAAACAGCAACAAACAGAAGAGAGCAAAAAAAAAAAACAAACCGAAATACCCAACCTCAAAGTGAAGCAAAAACCTACAGGAACAACATAAAAACTAAAAGGCAAAAATACGTTTATACTTGTAAAGTGTAAAATAAAATAAATGAGTGTCACACAAAGGAATTCACAATTAAAATATAAAACCAAAATGCTCATTCCGTACATAAATGCCATTTTGTTCATTCTTCTGCCATTTACTTATTTATTCATTTTACAAATAATGGTTTGTGTATTTTACAGTCAATGTGTAATAATTTATCAAAATTCTTATTTAAAAATATGGGTCTACATTTTTCTAAAGATTACTTAAACTAATAAATATATAAACTGTTTAAAACATGTCCTTGGAAGATAAATTCAAATGAATTGTACAAAAATAATTTGTTATTCAGCAATTGTTACTAACTATTAAACATTTTAAAATATATTATTATATTTTTTATTATTTTTTTTTATTGCAAGTATAATATTATGATATCATAATTAAATTCAGAGGGAAATTCTCTTGTGATTGTTGTAACCCCGTAACTAACAATTTGTTTCCATGGTATGTTGGAGAAACCGCTTTTTATTATTATCTCATCTTGTTGCTTACGAGAATTCAACCTGTGACTGCTACTATTCTTATGTTTAGTAGTCTTACCCCCAGTAACACGAAGTCTAGTTATGTGTTAACTACTAGTTAACATAACTGACAGTTTTCATACAAAAATAATTTTAACCGACAGTATAACTGTTAGTTAACGCTTAACTAGGCTTCGTGTTAATGGGGGTTAATCGGCAAAAGGTATACATGCAGTATGGATTAAAAATACATTTTGTATACTTAATTTTTCTTTTGATAACTGATCAACTATTCTTTTTTAGTTTTGTTATGTGGGATAGTCATAGATTTTTTGATGTGTGGTTTGACTTGTGTTGATATATTTTTATACCCTACACCACCATAGTTGGGAGGCTATATTGGGTTTGTGCAGATGTTTACAACGTGCAAAAATATTGTCTCAATACCACCTTGAATTATACCAATCTGCTCAGGATTCAGCGATGTTAGTCCGTAGGTCCGTCAGTCCATGAAAACCTTGTAATCAACTTTGTTCGCAACTTTGAAGATAATGCAACGAAATTTGGCACATACTTCTTTATTGGCCCATTGGATGATGATTCACAAGTAGTCGTATCTTCCATATAAAACTCATTTCCGAAAAACAGTTCGAGTCTCCATCCATACTGTGAAACATTTGCTGCAAAACATTTGAGTTTGTCGATGAAAGGGGAAAGAGGAATAGAAAAGGGTTCATGTACATGAAGTTTTTGTTGAGTATATCATCCACATTTATTCGTTCATATTGCTTCTGTACAGAAATATCAAAAACTAAGCAAAGACTGTGTGGGCACGAATGCAGTTTCAAAAGAGAATTTAAAAATATTTTGCACCAAATGTTTCACAGTGTGGACCGAGACTAACAACTCAAACAAATTTCATGTGTATATAAGTCATGCTAACTGATTTTATGATGATCGATCCATAAGAAGTCGTAGCTCCAATTTCAAAAATTTATTTATCGATCTTATAAACACACAAACCCAAACTTAATTTTATGACGATCGATAAATATTTTACAAGTACTGATTTAGAGATAAAATTAAACTCAAATAAGTTTTATATCCACAGAAATCTTGCTACAAAATTTTTGAAAGATCGGTCCATATTGAGCAAATATAGCTCGCATTTCAGAAAAATAATTAAAAGGGAATAAATCTCTTCTGATACTTATACAAATTTTTACAAAATGAGTTTAATAATATCTAAAATCATACTTGAAAATGTTAAGGAAACAGGTATAATCAAGATCATAATTGGTTAGAGCTCCCGCTTGAGCACACAGTTCCCACTAAAAACAGTTACGAGTGATCAATAATAGAATTAGGGTTTATTAAATGACTACACTCAGGAAAAGCTGCAACCTAAAAACATGAACTCGTCATATTAATTCAATATTATTCAACTGAGCGATTTGGAAAATAATTAAAAAAAAAATTGGAAAAATTAAAAAAAAACAATTTCGAAAAAAACATTTAAAACAATTTTGAAAAAAAAAAATTTTTTAAATTTTGAGAAATGTAATGGACGCTTTCGCAGACCATGTCTTTAATAATTTATTTTCATCAAAACTTATTTGATTCACACTGTGCATCTATACATCATTTTCCACTTGACTGAACTCATAATTTTTTATGTTTTAGTACCTTTTAGTTTGTAATACAATTTGATTATAAATTTTTCCCGAATTTGGTTATTATAAATTATTATAGCTTTAAAAAAAAATTTTCCAAATTCATTCTTTTGTATGGTACGATATATTAAAAAAACTTTAACTTTTATTTAAACACACTTATACTGTTTACATTTTTGCATACATAAATAAAAAACATAGATTCTTATTTTAATTCTCTGGATTATACTGATTATTATTTGTTGATTATTGACCACTAGACTTGAAGAGTATCAGCTTCGTCCATAATGGATATGAGGTTTCTTTTAAAAAATCGGAGATATTGCTGTCTGTTGAGATTAATGGGTTAATTACATGCAAAATTATTTGAAAACTTTATTATAGTTTTTATTTGCAAACAAATGTTATAATTCACTTCTCTTACCATTACGGAATAAACCCGGAGAACATGTACACTCTTTCTTTTATAAACTAAATTCAGCCAATTTGTTGCTGAATGATTAAATTATTTTAATTGTCTTTGAATTGCAAAAATTTGAGTTGAAGAACAAATTTAAAGTGTACTTTGATCTTTGTTGTTACTCTTTTTACTTTTTTCTGTTTTTTTACGTTTGCCTTTACCTACTCTGTGGAATGTAGACGAACATTTGTTCACAGTTGTAAATTGACATGTGGGAGTAACTAGAAACGTAATGGGTTTGTGTCTTTGCTAGATTTGCATTTATATAACATTAACATGAAATTAATTAATAGTTAACTATAAAATATTAAAAAAAGGATAAATATTTAAAATTTAAATAATAGTGAGGTAATTTTTATATGGTAAATTAAACATTGGCAGATAAAAGACAAATACGAAATAATGACATAAGTGTGAGTGATAATACAATATTTGTTGATATTATGTTATCATGTCAAGACATAATGTATTCATTTGCTACTTTTGATTGCAACAAAGTAACTTGTAATAGAATAAATACGTTTTTTTACATTCGATCATCGAAAACTTTCTCGATTATTCTATTGAACTACAACGTGACGCCTTATATATGGCATGATTCGAAGTTAACCTTCCTTTTTCATCTAGTTTTCAACCAGATAACATTAAATAAAAATAGAAGCATTTAATCTTGGCTAATTTTAAACATCTTAGTAATTTTCCACTGAAAAATTAAATATTTCATCTCCATTCATAGTGAAAATTGCAGAATCTAGGTAATTATGGACATTTTTGTGAAAGAATTAAAAAGATGTTTAATCCTTAAAATGGTGATATTATTTTTGTTTTAGACATAACTTTATGCACGTGATCGTTTTGCGTAAAGTGTAATCTTTGTAGTTAATCCGTTTGAAAAAGGCCTGATAAATCAGCAATTTATTAAAATTATTGTGGTGCAAAGAAATTTACCTACGTGTGTGGTAACTAAGTGTTATATTTGACTATTTGGTAGCCCATTCCCATACTTGTGGTATTAACACCGCATTTTATTGAAGTATAGCAATTGCTCGTTGGAAGAGAAATAGCCACCAAACTACCTCTATTATCAAAACCTCAGATCCAAATAATTTGGGTAAATAACGTTCCTCTCAGGGTTTAATTTTGTCAGTATTTTATAATATATATTTTCTTTAACAGATCTGGTAGGTAAAACCTACAAATTCTGATCCTAAACCTCGTGAGAAAGATCAAACAAAAAGCCTAAGCCTAAAACAAATGTCGAAATCTAATGAAAATTAAGTAAATTTGTTATATTTTGCACAATGTGGTGCTAGCCAGAAATTGAAGGTGTTTTTGTTTTTTCGATGATACTAGAAATTAGGGTATAATTATATTAGGGGTTCCTGTAATTTTATAATACGCCACTGGAACATTTGGTTGGTGAGGTTATAGAGGCGATCATCTCTGTAAGACCTGAGAGATGTTAGGAATCCAAATTCAAGTATACCTATTAGAGTAGAGATTTTTTTTTTTTCTCATACATGACTAGACTGGGGCATTTTTCTTTTTGATAGATCTATTCGTACTGGCCCTCTTAAAAGTATCTTTGTTTAAATAAATAGGGAGTCTAAAATAATAATTTGTAAGGAACTTGGTTGTGTTTGGGAAGGACACGAACTCCCCACCCGGCTGCTGTGCTAGCAAATTAAAGGCTCCCGCAGTCCTACCCCTAAACTAACTTTTATGTGCTAATTTCGATTGGAGAATTTACTTTGTGTAAATTTGACAACATACACTAGAAATAGAATAGAATTCTATTCTCACATATAAACGCACGTACGCATTACAGAAACTATTTGAAAAATTTTTTTTTTTTTTAATTTTTAAAAAAATTTTAATTTTGTTTACCTCAAAATATTTAAAATTTTTATTTTAAAATATAATTTGGTGAAGGGTATATAAGATTCGGCACAGCCGAATATAATTCTCTTACTTGTTTTTTATTTAATTTTCTTTTTATTAAATAACACATTTTTCGAAATAAGTATCTTGTTTTTACAGCATCTGAATTAAATGTGGAATCGTATTGTTTATTTAATATGAAACATTTACATACAATTATCAATTAATCAATTACTAGTATATAAATGCATTTATTTATTTTGTGTAAACATATCTTTTAACTTTTTTTATTTATTTATTGAATCTGCCATATTTTCTTAGGTCTCCAATAAGTATTTAAATCTTACGTATATTTTAAGTATAACTTAAAACTAAATGCGCTTATCTTAGCGGATTGGTAGATCGGTTCTACGATGCCTTTATTGCGTTTGGGTGTGTGTGAGATATCTAGCAAGCGGGTTCGGGTGACATTTTAATTTTATAATATATTTAGTCCGTGGACTTTCTTAAACTTATTATTTACTAGTGGTTCTACTGAGTCCCTGTGTATGTTTTCATTTATTAAGTACCATGGTGCAGCCGTCATGGCCCTAAAAATTTTCAATTGGAACCTCTGTATAAGATCAATACTGCTATTGCTCGCTGTTCCCTACAGTTGAATTTCATATACCAAAATCGGTTTTAAAATGCCTTTATACAGGATGACTTTATAGTAAAGGCTTAATTTTAATTGGTCACTGATCAACCAGTGAGGGCTAGAGGCTTTTAACTTTATGTGAAGTCTCTTGATTTCTATAAGATGTCACCAAGTAAGTTGCCTACACGCAGAGAAAAATATAGTTGTGCATGTTTACTGTAACCATTTCAAAATTTTTACAACTTTTTTAACAATATTTTAGCCACAGTAATTATTTATATGATTGTGGTAACGATAATATTTACATGATTGCATCAATCATATATTTGGTGGCAGTAAACAAGTATATGTTTTTGTAACCATATTATGGTTACCATAATCATGTAATTAATCACCGCATGTAACATAATCGGACTGAAAGCACCTAAAAGATCTCATCTTTCTTATTTTCTGCACTTTTCTTGGGCATTGCTGACTAGTTTTGCAGCATCAGTTTTCCCTCATATAGCAAATTTTTGCTTTGATTTGCAATTTTTTACATAAAATTTTAAGAAATAGCTAATCGAGTGAACAAATGTTTCAAATTATCTGATTTGAGTGATGAACAATTAGAAAAGTAGTTTTCAATAAAAATTTTCCCCCATATGCATACAAAACTTTTAAATTTATCAAAGGTTTATAAAACAAATTTTGTATGGAAATTTTGTTTTACAAATCTTTTATAAATTTAAAATTTTTTTATGCATATGGGGGTTATAAATAATACCAACTAAAAACCGACTGTGTTTAAATCTCTAAAGCCCCAAGGGTGCCTTAAGCACTCATTTAGTTTTTCCCACCTAATAGGTAAACCATTGATTGTACAAACTTCTAAATGTTGTTTTTGTAATCAGATGCTCAAATTTACTATAAAAAAATTATTACGAACGTTATGTACTTTATGGGTACATGGATTAAACACATAAATAGGAAAATTTATAACCTGTTTCTGTGTTTTTTACACACATTATGTCTAAATGTTGCAAATATGTCACATCATGTATTGTTACCCTAATTATGGTAGAATAATAGTTACCGATCCAGCAAACATATTACATTTATCTATCTTCTTCTATCTATATATAAGGAGTGTGATCGTAAAATTCTTAACACACGTTTTTCATTAAAAGTTTTAACACAAGTATTTTTTTTTTTTTTTTTATTTTTTTTTTTTGTTTTATCAAGTTATCTTTGTAAAACATGTCAGTTATTATGTTTAATGTCAATTATATTATATATTATATGTTGTTAATCTGATTAAAATGAGTGACCAGAAAAAAGTACGTACTAAAATTTTTAAATATTTTCAACAAAACCCAACTTGGTCCTACAAAAAGTTGGCCAAGCATTCAAAATTCTGCCGTCAAACTGTTTCCAATGTTATTAAACAGTATCGGGAGAACTTGCCGTTGATAGGAAAAATGGTTCAGGTAGAAGGAATGGTCCACAAGCCAAAAAATAGATAGCATTTTCAAAAGAGCTCCCAACACAGCCGGTAGGAAAGCAGCCCGGTTAGCTCAGTGCTCGGACTATTTGGTACGAAAAGTTAAAGCTAATGCAGGTTTAAAAACATACAAGGCTCAAAAAGTTCCTGACAGAAACGCTGCTAAAAATTTAGAGGCCAAAAACACGCGGAAATTGTATGTTAAGAATTTTTCGATATCACTCCTTATATATATGTAAAAATTCATGTGTATATGAATGTTCCGTATGGACTTAAAAACGGCTGGACCAATTTTTATACAATTTTCAGATAGTCTTCAGAACATCCTAGCGGGTAACACTGTAAATCAGATTTTTTATTTTCAGTCTGTGGGCGGAGGGGTGTGGCAAACACAAAGGGCGTCTACGTCAAGAGATGCGGAATCACAACTACAGCAAATGAGTAGCAGTGCATCTTCATCGAGAGCTGCAGATACACCCAAATAGCATATCGAAAGACAAGAAGCCAATTGCTCTCGAATGACTCGATCAAGAGAAAGAATCGATTAAAGGATGGCGGCATTTCATTACAATAAGGACCACAGAAATCACAAGGATATACTGATTGGCGCAATGCACAAACTTTGCTTACATTGCAGCATTTTGAAGTTCCCTAACAAATCCCCGGGAATATACTTTTCGAACGCTAAAGTTGTTCTGACATCAATTCTTGAGCCGCCTCAGCTGCTTCTAAGTTACATTTCCTAAGCCAAGCACTTCCTTCAAAGTATCCGACAGTACAACTGATGCTTTCAAATGACGGCCTTCGGGGCAACTAATATCATAAACAACGTCGGCTTCATGTTCACTTTCGAAGTTCAAGGCCAAATGTACCGCAGAATTTGATCATTGTTCCCGCTTACCAATGATGATGCGAAGTATCTTTAAATTTATTTCACTGGGAATGAAGCTACAGAGGCCGAACGATATCGACATACATGTGTATGCATTGGTTGGACATCAGAAATGGACAAATTGCATATGATCCCACCAAAAATAAGATTCCGTTCCCGCCGAACTTCTGCCAAATTCAAATTAATATTCAAGCCGTTAGCGACAAGGTATACCCAAGTAAAAAACTATAATTTTTTGGTGTTAAAATGTTGCCATGGTAATTGAACAAATTCTATTAAAACTGTTGTCAATTATCGTACTAAATGTTTAACGCAGAAACATTGTATATCCCCTGGCCTTAAGATGAGTTCATAAATATAATATCCCATTTGCCTAAAATATATTCGTTTTTTTTAGGGCTCAGCATGGCATTGTATTTATAGATATCTGCTAAAACTTTGTCGTATAACCACCTCATCCGCCGTCATCTGGCTACAGATAATAAGTGTTTCGAGTGCGAAGTCAGGTCACCACTTATTTTGTGGTTTTCACACACAACACAATTAAAACAATCAACACAATTTACAGTTAGTAAAATTATATTATTTTAAATTTAATTTAAATTTTTTTTTTAATAATAGTTAATTGAGCTTGAGGTCAGATTTATCAAATAGTTTATGTTTTTTTTTTTAATTAAATATAACTAATTAATGAAGTATAAAATTAAAAACAATAGTAGTTACAAAAAATAATAATTCTGCCCCAGACGGGAGTTGAACTCATATATAGATATATATTTGACTTGATGATAATAACTAAAATAATGCATTAACCCATTAACGCCGAATGGGTAGAAAAATACCCAAAAATAGAACAATTTTAGAAAAGTTCTAGAAAATTCTAGGAAAGCGATTTTTAAAATCTTCTTTTAAATAAAGACAAAGTAAGAATCGAACTAACTAAAAAACTTTTTTTGGTAATATTAGGTCATGCCTTGGTGGGGAACTAGTGGACCAATTTTAGCAATTTTACAAAATCACAAAATAAGTTGCTCTAGAACACGGGAGGAGTCTAGTAGTCTTGAATATCCTCTATCAGTAAAAAAAATAACCAAGTAATTAATCCCACTTACCTAAGCTACAAGTACTATTTTGTGGATTGGGTATAAAAATACCCACTTCGGCATATGTATGTGGGTTCTAAAACATATGAATTATGAATTTAATTTTTCAAGAACAATTTAGTTTTTTTTTAGAAAATCATAATCAAAAACATCTAAAGGTATAAGAATACATGATTATATAAAATATTTAAATGGTGAAAGGTGGAAAGTGACACAACTTATCTAAATTTTTTTTCGACCATGAAATAATGATGCCAAAACAGTTCTTTAATTCTGATGGTGAATACCAGAATTATCTTATGTTAAACAAATGGTAGTTATGTGTGTGTAGGGGTTTCTAGACTCCACAGTTCGAGGTGGCAGTCCGGAACAATCAATCTCACCTACTTTCGGGTTACCACTATCCACAGAATTAGGTAGGTGACTAGTTATTTAACATAGGCTTGTGCTAGGAGGAAGCGAATTGGCTCTTTGGAGACAGTATCTACAATTTGTCGATTACAAGTGAACAACTTATTCTGCATACGATTTATTATGACAGGTTAAATAACAACTTTCTGAAGTACAATACAAAAAAACAAGTTTCAAATATCTCCCTCTCTAGAGTATGATATGTTTAAGTAACGACTGTCTCCACTCTGCATTACATTCGAGTATATTTTGTATCAATGACCCTACATATAATTTATTGTATTTTACGGGTGTAATGAGTCCATGTCGAACTACTGGGGATTGTTAAAACTTGTCTGTCGTTTGTTTGTGTAGGTTATATTTCTTATCATTATTTTCCCATTCCTCATCAATTTGTTATTCATTTGTGAAAACTATACTAATACATTTTCTATATAATGTTTCTTAGACTTTCTCTACATTAATCAAAATATGGTTCTATATTATGGGGACTATTTCCATTATTGTGAACGGTCAAGATACAACTTTAGATTTTTCATTATTTAATTAAATTTCATCAGACAATATAATTAATATTTTCTTAAAGTATCAACCTTATCTGATGTGAAATATCTGTGGTTTGCGCCATTATTTTTCTCATCTCAATAACTGTTAAAACTTTAAAATATTGAAGTAATTTCGATAAATTTTAGAACTTTGTGAATTTTTACCGACTTATTATTGAATTCCTTTTTCTCTATCAAAAACGTCACAAGATTTTTTATCAAGCCAGATTTATGTAGATCTATTGATGGTAAATGGTTAACAAAACACAACTAGTTAGATATGTGGTTTCAACTTTTCAGCATCTATATAATAGCTAAATTTAAAATTTGTTCTACATTTTTCCTTTTTTCCCCTTTTTTATATGAAAAATTTTCAGTTTGGGGGGAGGAATTCCTATTTCCCTCTCTGGATCCGCTCCTGTAGGTAGTTATTGATAAACCTTCCTTTTTCTAAGCAGCCAATTAAGAAAAAACATATATTTTGGAACCCATATATGGCGAAGTGGGTAGAAAAATACCCAGACCCTGCAGGCTCTCGTATGGCAGATAAAAGAAATTAAAAATATTCACGGCAATATAAATGCCTTATGTACTATCTGTATAAAATTTCTTCAAAATCGGACAACGGATTCGGGGGTCAGGCATTAATGGGTTAAGAAAGCAGCAGTTGTATTTAAGACTGTAAGTGATGTTTGTGCTGGATACTATAAACTGAGCAAAGTTACAGGCAAATATTTTCAATATTTTGTTATGATCACAAGTGTAACTAAAAATTCTTAAAATTTTTTTAATTTTCTTGTATAAACTTTTCAACATAATACCTACATAATTTACCTCTAATTTCTTCAAATAACTTCTGATTAGTTCTACTACAAGCCGTTTTTTAATAAATAATTCAGTTATTTTAAAAATTGTTTTTTCACATTAGTGTAAAAAAAACAACACAAAAGTGGCTGTTTAACTTTACTTTTGGTCATCAATTCCAGAAGGACAATGGAAGTTTACGAATTTCATCTATGACGTATACAAACAAAATATGATTTATCACTACATTTTACTTAATACTAACATGTTGAAACAGTGTAGCAAGTATTGTAGACAACAAGAAAAAGGATAAGGAATAAATTATGGAATAAATAAATTATTTACGTATGTATTTTTGTTAAAAGTAATAAAATATTAGTTAATACATGTTTTCATATACCTATTTTGTTATTAGTATTTTTTTGTTTTTGTTTTTTACCTTTTCACCAAGTAGTATCTGGAATATAATAAAACTGGTTATATTGTTTTTATGTCCACAGTGCGTATGTGTTTTGTAAATTACATAGTACTAAACACAAAAATAACAAATTTGATTAGAACATTTTGTATGCTGTTTGTTGTTTTTATTTTCTTTGGTTGTGTTTTTTTGAGTTAACCTTTTAAAACCTTTTTGTAATATATTACCATACCTATGGTGTGGTAATGTGTTGTTTTGTACATACAAGCGTGTTCTTTTCACAACATACTAGTTGCTTTTAATAATAATAATAATATTTGTACTTCTTATTATATAGATAACATAAAAAGGACTGACATTATTAGAACAAGAACTAAACAAAAATTAAATTTCTTTTACCCCAAACATTTTGTACTTATTTACATGTGTATGTAAATATGAAATGCAGATACTACATTTTTTTTGGATAAAGAAAATAAGTATTTTTGTTTTCATATATAATTTGTAACAATTTAATACACAGAAATTTGTTTTGCTTAAAAAAATATGGCTAGTGAATTCCAACCGAACAATCCGACAACTCAGTCAATTACAATTGACGAACATATGATAAAATGGGCCATACGGAGTTTTGACTCTTAGAAGTCTCCGGGCCCGGATGGCATAATACCCGCTGATCTACAGAATAATATAGATATAGTCACTCCTTGGCTGATAAATATTTATCATGCCTGTCTTGTATGGTCGTACATACCAAAACGGTGGACCGAATGTACTGTGACATTCATTCCGAAAGGAGGGAAAGTGTCACACACAAAGGCAAAAGATTTCAGACCAGTCTATCATTATTTTTGCTGAAAACCCTTGAAAGAATCTCTGAAACAAGGATCATCACTCCCTCTAAACACGCAAATCTGTTGAGACAGCACTTCACTCCTTAGTGGGATATATTGAGAAATCCCTTGAAATTGGTAATTTCTCATTAGTGGCCTTTCTGGATATAGAAGGAGCTTTCAATAATGTAGAATCTGCAATTATAGTTTCAGCTCTACAAGACCTTGGTCTGGACTAATCAACTGTAGGGTTCATCCGCTCTGACTAGGGGTACACCTCAAGAAGGCGTTTTGTCTCCACTTCTGTGGAACCTGGCCATAAATTGTCTGCTCAGAAAATTGGATCTCAAGGGTTATAAAACTGTCGCCTACGCAGATGACGTCGCAGTGGCAGTCTCTGGGATCCATTTGGGCACGATAGTACAGACAGTGGATTGAGTGTTAACCCAAGCAAAATCGAACTTGTACTATTCACAAAAAAGTACAAGATTCCTCATTTCTCGCTTCCCCGATTAAATGGTGTTGAGCTAACACTATCGGATAATGCAAAATACTTAGGAGTTATAATGGATAGTAAACTATCCTGGAAACCCAATACCCTTTCAAGGACGTCGAAAGCCTTGACGGCTATGTATATCTGTAAGAAAGCGATAGGTACGCAATGGGGTATTAGACCCATGTTCGTTAACTGGATATGTGATACGGTCATTAAGTCGACACTATTCTATGGAGTTTCTGTCTGGTGGAAGGCATTGGACAATGGCTCAATTTACATGCCATTCGAGAGTGTTATGAGAAGAATGGCAATCCTGATAACAGGAGCTCTAAGAACGACCGCAACAAAATCGCTCTTTACTATATTGAACTGAATCCCCGTGGATCTAATGGCAAGAAAAATGGCATTTACCTCTGGCTTTAGGCTAAACGTGATTGGAGCGTGGAAACATGCTCCATACGGTCACGCCAGCATAATAGGTAGCATCCAGACTCTTCCGGATAATATCGATTATTGCATTTCTGGGCCCTTCTTGGCGAGAAACTTTCTCAATTCCTTATAATTCTGAAGCAATGGACGTACCTTTACTTGAAGCAACGGGTCTCTCAGTCTATACATACGGTTCTATTAAAGGAGATCGAGTTGGCGTAGGTGTCTACATTCGGGAATTCGACATTAGGTTATCTTTTAGACTTCCAAATGAATGTAGCATAATTCAGGCTGAAATATCAGCCATCAAAAGGGCGGCTAACTGGCTCAGTTATAACAAGATATCTGGCGGAGATATTCGTGTATATACTGACAGTCAGGCCGCAATAAAATCTCTAACAGGTGTATACACAACATTTAATTTGGTTCAAGAATGCCGGGCATCCTTAAACAGGATGGCGAGACATTCAACAGTCGTACTCGAGTGGGTACGGGGACACGGAGATACTACAGGCAACTACGTTGCTGATGATTTGGCGAAAAAAGGCGCCATGTTACCTGACGGAAACATAGACTTCCTATGTGGAATTCCGCTATCCAAGTGCAAGCTACAAGTTAGTAATTTCTACTATGAGCTCTCTCAGACAAGATGGGGTGGTGAACGCACAAGCACTATAACCAAAATGATATGGCTCCGACTGAATCGTGGGCGAACAACATATCTTCTTGGCTTGTCACGCTCACAATTGCGTGGCGTAGTGGCGGTCATTACCGGACACTGCACTTTTGGCAACCACAGGAGGAGACTTGGCTTGCCCTACAACGACTTCTGTAGAAGTTGTCAAAACGAGGAGGAGGATGAAACCATTTTTCATCTTCTTTGTCACTGTCCGGCATTAGGTGATATACGCTTACGGTTTCTGGGACACCGTTCCATAAATAGTCTTTCTGAGCTCTCGAATATGAGGCTTGAGGGCATCAATGCCTTTATAAGGAGTAGTAATTGGTTAATAGGACCAGATATGGGAACCTCTCGAGGGTAACCTAATAGCCGCTATCTTATTGATATGCAACTTTTGTAAATCTCCTTCTCTCTTCTTTGAACATCTTCTTCTTAACTACTCAATCTTCCACTTCTTTCTTTTCATTTCTATCTGCCCCTCTTTCTTCCTAACTTCTAATTTCAGGTAACACAAAGGGATCATTGCTTGGACACACGTGAGCTGTTTTTCTACTCTTCAACTTCGTGGCTGCCTGGAAACCTAACCTAAAAAAATAAGTAAATAAAAATGGTGGTTCAAAAGTTTAAAACTTATTATTCCTGATAATTTTCATTTTCAAAAAATAATGTTTCGCCGATTTCAATATTATGTATATGGTTAAATGTTATTTCTGTGCAGGAGACAGTATTCAATACTTTTAAATTCGAAATATATTGAGAAATATTTAAGGATATTTTGTGAGGTTATAAAAGTATACTTCGGTAAAAAGGAAAGTTTTCGAACATTTACTCTTCTGAATTTTGTGATATTTGTTACACATGCTTACCATGGGCCTACACAATTTTAAGTTCTCCTGCGAGAAAAAGTCTAACAGGGTCAAATTAAGTGATCCCGGTGGCCAGTATCCATATCATCTAACTCAGGCCAAAAGAAGTTGGTATTTATTGACCTATAGCACTTGCCGTTGACGATGATGGCCTGGTCAACGTCATTCTAAAAATAAATATGGACCTTACCAAACGGTGAATTTTTTCGGGATGCATTGGACGTTTTTTGATCTCATGTGTGTTGGTATCGTCCAAATTCGATAATTTTGTTTGCTGGCATACCCATTCATTCAGAAATGGGCCTCAACGTAAAATGGCCGAAGCGGGTGGAGCGTTGACCGCATAGAACACCCACTTTAATAAAACAATGTTAGTATTTGCACTCGCTGTTGAACGCTTTAAACCTCCATAGTGATTTGGTACTGATGTAGCTTCAATGATATGGCCGCTTTCAACTGTCAACGTTCGGAAGTCCCCATTGGGAAAGCCTTTATTTAAAAAAAAATACATTTGGGCAAAAACACAATTTTGTTTAAATATTAGTACATGTTTTTCTTGGCACATCAGTAGTTTGAAGTTTTGCATGAAGAAAAAGTTGAAATTTAGGGCGTAAAGTCTGTTGTCGTGTATGACTTTGGTGAAATGTCGCAAAAGTTACCGTGATTTAAAAAATATTAAAATCAAATAATGTTAAAATTTAATATAATAATACAAAAGTGAACCAAAATATATACAAGGTTTCTCATATAAGTACTGAGATCCAAAAATTTTTAACATACATATATGTTAATAAAAAAGAAACCACTAAACTTACAGTTTTGATTTTTTTATTTGATTCATATTATTATCACAATTTACAAAAAAAAATATATATATTTTTGTAGTTCTACATTCGGTGTCAATAGTGTATCAACCCCGTATGTGCACAAATCGTACACGAACGGTGTCAATTTGACAACGAAGAAATGACACCATACCGTTGCAGATTTGACACCATCCGTTGCCAGTTTGACTCCGTTTTAATACCGTCCGTTGTTGATTTAACACCACCCTTTTTTGATTTGGAATCGTGTAATCCCTTCCCTTTCCAAATTTATCATAATATTTATGGCGATTAAAATAAAACAAAAAATACCTTATTATTCATTAATTTTACATTTATTTAATATAAACACATTTATAAAAACATGTTTGAATACTAGTATGAACAAAATTATCACTGGCTATTGTTTTCAGGTACTGTTGTACTTCCATATAGTCCCTTTAGTCAGCTATCTCCACATTGATCTTATTAGTTTCACTGCATTTATTTTGTTAACTTTTTGTTCACCAAACCTAATTTATTAGCACTTATTCAATAATTTGTACTTTTGCGTTCTAAAAATCAAAAACATAGTGATAATTACCATTACGTTCGTCGTAATAAAAACCAACTGGCTTGTTATTCACGGTGAGATGAGACGTCGCATAATTTGACAACATTGTGTTGTCGATTCATACCCGTTTTTTTACAAATTGTAAACGTACGGTGTCGAAAAAAAGTGACACCATATGGTGTCAAAATGACACCAACCGTTGTCGATTTTGCAACGTCGTTTTTCCCTCAGTGTAATCACTAGTGATGAAATTTTGAACCTTTTTCAGAAACCCTTCCATTAACGTTTTTATAGTGCTTTCTGTCACTTTGTTCGAACAAGTTGTCCATCTCCGTTTAAAACCTACCACACTTTTATACACCTTTTTTGTGCTCTTCAATTATCTTTTAACAAGAGCCCAATATCTCTCCACTGGCCTTAGCAGTTTGGAGGATTTGCCTCTCTGGTACAAATACCACATTATTATTCTTGTACCACTCAACGGACAAGTTCAAATAATACTTGGGTTAAAAGTTTTAATGAAAAACGTGTGTTAAGAATTTTACGATCTCACTCCTTAGCATATCTGTTTTTTTTCGGAGAACATAGAATACGGAGTTACTTATAGTTTTTTTCATAATTTTGTTCTAGTGAAATAACGGTATTCTTATAGTTACAACTTCGAAATATAATATGTTCTTTTAAAACTAATTTGAAAGATGAGAGTTTTTCCTTTTAAACACGAAAAAATTTGTTTTATTCAGTTGAAACATGGCTCAGTTACGATAGTTTAATATCGCGATGCTCGTCAACTAAAGCAAAATACTGTTGTATGAAAAAACCAAACAAATCTAAAAACATCTTATAGCAAAAATTGGCATATATCGTTAATTTTTTAATTGATTTTTATTTATTTTTTTTTTGTTTTGTAAAGCTAATTTAGTAAGCTTTTGTAATCAAATATGAAAAAAAGTCGTGAGCCAAGTTAGAACTTTAAGAAAATTAAATATTTTTGAAAAACGTGCGTTTGCCCTAGGAATTAACGAATTTTTTCAACATAAGTGCAAAAAGGGATTTCCCATTATATTAAAAGAACGAAATATTTAACTCTGCAATGTCATGGAGGTACCTGGGTAGCTTGTCGCACCTTTAACAGTTTTGGAAGTAACATCTAGCTAAAAAAGTTATTTCTATACAATCCATTCAAAGTTAAATTTTTTTAATTTCAATAAAATAAAACAATGTTAAAGTATTTTCCTGTCAGTCTTGACCAATAGCTTTTCACTGTTCTTAACTTTTGTTTTCTCGTCTTTTATTTAAGGCGTATGAATGGTATAGAAACAAGTACATATATTTATATTAGGTTTGCCCTAAAAACAGTTGTATAGTTTTCTAACTAAAATCAGTCATTATCATATTCTATGAAATAGTTTCTTAATATTTGTAATCTAGGATCCTTATACAATTGTAAAGGTACGGTCACACATGACAAATATTTACTCAAAAAAACGTAACCAATTTTTTAGCACAAAGTTGTTTTACGTCGTTTACGCTTGCAAGTGTTTTGTAAGATCTCACAGCATTAAATAAAATAAAACTAAATATTTGTTTTGAATTGTCCTAAGTAAAAGGATTTATTGAAATAAAAAATATAATTAACATATATTTTATTTAGCGGTTACGTCTTTTTCGTCAAATATTTGCAATGTGTGACCCTACCTTAAGACGATCTAGCTATGTCTGTCGGTCTATTGTTGGCAGGATAGGGCCTCGAGGAATGAGGGATGAAATAGTTTTCTTTTCTTTGTTGATCAGAAATGCTTAGTTTTGAAAATTGGCATAACTGGTTAAGTAGAACCATAGTTATGGACAAAGACAAAATGTTTTGATATTTTCTTTAAAATTTTGCACACTTTATTCCTATTATAAAAGAACAATCCGTGTTAAAAATAGTAATGATCATTCCATGATCTCTCCCAGCAACCATATAAGGACTGAGATCGTAAAATTCTTAACACACGTTTTTCATTAAAACTTTTAACCCAAGTATTATTTGATTTTTTTTTTTTTTTTTTGATCAAGTTACCTTTGTAAAGCATGTCAGTATTTATGTTTAATGACAATTATATTCATTTGTTGTTAATCTGATTAAAATGAGTAACCAGAAAAAAGTTCGTACTAAAATTATTAAATATTTTCAACAAAACCGAACTTGGTCTTACAAAAAGTTGTCAGAACAATCAAAGGTCTGCCGTGAAACTGATTCCAGTGTTATTAAACAGTATCGGAAGAACTTGTTTGTTGATAGAAAACCTGGTTCATGTAGAAGGAATGGTCCGCATGATGTTTCTAAAGCCAATAAATAGAAAGCATTTTAAAAGAACTCCCAACACATCCGGTAGGAAAGCAGTCCGGTTAGCTCAGTACTTAGAATGTTTGGTACGAAAAGTTAAACCCAATGCAAGTTTAAAAGCATACAAGGTTCTAAAATTTCCTGACAGGAACTCTGTTAAAAATTTAGAGGCCAAAGACAGAGCACGGAAATTGAAGTCAAATTTTATACAAAAAATATACCTGCTGCATAATGGATGACGAAACGTATGTTCTGGCGGATTTTTCGCAACTTCCTGGTCAAAAATTTTATGTTGCTGATGCTCGAGGGAATGTTGAAGAAAAGTTTAGGACCCAAAAGCAGACAAAATTTTCCAAAAAGTTCTTGGAATGGCAAGCAATATGCAGTTGCGGCAAAAAGGCCAAACATTTTTTACAAAGGGCTCTATAATGTGTCCACTTATTTTTGACCTCTAAACTGCCTGGAGCTGCGTCCAAAGAGAATCAAAGAGCACAAAAAAGTGTGGTAGATTTTAAACGGACATGGACAACCTGTTCGAACAAAGTGACAGAAAGCTCTATAAAAACCGTAACGGAAGGGTTTCCGAAAAAGGTTCAAAATTGCATCACTAGTGATTAGAACTATAAAAATATTTTTTTTGTAAATTGTGATAATAATAATCACCTCCTAAAATCTATTAAATAAAAATAAATATCTTACAAATTTAATTATAGATTTGTATTTAGATTATACAGAAATCATCGTACCGAATTTATGAAAATCGGTGTATAAATTGTCATAGCTCTCATAGAATTACAACTTCTGAAAGACACATTAACCTGTGTAAATGTTATATATTTAGCGATTGTGGATCAATTAACAGCTGAGTAATACGTATGTAAAAATCAAACTGCTGGATTTTGTGAATATCAGTCCATATTTCACCATATTAGGTCCACTTTTAAAAATCTATTAATTACGCATAAATCTCTTACAAATGTCGTAACCAGTTCGAATCTTTGTAATCCACATGTCGGTCATTTGCTGCAACAACGACATAACTCAAAATCCGTGTGTTTTGAACTAAATAATACGAAATATACGCCGTTCTATGGTCTTTCATATAGTTTTATCTGTTTTAAAAAAAGTCAATAATTTTTTCCGTAAGAGTGTTTTTTTGTTGTAAATGTCAAAACCAACATTCATGTTTTTGGGTTAAATACAGATTAGAAGGATATTAACATCTACTATTCAAATCAGGTTTTATTTCTAAAATCTCATGATTTATTGAAAATTTATTTAAGAAATAGTCAAATGTCATAAAGCATTCAAAGCCGTTTTTCTCTAAACGACTTTTTTTTGAATTATGACGTTGTTGAAACAAATTAGCGATGTATACAAAAATCTACGGTACCTATTTTTATGAAGATCGCCCGATAATTGATCATAGGTCCCATAAAAGGACCATTTACGGAAAACACATAAACCAACATAAATTTCGAAGCCATATTTTACACAGGTCAGATGCACAGGGTTTTCCAACAAGAGGTGTTATTTTTTTATTCAAAGAAAAATTTAATTTTTTGAGATAAATGATCGGATATAGAGAGAAAGACATTGCCGTTAATAATAAAAAACAACATCAGCCAAATGACCACCATGACCACGCTTACAGGACCATATCCTTTTCATGAAATTTTCGATAACCAAATCGCAAAGTGGCTGCCCTATATCCTCGATAGCCTCACGAATTCTATCTTTGAGGTCTTGAATCGACGCTGGGCTGTTGGCGTAGACCTTATCTTTCACGTGGCCCCAAAGGAAAAACTTGCAAGGTGTTAAATCACAAGATTTCAGTGGCCAATTGTGATTACCTCTTCGAGAGATAACAATGTAACTTTTCCCGTAAAAGAGCAATGATCCTATTCTGAGAAGAACTGAATAACGATTGGTCCTAGAAATCCAGACTTAGTGGCTGTGTCCGTATTATATTGGTGGTGGGTACTTAAGGTTCAGCACAGCCTAATATAACTTAATTTACAACGTTAATTTATTTAGGTTCCTTCCTAGCTTTTGATATAAAAGGAATTTTTAAAAAATGTAAAAATAATATCCTTAAAATCATAAATGGGTTGTTCTTCATTAATCTCAAATTTCTTAATTTATAATTTTTTTTCTTTCGAAAAACTCATTTTTCATGAAATAAAAAAGTTCAAAATAAAAACTAGAATAAACCAGAAAACATCACATCCACTACATTTGTTGGCTAACTAAAATCGGTAACACCCTAATATACTTACATACAAGCACCATATACATGAGTATTAATGTGTATGAGGTTGTTATTTTTGATTAACATATGAAATAAAAACTGGAGAAAAAACATTTTACAAAGAGTTGATTACATTTTCTATTAGGGTTTTTACGCAATAAATTACCTCTAAAGAAATAACTGGTTGTTTTTTTTTTTTTTTTTCTACAAGAAAAAAAATATACTTTTACCTTTGCTTGTGGAAAGGAAGTTTTTATAAATGAGGGTTAGAAGTGATGACAATGTATTAGAAGGGTATGAATATATGTTATATATTTTGTAAAACAAGTATATTAGTTTTAGTGTTATTTTTTTGTTTGTGTTTAGTAAGTGACATAACACTGAATACTGAATTTATATAAACAAATACTTAGGTATAACAAAATGTATGTACACATGTAATAAGGAAGATTGAGCGAGAAGGATAATGGATAAAAATATAGCTTAAGTTATAAAATATCCCCAAATGGAATGGGGAACGCAACAGAGCTGGTCCTAGATTAGTTGTACATTAGTAGTTACTGGTTTTAGTTCACATTGTACAAAAGGAACCTGCAACTAGGCGTTTGCCTAGGTGGCGGTTAACTGATACCTTTTAGGCACAAAATATCAGGTAATAGAATGAACTTATACTTTTTTAACCCTTTATCGGCCACTACTACAATCCGACGGAGTTTATTAAATTCCTTTAAAGACATGGTTTTTGCCCCAGGGTTGCCTTTTTCCTAGAATGGCTTCGTTGAAAAATCGACCATTGGCCAAAAACGATATAATTTAAATATAATTAAAAAGAGAAAATATTTTGTTTTAAGGAAAATATTAAAGTAATGAGGTTTTCATTCATAAGTTACATTTAAAAAACTTTATTGTATTCATGAACAAATTTGGTATGTAAATAAATATTGCACTTCTTACATGTAAATATAGTGTGCTTCTTGCATAGCTTACACCAACTATGTTTATTGTACGTGCTTTTTGATACGGCATGTACTCATTCTCATTGAATCGAGGGAGGTTCATGGGATATTCCAAGTTCTCATTTTCAGGTTCATTATCCTTGTCGTATGTCAACAGTTGTCTTTTGACTACAGAACGAAACAAAATAATGGTTTGTTGTTTTGAAGTTTTTCTAACACGATATGCATATATTGGCCACTATTACCTTTTCCCTTTTATACATACTTACATTACTTAGTAACGGCATTATCATGAAGATCAACACGACCCATGCCTTGGTTATATTCTTTTATCACTTTCGGCTGTGGAAATGTTATGGTTTTCTCTGCTTGCGACAATATATATGACTAGTGGTTCTACTGTGAAGTTATTGGTTATAACATTGACAACAGAGTATTTCTTGTTGACTTTCAATTACGTGATCAAATTCTCCTCGCTTACCTTTCTTTACATTTTGCAACGGAACATTTTCCATTCTGTTTTCATGTATAGTTCCAGTTGCATAAAATTTTCGCTCTTCAAAAGACACTTAGGGCCATTATTACAGCTTGCCTTTATGTTCGAAATAGTAAAAGTTAACTTTAAGCAATATAAAAAGGTACCATTAAAGTTAACTTTTACTATTACGAAAATAAAGGCATGTTATAATAATGGCGCTTAAAATGATAAGAAGAACGAAAAATTGTCAAAGAAAACTGTATGAAATTCAGGATCAGGTACGTTAGCAAGCAAATCTAAAACGTTTTGGGCACCAGGACATATGTTTTTACCACATCCAGTAGCCATTTTCTGAACATAAGCACCAGAGATGTACATGAGTTGCTTCACTTTTTTTCTATATGAATGAAATCAATGCATTTGTTGTATTTTTAATCAACATGTGCTAATTATATTGCTTGCAGTGCTTGCGGTCTTAAAAGTGATTTCACATTTTCTCAATCATTTTTAAATGCCGTTAGCAATAACAAGTCAAAAATTATTACTGTTTTTTGATTTGTATGCAAAGTATTCAAATGATTCAAAAAAGCTCGATGATAAGTTGAATGCATAGTACAAAATCAGTGCATTAATTCGTTTTAAAAAACTTTTCGCGCGTGGTTCAAGATCTAAATTTCGTCTTATTTTGATACAATAAACTCCGAAATAATAAAAAATATTGGAAATGGTGTTTTCCGTATTGTTAAAAATAGAAATATGCATGAAAAATACTTCTAAATACAGTCTTAAATTAATTCAAATATACTTATATAGGAAAGTGTATATTAACTCAAAAATCTCTTCTTATATTCATAACACTCATATTGATTTGCTGCTTTTGTGAATAGTAAGAGTTTAAAGAATATGCAAGCAATTACATGCATTTTGTAACAAATCACTTGCTGTGGTGAATCATGCAATGACAGTTTTCGTTTAGTTTATGTATAGTGATAAGTCAGTATTCATTTTTGCAAAATAAAAAATATGTAATTTGAATTAAAGCCGAATCTAATTGGCTTTCCTTTTATAAGCAAATTATATGCGTGCCAGTCAAAAAATGGAATCATCATTCATCTGCAAAAAGAACATGACTAAAAACTCCAAACGGAATATATTTTTTATTAAGAGCAGCCCGGGTGAACTTTGGCTATATGATCCGTTATATCCAAATTAGTATTATCGGCAAGATGTAAATACCTTTAATGGTTTTAAATCGATTGCAGTTTTAATACTTGTTGCGACATTGATAATCCCTAGTCGGGATGAGCAAACCAATAATGATCAATATGTGGTAAATTATGATACCCAAACAAATATAAAATTCCAATAAACCGATACAATTCTGTTGGTATAAGGTTAGCAGTAGCATTATTTTAATGCGCATAGATATTTGTAAAATCAACAAATTTCCGAAATAATGGAATTATCCGAATATATTGGAAAAATATCAATATGAGATCTAGGTTCCACAAAACAAAATGATATGCATTTATCACAAAAGAATTACCCAAAGGAAATAAATATCCAGACGCTATTTGACGGTTTTCGGCCATTGGTCGAATTTTCGACCACCAAAAAAAGTACGGCCTTTCAAAAATAATAGTTTCATCTTTTTGAATTTGATTTATTTCTTCTCTTATAATTTAGTATTTTATCTTCACGGAAAAGTAATAAAAATACATTCCTTTTTTATTTTTTTAATTTTTATAACATTTTAAGGAGTGAGATCGAAAAATTCTTAACATACATAATATGTATGTTAAGAATTTTTCAATACTTGGAATTTCTAATGTAAAAATGCCGAAATTTTATATATTTTTTGGCCGATTTTAATAAAACTTGAACAAAATGTAACACAAAATCTAATATATACAATAACAGTGCAAAAATGTAAATTAACCCTTACTATAATTTGGGGTCCAAATTACACTCAACTTTTAAATTCACGAAAACCACAGTCAAATTGAGAGTCATTTTGACCCCAAGTGTTTTAGACCTTAAGGTATATTTTTCGCAAGTTTCATTAAAATTTGTGCAAAAATGTATAATATTTCGTATAATATTTAGAAATTCCAAATATTGCAAAATTTTAACTTAACCTTCACCATTTAAGGGTTAAAATTGTCCGATTTTATTAAAACTTTCAGAGTATATTTAAAATGATCTGAACTATAAGATTCTATATAGGTTTTACTTAAAATTCGTAACAGTAAGGAAATTGCTCTCATTCGCCAAAATATGGCCAAAAAAATATTCTTTCCCGAAAATCAGAAAATTTAAATCGTAGGTACGGAAAAACTTTAAGAGGTATTAACATAATTTTTTCATATTTTTATTCTCTATTATGATCTCAATAAAACCCAATGTAATGATCAAAAATTTCAGAAATTTGTTTAACAAAATTGTTAAATATTTGAAAATGGAGATTCGAAACTGCCGTTAAAAAAAAAAAATAAATTTTTTTGGCCATCCCTGCGAATAAGTTAACGGTATTCTACGAAGACAAAAACTCATACTAATGTAAATATGGATATATTTTAAGTAAAAATTAGCTTTTATTTTAATATTTCTTAAAATATGTTAATTTTGTTCCTATATTTCTTGTTCAAGTGGCCAGAGACACGTTAATGGTCTGGGGAATTTTTAATAACTTTAAAATTGTTTAACCAATTTTTGTCTTTTATATCTCATTAGAACGAAAATTTGCATTTTTTCCGAATTTTAACAATAACACAGTTTGTGGGTCAATTTGACCCAAAGGAGATATAGGTTTAATCTGAAAAAGATTTCTTGACTGTTATTTTAATTAATATAAATAAATCTACATATTTATGTAACACTAGCTTGACCCGGTGCGCTTCGCTACCCCTGTCGTAGTCTATGTTGGAAATTTCAATAAAATCGTTTCGGCCGTTTAGTATTTATTGTTTAAGAACTAAAGGTACCAATTTTACCGGTTTTCCCCCTGCTTACCCCTTTCTGGTCCAAGTATTGAAAAAAGTTATAGCCTATTGACGTTTCCAAGTAAGGATCTATCTACGTTCCAAATTTCAATAAAATCGATTCAGCCGTTTAGGCGTGATGCTCAAACAAACAAACAAACAAACAAACAAACAAACAAACAAACAAACAAACAAACAAACAAACAAACAAACAAACAAACAAACAAACAAACAAACAAACAAACAAACAAACAAACAAACAAACAAACAAACAAACAAACAAACAAACAAACAAACAAACAAACAAACAAACAAACAAACAAACAAACAAACAAACAAACAAACAAACAAACAAACAAACAAACAAACAAACAAACAAACAAACAAACAAACAAACAAACAAACAAACAAACAAACAAACAAACAAACAAACAAACAAACAAACAAACAAACAAACAAACAAACAAACAAACAAACAAACAAACAAACAAACAAACAAACAAACAAACAAACAAACAAACAAACAAACAAACAAACAAACAAACAAACAAACAAACAAACAAACAAACAAACAAACAAACAAACAAACAAACAAACAAACAAACAAACAAACAAACAAACAAACAAACAAACAAACAAACAAACAAACAAACAAACAAACAAACAAACAAACAAACAAACAAACAAACAAACAAACAAACAAACAAACAAACAAACAAACAAACAAACAAACAAACAAACAAACAAACAAACAAACAAACAAACAAACAAACAAACGAACAAACAAACAAACTTATATAGATAATGCAGAAAGTTAAGAAGTTTTACAAATTTATTTCATATAAATAGTAAAATTTTGCATATATCTGACCTTTGACCTCGATGCGCGTCCCGAAATCGTTGTCCGATTTAGCTCAAATTTTCAGTACTTATCTTTTAGACCTAGTGTCACAATATTCCACCCGGCACCCTGCGGGCAGTTTGTAGGATTTGCCTCTCTTGGTACAAATACCACATTATTGTTCTTGTATCACTCAATACCTTACTTCCATAGTGACAGGATGCCAAATCAGGCCAAACGTAAGTGGACACATTAAGAAGTCTTATGTATGGAAGCATCCTCCTTTGTAAACATTCCTTGATGTAAATTTCGGTATTTAAAGAGCCCTTTGTAAGAAATGTTTGGCTTCTTTTGCCGTAACTGCATAATGCTTGCCATGCCAAGAAATTTTTGGGAAAATTTTTTGCTTTTGGGTCCTAAACTTTTCTACAACATTTCCTCATCAGCAACATAAAATGTTTCATACGTACGTTTTTTCATCCATTATGCAGCAAGTGTATTTTTTGTATAAACTTTTACATCAATTTCCGTGCTCTGTCTTTGGCCTCTAAATTTTTAGCAGCGTTCCTATCAGGAACTTTTTGAGCCTTGTTTGTTTTTAAACCTGCATTAGTTTTAACTTCTCTTACCAAATAGTCCAAGCACTGACCTAACCGGGCTGTTTACCTACCGGATGTGTTGGGAGCTCTTTTAAAAATGCTTTCTATTTTTTTGAAAAATCATGTGGACCATTCCATCTACCTGAACCAGGTTTTCTATCAACGGACAAGTTCTCCCTGTAATGTTTAATAACATTGGACACAGTTTCACGGCAGACCTTTGAATGCTTGGCCAACTTTATGTAGGACCAAGTTGGGTTTTGTTGAAAATATTTAATAATTTTAGCACGCACTTCTTTCTGGTCACTCATTTTAATCAGATTAAAAACAAATGAATATAATTGACATTAAACATAATATCTGAAATATTTTACAAAGGTAACTTGATCAAAAAAATAAAATAAAAATCAAATAAGAATTTACGATCTCACTCCTTACAAAGGTGACTAAAAATGCAATTTTTATTCTTCAAGCAAAATTCTGGTTTTAGTTAAATAAAAGAAAAATAAATATTTCAACTATGTTAAAAAAATATAAATCTTCCTTTCTGTTAAAACATATTTAAAAAAATATGGTCAACTTCTTAGATATTTATTTACAAAGTTGCTTTTCGAAAATTCGACCACTAGTCGAAAATGAGTTAATCACAATCAGTTAGTGTATAACTGTTTTGAGTATAGTCAATTTATTTTTTTGAGTATAGTCAAGTTCTCTTTTAAAACTTCAAATGAAACATAAATTTCTTTAAGTACATTTTTTACTTATGAAATTTAATGGACGACCTACGTACTTATCTATTTATATAAAATGCGTTTGTATGTTTATGTCTTTGAATATAGTTATTGTATAACACATACTATTACATGTTGTTGCTGTATGTAAATGTATATTTCACATTTTTTGACAGTAATGGAAATGTATGTCATTACTTTTAATTAAAACAATGACATTTGTAAAGAATGAAATGCCCTCAACAAAAGAAATGTTTTAATTTGTTTATATGTAAGTATGTATGCTACAGATACTACCTCGTATGTAATGCAGATAACATGCCACTATATATACACTTTGGAATTATTGTATACTCTCCATTTGTATTTATGTGTGCGTGAACTAATGTTTAGGAAAAAAAAAACATTTTAGCCAGTTATCCAGAGGTCCAAACTCATTTAGTTACTAAGTTAACATATGGGCAATTCCATGTCATTCTACGTGACATTTGTACGCCTATAGAGTGGAATAGATTTTTCAAAAATAAGAGTATCTGAAAAATAATTTGGTCCATATGTTCCATTCAGAGAGTACTATATTTAAAAAAAAATAATAAGTTCTTTCGAAATATTTTTGTCCAAAATATCGAGCGAAATAAGGGTATATCGTACGTGACATAAAACGGAAGTAATTTTGAGGAGCATGTAGAAATATGCAAAAATTAGGGAATCATGAGAGGCGTCATGTTTTCTTTTCATTTCTTACACTAAACCAAATGTTTTTCCTTTACAATCCATCATATTTAAATAAAAATAATTTTTGGATGATTTTATAATAAATAATATTTAATATCGTACGTGACAGATTTTTCTCTTATAGTAAAACAGTATATATTCTGTACAAAAATTAATCGAAAATATATATTCGGTTTCAATAAACAATTTGATAATAGCAAAAAAACCATCAGAGTCAAATTCATTTCATATTACATGCTAATTGGGAGCTAAGTTTTCGCAGCAATCTTAGCCAAAAAGATACCCATTAAATTAAAAATTTATATTCAATCAGTTTAAACTATTATTTTTGCACTTAAAATATTGTAGTAGGCTCTAAATACTTTCACATAGTAACATTTAAGTGTTTTCTCCTATTTAAATCATCTCAAAAAAAGTTTCAAGGGTTCTTGTTTTTTTTAGTCGTGGTTGTCATTATCGTGGAATTGCCCATATGTAGATGTAAACAATACATATTTTATATTATGTATTATATTTTAAATCCTAAGAAAAATGATTCTAATGACTGGAATTTTGTACTAAATTTGTTCAAGGTATAATTTTACATAACACCAAATCGGTGTGGGTTCTGTCCACAGGGAAAAGTTATATCGGTCTAAAAAGTTATATAGTCCCGGCGTTTTGCAGAGTCAGGTCTAGGAATCGATTTGAAGTATTGTACAGAAGAAATTCTTCCTTCTTCCTTTCCTTCCTTCATGCATTTTGACCATCTAAATGTCCGAATATCGCAAAGTTGTTAAGCTAAATGCCGGCTACAACATAGCCAATAAAACAATGCGTTATTTTTTAAATAATTTGTTTCGAAAGTTATCTTACAAAACTCAATTAAAATAATGTACACCTATTCCTCGATTTACACGATTTCACCTTCACACGATTTTTTCGGTTTTCATTTACATCGAGGGATGTGGAAATTACCTCAATTTGCACGATTTTTTAAAAATATTTTTAGCAAAAATTATCTTTTTTTTTAGAAAATTTATCCTGCACAATTATCAAAAAATTAAAACATAATCAGGAAAATTGTAGCAGCTGAAATTAAAACAAGTCTGAATACAACTTCATACGTTCGGGATATTACACTTGAAATAATGGAAAATACAATAATAATCTGGATAGAAGATCAAACTCAATAGCGAATCCAAATTGATAACAATGCTACAACAAATAAAGCTTTAAGGATAAAGACTTCAATGCAGACTGTTTTGGAATAAAATGCCACAGCGGACTTATATAAAAAGCTAATAAAAGTACAAGTGGATAAAAAGTTGCAAAATATCGCATAACAATTCTTTTTTGTTCCAATGCTTCCGGTGAACCCAATATGAAGTCATTGGTTATTAACAAATAATTTAAAGGATTAAATAAAGACAACTTGTCAGATTATTGGATGACCAATATGAAAGCATTGGTTACGGCCGTTGTTTTTAGTGACGGGTTTAATACACCTATACCTCGATTTACACGATACTTTTTTACAAGATTTTTTTGGTTTTCTTTTAAATCGAGGGAAGTGGAAATTACCTCAATTTACACGATTTTCTTTTTTAATATTTTAGCAAAAATTAATTTTGTTCAGTAAATAATTCCTGCACAATTCTCAAAAATATTTATTTATAAAAAATGAAAACATAATATGGAAAAGTGTAGCAGGAGGAACCAAAATGAGCCTAAGTACAACTTCATGCGTTCGGGACATTACAATTGAAAATATGGAAAAGCCACTAATTATATGGATAGAAAATTAAACTCAAAAGCGAATCCCAATTGATACCATTGCTATTACAAAAAAAAGTTAATGATCAGCTACCATCCAGTCATGGTTGGTTTGAAATATTTAAACAAAGACATTCCTTACATAATCTATAATTAAAAGTTAAACAAGCTTCTGCTGATATAGATGTGTCTAAAGAATATCCCGAAAAAAGTACTGAAATTATTGCTGCCAATTAATACATTCCTGATAAAGTCTTCAATACAGACGAATCGGTACAGTTTTGGAAAATAATGCCACAGCGGACTTTTCTATCAAAAGCTAATACAATTTTTAAATTTAAACAACGTTTTAAAATCAAATTTTTTATGGAAATTTTGCTTTAAAACATTTATTAAATTGACATTTTTTTATGAATATTGGGGAATATATTTACTTTACTTTAAAATAAATGAATTTTCTAAACAAAATTTTAAATTTATTCGTATTTGGGTCTTTTTTCGATTTACACAATTTTTTCAGGAACGCATCAATCGTGTAAATCGAGGGGTTGGTGTAATATATTTGTCCCAGATGCAAAACAGTATTCACACAAATAGAGATTGCCATTTAAAGTTCTTCTAGCTATTGACAATGCTCCTAGACATCCACAGGACTTACTACATAAGAATGTGCAAGTTATTTTTCTATAAAAAATACGGCTACTTTGCATCCCTTAGACCAGGGAATAATTTCGACTTTTAAAGCATTGTATGAAAAGCAATCGTTCAGAACAAATCGAAAATGTCGAATCTTTAACGGAAGGTTTATAAAGTCTTAACAATAAATCAAAACATGTTTTGATTACAAATTACATTTCAAAATCTCAGCGAACTGGTGTAATCTCCAATCAATTATCAACTATAGAACCAGAAACGCATGAAGTATTATCTAGTGACGAAAGTGATATGTCGCCTACGATTAGTAGTGGAAGACAGTGATGAAGAATTGATTGGAAGTGATGACTGATAGATATCGTCACCTGAAATGCAAATTGGCGTAACAACCAAAAATACTGCGCATCATGTCTCACGTCTTCACAAATTTGTAGATTTCTATTTTTGAAAATAACGACTTTATTAAAGAAAAGAAAATCATATCTGTAACCACAACACTTTTCACTTTATTAAGTTTTTTTGTCTATCCTGTAAAATTTTAAAAAGTGATAATACGCTATTTTTCACTTTAGGTGACGATATACATACATAATTAATAATGTAATTTACTATAAAATAAATTAATTTTCTAAACAAAATTTTAAATTTATTCGTATTTGGGTTTTTTTTTCGATTTATACGATTTTTCATAGAAACATTTTCCATTTCGATTTCCACGATTTCTTCAGGAACGCATCTATCGAGGAATAGGTGTACTACTATACCCAGAGAAAAAATATAGTTGTAAATGTTTACCATAACAATTTCAACATTTTAACACGATTTTTTTAACAATATTATGTTTACTGTAATTATGCAGTGCAAGCTCGGTATTCGCGACTAATTAAAAACCAGACCTGTCGCGAAAACTGAATTTTGTTAAGAAATTTTTGTAATTTTTAAAATTAGAATAGTTTTTAGTGATATATTTACATTTTTAATACTTTTATAGAAATTTTTGGCAAATTATTTTTTAAAATAACAGCTGAATCACGTAGTTCATAAGCCGACATATCATTTTCCCAAGCCCATTATATGCATACGTTTATCGATGTTATACAATCTTCCGGTATAAATCCTCTGATTCCGTAGCTGATAATTCCATTTGCTCCTCATTACTTTCCTCATGAAATTCTTCTTGAATCCAGTTGTTTATTTCAGCATTCGTGAAAAGATGTTCCGTACCAAGTTGAGCTACAAGTGTACCAATAGTTGAAAGATCTTCCTTTTCTTCCTGAATTATCACTCGGTACCGAATCTTCACTCGGTACGGAATTCTAGCCAGGCGTTCCAGGATTGGACAATGATATTTTTTTCCAGGACGTTAGTAGAATCTGAACTGCTTTTTTAGATTGAAGTTTTTTGTTTGAGCTTGAAATTTGTTTCCTTCTCGCCAAGTGGGTGAACAGTTGTTTTTTATAATTTAATTTGACCAACATGATAATGTTTTGATCTAATGGTTGAATAAGCGTGCAATTGGGTGTTTGATTCTTTGCTATAATTAAACCGTCATCACTATTTAGTTCCTCAACTGGGTCGCTTTATCTAAAATCAAAACTGCTTTTTGCGGCAGACCTTTAGAAGCCAAAAATTCACGGACCTAAAAAATATTTACTTATGAACAACTTACTTTTACCAACTGGTGAAAATTAACTTACGTGGGGAACAAATTCGTGATGGAACCAGTTGTTGAATATAAATTATGTCATTATTGGTGTTGTAGGAGCATGGGTTTCACGATTTTCCAATAACCAACAACTTCAGTTTGTCTGTGCCATTGAACAGAGCTAACTTGTGATTCGCTCTTTAAATATTTTTCTTCCGGGAGCCGTTTTCTCATTACATGTGAAAAGAGTGTCATTTAGAAGCATCCTATAATATAAACCGGATTCGTCGGCATTGTTAATAATACAAATAACTGGCTGATATTGGAACATTTTTCCCATTTATTTTACAAACCTCTTATAAAGCAATTTTTCCATTCTTGGGTACACAGCTTTCTTTAAGGTGCAACGTTTGCCATGGCCACTTTCTGTTGTATGTACGAACTTTTTAATGAATTTTCTTGCTTTATAATGCATTGCAACTTGTAATTCATGCAAATTGGATTTATGGAATCTCCACTTTTAAATTTTTTTAAAATCTCTAATTTTTGTAATTTAATTAAAATTTTCTATATATGCAAAATTCCTAGGCGGTTGAAACTTTCTGAGAACTCCTGACTTTTTGTTGTATTTATTTTATATAATGGACACATTTGTGTCTCGACTTGGGAGAGAGTGGTAAATCATTTTATATTTTACACCCTCAACAGGGTGACAGGGTATCCGGGTACCACATACAAATTATATGGAAAATATTACTTATACGCTCACAACACAATACTGTTTCTACTGGCTGAATTTATTTGAGTACTGTGTATATAAATGGGAATACCCATTTATTGAATTGACGTTAGGCTAAACTTAAAAATTTTTTTAGCATTTCATAATATAGATCATTTGAATATATTGCGCAATAATATGTAACTTCATAGGTTCTGTATGTGGTATCCGGGTACCCTGTCACCCTGTTAAAGGTGTTTTTT
This sequence comes from Calliphora vomitoria, assembly GCA_942486065.2. NCBI lineage: Eukaryota > Metazoa > Arthropoda > Insecta > Diptera > Calliphoridae > Calliphora > Calliphora vomitoria. The sequence continues at coordinate 41,272,126 of OW818029.2, forward strand.
TTTTCACTCACATAAGTGTTAAAAATTAAGCCGTTGCGATAACCGGGCCGTCGCGGTATTGGATAGTCGCGAATACCGACTTTGCACTGTATATGATTGCGGTAACCATAATATGTTTAAGTTTACCATTCACATGATTTTAGCAATTATAGATATGATTGCAGTAATAAAGTACACAGTCTTACAAAAGTTTACATACGTTTGAAATTTTTCTATTTTTTTGGAAAATATATAATTTTATTAAGAGTTGTAACATCATTTTTGTTTAATGCACATACAAAATATATTTCCATCATATTTTATAATATTTTGTTGGTATTTTAAATAAATAACAATAAAACACGAGTAATTGGTATCCTTTTAATGTTACATAAGTTTACATACTCTGCAAATAAAATGTTGTACCGTTAAAATTTCCGCTACAATTTTTATGATGCTTTGTGTAAAATCGGTGGTAGAAAGTTTACTTTCACCAAAAGTGATCACACTGGCAAAATAAAATCAAAAATATTTTTAGTGGAAGAAAATGGGCAAAGGCAATGAAATTTCTGAGCCAATTCGAAAACCGTCATTAAGTTGAGAAATGATGGCAAATCTTTTAATGAAATTGGAATTTTATTAAATCTAAGTAAAACCACAGTCCAAACAATAATAAAAAATTCCAAAGAAAATGGAAATTATTAAAGCAAAGCTCGTAGTGGGCCTCCCCGCATTCTCGGCAAACGAATAAAACGGTCTATTATACGTTCTATTCAAGAAAATCCAATGCTAAGTGCCGTCGAACTAAACAGGAAAATGAGAGAAATAGGTACAATAGCAGAGTTGCCAGAAAAAAAAAAAAAAAAAACATCCAGAAGCGCTTAGAATATGCCCAAAAGTACGAAGATGCTCATGTAAATGAGCCTACATTTTGGGAGAGGGTAATATTCACAGATGAATGAAAATTTATGGTTTTTGAGGTGATGGACGAACAAAAGTTTGGCCTAATGCAGAGTTATTTCCGCAATATGTTAATTGCACCGTAAAACATGGAGGCTGGTCAGTCATGGTCTGGGGATGTATGGCGGCAAATGGTGTCGGTAAGCTCAGGTTGATCGATGGTACTATAGATAAGGACATGTATATCGATATTTTAAAGGATAGCTAGCTTCCCAGCGTCCAACTTCTAGATCTGGAGGACAACGCAATATTTCTCCAGGACAACGATCCGAAGTATTTATCAAAGTTAGTTAAGGAATGGCTTCTATATAACGTTAAAAACAAATGGGAACATACCCCGCATTCTCCCGATCTTAATGTTATTTAACTTTTATGGAATATTTTAAAACGAGGTCTAAAAAATCGACAAGTAACATCAGTTCCAGCACTCAAAGAAGCGTTGATGGAAGAATGGAGCAAAATTACTCTATGCCAAATAGATTATCTGCTGTAATTAAAGCCAAAAGAGGCCACACAAAATATTAATTTAATGAATTATTTTATTTTTTTTTTTTTTAGTAGAATTTAATGAAAATAAATTAGTTTTGTGTTTGTTTTATCTCAATAAATCCGAAATAGCATAAACAAAGTAATTAAAGAATTTTTCACTAAATATTTATTAATAAAGATGAAGTATATTAGGGCTATGTAAACTTTTGTAAGACTGTGTATATGTTTGTGGCAACCATTTATTTTACAATGTCTTGCATATAAATAGCCAACCATCACGTGCGTGGAATCTATCATTATAAATAAAGCTTTTTATTCAAAGCCTTTATTCAAAGCGGAATAAGGCCTTTTTGTATTTCTATGGCTTTGCGTTTTAAAGCAATTTCATTAACTGGAATAGGTTTTTTTCTTTTGTCATCATTTATTAGAGATCGACGATTGTCAATGTTAAAAGTGTGGTCGTTATTTTTTTGTCAACATTCATTATATCGAGCAAAACATATGTTAAACGTTCGTTAGAAAAGATGTAGAATGTTAGAAATGTGGAACTTAAGAAACACAATTGAAAATACTGTAGAATAAATTTAATATTCTCTTAAATTATATTCATATTATTTTTTATATTTTTGAACATCCACAATTGAGTTATTGAATATGTAAGGACTGAGATCGAAAAATTCTTAACATATACAGTTTTGATTTCTTTTTTATTGACATTATTATCACAATTTACAAAAAAAAAATATTTTTATAGTTCTAATCACTAGTGATGCAATTTTGAACCTTTTTCGGAAACCCTTCCATTAAGGTTTTTATAGTGCTTTCTGTCACTTTGTGCGAACTAGTTTAAAATCTACCACACTTTTTGACAGCTTTTTTGTGCTCTTCAATTCTATTTTAACAAGAGCCCAATATCTCTACACTGGCCTTAGCTCCAGGCAGATTTGAGGATATGCCTCTCTTGGTACAAATACCACATTATTGTTCTTGTACCATTCAAGGTCTTGCTTACTATAGTTACAGGATGTCAAATCAGGCCAAAAACAGGTGGACACATTAAGAAATCTTATGGAAGCATCCTCTTATGTAAACATTCCTTGATGTAAATTTCGGTATTAATAGAGCCATTTGTAACAAATGCTTGATTTCTTTTGCCGCAACTGCATATTGCTTGATATGCCAAGAACTCTTTGGGAAAATTTTCTGCTTTTGGGTCCTAAACTTTTCTATAACATTCCCTCGAGCATCAGCAACATAAAAATATTGACCGGGAAGCTGTGAAAAATTTTCCATACTTACGTTTCGTCATCCATTATGCAGCAGGTAAATTTTTTTCTATAAAATTTGACTTCAATTTGCGTGCTCTGTCTTTGGCCTCTAAATTTTTACCAGAGTTCCTGTCAGGAAATTTTTGAACCTTTTATACTTTTAAACTTGCATTGGCTTTAACTTTTCGTACCAAATAGTCCGAGTACTGAGCTAACCGGACTGCTTTCCTATCGGATGTGTTGGGAGCTCTTTTGAAAATGCTTTCTATTTATTGGCTTTAGAAACATCATGTGGACCATTCCTTCTACATGAACCAGGTTTTTTATCAACGGACAAGTTCTCCCTGTAATGTTTAATAACATTGGAAACAGTTTGACGGCAGACCTTTGATTGTTTGGCCAAATTTTTGTAGAACCAAGTTGGGTTTTGTTGAAAATGTTTATTAATTTTTTTACGCACTTTTTTCTGGTCACTCATTTTAATCAGATTAACAACAAATGAACATAATTGACATTAAACATAATAACAGACAGGTTTTACAAAGGTAACTTGATAAAAAAAAAATCAAATAATACTTGGGTTAAAACTTTTAATAAAAAACGTGTGTTAAGAATTTGTCGATCTCAGTCCTTAATTGTTTTGTGTTTACTCATGATAGATGATGTTGTGCACATTTATTTGTAAAATGCGATGATAAATCTATTGTTAAACCCATTCTTAATAATGCTACTGAATTGTAAAAAAAAGTATGTAAAACCTTTGTTTAACTATTTCGTCTTCCAATTAAATAAACATGAATGCATTGACATTCTATGGAATACTTTAAATAAACAATTCTCTATATTTACTAAAGAACTGAACGAATTATGTGTGGCTTAAAGTTTGAGTTCTTTACTAAAAACTATTTCATGTTTAGGTTTCTTCACGGAAATTTGAAATATAATAGATTTCATACTTACTTATGAAATAATATTTTATGTGTTAAATTTTTCTCTATATCAGAATTTTTTATGATTTACCTAATACAAATTGAAGACATTTGCATGCAGTAGTTTCTTAAAAGCAGTAGTGTAGTGGAATAAAAGATTAACTGAGAGCGAATCGAAATAATAGTTTATATAAATACACACTCACTATACAAAGATCATGCAAATACATACGTTTATTCATACAACAAATAAATGTGCAAATATTTAAAGGGTTTTGTAAATCTTAAATACAAAAATCGTACAAAGCAATGTCTGCAAGCAAAAAAATAAATAAATTTAAGAATGTTTACACTTAATCATATCGGAGGTTTAATGTAAAAAGGATGTGTCAAAATGTCTCAAAAAGGCATTGAGAATGAAAGAGCATAATCTAAGAAACTTTGTATTTTTAATTTGTTTCCCATTTGGGTGAAGTTTTTGTAACTGATTTTCTTTTAGAATATAACTTTAAAATACAACTTATTGAATATTATGAAAATTCTTGCGTTAGAAATTTATTTACAGCCATTCTACATTAAGCCATCGATATGTATTTGTCTTCCAGTAATATATATATCTGTTGTTGTGAGGTAAACTACACCAAGTCGCAATTTAAAAATTTTACATGAGACCACAGAAACATGTCAAAACTCACAAATGCTTCTATCTCTGTATTAAAAAAGTGCCTTAGCCCGAATATTTTATATAAAACTAGCTGAACCCGGTCCGCGTAGCTGGCCCTTCGAAAACATCTGTTTTATATTGCATCTCGATCTCGATTTTAATATACAGTGTCGGACAAAGTCGGTGATCCAACCTTCAATTTTAATACATGTGGCGGCAGTCCGGCTGGTTCCGATGAATTCAAAAATTCAGTAGGATAATCGACGGCTTGTTCTTCGTTCATTATTCGATTCGCATTTCATTCAATCGATTTGCATTTTATTGTTTCGCCAGGCAGTTTCAATTGTATTTGTTTATTGAGCTTGTTAACATCATAATTTGTTGGTGCCAAAATTGCATGTTCCCACAGCCAATCCGAATTTTTGTAGTTGGTTGTAGAATGCCTTATCAACAACGAAGTCTCATTTGTGGCGAGATCAATTGAAATTTTTCCATTTCTGATGTCCAACAATTGTTTCGAGAATGTTTCGGCAGAAGGGTATTGCAGCAAATGCACACGCATGTTCGTTGATAGCGTTCGGCTTCTGTAGCTTCATTTCCAGTGAAATAAATTTGAAGGAACTTCGCATCATCATTGGGAAGCGGGAGCAATGTCTAATTCTGTGGTACATTTCGCCTTGAACTTTAAAGGTGGGCATGAAGCCGACGTCATTTGAAATCATGAGTTGCACTTTTGGATATTTTGAAGGAAGTGCTTGGAAATAGGATTGGCGCCGGAAATGTAACTTAGAAGCAGCTTAGGCGGCTCAATAACTGCTGGCAGAATAACTTTACCGTTCGAACAGCACATTCCCGGGGATTCCTTAGGGAACTTCAAAAAGCGTCAATGTAAGTAATGTTTGTCCATTGCGGCAATCAGTACGTCCTTGTGATTCCTGTAGTCATCATACTTATTGTAATAAAATGCCGGCAACTTTAAATCGATTCTTTCTCTTGATCGAGCCATTCAGGGGCGATTGGCTTCTAGTCTTTCGATATGCTGATGAGGTGTCTCTGCAGCACTCGATGAAGATGCAATGCGACGCATTTTCGGCAGCCGTGATTCTCGTTCTCTTCCCGTTTCTGCGGCTCTAGACGTAGATGCTCTTTCTAAAACAAATTTTATTTGAATAAAACCGTTATTTTTTTATTAAAAGTGGAATGCTGAGAGTTATTCAAAATATTATTTTATTTCAAAGATTTCATATGGAAATTTCTTATTCATGCACCTAATATGCAAGAGTAAACAAAATTGTTTATCATCGATTGATAATATAAAAGAACTTTTATAGTACCGGATATGTGTTGAAATCTATTCCTTTCTTTTCCAAATAATTCGCTTCAGAGTACACCACTTTGAATTAAAATTTTGATGATGTTAAGCAACGAAATGAAAATTGTCATTGTTTGAACGTTGGAAATAAAAAAAGTATTTCTTTCTCCAATTGAATAACAAATTTTTTTGGTAGACAAAATAATTTTTTTTTGAAAAAATTTTTTTTTGCCGAATTTTTTTTTACAACACTCACTGACTTTGTAAACCTGTATATAGGAAACTAAATAAACTATCTGTGAGAATTGAAGATAAGGTCGATCAACCTAATGTTACAATCAGCTTTTCTATATACAAAAGTGTGAATTAAAAACCAAGTCATCCCAGCAAAAATTTTGTGAATTTTGGTAATGACAACTAGTTACCACATACATTATTTTGTAATGAGTGGTGGTAACCCAGCACATTATTTTACTTAGTAGAGTAGGTACTTATTTTTATACAGGTTGGTAGTGAACTTTTGCATTTAACACAGCTATCTAGTGTGTTTGACTGAAGAACGAGACGTTAGTGGTTCGACACCAGTCAAAGCCATTCAGAATATCAAACACAAGCAAATAATGTGTAGGTTCGATTTCTGTTTTTTTTTTTTTTAGCTAAACAGAGAACAAAGATTCGTAATAGCAACCGAACTTGTTGCCAATTGAATAGTTCGGTTGCACACATCGAATTTTACGGTTCTGTCAACAGAAAGTTAGTTGATAAAGAAGAATTTCGGTTGAAGCAACCATACTTTTGTTACTCCTTCTAAATTTTGTACCCACAATGCGGTTGCTATCACGAATCTGTTTTCTCTGTGTATATATTCTTGTTGTGAATATAACTACTTATACCTGCGCTGAATGTAAGTACATTTATAAGCAGGACCCATGAATTTGTTCAAATCTCGAACAAAAATAACTAGTGTTTCAGTCAAATAATAAGTAGTTGCTCCAATATTACATACTAGGTAAGAAACGTTTTTGCTGGGATATGATGCATGTGACACTGACTTAACATGAAAGCAACAACAAAAGTAACACACTTGACACCAAAGAGTCACATTGCAACCTTACCAATATAACATTTCGTATTGGACTGTGGACTAAGTACACTAGATGAGATTTACCTCTAAGCACTTTCGATTTATTACCCAAAAATGCACCTATAAACAAGTTGGACTTTGTGTTGTTTTTAACATTTCTATCTCGGAAATTACATTAGATAGGATTTATTGAAATTCACCTACAAATAAAGGAAAAATATTTTATTCCAACAGTATAAAAATACGTATTTTTAAAAATATGTGACTTTGGGTAGTTTACCACCCACCTACAGATACATATATATGTTTTGAAATTTGTATTGTATGAATATGATTATGAATAAGAATACAAAATTTATTAACATGTTTACTTTTCTGCAACGCGCGAGTCATAGATAAATACACATAAATCGGAAACTAGAAAATAACTCTAACAAAAAAGTAACTTCAAATAATCACGCATACGAGTTTTGTTTTTGTTTTCACATAGTTTTCTTTAGTAAAACATTCTCACCACTTAGGGTTTTCACAACTGAGTTAGGTCTTTGACAGTATAGTTTCCGATCTATGTGTATTTATCTATGGTACGAGTATTATTACCCAAAGTGTTATAGAGTAGTGTTTGGAATTTTTATATCATAGATGACAACTAAGTAAATGGGTAACTAAGAAAAACATCAATCTGTATTTTATTAGTGTATCACTTATATTTGAGAGAAGAGAAACATTTTATTTAATTTTTTTCATTGACATTTCTCTCTGTAAGGTGTTTTCCTCTAGAATTCCCGGTACACATTTGCCGGGAATTTAAAAAATTTTTCGCTACATGATTGACAGGTTTTTTTCGAGAATCAAAGGAATTTAAAACTGACGAAAATACAGTGAAAACAATTTGGAATCCTATTTTTCTCACTGAAATATGTGAAATGATATATTATAACATATATATAATTGGTCAATTCGCAAGGTCTCTTATCAGTCATTTTGTCATAATGTCCTAATATATCACGACTGGGCGGCTCGGCTGAACTGACTCTTAGGCATTCGGCGTTGGTCTCTGCTGATTCGTTACGATGACACAATAAACATAGCATAGAAATTAGTATTATTTTAGGACATATATATTACTAGCTTGACCCGGTGCGCTTCGCTAACCCTGTCGATGTAAAAATCGGTTCAGCCGTTTAGTAATTATTGTTTAAAAACTAAAGGTACCAATTTTACCCGTTTTTCCCCCTTTTTATCCCTTTGTGGTCCAAGTATTGAAAAAATGTATAGCCTATTGACGCTTCCAAGTAAGGATCCATCTACGTTCCAAATTTCAATAAAATCGGTTCAGCCGTTTAGACGTGATGCTCAAACAAACAAACAAATAAACAAACAAACTTACAAAGACATTTATATATTTACTAGCTTGACCCGGTGCGCTTCGCTACCCCTGTCGATGTAAAAATCGGTTCAGCCGTTTAGTAATTATTGTTTAAAAACTAAAGGTACCAATTTTACCCGTTTTTCCCCTTTTTTATCCCTTTCTGGCCCAAGTATTGAAAAAATTTATAGCCTATTGACGCTTCCAAGTAAGGATCTATCTACGTTCCAAATTTTAATAAAATCGGTTCAGCCGTTTAGGCGTGATGCTCAAACAAACAAACAAACAAACAAACTTACAAAGACATTTATATATTTATATAGATACTAGCTTGACCCGGTGCGCTTCGCTACCCCTGTCGTAGTCTATGTTGGAAATTTCAATAAAATCGTTTCCGCCGTTTAGTATTTATTGTTTAAGAACTAAAGGTACCAATTTTACCGGTTTTCCTCCTGTTTACCCCTTTCTGGTCCAAGTATTGAAAAAAGTTATAGCCTATTGACGCTTCCAAGTAAGGATCTATCTACGTTCCAAATTTCAATAAAATCGATTCAGCCGTTTAGGCGTGATGCTCAAACAAACAAACAAACAAACAAACAAACAAACAAACAAACAAACAAACAAACAAACAAACAAACAAACAAACAAACAAACAAACAAACAAACAAACAAACAAACAAACAAACAAACAAACAAACAAACAAACAAACAAACAAACAAACAAACAAACAAACAAACAAACAAACAAACAAACAAACAAACAAACAAACAAACAAACAAACAAACAAACAAACAAACAAACAAACAAACAAACAAACAAACAAACAAACAAACAAACAAACAAACAAACAAACAAACAAACAAACAAACAAACAAACAAACAAACAAACAAACAAACAAACAAACAAACAAACAAACAAACAAACAAACAAACAAACAAACAAACAAACAAACAAACAAACAAACAAACAAAAAAACAAACAAACAAACAAACAAACAAACAAATAAACAAACAAACAAACTTACAAAGACATTTATATATTTATATAGATAGATGGCTAAAACTGCTTATTATTAGTTATTTGGGTTTTTTGGAAAGTCAATCTAAACAGACATACGGATATCGCTCTATTGGTTTCGCTTAATGGAAATTTTAAAAACTTCAAAGGACTATATTAAAAATTCGTACGTAAAATTAATTTTTTCATAAACAGAATAGATCGAAAGCACGGTTTTTCTAACAATTCGGAAATATTTAGAACTTATTCATGGCGTATTTTTGGTTTATTTTAATTAAATGTTTAAACAAAACAGGATATACTTAATTATAATTTATTTTCTTAAATTGATCGACGAATACGCTCTGCTGTCGCTTATTCAATAAATATGTGTTGGTAACAATGACAGGGCTTCAGGTTGATTGTGTTTTGTAGACATTGTACACGTATTATGAAAATTCAAATCATTTTTGTAAATGAACACCATCCAGTAAATCAAACAAATTTGGTGAACTTCGTGTTTGATTTTTTTATGTTTTATGAAAACTTATATGGACATACCAGTTCATAATGTGTTCATCATCAGAAACAGTGGGCTATTAAGCTATTCATTTTGTAGATATGACATTAAATGAATGATTATAATACGTAACAACGGGAACGTAACAATAAACTTCCCGATTCCCGGAAATCAAAAAATATCAGGAATTTAAAATCGAAAAAATCAAAAAATAAGTCCTTAATATAATTTAGATGGGGAATGAATGTTATTGCTTTCATAGACGTTATGATATTTTTGAATGTATCACAAAGTCCAGGGTCTATATTTTATTTATTCGAGAATTACATTACAATATTTGTCAAGGCAGTCAAGCCATGGAGGCCTTTGCTTAGATTTAATTGAATGCAGCTCCGATTATAGTCTTTATCATTTAGACATAACATAGATATTTTACGTTTTCGAAAATTTTTAAGACAATAATTTAATGAAATAATTTTAATATATAATAGTTTAAATTCCACTCAAATCACACATCTGAAGTATCATCTGAAACCTAAAAATTATTCTCCCAGCTCAAAGAAAATATTCACTAGTTTATTCATTATATTTTTCCCTTCAACACCAGCAATTTATTTCCTACTTGTGTGTACATTACGATTTAAATAAAACCATCATCATAATCAAATAAATATTTATTAGATACCTTTCGAAAAAGATTTTTTCCTTTTTTTTTTAACTAATCGCGAGAAAAACAAATAAATGTATAAAGTGTTTGTATTTTAATTTTAATACAGAAAATTGATTGTGGCAATGATTGCTGATGTGTTAAAAAAGTAACAAAATAAAATCGTGTTAAATCAATTGTTAACAAAGTATCAGCACATAATCAATACATAAAGGTAAATATGTATTTTGAAAGGTGAACGAAAATATACAAATAAATATATAAACATATACACATCGATCACATACGTATACAATAGTATAGTCGTATTGCAAGGCAACATGCAAACAGTGGAGGGCAAAGTTAGATAATTTAAGGAAGAGTTGGGCTATGTACATAGCAGTAATTAAGAATATTATGAAATGCATATCAATATGTGTTACATTTTGTGTAGAGTTGTTATTTTTTATAAAACTTGTAGTTTGTCAAAGGTTTATAAAACAAAATTTCCTTACAAAATATGTTAGTTAGTATTTCTGTACCATACAAATTCAATATATTAGGCCTTTGAGTGTGATCGGTGGCAAAATTATGATTATATTTTTTAACACCAGAGCTGAAATATGCAGAAATGGAATTATTGGTAAAATTAAATGTCTTAGTTTTAAGCTAAAATAGGCTATTTGATGGGTATGTTTTCACTGGTATTCAGTGTTGTCAGAAATATAGAAAACATACTACTTGTGGTTACGTGCATTCAAATGGTAGCGTAAAAAAAACTCTTAAAATTTGCAATTCTCCAGATGTTTTAAAACTACTTATGTTATAAACTAAGAAGAGTTTTAGTGTTTTACAATTTGACTTTTCTCAAATTTCTGTTCCAAATTTTTAGATTGAAATGTTATAAATATTTAAGGTTCTAATTTTTAAAATGAAACACCTCAAAATGTAATACATTTTTTATAAAGAATATGTTTTAAATTTGAATTTTTTCCACACATATTTTTATACCCTCCACCAGTGTTGCCAGGAGCTGGTAAAAAAAGAAGCTATATTGACTTCAAAAAAATACCAGAAAAAGCCAAACTGCTTTAAAATATGGCCAAAAAAAAAAGGCTAAAATATTATATATTAAGAACTTGGGTTTATATTTATGTTTAAATAAAAAATTAGAAAATACGTTCATAAAATTCATAAAAGTAAATAAAATTATACACTTCAGCAGCAAACAAAAAATAACATTAATCATTAATAATAAATATACACATATATTTTATACAGACAAAACTCAAATTTTGTGTTTTTTTTTTTTAATTTTACTACTAAGTATTAACTATTTTAGTGTTTTGAAATAACTACATAAAATATTTTCAGTCTTTTAAAGATACATGTATAATTATAAAACAGGTATAATAGTTTTATCATAATCGGCAGAATGAGAACTAGAATTTGGGTAAATATAAATGAAATACAATAAATAATAAGGGTACTCATTTAAACGCTTAAGTTTCCCATTTGTGCAAATATACAAATTTGCGCGACGTGTTTCATGAACCCACCTTTTAAATGTTGGGCAATTTTATACAGAAAATGTCTATTTGATAAGAATGTCAAACAAAAATAAATTAATCAAATGCTTAAAAAATAAGTTTTAAAAATTATATAAATTTAAATTCTAAAAATTTCTAATGAAAGTGAAATCTTTAGAACAAACAATGGTAAACATAGTTTGGAAGATTTTGCTTATGTTCTAGCTGTTGGTTAATATTTCCATACACAATGCCATTCAATCCAATAATTCTGTTCCAACGTCACACAATTTTCACATGTACAAAATATTTGCTTTTTTTTTTTTTGATTTTTATTTCTTATAAACAAAAGCAGCTGATTCATCAAGTGCACAATAAATTCAAGTTTGCGAGTCTAAATTGTCGCGCAAACTTAACGGAGTTGTGCAAACGAATTTCCATACAATTTTTGACAGTTCATTTGCGAGAGTCTACAAATGCACAGATTGCAGGACCCTTAATATTTATGTAATTTTTCAATTTCCTTGTACTAAAAAGTCGTTCAACCTCTGCATTACTTGAAGGAAGAACTAAAAATATAAATAAAATACTAGATTAACCATGTCAGAAAATGGATATTGTTGGTTCTATATTTTTCCATTTGTAGTTTAAAATATTCTGCCCCTGAAGCTTAATCTTTGTAATTTCATTAGCAGTTTAATTTTTCACATACATAATATATTTTTTGGTTTTACGAGTACTATTTTCAGTGTATTATCAACGAATAAAAAATCGATTTAGCGAAGAGTTTTCATATGATAATCTTTGTCGCATTTGCTCAACTTGTTTAATTTGCCGTATTATTTTTTCAGAATCTTCACTAATTAAACCGTTCTTTATTTTATCTCTCATTCTTCAAACTTGTATGAAAAATGTGGCGAAAACATTAAACAATATTTAATTGGGGATGATAATGTATCAAATTCTTTGCATTGTATTACAATTTGAAAACACAAACTAAGGAGAAGAAATTTTAAATCAGAAAACAGCTTTGTTGGATCCGCTGAATTGCTTACAAATGATTTATTTACTTTTTGTACTTTGTGCAATACTGGTTTCAAAAAAGATAATACACCAAATAATAATCAGTATATTAATCACTTAAATGTTAAGGTTTGTAGCATTGCTGGTTTTAACTGGGAGCATAGATCCACAATACGTTTAACGACTATTTCAAATGGCAGCCATCGAGTATCACAAACCTTCAAGAGTTTGTGGGACTCTTGTCCATTATATAACGACGAATATAATGTGTGGTAACAATTTTGGCTTGAAAGTGAATTTGCTAGACAATTATAGCTTTCAGATATAAGTAAAATGCCCTATTTCATTTTGAAACACTTGATATTGGCAATTATTATTTGTTCTTTTAATACTGCACAATTCTTGAGTATGTTGAAAAGCTAAATGAAAAACAGTAATGAATTAAAATGTCTCACTAAAATAAATTTAGCCTTTTTATTTTCTGCTTATTCTCGAAATTTTGGTTTTAGCTCCGTAGTTTTTTTCTAGCCTTTTTTAAAATTGAAAAAGGCTATTTTGAAATTAGAAAAGGCTAGAAAAAAGCCATGAAGCTAAAACCAAAATTTCGAGGCTAAAGAGTAAATAAAAAGGCTAAATTTAGCCTCAAAAAGGCTAAACTGGCAACACTGGCAATTGGTGAAAGAGGGTATATATAAGTTTGTCATTCCGTGTGTAACATTGAGAAATATTCATCTGAGGCACAATGAAATCCTTATGAAATTCTAAGTCGATTGAGCAATGTCCATCTGTCTGTCTGTCTCCCGTCCAAAATTCATAAGCAAAATTAATGAAATGTATTCCAAAATGTTTATAATTTTTCTAAGCAGTTTGGTATTGAAAATCAGCAAAATCGAATTGGTAGAACCAGGGTTATGGATCAAAATGTAAGACAACTTCCAAATATTTTGATAATTTTCACATGATTTTTGTGACTTTGGGTAAATTCATTGCTGAGAATACCATGAAATTTTGCACTCATTATTTATATAATAAAAGGACAAATTCTGTTGAAAATGGATAGAATCGGTCCATAATTTCTGGTAGCCTCCATACAAATTTCTTCCCGATATATGGTGCTATGGTATATAAATGCCCAAAGAATTGCAGTATCCATACAAAATTCACCACAACTAAGTTTCGTGCAAACATAAATCGCGAGACCAATTTTTTTTTGGGATCGGGCATAGCCTCCATATAAAGTTTACTTCCGAAAATCATTTAAATACACTTTTATATCTTATATATATCAGTACCAGGTTGAAATTCAACTTGCATAATCCTCATGCATATGAAAATCACTGTAGGGAATTTCACGAAGATCGGCCCATAATTGGTTATAGCTCCCATATAAGGATCCCTTCCAAAAAACACATTAATTTTCATAAATATCTGAAAAATATCGTTATCGAATTAAACTTTTACAGACATCGGTAGTATTAATTCACAAATGATACTACTAGATTGTGTGAATATCGGTTCATATTTGACCATAGCTCCCATATATGGTACATTTTCGAAAATTACTTAAATACTAATAAATCCCTTATAAAAGCTTCTAGCTGGTTAAAATTTCAAATAAATATTTTCCATATATACGAATATCGATGTGTTGAATTTTATGAAGATCGGCCGATAATTTGTCATAGCTTCCGAACTTCCGAAAAACACATTAACCTCTATAAATATTTTAAATATATGGATATCGAACTGAAATTGTATACAGATCAATATGTTGTATCCAAACATTATACTACAGGGTTTTGTAAATATCGGTCCATATTTGACCATAGCACCCATATTAGCCCCATTTCCGATAATCACAATAATACCCATAAAACTCTTGTAAATAATGTTGTGTAGAAAAATATAAAGAAAAATAGGCCTCAAATACATAGAAATCACGTTAAAATATTCAATTATATCTTCCAAATAAGTCGCACATCCGAAAAATACATTAACGCATATGTACACTCATATCGGTAAAAAATTTAACAGATATAAGTTTCAAGTAGATTTGGTGACTATGGGTTCATAATTATATATATAAGGCTCACATCCGGAAAATTCATTAGAACAGATCAAAAATATACTTTTGAAGTTTGACTAAATATATTTGTTTACCCTTTTTTATACTCTCGTACTTCACTTGTGGTGAATAAGGAAAATGTTGAGCCAAACGGTAATGTTAACCAATTATTAAGTATATAAATTGTTAAATAGAACATTTTATTCCTATTATAAAATTATAGACTCTGTTGGAAATGGTTGGATTTTGTAGTTATTTCAATTATAAATTGCTGAATTAGATAACATTTTTATACATTTGAAATAAAATATCTTCTGCGTAAACTAGTTTTTCTAACAATATATAAAATACTACTATATTTTATATAAACTTTTATTATGTTTAAAAAAAGTGGTTTTATTAAAGAAAGTACATAATTTGTATATAGTCCAAAATGTGTAAAGTGGCTTAAAAAGAAATTCGGTTATAGTCCTAATTCGCTTATAGTCCACAAAAATTGTGCAACTGTATTTGTAGACTATAAGCGAAAACTACTGTATTACATTAACATTCTACCAATCTTCATAATCGGAGCTAAGTCCCAATAACAAACACTGAATATGGATATTAGAGTGTTTTTACTAATGTAATTTCTATAATTTTCATTTAATTTAGGTGGAGGGTATTTAAGATACGGCATAGCCGAATATAGCACTCTAACTTGTTTTTTTTTTAACGCTTTTATTAATTTATTGAATCTGCCTTTTATAGGCCTAACAATAAGTATTTAAGTATTTTATAACTAAAATTAAAACTAGTTGCTCTCCAACAAGAGAGCCTAAATGGTTAACTGGCACTCATCTTAGCGTGGTGGTAGATCAGCTCTACGGAGCCTGGATCGGGTTTTGATCTGCACAAGTTTTCTTACAAGCGTATTAGGATGGTTTTGCAGCTTAACAATATATTTCTCACGGACTTTCTTGAACTCTTCCTTTACCAATGTCACTTCTAAGTCTCTGTGGATGTTTCCATTTCTTGTATACCATGGTGCTCTCGTCATTGGGTCCTCTGTATAATAAGATCAATACTGGTGTTGCTAGCCATTCTTTATAATTGAATTCCATAGGATGACTTTATATTCAAGGCTTAATTTTGATTGATAACTGATTAACCAATGAAAGCTAGAGGCTTTTAGCTTCATGCGAAGTCTCTTGGTTTCTATGTGACGGCGCCAAGTAAGCCGTCTATCAAGATGAATACCAAGGTAGGTTACATAATCAGACTGCGGTATATTAACGTTGTTAAATGTGACAGGTGGGCAATTTCCTCTTCTTAGAGCGAACGTAACATGTTTACTTTTCAGCTCATTCACCTTTATTCGCCAGTTTTTCAACCATGTTCGAGATAACTTTGCATTTGACTAGATGCTATGAGTGGATTTTCGTGTGAACTAATAATGGCGGTATCATCCGCAAATGTAGAGATTGTTAATTTATCGCACGTAGGCAAGTCAGAGATGTAAATCGAATATAACGTAGGTCCTAGTACACTTCCCTGTGGAACGCCAGCTCTAATCTTGTATTCTTTCGTCACATATTCATTGAACTTAATTCTGAAAAGTCTATTCGATAGATAAGACTCCAGCAATTTATGAGTACATAGTGGTAGTAAACATTTTTTATGTACTAGACCTTATCAAAAGCTTGGACAACATCTAAAAAGACGGCAGAACAATATTTCATTAATTCAAAAGATTTTCTAATCTCTCCAGTTAAACGATTGACTTGTTCAATGGTGCCATGATGTTCACGGAAACCAAATTGATGTACTGGGATAATATTTCCATCATTCAAAAAAGGTATGATCTTTTCCTGGAATATTTTCTCGAACAGCTTCCACGAACAAGGGAGTGGGCTAATAGGTCTATAAGAAGATGGCAGGGTTAAATCCTTACCCGGTTTCGGTATCATTATTATTTGAGAAATTTTCCAATTTTTTGGATAAATTCCAAGTTTTAAGATCGCATTAAACAATATAGAAAGCACAATTATTGCCACATTTGCTAGGTTCTTAATCAATGATGGAGTTATTAAATCATATCCCGGTGATTTTTTCAAGTTCAATTTATCTGTAATTACTCTATTAACATCCTGAGAACCAATATCGAATTGGGATGCATTAGCCATTGTTGAAACAGGCAATTCTTCGAGCTCGAACTCATTTGCCGTGGAATTAGGTTGAAATACTTCACTTAAATGTTCAGCAAATACAAGTATTTGAAGATGAACTAAAGAACACATTTACTCGTCACTGTACTGAGAGTTATGTATGTGCAAACATTTTATATTAAACATTTAACACATTATAAAAGATATCATTATCGATAAGCGGTAATCATAATGTTATTTTGATTTGTTTGTATGGCTGTACAAAAGCAAATACATATATATGTATGTGTAAAAATGTATACTAATACATACACACACTTTAGTTTGATATGTTTTTTGCTACTGTTGCAAAAATTTCCTTTTGAATTCCGATTGCTTGCCTTGTTATATAAACAAGGACGTTTTCAATATATACATATTTGTGTTCAGACTTCAGTAAGTAAAAGTCTTTCTCATATAAGTATACATATATATAAATATTACCTTTATTATACTCATTATATGGGTATTGGTTATGTGAGTGAGCTTCCCTGCAGGAAATGTCAATAGTGAAACTGTACTGACTTACTATTGACGCAGTCACCAGTACTAGTGACTTATTATACGACATACAATGCTTTTTACTATAGACATTTAACATGTGCGTGTCATTGAAAATCTACTACTGACGTTAGTACTATTGACTAGGTACTTCTTTTGGGACCACATGTAGACATTGGAACCAGTAAATCAATAGTACTATTTAGCAGTTCTAGTCTACACTTTTGGTACTTTTCTGTAGTAAAAGTCGACAATAAAATTTAAAATTTTGTAAATATTTGATATTTTATTAAAAAATTATAAGGTACGATTTCATTGTTACAGCCTTTTTTTAAATTAAACAAAAAGGTACTATTATTCAGTCTCTCTTAAAACTATTTATAAAGGAACATAAAAATTTTACTAAAATTAGGTAAAATTACTAATCCTCTTTGGGAGAATCGTCGTCTTCACGATTTTCATTATTTTTGGTTTTGCTGCGACCCATTTGTTTAAAATATTTTTTCTTTTGACGCTGAAATGCTGCTCTAATTGTTTTGTCCGAATTTTCATTAAAAGTTGATATTACATCTGGATATTAAAAAACGAAACATATTGGTTAAATATTACAAATATGAGAACACAAGAAAGCATTTATTACCTATTATGGCTTGTCATTTAAAAAAAATTCACCATTAAGAGAAAGGATATCTTCAACAAAATCTTTACAAAAATCTTTAACACATTTTGGTTTAGAAAGGCCTACATATATTCCTATCGGAAATGGTTTAACTTTCTCCTGCACATTAACGATTTTTAAAAGAATTGGCCACAACTGCACTCGCGAACTTTTAAACAATGGGATTCCATCAATGTTGATATCCAGTTCAATTTCGTCGTAATTTTTCAAAACTTGCTCAAATTTTCTTAGCTGACTTTCAATTCCAATGTGGCAATAATTTCCTCCAAAAACTTTTCTGATTGAAAGTTCTTTCCTTTTACCCATCAGCGCAGCAGCTGAGAGAGGCACATCTAGACCTTCCTCCTGTAATATAATGAGAAGCTTTTCCAAACATTTTCTGGAAGGGCCTGTCTCAATATACCAATTTTTAATCTTCTCGCGCAAACTATATTTTGGAAAATCTATTTGAGACGACACGGAACATTCAGGCTCCACAAAATTTTCACAATTCACACTTGGACTTATAAGTATCTCATTTTCACCACTTCTATTTTTATATAAAATTGACTGTTTTTTTAATAAACGTTTATAATTTCTTTTACTCATAATTGTTAAATTAACTTACAAAACACTATTATTCACTTTTTCTTGATTTATTTTTTTTTAAATTTTGATGACAGCCGCCTTTTTTTCCACAAAATAATAAAAACATTAAGAAGAAGCATAGTTTTATTACAGAGCATACATTTTGTAGCTAAAAGTCGACTGGGATTAGCCGTCGAACTTTTTTTTAAAAAAGCCGTCGTCGTTGAATACAAATTTTTTATTTTTTGAATGAATTTAAGAAATTAAAAATGGTTTGTGGTATTTTTATACTTCTGTAGTTTAGAAACATGAATTTTGTGAATAACTTCTATACCACAATTTAAAAAACATCCCATTGATAAAAACGATTATGCCGCCGATACATTATTAATCAGCTGCCGCCACTCGCTTGTTCTTAACAATTTTTTTCTCATCAAAGGCAAATTAAAAAATTGTTGACGCTTCGATCACAACGTCACCATAAAGTCACCAATATAGTCGACAAAACTGGTGACTTGGAGACACTTGTCGACAGGTTTCCTTCAGGGTTCCTTATTTAAACATTAAATTACTTTGTTACTACACAGTTCACTTATATTTCATGAAAATGCTACTTTTGGTATTTTATGAGGAGCTGAAAAAGTATTAAAACGTTTGATCGTTTCAACGTTTACAGTTTTTTACGATTTGTGTTTAATTTAGTGATATCTTTATCAGAAAGTGTGTATGAGTGTGTTTTCTTTATTTATGTTTATTTTATTTTTGAATTATAGATAATATGTGAAATTCTTGCAGGTTAAGTGGTGTGTATGAGATAATATTCATGGTTTTTTATGAGTTGTGAATTGAAAATTGTGCACATACATTTTTTTTTTTTTTGCTAAAGTTATGAAAATTTTCTTTCATTCTAAAATAAGTGGTAGCAAATTTAATAGAAGTTATAATACTGGTCCAAACAAATGATGGTATTGCTATAAATTTAAGCCCGAGAATTTTTTAAAAGCCTAAAGATTGGGTCACGTATTTACACAACAAAGCATAACTACTTTTTTTAGCACAAATTTGTTTGACGTTCTTTACTCTTACAAGTTTTTTGTAAGTTCAAACAGCATCAAATAAAATTTAAGTAAAATATATTTTTGAAATAAATAAAAGAATTCAAATATTAAGTAATACTTCAATCACTAAAATTGTTTGCAGCTCTAAAGTAAAATAAATGAGTATTTGTATGGTAAAATTCACATATAAAAAAATGAACTATTATTTTCATCTGAAAGAATATAGAACAATATTTTTAAGCCATCGTAGGAAATTTCTTCTTAGCTCGTGAAAAATTTAATACAAATTTAGAGTTCCAAACATCCCATTATGGATGTTCACAATTAAGATTGCGGCGAAAACTAAGCTCCCAATTAGCATGTAGTATGAAATGAATATGACTCTGATTACATTGGTCAACAATATTTTGTAACAACAGATGTACATACTAATTTTGAATAACCTACCTATAAACATTCAAACACCATATTTATTTTGATTTGATTTGATCTGGTCTAGTTTTTGTGTTACAGCCAGTGCTGCCATATGTGAAGATTTTAAATTCTCCCACATGTAAAAGCCGAAAAAAGGAATAAAAGCAAAAGCAAAAAACTATGTAACTGGGAACTGTTTTTTTCACATATCCAGCATTCATTCTTCTATGCATAAAATTTTAGATTGATCGTTTTTATGATTTATTTTCACATTCATATTGTACTGTAACAAATTATACTTTACTACAAGGTGGCGCAAAAGTAATCCTCCTATCAGAAAATGCTATAAATTTTGCGATTGGCCCCTAATGTCAGTTCTGTTTTGACATTTGTGTAATAAACACATGCGAAATACACGCTAATAAACAATGTTACGCTACACTGCTCCAGAACGCGGAATATTGCTGACTATTTATTTATTTGACCAATAATCGGTCGGTGACTTTGGCACAACGTCAATTTCTCGCAGATTTCCTGGCCGTCCAACGCCTACTGGTGAAACACTGCGACGTTTAGCCGCTCGCCTCGAAGAGACTGGCACAACACGAGATGCTGCCAGGCGTGGCAGACCCCGGAGTAGCCGTTCTGCAGAGAATATTGCTGCTGTAGCCGAGGATGTCATGGAAGCGCCGTCGACATCGACCAGACGACGTGCCACGCAAATGGGTATCAGTCGACGGTCTTTACATCGAATTTTGGTACTAGATTTAAAGATGTTTCCGTACAAAGTCCAGACGGTGCATCAGCTGTTAGCTGCTGACCGCCAATCGCGTCTAACATACGCTCAAGCCATCCTTAATCACCACCAAGAGGAAGATGATTTTTCATCCAAAACAATCATGAGTGGTGAGGCCCATTTCCATCTTTGCGGGTACGTAAATAAGCTAAATTTACGCTTCTGGGGCACTGAAAAAGCGCGTGTAACCCACGAAGAGCCATTACACCCGCTCAAAGCCGCTGTATGGTGTGCTGTTTTCGCTGGAGGAGTCATCGGACCCTTTTTCTTCGAAGACGTCGCGGGCCAAACGGTTACTGTGAGTGATGAGCGCTACAGAGCAATGATCAACGTGTTCTTTTTGCCGCAACTTGATGAATTGGGATTGGAAAACATGTGGTTCCAACAGGACGGTGCAACGGCACACACTGCACGTGCCACAACCGATATGCTGAAGGATGCATTTCCCGGGCGCCTAATCTCCCGTTTTGGCGATTTGCACTTCCAGCAAGATCGCCTGATTTGACCGCTAGAGACTTCTTTTTGTGGAGCTTTTTGAAGTCGCGGGATTATGTCAACAAGCCTCAGACTCTTGCAGCTCTTAAAGACGATATCCGTCAAGAATGTGAGAACCTATCGCCGGAAGTTTTGGCCAAAGTGATGGAAAATGCCATAAAAATGGCTCAAATGACAATCAACTGTGACGGCGGCCATTTACATGACATCATATTCTTGACTTGATGTAAAAAACATTAAAAGACCAAATAAAAATAATCCATAAGAAGAATCAAAGTTTTTCATTTTTTTTTTAATTACTGCCAAAAAACATCGGAAGTTTACTTTTGCGCCACCTTGTATATATAATAATATTTAATCTAGTTTTACTTTGTTTCTTATGTTTTGAGATACCAAATAGAAAATGTTGCCTTTCACTATTCAATAATTCAGAGTATTTAATATTTGAAGAGCGTACTTGTGTTTTCTGGTTTCCAAGTTAAGTTGTTTTTAAATAATGTCAAGAAAGTGTAAAAATTATCCTGACAAGTCTTGTTACATTTGTGGCGATATTACTTTTAAAACTCAGCGAAAAAATTTGACGCCATTAGTTACTAAGTTATTTACTGAGTTATAAAGAATATTTTGGTTTTGCCATCGTGCAACAAGACAAATCATGGGTTCCACACACCTGCTGTGTTACATGTGTCGGTCTTCTTTCTAGATGGGCGAAAAGATCTCGATCTTTGCCTTTTGGAATTCCTATGATTTGGATGGAACCGACGAAACACTCATATGATTGTTATTTTTGTCTTACTGATACAAGAGGTATTACAATTAAAACAAAAAATAAAATTAATTATTCTGACCTGTAATCTGCTAAAAGACCGATCCCTCATAGTGAAACCACCTCAAAATCCAAATCGGTCCGCTACGCCAGAAGCAATTGAATACGATTCATTAGATACTGACTTTCAAGAAACTTTCTCATCTAATGAGCCACATCTACTATTTCAAAAAGATCTCAATGGTTTGGTACGCGACTTAAATTTGTCCAAACAACAGGCAGAACTTTTGGCCTCTCGATTAAAGGGATGGAATTTATTACAAAACGAAACTAGAATATGCTATTATCGCAATTGAGATGAAGAGTTAAAAGCTTTTTTCACAAAATGCTCAGTTAGTATTTTGTGAAAATGTTTATGGCGTAATGACTGCCTTGGGTATAGAATATAAAGCAGAAGAGTGGCGATTGTTTATCGATGGTTCCAAAGTAAGTTTAAAGGCTGTTCTTTTATATATCGGCAATGAACTTCCCTCTATATCATTAGGTGAAGCTTCTAACTGTGAAAGAGTCTTGTGAAAATATTAAATTTATTTTGGATAAGATTCAATACAACGAAAACAATTGGAAAGTTTGTGGAGATTTGAAGGTTATTGCCCTAATTTTAGGGTTATAAATAGGATATACAAAATACTGTTGTTTTCTTTGTGAGTGAGACAGCAGAGATCGGAAAAATCATTATGTTGAGAAAGACTAGCCTATAAGGAAATCTCTTACTCCAGGACAAGCGAATGTAAAAAATACTTCATTAGTGCTGCCTGATAATATATTTTTACCACCTTTACACATAAAGCTTGGGCTCATGAAAAACATCGTGAAAGCTTTTATATTTGAAAGAAAAATTTCCTAAAATGAGTGGTGCCAAAATTAAAGAAGCCATATTTGTTAGTCCTCAAATCAGGCAGTTGGTGAATGATGAATTATTTAAAGAAAAACTTTGTGTTTTAGAAAAATCAGCCTGGGAATCCTTAATAAAAGTGACTTTAAATTTTCTGGGAAATCACAGATCAAGCGACTATAAAAGAATTGTCGCGGAGCTGTTATCCACTTATAAGGATTTGGGATGTAATATGTCGTTGAAAATACATTTCTTACATTCTCACTTAGACTTCTTTCCTAATAATTTGGGAGCCGTAAGCGATGTACACGGTGAAAGATTCCATCAAGACATTTCTACAATAGAAAACCGATATCAGGGCAAGTGGAGTCTACGAATGCTGGCGGACTACTGTTGGACATTACAAAGAGACATTTCTGAAGCAAAATACAGACAAAAGTCATAAAGATACATTCACGTCCCAGCAGTTAAGCATGTATTTAATGTATCCTTTATAGACAGTAATCGTCATAAATGTCTCATCACTTGACTGACTACAATTTATATATTTTGGTCATTTGACACGTGTGTGCTCTTAGTAGTGCAGTGTGAAGTCAATTGGTTACTTTATACATCCCAGGTAATCTAGCGTGAAGATAATTGTCACTTAAGTGTCTCTAAGTAATCTGGAGTGTAGTCACTTTAAACGTGTTGTGTGATAATTCGTTCAAACTGGTTTTATACAAATTGTGTTGATATAATTCTCATACAGTTAATTTTTATTTTTGCTTAAGTATACTGATATTCCATGTTACATAGCATCAAGTCAATAGTCGCTTTAGTTTCGCTTAGTAACCTATAGTGAAGTCACTTTAAACGTTTATTTTGTACTGCACTTTAGAAATTAGTTATTTAACCCACCAGAAGAAATCCATTGGAGAGTTGTCAAAGAAAGGTTTGTTTACAAGCTATCGTTTATTGGACTGCCTATGATATGTCTCTTAGCTGACTATTTGAGGTCAATTACATGTTAATATAACTAGTTATGTAGCTGATCAAGTCACCAGTTAAGTAGCTAGTAAGGTAACTGACGTTATTTAACCAGTATGTGAATCCAATGCGTTGACTACTTTGGACCAGCTATTAGACAGTCTCATTGTAGTCAATAAGGGTCAATTGACCTCCTGCTTAGGACATGCACGTGTTAAAATAACTAGTCACGTAGCTATTGAAGTAACTAGTTCCCACCCTAAATGATGGGTAAAATCACTAGTTCGGGACTGTCTCCTAGAACTGCTGGGGTATTATACAAAATAACGTAAGTTTGTTAATTAAACTGAGATTTTATAATAAAATCAAATTACGAAAAAACTGTTCGTATTTAAAACATTCTAGTTTAATTTCTGTTATCCTTATCCTTCTTCAAAGCATAACTAGACAAAATTATTCTTGTTACATGCAAAAAGTGTTGTTTTGTCGACCAGTGTTATTTGTATGCTATTATCAAATTGTTTATTGAAACCGAATATATATTTTCTATTATTTTTTTTAATTTTTGTATACATATATTTACAGAATATATATTGTTTTATTATAAGAGAAAAATCTGTCACGTACGGTATGTCACGTACGATATTAAATTTTATTTATTATAAAATCATCCAATGATTGTTTTTATTTAAATATGATGGATTGTAAAGGAAAAATATTTCGTATAGTGTAAGAAATTAAAAGAAAACATAACGCTTCTCACAATTCGCAAATTTTCGCATATTTCTACATGTACCTCAAAATGACTTCCGTTTTATGCCACGTACGACATGCCATTATTTCGCTCTATATTTTGTACAACAATGTTTCGAAAGAACTTACTATTTTTTTTTTTAAATATAGTACTCTCTGAATGGAACATAAGGACCAAATTATTTTTCAGATACTCTTATTTTTGCAAACTCTATTCCACTCTATAGGTGTACAAATGTCACGTACGATGATATGGAATTGCCAATATGGGACATTTAGTATTTAAAACTATCTCTAGTTTTTTTTGTGCAGCAGTTGTTTTTAAAATTAGTAAAAGATTTTTGTACTAGTATTCTACATAAAAATATCTTTTAAATTTTGTTGATCTAAATTCGAAATCGGTGAAATTGTAAGGATGTAGAAAATTAACTCTTTTCAGTTTCATCCTTATAAGTTTGGTAAAAGGGTTCAACATTTATTCACGATGAACAGTAACAAGTAAGAGAACTATATTTGGCTGTGCCGAATCTTATATAACCTTCACCAAATTATACCTCAAAATAAATTTTTTTTTTTAAATTTTTTTTTCGAAATTTTTTTTTTATTTAAATTTTTTTTCTTAATTTACTAGTGAAATAAATTTATGACAAAAAAATGTTTTTTGTGAAAAAAAATTCGGGTTAAAAATTTTTTTCAGATTTTGTCCCATTGTAGGTCCAACTTACTATATAGCTTTATATACATCGTTGCAATGGACTTTAAAATATCTATCATTAGATATCCATATTGTCTATATTTATGACTTTGTAATCGAGATATAGATCAAAAATAGACAACCTCTATTTTTGATCTATATCGGTTTTTGAAAGTTTTTTGAAATTTTGATCTTGAAGATGAAGTTTTTTTTTTTTTTTGATTTTATATGTACGCAATTTTTTTTCTTTATGACAAAGGCTTCAAGTCTGCCTCACAGAGTAAATTAAAATTCCGAACTGTTTGCAAGATACGAGCCTGAGAAATTGATCGCTTTATTACAATGATACCGAGGCCCTAAATTTTTGGGGGCCCATAAAAAAAAGTACATGACTTTGGGCAAAACTGGGAGACAGGGTTTTTGTTTTTTGGTCTTTTATCACGTGGTGCTGTCCATATACGGTTATTTTTCCTGACTCAAAAAATTACACACAGTGTTATTTTAAAAAACAAACAGTAAATAGTGTAACATAGAGACGAGACGGAATTGTCTGTTGTAAAAAACCTATCTCTTGCAACAACAAAATTCATGTTAGTCAATGTATTTTGTTGTTGTATCAAAAAAAAAAAAAATCAGTTTGCTTCTAAGCCATCAAACGTTTTTAAAAAACCAGAATCATTTTATATAATTTATAATTTTATACATAACTGCGTAGTACTTTCTCATATGTTAGCAGTTCGTTTACCTCAAACATAATGTCATACTTCTTATTCTACAATAAAATTTACATTCTTATTAACAAAATGTGTTATTAGTGATTAGTTACGTTTAGTAAAGCTTTAAAGGCAATGTTCGCACTGACATCACATATTTGCAATTCTGAAATAAAATTAATTTAATTTTCATTTACCATATTTTATATTCATTTAACACTACCTTTACACACATGATTCCTTTACACACAAAAGCCCCTGACATTAAATTGTATATTTATACCTCAGTTGGCATATAACGCAAAATGCCACATCATTATCTACGCACCAAATGAAAGCTAAATTGTAAACGAAGGTCAGAACTAAGCAAAAAAAAAAAAAAAAAATGTAAAGAAAAAATAATGTCTGTATGTACTAATACAATTTAATAAAATATCTAATATTAAATTATTATCCCTTTAAGTCCAACAAAATACAAACATATACTAGTACTTATTTGTTACGGACCCACACAAACAAATGACAACATGGAAAGAAGTACTAAATAAAGAACTACAACCCCAATATTCCCTTTAGTGTGCCACTTAAATTAACAGTATCAAGTTATTTACACTCAACGAAAGTTATAGTAACTTGTGCGAATATTTATATATTTATGGCAATGTGATTCTGGCTAAAGAATTAAAAAAAAATTATACCCTGCACCAACATGTAGGAAGGGTGTTATGCGTTTGTACTGGTGTTTGTAAAATCCAAAAGTATTACCTAAAACACCCACACTAAAGTATACCCAGTGATTTGGAATCACTTTCTGAGACTAAGTAAACCTTGCGCACAAAGTACTGGTCTTAATTTTGAAGCTATTTTGATAAGCATTTTGTTTGGCCCAAGGAAGAAGCCTATTTTTTCTCCTAGCCACCATACAAAGTCCTCCCACAATAGTAATTTATCAATCATTAATGTTTTATTTATATACACAAATTTCGTTCAAATATGTTTTATATAAACTTCCCAAAATCACTTCAACGCGCATAAATGTCTGAAAATAGTTGGCAGCCAAATAAGAAATCAGTTTCATATTGTTACGAAATTGCACTATAAATTTGAATTTGACGATCTCTAACGACTCCTTGCAACATTCATCATGTTTATAAATGTTTCCATCAGTGGAAACTTCTTGTCAACAATGACGATAACACGCAGTTATTAATATTGCAGCTAACATTAACATTAAAAAAGCTCTAGAAATAGAACGTTCTAGTTTTGTCCATTAACTAGATAGATAATTCATAAAACTACTAGATGATGACACTGTTTATATAAAGGCTCCATTAGTCTTTGCGTTCTGTAACGTTTCTGTTCTGTGCCGTTCTGTAGCCTGTCATTTTGTAGCTAGTTTTTCCGTAAGAACGTATCAGCTGTTTTTGAAATAAAAACCAACTTGGTGATTTTGTTACTATTTTTAGTGTTTGTTGCATTTAGACCGTCAACATATTATTGTGAACATTTTTAGAATGATTTCATTTGCAAGATTTAATTTAAACTAAATTTTTTACATACATCAGTACAAATTTACATATATTTTATAAAATGTTCAATGTTTTTTTGAAAATCTAATATATTTTATTCTTTTGCAAATAATAAATATTTGCCTTTCAAAAAATGTTGGCACCACTACCTTCATATTGTTAGCAGTGTTTAAATAACTAGACTACAAGTAGCAGTAGCATCGAAAAACACAAGTAGTCTAGTTAAAAAATTAATAAAAACTCGGAGTCAATCAATTACTACTACTACTGCTACCTTCACATTTTAGTAGCAGTAGTTGTAGTAGTAGCAATAAAAGAAAAATTTAAAAGTAGCAGATCAGTTTGTTTTCTATTGCTTCTGCTACTTTTAAAATTTAGTAGCAATAGAAGTAGCAGTTGAGGTAGCAGATTACGTAGTAGTAGAAGTAGCAGTTAAGTAGTAGTTGAAGTAGCAGTTGAGGTAGCAATAGAAGTAGTCAAAAATACAAATCTTCAGTTAAAAATTTATATTGTGTGTTGTTGTTGTGAATGTTTATTGGTGTAAGATGTTCGTATTGTAAACAAAAGTTCTTAATTTTTGTTTGTATTGACATAGTTACCATATTTTTACATAAACATTGTTGTAAAGCGTTGCCGTATTATTTACTTGAAATAATATTGGTTTTAACGTTCTTTTATATAAGTATATATAACAAAATGAATGTATGTCTATTTATTTGTTTGTATATTTGTTTGTTTGTGCTAAAAAATATATTTAACAAAGAAAATGTTTTTAGAAATTCAATATTAAATTAAAAGCAAATCTTAAAAAAGTTGTAGTTAATAAAAAAAAGGAATGAGATCAATTCAAAGATATATATTAAACAATTTTTAAAAAAGTTTTTTTTTCTCAAACCTACTAATAACAATAAAATTAAATTTTATTGGATTTTGTTAATTTAGTTTTTCTTTTAAGAAATTAAATTTACTACTTTTTCCACAAAATGTTACCCCTGAAGAGAAAAAATACACACAAAAAATAATTCTATCATTTAATAAATTGTTTCATTGTTAAATGTACGAAAATTCATTTATAATTATGTAGAACATTAATATTTCCCCTGCAAATAATATGGCAACGTAAGAAATAACTTGTTTGTGTGAATGGTAACTTTGTACACACAGAAAATACGATCTTTCTGTTAGCAACACGAACATCTGAGACGAATAAAAACGAATTATTTATTCAAACACTCTCAAAACAAAAACAACACACACTGTTTATTTTTGACATTTTTGGTGTTATGGCTGAAGATTCTCTTTTTTGACTACTTCTATTGCTACCTCAACTGCTACTTCAACTGCTACTTCTTCTACTACGTCAACTGCTACCTTACTGCTACTTCTAAATAATAAAAATTAAAACTAGATGTAAAGCAGTAGTAATGATTTTTTGTATTTTTATGCTACTACTCTATTTACAATTCATGTTTTATTACTACTGCTTTGTTTAGAGTTTTATTTTTTGAAGGTAGCAGTAGTTATAGAAAAAACAAGAAAACGAAAAAAGACAAATGCTATTGCTACCGCTATAGAAAATTTTCTGAAGCAGTAGTTGTAGCAATAGTTAAAAATGTTTAGATATAGTTGCTTTTTAAACACTGATTGTTATCACTTTTGTGTGCATATGATAACAGCTGTTTTAGCTGTCACTTAACGTTGCGGACAGAATTCTGTTTTCAACAGATTCATACGCAACAGAACGGCAACGTTACAGAAAAGCTAACGACATATACAACTTCCCATAAGCTAAAAACAAAACAGCTGATCCGTTACGAACGGAACGTACAAACTAATTAGGCCTTAAATCGTAACAGCCAGTAGCAGTCAGTCTGTTTAGCATAGGCGCTGTTAGACTTAACATCAACTGTGTTACCAATTTTTTCTTCTAAATTATAAAGTGTGTAATATAAGTGTGTGAATGCATTAAAGGAGTGTGACTATTTATATCATACATATATGTTAATAAAAATGAAACCACTAAACTTACAGTTTTGAAACTTTTTTAATTGATTGAAATTATTGCTACAATTTTAAACCTTTTTCGAAAATCCTTCCATTATGGTTTTTATAGTTCTTTATGTCACTTTGTTCGAACAGGTCGTCCATCTCCGTTTTTTGTGCTCTTCAATTCTCTTTTAACAAGAGCCCAATATCTCTCCACTGGCCTTAGCTACAGGCAGTTTTGAGGAATTGCCTCTCTTGATACAAGTACCACATTATTGTTCTTGTACCACTCAAGACCTTTATTACCATAGTGACAGATGCCAAATCAGGCCAAAAATAAGTGGACACATTAGGAAGTCTTATGAATGGAAACATCATTTTTTGTAAACATTCCTTGATGTTAATTTCGGTATTTATAGAGCCCTTTGCAACAAAAGTTTGGCTTTTTTGCCGCAACTGCATATTGCTTGCCATACCAAAAACTTTTTGGGACATTTTGTCTGCTATTGGGTCCTAACCTTTTCTTCAACATTCCATCGAGCATCAGCAACATCAAAATTTTTACACGGAAGCTGCGAAAAATCTACCAGAACATACGTTTCGTCATCCATTATGCGCAGGAATATTTTTTTTTTATAAAATTTGACTTCAATTTCCATGTTCTGTCTTTGGCCACTAAATTTTTAGCAGAGTTCTTGTTAGGAACTTTTTGAGCCTTCTATGCTTTTAAACCTGCATTAGATTTAACATTTCGTAACAAATGGTCAGAGTACTGACCTAACCGGGTTGCTATCCTACCGGAGGTGTTGGGAACTCTTTTGAAAGTGCTTTCTAGTTTTTTAGCTTGAGAAACATCAGGTTTTATATCAACGGACAAGTTCTCCCGGTACTGTTTAATAACAACGAAAACACTTTGATAGCAGACCTTTGATTGTTTGGCCAAGTTTTTGTAGGACCAAGTTGGGTTTTGTTGAAAATATTTAATAATTTTAGTACGCACTTTTTTCTGGTCACTCATTTTAATCAGATTAACAACAAATGAACATAATTGACATTAAACATAATAACTGGCATGCTTTTCAAAGGTAACTTGAAAAAAAAAAAAAAATCAAATAATACTTGAGCTAAAAGTTTTAATGAAAAACGTGTGTTAAGAATTTTACGATTTCAGTCCTTAGTTTTATGACTATCGATCCATGATTAGTTTTAGCTACCATAGAAATCGAATTTCAGAAATTCACTTTAATGATCATAAATGTTGGTATCTAAAGAAAATTTAACACAAATAAGTTCCATATACATATACACAAATAATGCAATCTAATATTATGAGGATCGTTCCATAATTAGTCATAGCTCCCCTATAAGGCCCACTTCCGAAAATCACTTTAGCATTCACAAATATTTTACAAGAATTAATATTGAGATAAAATATAACTTAAATAAGCTTTATTTACTTGTTTTTTTTATCTAGTCATAAAGAACACAGACAAAGAATAAATAATACATCAGTCCAAAGGTATTCACGGCTTAGATGGCACGTATTCAATATTTTTTCGAAAATTTTCTATGAGCATTTTTCATAAATGTGCCTGAATTTTGTTGATGCTGCATTGAGTTTGGTTATGGGTTTGTTTGCATATACATTTGACTTGAAATAACTACATAAAATTAAATCCAATGGTGTTAAATCACACTGTCTAGAGAGTATGAGACCAGGAAATGTGTCATCCAATAACTTAGTTATTTCACATGTGAAACCACGAATCTTCCATATTAATTTTATTCCAGAAAACGCGCCCTCATGGATTGATACGAGCCTGCTGAACAGCATTTTTTTTCGAAGAAGTATTGTCCAATAGATATTTGTCAGCCAATAAGTATAACCAAACACTGACAGTTTATAGAAGAATTTGTTTTTCGTCCATTTATTGTGGGTTTCTAAAATGCAAATGCTGAAATTTTGATGATTATAAAAAGTGAACATATTCCGACTCTATCTTCTACGAAATTTCCGAAATGTGGGCGCCAGACTGAGCATTGAGCAATTGTTTAAACTAGCAACATTATATAAGGAATAAAGAACATATTTTATTTCCGATATAACGAACAATTAGGGAAAATTGTAAATCCGGCTTCTTTTTTATAAGATTAAATTAAAACAAATCAGTCATATGATAAATTAATATTAATATATAATAATAGAATTAGCTAGATTTCGATTAAAGACGTCCTATGTTCCTAAGTTAAATGGAGAAAGGAACATTAATATAACTTAGCACTATTTATTTTGTTGAGTGCATAAAACGCAAAACCAACAAAGACTATGAAATTAAGAACATAAATAGCATCAACAATAGTATCCACCAACACAAATATATACAAGACAGCAAAAACAAGAATAACCACAGATACTGCCGCACTACTTGCTACACACTACAGTGTCTAAAGTAACATTAACTACCGCAGAAACATGTCCTCATTCATCTTCAACAAACTAAACTTATCTTGGCTGTTACGTATAGTAGTAACAGTATTACCACTGCCACCATCACTACAACTATTGGTATGTATTTCTTTTGATGCTGCTGCTGTTGCTGTTGCTGCTGGTGTTGCTTTTGTTACATTTTTTCTCAAATCAATTAATTATTTATCGCTTAAATTCTTCTCCACTTGTCATTATGTCATTGTTTACTCGTTGTCCCTGAGGCAAATTTTTAACAAACTACAAGCAGCAACAACCAAAGAGACAGCAGCAGGAAAATACTAAATAAGAAGAAAATGGTAAAAATAACTAAAATAAAATGATTGTATGAATAAGATGAATAAAAAAAAAACACAACTGACTATAAGAAATCATCAGTACACTACACTGAAGAAAGACAAAGAAAACGGCAACAGAAGGGGAAAAAAAAAAACCAATTCAACTTTATCAATTCTCAATTGAGCCTTAGTGTACAGAGCAGAAGAAAAAGCAAGAAATTAAATAAAATACTCATGCTACTACAATAATAGCACGTTGTACATGGAATTGTTGCAAAGAAAGAACAAGATTTTTCTTTATATATTTAAGTATTTGTAGCATTGACACGAGCCATAGTATCAGCCCATATTGACCCTTAATGATAACTTAAGCTTAACATTTTATACTGCAAATATTCAGGTTTTCTTTTTGCTATGTTTATAGGTCGTTCGTTTTGGTTTGGTTCTTTAGAAGGTTTACAATTTTGTCTTCGTATTTTCTTTTTGCAGCTACTTCTCTGTTGTTTTGTATTGAGAAAACTACAAAAGAAATAAACTAAAGTTGTATGTTGTTTTCTCAACATTCGCAACAATTGAAATCCCCAATTGATGTGCAAAAAAAAGAAAAAAAAAAAACAGAAAAACCAATTTACTAGACAGCGACGACATCTTCAAAACATACGCTAGATAAATTCATCAGGTGAATGAGTACCTTTGGTAAAGGAATGTTAACGGCAACATTTTCATGAACCAACATACAATTATTTCAACACTTACAATGATAATGATACTGTGCAAGATATGAAAATGGCAGACATTTATAAAAACTAAATTATATTATATAAAG
The DNA here is from genome assembly GCA_942486065.2 of Calliphora vomitoria. Taxonomy (NCBI): domain Eukaryota; kingdom Metazoa; phylum Arthropoda; class Insecta; order Diptera; family Calliphoridae; genus Calliphora; species Calliphora vomitoria. Next base: position 41,305,551 of record OW818029.2, read on the forward strand.
AGTGTTGAAAATATTATTTGCTAGAGGAGAGATGAGATGTCATGATATCCTAAAAAACTTCTTAATTTAATTATTTTTTGCAATAGCTTAAAAAATTCGGTAATGACTTGTAATACCCAAATAACATACATTTCAATTAATATTGTTACGTTTTTACCTTTTAAAAACGGGGTTTATTTCCTTTAATTAAACAGGATACTTTTGACTGCAAATAAAAACAGTTTTAGTAGTTTAAAATTGTAACAACTTTTTATTTATTTAAAGTGTACAACAATAACAGAATTAAATAGTCACTCAGTGTCTTTATACACGTTTATCAATTCGCAGAAATACACACACACACACACACTTTATAATGTACAAGACAGTTGATGTTAACTCTAACAGCGCCTATGATCAACTCAACTCACGGCAGCCACCTCTGCCACTATTTATACACGCGCCATCTATCGGGAATCTTCTACAATGCTCTCAACGGACGTACTAGTACATTCGGATTCTAGAGCTTTCGATGTTAATGTTAACAGCTTAAGCATGCTGTGTTGCCATACTTACAAACAATGCTAATCAACCGCATGGTATCAACATTGTTGATAAGTATAAGCTTCTACTGATGGACGTGTTTATAAACATGATGAATGTTGCAGGCAGTCGTTACAGACCGTTAAATTTAAATCGCTATTGCAAACTCGTAAGAATATTATATTCCAACTGCATTACTTAGAAGTACTGAAATATTGACTTATATTTTATCTATTATATACCTGGTCGGGTTAAGTTGAATTGACATCCACCTAAGATACATTTTGCCCATCGTAGTATTCGTCCTATTTTTCTTTGCAGTCGTCGTTCTCCAGCCAAACTGTTGATTTAATGAAGGTGTGAATTTTACTCAAATTTTGGGAAACAGTGGGTGTTGCCAAAAATGTCGCTGAAATTTCGGGTTAAAGAGATACTTAATATTTACAAGAACTGAATATTGCTGAAAAAACTGTAGCCTGTAATACATGATTTTGAATTTATTAATGCTTCCTTATTTAAATTATCCGAAGTTATCATTGATAATAACCACATAGCTAAGTGTTGTCTCCAACAACCACATTCCAGAGGTGCAACCCCAAATATGTGTACAGCCTTCGTGTTAGATTAAACAACAATTGAATTTACTTCATTTAAGTTGTATCAGTAATTGTAGTTGGCAGCCAAACACAATAAAATGTAACATATTTTTATATAAAGTATTTTATCTTAGAGTGTCCCGAGAAATGTATTTTTATGAGGATTAATTATAGAAATATTACTCATACCTTGCATATTGAGTTGCTAAATATGGAAAATATTAGTTGAAATAAGATCTTCATTTAAGTACCAAAAAAAAAAAATAAAGAATTTTTAAACATTATTTACTAATAACAGGGAACGAAAGACCTAAACAAAAAATTGTTTTTCGATTTTTTCCCATATTGTGCACATCATAAAAGGACACTCTAATGTACAATTTGGAAAATATGTCTCTAAATTTATTTAGTAATACTTTTATTCTTATTGTAACTACTACTTATTCAAAAGATAGTTCAAATTAAATTTAAACCAATTGTGTACTTTTTAAAAATTTTAATGCATAGAATTTTAAATTAATTTAGTCATAATTTCAACGTATAATGTTAATAAAAATGAAACCACTAAACTTACCGTTTTGAATCTTCTTTTATTTGATTGAAATTATAGTTACAATTTACAAAAAATATTGGCCCATAATCATAGTCAAACAATAAAGTAGGTTCTTTTTAAAAACAACTTTAAAATAAAAAGCCGCTTTTTATTATTTTCTAACTATAGTCAAAATTAAAGTATGTTTTAAATTGAACCGACTTTAACTGGGTGTCACCTCAAATGTAGAAAATCTTTTCATACAATATACAACAAAATATAGACAAGTGGCATCGCTGAACAGCTGACTCAGAAAATTAAAAAAAAATAAACAAAAAGTGACAAACAATAAAAGTAACCAGGAAACTAATGAAAAAAACAGTTTGTGGTGGAAAAATAGAAAAGGAAAGATTAATATCAACTTTATTCTATTTTGGTACTAATTATATTGATTCAATAATTGCAAAATCTCTGCCAATATCTTGTAACTTAAACATTTTTGACTCTTTGTCGAACTTTTTTACATGGCGAGGAACAGCTGATGCTGTTGTTAAATGAGTTAAAAACAACTTCAGCTAGTTTTATATTTACAGTCGACTTTAACTTATCTATGGTAGACCTAAAGGCCACTCTTATGTAAAGACGACTTTATTTCTATTAAAATATACTTTATTTTTGACTATGATTATGGGCTATTATTTTTATAGTTCTAATCACTAATGATGAAATTTTGAACCTTTTTCGAAAACCCTTCCATTATGGTTTTTATAGTGCTTTATGTCAACAGGTTGTCCATCTCCATTTAAAATCTACCACACTTTTGGACAACTTTTTTGTGCTCTTCAATTCTCTGTTAACAATAACCCAATATCTCTACACTGGACTCAGCTCCAGGCAGTTTGAAGGAATTGCCTCTCTTGGTACAAATACCACATTATTGTTCTTGTACCACTCAATACCTATCTTAGCACAGTGACAGATACCAAATCAGGCCAAAAATAAGTGGACACGTTAAGAAGTCTTATGAATGGAAGCATTATCTTTTGTAAACATTCTTTGATGTAAATTTCGGTATTTATAGAGCCCGTTGTAACAAATGTTTGTCTTCTTTTGCCGCAACTGCATATTGCTTGACATACCAAGAAGTTTTTGGGAAATTTTGTCTGCTTTTGGGTTCTCATGTGGACTATTCCTTCTACCTGAACCAGGTTTTATATCAACGGACAAGTTCTCCCGGTACTGTTTAATAACATTGGAAATAGTTTGAGAGCAGACCTTTGATTGTTTGGCCAACTTTTTGTAGGACCAAGTTTCAACAAAATGTTTCATAATTTTAGTACGCACTTTTTTCTGGTCACTCATTTTAATGATATTAACAACAAATTAATATAATTTACATTAAACATAATAACTGACATAATTTACAAAGGTAACTTGATAAAAAATAAAAAAATCAACTAATACTTGGGTTAAAAGTTTTAATGAAAAACGTGTGTTAAGAATTTTACGATCTCAGTCCTTATTACATAAAAAAAAAAAAATTCTCCTTAAATTTTAAATTATAAAATCATAAATTTATTTACTTATTAATTTCGTCATCTAAAATACGAAATGACGTAACATCACTTTTCATATAATAATATTACAGGAGAAGCAAAAAACTGTATACTACTTAAGATACCGAGTCAAAATTTTAAAATCTGGATTTAATGAAACTAGAAATATATTTTAGATAAACAAACATCTATTTTTATACCCACACCACTATAGTGGAGAGGGTTTATTGGATTTGTGCAGATGTTTGTAACTACCAAAAATGTTAGTCTAACACATACCCAAAAGTATACCGATAGACTCAGAATTATCGGTCTATAATTAGTCATAGCTCCCATATAAGGCCCACTTCCGAAAATTACTCACGAATATAATTTATGAAATTTTAGAAGTTTTAATGTTTGCTCATTTACTTAGTGTGGGGTATTACATGGTGGGGCTTGACATTTCCTACTTGTTAAAAGTAAAGTTTATGCTATGTGTCATACGTTATTTTGATTTGTTATTTTCTGAAACCAAAATAACGTATCATCAATATAAATTTAATCAATAATCGTTTCGTCGATATAAAAAAAAGTATTTTTTTTTTAATTTACAACAAACAAAAACCGTTATATGGCTTTTTAAATTTGTTTAAAAAACTACTCCAAAATAAAGAAATGTAACCTCGTTAGTAACACATCGAAATATACATCGCAGATCCACAAAACTGTATGTAACTGGGTCCTTATGAAATTCTAAAATGATATAGTTCTGTCCGTCCGTCTGTAGAAAACACGCTAGGGCTCAATCTAATATTCTCTGCTGATTATATTTGGTTGGTATAATCGGTCCCTGGTATATAATGTCCCTCCGGAATACTGTTTGAGTAGTGATAAATATGTTTAACCCTTATGTGAGTGAGAAAAACAACACCTTTAACAGGGTGACAGGGTACCCGGGTATCAAATACATAACCTATGAAGTTACATATTATTGCGCAATATATACAAATGCTCCATATTATGAAATGCTAAAAAAATTTTTAAGTTTAACCTAACGTCAATTCAATAAATGGGGACTAACATTTACATACATAGTACTCAAATATATTCAGCCAGTAGAAACACTACTCAGTATTGTGTTGTGAGCGTATACGTAATATTTTCCATATAATTTGTATGTGGTACCCGGGTGCCCTGTCACCCTGTTAAGGGTGTAAAATGTAAAATGATTTAGCACTCCCTCCCAAGTCGAGATACAAAGGGTCCATTATATAAAATAAATATAACAAAAAGTTAGGAGTTCTCAGAAAGTTTCAAGTGCCTAGGAATTATGCATACATAGAAAATTGCAATTAAATTACAAAGAGTTACCCGGGTACCCTGTCACCAGTGTTGCCAGTTTTGCCTTTTTGAGGCTAAATTTAGCCTTTTTATTTACTCTTTAGCCTCGAAATTTTGGTTTTAGCTTCGTGGCTTTTTTCTAGCCTTTTTTTAATTTGAAAAAATAGCCTTTTTTAAATAAAAAAAGGCTAGAAAAAACCACGAAGCTAAAACCAAAATTTCGAGGATAAGGAGAAAATAAAAAGGCTAAATTTATATTTGTGAGACATTTTCATTTTAATAAATGTCTAGCAAATTCGCTTTCAAGACAAAATTGTTATTACACATTATATTAATCGTTATATAATGGACAGGAGCCCCACAAACTCTTGAAGGCTTGTGATACTAGATGGCTGTAATTTGAAATAGCCGCTAAACGTATTGTAAATCTGTGCTTCAAGTTAAAACCAGCAATGCTTCAAAGCCAAACATTTAAGTGATTAACATACTGATTATAATTTGGTGTATTATTTTTTTTTAAACCAGTAAGCAATGCAGCGGATCCAACAAAGCTGTTTTCTGATTTAAAATTTCTTCTCCATAGTTTGTGTTTTCAAATTGTAATACAATGCAAAGAATTTGATACATTATCGTCCCCAATTGAAAATTGTTTAATGCTTTCGCCACATTATTCATTCAAGTTTAAAGAATGAGAGATAAAATAACGAACGGTTTAATTAGTGACGATTCTGAAAAAAATAATACGGCAAATTAAACTAATTGAGCAATTGCGACAAAGATTTTCATATGAAAACTCTTCGCTAAATCGATTTATTATCCGTTAATAATACACTTAAAATAGTACTCGTAAAACCAAAAAAATTTATTATGTATGTGAAAAATAGTAAATGCTTAGACTTAAATTAAAAAAAAAAAAAAAACAAAATTTAAGTTTTGTCTGTATAAAAATATATATGGGGCATTTAATATCAAGTGAACCATCTTTTGAAATCGATGTCTTCCGATAGTTAGTTCGATTAGATAGTAATTCAGACACAATTTTTCAACAAGATCGGTCGAAAACTTTCTGAGTTGGAGGGGATCAGAATTTGACATTTTGGCCAAGCAGGTGTTTTTTTCTCCTCCATGTAACTTATTATCTATTGTTCTTAGCAAAATGTGTCCCAAATAGTTTACATAGCTGTTTCTTCAAGCTTTCGGAAAAAAACTTTTTTTTTACTTTTTTTGCAAAATCTAAAACTGTTGAAATTCTTTTCAAAATGGGCCCTTTTTTAATTTTTTTTTTTTTTTTTGCTCAAGAGAAAGCTTAGGACCATTCCTGTAAGAGGTTTTTGATCGCTTATGTATATTTATTATTAATGATTAATGTTATTTTTTGTTTGCTGCTGAACTGTACCTTTATAATTTTATTTATTTTTATGAATTTTATGAACATATTTTCTAATTTTTTATTTAAAGATAAATATAAAACTAAATTAATTTAGTTTATAATATTTTAGCTTTTTCTTTTGGAATTTTTTTAAAGCAGTTTGGCTTTTTCTGGCCTTTTTTTGAAGTCAATATAGCTTATTTTTTTGCCAGCTCCTGGCAACACTGCCTGTCACACATATAAGGGTTAAATTAGTTTTAAGTATTCTGAAATTATATTGTAAAATATTGCGAAAATCCCGAGTCATCATACATTAGAAACTGACATTCATAATTGTCTTATAATAATTAATAGCATGATGAAATTGGACATAAACGAGTTTTATATGAGGCTTAATCTTCTTACCAACTTTTGTGAGGATCTGTCCATTATTGATCCTCGCCCCTTAAAACCTCTATACCAGAAAAATATTTTATTGCCACATATTGATGGTTGGTACACAAGATTAGGCTCAGCCGGATAAAAATTAAGATACTACCAAAAATAAGTTAAAAAACTATTTATTAATTAATTACTTAAAGGGTATTATATTAAAAATATAATGGCTGTAGAAGGAAAATAACGTTTTTAGATAATAAGATGATGCCATTTCTTCTTTAAAATGCTTAACATTTGGGAGTCTTAGGCTGCCGAATTTCAACGTTCTCAATGTTTTAATTATAACTAAGTATTTTCGATTATAGAACATATTTTACTATTTTTGTAACCACCGCCATAAGTATGAGGGCTATATTGAGTTTGTCATTCCTTTTATAATATATCGAAATATTGGCCAAAAATCAAAAATTATATACTTATATTCTTGCTTATAAAATTCTAAGACTATTAAGCCATGTTGGCTCGTCTGTCTGTCTGTTGAAGGCACACTAAGTTTAAGCTTAGTTTCCTTAAAATCGCAGTACTAACGAAATTATTAACGAGTAGCTTGACCCGGTGCGCTTCGCTACCCCTGTCGTAGTAAAAATCGTTTAAGCCGTTTAGTAATTATTGTTTAAGAACTAAAGGTACCAATTATACCAGTTTTTCCCTCTGTTTATCCCTTTCTGGTAAAAGTATTGAAAAAAAGTTATAGCCTATTGACGCTTCCAAGTAAGGAAATTTCAATAAAATCGATTTAGCCGTTTAGGCGTGATGCTCAAACAAACAAACAAACTTACAAAGACATTTATATATTTATATGAATTTAAGATATTTTAGATTTTTGTACAAAAAATCGATTTTAGGTATAAAATATGAGTGACCACAGATTGAGATTATTTCACTTAAAATATCAGTATTTACGAAATCATTAATGATTTACGATTATTGAGTTTTTATACTAAAATATGATTTTTGGTATAAAATATGAGTGAACACAGCCTGACATTATTTCCCTTGAAATCGCAGTATTTACGAGTAACGATTTAAGATATTTGAGTTTTATTCAAAATTGCAGTATTTATGATTTTTTGATACTAAGAATCGGTTTTTTATACTAAAGATTGATTTTGATTTGAAATTTTATCAAAATTTCGAATTAAATATGTTTTATCCATTAGTGGTACATGTTGAAGCATATTGAAATAATACAAATTTTACTTAAGTACATTTCAGTATTGAAGGGAGAGTTCATAATAAAATATTCATATCTCTAACTTATTATTTTATGGGCAAAGTACCAAAAATAAATGAAATGCTTATCCCGTTTTTTTGAATTTTAAAAAGTATCAAACTTAAGGACTTAAGGACTGAGATCCAAAAATTTTTACCAGTTTTGAATCTTTTTTAATTGATTGAAATTATTGTTACAATTTACAAAAAGAAAAAATATTTTTATAGTTCTAATCACTAATTATGAAATTTTGAACCTTTTTCAAAATCCCTTCCATTATGGTTTTTATAGTGCTCTATATCAATTTGTTCGAACAGGTTGTCCATCTCCGTTTAAAATCTACCATACTTTTGGACACCTTTTTTGTGGTCTTCAATTCTCTTTTAGGCAGTTTGGAGGAATTGAATGTCTTGGTATAAATACCACATTATTGTTCTTGTACCATTCAATACCTTTCTTACCATAGTGACAGGGTGCCAAATCAGGCCAAAAATAAGTGGACACATTAAGAAGTCTTATGAATGGAAGCATCCTTTTTTGTAATCATTCCTTGATGTAAATTTGGGTATTTATAGGGCCCTTTGTAACAAATGTTTGGCTTTTTTATCGCAACTGCATACTGCTTGCCATACCAAGAACTTTTTGGGAAATTTTGTCTGCTTTTGGGTCCTAAACTTTTCTTCAACATTCCCTCGAGCATCAGCAACATCAAAATTTTGACCCGGAAGCTGTGAAAAATCTGCCAGAACATACGTTTCGTCATCCATTAGGCAACAGAATTATTTTTTTTTTTATCAAATTTGACTTCAATTTCCGTGCTTTGTTTTTGACCTCTAAATTTAAGTAAGTATCCTGGGCCAGATGGCATATCAGCGTCATTCATTATACAGCAGGAATATTTTCTTTATAAAATTTGACTTCAATTTTCGTGCTCTGTGTTTGGCCTCTAATTTTTTAGCAGAGTTCCTCCCAGGAACTTTTTGAGCCTTGTATGTTTTTGAACCTGCATTGGCTTTAACTTTTCGTACCAAATAGTCGGAACACTGAGCTAACCTGGCTGCTCTCCTACCGGATGTGTTGGGAGCTCTTTTGAAAATGCTTTCTATTTTGTTGGCTTTGTAAACATCATGTGAACCATTCCTTCTACCTGAACCAGGTTTTCTATCAACGGACAAGTTCTCCCGGTACTGTTTAATAACATTGGAAATAGTTTGAGAGCAGCCCTTTGATTGTTTGGCCAACTTTTTGTAGGACCAAGTTTGGTTTTGTTGAAAATATTTAATAATTTTAGTACGCATTTTTTTCTGGTCACTTATTTTAATCAGATTAACAACAGATGAATCCAATTGACATTAAACATAATAACTGACATGCTTTACAAAGGTAACTTGATCAAAAAATATCAAATAATACTTGGTTTAAAATTTTTAATGAAAAACGTATGTTAAGAATTTTGCGATCTCAGTCCTTGATGTTATTTTTTAATAAGTAAGTAAATAATACGATTTTCCCCTAAATCTTTGGATTTCCAAAAATACTTTCTTAGTGGATTTAGTCCAAATCGCAAGTCCCTACCTTTTAGCGTTTGGGCTGGACAATGTTGAATATATTGAAAAATATCTAAACTCTTCAATAAACTTATTCGTTTTTGTGTAAATGTCACTTATTCTTTGGCATCCTAACACAGCATTATTTAATATAATTGCACGCTCTAAAACTGTTATGGGTCTATTTGTAAAGCATTTATTTTTAAAGCCCACTTCTTTGTCTATCATTAATTTATTGCAAGGCTAAGTACATTCAAGTTGTTTATATGTACATACATATGTATGTATGTATGTTAGTAAGTTGTGTATCTGTATTTGTAAAGAGGTAAATTAATACATACAAACATGGTTGTTTGATACAATATAAGTACCATATGGCAGGGCCACGTGTTTATCTGTAGTTGTTAAAATAACAGAAACAAAACACAAGGATACATTTAAGTTTATGCTGCCGAAATATCTCACAATCAAAATACATACAAACTACATGGTAAATAATGTTAAATGTCTAAAATATCTATAGAAAAAGAACCTAAATAAAGGAAAGGGAAAGAGTAAGAGAAAGAGAAAGAGAAGCTGAAATAAAGATAAATTTATACATATTGATCAAAAGTTCATTTGTGGCAATATGTCTATTTTATGGTCGTCACACATTCTTGTTTCTAACATTAGTTCTCTGCTTCTGCACTTTATATTTGTATTGAGTCTATGGTCATTGAAATATTTTGTTGTTGTATTTATACATGTATCTTTTTGTATTTTATATATATTTTTTTGTTCTATTTGTTTGTATTTAATTTTATCATATTATTTTTATTTTACTTAGTTTACTGGCCTTTGGTTTTGGTTTGTTCGTTCAATTAATGTCAATTTAGTTGTCTACATTTTTCCTTTTGCCAACCTACGGTATTTTAAGAACATTTCTGTTGCTACTTTTTATACGAAAAAAAAAAAAGAAATAAAAAGCAAAGATAATAACATGAAGCTATCAATAGTCAGCTGCTATCTAAACCTATTTAAGTTATTTGTCAAGTGATTTTTTGTAGTTGTTGTTGTTGTTTCGCTTGTTAGTTACTGCTGAATGAAACTTGATATTGTTCAGAGTTATAATAAGTAAGAAAAAATAATATTGTGATATATTAGACAAAGGTGAGTGACGTTGGTATTTTTGTTCTTTTAGCAATAAGATTTATTAACTCTAAATGTATTAATTGTGATTGTTATCGTTTATTTTTATCTTTTTCTTAAATAGTATTTAATAACAGAGATTGACTCCCACCAAAATACTTAAAGATATCTTATGTGTATAGCTATATATTTCCAAAAGGAACCAAAATCAACAAGTAAGAAAGTATAGATGGTCAAGACCAACCATACAATACCCTAAACAATTTTTGGATAAAAATTTAGAAGCATTTGATTTTTTTTATTTGATTGAAATTATTATTAAAATTTACAAAAAGTATTATTTTTATAGTTCTAATCAATAGTGATTAAATTTTTAACCTTTTTCGGAAGCCCTTCCATTATGGTTTTTATAGTGATTTCTGTCACTTAGTTCGAACAGCTTGTCCATCTCTGTTTAAAATCTACCACACTTTTGGACACCTTTTCTGTGCTCTTCAATTCTTTTTTAACATAAGCCCAATATCTCTCCACTAGCCTTAGCTCCAGGCAGTTTGGGAATTAGCATCTCTTGGTACAAATACCAAATTATTGTTCTTTTACCACTCAAAACCTTTCTTACCATACTGACGGATGCCAAGTCAGGCCAAAAATAAGTGGACACACTAAGAAGTCTTATGAATGGAAGCTTCCTTTTTTTGCAAACATTCCTTAATGTAAATTTCGGTATTTATAGAGCCCTTTGTAACAAATGTTTGGTTTTTTTGCCGCAACTGCATATTGCTTGCCATACCAAGAACTTTTTGAGAAATTTTGTCTGCTTTTGGGTCCTAAACTTTTCTTTAACATTCCCTCGAGCATCAGCAACATCAACATTTTGACCCGGAAGTTGCGAAAAATCTGCCAGAACATACGTTTCGTCATCCATTATGCAGCAGGAATATATTTTTTTTTTTAAATTTGACTTCAATTTCCGTGCTCTGTTTTTGGCCTCTAAATTTTTAGCAGCGTTCTTATAAGGAACTTTTTGAGTCTTGTATGTTTTTGAAACTGCATTGGCTTCAACTTTTCGTACCAAATAGTCCGAGCATTGAGCTAACCGGTCTGCTTTCCTACCGGATGTGTTGGGAGCTCTTTTGAAAGTGCTTTCTATTTTTTTTGGCTTAATAAACATCATGTGAACCATTGAATAACATTGCACAGTGGGGCAGAATCAAAATTTTTTGGAAATAAATCTGGCATTTCTAAACGGCTAGTCCGATCATGGCATTTCTAAACGGCTAGTTTGACATGGGCGTAGCCAAGAAGTATTTGAGTTTGAGTTATTAAAATGGACCCTACAGATGCTCCTGGGTATAGGGGCTCAAATTAGGGTACCTTCGACATGTAGAATTTTTAAACACGTGCCATTTTTTTTGTTTGCCATCTGATTTCAAAGATTTGTATATTTTTGGAAAGCGCATGGCTAGGTCTTGAAAAAACATGCAAGCGTGTGCTATTCATCTCTTATAATTTCCGAATTATAGGCACTTCAAAATTGAACTTTTAAAATTTTGCCATACCTTGGTCCGCTTTTTTAAAAATATAGGGCTTACTTTTGGACCGAATGGACTCGAGTTTCTTTTGTTGGTTAGACAACTAAATTTTAAATAACACACAAAAGGTTCCAGGGCAATATCGATTATAAATCCAAAAATAAACGATTTTGAATTTAAAAATTCCAAAAAATATTAAACTTGTGCTGATTTTTGGGCGAAAAAGTGGCTTAACTTTTTTTTATTTAAAAAAAAAACTTTCTTTAAGAACATATACAAATTTTATGTTTTTCTGCAATATATCTTTATGTAAAACAATTTGGTTTAAAAAACTTGACACAGTTTTCGAATATGTCATCCCTACGCCTTTTTGAATTTGACCTATTTTTTTTATCAAAATTTAAATTTTGGGCCATATGTTCTAAAATCCCAAAGCTGAGATGAGAAAACGGAAACCAGATTTGGAAACCCTGATGTAATCCCTATTTATTTTTAAAGTATTTTCCCAGCTTCTAAGGAAATGTGGACCCTATGGGCAAAATTGTAAAAAATACCACTTTTGGGATTTTTGCTCCAATTTTTAGGAGTTGCGGGATGCGCTTTGACCTTTTGACAAGTTTTTTAAAACTTTATTATTTAGAATTACAAGTTTAAAAAACGTTGAAAATTTCATTAAGTTTTGTCAATAAATAAAGATTTTATTGAATATTATATATTTACTGAGTTTCTAAAACTAAAAATTGTATAACAATTTGAATATGATTGCAAATATTAGGAACAATTTGATCCACATTTATTACGAACAATTTTTTTTTTTTTTTGTTTAGACAAGTTAATTTTTGGTCTTACAAAAAAAATTTCAAGTCAATATCTCATTTAGATTCAAAAATATCCCACTTTAAAACTCCGTTGTTCAATAATATTTCACATTTTCAAACTAAAAAATTTTTATAAATTTTCTTAATACTATTTTAGTAAAATTCAATGGTTCTGACTTAATCACAATTTATACTAAAATATGAAAAAAAAAAATCAAATAATACTTGGGTTAAAAGTTGTAATGAAAAACGTGTGTTAAGAATTCATCGATTTCAGTCCTTAGTTAATTTTTCATGTTACAATCTCAAAAAGTAGCAATAAACTAATTTATTGAGTTTTTTATAGTGTGTTGTGTGTTTATGCATGTTATTTTTAAATTAGTATGTACTCCTATCCATACCAAGTAGTGAGTCTCGTCGCTATCTCATTGAATTTTAATTTAATGCTCGCAATAGCGGCCTATACAACTTCAAAATGGCTTAGTGTCATAAGAAACCAATTTTAGTCAAACTCTCTAATAATTTTGATTTTTCTCATATATAAATTATTAAACATCAGATTAAATTTGTGTATAATTAAAAATGCCCATTTGCATTCATTTGCCAAATTTTATTTTTAAAGTTGTTCTCAATTTATTTTTTTTACTGCAATTTCATGTTGATTTAAATCATTTGTGGCACACAGCTTGATACTATTTGGTAATTCTAAAACGTCAGTAAATTATAAACTTAGCTTTAGTTTGTTTCTCATTTTAATTTAACAAGCTGCATAAAAAGGCGGTAACACACACGCCACTACATTTTTATTTTTAATATTAAATGATAAGTTTCACGATTTTTAAAGTCACTTGCACGAATACACTCATATACGCTCTTGCATATTTACACGCATACATATATGTATGCTCACATACTGTGCAATACACATACCAGCAGTTCTAGGCGACTATTCTGAACTAGTGATTTAACCTATCATTTAGGGTGACGTGATTAGTTATTTGGTTCAAAGCAGTCAATCCAATGGGTTCACATATCGGTTACATCGAGTGAGTTACTGTAGTAGCTTCCTAACCTATTTTAACCTATTTCAACATGTATCGGTGCTAATTGAACACTAGTAGTCGTTAAAATAGACAATTCAATAACCGATTGTTTGCAAATAAAACTTGATCCGACAACTCTTAAATAGACTACCTTTGGTGGGAAAACTAATTACTTTTTAAAGTGCAGTACAAAATAAACTTTTGAAGTGACTACACTCTAGGTTATTAAGAGACACTAAAGTGACAATTGACTTTATGATATGTTACAAGGGATGTCAGTAAGCATAACAATACAATTCGTATAAAATCAGTTTGTAGGAATTACTCACAAAAAAGTACAGTAAAAAATAAATGTTTAAAGTGACTACACTCTTGATTACTTAGAGACACTTAAGTAACGCTAGATTACATTGCATAAAGTAACTAATTCACTTCTCTTTGCATACATGGATCAAATGACCCATATTATATAAATTGGAATCTGCAATATGATAAATAACTGATTACTTGCTTTTAACTGCTGGGCTTCTAATCGAACCAGAAAGTTAACACATATCCATACATAAGTATGTGCTAGGGTGGCTCCTATATTGCACCTTTTCGAGTTTCCGTCCTCCACAGGCCTAAGATGGCTCTCCGTTACCTGAAGATCCAATACTGAAAATTTTAGAAAATTCGTATAGTGTAGAGTTCTAACTTGTACAATTTCGATAGTAGATATAAAAAGTTTAACAATATCCTAGAAATTTAAAATTAAAAAATCTTCAATAAGCTACCAGAACAATCTTTAAATAGATATTAGAAAATAGGTAATGGGGATACCGCTGCACAGTGCTTTGTTTTCAAATAGGCAATGGACAAATATAGAATGAGTTATTGCAGACGAATAAAAATTAGTAGAAGGTAATAACCTTTTGGTAAGATCAAGAAAAAGTATAATTTTTGAAAAAATTCATGCAAGGACACGGGTACCTCCCATATATCCTGAACATATAATATTGAATAAAATTTACAGTTATACTTCTAACGTTTTAGAATTTGGATATCATCATTTTAATAAAGTTATTGTTGTTTGTGAAAATATTTATTACAATCGGTTCGGGTGGCTGCCATATATCCTTTTCCTTAAAAAGCCTGAATAAAATCATTAATTTTCAGAAATTCTTGTTCTCTCATAATATTAGATGCAAAATTATGGAAATGTCATCGGAAGGAAATTCATAATTCCAATAAATCAAGATTTCAATATCCTGTATAACATCTTTTACAAATTTTATTTACAAACTCGTAAAAATCGTTTTTTATTTTGGAACCAAGCATTAATTTAGTTATTAACATTTCAATTCTAGCAAGGATTTACTTCGCTGCCATATATAATTTTTTTAAAAAATCTATAAAGGCTTTTAAAATCATCTAATTGGTTCAAAATTTGTACCAATCTATAACTAATCTGCTGTTCATCGGTTATATAGAAGTTGATTGTATTTAGGGAATTATTAATCCATTTGTACCAAGAAGAACAACACATGAAATAGTCTGCACTGATTGTAAAGAAGAAAGGGAATCTAAGCATATTACAAACTTTCCACATTTATCTTTAACAGACAATAAGGCATCATGTATTGCTATCAGTTCGGCAGAATATACGGAGCTATATGAAGGTAAGACTGACAATCCTATTATACGATTTTCCGTAGTTATACTGATTGCTGTAATATTATCTGTCGTAGAACCATCAGTGTAAAGAAATTCGTAGTCTCTTAATAAATCTCTCTTAGCAGCAAAAATTATATTGAATTCAGAAGCATTTGTGTCAGATTTTTCGAATTGATGAAGTGTAGTGTCCACTGATTTGGTCTGGAGACTCCAGGGTGGACCCTGTTTCGAGCTATTTCTAAAATTCGGTATATTTAGAGGTATGCTTAGTTTCCTGCAATTATTGACTGCCCTTAGTATGGTCGAGGGAACTCTAGGTGTTCTGTTATACATATTGAAACATTAGAACCATTTAGTAAAGTTCGGAATAGTTTCATTGTTGAGATATCCCTTTGTAAGAATACCGGTCTAATATTTGATGTGATTTTATACATTTAAAAAAATCTAAATTTTAATAGTTTTCATACGAAAAAACAACTAATGATTACATTTTCTTAAATATTCTATAGTAACACATAATCAAAATCGATTAACATATATTTTACTAATATTCCAACAAAAATTTTAGAATTTCTGGCTTACAATAAACAAAATGTTAATTATTAAAATTGCCCAGATTAAACAGTTAAACTTTGTTTGACAAAAACAGTAATTGCGCATAATTTTACATTCATATTCTTTCATTTGCAGCCAATCACAAGTTTATATCTTTCAAAACGTACTTTTAACACTTATTTTAGTTAACCGTAAAAAAATATATTTTTCTCAATCAAATTTATGTTGTAAATGTTCTAAGTTTAGCGACCTCTAGTGACGAGAAAATGAGACATTTATAAATAAATCTTATTTACATGGATTTAGTATTTAGTTGTCTATTCAAAAATATAAATTTCATTAGCATCAATGACATGCTCTTTTTTTTGATTTTTGTCCATTGAACAAAGCACTGTGCGTTGTTTCGAGACTACACAAAATCTTTTTTTATATACTCGTACATTTAATAAATTTTAGTTTATGATATTTTTTTGATATTTCCTACCACAGCAATGTACACGAGGAAAAGATCGTATGTTCTTTTGACTGTAAATTTAAACAAATTTGTGAACTAAAAGTAAATTCCTTTGAAATCTTCCTACTTCAAATCGGTGTACATGTTTACCCATAATAAGAATAACAGATAAAATTTTGGTTTTTAATCCTCATTTACCATTAATTGGAATCGTTTTAAATATAGTTAAAATTGGTTAATGATGTTAGAATATTTTTATATTTAAACATCTTTGGTAACTGCAATACTTTTAACTTTTTTTAAATATAAAAATGTTAAAAATTTTTGCAAATATTGCTAAAATGTGCAAACTCTAACTTGTATACCATATTTGGTTTTTAGATGACGGAGAACAATTTGCTTTTGGAAGCAAGGAAAATTGAAAATGTTCAAAATAAGGGCCACCCTAATACACACACATACATACATACATAAGTATGTACACATGCAAATGCATATAAACGTAAATTTTAATCTAAAGTTGCCAGAAAAATATAAAGCTGAATGCAAGAGATGATGATGACAATGACGATATTTATTTTGAAATGTTATGTAAAAATGTGTGTACGTAAATTTTACTAAAATATGAAGACAGTGAGAAACAAAAGTATACAATTGTAAATTAACTTTTAAACTTTAAACATTCGATCGAGGTAGTTTTCGATTTATCAATTTCTAAAAATCAAGGATTTTCAATGTTTGCCTAAAATTTCTCTTCGCCAAGCCTTCAAAAGTATTTACCAGAATAATAAACAGAGTTAGTATAACTAAAAGGTAATTTGAGTTGTTTATTTATTGATATTTTTTTAACCATGTTTTTCAAACCCAGCAACAGAGATTTTTTTGATATTCTAATACTTTGTGCTTAATGTTAAGCAGCTCTAATGGCAGCCGCTCCTCAAGCAGCTCACTTGGGTCCATTCAAATCTGATCCCATTGTGATACCCAAGGGGTAGACAGCAGGGTATTTACAATACTTCCGTTGCCTCCAGGTTAAACCAGCCAGATTTCCGGATGAAGGAGTAGATTCGTCTAAGATTCATCCTTGATAGCTCATCCAAGCATGATAGGAATGGAGATCCGAGAATGCGTTCCCTCAGATTTGTCAGAGCCGGGCATTGGCAGAAAAGGTAATACACAGTCTTTTCCTCTTCTTCATTATGGCAGCTTCTACAGTGTCCTGTAATAAAGGAGACAATTAGCCTTATTTGCTCACGACGGTAATCTATAAGTAGATTCGTCTTGCTGGCTTCATATACGGGCCAGGTCGACCTCGCTGTAGCACAGGAAGGTTCATTAGTCCACCTGTTTTGTGCAGTCTCGTATAGTATCTTCTGAACAGCCATCTTGCATTTAACAAGGGAAATATCAGAAAAGGGGTCGATCGCCTCCTCATATACAATTATCCTGATTTCCATCGTGTCCAGGGATCCATATAAGCGTTATCCTAGAATGTCTCGCTATCTCATTTAGGGATACCAGGCATTCCTCGGTTAATCTAGATGTCTTGAGAACACCCGCTATTCTGTTAACGGAAGCCTTGCTGTTAGTAAATATACATATATCACCAGATATTCGATAATACCTCAGCACGTTTAATGGCAGAAATTTCCGCCTGAAGTTAGGTAGCCTAAAGTAGGATTTTATCCCAAAGTTTTCAATATAGAAACCTCCACCGACCCTGTTTCCCCTATTAGAGCCGTCAGTGTATATCCTTATGACATCATCAGGGGGAAAGAGTCCGCTATGCCATAAATCCCTATTCGGGATCATAATATGGAAATGCCTATCGACAAAAGGTTTTGCGATGCAGTAATCAACATTACCATGTATGTGCCCATAGTAATTCACTATCCAAGGTCCTTACCAGTCCACGAACATCCAGCATTTAGCCTCACAGCAGAGTTGAGAGCCATTTGTATCACCATCAAATCCACTGGTAACCAGTTTAAGATAGTAAAGAGTGCCTTAGAGGAAGTAGACCTTATAGCGCCTGTAATCAGTATCGCGGCAGTCCGTAGTACCCGTTCGACGGCCTTTCGGTGAGTAGCATTATCCAAAGCATGCCACCACACTAATGTTCCATAGAACAAGATGGGTTTAACAACTGATTTAAAGATGCAACTGATACCTTTCGGCATAATACATTCTGCCTTTTGGCAGGAGTAGATGGCCTTATTAATACTGATCTGAATGTTTAGATTCCAGGACAGTCTCTTATCCAGAATGATGCCAAGATACTTCGCATTATCCCTTATCTCAAGACTGATTCCATTCAGTCTAGGTGGTCTAAAGTCATCGATCTTATACCTCATAGTGAAGAGAACCAATACTCCACTCACTCAGTGTACTTAATGCCGACTGCATACAACTAGATATTGTATCCAGAAATTTACCAGATATAAATACTGCAACATCGTCAGCATACGCGACTGTTTTGATCCATCTGTTGTCCATCCTGACCAACAGGGTATTCATAGCCAGATTCCTCAGAAGTGGGGATAGTACACCACACTTCGGGGTACCACGATTGGTATCTATATTAATATATTTTTACAGCTTACACCACCATAGTGGGCATTAGTAGTAGACTAATATTAGTCTAACACCCACCAATATTAGTCTAACACCAACCTTATGGTATACCGATCGACTCAGAATCACATTCTTAGTCCTAGCTATTAGTCATAGCTCCCATAAAAAGCCAAAAATGGTCAAACTAGCAATAGTGCCACCTCCCATATATACGATAAATCTATAGCAGCTATCAAATGCACGGACTACCAACAATATAAATAAATAATGTACTTTTTATTACATTAGAAACTATTTTTAGATATATATAAAATAGTAACGTTACTGACTGAGGGACTGAGTGACTGACAGACTGGCTGATTCATCATCGCATAGCCCAAATGACTGAAATTTTAACTGTGGGGTCCTCACTCCCCAAAACGATCCACTAAGAAGGGATTTTTGGAAATTCGAACGTTTAGGGGGTAAAAATGGGTAAATTCGGTAACCTTATATCTTCAATAATAATAAAGATACAAACAATTTTAATTTGCATGCTACTCCATTTAAAAAAAAAAAGCTGACAGGTACTTTTTCGAAATTTAAACCTTTTAGGGGAGAAAACGGGTAAATACGTATTTTGGTACTTTTTTTGGTACCCTTTGTATCTTTTAAACCAATAAACATAGAAACAAAATTTAAATCGTATTCTTTACTTATCAAAAAATAACAATTATGAATTTGGTACCTTTTGGAAATTCGAACCATTAAGGGATAAAAATTGTGTTTATTTTTGGTACATTTTTCATAAAATATGTTTATCTATGTATTGACATAGACATGCGAATATTTGAATAAAATTTTACCACCGCAATGGGGATAAATATAATAAAAATATAAACTAAACATTGTGAATTCCTTTTATACGATTAATAATAATGACCTACCTGTAGACTCTGGCACACTGGATGGACTGGATTAAATTAATCCATTATTGATAGTGCAGATTCTTTTTGAAATCCTTTATCTGATATGTAAGATATTAATTATATTTCTTAATTTATATTTGCGCATAAACCTAATTAATCTTTTTGAATGTTTTAAGTAGTTGCATAATTATATTCAAAGTTTGCCGGAAAACAGTAAAACATGTTACTTTATGCGGATGTAATCTACGCGGTAACTTCAATTAACCAGAGTAATTTTATATTTATTATTAGTTATTATTAATATATTTATACCTAATTTTTAATTTAACTCCAAATTTAAATAAAAATTATCGAAAATTAGAGTTGAAGTTTTAATTTATTAGGAATAATTTAAAGCTTGAATTGGATTATTTTTTTAACTTGTATTTTACATTAATTGAATGGTTGAGCGGAACTCTATTTAATGTTTCACTTGAATTAAAATTTCCTTTTTACTAAAGAATGCCATTGATATAAAGTGGAATTCAACACTTTCATTTAGAATGTATGACTAAAATTAAACTTGTTACACTTGAATTCCATCGAAAATACTTTTAGGGTTGTAAACAAATTTTCTATAAATTTAGCTACTTATAGTTCATTTTGCTAATTGCAATACGGATTTCAAATAATTATTTAACATAATTTTAATATGATATGTATTAAAAAATGTCCATAAATTGCAAATTAGTAATTCGCGTATGTTTAAAGATTATTCAAGTTTTTCTTGACTTATTCCTTAATATAATTTCACACAAAAACTTTTACTTTAAACTGTATTAAATGAATAAATGTTGATGATATATCATACATAGTTATGGATGTCATTGAGCCAGAGTACAGGCGCCAAAAGTTTGAGCATTTTGGCAATTGTTTTTTTTTTCCAGATTTTATATTATTTTATTTTCTTTGTTTTATCCTCTTTTGGTAGTGGCATAAAATTATGAAGCTGCGGAAACGGATATGTTTTGGCAGTGAAGAAATACGAGACAGGCATATATACAAACATATAAGTAGAATGATATAGGCAGACAGCTGGTTTACAAAAATAATATTATGTATACGTACATAACGTACATATTTATTACAAAAAAGTATGCAGATTATTCAATATAATATTATGAAGAATATGTATGAAGTAGCAAACTTTAAGTAAGTATTAAATGTTAGTGTTTATTAAATTAAATTTGAGTTTTCATTTATTTATGTGAGTTGTGCCTTTTTATTTGTTGATTTTATGCCAAATACCCATTCAGATTTAAGTGTATGTAGAGCCATTAAGAGTTATTTGAACAAGCATTAAAACAATATGCAATTATGCCACGACACATATTCGAAATCACCTAAATGCTTAATAAACTACACACTAAACAATCCGCACATAATCTAGCGGCCACCAAAGTTATTTGCATTTACAAACAGACATATAGTCATATATAAGGAGTGAGATAGTAAAAATCTTAACACACGTTTTTCATTAAAACAAGTTACCTTTGTAAAACATGTCAGTTATTATGTTTAATGTCAATTATATTGATTTGTTGTTAATCTGATTAAAATGTGTGACCAGAAAAAAGTGCGTACTAAAATTATTAAATATTTTCAACAAAACCCAACTTGGTCCTACAAAAAGTTGGCCAAGCATTCAAGAGTCTGCCGTCAAACTGTTTCCAATGTTATTAAATAGTATCGGGAGAACTTGTCCGTTGATGGAAAACCTGGTTCAGTTAGAAGGAATGGTCCACATGATGCTTGTAAAGCCAACAAAATAGAAAGCATTATTAAAAGAGCTCCCAACACATCCGGTAGGAGAGCAGCCCGGTTAGCTCAGTGTTCCGACTATTTGGTACGAAAAGTTAATGCGAATACAGGTTTAAAAACATACAAAGCTCAAATTGAAATTTAGAGGCAAAAAACAGAGCATGGAAATTGAATTTAAGAATTTTTCGATCTCACTCCTTACATACAAACATACCCATATTTGTATGTAAATTAGGGCTATAACTTTTTTACATTTTTAGCAAATAAGTGGTTCTAGCATAGTCGAATAGGCCATTGAAAGTTATTTAAAAAAATGGTATTACTTTTTCGCAGTTGTCAATAAAGTTGGAGATAATTCTTTTATGCAAAAAACACAAATAATATAAATATATCAACCTGGCTCGAATTGTAAATAACATAACATTTGCTAGGGCCAAAATTTGGTTATAGCCCTAATGTACATACAATTATAGAAACGTATTAACTGCCTTAAGTCCTTTTGAGTGTTTGCTCACTGTTTAATTAATGTTTGACCTCAAGTGGTTCCTCGTTCCTTAACACCAATTTGGCATTAGTTCTTTGGCTGAACTTTAATGAAATGGGGACTTAAATATTTATCTATAAAATATTTGTTTTAGCCTTATAATATTTATAGCTTTACACAATTGTTATTAACTATTTGATTGCCATCTGCTGTTACTTTGGAAACAACTTATGATTCTTAGGTTAATGTATAATTTTGATTATTTTTCTGAAACAAATCTAGAAACTATTGTTAACAACTATTTCAATATATAATTCTCAACAAATCCGTTGGATTATTTGGATTAATGTTGAAGATTGTTTGCCATACAAATTTTCTTAAAAACTATTTGAGACATTTTAAAACTAATCATCATAGGTATATTTTTAAAATAACTCACAATGTAAATAAGACAACGTCACAGATACCTTTCATAGATCCTGTGAAACATTATTGGAGTATATGAGGAAAACATATATTTATACCCTTCACCATGAGTGGCAAGGGTATATGTAAGTTTGTCATTCCATTTTTAATTTCTACAATTTTATTTGCGACCTCATATATATTCCGTCTGTATGTTGAAATCAACTTTCCGTAGCCCAAACATAATATACATACGTGATTCATACATCAGTATAACCGCTAAAGTCCTGGTTTGGCTCATGATTAAAAAAGAAGGAAATCGGCCGACAAACCGCTGAGATATAAGCAAAATACCACGAACATTTGACCTACACGCGGAGAAAAAATATAGTTGTGCATGTTTACAGTAACCATTTCCACATTTTTAAAAGTTTTTTTTAACAATATTATAGTCACAGTAACTGTTTATATGATTGTGGTAACCATAGTAACCGAGAGTAACATGATATGGTCAAATTTTAATCATAAAAATGGTTGTCACAAACATATACTTGTTTACTGTAACCATATATATGATTGATACGTTCATGTGAATCGTAAGTTAACCATATTATGGTTACCACAATCATATAAACAGTTACTGTCACTATAATATTGTTAAAAAAACTTTTGAAAATGTAGAAATGGTTGCTGTAAACATGCACAACTATATTTTTTCTCTGCGTGAACTGTTTGCAAATTTTTCTCACTAATAGTAAAACAAATTTGTCTCAATATTAATGATTTTTTCTTAAATATTTTTTTTTTGGAAATTTTTTTTCGGACATTTTTTTTAATAAAAAAAAAATTTATCAAAAAACATTTCCAATAATTTTTTTAAAATATGTTTAGGTAAAGGGTATATAAGATTCGGCACAGCCGAATATATGGCTTGGTCCAGCCCGACCGTATAATAACCTACACTGAGTAAATTATAAAAAATACTTTTTTTTTTAAATTTCAATAATTTATTTTCGTGAGTGATTTTCGGAAGTGGGACTCATATGGGAGCTACCAACAATTATGGACCTATCGCCATGATATAAGGTTGTGTAATTAATTGAAATAAATATACAAATACCTAACAAATACTGAATTAATATCTACACGTTTTTTTTAGAGTTTAAAATAATGTAATTATCACTTTAAAAAAGCACTGAATATTACTATGTCTCATACACACTTATACAACGCTAACAAACTTACGAAAATTAACAAAAAGTAATGAAAAATTGGATGTTTAAATCACATATGGGTAATTCAACGAGAATGACTACCACGACTGAAAAAACAAAAAGCCTTGAGACTTTTTTTCAAAACGATTTGAATAGGTGAAAGTATTTAGAGCTTTTTAAGAGCAAAAATATTAGTTTAAACTGACTATATTTAAAATTTTTTAGTTTAATTGGTATGTTTTAGGCTAAGATGGCGGCGAAAACTAAGCTCCCAATTAGCATGTAGTATGAAATGAATATGACTCTCATTGTTTTTTTTTTGCTATTATCAAATTGTTTATTGAAACCGAATATATATTTGGTATTATTTTTTTTTTTTTGTTTTTGTATACATATATTTACAGAATATATTTTCTTTTACTATAGGAGAAAAATCTGTCACTTATGGTATGTCACGTACGATATAAAATTTTACTTATTATAAAATTATCCAAAGATTATTTTTATTTAAATATGATGGATTGTAAAGGAAAAATATTTGGTTTAGTGTAAGAAATTAAAAAAAAAAAACATAACGCCTATCACGATTCGCAAATTTTCGCATATTTCTACATGTACCTTAGAATTACTTCCGTTTTATGTCACGTACGATATGCCCTTATTTCGCTTTATATTTTGGACAACAATGTTTCTAGAGAACTTATTATTTTTGTAAAATATAGTACCCTCTGAATGGAACATAAATACCAAATTATTTTTCAGATACTCTTATTTTTGCAAAATCTATTCCACTCTATAGGCGTACAAATGTCACGTACGATGATATGGAATTGCCCATGTATATATATAATCTAGTAAACACTCTTTTGATAACGCCATTAACTGTAAAAATCTGTATATTTTCGTCAACGCTACATGACTTCAAAAGCAAAAAAAAAAAAATGTCCAATATATTGGACAAAATGTCTGAAGGGTTAAAATATATTTGGAGTACAAAATGTTTAAGAGATTTATTCTCGTTAAAGTGATATTAAAGGAGTGGGCCTTATATGGGAGCTATGAGTAATTATAAACCCACGTGACGTGACTTCTATATATATAAAACTTAATTGGAGCAAAACTTGTGTAGATAAATTAAACATTTATGACCGATAAAGTCTTATTTAGGGAGGATGTATGTACCAAGTTTTACGTGGACAGTCAGAAAGACGAACGGGTTGGTGGACATCATGTAATCGACTCATAAATTGATTCTGAGTGGATCGGTATGCTTTATGTTGGGTTTTAGATAAATATTGTTGGGTGGTTCAAATATCAGCGCAAGCCCAATAGACCCTCCCCAATGCAGCTCTCTGTCCGATTTATTCTGGCAGGTCTTTTCACAAAAAATATTAAGAACTTTTGAGCCTTGTATGCTTTTAGACTTGCATTGACTTTAACTTTTCGTACCGAGTACTGAGTTAACCGGACTGGTTTCCTTCCGGATGTGATGGGAGCTCTTTTGAAAATGCTTTCTATTTATGTGGACCATTCCTTTTATAGAACCAGATTTTCTATCAACATTGGAATCAGTTTTACAGTAGAACTTTTAGGACCAAGTTGGGTTTTGTTGAAAATATTTAATAATTTTAGTACGCACTTGTTTTTCGTCACTCATTTTAATCAAGTTAACAACAAATGAACATAATTGACAGGCTTTACAAAGTTAACTTGATAAAAAAATCAAATAATAATTTTTTCTAATCGAATGGTTTTTCCTTAGTAATCGAATTTTACTGTTGATAGAACCGAAAAAGTCTATGTGTGCAACCGAATCATTCGATTGGCAACAAATTCGGTTGCTATCACGAATCTGTTTTCTCTGTGTATATATATTATTTAAGTATTTTGACAAAATTTGTGTGCATTTCTTCAGCAAACATATTTTTGTTTTTATTTTTTCACCATTTTCCAACTTATATACCATTGGAAAGGCAACAGTTTCCTCTTTTTAAATCCATTTAAAAAATTAAAATCGGTTGAGAATCAGCCTAGTTAATGGCATATAAGTTCTTAAAGGCATGAAAACCCCGTAACTCAGGATTTTAGAGGTGTTTTGCAAATTCCAAAAACATATTCTTGTTGTACTCGATAAAGCCTATCAGAAAAATAGTATTACTTTCCAGGTATTTCTACTTTAGTTTTTTTTTTTGTCTCATAGTGTTAGTCTTAAGAAAATAACTATAAATATTCTAGACATCATAACTACCTAATAGACAAAATAATATACCAAAATGAGGACTAAAAAGTCAACTATTAAACAAAAAAAACCGCATTAAAACATTTAGTTTGTGTCAAAAGTTATAAACTTTTGACCGCTATTTTTAAATTTTCCATTTATGGGTATTTAAATAAAGTACCCATAAATTCTGCCATTTTCGTACAACACAGCGTATACTTAATATTTTAATACTCATACCACCTGCAACACATTTATGTAATTGTGAACATTTTTGGATGGTTAAAATTTTACATATTTAAAACTATTTGATTAGGAAGTCAACACATCTTTAAATCAACAAAAAATATGTTATTAACACGACTAATAAATCAAACAAATATATATGTACTTTTGAATGTTTTCAATCCAACGCGTCGTTGCAACGACCTCTAAGCCAGTGTTCCCCATAAACTGAAAGAGAACAAGTGTTGTACGAGTCTTAATGCATGGACATACAAACATACACAGATACTTATGTACATATATAAGAATGTATGTTTACAGTAGTATACTTAACTTAAGTTTCAGTTTGTGTACCCGTTCTCAACCATCGAAGAGCAAGCCGATCTCAACCATCAAAGAGCAAGCTTGTTTGTGCCAGTTTACTTGACCCCAGGGTAAATACATTTGAATTACATATTGCATGTCAATTAAATAATTTCATGACAATGAGTAGTTAGTAAATAAGCATTTGTTAATATTCTTGAATACTTTACTGACGTAAACATTTTTCACTTATGCAGCTATGTATTTGATTGTGTAGATACTTAAATCATACTTATACACAGTCATGTACAAACAAGTAGTTTTAATAATAATTCTAATAAACCAAGCTTACAACCGTTTCATTGACTTAAATGAGTCCAATAAATATTATTTAACTGCTGTTTTACTTTAAGTTGCATGTTGAAACCAAGTACACATCATGACTAATGTACAACAAGTATTATTTTACAAAAGCTACAGCAAAAAAATAAGTTGAAGCTGAATAATAACACTGTCCAACAGCATTTTTGAAACAGAATAGCGACCCCATTATTCTGAAAGGGCATCATTTTTGTAGAATAAACTTATAGTCCAGCTGGTCTGCATTTTTCTTACAGTGACTCAAAGTTTTAATTTTTTGATCGAATGGAGAATTATACCAACTGAAAAAAATGTTGTAAGTTGATGTTTGAGAGAATTCTTATTGTCAGTATTATATTGTTTAATTTTATGGGGATAATTTGTATGGAAGATTTTAACCCTCTATCTCCTCTTCCTCATTATGGCAGCTTCTACAGTAATTATTGTACCGTAGGCCCATTCTTCTAGCATATGTCCCGATTAAAGAGTGTACTGTAATAAAGGATACATTAGACTTATTTGCTCACGACGGTATTCTATAAGTAGATTCATCCTGCTGGCATCATATACGGGCCATGTCGACCTCGCTGTAGCACAGGAAAGTTCATTAGTCCAGCTGTTTTGTGCAGTCTCATATAGTTTCTGCTGAACCGCCTTGTTCAAGGGAAATACCAGAAAAGGGATCGATCGCCTCCTCACTCATCATCGCACCCCTTTTGGCCAGATCATCTGCTATACAATTACATCGTGTCCAAGGACCCACATAAGCGTTATCCAAGAATGTCTCGCTATCTCATTTAGGGATACCCGGCATTCTTCGGTCACCAGATATTCGGTAATACCTCAGCCAGTTGGATGCACGTTTAATGGCAGTAATTTCCGCCTAAACAGCAGTAAAGAAGTTAGAAGAAGACTCCGCGCTGCCATAAATCCCTATTCGGGATCATAATATGGAAATGCCTATCGACAAATGGTTTTGCGATGCAGTAATTGACATTACCATGTATGTGCTCATAGTAATTCAGTATCCTAGAGTGTCCAAGGTCCCTACCAGATCACGAACAACCAGCATTTAGTCTTACAGCAGAGTTGTATCACCATTAAATACACTGGTATCCAGTTTAGAATAGAAAAAAGAGCCTTAGAAGAAGTAGACCTTATAGCGCCTGTAGTCAGTATCGCGTTAGACTTAGAACTCGTTCAATGGCATTATCCAAGGTCTGCCACCACACCAATACTCCATAGAACAAGATGGGTTTAACGACTGCTTTGAAGATCCAATGGATACCTTTCGGCATAATATCCACCCTGTGGGGTCCACGATTGGCACTTTTGAAACACTTATGCCACCTAGGGAAGCACATATGACTCTAAAGCCGACTACCCGGTGTACACATAGATCAATCCCAAATTCGTCCATCGCAGTTAGGATAGCGTCTGGCCTAACATTGTTACAAGCTATGAAATTCAGAATAAAATCAAAACAACATGCTAGCAGTTATCTCGTATCTATAAAAAGTTACATGCATCAAAATTTTGAACGTGTAAAAATAACAGTATTTCTTACGGTTTTTCTAAAACACATTTTCGATGAAATAGTTATTTAAAAAAACGTTAACATTTTTTAAAAAGAGAGCAAGGTTTGTGGAGATCCTAATGAATAAATATAAGCTTTTTGTATAAGTGGTTGGCATTGATGAAAACCTTAGGACTTGAAGATTAATAGTTAAGTAAAATAAAGTAATTGTATGAATTTTTCGGATGTTATTTACCTTACTAACTAAAAAATTATAATATAGGGATTTTCCATGAACAAAAATATAAAATTTTAATTATTGTACAATTTGAACGGTTAAAGATATTATAACAATCTCTGGAAATAATGTAGACCTAAGTATCTTTAATTGAACGCAGCTATAATTTTAACATTTTTTATTCTCAAATACCTAAATTCCTAAAACGGGGAAAATGTGTTCCAAAAACAGAATTTTTTTTGGAAAAGTGCCTACTGTGATGTTATTTACCATGCAGTAATAAAAAAAACGTTGGAGGTATTTAAATAAGATATAGGGCTATACAAGCTTGGAGCTTTTTCGAGGAGCGGTGCTTTTACTTTTTAAAATTTTTACTCAAACCTTAATTTTTTTTCAAATCAATGTTTGATTTTCAATGAATTTTTGAAACATTTTTTCACACAGTGAAAACGGAGTCGTTGTGATAACCAATTTTGTAGCCAATCGATTATATTTACAGATATGGCAAAAAAAAGTCAGTCGAGAGAAGAATTTTGTTAAAATATCGGAATTTGTGTCAACCCAACCTAAATTTACAAACAAAACTGTTTTTTCCGTGCACCATTTTGATCTCGTACAATTATATTTCGACATATTAAATTTGTTAACAAAATAACAGTGCTTACATACATATATTTAAAAAAAGATAACTGAACAAAACGAAAGACCCACCAGATTATTCAAAAAGCTTCTGCAGTGTGGCTGGATTTTTCGTGAACAATGCTTTACTACTGCACAATTTTTAGGTTCCCTTCTGATTTCATTTCCTTTATTGTTGCTTGTGATTTCCAACCACCATCGTATATCATTTTCAATTGCCCAATTATTAAAATTTATTATTCATATTTTTACCCACAATGGCTAAAGTCTCTTCAGATTAGTTTGATCTCATGTTGAAGTTTAACATGTTACATTAAAATAGACTAACATTCGTGCAACATAATGACACAGCCAAGCAACAACAACAGCCTAAGTAAGACCGGTAACAAGTCCCTAATGAATAATTTGTTAGCAACCCATACATGTCTCTATAAGTAAGTATGTGCCATATAGTGTAATAATCAGCGACAAAATATTATCTGCAATAACCAAAAAAAAAGCTAATAAAAAAGGTTGTTTCCCTTGAATATTACAAGAGCCTGTAATGTGTTCGAGTACTTGTTTGTGTACAAATTTCCACGAATTTTAATAAACATTCACATGTATAAAGACAATATAAGATTTACAACTAACACCGACATTAACTACACCTACAAGATTTGCATGTGAGTTTTTGTTTTGGAGAGAAATGATAATTTGGAGATTTTAAGCCAGGGATAAAAATTGGTACAAATGTACTTTTTTCACTGCTTCATAATAAAAAGAGTAACATATTTGTTAGAGTAATGGTTGGTAGCTATAATCGAGTTAAAGGACCCATTGATTCACTGTGAGTAAAAAAAATTAACAAATTCAATGCATGATAATCCCATGAATATAATTATTTTTCTCACCATCTAATGACGGTGAGTAATAAGTGTTTAAAGCTCTCTCTCTCGTTTCTCTCTCCCTCAAATCATTATATTCAACAAAGTGTATACAAGAGCAGCTCAGATATACATATGTATCCTAATCAGTCATTGGAATTCTACTTGTTGACAGACAATTCTTCATTTATAATAGTCCTACAGTACAATACCCACACATACTAAATAAGAATGCTAACAGCATCAATCCAAAAAATATCCTAATTCTAAGAATTAAACATTTTGTTAAAAAGATATTTTGTTTAATGAAGTTTTTCCGAATATGGATCTACGAGTATCTACCTTTAATTTAAGGAATTGCCTGTATATTTAAGAAAAAAAATGTTTCTTTATATGAAATTTTGAAAACTAAAAATACAGACGAAATCCATACTAAAAAAATGTTATTATATTTTCTATGAGATTTCTTTAAAGCTCTCATCTTTTCACTCTCTCTTTCAGTTAGAGTTGCAATCAGCGTTGTATTAATTTTGTTTTCAAAAACTTCAAATTTAGAATAAAAAAACTGATTTTCAAGTAAAAAAACTGCAATTTTTTTTATGTAGCTTCTAAATATTGGAAAACCTTAAATTTCGCTTCCATTTTAACACTTTTAATAAAAAAATACAATTCATTAACACAAACAAACTTCAAAAACAACAACAAGAAAAGCTGTTTAAAAAGTGTTGCATTTTTAACACTTCGATCTAATTGAGGGTGAAATATATAGCATTTCTTCGGTTCTTTAGGGCAACATTATTTGAAAAGAATACTTTAAACTACATTTTTTCAGAAAAGAACACAAAGAAGGGCAAAAGGAAGAACAAAAGCATAATTTGTGCCAGAAAAGAAAACGCCATTAAATAGATTTGTACGTTTCTTAGGTAAATTTGATTGCCATTTCTTTTGATTCTTTTGAGTATGTTCCTAGTTTTATTCTTAATAACTTGGGAAAAAAGTTTGTTCAACATTAGTAGTAGCGACAGGTACTGACAAAATTGCATATACCAGCATTTTTATATTAGGAAAAGCTTTAGATCAGTCGCCACGTTTTGTTTTTACGACTTCCCAAAAAGTTTCAATATTTTATTCTTCTAATAAGCCCAAGTCTTCAATGTGTAGTTGTACACGCCACTCATCGTCTGTATCTTGAATGTAGTTCATTTCTACTACTATTGGGCACAAAACGTCATAATTTAAAAATACTTTTGTTAGATTTCACAAAAATCATTTTCAAAATCAAATTTTTTATGAGAGAATTGCAAAGATCTAAGTAAAATTTTAAGCAATAATTTCTGAAGTCCTTTTCGCTATCCTCAGATAAATTATGCATTATAGTTGGCACTAAGGAAACTTTCGCACCTAACTAGATATCTTTTAGATCTTTTAGAGATGTGGAATTGTTAATATCAATATCTTTAAATTTCATAAAACATATCGCCTGGTTCCTATAGAGAGTCAACTCAAAATTTTTATATTTTCACTTTTTGCAAGAAATCGGTGTACAGTGGTCATATCTACCCACTGTAAAAATCTTGCATCATTTTCTCTACTCTTTCGCAAAAAAATAAAATTGTATCCTTCTTCAAATTTCATTTTAATGTATTTAAAAAAAAAAAAAAACAGTTGTTTGCTTCTACTGAAAGTTTTTAAATTAAGGAGGAACCAGTGCGATATACATATATTTTTCCTTTACTATATATTCAAAAATGTTGCCGTATAAATGGTTTATTGAACTATTTGTTAAATGTAGTTGTGAGTTTTCGTTTTGAAATAGACGGTTTAGTTTGTTAATATCATTTCAAATTCTTTATACAAATAATTTATTCTTCTTTGTGTACAATCAAACTTTTCCATGTCTTCGTGTCAAAAAAATATTTTTAAGACTTTTAATCTGCTCAGAAGCTGATTTACTGTAGCTTCGGGCAATAGTCAACGCGTTTGGGAAGGTTGCAATATTTTTCTGGGATTATAATCCAGCAACACTTGTAATTCTAAAAAAAATTCGGACCATTTTACTTCAATATATTTCGGTAAAAAATGTCAAGCTGAATTTCCACAAAGAGCGAACGAGTGGCAAATACATTTCAATATAAATAATGTGGACAATCTTGTTTTAGCAATGCAGAAACAGAATTGTAACACCAGTCATTATATTGGCACCATCCGCAGCAAAACCTATTAAGTTTGTTTTATAGTTTATATTATTATTATTGTAAATATTGACTAATGTGGTAAAATTATAGCTTCAGAAATTGGAATTAAAATATAAAAAAAATTGAGTGTAAAAATGTAAAAACTGCAAAATCTGCACAATTTACAGAAAAGCTTACATTTTTAAACAAAAAACTTCAAAACTGCTCAATGCTTAGAAAAACTGCAAAATGCAGATAAATCTGCACATTTGGCAACACTGGTTGCAATGTTTTTCTTATATTTTACGAACAAGTACCGAACAAGAAGAGAAAATAATCTGTGTTTATCCCTCACCTCACCCTGTGTAGAAAACCATACAAAGTGAATCCATTTATAAATTTTTTATAAAAATGTTTAAGCGATTTTCATAAAAATTTTTAACATTTTCTGCCTCATAAATTTAGCGCAGAAAACGCTTTAATTTATTCAAAAAAAAAAAATTGCGTTACATATGTAATTTCTATGTATTTTGCATTAGGAACAGCTGTTTTTGTTGCCAAATGAGCTATTTCTGTCAAAATGTTGTACTATATAAAAGCACTCTATGAAAAATGAATTATGGTAAATCATGATTTTGACTCAAAAAATAATTATGTTGCTAGTGTGAAGCACGTCGACATACTTGGGTTCTATAGTTCAAACAAAAAGTCGACTTTTCGACCATTTTTTTCTTTTTATTCTATTTTAATATAAAAAAAAAAACTTTTACTTTTATCGACTTTTTTGGAATAACCCAAAGATATTCCATATGTGTGAAAAATAAAATGGTAACACCGTAAGTTGTTTGAAGGTGAGGTGACGATTAGACTCTTTGTTTTATATACATACCCAGCAAGATAAAAATAGATTATCTGTAATATGATTGGATGGGAGGTCACTTTGAGTCCTCAGGCACATGATTCCAGCACCTTAAGGATCCAATGTAGGATTTAATTTTAATCAAATTTTAACAAAGATTATTGTTTTAACAATTACTCTTTTGGTTTGTTTGCAGAAACACCCATACTTTGGAAGGAATCAAACCGCCAACCCTACTATGTAGACGATCAGATAAATATGCAACTAAAAATGTTCCATAATCTATTTTAAGAGATTCTGTTCCGTGTATATGTTCCGAGTGGTTGTCTATACATTTGGATCTGTTCGTGACTGTGGTTTTGTTTGTTGGTATTAAAGGCTTTCGATCAATACAGTGCCACTATGACTCTTCTTTCACACGGTTTATGCTGGTTAATCTTTGGTTTGGTAGCCAATAGAGCTACCGGGGTTGACAGACTATACAGGATTGAGCAAACTAAAGAGGTCCCGCTAATGGTAGCATGCCAGCCATTAGCAGGGTTAAAGCATGAATACAATCCGTAAGCCCAATGCCGTGTTAAGGCAGACCTTGGAAGAAAAACATGCAAAGATCACAAACAAAAAGGGAATGGGGGCTGCAAGTATATAAGAACGTTGGAGGCAGATAACGCTGCGTTACAAATAAAAAAATTTAGTACCCGCTTTGAAATATCATGTTTTCTTATTTATACCTATCGTTTACTAAACATATATAAAAATTTTCTATTCATCACGTCTTATTTTTCCTCCGTAAGAATATGCCAAATTATATTTAAAATTAAAAGACCAAAATACTTTTTAAAGAAATCTCATAAAAACAATCAGAATTTTGACATTAATCAAGTTTATTTTAATCATTTGGTATAAAAAACTCAAAAAAAATTATAAAATTTGAACACAAAATATCGTGAAAATTTAAATTTTTGTTTTGTGCTTTAAATGATCTTCTCGTTTTAAACATCAGCAGTGATCACCTAGCATAGTTGTGTATCAATGAATTTCAAAACGTTTTTCAAGCTTCTTTATATCCTGGTGGAACCTCTTACCCTGCTCATTACTGGAAAAAACGAAAAATGTGAATGAAAGGGAATTTTCAATGACATTCTGCAACCCAACTTTTCGTAAGCTTTAAACATGTCGTCAACTAGCTGTTCTACATTTTCGGTTCTGATGTTCCTTAAAAACACTTTTATAACTGCTTGAAGTGATGACCAGGCATCAAGTTCCTTGGTAGTAAGCTTTCCATCAATATGCGTATCAATGTTCCTTCCTTGAGTTTGTCAACACTTAACATGGAAAATACTGTATTTAAATATAAAAAGTCATCTCCCTCTTTATTCATACCTCTGACAAAATTGTTCATCAAACCAAGTTTTATGTTCAGTGCTGGTAAACTGACACATTTAGGATCGAACAATGGTATATGCTTCACATTAGATTTTCCGCAGACAAACTTTGACCTTCCTGGCCATACATTTGGTGCATTAAAGTAGTTGCGACGTCCACTTAGTGCAGTAGTCATATTGGATTTTCAAATAAATATGTACAAAGATGTCGACATTATCAAATAGGATCGATTACTAAACAAAACATAATAATAAAGAAGTAAGGACTGAGATCGAAAAATTCTTAACATACAGTTTCGATTTTTTTTATTATTTGATTGAAATAATTATTAAAATTTACAAAAAAAAAATATATATATATATATTTTTATAGTTCTAATCACTAGTGATGAAATTTTGAACCATTTTCGGAAACCCTTCCATTATGGTTTTTATAGGGATTTCTGTCACTTTGTTCGGACAGGTTGTCAATGCCGTTAAAAATCTACCACACTTTTGGACACCTTATTTGTACTCTTCAATTCTCTTTTAACAAGAGCCCAATATCTCTCCACTGGCCTTAGCTTCAGGCAGTTTGAAGAATTTGCCTGTCTTTGTACAAATACCACATTATAGTTCTTTTACCACTAAAGGCCTTTCTTACCATAGTGACAGATACCAAATCAGGCCAAAAATAAGTGGAAACACTAAGAAGTCTTATGAACGGAAGCAGCCTTTTTTGTAAACATTCCTTGATGTAAATTTCGGTATTTAAAGAGCCCTTTGTAACAAATGTTTGGCTTTCTTGGCGCAACTGCATATTGCTTGCCATACCAAGAACTTTTTGGGAAATTTTGTCTGCTTTGTGTCCCAGACTTTTCTTTAACATTCTCTCGAGCATCAGCAACATCAAAATGTTGACCCGGAAGCTGCGAAAAATCTGCCAGAACATACGTTTCGTCATCCATTATGCAGCAGGAATATTTTTTTTATATAAAATTTGACTTCAATTTCCGTGCTCTGTTTTTGGCCTCTAAATTTTTAGCAGCGTTCCTGTTAGGAACTTTTTGAGCCTTGTATGTTTTTGAACCTGCACTGGCTTTAACTTTTCGTACCAAATAGTCCGAGCACTGAGCTAACCGGGCTGCTTTCCTATCGGATGTGTTGAGAGCTCTTTTGAAAATGCTTTCTATTTTTTGGCTTAATAAACATTGTCCGTTGATAGAAAACTTGAACCAGGTTTTCTATCTATTAAAAATACTTGGGTTAAAAGTTTAAAGGAAAAACGTGTTTTATGAATTGTTCGATCTCAGTCCTTATAATACATCGAAAATAGTATCTGTTTCTTATAACCCGAAAATGAGGGTAGTAAAAATAATAATTGACATGTACCGCGAAAACTAGACGTGATGGATACAACATATGTTTGGAACATTTAATCTATGACGCATTACCTATTCATTCCAGCTATTAGTTAAGAGAGTACCAAAATTCGTGTAACGCAGTGTAATTATAACCATAATCCTAAAACAAAATAATATGGTATAATCATTCATCATAAAAATGGTTCCATTTAATTACTGTGATCAGATATATGATTACAATCATATACATATGTATATGACTACAGTCAAGTGAATCGTAACTTTAACATATTGTGGTTGCCACAATCATATAAATAATTACAAATATTGAAATTATTAAATTTAATACATTGGATTCTTGGTATGTTCAATAACAAAAAACTAATTTTTTTTGTTGTTCAATACAAATTTAATATTTCTCTGAGAAAATTTGTAATAGTGCGTACTGTTTCCAAATCGTACAATTGTTTAATTATTGTTGTCACATTTTGTAATTCCTGTTTTGCATCCCCGATATGAGTACAAGAAAATAAATTGAAACGAATGTGTTTTTTTCTTTCATTAGTACTTTAACTCATACAAATGAATTTACATAAAATATACATACTTTGATATTCATAAATTAACAATGGATTATTATAGAGCGTGTGTGTTTGTGTGAGTGCCTGTATGTATGAGTAAAAATTAAATTTAATGTTTAACGCACGCTACATGTAATTTTCTGTTGCTTTTGTTTTGTAAGTAACCGTTAACAACAAAAAGTCATTTAGTTAAAAACCATTCATTTTTGTGGTAGGTACTATTCAACTACAGCAACAACCAAAGAAAAAGCAACAAGCCACATATGCATGACGTATGCGTGTTAGTAAAATATCATGGTATGTATGTATGTATGTGTATATATGTATATGTACGAATGCGTTAGGATTTGATGAGTTTCATAGGTTTTTTTGTATTTGTTGCTGTTCTAGCTTTCATTTGATATTTACACAAAATTGCTCTTATAAAAATTAATAAATTCAACTTTAGCCTGCTCATATTTTGTTGTTTCTGTTGTCGTTTTTTCAAGTAATAAACTTAATTGAAAATGTGAAAACGTGTTGCATACAATTTTAACTGTTTTTGTTTTTGTTGTTGTTGTTGTTGCTGCCGCTGCTACTATTTTTGTATGACAACGTTCGTACTAAATACATACATTGCGAGTACAATAATAATTATTATTTTAAGAATAATAATGATCATGACGTTGATAATAATCCCTAAAGTAATTAAGCAAATGAATGTTACAAGGAATGTGTGTTAGTACTTAACATACAAACATCTACCTACATCCATACATATAAGTACTTACATGTATATAAGAGCCTATGTATGTTTATCTGTTTGAAGTAAATATGTAATTATTTAATGTGATGAGTTATTACTAACGTACAAATGTTAATGACAAGCCTACCAAAATCATCCATTAAATTATCTATGTGTGTTAGTCAGTCAGTCAGTCTGCCTGTCTACACATTACTTTTAGTTGTTTATGTTTCTTAAAAGGTGTATTTTTTTAAATTCATAAAAAGCTCGAACAAATATGGTTAAAATAATGCACTTTTAAACAATATTGTTTTCATGTAGAGTCTCAGCTTGTACTGTAATTAACTGCGGGTAAGTTAAAAGTATGTCTTAAGGTTAGGCTCTAGTGATGGGTGGTAAATATGTAGAAGCAACACCAACATTTGTTTATTGTCTTTGATACAGGTAGCACATCTTTAAAAATTACAATTGTGTTAAATTGGTTTCGTAATTCCTAGAAAACTTTACAAACTAAGCAGAATAAAATAAAATTAATCTTTAACTGTTTTTTAAAATAATCTTTTCCATTGCGCTCTATCAGTTTAATTCTCTGAGTATCTTCTCATATAGTGATCGTTGTAATCAGCGTTGCCAAATGTGCAGATTTATCTGCATGTTGCAGTTTTTCTAAGCATTGAGCAGTTTTGAAGTTTTTTGTTTAAAAATGTAAGTTTTTCTGCAAATTACAGTACAAGCAGTTTTTACATTTTTACACTCAATTTTTTTTATTTTAATTAGTAAATATTTACAATAATAATAATATAAACTATAAAACAAACTTAATAGGTTTTGCTGCGGATGGTGCCAATATAATGACTGGTATTACAATTCTGTTTCTGCATTGCTAAAACAAGATTGTCCACATTATTTATATTTAAATGTATTTGCCACTCGTTCGCTCTTTGTGGAAATTCAGCTTGTAATTTTTTACCGAAATATATTAAAGTAAAATGGTCCGAATTTTTTTTAGAATTACAAGTGTTGCTGGATTATAATCCTAGAAAAATATTGCACCTTTCCCAAACGCGTCGACTATCGCCCGAGGCTACAGTAAATCAGCTTCTGAGCAGATTAAAAGTCTTAAAAATATTTTTTTGACACAAAGACATGGAAAAATTTGTTTGTACACAAAGAAGAATAAATTATTTGCATAAAGAATTTGAAATGATATTAACAAACTAAACCGTATATTTCAAAACGAAAGCTCACAACTACATTTAATAAATAGTTCAATAAACCATTTATACGGTAACATTTTTGATTATATAGTAAAGGAAGAATATATATGGGGCATTTCACGTCAAGTGAACCAACTTTTGAAATCGATGTCTTCCGATCGGGATGAAATTTGCACCAATGTTAGTTCTATTGGATAGTAATTCGGACACAATTTTTCAACAAGTTCGGTCAAGAACTCTCTGAGTTATAGGAGGTCAAAATTTGACATTTTGGCCAAACAGGTGTTTTTTCTTATCTATATAACTTATTACCTATTGTTCTTAGCAAAATGTGTCCCAAATAGTTTAGATAGCTATTTATGCAATCTTCCGAAAAAAAAAATTAAAAAAATTAAATAAAATATTTTTGACTTTTTTTTAAAAAAATCAAAAACATTTTTGACTTTTTTTTCAAAATGGGCCCTTTTTATTTTTTTTTTTATTTTTTTTAAGAAAGCTTAGGTCTTTTCCTAAGCGACCTATATGGTCGCTTAGTGGGATGCGAGTGGGATATCTATCAAAAAAAATATTTTGTAACTCAAGATATGAAATTTTTTGACTTTTTTTGCAAAATCAAAAACTTTGTTGACTTTTTTTAAAAAAATGGACCCATTTTTTAATTTTTTTTTTTTGCTCAGAAGAAATCTTATGTGTTTTTCTTTAACACCTTTTTTGTCGCTTAGTGGGATGCGAGTGGGATATCTATCAAAAAAATGTTTTGTAACTCAAGACATAAAATTTTTTACTTTTTTTTTTGCAAAATCAAAAACTTTTTTGACTTTTTTTCCAAAATGGACCCTTTTTTATTTCTTTATTTTTTTCTCAAAAGAAAGCTTAGGTCTTTTCCTTTAAAATCTTTATGGTCGCTTAGTGGGATGCGAGTGGGATAACTATAAAAATAAATGTTTTGTAACTCAAGACAAAGGTTTTTAAATTGATTTTTTTCATATTTTCATATTTCAAACCTTAAAAAAAAACCACTACAACTGACCGATAATAGCCACTGGAGGGGTGCAATGTGAGGCCGACCGCTATTAATTTTCCGCCCCCAAAATTTGTCTGAGTTTTGCATCTTGCGGCTTTTTTATTCAATCCTATAGGTAGTTTTCAGCGCAATAATTTATATTCGTGAGCGATTTTTGGAAGTGGACCTTATATGGGAGCTATGTCAAATTATGGACCGATCATCATGAAATTAGGTGGTGTTATTAATGTCTATATGAAAGTTATTTATGTTGCATTTTATGTGTATACCAATATTTTTAGGAGATTTATGCTCGTTAAAGTGATTATCGGAAGCAGGTCTTATATGGGAGCTATGACTAATTATGGACCGATCATAATAAAATTTGGTGACATGAATTCCGTATATATAAAACTTATTTGGAGAAAAACTTGTGTAGATACCTATATAAATTAAACATTTGTGACCGATAAAGTCCACTTTCAGGAGGACATTTGTATGGGGGCTAGGTGAAATAATGGACCGATTTCAGCCAGTTTCAATAGGCTTGGTCCTTGGGCCGAAAAAATGATATGTACCAAATTTTATTGAAATATCTTCAAAACTGCGACCTGTACTTTACGTACAAGGTTTACATGGACAACCAGCCAGCCAGACGGACGGACGGACATCGTTTAGTCGACTCAGAAAGCGATTCTGAGTCGATCGGTATACTTTAAGATGGGCTAGACTAATATTTTTGGGTATTACAAACATCTGCAAAAATTTAATATACCCTCGCCACTATGGTGGTGTAGGGTATAAAAAGTGATTTTTATTCCTGAGGTTAACATATTATGGGTATTACAGTATCGAGGCTATGAAATTTTAGTTAGGTTGTTACATACCATCGGAAAGGCTAATGTGTCTAGTTTCTCCGCGTAAGTTTAATTTTTAAGGTTTACACACAAATATGAAAAAAATCAAAATAGTGCATATCCTAAAAATTTAAAAACCTTTGTCTTGAGTTACAAAATATTTATTTTGATAGATATCCCACTCGCATCCCACTAAGCGACCGAAAAGGTTTTAAAGGAAAAGACCTAAGCTTTCTTTTGAGAAAAAAAAATAATTAAAAAAAGGCTCCATTTTGGAAAAAAAAGTCAAAAAAGTTTTTGATTTTGCAAAAAAAAAGTAAAAAATTTTATGTCTTGAGTTACAAAACATTTTTTTGATAGATATCCCACTCGCATCCCACTAAGCGACAACAAAGGTGTTAAAGAAAAACACATAAGCTTTCTTCTGAGCAAAAAAAAAAAATTAAAAAATGGGTCCATTTTTTTAAAAAAAGTCAACAAAGTTTTTGATTTTGCAAAAAAAGTCAAAAAATTTCATATTTTCAGTTACAAAATATTTTTTTTGATAGATATCCCACTCGCATCCCACTAAGCGACCATATAGGTCGCTTAGGAAAAGACCTAAGCTTTCTTAAAAAAAATAAAAAAAAAAAATAAAAAGGGCCCATTTTGAAAAAAAAGTCAAAAATGTTTTTGATTTTTTAAAAAAAAAGTCAAAAATATTTTATTAATTTTTTTAATTTTTTTTTTCGGAAGATTGCATAAATAGCTATCTAAACTATTTGGGACACATTTTGCTAAGAACAATAGGTAATAAGTTATATGGATAAGAAAAAACACCTGTTTGGCCAAAATGTCAAATTTTTACCTCCTATAACTCAGAGAGTTCTTGGCCGATCTTGTTGAAAAATTGTGTCCGAATTACTATCCAATAGAACTAACATTGGTGCAAATTTCATCCCGATCGGAAGACATCGATTTCAAAAATTTGTTCACTTGACGTGAAATGCCCCATATGTATATCGCACTGGTTCCTCCTTAATTTAAAAACTTTCAGTAGAAGCAAACAACTTTTTTAAATACATTAAAATGAAATTTGAAGACGGATACAATTTTATTTTTTTGCGAAAGAGTAGAGAAAATGATTCAAGATTTTTACAGTGGGTAAATATGACCCCTGTACACCGATTTCTTGCAAAAAGTGAAAATTTAAAAATTTTGAGTTGACTCTCTATAGGAACCAGTCAATATATATTATATGAAATTTAAAAATATTGATATTAACAATTCCACATTTCTAAAAGATCCGAAAGAAATTTAGTTAGGTGCGAAAGTTTCCTTAGTGCCAACTATAATGCATAATTTATCTGAGGATAGCGAAAAGGACTTCAGAAATTATTGCTTAAAATTTTACGTAGAGCTTTGCAATTCTCTTATAAAAAATTTGATTCTGAAAATGATTTTTGTGAAATCTAACAAAAGTATTTTTAAATTATGACGTTTTGTGCCCAATAGTAGTAGAAATGAACTACATTCAAGAAACAGACGATGAGTGGCGTGTACACCTACATATTTACATTGAATACTTGGGCTTATTAGAAGAATAAAATATTGAAACTTTTTGGGAAGTCGTAAAAAACAAAACGTGGCTACGGATCTAAAGCTTTTCCTAATATAAAAAAGCTGGTATATGCAATTGTGTCAGTACCTGTCGCTACTGCTAATGTTGAACAAAATTTTTTCGCAAGTTATTTAGAATAAAAGTAGGAACAGACTCAAAAGAATCAAAAGAAATGTCAATCAAATTTACCTAAGAAACGTACAAATCTATTTAATGGAGTTTTCTTTTCTGGCACAAAGTATGTTCTTGTTCTTTCTTTTGCCCTTCTTTGTATTCTTTTCTGAAAAAAATGTAGCGTATAACGTATTCTTTTCAAATAATGTTCCCCTAAAACCCCGAAGAAATGCTACATATTTCACCCTCAATTTTATCGAAGTGTTAAAAATGCAGCACTTTTTAAACAGTTTTTCTTGTTGTTGTTTTTGAAGTTTGTTTGTGTTAATGAATTGTATTTTTTTTATTAAAAGTGTTAAAATGGAAGCAAAATGTATAGTTTTCCAATATTTAGAAGCTACATAAAAGAAAATTGCAGTTTCTTCACTTGAAAATCTGTTTTTTTATTCTCAATTTGAAGTTTTTGAAACAAAAAAATTATGGCAACGCTGGTTGTTACTCAGGTGTGTTTTGTCAGAGCTAGACTTTTCTGGAGCGGAGCTACGCACATGCTGGTGTATAAATTACCACTCGTCAGCATTTACGTAATTTTATCTTTGAAAATACTTACGCTAACGCTGACATGGTGTTAGCGTAAGTGTTTAGTGGAAACATATTTACTCCACATCAAAATTAACGTAATATTTTCATATAATTATTATTATGGATATTTGTGGATATTTTAAACAAGCTAGCAAGACAAATGATTTTACCTCATTTGAAAAGCGTTAACACAACCAATAGCACTCTTGATTATTACGAGACAATTGGTAAAATTTTGAGTCCGACCTCAGTATCTCCGTCTTCTATAGAGTCGATCCCTGTTGTTCGTAAGTTATGCTACATACATATGCCCGACTAGACTAAACTACAAAACTACACACTTTTGTCTGCAATGTAGTAAGCAAATGTGTATGAGATGCAGCAAACGTATATGCATACACTGTGCGAACATAGATTTTGATGAGTAAAAACCTCCTAAAAGTATGACCTGTGGTTTCTGATTATTTTTTTTATGATCTCTTTTAAATATTTAAATCTTTAAATTTGGCTGTTAGAAAATATCCTCTAAGTTTCAGATTTTCTTTAAATTCATATTTTTCTTAAAGTTTTTGATATACGGTTTTTGTTATACTAAAAAAAAAGGTTTGTGAAGTAAAGTACCAATTTTATTTAAGAAAATAAAAATATTTGTTGTTTTCTTTATTTTGCGTAATTTAAATTGTAGTAGTTTATTTTTCAAAAGCAAATAATTAAAAAAAAATATTTTTTAATAAATTTTTTTTAGTAAAATTAAGAGTGATTAGATTCGTAGGGAAAAATATAAAGGAAATAGTTTTAAAAAATTTTATATTTTTTTGAAAGCTTAGAAAATTTTCTGTTTAGTCCACAAACCTGCAAAGACTTGCCTTGAGCTTTATCAATTGTCATTGCAAATGCTAAGCAAATACATATGTTCCTTTTTAATTCACAGTTGCAAGTAAGTCGGCTGTCATTTCAAAGTGGTGGTGTATCTTGTTTAATTTTGTTTGTTTAAAATACTTTTCAACAGAGAAAAAGTCTGCTAAAGAAAAAGTCTGCAAAGTTTTTCACATGCACGCAGAAAAAAAATATAGTTGTGCATGTTTACTCTAACCATTTCAAAATTTTTAACAATATTAAATTCACAGTATGATTGTGGTAACAATAATAAATATACGATTCACATGATTGTATCAGCCATATATATGGTTACAATAAACAAGTATATGTTTTTGACAACCATTTATATGATGAAGGACTTATCATATTATGTTGCTCTCGGCTTTTGGATATCATAATCTATATCATAATCATGGTTAAAGTATACATGCATAACTATATTTTTTTTCTGCGTGTGGACAGCGTTAAGTGTCATGTTGGAGAGTGGGAAATCCCACAGACTTATAGGTAGATGAAGCAGATGGAAAACCCAAAAATATTGTATATCATAAGGCACAAGAACAACAAATAATGAATAAAAAAATTGTAAATCGAACACAACTTTTCAGGAGAGTAAAATAACTGTTTTTTAAAGCAACCACTGAATGTCACATATAATTGGTTTTTAAAATTTTGCATTATTGAGAGATAGAGGGTTTTTTTCTCAAAATATTCAATGTGTATGTATGAAAATGATAAGATAGAGGATTTTGCATTTGAATAAAAATAAATTATTTTGATTTCATTTATACCTTTTGTCAGTTTTTAACTTGATTTATTTAAGATAACGGCTAATAATACAACATAAGTTAAAAAAATTAACAATAAACAATATTAAACAAAAAGTTATAGGAAAATTATTTTATTTGGAGTTTGATTGGTGTAAATTATCATAAAATAAAAGATGACACTTTAAAAGTAGACTCTTTTAAAAACTTTAACCAATAATTTTTATGCCATGAACATTAAATTTTCCAAAAATAAAGGTAATTAAATTCAGAATCGGCATTCGCTATTTTGATAAATGATTGAAAAATGTAAAATTCATATTCAGCATGCAAAAATTAGTAAGAAAACATGAATTGCTAGACGAAATGATTACAAAAAAATATTTGAAAATTAATTATTTGAAAAGATAGAGAGTTTTGCATTCGGAAAAAATTAACTGTATAAGATAGAGAAATGAAACTAAGTA
Source organism: Calliphora vomitoria (assembly GCA_942486065.2). Lineage (NCBI taxonomy): Eukaryota > Metazoa > Arthropoda > Insecta > Diptera > Calliphoridae > Calliphora > Calliphora vomitoria. The sequence continues at coordinate 41,350,135 of OW818029.2, forward strand.
AAATAGCCAAAAAAAAAAAAAAATATGTTTGTTATGAAATTCACACTATAGATAGATGAGGTCTGTTTTACTAAGCATTTTACCATCAAAAAGTCAGTTTCGTGAAAATCAAAGAAAAAGAGTTTTGAATATAGGACCTTGATATACTAAACATTAAATACAATAAATAATGTACTTTGTATTACATTAGAAACTATGTTTAGATATACTAAATATATTGTACATCATTGCGATACGGTTAGCGAAGCACACCGGGTTTTAGCTAAGGACTGAGATCGAAAAATTCTTAACACACGTTTTTCATTAAAACTTTTAACCCAAGTATTATTTGATATTTTCTTTGATCAAATTATCTTTGTAAATTATGTCAGTTATTATGTTTAATGTAAATTATGTTCATTTGTTGTTAATCTGATTAAAATGAGTGACCAGAAAAAAGTGCGTACTAAAATTATTAAATATTTTCAACAACCTATCATAATTAATTTATATCATAATTATTTACTTATATATATATATTTTTAATGTAAACTTTTTTTAAGTAGAAATTTGTAACCGGTTATGGCCAATAGGCTAGGTTATTGAAAATAAATAAATTAAAAAAAAAAAAAAACCCAACTTGGTCCTAATAAAAGATGGCCATACAATCAAAGGCCTGCTACCAAACTTTTTCCAATGTTATTAAACAGTACCGGGAAATCTTGTCCGTTGATATAAAACCTGGTTCATGTAGAAGGAATGGTCCAGATGATGATTCTAAAGCCAAAAAAAATAGAAAGCATTTTCAAAAGAGCTCCCAACACATCCGGTAGGAAAGCAGCCCGGTTAGCTCAGTGCTCGAACTATTTGGTAGGAAAATGCAGGTTTAAAAACTTGGCTCAAAAAGTTCCTAACAGGAACGCTGCTAAAAATGTAGAGGCCAAAAACAGAGCATCGAAATTGAAGTCAAATTTTATACAAAAAATATACATGCTGCAGATCCTCGAGGGAATGTTGAAGAAAACTTTAGGACCCAAAAGCAGACAAATATTTGTACTAAGAGCGGCAATTGCTCCAACTGCCTGGAGCTGAGAAATGTGGAGAGATATTGGACTCTTGTTAAAAGAGAATTGAAGAGCACAAAAAAGGTGTCCAAAAGTGTGGTAGATTTTAAACGGAGATGGACAACCTGTTCGAACAAAGTGACATTAAGCACTATGAAACCCATAATGGAAGGGTTTTCGAAAAAGGTTAAAAATTTCATCATTAGTGATTAGAACTATAAAGTATTTTTTTTGTAAATTGTAACAATAATTTCAATCAAACAAAAAAAGACTCAAAACTGTAAGCTTAGTGGTTTCATTTTTATAAACATATATGTATGTTAAAAAATTTTCGATCTCAGTCCTTAGTACATATATAAAAGTGATAGCTTGCGTGTTTGTGCTTTACATGAGGCTACTCCGTTAAGAATTACTTTAATGGCATTCGAATTACAGTAAACAAATTAATGAACTGGGAAGTATAAAGGAACAGATGTACTGCTGATAAGTATTCCGATAATAACTTCAGAAATGTCATTTGATTTTAACCGATTGCAGTTTCCTCTTTGCTTAGCATTTGCAATTGTATATAGGATTTTGTATATCCTAAGGCATTAGAACAACAAATTACACTATGCAACAAATTAAGACTTTTGGAAAAACACAAGATCATGACAGTATAGGTTCGACTTTACTACCAAAGGGTAGTAAAACTCTATACTCAGTTTGTCCATTTTGGTGACCAATTTTTTTTATGGGCCCCCAAATTTTCTGAAAATCAGTGGGGCCTCTAAAAAAGGTGTCATCAGTTTTTGGCTAACAGGTAATTCAGACTTTGTGATACGGCTTAACTTTATATGGCAATAATATAGCTAAGAGTCCGCTAAATAAATTTTGTTAAAATGTATTCCCAAAAAACTGCTTTTTCGTGCACTTTTGTTGAAAAAATATAGGAAGAAAATTTTTTTTTTTACTTTTTTTCAGAATAACTTCCAGGGACTCCTAAGTTTTCACTAACAATATTTGGCAAAGTTTTAGCTACGGTAAATCTGAACAACTCTTGTGAACATATCAATGCAATCTGAACGTGTCTAGGTACTCTAAAAAGCGTATTAAAATCACTTTGTCCCTTATATATTTTCGTTTTTAACTAGATAGACTATACTTTTTTTAATATTTAATATTTTAGGAGATTCCAAGTTGGGAGAAATGAATGATGTGCAAAAAGCACTAGCGCCAATTGAGCGGGTTTTAATGCCGTCTCTTCACATCAAACTCAGAATTGTTAAACATTTTATAAAAGCTATCGTACGTAATAAGGACGATCCTGAACATGTGGTTTTATTTTTTAACTTTTTGCGAGAATAAAATCTTTAAAGAAAAAATCACTTTTGACAAGTTGAAAGAAGGTTAATATTTTAACATTTCATTGAAGTTGTTCGTAAATATATAGACTATTTGTATTCAATGATTTTTTTCAGGCGTGATTTTTTTTCCGGATATTCGCAAATTAATGACAGATGAACGGTTCGATAACATTTTACTCGACGCGGAAAAGATTGCTTGGAGTTCAATAAAAGAAGTAATAGCCGGCTTCTTGGCAAAACAACGCTCACAAAACTATGAGCAATCTGTAAAAAACATGTTGACAGCATTCGAAACAATTGGAGTACATATGTGGTTAAAAATCCATTACTTGCACCATCTTTTAGAATATTTTAGCTAGAGTTGGGCATAATCGTTCTTTTTACTGATTGTACATTTTTGTTCACAAAAAATAAATGAATAAGTTTGTTCTTTTTGTTCAGTTGTAAATTTTTAGTCTGGGGTGTTTGGCTGAACTAAGTTATTGAATAATTTCTCAGTGAATGTATTTACAGCTAGATGACAGACAACTGCTTTTGGAAACAAATTTTTTTAATAATGATGAAAACATTTTTAATAATGCAATACAGAAATTTCAAACAAACAAAAAGAATAAAAGAACAATAAGACTGAAACCTTTCACATTGTTCAATTGATTGAATTGTTCAATTGAACTTGTTCGTTCATGAACAACCCAACTCTAGAATAGTTATTTCTCTCAAAAATATTTATTTTACATTTTATTCATTAGCATCTAAAAATTATTCAGAAGTTGCCAAAATATTAAAAGTTTAAAAAACTACATTTCATTACCTTTCCATTGATATATAAAACATTATATCTAATTCTTTATTATACTTTAAAATAATGAATGTAATTCACACACCTTGTAAAAAATTCTCTACTATTTTGTTCAAATCAAAGACTGCTTACTATGCACTTCTCATTTTTTCATGTACCTCTTTGGTTGATTCCTGATTGGTTGATTGTTTTTCTTGACAATTGCATGTGCGAATATTTAAAGTGAGCTTAAGTAAACTTGTATTAACCTAACATTCACCAAATTTGATGACCCAATGCGCGTTCATAAATTTCAATTGTTAGGTTCAGACTCCATGGCAGAGAATTTTCATTAAAAAAATAATTTTTCACAAAATTTTTTTTTTTAACAAAAATTTATTTTGTTACTAAAAAATATTTTTTTTTACTAAAAAAGTAATTTTTTACTAAAAAAGTTTTTTTTATTAAAAAAAAGTAATTTTTTACTAAAAATGTAATTTTTTGCTAAAAAAGTAATTTTTTGCTAAAAAAGTAATTTTTTATTAAAAAAAGTAATTTTTTGCTAAAAAGTAATTTTTTACTAAAAAAGTAATTTTTTACTAATAAAGTAATTTTTTACTAAAAAAGTAATTTTTTACTAAAAAAGTAATTTTTTACTGAAAAAGTAATTTTTTACTAAAAAAGGTAATTTTTTACTGAAAAAGTAATTTTTTACTAAAAATGTAATTTTTTGCTAAAAAAGTTATTTTTTACTAAAAAAGTTATTTTTTACTAAAAAATTATTTTTTACTAAAAAATTATTTTTTACTAAAAAAGTTATTTTTCAGTACAAAAGTAATTTTTTACTAAAAAAGTAATTTTTTGCTAAAAAGTTATTTTTACTAAAAAAGTTATTTTTACTAAAAAAATTATTTTCATTAGAAATTGATTTTCAATTTAAAATAGAAATTATTCGGTTAATCGAATAATTTAAACTTAAACAATTATTAACCGATTAAATCTAAACCCCGATTAAAGCAGAAGCCCGAATAATTGAATACCCTAGTAAATAAGAAGTGTTAATTTTATAGCAAAAAATAAATTTTCAAACAAAAATTCAAACTGTTTAGTGAAAAATAATTTTTTTTTTTTTTTTTGGAAAAATCAATTTTTTAATAAAAAGTCTTTTTTTTAGTAAAAAATCTATTCTAGTAAAAAAATCTATTTTCTAGTAAAAAAATCTAATTTTTAGTAAAAAATACTTTTAGTAAAAAATTAGTTTTTTAGTTAAAAATTATATAATTTGGGGTCCAAACTTTTAAAATCGCGAAAACCACAGTCAAATATAGAGTGATTTTGACCCCAAGTGCCTTTAAGGGTTAATTTCCATTTTTGCACAGTTATTGTATATTATAGACTTTATGTTATATTTTTCTCAAGTTTCATTAAAATCGGCCCAATAATATATATCATTTCGGCATCTTTACATTAGAAATTCCAAATATTGAAAAATTTTACCTTTGACCTTCACGGTTTAAGAGTTAACGTTTTCCGATTTTAGTAAAACTTTCAGAGTATATTAAAAATGATCTGAACTATAAGATTCTGTATAGGTTTTACTTAAAATTGGTAACAGTAAGGAAATTGCTCTCATTCGCCAAAATATGGCCAAAAAAATAATTTTTCCCGAAAATCACAAAATTTAAATCGTAGTTACGGAAAAACTGTAAGAGGTATTGACATAATTTTTTCATATTTTTATTCTCTATTATGATCTCAATAAATCCCAATGTGATGATCAAAAAATTCTGAAATTTGTTTAAGAAAATTTTTAAAAATTTGAAAATGGAGTTTTCAACCGTTAAAAAAAATTAATTTTTTTGGCCATCCCTGCGAATAGGTTAACGGTATTCTACAAAGACAAAAACTCATACAAATGTAAATACGGATATATTTTAAGTAAAAATTAGCTTTTATTTTAATATTTCTTAAAATATGTTAATTTTGTTCCTAGATTTCTCGTTCAAGTAGCCTGAGACACGTTAATGGTCTGGGGAATTTTTAATAACTTTAAAATTTTTTACCCAATTTTTATCTTTTATATCTCATTAGAACGACAATTACGTACACATTTCGATGCTTAGTCATTCGATTGCAAAAATAATTATTTAGTAGCAAAATTTTTACAAAAACTGAAAAATTTGCATTTTTTTCCGAATTTTAACGATAATACAGTTTGTGGGTCAATTTGATCCAAAGGAGATATAGGTTTAATCTGAAAAATATTTTTTTGACTGTAATTTTCATTAATATAAATAAATCTAAATATTTCTGTAACATAATGTAGAAAGTTAATGAGTTTCACAAATTTATTTCATATAAATACTAAATTTTTTTATATATCTGACCTTTGACCTCGATGCGCGTCCCGAAATCGATGTCCGATTTGGCTCAAATTTTCAGTACTTATCTTTTAGACCTAGTGTCATAGTATTCCACCCGGCACTCTTTGAAATCTTAAAAAAAAAAATCGGCTGTCACCCTAATGTATATACAAAATTTTACAATTTCTGATATGTTTGTCTGCAGATATAGAGGAAAGGGTTCTTCCAAAGGGAAAGGGTTCCAGATGCCATAATGGCAAAAAACATATTTGAAGACTCAGATTTAGAAAGAAGGAAAAAGCAGATGGAAGTAGATGGCGAAGAACAAGAGCATTGCGAGGATTCAGAAGATGATTATGATAATATGTGTAGTGATTTTTCTAATGAAAATTAGTCTTAAAGATATTCTAAATATGCCGAGTAAATAAAACAGCACAATAGAAAAGTGTTATTTTAACAAAAACCCTTGTTTTAGCGTAAAAAATATTAAAAAAACAAAAAATATTTAAGCGACAAAGTGATTTTAATACGCTTTTTAGAGTACCTAGACACGTTCAGATTGCATTGATATGTTCACAAGAGTTGTTCAGATTTACCGTAGCTACAACTTTGCTAAATATTGTTAGTGAAAAATTAGGAGTCCCTGGAAGTTATTCTGAAAAAAAGTAAAAAAAAAATTGTTCTTCCTATATTTTTTCAACAAACCTGCACGAAAAAGCAGTTTTTTTGGAAAAAATTTTAACAAAATTTATTTAGCGGACTCTTAGCTATATTATTGCCATATAAAGTTAAGCCGTATCATAAAGTCTGAATTAGCTGTTAGCCAAAAACTGATGACATCTTGTTTAGAGGCCCCACTGATTTTCAGATACTTTGGGGGCCCATAAAAAAAAATTGGTCACCAAAATGGACAAACTGAGTATAGGGTCTTACTACCCTTTGGTAGTAGAGTCGAACCTATACCATCATGATCTTGTGTTTTTTTCAGTGTTGCACTGTGTTATTAATATAAAATTTTGTATACAACATTAAATACAAATATTTTTTGTTCTAAGCTTTTCTATTTTATTACTACTCACATTAAGCTTAAAAAATATGCAGTAAATAATGTACTTTTTATTACATTAGAAACAAATTTTAGATTGACCAAATATATAGTAAAACATTATGGTACGGGTAGCGAAGCGAAGCGCACTTAGTTTTAGCTAAAAAATACATATAAGGCTAATATACGAAAAATTCATTAAACGTGAATATATATTAAAATTTTCATTTCCATAAGCAAAATTTTGAACTTTGTCTAAAAATATTTGTATACCCTCTTTCTGGTAAAAATGGTAGGAATATGTATTTATTTCAATTATAAATGGCAGTTTTAGATAACACTTTTTTACATTTGTAATAAAATGTGTTCTGCGTAAACTAGTCCTTTTAACAATTGTTATATTATTTCAATTGTTATATCATCATATTTAGATGGAGGGTATTTCAGATTTGGCATGGCCGAGGGTAGTTTCTATTCCTTAAAATATTTTTGTAAAAACAAGTGCCAAAAAGGGGGATCAAAAAGTGCAAAAAACCATTTGATATTTTTTTTTTTTTTTTTTTGAAGGACATCTATTCCATTTGAATTTAATTTTTGAGATATGGGATACAAAAAAGTACCAATACTATATTTTGCTCGTTTAATCTCTTTAAGAATATAATTATCAAAAAGTACCACACATATGTCTACTTATTTTTTGCATAACTTCAGATTAAGTTGGATTTTAAAATTAGAATTTCCAAAAATCTCTTCTTAATGCATCTGCACATCGGGAGAGGTGCGTATATACAAAATTTCAAGCAATACAAATTTGTATGGGAAACTTCGAAAATAAACCGAATGAACCTAATGTAGTGTTTTAGGTAGCCAAAATGGTATGTATCCCCTTCGCATCCCACAAAGCTACCAAAAAGCTTTCTTTGAGCAAAAACAGGCCCATTTTGAAAAAAAGTTTTGACTTTTCAAAATGGGCCTTGTATGTCTTGAGTTTAAACATTTAATTTGAAAGATAGCCCACTCGCATTCCACTTAGCGACAAAAAATCTCTTAAAGGAAAAGATCTAAGTTTTATTTTAAGCGAACAAAAATTAAAAAAGGGCCCATTTTGAAAAAAAAAAAAACAGTCAACAAAGTTTTTAATTTTGCAAAAAAAAGTCAAAAATTGTATATCTCGAGTTATAACACACGCACTTTGATATATAGCCCATTCGCATCCCACTAAGAGACCATAAAGCTGTTCAAGGAAAAGACCTAAGCTTTCTTTTGAGAAAAAAATTTATTTATTTTATTTTTTTTTTGAAAAATTGAAGAAATAGATATCTTAACTATTTCGGACACATTTTGCTAAGAACAATAGGTAATAAGTTATATGGATGAGAAAAAACACCTGTTTGTCCAAAATGTAAAATTTTTACCCCCTCTAACTCAGAAAGTTCTTGACCGATCTTGTGTCTGAATTACTATCAAATGGTAGCAACGTTGGTACAAATTTTATCCCGATCGGAAGACATCGAAAAAAACTTGGTTCACTTGAAATGAAATGCCTAATATATAGATTTTGAAATAATATTCCTAATTTACATTATAATTTTATATTTCGTGAATTCCCAAGGACCCCGAAACGTACCGGGTATCAAAAAGGTAGTGAAACTAAACACTTTAATCGAATACGGAGTTTCAATATTTCAAATATTCTAAAAATAAATTTAAAAAAAAAACACGACAAATTATAGAAACTAACAGATTCAAATGATGACGACCCACACCTTGAAAATGATAACGAGTGTTAAAACGTTACATGCTCTAATTAACTAAAAACCTTACAGAGATGCTGCGGATTGACAGATTGACTACTATCGTCATCAGAAAAAACTTAAGCCTCTATGAAGGTAAAGGTCGCAGTAATCCGCAGTTCCCAAACAGCAGTAAAGAAGTTCGATTTGAGAACGCTGCAGTACACCTATCCCTCGATTTACACGATACTTTTTTACACGATTCCACTTTTACACGATTTTTTTAGTTTTCGTTTAAATCGAGGGATGTGGAAATTACCTCAATTTACACGATTTCTTTTTTTTAAATATTTTAGCAAAAATTAATTTTTTTTCAGTAAATATATTCTGCACAATTCTCAAAAATAGTTATCTATAAAAAATTAAAACATAATAGGGAAAAGTGTAGCAGCTGGAACCAAAATGAGCCTGAGTACAACTTCATGCGTTCGGAACATTACAATTGAAAATATGGAAAAGCCACTAATGATCTGGATAGAAAATTAAATTCAAAAGCAAATTCCAATTGATACCATTTCTATTACATCTACCATCAAGTCACGGATGGTTTGAAATATTTAACCAAAGTCATTCCTTACATAATCTATAATTAAAAGTTAAACAAGCTTCTGCTGATATATATTTGTCTAAAGAATATCTCGAAAAATGTACAGCGGATTTTTCTATCAAAAGCTAATACAATTTTTAAATTTAAACAACGTTTTAAAGTCAAATTTTTTATGGAATTTTTGCTTTAAAACATTGTTTAAATAGAAATTTTTTTATGAATATGGGGGAATGTATTTATTTTACTTTAAAATAAATGAATTTTCTAAACATAATTTTAAATTTATTCGTATTTTTTAGATTTACACGATTTCTCATACAAACATTTTTCATTTCGATTTACACTATTTTTCAGGAACGCAAATATCGTGTAAATCGAGGGATGGTGTATAGCAGGATAGGATATAATAGCAGCCAAATTTAAACTGAATCCAGCCAGCTCTCAGTCGGAGAAACATGTGTTGATTAAAGCCTACATCCAATATTACAGACAAATAAAGAGAAGTAATAGTAGATAATTTTATATATCACAAAAATGTCACTGGTTAAAAAGTTGCAACCACAAAGCCCCTAAAAAACGGCGAGTTTTAACAACACCCCAGACAGGATAACTTGTAATATGAAGGCAGGTGTTCAGGTACATTAAAAAATAGATTTGCTTTGGATGAGTCTTCTTTTGAACATTAGTAGTCACTCGTATAACGAGAAGCCACGTCGGAAGTCAATTTTAAATTGGATAGACAATCTGAATCACACGAACAAATATATAATTCCATTTAATCATTGAAAATAATGCAGCATTGATGTGCTATTTTTAACAAACAAAAAAAGAATTGCCCATAAGTATTATAATATTAAGTATACGCAACATATGTCAATGATATAAAGTTGTCATGTATTAAGTATACGTCATAATTATACATATAATAATTTTATACCTTTTTATTGATCAATATCTTCATTTCAACAGAACTAAACACTTTTATAAAAAATGTTTTTTTTTTTTTTTTGGAATTCAACCTGAACTTACTCTTAGATGCAGCATTCACTATTAACTAACCTGTTAAAGTTAAAATAGAAACTGATTTATGATTCCGACTATAACTTTACCAGTTGTCTTCTCAAAATAAGTAGCTCATAACATATTTTCTTTTATTATTTGTGGCATTATTTGTTTATTAAATATAGGCAGAAATAAAGATATTTTGATTACTTTTTATTCCCAAATGATTATTTTGATGAGGTTTTTGTTAAAAGATGTCAACCTAAAAACGCCTTAATATACGAATATGACGGAGGGTTTATAGATATGATGGAGGTTTTGTAGTTACCATTTTTTTTGTTTGTTTTTAGCAGCCAACAAGTGATACAAAAATAATCTCCCAAAGCTCATTAATAACGTTTGTATTGTGAAAGTCAGTATCAAATCCCTAAACGTCGGTAAAAGTCCATCAAACTTAATGAATTACATATATTTTTATAAAAGAAAACTTATCTGTAGTACTTACGATATGCAATATGCATTGGAAATTTCTGTTTTTGTGTGCAGATATATTAACTAAATGGTTTACAATTTAGCATCATACAAGTTATTATATTTAGTTAATAGTTTTACTGTGTTTGAATGGTAAGTTTATAAGGAAACTTATTCTACTATTGGTTATACTCTTACACATAAATATCAACATCAGACAACATTTATAGTGTTTTGTGTACAGAACCCAATTTATCATTTTGCCACATAAACAGTGTTTGTATAACCGTGTTAAGCATCGCGGTATTTGATACACTGGACTTCACTTAAGTTACATTTATTAGCATAATCATTAGTAAGTATGTATGTATCCCGATGTATGTACGAGTATTTGTATTGTAGTACATTCGGATTATATTTCAGTTAGTGTACGTGGGTATTAAGTAGGTTGGCCCTTAGTTTGCAATTTTGATATTTTCAAGGACTAAAATAATAAAATCAAAATCCAAACATATTTTATTTGAAGAAGTCTTGAGTCAAAGTAGCAATATTTTCAACAACAAATTGTTTTTATTAAGAATAAAAAAAATATATATATATAAGAAATTTGTTTCTTAATATAAATTTGTGTACTCTTTTTATAGAACCGTTACTATCACAAAAAAATACTATACTTTTTCCTTAAACATCTTTTAACCCATAATATCCAGCAGTCAAAAATACGGTTCAATCCAATTTGGAATATATACATGTAAATTATAATTTAAATATTGTAATATTATGTTATAATGACCAAAATAAATTCCAAATCTATTTTTTAGTACTTAATACTTTAGTACTCGAATTTATATTGTATTTTTTTAAATTATCCTTAAATGGTTAAATTCTGAAAAAATGGCAAATATTTACTCAAAAAAGTGTAACCACCTTTTTTAGCACAATTTTGTTTGATCAAACATTACACAGTGGGGCAGAATCAAACTTTTTTAGAAATAAAACTGGAATTTCTAAATACCTGGTTCTATCAGAATAAAATTTGACGAGGGCGTAGCCAAGGAGTATTCGAGTTTAACTTATTAAAATTGGACCTACAAATGTTCCAGGGGCGGTGCTATGGGGTCTCAAATTATAGTACCTTCGACATATATAATTTTTAACACGCGCCATTTTTTATAGGCATTTCAAAATTGAAATTTTAAAATTCTCTCTTCGTAAAGTACTTACCTTTGGTATTAAAAATCACTGTGGACGTTCATCAACACTTTCAAATGATGCAACTATTTTATCAAAATGAATATTCTGTTCGAACAACTTTTCTCACACTTCCCCCATTTTAATATGAGGCCCAGTTCTGGATGTACGGGTACGTCAAGAAACAAACTTGTTTAATTTGGACGATACCCATTCACATGAGATGCAAAAGCGACCAATGCAACCTGAAAGTGTCACTGTTTGGTGGTGATTTTGGGATAGCGGCGTAATCGGTCTATATATACTTATTTGAGAACGACGATCGACATCACTATCAATGGCGAGCGCTATAGATCGATGACTACCAACTACTTTTGACCTGAATTGAAGGATATGTACACTAAAGGGCTGCACAGGCACAGGGTATTTATTAACAAACGAATGAATGAGAATGAGGCACAATAACAACCAACGATAGAACAAAACAACAGAGTATAGAACAATGGTGCGCAGCGCATAGCACAATTGTGCAAAATCAAATCACACGTATTCATATGCTCTTACAATTTAGTAGTCGTTGTCCACTCAACGAGACAAATACAAAAGCACATGAGCACGGGTGTATGACTTTTTCTTTATTTTTTCAGTTTTTGTATTTGTTTGTTTGTAGGTGCACTGAACAAAATAAAGAATTGAATGTGTTGGTAAGAGTAAGTGTATTGGTGACAGAATTTACTTTTGCGCACCTCTGGTATAGAATGAGGGAATGTATATGTCAATGAGAGTAAATATACACCAAGTTGATGGTAAATGATTTCAGGTCACAAGGAAGCAGTGCACAGCGAGTTTTTGTTTGTATTATTAAATGTTTGTGTATATGGGTGCAAATATAATGAAATATTCGAAAATACATTTATAGGAAATGCATTGATTATAATTAAACTACAATTTTAGAAAATTCACTGAAAATTTTATTAAATGCATCGTATTTTCTTGATATTTCGCAATTATTTATCACAGTTTAAGATCACTTTTAGTTTTCAACTATACACTTTCAATGATACGGATATTTTAAGATAAATATTTCATATTTTTAAATAAATATTTATCACAGTTTAATTGTTCTTTTGTTTTTTATCAATTTTAATTTTCAACTTTTCATTTCACTATAATGGCTAAATTATTACTAATAACAACAAATTAATAAAATTAACTGGAATTTGAAACAGGAAAAATATTTTAAGGATCTAATAACTGTGATTCAAAACATTAAAATGTAACAATAACTAAACAAAAATTAATTTTGTTGCAATATTTTGTGTTTTTGGAAAAAATACATTTTTAATTGGTTTTACATCTTATATATGATTGAGAAATAAAATTTCCAAAAAAATACGAAAGAAAAATAGTTTTTTTGATACAATTTATATAAAGATATTTTCAGCATTAACTTCATTATATTATGATCTAAAAATATATAAAAGGAATTTCTAAATTCTAGGAATAAGATTTGATTGTTTTACAAAATAAAAAATAACGTAAAAACTGTACAACTTCCAAGAAAAAAGCGAAAAACCCCACAATGTGTCGTAAACAAATGTCAAAATCAGTTTTCTAAAAATAAGTAATAGAAATAATATTGCTATTTAATTAAGAATATCAGTAATTTTATTATTATTTTCAATTACAATAGCAACTATGTATTTCCATTTAACATTATTATTTCATTGCTTCTTACTACATCACCATACCATAACAAAATTCACATACATTTAAATGAATACATAGAAAAATTCCTTGGTGAAAACAAAAATAAATCGGATAAATAGAATAATTCTTGAAACTGGGCATACAAACGTTGTATCGTAGCATTGAAAATGCAAAATATATAAGCGGCAGTACATGGAAGCATACGATCGAATACCCCAGCAGTTCTAGGAGACAGTCTCGAACTAGTGATTTTACTCATTTAGAGTGGGAATTAGTTACTTCAATAGCTACGTGACTAGTTATTTTAACACGTGCATGTCCTAATCAGGGGGTCAATTGATTCGGTCAAACTTAACACTTGTTGTTTTTTTGGAATCCCTTTACTTCTGTAAACGGCAATTGGAATAATATTAAAGTTTTTAAACAATTTGCTAAAAATATTTTTACCACGTCTCGTTCAGATTTACCGAACGATGCGTTTAGTTTTTTTTTTTTTACTATTCCACTATGCTGAACGGCACGTTTTACGGTATCTATGAAAAACTTTATAGATACATGCATTCAGTTATGCTAAATGTGTGTTCAGCGAAGAATTATTTGATTGATTCTGAAAATCTGAACAAAACGTTCAGGCCGCTAGTAGAAAGGATTTGGTTTTAATATGTTGCGTTCAGAAAAACGTTTGCTTGGTTTATTACGTTGCATAGTAAACAACAAAATAAGCGCTCAGATCTTGGACATTTGAATGCAAATTTAAAGAGGCGTAGTAAATGCGCCTAGTAGCATTCAGTTAGATTATTTCTAAATATTGTGTTCAGATAATTTAGTGTTTTGTGTGTAGTACAAAATAAGTGCAGTACAAAATAAACGTTCAAAGAGACTTCACCATATGTTACTAAAAGACACTAAAGTGACAGTATACTTAAGCAAAATTAAAAATTAACTGTATGAGAATTATATCAAGACAATTTTTATAAAACCAGTTTGAACGAATTACTTACAAAACTTTTAAAGTGACTACACTCCAGATTACTTAGAGAAAATTAAATGACAATTGTCTTCACGCTAGATTACCTGGGATGTATAAAGTAACCAATTGTCTCCTCTCTGCACTGCAAAAAGCACATACTTCTCAAATGATAAAAATATATAAATTGAAGTCAGCTAAGTGATAAGACATTTGTGACCATTACTTAACTGCTGAAAAGTGATTTAGTGAAGAAGACAAAATGAATGTGCTTGGGCAGTACTTTAACGGACACCAACGACATGTAGTTTCAACAGGACGGCGCTACGTGCCATACAGCTAATGTCACATTAAATTTTGCTCATTTTTGTGGGTTTTCTTGAGTCGCAGGTCTATGCTAATAAGCCACAAACCGCAACAGTTCTCAAAGCCCACAAAACCCACATCACCGGTAAAATTTAGACAGATTAATGATTTATTTATTCGAACACATCCTTTGTTGCATTTAAAATCAAAAATAGGAAGCCTTTAATCAAATATCCTTCACTTTTAATATTTATTTTGGTGCTTAGTTTTGAAGCTTGACAATAATGGTCTAATTATTACATTATTATTGACTATATGTTATCATGAGATAATGAACTTTAAGCCAAAAAATATATATGTATATCCAATATAAACCATAAATTTTTCTTTACAAACATATTTCATGTACTTTATATTTTTAATGATTTAAAAAGATGAAAAATGCAACTGCATAATGAATTTGGCGATTTTTCAAACTCATATTTTTAAAAAATTATTTATAATGACAAATAGACAAATAACTAACGTTGAAAAACCATAATTAAACATAAAATTCTCATAATGTACATATAAATTTATTCTAATTCGTGTTATCAATTGTGAAGCAATATAATTTTTATTAAATGTAGCGTTGTTTTCCAAAATATACTTTCAATAAAATAAATCTTTGAATATGTATTCTTCACTCGAGGAATATATTTGTAACTGTTCTAAAGATATCAGGACATGTTTTGACTTATTTTAATGTTTGTACTGGATCATTTTTTTTTTGTGAAATTGTGAATACTGGAGTAGAACTCCCGTGGATAACAACCAAAGGAGTTTCCTACACGAATTTGTTCGTGGGAGAAAAAGGTTTAATGGCATGTAAATTTTTTATGCAAATAATTGGAAACTCAAGAGATTAAATTTCTTTTAGAAATAATCAAGTTTAAAAACTTGGAACCAGGGTCGAAAAAAAATTTTATTTAAGAACATGTAACAATTTTATGTGTTTCCGTAAGGTATCTTTACGAAGAACATTTTGGTATAAAAGACATGTCTCGTTTTTTTAACATGTCGTCAAAATTTCAAATTTGGGCCACATGTTCTAAAATCCCAAAGCAGGGATCAGAAAACGGAAAGCAAACTTGGAAACCTTGATGTGATCCCTATTTATTCCCAAAGTATTTTCCCAGCCCCCAAGGAAATGTGGACCCTATGGGCAAAATTGTAAAAAATACAATTTTTGGGCTTTTCGGTACAATTTTTAGGAATTGCTGGATGCCTTTTGACCTTTTGACAAGGTTTTTTACACTTTGTTATTTAAAATTACAAATTTAAAAGGCGTTGAAAACTTCATTGAGTTTTATTAATAATTGCATATTACATATTTACTGAGTTTCTAAAACTAAAAATTATATCAAAATTTTAATATGATTGCAAATATTAGGAACAATTTGATCCACATTTATTTCGAACTAATTGTTTTTTGTGTAGACAAGTTAATTTTTGGTCTTACAAAAAAAATTTCAAGTCAATATCTCAATTAGATTCAAAAATCCCACTTTAAAACTCCGTTCTTCAAATATATTTCACATTTTCATATTTTAGTATAGAATGTGATTAAGTCAGAACTACTGAATTTTTGCTGAATGAAACAGTATTAAGAAAATGTATAAAAATTTTTTAGTATGAGAAAACGTTATTTACAAGAGTTTTTTGGGTATTATAGTGATTATCGTAAGCGGATCTTATATGCGAGCTGTGGCCAGTTATGGATCGATGTTCTGAAAATCCAGTAGTATGATTTTTGGATAGAAATTAGCGAATGTTGTTTATCTGGGAATTATTTGTATAAAATGTTAACTTGATTGAGCTATTTATAAAAGATTTATGAGTATTTAAGTGATTTTGGGAAGGCGAACTTTTATGGGAGCTATGGTGAAATATGGGCCGATCCACAAACAATTTAGTTTGTGATTTCTTTTACCAAGACTCTTATTTTTGCTATATTTTGTATGGATACTGCAATTCTGTAGGCATTTATAGACTATAGAAACATATTTCGGAATGATATTTGTGTGAGGGCAAGGAAATCTCATGGACCGATTCTAACCATTTCCAACAGCTTTTGTCCTTTTGTCTTAAAAATAACGATTGAAAAATTTTATGGTATTATCTGCAATATATTTACACAAATTGCAGAAATAAATATGTGAAAATTATCCATTTTTTTAGGTTGTCTCACATTTTAGTTCATAACTCTGGTTCTGCTGTACAAATTTGGCTGATTTTCAATACCAAACTGCTTAGAACAACAGCAAACATATGTTTTGCAAGTCTGCCGGTTTTGGTTATGTATTTTGGACGTGAGAGTGTTTTATACAGAATTAGAAATAGAAGACCCAAGGTAAACAATTTTTGTTTTTTTATCTGCTCTTTTGTGGAACTCATGATAAACACAATTTTATGAATTTTTTGGCATCAAATTATAATCCATATCGGATGGCTCACATTTTCAGCATTTGATTTTTAAAAAACGGGGAACTATGCTAGACCTTGATAGCATTGAAATACGAAAAAGTGCAAAATAAGGGCCACCCTAGTTCGTATATGTGTGCGATTATTTGGGTTACTATTATTGTTTACTGCATGTTAGTACATGGGTAAATTTAAATTAACTGTAGTAAATTATTTGGGCCAGTGTAAACAAGCAGGGCATATGTTCAAACATGTATGAGTAAGTATATGAATTTTCGGGAGAAGTAGTGGCGTGTTTTCTCTACTTTTACAAACTACTAATTAAATAAAATTTAACAATACACACGACAAGATTTTAATGAAAAATAAACAATATTTAAAAAGTAATTACAATTTATTAGCGGAAACTTAAAAGCCCACACAAATTGAATATATACATTTGATTGCTAGCTTTTGCTATTTTTTAAATTGTCCGACCAAATAATAACCTACACTAAGTAAATGAGAAAAATCATTTTGCTTTTAAAATTTTAATAATTTATTTTCGTGAATGATTTTCGGAAGAGTGCTTTATATGGGAACTATGACTAATTAAGGACCGATCGCCATGAAACTAGGTTGTGTTATTTACGTCTATATGAGAGTTATTTGTGTTGATATTTATGTGTTTGCTGGTATTTTTAAGAGATTTATGCTCGTTAAAGTGTTTCTTGGAAGCGGCACTTATATGGGAGCTACAACTGACATAATTTCCGCATATATATAACTTATTTGGAGAGAAATTTGTGTAGATACCTATATTAATTAAACTGTTATGACGGATAATGTCCAATTTCGGCAGGACATTTGTATGAGGGCTGGGTGAAATAATGAATCGATTTCAGTCAGTTTCAATAGGCTTTGTCCTTGGGCCGAGATAACAGTATGTACAAAATTTTATTGAAATACCTTCAAAATTGCGACATTTACTTTGTACACAAAGTTTACATAGACAGTCAGTCAGCCAGAAGGACGGACGGACATTGTTTAGTCGACTCAAAAAGTGATTCTGAGTCGATTAGTACACTTTAAGGTGGGTGTTAGACTAATATAGTTGAGAGTTACAAACATCTGCACAAATGCATAATACCATCCCCACTATAGTGGTGTAGGGTATAATTAGCAGACTGATTATATTTTATAAAAACAGAAATGCATGAAGAAAACTCTATACAAAATTAAGGGTCTTCCAGAGAGCGGCCTTATTGTTGAAGCTACATCTGTTCAATTGGCTGTCATTTGTTCAGTTTGTTTTGCCAAATCACCATGGACGGATATGGCGTCGAAATGATAAAATTATTTTATCAAAATGGGTGTTCTGTTCGAGCAAAATTCCGTGCGTTTCGCTCATTTTGTGGTGATGCCCATTTCTGGATGAATGTGTAGGTCAACAAACAAAATTGACGAATTTGTGCATAAAACAACCCACATCAGATCCAAGAGCATGCAATGCATCCAGAAAATGTCACTGTTTGGTGTGTATATTTGTCTTACGGTGTCATCCAGTGATTTTGCTAATCTAGCTGGTTTTTTTGAGTTTCAATTTGAGTAAATGTTTTTATCAAATAAGATAGAACACTTGTTATAAAATAAGAAAATGCTAAACTTCTGAGTAATTTTTCAACAATAACAATGTAACGGTACTTTAAACTTGAATTTTTGGAGTGAATTAAAAACATCAAAAATACAAGGTGGCGCAAAAGTAATCCTTCTATCAGAAAATGCTATAAATTTTGCGATTGGCCCCTAATGTCAGTTCTGTTTTGACATTTATGTAGTAAACACATGCTACACTGCTCCAGAACGCGGAATATTGCTGACTATTTTATTTATTTATTTTTTTAATTACAGCCAAAAAACATCGGAAGTTTACTTTTGCGCCACCTTGTACTTATATGAAATTGCTCATTTTTAAAAGCGTGTAAATTTTTATTGGAATGGAATTTTTTCAAGATATTTTTTTTTGTTTTAAAGCTCCACTTATTGGCTGTTAACGTCATGAGCATTTATTTTTATAACCTGGAAAATACTTTTAGTGCTATTTCATTTAAACTATTACTCTTTTCGTTAAGTTAGGAAAAAAAAACTAAATTCTATAATCGATAAATTCTTTTCTTTATAACGCTTCAACACCAAATTAGTCTTAGACGAACGAAAAAAAAACAAAAGATGAGTGATTAGACCACATATCACGAAATTTCTGATACATGGCTTAAAACACCCGAAAATGAAAGGCTTGACCGTTCCGTAAACCATATTTGTGGAAAAATAAGCAGTACTCTAATTCTGATATTGATTATTTGTTTTTTATTTTATTCTTACTTTAACTTATATGTATATATGAAATATATTCTTATTTTAAAATTAATAAAAATTAATGAACACAAATTAATCACTTGTTTTTATACCCTCCACCACCACAAGTGGTGAAAGAGCGTATAAGTTTGTCATTCCGTGTGTAACATTGAGAAATATTCATCTGAGACCCAACAAAGTATATATATTATTGATCCTTATGAAATTCTAAGTCGATTGAGTAATGTCCGTCTGTCTGTCCGTCTTTCTGTCTGTGTATAACACTCTCACGTCCAAAATACATTAGCAAAATTAATGAAATGTATACCAAAATGTTTATAATTTTTCTAAGCAGTTTGATATTGAAAATCAGCAAAATCGAATTGGTAGACCAGGGTTATGGATCAAAATGTAAGACAACCTCCAAAAATGTTGATAATTTTCACATGATTTTTTGTGACTTTGGGTAAACTCATTGCAGAGAATACCTTGAAATTTTTCACTCACTATTTATATGATAAAAGCACAAATTCTGTTGAAAATGGAAAGAATCGGTCCATAATTTCTTCTAGCCCTCATACAAATTTATTCCCGAAATATGGTGCTATAGTATACAAATGCCCATTGAATTGCAGTATCCATACAAAATTCAGCACAACTAAGTTTCATGCAAACAGAAATCGTGAGACCAATTTTTTTTTGGATCGGGCACTATTTGACCATAGCCCCCATATAAAGTTTACTTCGGAAAATCACTTAAATACACTTAAATTTCTTATATATATCGCTATCAGGTTGAAATTCGACTTGCATAATCCCCATGCACATGAAAATCGCTGTAGATAATTTCATGAAGATCGACATATAATTGGTTATAGCTCCCATATAAGGACCACATCAAAAAAACACATTAATATTCATAAATATCTGAAAAATATCGTTATCGAATTAAAATTTTACACAGATCAGTAGTATTAATTCACAAATGATACTACTAGATTGTGTGAATATCGGTTCTTATTTGACCATAGCTCCCATATAAGGTCCATTTCCGAAAATTACTTAAATACTAATAAATCTCTTATAAAAGCTTCTATCTGGTTAAAATTTCAAATAAATATTTCCCATATATACGATAATCGATGTGTTGAATTTTATAAAGATAGGCCGATAATTAGTCATAGCTCCCATATAAGGACCACTTCCGAAAAACACATTAACCACTGTAAATATTTTAAATATATGGATATCGAACTAAAATTGTATACAGATCAATATATTGTATCCAAACATTTACTACTGGGTTTTGTGAATATCGGTCCATATTTGACCATAGCACCCATATTAGCTCCATTTCCGATAATCACAATAATACCCATAAAACTCTTGTAAATAATGTTATGTAGAAAAATATCAAGCAAAATAGGCCTCAAATACATAGAAATCACTTTAAAATATTTAATTATATCTTCCAAATAAGTCGCACATGCGAAAAATACATTAACGCATATATACACTCATGTCGGTAAAAAATGTAACAGATATAAGTTTCAAGAAGATTTGGTGACTATGGGTTCATAATAATATATAGAAGGCTCACATCTGGAAAATTCATTAGAACAGAACAAAAATATGCTTTTGAAGTTTGACTAAATATATTTGTTTACCCTTTTTTATGCACTTTTACTTCACTTGTGGTGAATAAGGAAAATATTGAGCCAATCGTTAATGTTAACCAATTATTAAGTATACAAATTGTTAAATAGTACATTTTATTCCTATTATAAAATTATAGACTCTGTTGGTAATGGTAGGAATATGTAGTTATTTCAATTATAAATTGCTGAATTAGATAACATTTTTATACATTTGAAATAAAATATCTTCTGCGTAAACTAATTTTTCTAACAATATATAAAATACTACTATATTTTAAATAAAGTTTTATTTTGTTTAAAAAAAAGTTTTTTTATTGAAGAAAGTACATAATTTGTATATTGTCCCACATGTGTATTATATCAGGATTCAGCTATAATCAATAAAGTGGCTTAAAAATAAATTCGGTTATAGTCCTAATTCGCTTATAGTCCACAAAAATTGTGCAACTGTATTTGTAGACTATAAGCGAAAACTACTGTATTACATTACCATTCTACCAATCTTCATAGTCGGAGCTAAGTCCCAATAACAAACACTGAATATGGATATTAGAGTGTTTATGCTAATGTAATTTCTATAATTTTCATATAATTTATGTGGAGGGTATTTAAGATTCGGCATAGACGAACATAGCACTCTAACTTGTTTTTGTCATACAGTCCTTACATTATCAATGTCAATACAAAAGCAAGTTATGCTACCTTTTGGTATTCAAAGGCAGATGTATGTGAAAAAGTCGTTTTTGCACAGAGCATAATATAACAAAGTAATTTAGCAAAAGTGGTGTAAGTTTAATATACCACTAAATAACTAGTTTTGGGTTACATCACTATTGCACTGATAGCCTTATTTAAAGATAGGAAGCGCTTAATGAAACCCCTTTATAAACTGTTTTTTCGAAAGTATTATTTTTAAGGATATTTCATACAATTATCCAAATTCCAAATAAAAACAATAGATAATTTTGATGAATCATTGTTAAGTCATCCATTTTCAACAGCGTTCATCCAGAGTAATTCTAGTAAAATATGTCCTTATGTTTCGCAATTTAAACTAACCTAATACATATTATTACAATATTTTCACAATCCTCTTCGAAAACTTTCAAATTTCACCAGACCAAAACAATATAATTATCTAGAGAAATAATCTACAAAAACATATTTTCACTTATCTTGAAAAAAAAACACACTTGTAAGACACTATTTATATTAAATTCTTAAAAACACATTAAAATGAAACTTCATTTATTATAAAAAATAATAACGTTCTAAATTCTATTTGCGACCTTTTTCGATGCCAACAAAGTCATAGGTGATGTCACCAAAGGCGTTACCAATAGAATGTTTGAAACTACAAAATACAACAGCACAAAAAAAAAAAAAAAAAACAAGCGAATGTTACGGCAACAATAGCAACAGCACCAGCAACAAAAAAGCAGCAACAATATAAAACAACCTTTGTAACTTAATGTTTTAATCTTAATCTAAATGATTTTATCTAGTTCAAATTGATTTTAGTTTTGGCATTAGCTGCCTAAATGCTGGCAGAAAATATAACATAAATATTTATACCCTCAAACCACTTAAAACATTCTGGAAAACATTGTTCAAATACAATGTAACGTTCAAACCAGAATGTGTCCTTTCTACTTCAAAAAAAAAACATTTTCGTATTTTGTACAGTGACAAATAGAAGTGTTAATAATTATTATTTATGGATTTTTCAAAATTCAATTACAGATATTTCATTAGGTGTTATCTATATAAATATATAAATGTCTTTGTAAGTTTGTTTGTTTGAGCATCACGCCTAAACGGCTGAACCGATTTTATTGAAATTTGGAATGTAGATAGACCTTACTTGGAAGCGTCAATAGGCTATAACATTTTTCAATACTTGGACCATAAAGGGATAAATAGGGGAAAAACCGGTAAAATTGCTACCTTTAGTTCTTAAACAATAATTACTAAACGGCTGAACCTACTTTTACTACGACAGGGGTAGCGAAGCGCACCGGGTCAAGCTAGTTGTCTATATTTATACAAGAAACAACAACTTAAAATAACATTTTCCCCAATGTATAGAGAAATCAAAAAAATACTGGAGAAAAAAAGTGGTCCAAGATTATATGGACAAAAAAAGTTTTAAGGTACAGGGCTTCTCCCCATTATAATTGTGCAATGTATTGTAGAAATACTTTGTGTAAAATATTAGGATGACATTAACTGGTGGCGCAACGACGCTGAAGTTGTGAGGTGCATTTACAAGGGGAAAAATGCTATTTCGTCCGTTTCCGTAAAAAACTATTAAGTATATTACAATCCAGATAATTTTAAATATACTCTGAAAGTTTTTTGCTAAAATCAGAAAACGTTAACTCTTAATATCTCATCCGAATTTCTATTTTGGTTAAGTTGAAATATTTTAAAAAGTTCGCCATTTGTAAAAGAAGAAGGCATTAAAATCGCTGTAGTTATTGGAATGGCATGTAATTGCTGCTTAAATTAATAGTAATTACTTTTAATACTTTACAGTATTAGATGTAATTTACATCTGACCTCAAATAGCCTCTCTTAATTTTGTGTGGCCTTTCAAACTTTTTTTAATTTAGTTTCTAAAGATTTAAAACCAATTTCCAAACACTTCACTTTTATAAAAATGATCCGTAGTAACCACGTGAAATGGATAAGTGCTAACTGTTTTTTTTTTTTTTAACTTTTGCTAATTTACAAAAAAAAACTTTAAAGAAAAAAACTAAGTAAAAAAAATAAAATTTTTCAAATATTACAATAACATGAAAAAACCTTTGACTTTACAGCACTATAAATTACCATATAGTTCCCACGACAATTTTATCTCCATTCCGGAACGACCAAAATTATATTTGGCCAAATATTGTCCACTCAGCGACAACTGTACAAACCCCAGGAAAAAACACTCGGCCACAGTCGAAATGTTGCAACAACAACAAACGTATAGTTACCTTATAACCAAACTATTAATGACAAATTTGCCATAAAAATTTTATAAAAACTTAAAAATTTGCAAATTTTTAAGTTTTGAAATTTGTATGTATGGCACCTCTCCCGATGTGTAGATTCACTAAGAAGTGATTTTTGGAAATTCGAATTGTAACGGAGTAAAAATGGTTAAAACCGGTAAAATCGGTATCTCTATATCTCCAGGACTAATAAATATTATCTAAATTTATAAAAAAAATTAGTGGACAGGTGTGTGGTACTTTTTGATTTTTGTACTTTATCCTTTGACGACCAAACATTTTCGGCTGAAGCGATTTACTTGTTTGATTTATTTTTCCAATATATTAACTTATAGTAGTTCTGAAAAAAAAAATCTGCCCTCCTGGGTAGCCGTTTAGTCGGCTGGGGTTGAAAGTACATTTTTTATCCCAATTTATTTAATAGCACAAAAGATTTAAATAACAGTTTTAATTTTAAATATACAGTAAAATACAATAAACAACAAAAATACAATATTACTGGTGTTGTTCATGATACATTCCAAAGCAATCACGGGACGAAGTGAAGCTAAGGAACATATTGCATTGAACGCAAAATACATTTGTGAAACTATACTTATTATTGGAAGCGCAATTAGAACAATGCTTTTCCATTTTTGGGGGATATTTGCTTATAAATCGAATTCCAGATTTGGTTACCGCTGAATAGGCAAGCTTTCTTGAATTGAAGCTACTTATTAATTCTTTGGCTAAAGCTGCCCGAAAATCAATAGAGGTCACGTTGACAGAGGAACGGTTGGCCAATATGAGTTTTTTATATATTATGTTGCTATTATGAACACATAACTCGAAAAGGTCAAACAACAGACGTAAAGAAAAACGCCATTTACTTCTACGATCGTACTCATAATACACTTTTTTTGATCCATTAGATCTACTCCTCCCATTCCTTTGTTATAGTACTGTATAATTAGGGCGCAATCAATATATATTTTAGCAGCTTGACCAGCTGCACGTCGCTTGACCTTGAATAGTGCTGTTGGGTCAATAAAATTAGAGACGAGGTAGACACCATGACTGTCCATTCATTTTACTTTATCCGCCGGAAAATTCTTTATGTCATTTCCCTGAATAATATGCATTAATTTCAGGCTTTTAAAAAATTTTCGAAGTAAACTTCAACCCTTTTTTTGCAGAGGTTCACATAACTGCAAGGCACCAGCCCCACCAAGACCGTGTTCAACGAATGTTTTTTTTCGGTGTAAATGTCAATGATATACAAGTACATACCCAGGTTCTGACTCACATAAGCACCAAAGTTTGAATCCCCATGAAATAGGTTTGTCCTTCATGTATTGATTCATCGCATTGTGTGCTTTAACCTTTACCATATGTCCATCGATAGACAGCTCTTTTTAATACGTATATGCGTCTGGCATAGCCTTGTTAATGTGATCTAAAATTGGCCGGATTTTATAACCACGGTCACTAACATCTGCGTTATTGTTGTCGCAAAAGTGAAGATTAGCTGTTATTTCTTCAAATTTGAGCCGTGGCATGACACCTGCGATCTGAGCTGGGTGAAAAGTTGAAAGAGTAGACCAATACAGACGTGTTAATGGGAGCTTCACTAAGCACATCCGTATGATAATACCCATATAAGCTTAAACACGGTAAGAGTGAAAATACGCCCTTTTTGCAAAGCATATCATGAAGTACAGCTCTAAGATATATGTATAATAACAGATAATCAGTAATAACTCAAAATATCCAAACAATTGGAATTTATAAAAACTTACGTTTCAACCTATAGGCAAACATAATTGCCAAACATAATTTGATTAGCTGAAGGCAGTTTGGAGTTTATGCAAACTTCTCCATATTATTTTCTGATAGATAAAGACTGAATCCAAAACATAATTAAGTCTCCGCCTCCTGCGCCCTATTTCTACCCCGTAGCTGCCCTAGTCATAAAGCCCATTGTTTGTCCAAATTCAAGTGGGAACAGATAGGCACTTGCACTCAACTACGATATTGTTGCCCACATCGTCTTCTATAAAACAGTCTTTGACATATTTGCTCTATCTGTTACGTGGACCTATATATAAACTAAAAATCCTCGGGCAATCATACTTGCCTATGGTCATCAAAGGGTTAAGGAGTTAAACTGTGCTTAGTGACTCTTATGTATCTCATATTCCAGAAATTTAAATTTAAATAGAATTGTAGTCCTTTTAAAAAATGTCGAATGGATTTTATTTTTTTTTTTGGAAATTTTAATGTATAATGGTAAACTGATCCCTCTTTTTGGTAAATTTTTTTAATAAAAATATTTTTTATATACAAACACCCTCCATTATTCTAAATAAAAATTTAACAAAAAAATAATTTTTAATTAAAATGAGAAAATATTTAGATAATTTCCCGAAATTTTACATCATAAAAAAAACTTTTTATATATATTAATTTTTTATGTAATTAAATCTTATTTCTTAATACTCATTTGAATCTAAGTAGAGCTAAAAATACTTCTTTAGCGTTTTTTAAATGACGATAATTTTGTATTTACGTGGTATACAGCGTGAAAATATCTTAAAACTTTTATCAAAGTGATAACATCAAAAACACTAGATTATTTTATAGAAAAAAAAAAAAATACATTTTTAACGCACAACAGATCATGTTGCTTCATCTGTTTTTATGAGTGGTGTAAATATTAAGGAATCAGATGCTCTTGATGTTTTAGACATGAGTGTTCAGTACGATGTCCGCAGGACAAAACACATTTTCGAGTGTCGAAAAAACGTTCAAGTGCTTTGGTTTTCTAAATCGGTGTAAGACGTACTTCACTCCATCTGATCTCCTTACTATATACACTTATATTCGACCTAAAATGGAATACAACTCTAATGTGTGGGCTGGTGCTTCAAAGTCTTTTTTTTTTGGAGTTACTTGACAACGTACAGAAAAGGGCGAAGGTGCTTATCGGTGACAGTAGGGTATACAGCTCTATTGTCTCACTGGAACATCGTCGCAATGTGGGTTGTGTTTCACTATTCTACTGATACTACAAGTGTATGTGCTCTGCTGAAACACGATTTTTTCAGGAACGCATCTATCGTGTAAATCGAGGAAATCGATAAAGAACTATTAGCGTAGTAGCACACGCCGGGTATCCGCTAGTATTTAATAATTTCAGTAATTTTAATCAGATTAACAACAAATGAACATAATTGACATTAAACATAATAATTGTCATGCTTTACAAAGGTAACTTGAAAAAAAATCAACTAATACTTGAGTTAAAAGTTTTAATGAAAAACGTGTGTTAAGAATTTTTCGATCTCAGTCCTTATATTATATTTCTTTAGAAGTTTTTTGAATAGACTACAATTTTACTTAAGTCTTCATTTTGTGATAAACAAATGTTTTTCTTAATATATGAAAATTCAAAAAAATTCTTAAATTTTTTTTTTTTTTTTTTTTGGTGATTTTTGTATTATTTTGACTGCCACTGTTTGGCCATCAATAAGTATAAACATATTCATACATATACTGTATACGTAAAAAAAGTATTCGTATTGGAGTGTTAATTTAACATACATATTTAGTAGAGGAATGTTAGAGATATTGCAGACCTGCCTTTCTGAAATGCAACACAGAAAAAAAAAGTTGGTTGTTACAACTGTGTGTGAATTATGACAGTGACTCGACTCAATTGAAGTGCTAAACTTGTTCTTGTTCTTTTTCTTAATTTTTTTATTTTTCATTTTGGATCATGGCCAAAAATAATAATAAAACGGTAATTCGTTTATAGTTGAAATTTGTATTATTTTTTTTTGTACGTTTTGAAATGGAACAAAAATTTAATAAAAAGAAAATTTATGATTATAAGCAAGATGGAAAAGAGAAAAATGCAAGGAGCCATTGTTTATGTATATGAATTTTAGAGCACTTGAGTTTAGTTTTTAGTTCATTTCTTTGCCTTAATAAAACTATTTGAAATATTTACAATTAATGGTTTTAATTAAAATTAGTTCATTATATACCATGTACTCATAATTGTTGTTGTTGTTGTTGCTGTTGTTCTTGCATTATTTTCGCACTATATACTCGTTTATATGAACAATATTAGTATTAGTGGAGGTAGTTGTTGCAGTTGTATTAGTTGATGCTATAAGCAGCAAGTACCTCTTAAGGTTCGTTTGTATAAAGTATTTAATGCCTCGATTATAAAACATTTTTTGTTGTAGTTGCTGTTGTTGTTATTTTTTTTTTTTATTATTCCTCTAGTGTTCCACTCTCTATTTTACAGATTCTTTTTTATAGTTATTTTTGTTTTGCATCAGGCATTGGGTACTTATGTATAAAAATCGATGTATATCCTTCAAGCAACGTGCTGCTGTACAGGGAACAAGAACAAGAACAAAAAACATCAGAAGAAAGAAAAAGTTTTTGCTTTTATGTAGCTGCTTTTAACCCCCCATTGTTGTTTTTATACCTATATATTTGTAATAATTTTACAGTGATTCCTTGGACGACAAGGTATTTTCTATAAAACTATGATACAAAATTGAACAAGAAAATATGCACGGGGTCCACATGTAGCAAATTTTACTGGTGTCAATAGAGTTCGGAAATACTTATAGTTTTTCTCGATCACTTCCTTAAGTATTTTTTATGGCCAACTAATGGTATTCTACTCCAACTACAAAACATCATAAGTATGTTTTTTGGGAACTCATTGTTCCTTTTGTTTGAAAGATATGAGTTTGACCTTTTAAACACAAATATATTTCTGAAAATCGGTCCGAAAATGGTTGAGTGTAGCAATAAGTCCGTGACAATTAATTTTCCGCTTCTTAATTGCAACACTGTTATTTTTAATAGACATCTGGCATTTGACTCCTATCCAAATTGGAACAAGCTGCTTCATTAAGTTTGTGTTTGACAGCCATTGATAGCAGACTACCGCGTGATCTGAGGAAAAAATGGGAAAAAGTGAATTTTGTGTGCTCGTTAAGCTTGGTAATTACTACTTTAACTCTCCACCATCAATTTTAATGGTAAAAAAAAGTCATGTAATGATGCCGAACATTCTGTACGCCAAGTTGAGATCTCTAAACAATTTAAAAAACTTACGATATAGTGTTGGACAATCGGATATTGCAAATGTAAGAGATTGTGGAATCGTAGACATCTCACATGGCCCAGTGGTTACCATTTTGAGTAAGCACTTGGGTGTGAGAAAGCTTTACGCAAGATGGCTGCCGAGTTTGCTCACAAACGGGCACACAAAAGGGTGCGCATTAGGAATTGGCAGGGTGCGCATTAGAATTGACATAGTATAGTCGAATAAAATATTAAAACTTATAAAGAAATATGTTTTTACTCTTTCACGCACCAACGCACAGTAGGGACAGAATCAAAATTTTTTGGAAATAAATCTGGCATTTCAAAACGAATATCTTGCGTGTGTTATTTATCTCTTATATAATTTCCGAGTTATAGGCATTTCAAAATTGAAATTTTAAAATTTTTCCATACCTTGGTCTGCTTTTTTAAAAATATATGGTGTTTTTTTAACCAAATTGACTCGAAGTATTTGATTAGTTAGACAACTAAATTACCAATAATATTCAAAACATTTCATAGCAACATCGATTACGGATCCAAAAATAAATGATTTTAAAAATTCAAAAAAAATTTAAATTTTTGCTGCGTGCAATATTTTTGAAGGACGAAGTTTTAAAGTGGCATGTTTTTGAATCTGATTGAGATATTGAATTGAAATTACTTTTGTAAGACTAAAAATTAACATATTTAAACAAAAAAAATTAGTTCGGAAAAAACGTGGATCAAATTTTTCCTAATATTTGCAATCCTATCAAAATTTTGATACAAATTTTAGTTTTAGAAACTCATTATATATGTAGTATGTAGTAAAATCTTTGTTTATTAACAGAACTCAATGAAATTTTCAACGTTTTTTAAATTTTTCATTCTTAATAACAGTGTGTAAAAAAACTTTTCAAACGGTCAAAGGAAATCCCGCAATTCCTAAAAATTTGACCGAAAATCCAAAAAACTTCCAGGCTGAGAAAATACGTTTGGGAGAAATAGGGATCACATCAGGGTTTTCAAAACTGATTTTCGTTTTCTGATCCCAGCTTTGGGATTTTAGAACATGAGGCCAGGATTTAAAATGTTAATAAAAAATAGGTCAAATTCCGAAAGGCCTAGGGGTGGCATATTCGAAAACTGTGACTTTTTTATACCAAAATGCTTTCCATAAAGTTGTCTTACAGAAAAACATATAATTGGTACATATATGCTCTTAAAGAAAGTTTTGTTTTAATAAACAAAGAGTTAAATCACCTTTTCGCCAAAAAAACAACAAAGATATTCTATTTTTTGAATTTTTGGATCTGTAATTGATATTGCTCTGAAATTTTTTTCATTTTATTGGTTATTTAGTTATCTAACTAATGAAAAAATTTGATTCCATTCGGTTCAAAAGCACGCCCTATATTTTTAAAAGGTATTGAAAAATTTTAAAATTTCAATTTTTAAATGCCTATAACTCGGAAGTTATAAGAGGTAAATAGCACACGTAAACACGTTTTATCAAGGTCTAGCCAAGCGCTTCCCAAAAATTGTAAAATCTTTGAAATCGGATGTGAAACAAAAAAATGGCACGTGATTCAAAATTGTACATGTCGAAGGTACCCAACTTTGAGCCCCCTAGCGCTGCGCCTGCTGCATTTGTATGGTCTATTTTAATGAATTAAACTCAAATGCTCCTTGGCTACGTTCACGTCAAATTTTATTCCGATCGGACCAGCCGTGTAGATATGACAGATTTATTTCCAAACAATTTTTATTCTGCCCCACTGTGCAACAGCAATGAAGTTTTAAATTTGCTTTTGCATGCAATCAGAGTTGCAATTTATTTAAATAAAATACATATATTATTTTTAAGACTTTGGCTTCGTGATTTTTAGTGTCTTTCAATTAGAGATGCTAATCGGGACTGATTTTTAAAAATCCCGCTGAAATTTGTATTACTTTTTTTTATAGTATAAAATATAGATTCGAGCCAGATTGATATATTTATATAAAAAAAAAAAATATTTGAGATTTTTGTATAAAAAAAAAAAATAAATATTATCTCCAAACTTTACCGCGGTTTGTAGTAATACCATTTCTTTTAAATAACTTTCAATGGTCTATTCGACTATGCTAGGGCCATTTTGATATTTGCTAGGGCCATTTTGATTTTGGTTTCGTTATTGTTGTTTGGGAGCTTTTACATTTATTAATAATATCTTTTAGCCTTTGAGCAATCGAAATATTTTCATTTTGTTCGAGGATTTTGTTGAACAGGATTTTAATGAGTTTTGTTAGATAACTTATGAAAAAAATTATGAAAAATTGATTTTCCAAGGCCCCACTCAAGGAAAACAAAAAATACCGCATTCCTTTATTAACTATATTGTAGCAGGCGTTGAGCTTAATAACTTTGCTTAACATCACTTTGCGATATTCGGACATGTAGAATGTCAAAATGCATGAAAAGTGCACACAAAAATTACAATTTCCCCTATTTATTTATGAAAAACGGGATTTAGAAAATTTCGGGAACGGGATTCCCCGTTTGGCATCTCTAGTTTCAATATGTCTTTTAAGAAAACTGTAGTAGAGTTTCAAAAAAAAATTCAAAATCTGGAAAAAGCTATTTTTTTGTTGTGATTTATAAATTATAAAGTTTTTTTTTTTTTTTGCAAAATAACCCAAGATAAAGTATTTCTTTGATGCGGTAAAATTTGGTTATATCCCTAATGCACATTTATGCAGATTCCATGACAAAAATCCATGAATTATGCTACGAATTGCTTTTTCATCCGCCCTATTCTCCGGATTTAGCCCCGAGTGACTGTATCCTGATTCCAAATCTGAAAAACTAACTTGGCGAAAGACCGGAGACGGCAATGATGAAATTAGCTCACAAAATATACCTATTTTGATGACCTCTACAAATCTAATTTTTTGGAAAATATATACGACTCAAAGGAGACAATGTTGAAAAAGAAATAGATTTTTTATCCAAAAACTTGTGTTTGATTCAAAAAGTCACGGTCTTATTGACCCGCCCACGTAGTTTAGAGTCAGAATGCGAAAGCATTTAAAGCAGAGCATGCAAGGATTTGTTTGAAAAAACCTATAAACGTGCGAACACAAAAATTAGTACAATATGTTTTGGAGAGCTACTTTAGCATTGTTTTTCACAAAATTAACAGAAAACAAGTAATATAATATAGTCAGTCAAGACTCGGATACCCTACACAGAGAAGGTGATTACTTTATTTGGATACCAATATTTTTAAGAGATCTATGCTAGTTAAAGTGATTTTCGAAAGTGGGCCTTATATGGGAGCTATGAGTAATTATTGTGACTAACCGACTCAGAAAGTGATCATGGGTAGATTGGTGTACTTTAAGGTGGGTGTTATGACAATATTTTAGCATGATACAAACATCAGCACTAGCCCAATAGAACCTTCCCACTATGGTGGTGTAGAGTATAGAGTACTGCCTGGTGGTCTACGTAAAGCGTGATGAAATTGACAATTTGTTGAAAAAAAAATCGTTTTTTAAACTCAAAGGATTTTCAGAAAGTCTATTCTGCTTGAAACATATCCCTCATCTAATTCTTGTGTTGAAAAATACAAAATTAATATTTTTTTATAAATTTAAAAAAAAAAGATATATGCCATGTTCATGAAATGTCTTGTCATTTCGTGTCGCTCCGAAGTGGCACAGAAAATGAATTAATTTATTCAAAAATATTTAAAAAAATTTCGTTACTAACCCTCTTGTATGGCTTTCTAACTTCTATGTGTTCTGTACTAGGAAAGCCTTTTTATCTTTAAATGTGCTGTTTCTGCCAAAAAGGTATTGTGTAACAGAAATATTTGTCCAAAATGTGTTAAAGATAAATTACGATGATATAAAAGATAAAGAAATATTAAAATAAATATATTATTGACGGTAGGTAAATCATGACTTTTAACAAACAAACTAAATTAAGTTTTTGTTATAAAATGCAGAGACAGACTGTATGTGTGGAAAACAACACTCGAGTGTAAGCAGCGTAAGTTTTTTAAAGAGTTAGACAATATTAAAATCAATTTGAAAACTATAAACTCAGTTTTTTTTTTTAATAACTTCAAAGAAAATTATAAGTATTTATGAATAAAACAGAATTGCTATATGACAGCCTCTGCATATTTATAGTGTAGCATAGTTTAATTCTAAAGAAACGTAAGAATATTTTGTTGATATTTGAAATAACTTGTGTTTCTTTTGTAGGATACACAAGGGATATCGAATTTCCTTGAATTGTCTGAACATAGAAATTTCGAATGAAAACATGATTCCTGGATCAAATTTTTTTTAATAGCAATTTCAAGAAAAAAAGAAATATTTTCTTTCAACTGATCTGCCTGTTGTGAAATAAACTTTCCAAATTCCAAAATATAGTGACAACTGTAAATCTTCCTATTTAGGTAGAAGTGTTTGTATACATGTGTATATTTGTATACATATACACTGAGGTACATAAAGAAATGTGTACATATATAAATAACAACAATAATAACACGCAGATGAAAATATAGAGAAAAAAAAAACAAAAACACAACTACGCTTAAATCATCGATTGAAGCGTTCATAATATTTCCATTTGGCTGATTTTCAATTGAAACTTTGCTTCGTTGCAATGCAAATCGTTTAAAAGCTTAAAAAAAACTGTTTAGAAAACAACAACTATAACAAAAATCTCAAAGTGATTTCATTTATATTTGTATATTTGAGCAATTCCATTTCTTTTGATGAAGCTTTTTTCTCTTCTATTTTGTAAATACATATGTATTTATTTTTTCTACTTTAAAACCCATAGTGTATTGAGCGTTAAATAATACAGGCTTCCACCATCGATTAATTTAAACAGTGTTAACATCTATATTTTTAAGCAGACTTAAGCAACCTAAAATAAATTTTGTTAATTCGCGCCTGTTTTTTCTTTTAGTTTAGGTTTAACTTATATAATATAGGCTACACCTACATTTTTTTTCTTCTTGGACCAGCACTCAGTGGGATGACCCCTATTCATGCAAATCATTGTGTGGGAACTAGGAAAATAGGTTGTGGAAGGGAGGAAAGAGGGAATAGTGTTTGTGGACATTCGATTTGAACTTTCCCACATTGGAAATGGCAGCAAACACTTCAGAGGGAAGTTTCTTCCACATACGTACAGTACGGCTAAAGAACGAATTTTCCCTGTAATGTGTTGTGCGGTCCACTGGCCAATGGACCACAAAGAGATGTGTATTACGTAAAAATATGCGGGTATCAGGAACAAGTTCCCTAATTTCATCAGAAAACATTCCATTGAACAGTGAAACACAGCCCATATTGCGATGGTGCTCCAGCGAATCAATAGAGTTGGACACCCTACTGTCACCAATAATCACCTTCGCCCTCTCCTGTACGCGGTCGAGCAGTTCCAAAATAGACTTTGAAGCATTGGCCCATACATGGGAGTTGTATTTAATTTTCGGTCGGATATAGGTGGTGTAAATAGTGAGGAGATCAGATGGAGTGAATTAATTCCATTCCAGAAAACATTTCATCAGAAAACATTCCATAGAACAGTGAAACACAGCCCATATTGCGATGGTGCTCCAGCGAATCAATAGAGTTGGACACCCTACTGTCACCAATAATCACCTTCGCCCTCTCCTGTACGCGGTCGAGCAGTTCCAAAATAGACTTTGAAGCATTGGCCCATACATGGGAGTTGTATTTAATTTTCGGTCGGATATAGGTGGTGTAAATAGTGAGGAGATCAGATGGAGTGAATTAATTCCTACACCGTTTCAAAAAACCGAGACACTTGAATGCTTCTTTCGACACTTGAAAAATGTGTTTAGACCAGCGGACATCACATTGTATTTTCATGCCCAGAACATCAAGAGCGTCTGATTCCACAATATTTACACCATCCATAAATACATATGAAGCAACATTGTTTGTCGTTCGTTTTTGTGTCAACATGCAACACTAAGTCTTGCGAGCGTTGAAAGCGACTCTATTCGCACGACCCCATTCAGAGATTGTCACAAGGTCCCGATTAAGGGAATCATTTATGTTTTGCCTCGTTGCCCCAATCTCCGACAGGCTTGATCTATAACTGAATGAATATGAATGGCAAATGTTGCTGTCATCTGCAAAAGAATAGATAGGGTTGGAAGTTTGACGTAGAAGGTCATTTAGAAGAATAAGGAATAGAGTAGGAGAAAGAGCGGATCATTGCGGTATCCCTGAATTTATCTTGAACTCGTTTGATGAGATCCCATCTATAACAACTCGTATAGTGCGATTTGTGAGAAAGCTCGATATAAATCGAGAGAAGTTATTACCGACACCAAAAGCAATAAGTTTCGATAATAGTGCACCGTGCCACAATCTATCGAACGCCTTGGAAATAGCTAGAGCCACCACTTTACATTCGCCAAAACGGTGAATGGAACGACACCATTTTTCCAATAGGAAGGCTAGCAAGTCTCCCGTAGAGCGTCCTCTACGGAAGCCATACTGGCCGTCGTTAAGCAAATTGTTGGATTCTGAATATTTAACCAAATGGTAGTTTACTATACTTTCCATAACTTTGGAAAATAACTTTGGACGGTAATATTCAGGATTATTAGCATCTCCCTTTTTAGGAATTGGCGTAACATTAGCAATCTTCCAGCATACAGGAAATACGCTGGCACGGTATGAAATGCTAAAAAGTTTGGCTAATGGACGAGCTAACGTCGAAGAGCACTACTTCAAGACCAGCGCTGGTATGCCATCTGGCCCAGGAAACTTATTTACGTTGAGAATATATTTGGCATAGTCACTAATACTCTTTCGAGTTCAGGCAGTGGTTGATCACTTTCCGGCAATTGAGAATTACTTGCGAATAATTTAGCGAAAAGGTTAGCTTTATCAACTTTTAAAAGAGTCGGAATTGAAGAACTAGCATCATCCTTTACTTTTTTAACGAATAACCAAAAGCTTTTACTAGCCCGGGGAGCAGTAAGAACTTTAGTACGAAGGCGTTGCTCGTATAGAGCTTTTTCGCTCCTTAGTTCTTTGGCACACGACGTTGAAAAAATGCTTCTAGTTGGGAGATTCCATCACGACAATGACCCTATACACACACCCAGCGTTTTAATCAAGAGTTTTTAATCCAATGTGGTTCGTGTTTTTAAGTGACATGTCCAATCTCCCGATCCCAGTCTTATAGAAAACCTTTAGGAAATGGTTGACATGCACTCAGTATTATAGGATATAATAAACTACTTCACAGGAGACGATTGATTCTTCAATTAGTTCAATGTATTGTCGCTGTAAAGCAGTAATAAAAAATAAGGGATATTCAATAAAGGCTGAGTCACTAAACGGGTCAGAGAAACCACATTTGAAACAATTTTCGTGATAGTGTAGTGCCTACTTTTATATCAACAAAAATGTATTATTTTGAGTTAATAAATACCTTTTCATAAAAAAGGTATTATTTAATCTTAATTTTTGTTTTTTCTTTTATGTATTTTATGAACATATTTTCTCATTTCTTATTTCAAAATAAATTATAACCTTAATTCTTAATTAATAATATTTTACCTTTTTTTAAGTTTTTTTTTTTTAAAACGATTTAGTTTTTCTGTTTTTTTTTTTTTTTTTCAATATAGCTTATTTTTATTCCAGTTCCGCGCAACACTGCTCGTCAGATATATTGCTTTTACATCATAATGTATATTGATAAGTCTATCTTATTTGACCCAACCTGTAGCCGTGAAGTTTAGACCAAGCTAATTCACCAAGGTTGGTCAATATGAAGTTGCCCAGGAATTTATGCCTTTTGACACTAAGGGCTGGGTATTCGTAGAGTAGGTGGAAAATCGTTTCCTCATTTTTCCTATCCTTACAACTATGACAATGGAAGTTAAAAGGACGCCACGAGAAAATTTACATGCTTGCCCAGCATCCAGTGCCCCGTTAATACTGCCACCAAGCGTGGTTGTGGGTTGTCAGTTGCATAGTTCGTTTTTCGTTAAAAGAGAGCCACATTAATTTGGCTACCCTACATGTATCTAAGATGCGCCATCTATTCTCAGCCTTTATAAGAAAATGTATGAAGATAATTGTTTCAATAGTCTCCAGTAGAATAGCTACTGAAACCGCATTGGAGATGTTCGATGCAGATCCAATTCTGGCTAATTCCTCTGCCTGTTCATTGGCATAGTAGTGTCTGTGCACAGGGAGGTAAACTAAAGTAATATCAGATGGACGACCCAGCCTAGACTGAGCATTGTCACATTGCCTGACTAATGAAGATGACGTTCTATTGGCTTTCAGTGAGACAAGTGCCGCCTGAATTTTGACAAAAATACCATTTTTGCCGCTAGCGTTTTACAAGCTAGCATAATCGTAAAAATGACAGCCTGAAAAACACTACATGTCTATCCCAAGTTTGTCACAAAAAACAACAGAAGCAACAACACAGTTCATTTTAGAACCGTCTGCATATAAACTGGTGTCATATTCATACACGAGCTTATTCCTTACACCACTCACTCCTGGAGAGAATTAAGACCTTGAACACCCTATTATAATCTGAATATGGAGTAATATAGTCCGAGGGTTGGTGTACGATCGAAGGCAGTAGGCGCAGAATCCCTGCATGGCGTTAAGCCTCAGTGCGCTGCAGGCAGAGTTGGCCGTTATGTGAAGGTCTATTTAACAAGGAGCAATATTGTGTTCAGAGCCAATACAACCTGATCTCTCGACTTTATATAGTTAGTCTACAACATAGTTTCTTCTAGTTGCGGTCAACCATACAAGAGATCCATAAGTATACATCCAGTTAATTATTAAAACCCATTTTTTCCAAACAGCTTAGGACAGTTTCCATGAAAATTTAAAGTCCATGATAATACCCAGATATTTTACAGTATTTGTTTTCTAAAAAGCATTTACGATGCATATTGTTCAAGTTTTTAGTAATATAAAATTTTTGTTGTTGTAATTTGGCGAATCGTTGCCATAGCTTTTGATACCTAGAATTGTAAAGTTGTGTTTTTTGAACTTAAATTTTGAAATTATAAATTGCATTTAAATTAAATAGTAAAACCCCAAAATCAAATTGAAAAAATTAATAATAAAAAAGGAAAGTGATACGTACAGATCACATAATATTTGAACAACAAATAAAACAATTTTTTTTGCTGTTTTTGTTAGTGCCATATTGTTGGTGCTTTTTTCTAGCCAAGTAATTGGATATTTGAACAGTCCTCATTGGGTTCCAAATCCTCTCCCATGCAACATCATCGGTAGGTTAACGCATATTATATAGTGAATATTGGTAAGTATTAAATTTCTAATATTCTGCACATTACCTACGAAACTATGGATTGAAATGCTCAATGATACTATAATATTAACACGTTATATCACTCAATTCTAAATTATATATTACCGGTTTTACAAGCAATGGGAATCCCTTACTTTACACTCTGTAAAATTAAAAAGAAAAAAAAAATTTCAATTTAGTGGATGAGTACAATTGAAATCGATATTTGATAAGCAGTAACCCTTCTGATTATACATACAATTTATTAGCTAGTCAGTAATGTTAAGTAATATACAGCTAGTTTATTTATTTCAAAATCTAAAAGTTTAGATTTACTATTTTCAAAAGAACTTACAACAATTTGAATTTCAGAAATGGCAATGATACATTAGAATCACAAAAAAAGAAATGGAAACTAAAATTAGAACACATTCATACACACGATGTAGAAAAAACCCTTGGTATTTGTGTAAAACGCGTTTTATTATTTTTCGTATTTTTGTTTTGCCAAGTTTTTTGGTGCGGAAATTACATTCATGCGGTTGCGATAATTAAACGAACAAGTATCTTCTAATTTTCCCTCTTTGATTTTCAATTTCATTTTCAAAATAACTAAGAACTTTTAGCTTTTTCACAAACAGTTGTTCATCTGAACACACATTGTTGTACAGACAAACAAACAAACAAACAAACGTTTACTAAAATGTAATATGCATTCATATGTATGTAAAATTGAAACTACAAGATAGATATTCTCATGTATGTTTGTTAAAGTATGCATAAATAGTAGTGGTATTTAAAGTAACACTAAAGCTCTGAACACAATGTGGTTAAAAAGTTTTCATTTCTAAACGGTTTTAACAACGTTGGCTTAGTATTTATCCCATGCCTTGCTTCTACTCTTTACATTTTCACATGATTTTCTTCTATTTCGCATTTCACTTTTTATTTTGTTTGCTTGTAAACTATTCTATTCCTTATGTTCAATTTACATAATGTGCAGCGTATGCTGTGCAGCAGCGTTTTTTAAAACTTAGAAGAAAATACGAGAAAATAGTATATATATATATATATATCTGAAAAAGTTTAAGACAGTTTCTTTTTGTATTTAAATTTACATACGGTTGGCATTAAAAGCCTCAGTTGCAGAGGAATTAACATTGGTAACCAAGTAAGTAAAATTTGGCTTAGAAATAATGCAAAATTAGGAAATGTTTTTTTTACGAGGGCTGTGTTCCAAATAACAAAAAAAAAAAAATATTGTTAAATCTTGCTATAAAAATATAATAATTAGTAAGTATACGCAGCCAGTAACACCCAACTGTTAAATACACATATTTGGTAGCATACGTTAGGGCTGCAAGAAAAAAATTATCGTTGGCGTATGATTAATATATATTTTTATTATACATGTTAATAAAGTATACTCACTTTAGGCATATTGAAAGATTTTTATAAGAAAAATAAAAAAGTAG
This sequence comes from Calliphora vomitoria, assembly GCA_942486065.2. NCBI lineage: Eukaryota > Metazoa > Arthropoda > Insecta > Diptera > Calliphoridae > Calliphora > Calliphora vomitoria. The sequence goes on from OW818029.2 coordinate 41,390,072, forward strand.
ATTAGCTCGAAAATAAAACATAAAAAATTTAGTTACATAAGTTTTCAATATGTTTGGGTTTTACAAGCCTATGGAGGAGCACATTATAGTAGTGGATACCAACATTGACTTTTGAACAAAAGAGAGAAACAAATATCAAGCTGCTATTTTATTAATTAACTTCATAGATGTAAAATATAGTTGTGCATGCTTACAATAACCATTTCAACATTTTTAATAGTTTTTAACAATATTATAGTCACAGTAACTATTTACATGATTGTGGTAACCATAATATGGTTAACTTACAATTCACATAATTGTATCAATCATATGTATGGTTATAGTAAACAAGTATATGTTTGTGACAACCATTTATTTCTGACGAAAAATGGTTTTTCAACAGTTTGATACGGTAAACCGATAGTTTGACAGTACATGACGATAATTTGCATTCATCCACCATTTTTGGATGAAGTGCAGTCTCTAGAAGCGCATGTGGATTACTTGTCCAATATTCATATCCTTCCTTTTAACAAAACCATAATAACAAAAATTCATCAATAAAGATGATTTTTCTATTGCATTGATGATTTCTTTAAACTTTCGCAGAGCCAAATCAGAGACAATTTCCATACGATTCTTTAGTGTTAGTTTAAACCAGAGACCGAAAATAACGGGTTCACTTTCATTTCAATGGTAAACTCGCAGCCATTTAAAAATAATTGATTGTGTTATATCTCTGAGAGAGTGCTTTATTAGAGAACATTTAAGGTTACGGGTTAAGAGAAACAGAAAAGAAACAAACACAAATAATCTGGATGAGTGATTTATAATTTATATTTTTCGTGAAGGTCAGCTTGTAACTTTTATTTGCAAACATGAAAAATAAATCACAGAAATTCATTTGATGCAAATCAACGCTTAAATATATTAAATAGAATGTAAAATTTTTTCCACAAAAATCTAAATTTTTTTTGAAATTGCATTCATCATATTTTTTTTATAATTTTTTAAAAATTACTAAAAATATGTTATTGTATGCAAATAAAAGAGAAGTAACAGTTATCAAGATCAAGATCAAGAACAATTGAATGGTTTGTCTCACAACAAACCATTAAAAAACAACAAAAACTAATAAAGGCCATACGAAACCATGTAACTAAAAATAATTTGATAACTGTTATTTTGAGTGATTTATTTTTATCACAAAAATATAAATCACAATTTGGGGTTTTTGTTATATGGACGAGTTATTTTCGATCTCTGGTTTAAACCCTCATTCAAAAACATAAATGGAATCAAATTTTTATACGACAAACTGTTCAAAAACATTTGGACAATTCACAAGGTCTCTTATCAGTCATATTGTCATAATGTCCTAGTATTTCACAATGGTTTTTATTGCTTTTCAAGCAAAAAATTTCCCAAAATAATAAAACTTTCTATGCCGACTGCCTAAGAGTGACACTATAACTGATAAGAAACCTTGTGAATTGACCAATTGTTCAAAAAATGATGTGATTTTTTTAAACATTTTTAAAATATATTTCTTGTCCGTATTTCTAAATCAGACCATTAATTTCGTAGTCTATATTGCTTACTAAGGGTTTTTCAATTCATATAATCGGATTTGCATCGAAATATTGTGTTACTTTGATTTGAAATATTTACTAACTCCATTTTATCCATTATACCAGGCACAATTATAGTTACCAACATTGGATTAAGCGCTCTTAATAATGCGACCACCGAATAAAAAATTTGGTTATAATTTTAAATTATTTTAAAACGTTGGTGCTTTGTGCAGATTTGTACTGTTAATTGACGATTTCAAATTTGCGGAACTGCTTAAGGGTCCATTTGCACTAAAACACAAATTTTTTATTTCTCTGTTGGCAGGTGCGCATTATATAGAACAAAAAGTTTGTTAGGTTAGAAAAAAACTAACGAATGTTGGGTTAATGGTCCATTTGGTCCATATAAACAGCTAATGTAAAAAACAAGTATTGGATTCCACTTTTTTATTTATTTTTTTTTTTTAATCAACCTAGATTAAATATGAAATGGATAATTGTGAGATTCCCCTTTTTTGATTTTTGTTGTAAAGAAACTCACATTGTGTGCAGTTTTTTTTTAATAAAACAGACGTGTTTTACTTACGACATGGCAAACTTAAACAAAGATGAAGTACAAGAACTGCTCAATGCAGAAAGTGGCTTCGATATTTCAGATTCGAGAGTTGATTACATTTCAGAAAACATATAAAAACAAATACTTAAATACTTCTTTTTTCTTAAATAAATGTAAAAAAAATTAAAGAAAACCGAGGAAAATATACTATGGACCAAATGTTCCCTTAACCTAAGATTCGTAATTTTTTTATTTTTCTCAGTCCTGTTTTAAGTAAGATTCTTGAATTTTTGTATTTAGCATTGGTTTATAAAAAGATCACGTGAATTTAAAGACCAAGTCAGTATATAGCACCGTTCAAAAATTACAAAGGAAACAATTAAAAAATTGGACAGAATGAGCTCAATCTAACAGCAGAGTTAACCGTGTCTAATTTCTCTTCATATAAGGACTGAAATCGTAAAATTCTTAGCACACGTTTTTCATTAAAACTTTTGATCAAATTTCCTTTGTAAACCATGTCAGTTATTATGTTTAGTGTCAATTATATTCATTTGTTGTTAATCTGATTAAAATTAGTGACCAGAAAAAAGTGCGTAGTAAAATTATTAAATATTTTCAACAAAACCAAACATGGTCCTACAAAAAGTTGGCCAAACAATCAAAGGTCTGCTATCAAACTGTTTACAATATTATTAAACAGTACCGGGAGAACTTGTCTGTTGATATAAAACCTGGTTCAGGTAGAAGGTAATGTTTCTAAACCCAAAAAAATAGAAAGCATTTTCAAAAGAGTTCCCAACACATTCGGCAGCTCAGTACTCGGAATATTTGGTACAAAAAGTTAAAGCCAATGCAGGTTTAAAAACATACACGGTTCAAAAAGTTCCTAACAGGAACTCTGTTAAAAATTTAGAGGCCAAAGACAGAGCACGGAAATTAAAGTCAAATTGTATACAAAAAATATACCTGCTGCATAATGGATGACAAAATGTACGTATGGAAAAATGTTTCGCAGCTTCTGGATCAATTTTTTTATATTGCTGATGCCCGAGGGAATGTTGAAGAAAAGTTTAGGAACCAAAAGCAGACAAAATTTCCCAATAACTTCTTGTTATGGCAAGCAATATGCAGTTGCGGCAAAAAAGCCAAACATTTGTTACAAAGGGCTCTATAAATACCGAAATTTACATCCAGGGATGTTAACAAAAAAGGATGCTTCTATTCATAAGACTTCTGAATGTGTCCGCATATTTTTGGCCTGACTTGGTATCTGTCACTATGGTAGGAAAGGTCTTGAGTGGTACATGACCAATAATGTGGGATTTGTACCAAGAGAGGCAATTCCTCCAAACTGCCTGGAGCTGAGTCCAGTGGATAGATATTGCGCTCTTGTTAAAAGAGAATTGTAGAGCCCAAAAAAGGTGTCCAAAAGTGTGGTAGATTTGAAACGGAGATGGACAACATGTTCGAACAAAGTGACATAAAGGGAAGGGTTTTCGAAAAAGTTCAAAATTTCATCATTAGTGATTACAACTATAGAAATAATTTTTTTTTTTTGGAAATTATAATAATATATTCAATCAAATAACAATAATTTCAATCAAATGAAAAAAGATTCAAAGCTGTTAGTTTAGTGGTTTCATTTTTATTAACATATATGTATGGTTAAAATTGTTCGATCTCAGTCCTTATTTCATTAGATAATAAATCAATAATAAATTTCAATATAACAAGATAATATTTTTTTTAATTTTTTACAATTCAAAATCCATAAGTCTTGAAATTTTGGTGTTTAGATTTATAATGTTATTTTTTCTAATTTCTAATAAATTGATTTGTTTCTTTATGATTTTATTGTATTTCGATTCTGCGAAAACTATATTTTTCTGAAATATTTTCCATTTGTTTTGCTTTTCTTAAGAAATATAGATAATAGGGAAATCTACACTAAAGTTCTTCATTTATTGAGAATTCTATGAACAGTTTTAATTGAATTTATAAAATATGCAAAGTACCTTAGAAGCACAAATATTACATTAATATGCATGAATGCAGAATTAAACTATAGGATTAAGGTTCGGTCTTAGGCCCAACAAATGAATTTTATCTCTATAAAAAGTAGGTAATTCTATACAATTTTTTTAATTACAATATAATACATAAGTTGTAGTTAAACTATTGCTCTGTTGTTTAAATAAAATACTTACTTTTAAAATGCAATAATAGAGCAAACGAATAAAAAAGATAGCTGAAGAATAGACAGGCGCTAAACAAAATCGTCCATGTTTTTCCAGTTAATATATAAGTTTACTTCATTTCAGGGAACCACATAGAAAAAAAAAATCATAATTGGAATGAATTTTTTAATAGAAATTATTAATCGAACATGACTTTTTTTCCGAAACTTTTTTCATTCAGAATAAGAATATATTCATAAATATTACAAATTTGTATTACAATTGCATTATGTAATGATTTAGTTAAAATATTTTTGTATAATGGCCCTATATTGACCAAACATTCAAGATTAATCAACAAAATCTGAAACGTAAAAAATAGCATTTATCAGCTTCTAAAAATGCAATCAATTTCGCGCATATTTTCTCATTTTATTGCTGAAAATAATAAAAAATAAAAACTTTACCAAGTAAAATTTCAAAAAATTGAAATATATTTTTGCTAGCCTCCTATTTTATTTGAAAACAAAAAATGTAAATTGAATTCATAAATGTTATGAATTGAAATTCAATGAAATCAAATAATACTAGCGGTATTCACAACGTAGAGTACTAGCCCTAGTAATAAAGCAGAAAAGCTATTTATTTACAAACATTTCAATTTCTAATGTATTTTGTTTTCAGTTTTTTGATATTGTGCTCTTTTACTACATTACCAGGCCAAGTACTCTACATTGTGAATACCGCTACTAGTTATATTGAAACTTTTTTCTGTACATTAATTAAAAAGCTAAAACAATAATCCCGATTTTTCGATTCATAAATTGTTTTAAGTTTTATAATGATTTATTAAGAATGCGGCAGTCTTAACGCTAAAATTAATGAAGTTATTCTAACTTCATTAATTTTAGCTCATATTCTATGAGCAAATTTATAGAAAGCAAGTATTTTTCATTTATATAGGGAACGTCAACAGTTAGTTAGTAATTTTTGGCGTCATCCTAATGTACAGTTTTTTCTAAGTTAAAACTATAAACTCTTAAGCATTTGTTTGTATATGCAACTGACAAACCCACATTTATACTTATATGAGTGTCTGTATTGAATCTGCCTGCATGTGTGGTTGATAGTAGTTTTATCCCAGCAGTTAAGCAAGTGGTCAATGTATCCCTTACATATAGTAATTTTCGCTAATGTCTGATCACTTGACTTACTTTAAATGATATACTTTAGTCCTTGTTTGTCATTCAAGGCACGAATACCTGGCATGTAAATGCTGTAAACAAAGCGGCCTTTTGCAAAAGATGCAATGAAACCACAATTATGTACATTAGAGTGGTCTAAAAAAATTTTTTTTTTTTGTTTTTCAGATTGGCCACCCCGTAAATTTGTAACATGGCTAGCTTTACCGAAAGAGGGTGCTCAATCGAGTGCTGTTTTTTAAATTTTTGAGAAAAATTTTTGATTTTTATTTTTAAATGCTTTTATTTAACTCTCTTTATCTGTTTTTTATGTTTGTACCGGTTTCTTCTGATCGAATTTTCACTACCTTTCCGACTAGCTAGAAAATATCAATACATTATTCAATAATTTTTAACACGATTTGATCTAGCGGTTAACGTAAAAGCATATTTTCAAAAATTTTACGATATTCTTGTTTTATTACAGGTCAAACTCAATGAATCAGAGCAATAAAATGAGTTCATCAACTCGAAAAAAATACGGTATTTTTCTACTTGGATGTCGGATTCTTGAGTTATTGATAAGGTTTAACCAACTTCCAACTCTTCGGCAAGTTCTACTTCGTTATCACCACACATTAAATAAATCAAGGAATGTGAAAGATTCTGCGCATATGATTATTCAAGAAGTCATAGAAGTGTAGAGCAAACCAGGCAACCAAATCACTGCGTTGAAAAACTTATAAAAATTCATAAGAACTGGCTGCTTTAAAAAAAAAAAAACAAGAGATTCACAAGCACAGAAAAATAGAGAGCATTTGTTTACAGAAGAGCTAGACAAACTTTTGTTACGAACCAGCGCTCTGGATCGTAACAAAATAACCGACAGAGAAGCAGTGCGACTGATTATTCCACTGTCTGCCGCACTTGGTTGCAATCCTGCTTCACTCCCAATCTCTAGGAGCACAATTCGACGTGCAAGAAAAAAAGCAAAGACAGAATTCAATGCGAATATAAAAGAACTATTTGACCCAAAGTATCCACTTATAATACATTGGGATGGGAAAATACTGCCTGATATAATAGGTAAGAAAAAGTAGAACGCCTTCTCATTCTTGTCTCCGGTAATGGTTGCGAAAAATTGTTAGGCGTAATCAAACTTACTGCAGGAACGGGGAAAAACACGTCTGATGCTGTTTTTGACACAATGGAACAGTGGTATGTCACAAAGAATGTCCGAGGTATGAGTTTTGATACTACTGCCTCTAACACAGGCGCCAAAGAAGGAGCGTGCAAAGACGGGTCGTGATCTTTTATGGCTTGCTTGTCGTCATCACGTGTTTGAAATAATGCTTTCAAAAATATTTGCACTGTGCTTTGGGCCATCAAACTCTCCTAAGATTCCATTATTCAAACGATTCAGCGATGTTTGGGATACATTACCAAAAGATCACTACGATTGTCTTGACTTTAATACTAGCGAGAAACAGTTTGCCGAAAATACTCTTGAGAGTCTTACGATTGATATAGCTAGAAAAAAAACAAGTTCGTGGTGATTACAATGAGCTAATAGAGCTAACAATGATTGTTCTGAACAAACCACCTGCAAGGATTAGTTGGCATACTCCGGGACCAATACATCATGCTAGATGGATGGCAAAACTGCTGTATGCTATGAAGATTTTTCTCTTTCGAAATAATTCTCAAGCATTTAAGCTTACCAAAAAAAAAAAAAGAAAAACAAATTGTTCGATTTGTTAGTTTTGGTGCACTCATATATACGAAGATTTGGATTAATGACCTCCAACTTTGGAAGAGATTAAAATCATACGAAGTCATTGATCCAGAAATCAGTGCAGCAGCTAGGGTCGTTTTAGAGCGTCACTTGTGATACTTATGTGATGAGCTAGTTGCCTTTGCCTTGTTTTCCGACAAGCTGTCTTATGACGAGAAAATGGCCAATACTCAAAGAATGGATGTTGACGGCGGTTCTCGTTTAGTAAGAGGCGACTCTGCCAAATTATCCACGGAAGCCACATTAGAAGCCTTTGCATCGCAAAGAACGCTGAAAACACTTTCAGTTCTAGAAATCAAGGACTCTTTCTTGCAATTACATCCTGAGGCTTGGGATGATAATGTTGATTACCTTCAAGGCAAAAGTTGTATAAGAAATTTGCGTGTGGTTAACGACACTGCGGAGAGGGGTGTAAACTATTTGAAGATTACAATACGATACTCACTAACAATGAAGAGGAAAAACAATTTTTGCTTCATGTCGTTGAACAGAACAGAAAGATCATTTCTACTGAAACTTCCAAAACGATATTAACAAACTTAGTTTTAAGTTGAAAAAAAATTAATTAATATTATTTTTAAGTATTTCTTTAATGCTGAATAAAAAAAAATATTTTTGGTACAATGTTTACATTTTTTAGTTATGTTGCCCTTAATGAATAGGTAAAATCATTAGTTCGGGACAGTCTCCTGGAACTGCCGGGATAAAATGTAAGCACACACAGAAGTTTACTTACTTATACATATGAAAGTATAGACACATAAGTATAGACAGGCTTGTATACAATATGTAACTATCTACTCATTAAAAGGTGCTGTAATGATAATAATAATTAAAATAATGAAAACAGTTTTTTCTTTTAAGTCATTATTACCGTTAACTTAAATGACGTGGTTTCTGTCTTCATTTCCAGGAAATAAAAGGGGGAAAAATAAGTCAGTCAAGAACGCCTGAATAATACACCACACGTAATAATATTACAGCAGCATTTAAATACTTATATTGGAAAGGACAATGAATAATTTACGGGAATTTGTGACCTCTTTCTAAGATTTTGGTTTTTGTACTAACAAAAAATTCATAATTTATTACTTTAATCAACATATACATATGTAAATTCACTTTTAATAGAGAAAAAAATTTATATTAAAAGTTCTCCTAAAAAAAAGTTATTCAACATTTAAGTTTTGTTGGTCGTCTTTAAAGATTAGAAATATTTTTTTATACTAAATTGCTATGTAATGCCTTCAAAAGCATTTCTTTAAAAGCTTTTTATTGTCGCTACAAAAAAAAAAAAATAGGGAGTGGATTTTGCCAATCCATTTTTAACATGTCGAAATATTCAACGTGAAACCAAAAATTATTTATATTCTGAGTCCTTATAAAATTCTTAGATGATCTAGTTATATAGGGGGATGACATTTTCTCCAAATATTCTTTGTTGTTTAGAAATGTTTCATGCAGAAAATAGACAAAATCGCTACAGTGGAACCAGAGTTATAGACCAACATTTCACAAATATTTTGTTATTTTCTTTATTGTTCCAATTTACAAAAAAAAAATATTTTTATAGTTCTAATCACTAATGATGAAATTTTGAACCTTTTTCGAAAACCCTTCCATTATGGTTTTTATAGTGCTTTATGTCACTTTGATCGAACAGGTTGTCCATCTCCGTTTAAAATCTATCACACATTTGGACACCTTTTTTGTGCTCCTCAATTCTCAATTCTCTCCACTAGACTCAGCTCCTGGCAGTTTGGAGAAATTGCCTCTCTTGGTATAAATACCACATTATTGTTCTTGTACCACTCAAGACCTTTCTTACCATAGTGACAGATGCCAAATCAGGCCAAAAATAAGTGGACACACTAAGAACAAACCAAGAAGTCTTATGAATGGAAACATTCTTTTTTGTAAACATTCCTTGATGTAAATTTCGGTATTTATAGAGCCATTTGTAACAAATGTTTGGCTTTTTTGCCGCAACTGCATATTGCTTGCCATACCAAGAACTTTTTGGGAAATTTTGTCTGCTATTGGGTCCTAAACTTGCTTGCATATTGCTTGCCATACCAAGAACTTTTTGGGAAATTTTGTCTGCTATTGGGTCCTAAACTTTTCTTCAACATTCCCTCGAGCATCTGCAACATAAAAAAATTGAACCAGAGGCTGCAAAAAATGTTCCATACGTACATTTCGTCATCCATTATGCAGCAGGTATATTTTTTGTATAAAATTTGACTTCAATTTCCAAGCTCTGTCTTTGGCCTCTAAATTTTTAGCAGAGTTCCTGTCAGGAACTTTTTTAGCTTTGTAGGCTTTTAAGCCTGCATTGGATTTAACTTTTCGTACCAAATAGTCCCAGTACTGTCCTAAACGGACAGCTTTCCTACCGGAGGTGTTGGGTGCTCTTTTGAAAATGCTCTCTATTTTTTGGCTTAAGAAACATCATGTGGACAATTCCTTCTACCTGAACCAGTTCAACTGACAAGTTCTCCCGGTACTGTTTAATAACATTGGAAACTGTTTGATAGCACACCTTTGTTTGTTTGGCCAACTTTTTGTAGGACTAAGTTGGGTTTTGTTGAAAATATTTAATAATTTTAGTACGCATTTTTTACTGGTCACTCATTTTAATCAGATTAGCAACAAATGAGCATAATTGACATTAAACGTAATAACTGACAAGCTTTTCAAAGGTAACTTGATCAAAAAAAAAATCAAATAATACTTGGGTTAAAAATTTTAATGAAAAACGTGTGTTAAGAATTTTACAATCTCAGTCCTTAAACTGTCATATATGATATCGTTTGCATGTCATAAACGATAGTTTTTGCGGACTTAATTGTACCGTTCCTTATAATATCATTTTTCTAGGCAATTATGATATTGTTTTCGCTATCATAATTGCCAATAAAAATGATAGTAAAATCGCCATTCTACAGATTTTAATCTAAATGCTAAAATTATATATTTTTTATATGTTACATATATACATATTTTGCTAAAATAAGACAAAAACCTGAAAGAAAAGGAACATAGTATATTTTTCATCTCATTCATATTGCATGTGTATATATACAGTGGTGGCCATTAAATTGTAATATTACTGAGTGCCTAGCTGACTGGTTCAGCACCGCCCTAACGCCAACAGTTAGAGAAATGAAATTTGGACTGTACGTTCCCTCGTTCCTATGTAGTACCACTAAGAAGAGTTTTTTGAAATTTCGTAAATAACTTTTCGTTGACACAAAAAAGTTTGGCAACTTTTTAAAAATTCAAACATTTTGGCGGAGAAAACTGGTAAAAACTATATTTTGTTAGCTTTTTGGAACCATATGTATCTTTTGAATCAATAAGTATAGAAACAAAAATAAAAATATCACATATGATTTTTGTAAATCCAAAACCTTATGGGTAAAAATTTTATATATTTTTGGTACTTTTTTTTCCAATAAATTGGCATAGACAAATAAATATCAAAACGGGAAAAATAAATTTTGTCCGAAATTATATAGCTAGCTTTGATACAGTTGTAAACATGGGTTTCTCCAATCATACAAACATTTTCTAACAGGTTATTATTTGCAACTCGACTGCCAGGACCTAGATTGAACTAAATCCGGGAAGAGAGTTTGGTTATTTTTAAAATATATGGTTTTCTTGAGAAAATGAAAACATGCTTGAATCGTTTATGACATATATATGAAAAAAAAGAAAAAAAAACATTTTGATATTTCAAAAAGGAGAAATTTGTACTTTGTCTCTTTATTTTAAACTATCTAACATGTTGACATAAAAGTTAGCAGTTATGCTTCTGAGTGGGATAGAATGGGAAAGCCTTTATGTTACTTTTTCTTTATTCTAACTGATGGTACTTTTTGTAAAATTTATGAATAAGTTAGAATAAAAAAATCGAACTTTATCGGAATATCGGACTTAATCGGAATATTTTATTAAAATGGTCACAGAAACATGACATTAAGCATATATGATAATTACACTGTGCTAGTTGAAAAAACTGTCAAGTGGAGAACCCTGCGGGTACGCGAGTACGCTGAATCCAGTGATGCTATCCCTTTTTATACCCTTCACCATCGTGCGAAGGGTATATATAAGTTTGTCATTCCGTTTGTAATTTCCACAATATAAATTTTCGACCCTATAAAGTATATATATTCTGGATCCTTATAGATAGCGGAGTCGATAAAGCCATGTCCGTCTGTCTGTTGAAATCAACTTTCTGAAGACCCCCAGATATCTTCGGGTTCCAAATCTTCAATAATTCTGTCAGACATGCTTTCGAGAAGTTTCCTATTCAAAATCAGCAAAATCCGTCCATAAATAACGGAGATATGAGCAAAAATCCGAGACAACATCTATTTTTGGCCTATTTATTTATCTATATCTCGATTACTAATTCATAAATATACACAATATGTATATCTAATGATAGATATTTCAAAGTCCATTGCAATGATGTATATAAGTAAGTATAGTAAGGACCTACAATGGGTCAAACTCGGGAAAAATATTTTTTAACTCGAATTTTTTTTTCACAAAAAACATGTTTTTGTTATACATTTTATTCACTAATAAATTAAAAAAAAAAAAATTTAAAAAAAAAAATGGAAAAAAATAAAAAAATAATTTCGAAAAAAAAAATTTTAAAAATTAAAAAATTTCTTTATTTTTAGTTTTTTTTTAGAGTATAATTTGGTGAAGGGTATAAAAGATTCGGCAGAATATAGCTCTCTTACTTGTTTTTTTTTGGTTTAGCTCTTGTTTTCGAGATATACCGTTATTACAATAAGCCGAAAACCGAAATTTTTTAGCAAAAAAAAAAAATATATTTTTTATCTAGATATCGAAATTTTTGTTTTTTTAAATTATAATTTTTTTTTGTGACCAAAAAAAATTAAATTTTTAAAACCGCTGCGCAAATTAATAACAAGTTTCAATTTTTTTAAAGGTAATTTTATTGCGGAATTTAGATTTTTTTAGTTTTCAACAAGCTAAATAACGGTATATCTCGAAAACAAAAGCTAACCTAATAAGAACGGTTAGCACCACTGGACTCAGCGTACGCCGTGTGCCCCGGTTGACAGAAAAAAATTACGGGACAGAAAAAAATTACGGGGACATTTTATCCTGAATGACTGAATTGACAAAGCGAGACTTAATAGCCCGTTTTCTTTAAATTTTCCTTAATAATGCTTCTAGGCACACAAAAACGAAATTGGAACAAAAAATGTGGACTTAATTTTGGGTTGAAAATATAAGAAATCACCAGAGAAGACAAATAGTTTATATTTTTGGTTTTAACATGTTCTTATTGCCTTTCAAGCAAAAAATATACTAAAATAAAATAAGGACTGACAGGATGCCAAATCAGGCCAAAAATAAGTGGACACATTATGAAGTCTTATGAATGGAAGCAGCCTTTTTTGTAAACATTTCTTGATGTAAATTTCGGTATTTATGGAGCCCGTTGCAACAAATGATTAGCTTCTTTTGCCGCAACTGCATATTGCTTGCATTGCCAAGAACTTTTTGCTTTTGGGTCCTAAACTTTTCTTCAACATTCCCTCGAGCATCAGCAACATAAAATTTTTGACCAGCAAGTTGCGTAAAATCTGCTAGAACATACGTTTCCTCATCCATTATGCAGCAGGTAGATTTTATTTATAAAATTTGACTTTAATTTCCGTGCTCTGTTTATGGCCTCTAAATTTTTAGCAGCGTTCCTGTCAGGAACTTTTTGAGCCTTGTATGTTTTTGAACCTGCATTGGCTTTAACTTTTTGTACCAAATAGTCCGAGCACTGAGCTAACCGGGCTGCTTTCCTACCGGATGTGTGTGGGAGCTCTTTTGAAAATGCTTTCTATTTTTTGGCTTTAGAAACATCATGTGGACAATTCCTTCTACTTGAACCAGATTTTCTATCAACGGACAAGTTCTCCCGGTACTGTTTAATAATATTGGAAACAGTTTGACCTTTGATTGTTTGGCCAACTTTTTGTAGGACCAAGTTGGGTTTTGTTGAAAATATTTAATTATTTTAGTTCTGGTCACTCTTTTTAATCAGATTAACAACAAATGAACATAATTGACATTAAACATAATAATTGACATGCTTTACAAAGGCAACTTGATCAAACAAAAAACCTCAAATAATACTTGGGTTAAAAGTTTTAAAGAAAAACGTGTGTTAAGAATTTTTCGATCTCAGTCCTTACTCTGTATGCTTGTGTTATAGTAACCAACCAACACTCATTTCAATCAAATTAAAATGTGCTGAACGCTTAAGTGTCGCACAGTGCTACCGACATGTCGGTTAAGCCGAGCCGCCGACACGTCAAATATTAAAACATTATGACATGAAGAGACCTTGTGAATTGTCCAGATATATGTTAAAAAATAATCAGAACTTTAAAATTGAAATATCAAAATTTTAAAAAAAAGTTTTAAATTTATTTTTTTCGTTTCTTTTTACCTTTTTTGAGATTTTTTTGTAGCTATTTTTTAATTTTTTCATTATATTTTTTTTTTTTTTGGTTTCTCTGGTGATCACCGAATGTTGTCCATTTTCTAGTTGAACCACCCTTTAACAACTTATACACTTAGGGAAAAATGATGTCACAAAATTGACAACGGTTGGTGTCATTTTGACACCGTACGTTTACAATTTGTAAACAAAGGGGAACGAATCGACAACGCAATATTGTTAAACTATTCGCCGACAGTTGCGCCGCCGCCTTTGTTATAAGCTAAAGCGCTAAATAAAAAGCATGAGGATAAACCAAGTTATTGTCAAAGCGTTGCTACGAAACTTTCTGCTCTGTTTTTATAAGTGTGTTTTAATTGTATTTACATTAAAAAACAATAATAAAGATTTTTTTAAAATATAATGGTTAGAAAAGTTAAGCCAATTTTATGTTTTACTTAATTTTCATATAAAAGTCGTTTTTTATTGAAATTATCGTCAAATTCATATTGTATTTTATCATGCTTTTTCCATTATAGTCCATTTAATATTCATATGAAAAATTTATTGTGGGTTCAAAATAAAAAAAAAGTAATCACAGATTATTTTCCATTAGCATCACATTAGTTATTTAACGACTTTACGTATATGTTTCATTTTCATTTTGTATTGAAAAAAAAAAAAATTACCACAAACAGATCATACTTTTTCCATTTGTACCACTCGACTTTTAGCCAAGCCAAGGTTTATGTTTCAGTTAATTTTAATTTTACTACGATTTGGCGACCAAACCCGGTGCGCATATAACTTTAATAATATATATTTATTTACTTAAGTTTATAATAAAATATTTTCATATCAAACTGACATTTTGCACAAACACAAATTAGCTATAAATAGTACGTAGTTACGAAAAATTATGCTAAACCGAACTTAAAAAGGAGCCTGACATAGCCTAATACATGATAACAGATATAAATTGCTCGTGTATTTTAAATAAAATAAATAATTGTTAGGAAAATGTTACAAAGTTGTAATATATACAAATTCTAAAAACTCTGTCATCAAATAACCAAAACTAGCAACCCTCGCTAGCAGACAAAGACAAACAAAAAAAAAAACACTCTCATTCTCCATATTTAAAACATTTAATCATAATGTAGGTATATGTGTGTACCCCACAACATACGCCTACTTTATACTGCATTTAATTCTCATGAGAAGTATTTAATTTTATGACATGTCCTTGTGCGTTTGCTTTTATTCATTCATTCATATTGTACAATCATTTGTTCTATTCACAGGTCTTTCAAATGTGTTGGTTTATGTACATACAGTGGTGGCCATGAGGTTAGCACACTTCATACTTGCTGTTTTCTAAAGCAAATTATTTCATTTCATTGCAATTATAAACTACAGTTTTTGGTAATTAGTGTTGTTTATGGTGTGATCAATAAGTCCCGTTACTTTTTTTTTGCATTCTATCGCTATTCTCTTTCAAATTTGTATTTTAGTGCAGTAATATGTAAAATAAGCTGGACACAATTTTAGCACATATAAGTATAATTAAATTTTTTAAAAGTTTTTTGAGGGTATAAATATTAATTGGTAAGTTTAGGTATTACTTAATCAATGAGGAAGAAAAACTGACTTAATAAACATTATTTAGATATGGCTAAAAAAAGTTTTGTACAGAGGAACAGCGAAAGATTATTCAACAAATGAACTCGAGAGGAACAAGTTTAAGTGAGATTGCTTATACTTTGGAATGCTCCAGGAAGATGGTTTATAATGCACTAAGACATATTCAGAAGTATAAAACATCTAAAAATGTTATACAGGCTCCTCGGCCCAGAAAAACTTCACGTAAAGAGGACACTTTAATATACAGAGCCTCTGTCGGAGATCCTTTTAAGAGCTCCACCGTAATCCAGAGAGAAATTTCAGGAAAATATGGTATCAACGTGTACAGCAGAACGATAAGAAGAAGACTTAATGAAAAAAATGTACGTGGATGCATTTCTCAGCATAAGCCACATGTTTCAAAAAAGAACATACAAGCTCGGTTGTCCTTTGCTCGTGAGCATTTGGAAAAGACGTTAATTTTTTGGAAAAATGTCCTTTAGAGTGATGAATCTAAATTTTGTAGATTCGGATCGGATGGTATGAGGTATGTAAGGCGTCCTCCGAACATGCAACATAATCCAAAGTACACCAGTAAAACAATAAAACACGGTGGGGGTAATGTGCTGGTGTGGGCAGCATTTTCTGGGTATGGTGTTGGTCCTATAAAAAAGATTCATACTCGTATGGACCAGTATGTATACCAGAATATACTTCTAAATACAATGCTACCTTATGCAGAGGACAACATGCCACTTAGGTGGCGATTTATGCAAGATAATGATCCAAAACACACCTCACGCTTAGTGAGGTGTTGCTTGGAATCGAACAATATCGACGTGTTAAAATGGCCAGCCCAATCTCCCGATCTCAATCCTATTGAGAACCTTTGGAATGATGTGGAGCAGCATATAATGAGAGAAAAGCCTAAAAATTTGGCCGATTTATGGAAAGAAGTAGAAAAAGCTTGGAATGATATTTCAGTGGATCGCTGTATGGCCCTTGTAGAAAGTATGCCAAGGAGACTAGCAGCTGTGATAAAAAATAAAGGGTATCCAACTAAGTACTAAGTTTTTAGTGAAATAAGTTTTTTTGTTTTGTTACTTTTTTAATATGAATAAACTTTTTTATTTTGTGCTAAAATACTGTCCAGTGTTTTTTTGAGGTTATTCTATTCTGGATAGAAAAACGCAAAATATATATAAAGGAATAATGCTGGACATGATGGGACGTTATCTTTGAAGGACAAGTAACACGCATGCAAAAGATATCATAAAAAAATTAAGAAATATAGGATATATTTGCGTTTAAAAATAGCAAGTAGCTAGTGTGCTAACCTCATGGCCACCACTGTATGTGTGTGTGTGTGAGATTGTTTGTATGGCTGTGTATGAACGTATTAGCTCTGTAAGTCTAAGTATTTGTCCACACTTTGCTTAGTATATGTCTGTGTATATGTATGCAAGTATTAGTGTACTTACCCTTTTTTTTGCCATTGTTGTTTTATTTTAAGACTTGAAATTATCCAACAACCTTTTTAATGCACGCACACACACTTACAAAGTCACACATATTTATCTATTTACATAAGGGTGGCCCCTTTTTTTTGTAAGTTTTTGTATTTTCGAGGTTCCCAAGGTATAAGATTTTTCTTCGTCATCTAGAAATAAAGAAACTAAAAAGTAGTGCTTCTATGAATATTTTATGTGTTTTGGTATCAACTTCTAATAATTTAAAGATATTAGACATTTTTTATATTGTATAGTCAAACATTGCTTAATTTGCTTAAGTTTTCAGCATTTGATATTTGAGGAAGAAAAACAATGGGAAAAATCACAAAAGAGCAAAATAAGAGCCATCCTAATATACATACATATGTATATATGTAAGTTTTTAAACAAAAAAAAAAGAAAAAACAGCAATAACAACAATGCTTTATAGTAAAGAACAGCCACAAAAAATTACTGTCATTTCTTGCATTAAAGGGGCACTTAAGGGAGTTACTTAATCGCAAAAAAAAAAAAAAATCATTAGTTATTGGTGTTGAAATATATAAAGAGGAATGTTACAAGGGGTTAAACATATACTTTAAGTACTTAAATAAAACAAGTATATGTTTGTGACAACCATAGTTATGATGAATCTTTATATCATAATATGTTGTTCTCAGATTATGATATCAATTAGCCGAGAGCAACATAATATGTTAAAACCTTATCATAAAAATGGTTGTCACAAACAAATAATTGTTTACTGTAACCATATATATGATTGATACAATCAAGTGAATCGTAAGTTAACCATATTATGGTTACCACAATCATGTAAATTGTTACTGTGACTATAATATTGTTAAAAAACTTTTAAAAATGTTTTAAATGGTTACTGTAATCATGCAAAACTATATTTTGTTTTGGAATGCTTCAGCAAAGAATTTCTCTGAATGTTTGTTGTTCTAATTTTATTTCTATAAAAATAATTTAACCCATTGCTCTTTATTCAATTTTATTAAAACTTTAAGTTATCAGTCATTATCCTAACCTGTACATTTAGAGTGTATTTATACTCAATGAAGTTAAATGCAACACACACATATTCAATTGTATGCATGTGTAAATGTCTACATAGGTATGTGTTACTTATACATACATTCATATGTGCAGACAATGAAACCATTAACCATTATGTTAAATGTACCTTTACCTTAATGTTATTTTTTAATTATAACCTTGCGCATTCTTAGTATATATTATATTTTTATTTTTCTACGTAAATGCTATAAGTATTAATTAATATTTACTTAAATAATTATATAATTATGAAAAATATTTTTTTTTTTCCTTATTTAATAATGCCCAAATATAAGAAACATAACATATATGATTGAATAATTATTTTAATAATATGAGCTTTGAATGTTGTTAAGATAAAACACTTAATTAGTCTTTCATTACAGAAACATAAGTATTTAGTATATTAAACAATCGAAAATATATCAATAATTGGCCTGTAATCAATTATATTTTCAACAAAAAATCATATATAAAATAACTGAAACATAAACGTGGCTATAAGTTGGTAAATAGTGGTCTAAATGGAGAAAGAACGATAAACAGTGACCACTTTTAAGGACTGAGATCGAAAAATTCTTAACATACATATATAATAATAAAAATGAAACCACTAAACTAACAGTTTTGATTTTTTTGTATATGATTGAAATTTTTAAATTGTAATTACAAAAAAAAAATATTTTTATAGTTCCAATAACTAATAATAGACTGTTGAACATTTTTCGGAAACCCTTCCATTATGGTTTTTGTAGTGCTTTATGTCACTTTGTTCGAACAGGTTGTCCATCTCCGTTTAAAATCTACCACACTTTTGGACACCCTTTTTGTGCTCTTCTATTCTCTTTTAACAAATCCCAATATCTCTCCACAGGACTCAGCTCCAGGCAGTTTGGAGGAATTGCCTCTCTTGGTACAAATACGATATTATTGTTCTTGTACCACTCAACGGCTTGTTTACCATAGTTACAGGATGCCAAGTCAGGCCAAAAATAAGTGGACTCATTATGAAGTCTTATTAATGGAAGCAGCCTTTTTTATAAACATTCCTTGATGTACATTTCGGTATTTATAGAGCCATTTGTAACCAAGAAGTTTTTGGGAAATTTTGTCTGCTTTTGGGTCCTAAACTTTTCTTCAACATTCCCTCGAGCATCAGCAACGTCATCCATTATGCAGCAAGAATATTTTTTTATAAAACTTGATTTCAATTTCCGTGCTCTATTTTTGACTTCTAAATTTTTAGCAGCGTTCCTGTCAGGAACTTTTTGAGCCTTGTATGTTTTTAGACCGCTTTAGCTTTAACTTTTCATACCAAATAGCCCGAGCACTGTACTAACCGGACTGCTTTCTAACCAGATGTGTTGGGAGCTCTTTTGAATATGCTTTCTATTTTTTTGGCTTTAGAAACACCATGTGGACCATGCCTTCTACCTGAACCAGGTTTTCTATCAATGGACAAGTTCTGCCGGTACTGTTGAATAACATTGGAAACAGTTTGACGGTAGACCTTTGATTGTTTGGCCAACTTTTTGTAAGACCAAGTTGGGTTTTGTTGAAAATATTTAATAATGTCAATTATTTTATTATTCACTTGTTTTTAATCTGATCAAAATGAGTGACCAGAAAAAAGTGCGTACTTAAATTATTAAAACATTTCATCATTAGTGATTAGAACTATAAAAATATTTTTTGTTTGTAAATTGTGATAATAATTTCAATCAAATAATAAAAGATTCAAAACTGTAAGTTTAGTGGTTTCATTTTTATAACACATATATGTATGTTAAGAATTTTTCGATCTCAGTCCTTATACCGTTATTTCGAAAATGGAGAAGGTTGCACAACATATATTCGAGTAACTCAAAAACGGTTTAGTTTATTGAAGAAACAGAAAAAGGGAACATTTCACAATAAAATTACCTTTAAGAAAAGCTTACCTTTATAATACTTGCAGTCGTTTTAGAAATATAAATTATTTTTTGCAAAAAATAAAAATATTTTTTTAGAAAAATTTCGAAATTTTTGGTTTTTATAACGCCATTAAAAATTGGAAAATGCATAAACGCTCTTAATTAATTAATTTTTACGCATATAGAAAAGGAAGTTCCAAATAAAACAAACCCTAAGTGATTATAATCTGTCCACAAATTTTGATTTTATGCACAAAAGTTAAAACAAATATCCCCTAACATTTTATCAAAATAAATAACTCGTAGTAACTAGCTACATCGTGCAGTGCACAGTGCAGCAGAATCAAAATTTGTTTCAACTACCACAGTGTTATTAACCGATCATGAAATTAAGTCGTGTTTTTTCGTCTATATGAAACTTGTTTCTGTTGAATTTTATGTTGCTACCAACATTTTCAAAGGATTTATGCTCATTCATCATGAAATTACGTGTCATGTATTCCTTGTGTATAAAACTTTTTTAGAGTAAAATTTGTGTAGATACCTATATAAATAAAACAGTTATGACCGATAAAGTCCTATTTTGGGAGGACATTAAGGTGAAATAATGGACCGATTTAAGCTAGTTTCAGTATGCTTTGTCCTTGTGCTGAAAAAAATGGATGTACCAAATTCCATCGAAATATCTTCAAAATTGCGACCTTTGCGCATAATGTTTATATGTGCAGCCAGCCAGATGGACGGACGGAGGGACATTGTTTAAGAAGTCGAACGATATACTTTATGGTGGGTGTTAGATCAATATTTTTGGGCAACATCAACACAAACGCATTATATACTTCCTACCCCAGTGGTGTAGGGTATAAATATAAACTCAACTATCAGTCTGTTAATAGTGGTCCAAATGAATAAAAGACGATTATATGTGATCACTTATATTGTCAACAGAAAATTGGTTTTCATATGATAATTAAGTCACATACAAAAGTGGTTTTAAGTAGGTAAATAGCAGTCGAAATGAAATGTGGAAAGTTTCAGTCAACTGGCTTCTTTTGTTTGGACCTATCGTGTTTTCAACAGACGGATAGACGGACGGACGTAGCTAGATCGTCTTAGAAGATCATAAGGACCCAGAATATCTATGACGAATATTCCGACGTTATAAACAGAATGACAAAATCAATATACCTCCCATCTTTTTGATGTTGGGTATAAAAATTAACTGAAATACAAGCATGACAGTAAGTTGGTCAAAATGCAAAAAGGACGATAATTTGTGATGAATTATATTTTCATCGAAAAATCGATTTTTCATATGAAAATACACTGAAATAAAAACTCAGCTATAAGTTGGTAAATGATGATCCAAATAAAAAAAGAACGACAACCTGTGAACACTTATATTTTCAACGAATAATAGATAATTCATATGAATAATGTGGCTATAAGTCAATCAGTTATGGTGTTTTTAGAAAAATAGCGTATTTGTTATAATACAAAATTCAAAAGTTTCTTTAAGTTAAAGAAAAAGTGTGAATAATTTTCATTTTTAAGTGGTTCTATACGAAAGGAAAGAATTTCCTTGATCTTTAATCAGTAACGTTACGCTTTTATGTACATATGTACATAAATGTATTCTTTTAATAGGATTTGCAGCCATCAACGTCTGCCGAAATCTTAGAAATAGTTGTAGAATCTCCATATAGTTATGTATAAATCTCTTAAAAATTTGGGTATCCAGAACAAATTCAATACAAATAAGTCTAATATATAAAGAAATCACACTAACTAATTTCATGGTGATCGCTCCATAATTGGTCACAGGCCCACTTCTGAAAATCACTTTAACTAGTATAAATCTGATAAAAATGCTGATACTTTGCTGACGATCAGTACATAATTGGTCATAGCGCCCATATAAAGCCTACTTCTATTGAAATTTTGAAGGAAAAATGTATTTGTTCATTTACTCAGTGTAAGATATTATATGGTAGGGCTTAAAGTTCCCAAAATTTAATAAAATTATAATACTCACATTTGAATTAACCCTTTACCGATTAAAAGCACGAAAAGGTTCTAAGATTTTTCAAATAACTCGCCATACGCAATTGTGTAACAAACATTCTATACTTCAAAACACTTGAATCTAAAAGACAACTGTTGTCATTAAAAATTCTCTTTTGTAAGAATTTAAAATTTCTTGTGAAAAAAAATGTTCAGGAATTAAACTTAAATACAAAAGTATGTACATTTTTTACATTTTGATGAACTCATCCTTCGATGAGTTCATACAGTAAATATTTTTTCTACGCCTTAGGTTTCCGAACAAATTTTGTGTGTGTCTAAAACTCACACACTGATTTGCCAAGGAGAAAAATAACGAAAAAAAAGTAAAGCACAGTTAGTTTTTATTTTATTTATACCCTACACCACCATAGTGGGGAGGGTATATTGGATTTGTGCAGATGTTTGTAACGCACAAAAATATTAGTCTAACACCCACCTTAAATTATACCGATCGACTCAGAATCACTTTCTGAGTCGATTAAACGATGTCCGTCCGTCCGTCCGTCCGTCCGTCCGTCTGGCTGGCTGGCTGGTTGTCCATGTAAACCTTGTGCGCAGAGTACAGGTCGCAATTTTGAAGATATTTCGATAAAATTTAGTACATATCATTTTTTCTGCCCAAGGACCAAGCCTATTGAAACTGGCCGAAATCGGTCCATTATTTCACCTAGCCCCCATACAAATGTCCTCCCAAAATTGGACTTTATCGGTCATAAATGTTTAATTTATATAGGTATCTACACAAGTTTTTCTCCAAATAAGTTTTATATATACCAAATTCATGTCACCAAATTTTATTATGATCGGTCCATAATTAGTCATAGCTCCCATATAAGGTCTGCTTCCGATAATCACTTTAACGAGCATAAATCTCTTAAAAATGGTGGTATATACATAAAATGCAACATAAATAACTTTCATATAGACATTAATCACATGACCAAATTTCATGGTGATCGGTCCATAATTTTTCATGGCTCCCATATAAGGCCAACTTCCGAAAATCACTCACGAATATAAATTATTGAAATTTTGAAAGAAAAATGTTTTTGCTCATTTACTTAGTGTAGGGTATTATAAGGTCGGGCTTGACCGACCATACTTTCTTACTTGTTTTTATTTTTTTTTTGTTAGCGGAATGTTAAATGATGTTTACCTAACAAAGTGATATACCAAAAAAAATGTACAAACAAACATTTGTACATATTTATATGCACATACACAGTTATAGATATAAGTAATATTTACACAAAAATAAGCATACAAACAAAGTAAACGCAGTCACTTGATACACATGCAAATACATACTTGCACACATGTATACTAGGGTGGTCCTTATTTTTAACATTTTCATTTTCTAATTGCGGAAAATTTGATCAAAATCAGAAAGCGTTTTCGCATTATATTTAATTTTTTTTAAGTTATAGGATAAAGAAATAAGGAATCAAGGACTGAGATCGAAAAATTCTTAACACACGTTTTTCATTAAAACTTTTAACACAAGTATTATTTGATTTTTTTTTTTTTGATCAATTTACCTTTGTAAAGCATGTCAGTTATTATGATTAATGTCAATTATGTTCATTTGTTAATCTGATTAAAATGAGTGACCAGAAAAAAGTGGATACAAAAATTATTAAATATTTTCAACAAAACCCAACTTGGTCCTACAAAAAGTTGGCCAAACAATCAAAGGTCTGCCTTCAAACTGTTTCCAGTGTTATTCAGCAATACCGGGTGAACTTGTCCGTTGAAAGGAAACCTGGTTCAGGTAGAAGGAATGGTTCACAAAAAAATAAAAAGCATTTTCAAAAGAGCTCCCAACACATCCGGTATGAAAGCAGCCCGGTTAGCTTAGTGCTCGGACTATTTGGTACGAAAAACTAAAGCCAATGCAGGTTCGAAAACATACAAGGCTCAGAAAGTTCCTGAAAGGAACGCTGCTAAAAAATAAAGGCCAAAAACAGAGCACGGAAATTGAAGTCAAATTTAAAAAAAAACAAGTAAGAAATTATGGTCGGTCAAGCCCGACCAGATAATACCCTACACTAAGTAAATGAGCAAAAACATTTTTCTTTCAAAATTTCAATAATTTATGTTCGTGAGCGATTTTCGGAAGTGGGCCTTATATGGGAGCTATGACAAATTATGGACCGATCACCACGAAATTTGGTCACGTGATTAATGTTTATATGAAAGTTATTTATGTTGAATTTTATGTGTATACCAACATTTGTAAGAGATTTATGCTCGTTAAAGTGATTATCGGAAGCAGGCCTTATATCGGAGCTATGACTAATTATGGACCGATCACAATAAAATTTGATGACATGAATTCAATATATATAAAACTTATTTGGACAAAAACTTGTGTAGATACCTATATAAATTAAACATTTGTGACGGATAAAATCCACTTTCGGGAGGACATTTGTATGGGGGCTAGGTCAAATAATGGACCGATTTCAGCCAGTTTCAATAGGGATCGTCTTTGGGCAGAAAAAATGATATGCACAAAATTTTATCGAAATATCTTTAAAATTGCGACCTGTACTCTGCGCACAAGCTTTACATGGACAGCTAGCCAACCAGCCAGACATCGTTTAATCGACTCAAAAAGTGATTCTGAGTCGATCGGTATACTTTAAGGTGGGTGTTAGACTAATATTTTTGGGCGTTACAAACATCTGCACAAATCCATTATACCCTCCCCACTATGGTGGTGTAGGGTATAAATATTCCTGCTGCATAATGAATGACGAAACGTATGTTCTGGAAGATTTTTCGCAGCTTCCGGGTCAAAACTTGGATGTTGCTGATGCCCGAGGAAATGTTGAAAAAAAGTTTAGGACCCAAAAGCAGACAAAATTTCCCAAAAAGTTCTTGGTATGGCAAGCAATATTCAGTTGCGACAAAAAAGCCAAACATTTGTTACAAAGGGCCCGAAATTTACATCAAGGAATGTTTATAAAAGACTTCTTAGTGTGTCCATTTATTTTTGCCTGATTTGGCACCCTGTCACTATGGTAAGAAAGGTCTTGAGTGGTACAAGACCAATAGTGTGGTATTTGTACCAAGACAGGCAATTCCTCCAAACTGCCTGGAGCTGAGTCCTGTGGATAGATATTGCGCTCTTGTTAAAAGAGAATTGAAGAGCACAAAAAGGTATCCAAAAGTGTAGTAGATTTTAAAAGGAGATGGACAACCTGTTCGAACAAATGTCGGTATTTATAGACCCCGTTGTAACAAATAATTGGCTTCTTTTGCCGCAACTGCATATTGCTTGCCATACCAAGAACTTTTTTGAAAATTTTGTCTGCTTTTGGGTCCTAAACTTTTCTTCAACATTCCTTCGAGCATCAGCAACATCAAAATTTTGACCCGGAAGCTGCGAAAAATCTGCCAGAACATACGTTTCGTCATCCATTATGCAGCAGGAATAGTTTTTTTTATAAAATTTGACTCAATTTCCGAGCTCTGTTTTGGCATCTAAATTTTTAGCAGCGTACCTGTCGGGAACTTTTTGAGCCTTGCATGTTTTTGAACCTACATTGGCTTTAACTACTCGTACCAAATAGTCCGATTACTGACCTAACCGGGCTGCTTTCCTACCGCATGTGTTGGGAGCTCTTTTGAGAATGCTTTCTATTTTTTGGCTTCAGAAACATCATGTGGACCATTCATTCTACCTGAACCATGACAAGTTCTGCCGGTACTGTTTACTAATATTGTAAACAGTTTCACGGCAGACCTTTGAAAGCTTGGCCAACTTTTTGTAGGACCAAGTTGGGTTTTGTTGAAAATGTTTAATAATTTTAGTATGCACTTTTTTCAGGCCACTCATTTCAATCAGATTAACAACAAATGAATATAATTGACATTAGACATAATAACTGACATGTTTTACAAAGGTAACTTGATCAAAAAAAAAAAAAAATCAAATAACAAAAACTGCAGCCAATTATTGATAATAGTTTGCGAGTAATGATCAAATTTACAAAAATCGATTTTTTTATAAAATAACATAAAATATTTGTATTTAACAGCATGCCACGCCTACAATTACAAATATTTTTATCTAATTTTGCCTTTGTTTCAATATGTTTACTACTGAATGGAATAAAAATTTTAGAAAACGGTGTTAATAAAAAATTTTAATTAAGTTGTGAGCCATCATTCGACGGCGAACAATTTTAGTTCTTGGGAGCATCGATAATAAAAAAGAACTAAACTAAACTAAGAGCCACCCTAATATACATATTTACATGTAAATATCTAACTGTAACTATGAGTTTGTCTGTATATGCTAATACCTATACAAATGTACATAAATATTAGACGTGCCAAATATGTGACTAAAGCTGTGTGTTTATTTGAATTTGTCAATGTGATATGTCTTTTCTGTGTACGTATGGAAACACATGTAAATGTGTGTGGTATGGTTTAACATGCGTTGTTATGCGAATCTTTTAAAGTTGACAACAAAAAATCTTTGCATTTTACTGAAGTGACAATGTGTGCTTACAGTTTAACTAGCGTGTCATACTTTATTTACATTCATATCATTGCAAATGGTGTAACTTACATCGCGGTATCCTATTTCACATAGCCAGACAGACATACAGACTCAAATTCATACACACCTTTTTTTTCCACACTCACATACAATTAAATAAGGTCAGTAAATACATTTCCTGGTCCCGTTGAACATTTTAGGAAATTGATCATTGCAAAGTTCTTTGATTTTAAATCATTTGTTTAAACATATTATTTAATTGTTTTTTTTTTCAAAATATTCGAAGTATTCATTAGCATACCCTACACATTCATTGGTATAACAACAATAAAAAATTACTCACATGTTTTTACGTAAATGTGATATTTTTTTATTTGGTTAACACTCGCCAAAGGCATAAACATTAATATGAAAGTTTTAAATTACTTGTGATATTTATTTTTAATAGCTAAATTATATGTTTATTATGTTGAAAGAAGCATGGTTTAAACAGAAAAATCTCAGTTACTCGAGTATTCAAGTATGTATGGGATATTCAAATGTTAAAATGAAAAATAAATTAATTATAAGAGCTTCAGTTCAGGCATTCAATATCTAATTATTATATTGTATTAGTTTCTAATGCTTCTTGTCTCGGTGACAGATGCAGTGTGCTATAGTTTTGGCGTTTTGAGAAAAATACTTACTGAAAACACCACGTGGAATATGATAATTATAATTTATTTTTTTAACATTATTTTAGATTTAGTAAAATCAAAAATGTTTGCAAAAAGTTACCTTCATGTCGTTATTTTAAGTATAAGAAAAATTGAGACGTATTTTTTTTCTGCCCTCTTGAAATAATCTTCTTGAACGTTGCAAATTTCACATGGTTGGAACTGATGTATTTTTGAGTTGATTTGCAGTTGTTCAGCTTCCTAGCGCTAATGGAGGCCAGTGCGTTGCCCCTCAAAGTTGGTCACCTCGGGTCGGAATTTTTTTTCAAAAATCGAAAAAAATCCATTTATGATCTGAATGAGCCGAAACTTAAAATATAAATACTGCTTAAAAGGATCGACAAACCATGTGCTTACATGTATAGGATATCTCTACGAGTTGAAGAGATATTTAGTTTTATTTATTATTTTTTTTAATTCTGCTCGATCTTTTATGATTTTTTAGATATGGTGGACCTACGGTGGGTCGAATTTTTTTTCTAAACTATCACCTATATTGGTGATAAAACTCTAAATAAAATAAAAAACTTGCTAACAGTTATCTTGTCCCTATAAAAAGTTACACGCATCCAAATTTGGAATATGTAAAAAGTGCCGTATTTTTTAAGTTTTTTCCCAAAAAGGCCAATATATTTTTTCTTTTCTTTTCAGGATTATATACAATTTTTAAAGGATCCAGAAAGAAAACTTAATGCAAAAGCGTGTAAAGTAAATTTTGGCTCACTTCAGCGAACACAACACCCCGCAGACCTATCCAAACTTGGCCAATTTAAAAAAAAATTTTAGATTTTAGTAAAAAATTCTAAAAAGGCAAAGCACCGATCCACAAAAAGGCTACACATTTGTATAACCCTATATGCTTCTTAAATATCTACAAAGTTTTTTTTACTATCACACGGTAAAAAACGTAACAGTAGGCACTTTTCTAAAAAAAAAACTCAGTTTTTGGAACACATTTTCCCCGGCTTAGGAATTTCGGTATTTGAAAATAAAAATTGTAAAAAATTATAATGTCGTTAATTTAGGGATAACTGGGTATATATTAGTTCTTAATTTATTTATGATATCTTTAATCGTTTATATTTTACATTAATTCAAATTTTATATTTTTTTCATGGAAAATCACCCTACTATAATTTTTTTAATTTTTAAGGTAAATTATGTAAAAAAATTTATAAAATTATTTAATTTTACTAAAATATCAATCTTCAAGTCCTAAGGTTTTCACAAATATCAAATACTTATATAAAAAAACTTTACTTACTCCTCAGAAGTTCCACAAACCTTGCCTCCTTTGAAAAATTTGTACGTTTTTTTCAAAATTTCCCAAAAAGTTCTTGGTATGGCAAGCAATATGCAACAAAAAAGCCAAACATTTGTTACAAAGGGCTCTATAAATACCGAAATTTATATCAAGGAATGTTTACGAAAAAGGATGTTTCCATTCATAAGACTTCTTAGTTTGTCCACTTATTTTTGGCCTGTTTTGGCACCCTGTCACTATGGTAAGAAAGGTCTTGAGTGGTAAAAGAACAATAATGTGGTATTTGTACCAAGAGAGGCAAATTCTCCAAACTGACTGGAGCTAAGGCCAGTGGAGAGATATTGGGCTCTTGTTAAAAGGGAAATTAAGAGTACAAAAAATGGTGTTCTAAAGTGTGGTAGACTTTAAACGGAGATGGACAACCTGTTCGAACAAAGTGACATAAAGCACTTTCACAATGATAAACAAAACCAGAGCATACACGATTGTGCTTTACCGATAGTGTACTTAATATTGTAACAATATATATCACATCATGCACAAAAACCTTATAAACTAGTGTTATTATTTACTGGACAAGCATAAATTATCTACATAACTCCATGGGTCAGAGGGTATGAATTGATAGTACATCTTTTAAAAAATTCAAAATTTAAAACCTTTCGATTTTTTTACATCGAATAAAACGTATTAAAATTTTAACAAATTTGGAACTACTAAAATATCGAAAAAAAATATTAACCCTCTATCACTCAAGGACACCGATTTTTTTGATTTTTCGTATAAGGAACGAAAACAACAAAATAAAATACACGTATTTTTTGATTTTTATTTATTTTTATTATTTAAAGAAAAAATTGAAATTAGGGGTGTGTTGCTTTTAGTCAACATTGCGGTTTGTGGTCAAAACTTATATGACCTTTACGAAAGATGAAAGTCTCTGAAACAGTTTTTTGTTTTTGTAAAGCATAAGGCTACCCCGTACTTTTCACATGTAGTATGAGTAAATCCAATACACTTGGGCAGCTTGCATCTTATTTTCTTATCAGACCATTGCGGCCAGTGCCCTATCTGGTCTTGTCGGACAGCCTTTGGGGGTACATGCTGCGCCGGTCCTTTGTGCTTTTTGGCATCAATTTCGGTCTGCAATGATCGCCGACCAGAAACTGTAGATTTAGCACCCATTTTGCAAAGAGTCACAGCAACCACCTGGCGAAAATCTGCTGATGATAAATAGTTTGATGGAAGCTTTTTGTATTCAGCAACCCTTTTGTGAAGTATCCATGCATTTGCCATCGTTATATCCAAATAATGATAAAATATTCGCATAGGCCACCTTTTGCTTCGCAAGTGTATTTTATATATACCCATTATGCTGTCAAGGAGATCAACGCCACCCATATGGCGATTGTACTCTCCGACCAAGTTAGGACGCTTTATTTGCACATACCTTGAATTCTTTTTGTCCCATCTTCGAACATCAGTTTCAGGTTTTTGCCCAACAAAGGTGGAAGCCAGATTAACAATTTTGTTGTCCTTCCATGCAACAGTTGATACGTCGATCCCGTTGATGTCAGCTACGTATTCTTCTGAATAGCCTCGTTCTTTTTTCATAGCTATTTTCTCTGATGACAGCTTACAATCCGGTATTCTATTTCTTCTAATAGTACCGAGACTGAGAATGCCTTCTTTGGCCAGATATTCCATTAGCCGAAGAGATGTAAAATAGTTGTCAAAATAGAGTTTAAAGTTTTGGTTTCTTGGAATCATACGAGCTAGCCTCATGACGACATTAGAAGAGGCGCCTAAATCTGGCTCCTCTTGTAAGACGACATTTTCTTTCCCCGTTTCGATTTCTGTTTTATATGCAAAACCAGAAACGCCACTCAAGACAAACACTTTGTATCCCCACTTATGTGGTTTATTAGGGTTATACCTCTTCAATGTATTGCGTGATTTTGTAGAGCACATTTGCTCGTCCACACAGAGGTGCTCTTCCATTGGGATTTTACTAAATGCCTCATTCAAGTAGTCCACAACTGGTCGTATTTTGTATAGCCGATCGCAATCAGGATTACTTCTAGGAAGGTCTTTGCTATTATCGCTGAAATGCAAAGTTTGGCGAATTTTTTCAAATTTGTTCAACGTAATTGTTTCCTGTATTAGAGGTGTTCCAAGTACTGGACTCCAGTGGTTGGTTACTCTAGGTAAATGGATGAGAGACATTAGGTATACCACGCCTATAAATTGCTTGACATCCGCTTCACTTAGCCGAAAAGTACTATTAGGATCTTTCTGCACTTGATATAAGTTGGTCTCCTCAGCAATTTTTTTGATCAGTTGATTTGGAAAAAGGTATAAGAAAAACTGTTCGGGAGTTTCTAACTGAAGAAGATCAGAACCCAGCGTGTTGTTTCCCAAAAACCTGAGCTGCTCTGCATTCAACTCAAGATTTTTGTTCTTCCAGCGTATATTCAGTTTAGGTGGCTTACCTTTAGTATCCATTCTTGGGTTTTCCATGCTACACGATGGAATTTCATCCAAATCTATATCCTGGGCCTCATCTTCAATAGTTTCTAACTCAGGAAAGAAATCAGGATCAGCAATACTGTCGTCGTCAAAATCTAAGCCATCTTCACTATCTTCAAGATCATTTAAAGTTGCAATAATGCTTTCGTCACTAAGTGGCCGTTTACGAGACATTCTATAATATAAAAACAAGCAACAATCCAAAAAATATATAAAAACAACCAACAATCAGCACAACAGCTTTCAAACAAAAGTTGACCCCTTTTCACCTGATGTAGCTTACGGGCAACAATCATTATTTTTAAAAAAAATCAAAACAAAACATAAAAATTCTACTAAAACACTGTTTCAATATAATGTTCAAACACTTACCTCTCCAATTTATAAAAGTGGCACAAAAAACACAAGTAGAACACTTTATTATTACACTTTGAAACAGCAGCAAATCGTTGCTATGCGTAAATACCGGCAGTTACAAAACATATGTCAATTTTCAGCAAGTATTGCCACCTATTTGATTTTATTTGTACAAGTTCGTTAGATCAGTGTGTTAACCACGGGATACAGTTCGTGATTACATTAAAGAAATATATTTATATTAATTTTGAGGCACATCAAAGGTTTGTTGCCTACAGTCTACAGTATGCTACAGAGGGTTAAATTGACAAAAATGTACATGCGAGTAAGAGCAAGGATTTAATTACATTAGACGAAATCTATTTCGAGTTTTGTTATTATTTGCAAACAAAAAAATATATATATTATACATTCTTTATTATTATTATGTGTGGGTTTTTACTTATCAAGCTGTTCAAAACCAAAAATATATTCATATTACTCATTTGCAGCAATGTCGTGACAAGTCAAAAAACGTAATTTTTCACGCATTGTTAGTTTTTAAGATTATGTATTTTTTTTTAAATTTTTTAAGGAAAATAACAAAGACATATCAAAATATGTAATTTTTCTAGATAACTTAACGATGTTGAACATACAAACGGCAACGCACAACTAAAAGAATACGTTATTGCAAGTAATAAAAAATAGGTTATGAAATTAGGACAAAATGCTTCTATGGTGATCCTAGGTGTAATATTAGAAGCTAGTTAACAAGACTTTATCGGTTATTAAAACAACTTATTTACTATGCAATGGAACTATTAACTCGAAATTTGGGTTTTTTGAATTAAGACGTTGTTGCAGCAAATGAGCGATATGATTGTTGTATACATTTGTGTAAATTGGTATGGCCCAAAAAAATAAATATATTTCGATGCTACCAACTAGTGTGACAGTTGGGGATTCTGCATCAAGATAATGTCCAGAAAATTTAACTACTTCTTTTATAAGAATACAGATAATTGTATGTTGGGGTAACAACAACACACCATAAATAATTAAGACCCCCTCTGACTTCAGTGGTGGGATCTTGTGATAGTGGATTTGTTAGTGTATTTATTAATGTTGTTTTAAGAATTCGATTAGCCCATTCTCGATCGCTGTGCCAATTAGGGAACACTTAATTATTAAGGCTGTATAAAAAAACTGTTTACACTGGTTAATTTATTTTTGCATTATTAAGTTGTGGAAAGTGCTCTGATTAAGTATTAAATCAAACAATTTAACTAAATTTATTGTTATTTGAATTTTGAATCTTTTTTTATTTGATTGAAATTATTGTTACAATTTACAAAAAAAAAAAAATATTTTTATAGTTCTAATCACTAATGATAAAATGTTGAATCTTTTCCAAAAACCCTTCCATTATGGTTTTTATAAAATCTGCCACACTTTTGGACACCTTTTTTGTGCTCTTCAATTCTCTTTTAACAAGAGCCCAATATCTCTTCACTGGACTCAGCTCCAGGCAGTTTAGAGGAATAGCCTATCTTGGTACAACTACCACATTAATGTTCTTGTACCACTCAAGACCTTTTTTACCATAGTGACAGATACCAAATCAGGCCAAAAATAAGTGCACACATTAAGAAGTCTTATGATTGGAAACATCCTTTTTTGTAAACATTTTTTGAAGTAAACTTTGGTATTTATAGAACCCTTTGTAACAATTGTTTGGCTTTTTTGCCGCAACTGCATAGTGCATGCCACACCAAGAACATTTTGGGAAATTTTGTCTGTTTTTGGGTCCTAAACTTTTCTTCAACATTCCCTCGAGCATCTGCAACATACAAATATTGGCCCAGAAGTTGCGAAATATTTTCCATACGTTCATTACGTCATCCATTATGCAGCAGGTATATTTTTTGTATAAAATTTGACTTAAATTTCCGTGCTCTGTCTTTGGCCTCTAAATTTTTAGCAGAGTTCCTGACAGGAACTTTTTGGGCCTTGTATGCTTTTAAACCTTCATTGGCTTTAACTTTTCGTACCAAATATTCCGAGTATGGACCTAACCGGACTGCTTTCCTACCGGATGTGTTGGGAGCTCTTTTTGGCTTAAGAAACATCATGTGGACCATTCCTTCTACCTCAACCAGATTTTGTATCAACGACAAGTTCTCCCGGTACTGTTTAATAACATTGGAAACATTTTGACGGCAAACCTTTGATTGTTTGTCCAACTTTTTGTAGGACCAAGTTGGGTTTTGTTGAAAATATTTAATAATTTTAGTACGCACTTTTTTCTGGTCACTCATTTTAATCAAATTTACAACAAGTGAACATAATTGACATTAAACATAATAACTGACATGCTTTACAAAGGTAACTGATCAAAAAAAAAAAAAAAAAAAAAAAAATAATACTTGGTTTAGAAATTTTAATGAAAAACGTTTGTTAAGAATTTTACAATCTCAGTCCTTAAAAATACACATGTAGAGGTAGGTTAAGGATAACCACAGTTATATTTTGTGACTAAGGTTTATAGTCGTTATTTGTATTATAGTATCAAATTCAAGAAACTGGGAAACATTGAAAAGCCTTTTTAGTTTCATACTCCAAATCTCATATTCCAAAACTATACTAAAAAGATATTATAAACAAAATTTTTTCATACTCCAAATCTCATACTCCAAAAGTATACTAAAAAGATATTATAAACAAAATTTTTTCGGTTTTTTACAAAAAGTTTGGTAGTTATTAATTTGAAACAAACGGTCAAAAAAAATAATTAGCTAACAATCTACAGCTTGTAGGCAATATCGACGCTGCAAAAACTACAGACACAATTTTTAAAGAACTTCAACATACTAATATGCTTATCAGAAATTTTAATCAATATGGTGTTTACCCGAATATATTTCTATCGACGAATCCATGGTGAAATATTACGGTCGCAATTCAGCCAAACCGTTTGTTTATAAAAACTGGGTCGCAGCAAGTTCCTCTGGATATTATTACTGCTTGATACTTATTGACCATGAATCCTGCCAACCACAAAATAATTTTTTATAATTATTGCACAAGTTTTGAGTTACTCAATGATTTGCGTCAGTTATGTGGTACCACATGAATAATTCGAGAAAATCCCACTAAAAAATGTGCACTGCCAAATGCAAAAGAGATTTAAGAAAGATAATGAGTTATTGACGACCAATTGCGACTCTTATGAACCAGTAGGAAAAGTTAATGATGGTGTTCTGAAAAAAAAAGTTGACGGCGCTGATCACTCTCCTAAAAAAACATTTCTGATCATGTGCGTTGTGTCATATGCCACAAGAGAAGCTGCTGGAGTTCAAAAAATTAAAAAAAAAAACACTCTGTATTGACCCAACTTGTTTAGCAAAATTTCACTCATAAGTGGCCATTGTGCCAATTTCGGAACACCCCTCTAATGTCCTGATTTTTAATATTTTTTTTTCAAATTTTATTTTACTTTTCTGTTTTCTGTATTGCTGAAAATAAATATACATTGAAATTTCAAACATTTTCTTTGTAGTTTTTGTTTGTCTGTAAATGGGTTAAAGGCTATTCAACAGAACCCTGCACATAACTTTGATGTTAGAAATGCACTTCAGCTGGCTTCTCCGAAGAAGCTATTTCGTCGAATTTAATTAAGTTCTTATTAAGGGGTAGGGAGATCTTTTATTTCCTCATAAAGATAATTTTTTAAAATTTTTTAATATAGAATATAAATATGTTAGCAGTTAATGAAAGTATATTTAGTGGAGGCTGCTAAGGAATTTATATAGAAATTAAAATTCATATCACCCTTGTGTGGAAAACCACACATGAGTTATCTTAACATTTCCTGCCCTATAAATTTAGCAAAGAAAGCACATTAATTGATTAAATATTTTTATATCGAGATATGTATGTTAAAACAGCCTAGCCTGGTATATGCTATTCCACACATATGAAATTTGTATGTATTTTGCACGGGGTACAGCAAATTTTGTTGATGTTGTGGAATAGTAACATTTTGGTGGATATAGCTGTCGGTGAGCTGACAATTTCTTGATCGCTTTTTAATTTAATAACTGGAGGAACACCAAGATTTCCTTTATGACAACATATCGTAGATGAATGTATGTCACCTATAGTTGGAGTAATTTATAAATGCATGATAAAAATTACGCGGAATAAAATTTAAAGCAAAATGAATTTGTTCCAAAATATCAATGTCTTTTCCTTATTATTTAATTCTTCAATTGTATCAACTCTACCAGCCATGGCATTTTACACAATAAATTCAATCACAATATAACTGGGAAAAAAAATTTTAGTTTTGGTACAACACAATGAGAGAAAGCATTGTTTATTGCAGTAACAAGATTTGTTTTCTATATAAATTTTATTTTGCCCTAAAATTATAATTAATAAAACAAATATTTACTATTAATTCCAAAATAGTATTGTTCAATATATTATCGCTAATTGTTATTAATAATTTGAAATCTTAATATGAAAAATTGAAAAAAAGCTCTTGAAAGTAAACTAAAATAATAAAAGTTAAGTTTCCTGTTTAGCTTGAGGCTTACATGCATATGAGTTTTGAGAACGCTCATACCTCCTAAAATACTAAATCAATTTAAATAAAATGTATATTGTGAACAACTACAAGTAAATACCTTACTAATGGTATACTTTATTATTTCCTGACAACATTGACCCAACTTATATACTGCGAGCGAAAAGAGTGTCACAAAAATTACTTAATAGAAATAGACCTTCCTAATATTTATATAGACGTGTATTGTTACTAAGTGTATGAATACACTGCAACCATTTGCTTGGTTCTTATTTGGTGAATCTCCTAAAACGTAACTTATTCACCACTTTCAACACTATAAGAAACAAGTAAGAGAGCTACATTCGGCTGTGCCGAATCTTATATACCCTTCACCAAATTATACTTTAAAATAAAATTAAAAAAAAATTT
This sequence comes from Calliphora vomitoria, assembly GCA_942486065.2. Lineage (NCBI taxonomy): Eukaryota > Metazoa > Arthropoda > Insecta > Diptera > Calliphoridae > Calliphora > Calliphora vomitoria. Next base: position 41,426,369 of record OW818029.2, read on the forward strand.
TTTAAATATTTTTTTTCAAATTGTTTTTTAAAAGTTTTTTCCAATTTTTTAAAAAATTTTTTTTTTAATTTATTAGTGAAAAAAATTTATGACAAAATAATGTTTTCTGTAAAAAAAATTCGGGTTAAAAAATATTTTTCCCGATTTTGACCCATTGTAGGTCCAACTTTGTATAGCATTATATACATCGTAGCAATGAATTCTGAAATATCTATCATTAGACATCCATATTGTCTATATTTATGACTTAGTAATCGAGATATACATACAAAAATATTTATTCCGTTATTTATGGTCAGATTTTGCTGATTTAAAATACGAAACTTTTCGAAAGCATGTCTGACAGAATTATTGAGGATTTGGATCCCGAAGATATCTGGGGTCTTCAGAAAATTGATTTCAACAGACAGACAGACTGACGGACATGGCTAAATCGACTCAGCTATCTATAAGGATTCAGAATATATATACTTTATAGGGTCGGAGAAAATCGATTTTATATATGAAAGTGAAGTAAAACACAAAAGTGGCTATAAGTCGGTAAATAGTGGTCCAAATGGAAAAAGGACGATCATCTGTGATCACTTACATTTTCAACCCAAAATCGATTTTATATATGAAAATGAAGTAAAACATAGAAGTGGCCATAAGTCGGTAAATAGTGGTCCAAATGGAAAAAGGACGATCATCTGTGATCACTTGAATTTTCAACCCAAAATCGATTTTATATATGAAAATTAAGTAAAACATAAAAGTGGGCATAAGTCGGTAAATAGTGGTCCAAATGGAAAAAGGACGATCATCTGTGATCACTTACATTTTCAACCCAAAATCGATTTTATATATGAAAATTAAGTAAAACATAAAAGTGGCCATAAGTCGGTAAATAGTGGTCCAAATGGAAAAAGGACGATCATCTGTGATCACTTACATTTTCAACCCAAAATCGATTTTATATATGAAAATGAAGTAAAACATAAAAGTGGCCATAAGTCGGTAAATAGTGGTCCAAATGGAAAAAGGACGATCATCTGTGATCACTTACATTTTCAACCCAAAATCGATTTTATATATGAAAATGAAGTAAAACATAGAAGTGGCTGTAAGTCGGTAAATAGTGGTCCAAATGGAAAAAGGACGATCATCTGTGATCACTTGAATTTTCAACCCAAAATCGATTTTATATATGAAAATGAAGTAAAACATGAAAGTGGCCATAAGTCGGTAAATAGTGGTCCAAATGGAAAAAGGACGATCATCTGTGATCACTTGAATTTTCAACCCAAAATCGATTTTATATATGAAAATTAAGTAAAACATAAAAGTGGGCATAAGTCGGTAAATAGTGGTCCAAATGGAAAAAGGACGATCATCTGTGATCACTTACATTTTCAACCCAAAATCGATTTTATATATGAAAATGAAGTAAAACATAAAAGTGGCCATAAGTCGGTAAATAGTGGTCCAAATGAAAAAAGGACGATCATCTGTGATCACTTACATTTTCAACCCAAAATCTATTTTATGTATGAAAATGAAGTAAAACACAAAAGTGGCTATAAGTCGGTAAATAGTGGTCCAAATGAAAAAGTGACGATCATCTGTGATCACTTATATTTTCAACCCAAAATTGATTTTATATATGAAAATGAAGTAAAACATAAAAGTGGCTATAAGTCGGTAAATAGTGGTCCAAATGGAAAAAGAACGATCATCTGTGATCACTTACATTTTCAACCCAAAATCGATTTTATATATGAAAATGAAGTAAAACATGAAAGTGTTCATAAGTCGGTAAATAGTGGTCCAAATGGAAAAAGGACGATCATCTGTGATCACTTGCATTTTCAACCCAAAATCGATTTTATATATGAAAATGAAGCAAAACACAAAAGTGGCTATAAGTCGGTAAATAGTGGTCCAAATGGAAAAAGGACGATCATCTGTGATCACTTGAATTTTCAACCCAAAATCGATTTTATATATGAAAATGAAGTAAAACATAAAAGTGGCTATAAGTCGGTAAATAGTGGTCCAAATGGAAAAAGAACGATCATCTGTGATCACTTACATTTTCAACCCAAAATCGATTTTATATATGAAAATGAAGTAAAACATGAAAGTGTTCATAAGTCGGTAAATAGTGGTCCAAATGGAAAAAGGACGATCATCTGTGATCACTTGCATTTTCAACCCAAAATCGATTTTATATATGAAAATGAAGTAAAACACAAAAGTGGCTATAAGTCGGTAAATAGTGGTCCAAATGAAAAAGGGACGATCATCTGTGATCACTTACATTTTCAACCCAAAATCGATTTTATATAAAAAAATTAAGTAAAACATAGAAGTGGCTGTAAGTCGGTAAATATTGGTCCAAATGGAAAAAGGACGATCATCTGTGATCACTTACATTTTCAACCCAAAATCTATTTTATATATGAAAATGAAGTAAAACACAAAAGTGGCTATAGGTCGGTAAATAGTGGTCCAAATGAAAATGGGACGATCATCTGTGATCACTTACATTTTCTACCCAAAATCGATTTTATATATGAAAATGAAGTAAAACATAGAAGTGGCTGTAAGTCGGTAAATAGTGGTCCAAATGGAAAAAGGACGATCATCTGTGATCACTTACATTTTCAACCCAAAATCGATTTTATATATGAAAATGAAGCAAAACACAAAAGTGGCTATAAGTCGGTAAATAGTGGTCCAAATGAAAAAGGGACGATCATCTGTGATCACTTACATTTTCAACCCAAAATCGATTTTATATAAAAAAATTAAGTAAAACATAGAAGTGGCTGTAAGTCGGTAAATATTGGTCCAAATGGAAAAAGGACGATCATCTGTGATCACTTGCATTTTCAACCCAAAATCGATTTTATATATGAAAATGAAGTAAAACATGAAAGTGGCTATAAGTCGGTAAATAGTGGTCCAAATGGAAAAGGGACGATCATCTGTGATCACTTACATTTTCATTTCGATTATATATATGAAAATGAAGTAAAACATAAAAGTGGCCATAAGTCGGTAAATATTGGTCCAAATGGAAAAGGGACGATCATCTGTGATCACTTACATTTTCAACCCAAAATCGATTTTATATATGAAAATGAAGTAAAACATAAAAGTGGCCATAAGTCGGTAAATAGTGGTCCAAATGGAAAAAGGACGATCATCTGTGATCACTAACATTTTCAACCCAAAATCGATTTTATATATGAAAATGAAGTAAAACATAAAAGTGGCCATAAGTCAGTAAATAGCGGTCCAAATTGAAAAGGGACGATCATCTGTGATCACTTACATTTTCAACCCAAAATTGATTTTATATATGAAAATGAAGTAAAACATAAAAGTGGCCATAAGTCGGTAAATAGTGGTCCAAATGGAAAAAGGACGATCATCTGTGATCACTTACATTTTCAACCCAAAATCGATTTTATATATGAAAATGAAGTAAAACACAAAAGTGGCTATAAGTCGGTAAATAGTGGTCCAAATGAAAAAGGGACGATCATCTGTGATCACTAACATTTTCAACCCAAAATCGATTTCATATATGAAAATGAAGTAAAACACAAAAGTGGTTATAAGTCGGTAAATAGTGGTCCAAATGAAAAAGGGACGATCATCTATGATCACTTACATTTTCAACCCAAAATCGATTTTATATATGAAAATGAAGTAAAACATGAAAGTGTTCATAAGTCGGTAAATAGTGGTCCAAATGGAAAAAGGACGATCATCTGTGATCACTTGCATTTTCAACCCAAAATCGATTTTATATATGAAAATGAAGCAAAACACAAAAGTGGCTATAAGTCGGTAAATAGTGGTCCAAATGGAAAAAGGACGATCATCTGTGATCATCTGTGATCACTTTCAACCCAAAATCGATTTTATATATGAAAATGAAGTAAAACACAAAAGTGGCCATAAGTCGGTAAATAGTGGTCCAAATGGAAAAGGGACGATCATCTGTGATCACTTACATTTTCATTTCGATTATATATATGAAAATAAAGTAAAACACAAAAGTGGCTGTAAGTCGGTAAATAGTGGTCCAAATGGAAAAAGGACGATCATCTGTGATCACTTACATTTTCAACCCAAAATCGATTTTATATATGAAAATTAAGTAAAACATAAAAGTGGCCATAAGTCGAGAAATAGTGGTCCAAATGGAAAAGGGCCGATCATCTGTGATCACTAACATTTTCAACCCAAAATCGATTTTATATATGAAAATGAAGTAAAACATGAAAGTGTTCATAAGTCGGTAAATAGTGGTCCAAATGAAAAAGGGACGATCATCTGTGATCACTAACATTTTCAACCCAAAATCGATTTCATATATGAAAATGAAGTAAAACACAAAAGTGGTTATAAGTCGGTAAATAGTGGTCCAAATGAAAAAGGGACGATCATCTATGATCACTTACATTTTCAACCCAAAATCGATTTTACATATATATGAAAATTAAGTAAAACACAAAAGTGGCTATAAGTCGGTAAATATTGGTCCAAATGAAAAAGGGACGATAATCTGTGATCACTAACATTTTCAACCCAAAATCGATTTTATATAAGAAAATTAAGTAAAACATAGAAGTGGCTGTAAGTCGGTAAATAGTGGTCCAAATGGAAAAAGGACGATCATCTGTGATCACTTATATTTTCTTATACTTTCATATAAAAAATAGATTTTATATATGAAAATGAAGTAAAACATAAAAGTGGCCATAAGTCGGTAAATAGTGGTCCAAATGGAAAAAGGACGATCATCTGTGATCACTTGCATTTTCAACCCAAAATCGATTTTATATATGAAAATAAAGTAAAACACAAAAGTGGCTATAAGTCGGTAAATAGTGGTCCAAATGGAAAAGGCACGATCATCTGTGATCACTTACATTTTCATTTCGATTATATATATGAAAATAAAGTAAAATATATAAGTGGCCATAAGTCGGTAAATAGTGGTCCAAATGGAAAAAGGACGATCATCTGTGATCACTTATATTTTCTTATACTTTCATATAAAAAATAGATTTTATATATGAAAATGAAGTAAAACATAAAAGTGGCCATAAGTCGGTAAATAGTGGTCCAAATGGAAAAAGGACGATCATCTGTGATCACTTACATTTTCAACCCAAAATCGATTTTATATATGAAAATGAAGTAAAACATAAAAGTGGCCATAAGTCGGTAAATAGTGGTCCAAATGGAAAAAGGACGATCATCTGTGATCACTTACATTTTCAACCCAAAATCGATTTTATATATGAAAATGAAGTAAAACATAAAAGTGGCCATAAGTCGGTAAATAGTGGTCCAAATGGAAAAAGGACGATCATCTGTGATCACTTGCATTTTCATTTCGATTATATATATGAAAATGAAGTAAAACATAAAAGTGTACATAAGTCGGTCCAAATGGAAAAAGAACGATCATCTGTGATCACTAACATTTTCAACCCAAAATCGATTTTATATATGAAAATGAAGTAAAACATAAAAGTGGCCATAAGTCGGTAAATAGCGGTTCAAATGGAAAAGGGACGATCATCTGTGATCACTTGCATTTTCAACCCAAAATCGATTTTATATATGAAAATGAAGTAAAACACAAAAGTGGCCATAAGTCGGTAAATATTGGTCCAAATGGAAAAAGGACGATCATCTGTGATCACTTGCATTTTCAACCCAAAATCGATTTTATATATGAAAATAAAGTAAAACACAAAAGTGGCTATAAGTCGGTAAATAGTGGTCCAAATGGAAAAAGGACGATCATCTGTGATCACTTACATTTTCAACCCAAAATCGATTTTATATATGAAAATAAAGTAAAATATAAAAGTGGCTATAAGTCGGTAAATAGTGGTCCAAATGGAAAAAGGACGATCATCTGTGATCACTTGCATTTTCATTTCGATTATATATATGAAAATGAAGTAAAACATAAAAGTGTCCATAAGTCGGTCCAAATGGAAAAAGAACGATCATCTGTGATCACTAACATTTTCAACCCAAAATCGATTTTATATATGAAAATGAAGTAAAACATAAAAGTGGCCATAAGTCGGTAAATAGCGATTCAAATGGAAAAGGGACGATCATCTGTGATCACTTGCATTTTCAACCCAAAATCGATTTTATATATGAAAATGAAGTAAAACACAAAAGTGGCCATAAGTCGGTAAATATTGGTCCAAATGGAAAAAGGACGATCATCTGTGATCACTTGCATTTTCAACCCAAAATCGATTTTATATATGAAAATAAAGTAAAACACAAAAGTGGCTATAAGTCGGTAAATAGTGGTCCAAATGGAAAAAGGACGATCATCTGTGATCACTTACATTTTCAACCCAAAATCGATTTTATATATGACAAGTAACAGAGCTAAATTCGGCTGTGCCGAATCTTATACGTTATATTTACGTACATTGCCTTTACCCATGCAAAACTCTTCATATAGCAACAACAACAATAAAAAATCATAATATCAGATGCAATTGCAAAAGATCCGATAATCATATCCACGCGATGAGTGCTCACTGATAACCAAGGCAAGGATTTTCATGCACTAAAAAATTAAAAATATGCGCTTATAATATGCACTATAAAGAGAGAAAATATGCACTAAAAATTACAAAAATATGCAATAAAAACAAGTTTTTTTTCAAATTAATAAAAGACAGATATAAATTTCACGTCACATTTTCAATATATATGTACATATAAAGGACATAAAAGGTTTAAAATATATTTTTTCAAATTAAAAATAAGAAAATTCATGTATGTATGTAAATTATACAATATTTATATTAAAAAAAATTAGTCAGTTAATTATTTTCATGTTACAAAATTACTTAATTTAGATTTCTATTTGTATAAACAAATAAAATTTTTTTTTAAATTTCCAAAAAGAAAACTTTGTCTGTTCGTCAACAGAAGTAAAAGGTGCATATTTAAATGAAGCCAGTTCAGTTGGAGAATATTCATTTTCAATTTGATTTTCTTCATTAAAATTGCTATCTAATATGTCAAACATTTTTTTATTATTTCTGTAATATATTCTTTAGTTTTGTTTTAATTTGGTAAGAAATTAATTTTACTTGTGCATTCTGCGAATTGAATCCCTGTAGTTTAGTAATAGTTTCATAAATAAAGATGTAATTTGAGCACAGAAGTGGTAATTGGCTTTAATATTATGTGTCACAAAGAGAACAAAGTCGAAAAGTCGATATTAAAAAAATGTTCGAAAAATCGAAAAGTCGATAATTTCAAAAAGCTAAAAAATCGATTCATAAATTGAAAAGTTTAAAAGTAGACTTTTTCTTTCAACAATAGAATTCTAGTGTTAATATATTTACTATTTTTACAACACTAAGTGGAGTTGCCAAATATATGTATGTACAGTGTACACTGATATATATACAATAAAATGGAAAAATATGCTAAATATATGCATTTAAAAGAAAAATATGCAAAATATGCATTTATAACAAAATATGCAAAAATATGCAACAACAAATCGATGCCATTTTGTTGCAAATTCTTCGATTCGGAAAGATAAATTGTCAAAAGTGATTTTGAGTTACTGACTACAAACATGCATTTGCATAGAAATCCTTGCCCTGCTGATAACTAACCAAATAAACACAAAAATTATTTTGCACAATTGTATGTGGAAAAAATAACAACAACAAAAATTAAAATAAACGAAATTATGCATGTGTTGGTTTATAATTCTTATTCATTTCATCTCAGGGCGAATTTATATACTTTTATTTATATATTTTTATTCATCTCATTCCACATTGTAGAACAGAGGTGCGCAAAAGTAAATTCTCTCACCAACACATTCAATTCTTTATTTTGTTCAGTGCACCTACAAACAAACAAATACAAAAACTGAAAAAATAAAGAAAAAGTCATACACCCATGTTCATGCGCTTTTTTACTTGTCTCGTTGAGTGGACAACGGCTACTAAATTGTAAGAGCATAAGAATACGTGTAATTTGACCCTTTTTCAGCACCGCTGACACTTTTTGTGCCCCTTTACTAAAATGAACTAAATCTGACACTTTTTAATATTTTTGACCCTTTTTTCCCCTTTTTCAAAAAAAAAAAATAACTTTTTGCTTTAATATGGCGTTTTTGGAACAATTAACTTAAGTATATAAAATATTTCATATATATATAAAAATTTTATCAGCCTTATAATTGACCAAACAACCGATATAGCAACTGAAAAATGTTTGGTTATTGTTGTACGCCAATTTAACAAAAACAAAGGGAAAACGGTTGACAATGTTTTTCGATTATTACAGCCAGACAATGGATCTAGCGAATGTATTGCCAATACATTTTTGCTATTAATTTTCAAAGTTACGGAAAAAAGAAAATACCAAAAGTGATTTAAATAATATTTAATTTTATTTTTAAATATATCATTATCCTGCAACAACGTCATAACTCAAAATCCGTGTTTATTGAACTGTGTAATACAAAATATACGGCGTTCTAGTCTTTCATATACTTAGTATTATCAGTTTTAAAAAGAGTCAATCATTCCTTGCGTGAGAGTGTTTTTTTGTTGTAAATATCAAAATCAAAACTCATTTTTTCTCGTATATTTGACAAAAAAAAAATTTGGGTTAAACACAGATAAGAAGGATATTAACATCTACTATTTAAATCAGAAATCTCATGATTTGTTGAACATTTATTTAAGAAATAGTTGCAGCAAATGAGCGATATGTTGTTCACAAAATTTTTATAATTTGCTTTTTTTAAATTGTGACCAACATTTATAAATTTGTATAAAATAACATGTAAAAAGACAACAAATCACAACAAATAATTTGTAACAAAATTAAAAATTTCCTTTATGTTTTTGTTATTTATTACATAGTCTTTTTTGCCAAATCGTTATTATAAAAATTTGGAAAAATTAAAAAAAAAGAAAATGAATTTATCTATATGTATATATATATCTATCATTAACAAAGAATAACAAGAAGTGAAACGCTGTAAAAAACAAGTTAGAGAGCTATATTCGGCTATGCCGAATCTTAAATACCCTCCACCTAAATTAGATGAAAATTATAGAAATTACATTGGTATAAACACTCTTATATCCATATTCAGTGTTTGTTATTGGGACTTAGCTCCGATTATGAAGATTGGTGGAATGTTAATGTAATACAGAAGTTTTCGCTTATAGTTTACAAATACAGTTGCACAATTTTTGTGGACTATAAGCGAATTAGGTCTATAACCGAATTAATTCTTAAGCCACTTTATGAATAATAGATGAATTCTGATATAATACACATTTTCGACTATATACAAATTATATACTTTCTTCAATAAAACACCTTTTTTTCAACAAAATAATAATTTATTTAAAATATAGTAGTATAGTAGTATTTTATATATTGTTCGAAAAACTACATAGTTTACGGAGAAGATATTTTATTTAAAATGTATAAAAATGTTATCTAATTCAGCAATTTATAATTGAAATAACTACATACTCCTATCATTTCCAACAGAGTCTATAATTTTATAATAGGAATAAAATGTACTATTTAACAATATTGGTTAACATTACCGATTGGGTCAACATTTTCCTTATTCACCAGAAGTGAAGTAAAAGAGTGTAAAAAAGGGTAAACAAATATATTTAGTCAAACTTCAAAAGTATATTTTTGTTCTATTCTAATGAATTTTCCGGATGTGAGCCTTATATATATAATTATGAACCCATAGTCACCAAGTCTAGATGAAACTTTTACATTTTTTACCGATTTGATTGTATATATGCGTTAATGTATTTTTTGGATGTGCGACTTATTTGGAAGATATAATTAAATATTTTAAAGTGATTTCTATGTATTTGAGGCATATTTTGCTTGATATTTTTCTCCATAACATTATTTACAAGAGTTTTATGGGTATTATTGTGATTATCCGAAATAGAGCTAATATGGGTGCTATGGTCAAATATGGACAGATATTCACAAAACCCAGTAGTATAATGTTTGGATACAATATATTGATCTGTATACAATTTTAGTTCGAAATCCATATATTTAAAATATTTATAGAGGTTAATGTGTTTTTCGGAAGTGGTCCTTATATGGGAGCTATGACCAATTATCGGTCGATCTTCATAAAATTCAACACATCGATTTTCGTATATATGGGAAATATTTATTTGAAGTTTTAACCGAATAGAAGCTTTTATAAAAGATTTATTAGTATTTAAGTAATTTTCGGAAATGGACCTTATATGGGAGCTATGGTCAAATATGAACCGATATTCACACAATCTAGTAGTATCATTTGTGAATTAATACTACCGATCTGTGTAAAATTTTAATTCGATAACGATATTTTTCAGATATTTATGAAAATTAACGTGGTTTTTAGATGTGGTCCTTATATGGGAGCTATAACCAATTATGGGCCGATCTTCATGAAATTCCCTACAGCGATTTTTATGTGCATGGGGATTATGCAATTTGAATTTCAACCATATACCGATATATATAAGATATTTAAGCGTATTAAAATTATTTTCGGAAGTAAACTTTATATGGGGGCTATGGTCAAATAGTGCCCGATCCAAAAAAAAATTGGTCTCGCGTTTTCTTTTTGCACGAAACTTAGTTGTGCTGAATTTTGTATGGATACTGCAATTCTATGGGCATTTATATACCATAGCACCATATTTCGGGAAGAAATTTGTATGGGGGCTACGAGAAATTATGGACCGATTCTTTCCATTTTTAACAGAATTTTTCCTTTTATCATATAAATATTGAGTGCAAAATTTCATGGTATTCTCTGCAATGAATTTACCCAAAGTCACAAAAAATCATGTGAAAATTATCAAAATATTTGGAGGTTGTCTTACATTTTGATCCATAACACTGGTTCTACCAATTCGATTTTGCTGATTTTCAATACCAAACTGCTTAGAAAAACTATAAATATTTTGGTATACATTTCATTAATTTTGCTTATGTAGTTTGGACGTGAGAGTGTTTTACACAGACAGACAGACAGACGGACAGACGGACAGACGGACAGACGGACAGACAGACGGACATTGCTCAATCGACTTAGAATTTCATAAGGATCAATAATATATATACTTTGTTGGGTCTCAGATGAATATTTCTCAATGTTACACACGGAATGACAAACTTATATATACCCTCTTTCACCACTTGTGGTGGTGGAGGGTATAAAAACCTAAGTCGGTTGTCATAAAAAACCTAACTCTATGGATGTATTGGTAACATTTTGTTTATATGTATTGGTGTTCAAACCACTTTCACCACACTCCTCAAACACACATAGTTGTAAAAAAGCGACCTTAAAAATTATAACGAAATTTTATTACAATTAAATTTTAAAATTCAAAGAACTCTCAAATTATTTAATGTATATTTGACCTGGAAAGATTTTACAAATAGATTTTTCTGCTTTTTCTTCCATAATTTCTGCAAAAATTTAGTTTATTTGAATTTCTTATTAATTTTCAATACCAAATTTTACAAATGTGTTTTTTTCAGTTTTAATTTCAACCCCCAAAAATTAAAAAAAAAATATTTTTCGTTTGTGCAAAATATACATGTTTCGGTTATTTTAATTATTAATATGTGTGGAAAAAAATAAAAGAATATTATGTGTATGTGAAATAGTGTGTTAGAATTGCAATTTTGAAGAAAATGTTTTGAAGTCAAATCTCTCTCTCAAGTGTGTTGAATTCACATACTACTTGTATGTGAGAAGAGAGAGAAGTTGTTGTTGTAGAAAAAATGAGAGGCTTCCCTTCTTGTTATTCTTTGATCATTAACAAATTCAATAAAAAAGTTTTTATCTATTTTTGTTTACTTTTTTTTCCTAAAAGTGTTGCCCCTTTTTATTTCCAAAATCCCCTTTTTGTGCGACTTTTTCTTCAAGAATCCCCTTTTTGTGCGACTTTTCAAAATTTTCCAACGGTAACGCTGGCTGCGCACCATTGTTGCAGAATGTTGTTGTTGGGTGTGTGTAGTGTTTACGTATAATAGAGATGCTCATATGAAAACTCATTATAAACAACTCTATCTTTAAATATACCCTTGCCCCTCAAGGTGAAGAGTATAAAAACAAAATACGCAAAGAAATAACAAACACACATCCACACAAACGCTTTGTTGTTTTTTTGTCAAAGCATGCAATGAATTGTCTTTTTTGGATGAAATTTTCAGAGGTTGTCTCGGATATTTGCTCATATCTCCGTTATTTATGGACGGATTTTGCTGATTTTAAATAGCAAAATTCTCGAAAGCATGTCTGATAGAATTATTGAAGATTTGGATCCCGAAGATATCTGGGGTCTTCAGAAAATTGATTTCAACAGACGGACAGACAGACAGACGGACATGGCCTAATCAACTCCGCTATCGATAAGGATCTAGAATATATATACTTTATAGGGTCGGAAAATTATATTATGGAAATTACAAACGGAGTGACAAATTTATATATACCCTTCTCACGAAGGTGAAGGATATAAAAACTAAACAGTTTTCCTTTAATGACATTACAGTAATTCAAAATTTGTTCCAGACTTAGAATCCTAATTCTATAAGAATTCGGTAGCATATTTTATAAATTTTAACTAAATGACTCTACCTTTTTTGAGGCTTCCACGATAGAAAATGCTGAAGGGTATATTCATGCAGGTCTATTTGTTTGTGTATATTTATATTTCTGTTAGTATGTACATTTTCAACTACAAATATTTTACAAGAAAATGAAATGCAGCAACACATTTTAATAAACACATATGTATATACAATTCTGCATTTGTACAAGATTCACTTGACTGAAGTACAATGCAAGTGCAGTCATTTTGTACAACAATAAAAAACACATATATTCAGATACAAAACTACAAACATCAAATTGTATATCTGCAAACTTAAACGAGTAAATGTATTTATAAAGACATACAAGCTTCATAATATATAAATATATTTATTTAAATAATCATAAATATACATATATACTTTTATATATGTGCACACAAAAACACAGTAGGTGAATTAGTTGTTGGAACACTGGAGGAAACAAAAATTTTCAACAAGGCATTGGAACTTTTCTTTTCCAAATTTGTTAAAACTTAGTCAGCAGGTTCATTTGGTTTTATAAAATTTTAAATTGCTTTAAGCAATGTTACACATGGCAAATATTTGACGATATAGACGTAACCACTAAGTGAGATGTAACGAGTGAGAATGTAAAATTCTTAACACTCGTTTTTCATTAAAACTTTCATAATAATACTTGGGTTATTTGATTTTTATTTTTTTTTTTATCAAGTTACCTTTGTAAAACATGTCAGTTATTATGTTTAATGTCAATTATATTCATTTGTTGTTAATCTGATTAAAATGAGTGACCAGAAAAAAGTGCGTACTAAAATTATTAAATATTTTCAACAAAATCCAACTTGGTCCTACAAAAAGTTGGTCAAGCATTCAAAGGTCTGCCGTCAAACTGTTTTCAGTGTTATTAAACAGTATCGGGAGAACTTGTTCGTTGATAGAAAACCTGGTTCAGGTTGAAGGAATGGGCCACATGATGATTCTAAAGCCATAAAAATAGAAAGCATTTTCAAAAGAGCTGCCAACACATCCGTTAGGAAAGCAGACCGGTTAACTCAGTGCTCGGACTATTTGGTACGAAAAGTTAAAGCTAATGCTGGTTTAAAACAAGTAACAAAGTATGGTCGGTCAAGCCCGACCTTATAATACCCTACACTAAGTAAATGAGCAAAAACCTTTTTATTTCAAAATTTCAATAATTTATATTCGTGAGCGATCTTCGGAATTGGGCCTTATATGGGAGTTATGACAAATTATGGACCGATCACCATGAAATTTGGTCATGTGATTAATGTCTATATGAAAGTTATTTATGTTGCATTTTATGTGTATACCAACATTTGAAGGAGATTTATGCTCGTTAAAGTGATTATCGGAATCAGGCCTTATATGGGCGCTATGACTTATTATGAACCGATCATAACAAAATTTGGTGACATAAATTTGGTATATAAAAAAATTATTTGGATAAAAATTTGTGTAGATGCCTATATAAATTCAACATTTATGACCGATAAAGTCTCATTTCGGGAGGACATTTGTATGGGGGCTAGGTGAAATAGTGGACCGATTTCAGCCAGTTTCAACAGGCATGGTCTTTGTTCAGAAAAAATGACATGTACAAAATTTTATCGAAATATCTTCAAAATTGCGACCTGTACTCTGCGCACAATGTTTGACAACCAGCCAACAAGCCAGCCAGACGGACGGACATCGTTTAATCGACTCAGAAAGTGATTCTGAGTATTATTGGGCGTTACAAACATCTGCACAAATCCAATATACCCTCCCCACTATGGTGGTGTAGGGTATAAATATACAAGGCTCAAAAAGTTCCTGACAGGAACGCTGCTAAAAATTTAGAGGCCAAAAACGGAGCACGAAAATTGAAGTTAAGAATTTTTCGATCTCACTTCTAGAAAATTAAACTGTACATATAAATAATAACAGCGAGTTGCAGAGCAGTCTGTACATTGAAGGCGCTGTTAAAGTTAATATCAACTGCATTACCATTGTATTCTTGTAAATTATATGTTAAAATAGAGTGGATATATAAATTGATTTAAATAAATAAAGTGTTGTTACAATTTTTTAACTACTAATCACTTTTATTTGCAATTACATGAATACGGTTTATTTAAAGCAACTAAACCACCGTTTTTTAAAGGAAAAAACTTAGCAATATTTAGCTGAGGTTTTAAAAACTTGGGTTAAGTCAAACTTTATCCAAAATTCGAGTTTTAAAAGAAATTTATTATTATTGTGAGTTTACTTTTACTGTTATATAGGGTTTTCTAACAATATTTGTTATTTTGGTATTCAAAGAAAAATGAAATTTTTTGAGATAAATATTATTTATTTCATAATAAAAAGGAAGGTATGCCGTTAATAATGAAAAACAACATCAGCCAAATGGCCACCACGACCACGCTTACAGGACCATATCCTTTTCATGTAATTTTCCATAACCAAATCGCAAAGTGGCTGCCCTATGTCCTCGACAGCCTCACGAATTCTATCTTTGAGGTCTTGAATCGACGCTGAGCTGTTTTCGTAGACATTATCTTTCACGTGACCCCAAAGGAAGAAGTCGCAAAGTGTTAAATAACAAGGTCTCGGTGGCCAATTGTAATCACATCTTCGAGAGATAACACGGTCCGGAAACTTTTCCCGTAAAAGAGCAATGGTTTTGTTGCTTGTGTGGAATGCAGCACCATCTTGTTGAAAGTAAACGTCGTCCAGATCAATATCATCCAACTCCGACCATAAGATATGGTGTAATGCCGTTTGTGGAATGCCCAATTCCAAAGAACGACGAGGAATGGACAATCCAGGGTTTTCTTCAACACTTTGGGCTACAGCAGCAATATTCTCAGTTGTTGTTGAGCGACGTACATGGGTTTTATTCTTCACATCACTAACTTGTCCCAACAGCTCGAATTTTTCCACCAATTTCTGTATTGCGGTCCGACAAGGTGCTTCACGAAGACTCAAAAATGCTTTAGTTTTGCGAACTGTGATTGCAAAATTTTCAACATTTTTGTAGTGAATTTTAATAATTTCAATGCGTTGTAGAAGCTTCTACTTATCAACAATGTTGATAGCATGCGGTTGATTAGCATTGTTTGTAAGTATGGCAGCACTGTATGTTTAAGCTGCTAACATTAACATCGAAAGCTCTAGAATTCGAATGTACTAGTATGTCCGCTAAGAGCATTGTAGAAGATTTCCGAGAGATGGCAGAGCGTGTATAAATAGTGGCAGAGGTTGCAGTCGTGAGTTGAGTTGATCATTGGCGCTGTTAGAGTTAACATCAACTGTCGAGTACATTTGATAGTGTGTGTGCATTTCTGCGAATTGATAAACGTGTATAAAGACATTGAGTGATTATTTAGACTGTTGCTGCTGTACATTCTAAATAAATAAAGAGTTGTTACAAATTTTAAACTACTAAAACTGCTTTTATTTGCAATCAAAAGTATCCGGTTTATTTAAAGGTAAAAACGTAACAATATAATAACATAATTAGAAACTGATATATAAAACTTAATAAAATCGGCTATATGATAAACTCAAAATGAACAATGACCATCAATGCAGAAAATAAGAAAGTATTCTTTTTTTAGCTTCAAACTAGTTACTCCTTCTTATCATTGAGGCGCATCTTTCGATTTAATGAAAGAAAACAATTATGCTATGAAAACTCAGTCATTATTTTCTAAACTATTTGCTTCTTTCTTTCAGACATATTTGTATATCAATGACTGGGACTTTCATTGTATTTATCAAAATACACACACAAAAAATAGAAAAACTTAACGAAATAAAATACAATTTTTCATGCATTTGTAATAACCACATTTTAAGTAACTTAAATATATAAAAAAAATTTAATAAAAAGATAGACGAACTTTTCCACTTTTTCAATTTTGAATGAAAAAAAAAAAATAAACAAGTAAGAGTGCAATATCTGGCTGTGCCGAATCTTGTATACCCTCCCTTAATATGTCGTTTTGGCCTTATATGGGGATTTGCAATAGTTATGGTCCGAACTAAAAGCTTTAAATGACTTATGTCGAAATTTATGATAATATCATTAGGTCTGTTCATTTACTTTCCCAGTAAATACTTGCAACCAGAGAATAAAAACAAAATTTACAAAATTAATCTCTTAAATTCTCAAAAATAGTAAAAAGTAAATGAACGCTTTTCCAGTAATAATTGTTTGTAAACAATGGATCCTAAATTTATACACACAATTTTCTTATATTATTCCTTTTAAAATGTATAAATACTCATATTTTATTTAATTTTAAAATTCTTTTTTTACATTTTTTCACCACAAAAATAAAATTTTAAATAAATAAACAATAACACAAAACATATGAAATATAAGCTGCTAACTATTACGAGTTCGAAAAGAACTTGTAATAGTTTGCAACGAGAGAACACTCTCTAAAATTTATACGCTCTTGATTTGTTCTCTACTTGCAAGTTTTTTGAGTTAATGAACACTTTTCCAGTAACAATTGTTACTAACTAGTAACAACTTTTAGTTATTGAACAGAGCTATTATATATAAATTATTTATTGAAAATAAAATATGTTTCTGATATAGGTAGAAAATTGGTAGAAGGATTTAAATTGACATAAAACTAGCTTATGTCCAATTTCATCACGATATTAATTATTAAAAAACAATTATGAATGTTCAAGTCATTTTCTGAGGGTGACCATGGGACTAGGAACAAATGTTGCCCGATTTTCGCCATACCTCACAGTTTAACTTCAGAGTACTTAAAACTAATTTGTGCACAATTTTATCAGAAATGCCATATAATCAACATATTTATGGATGCTCAAACAGCATTCCGTGGGGAACATTTGTATGAAGCCAAAATGAAAGTTTAGACCGATAGTGCCCATACGCAATACCAAACAAACCTTGTCATCAGATAGTATTTGTTTCAGCCAGCTAGTTCCTTTCGTTTGGGACCTATCGTGTTTTAAACAGACAGAAAGACAGAGCTAGAAGCTTATGAGGACCCAGTATATAAATACTGGTTGGTTCTACTACAAATATTTAGATACGTTACAAACGGAATGACAAAATCAATTAAACCCCAATCTTTTTTGATGGTGGGTATAAAAAACTGAAAAGAAATGAAATGAATGAAACCACAATACAAAACCAAATGTAAAGAATTTTCACACAACAGATGTACATGTTCATAGTCACTCACACACACACACAAAAAATAATACATATTCATAAATATAAATGGGAGTGTGTACAGTGTGTTTCTTCTAGAATGCAAGTAAAAGCAACCAACAGTATGTTAAGCTTTTGATAGCTGACTAGTTGTTGTCGTTGTTGCGTTGTGTTGTTTCATGCAACAATAACTAGTTGGTGGTACTGCTGCCTGCCACGTGCATTTACAGGGAGTAAAAGAGAAATATTTATATGCAGTATGAAACAAATCTAACAATAAAGCCTCCAACTTTGATGTTTTATATTTATGCACATTGCCATTTTTCCTTGTTATGTTATTATTTTTTTTTTTTTTACTTTTTTTACAGAAATTTTACACCAGTCTTGTCCAATATATATTAGGAAATATATACTTCTTTTAAAGAATTATATATGTTCTTATATATAACTTCATTACAATGGGACTATACGTTATAGGTAGTGTAGAAAGGGGACCATACACCACTTTTTTTTTGAGACGATCGCAAATTAAAACCACAATACATATTCTTATATTTATTCTTATTTCAGATACTTACACAGAAAAAATTAAATAGTAAAAAACTGAACAAATGTTTAGTTTTTCGGAATATTTATTAGGTTTTTTGCACCCTGAATGCCTGTACTAGAAAACCGAATAAAACGTTCAGCATTACGTTGAACATGCGTTCAGCTTTTTAGTATATATAGTTCAGCTTAAGCAAAAGTAAACGGGCGTTCAGGTTTTAACTATATTCGTTTAATTTTCGCAATACTGAACGAGAGTTTAGTTTTTTATCCGATGCGTTCATTTTCTTCATTACTGAACGTAAGCTTATTATTTTACCAGCTGTGTTCAGTAAATTAAATAAAAGATTTTTAAATGTTTTTTTAATATTAACAAAATTTATTCAATATATTCTACAAACATTGTTCATACATAAATGTTAACATAAACAACTATTTCTATAAACTCACCGAAATCTGCTCCTCCTGAGGAAATTCCCTGTATATGTCATGGACAATTACCTTAAAATCAGATGGTGTTAACATTTTTCCGTTAATGATGGCGTTTTCCAGGATTATGTTTATTAATTTGTCTCTGTACTCAGATGACAAAAAAGTTATACTGCCTTCAGTAACACAATTTTTTAAAATACACACCGTCTTGTTCCTCTTCTTAAAAGGCTTTTTACGAAATTCATACACGATTCCTGCTTCTATATTAAACAATTATTAAATATTGACTACATAGGTATATGCACATATATACAACCTACCTTCTAACTCCGGCAATAGGCAATAGAAATTTAATTGATCTAACAAAGCTCAATGTTAATGTATGGATGTCACTATATAAAATATGAACTACTCACTTTAATAATCAACACACAAATAAGATTCGGTCAAACTTAACACTTGTTTTTTTAGAATCCCGTTACTCATCAGTTTTAAAAAAATTTGCTAAAAATATTTTTACCACGTCTCGTTCAGATTTACTGAATGATGAGTTTAGTTTTGTTTTACTATCCCATTATGCTAAACGGCATGTTTTACGGTATCTATGAAGAACTTTACTGAATTTTGCATTCAGTTATGCTAAATGTGTGTTCAGCGAAGAATTATTTGGTTGATTAAAAAAATCTGAACAAAACGTTCAGGTCGCTAGTAAAAAGGATTGGGTTTTAATATGTTGCGTTCAGAAAAACGTTTGCTTGGTATATTACGAGCTGAACGTCGCGTAGTAAACAACAAAATAAGCGTTCAGATCTTGAATATTTGAATGCAACTTTAAATGGGCGTAGTAAATGCCCCTAGGCATTCAGTTTAACTATTTCTAAATATTGCGTTCAGATAATTTAATTTTTTCTGTGTAGATATGTTGGCTTTAGCTTTATGCATTTCAATATTGCCTATCTCATCTTAATATACATAACTTTTTAGCATTTCTAGACTGACCAAACACGGCGAAACCAAACCACCCATAGGTTAAATATGCCAAAGGGATAGGGCAAATTTGTCATTTGTAAAATGAAACAAAGAAATTAAAAAATATTAACATATTTTACAGTTTTATACCTTAATTCGCAAAATAAAGTATAATAAACTAGATATGATATATAAATTAAACTTTCCAACTTTCAGGAATGATAAATAATCGATAAACGAAAACATAACTTGATAATGTAACGAAATCGATTACTCGGTCTTTCTTACTTGATAATTTAAATTATAAATTACAATATAATTTAAATAAGTGTAAATTGTGTTGATTTTTGTTTTGTGTGTGAAAACCAGTTGTTTATGTTTAACAAAATAACTAGGTCGTGGTCCAGTGAGTAAGGCGCTAGATTAACAACCGAAATAATTGATGTTCAAGGGTTCGAGACGAGTCTCAGATAAAAACAAGTGAGAGAGCTATATTCAAAAAGTTATACGGGAATACAAAATTAATATTTTATTTATAATTGTGCTGAATTCCCAAATATTGATAAATTCACTGAAATTTATTGTTGGGGGATAAGCTAATTCATATGCGCATTTCACTGGTTGCTAAGGCCAGATCATTAGGAAACCTTTTTTCAAAAGGTTTTAGAAAAACTAAAGATATTATACAAATAAAACTTTAGAGTGAATGAGAATTCAATCATATATATGGTTACATTAAACAAGTATATGTTTGTGACAACCATTTTTATGATTAAGGTTTTACCATATTATGTTGCTCTCGGCTAATTGATATCATAATCTGAGAACAACATATTATGATATAAAGATTCATCATAACAATGGTTGTCACAAACATATACTTGTTTACTGTAGCCATATATATGAGTGATACAATCATGTGAATCGTAAGTAAACCATATTATGCTTATCACAACCATATAAACAGTTACTGTGACTATAATATTGTTAAAAAAAAATTTTTAAAAATGTGGAAATGGTTACTGTAAACATGCACAACTATATTTATTCTCTGTGTATAGATATCCGTATTGTTTATATTAATGACTTAGTAATTCAGATATAGATAAACAATTTATAAAAAATCCTTATATCTCAGCCATTTATGGGCCGATTTTGAAATAGCAAACGTACCGGGTCTATATCGGATATATTCATGTATGAGTCAAGTATGTAAGTTATTTGGGACTACGAAAAGTTGATTTAATCATACAGACGGTCAGACGGACGTGACTATATCGACTCCGCTATCTATAACGATCCAGAACGAAGTTATTAACTTATATATTCCACTGCCACTGATGGTGATGGGTATAAACATTTTTGTTTTACCTACATAAATCGATTACAAAATACGTTATTGCTGAACATATTAAAATAGCTTGACATCGCGAACAAAAATAAGTTTATTTTCTAGTAAAATTTTTCATCTTGTTTTGTTAGTAAAATCTTTTCTGGAAACTTCGCTATCAAGAAATTTTAAATCGTTCGCCATGCGGATCCTTATAAGGTACAACTCTTATAATGTTTATTTTAAGTCTCATATAACGGTTATTAGGGGACAATTACATTATGACTTTAGTCATAACTTAAAATTAAGGTTTTTTTTTGTACTAGCAAATTGTGACGTCGAAACAAAAGGCATATTTTCTGTTTTTCATAACTTTTTTGATAATCTGCTATGAGCTCTATTCTGATTGATTGTTGATACGGTTATATGCCAAGAAATGGCAAACATGGTTGAAAAAAAGCATCGTATAAATGCAAGGGGCTTTTCGTAGGGGTTTTAAAAGAGAAACAAAAAAAGGACATGACTTTAAATCAAAGTGTAAATGTCGCCTTAGAATCGAAAACTTATTTTTTTAGAAATTTCGTAAACAAGTTTTTAAATGTAAAATTTGGGATTTTTATCAAGTATCAAGTTATTGGTTGTAGATGTCAGACAATTTTTACGATTCATAATTGGCCATAGCTCCCATATAGGGAAATACCGAAATAGATCTAGATCTCGTGACATAATTTCATGGCGATCGGTTCATAAATTTTCACAGCACACTTATTCCATTTTCCATATTCCCAAAATGACTTAAAATTCAACAGAAATAAGTTTCATATAGAAAAAACTTACACAAACTAATTTTATTACCAATTCCCAAAATTATAATAAATGATTGAAATTTTAAAAGTAAAATATTTTTGCTTATTTACAAAGTGTAGGATAGATATGGTCAGGATTGACCGACTATACTTTCTTACTTGTTTTAATTGGTATTAATTTTTCAACTTTAAATTTTTTTGGAAACTATTAGTACCATGGAGAATAGACATAGAGCGAAAACTCTCTTGTCAAAGACCTAACTCAGTTGTCAGAAACCTAATTAGTGGTGAGAATGTATTAGTAGAAAAAACTATGTGATAATAAAAACAACACTCGTATGTGCAATTATTTTGATTAATTTTTTTTTGTTTGAGTTTTTTTATAGTTTGCCCCAATACTTGAAATTTCAAATAAACTGTGCAACATCTAAACCCTATACGATTTTGCTAAAATTTTCAGCATGTGGTTGTAAGATCGAAAATCTAAAAGTACTATATAATAAGGGTCACCCTAGTGTACAGAATTTGTTGAAATATCATCACACTATGTGAAGGTTTGCCAGTAATGCAGCAACTTGTTAGTGCATTATATTGTTATTTTTGTTGTCCCATGTTCTCTGTTGTTGTAAGATTGTGTTGCATATCCTTGGGTAAATACAAGTTAAGTTATAAAAGTAACAAATTCCAATTTACGTTTTTATTTTATAATTCTCTATGCTTTCATACACAACAAACACACACACAAACTAACTGAAGAATAATAGTTATAGGGCCCTTCGTCTTTTATGCGGTTTTTTATGTGTTAGAAGTAAAAATTTTCAGATTTCTTATTTTACTATTTATTCTGTGCTCTTCACTTGTTTTTTTTCTTCACTTTTCAAATGATATTGTTCTCGTAATATTATTTCCACATTTTCTAAGTTATAATAATAGAGTGCAACATGCGTTTGTTGTGGTTATATTGTATATTTGAAATAAAGTTTGTTTTTTATTACACTTTTTAATGCTGAATAATTTGAAACAATTTTAATTTTGTTTTGGGTTTTTGCGCGGCCAACCAAAATTGGAACTGGAAGCTGTTTGATAATTGAAGAGTTTTAGTGTTGTTAGTGTTGGATGCAGAAAATATAGTTAAGAGTTTACTAGAAACTACAATTTGTGATTTGGCTACATGATTTGCAAGCATTTTAGGAAATTTTCAAAATTACAATTCAGTTTTGATTTACAAATATTTAGGCTTTTAACTGGAAAGGTGTTAAGTTGTTTAGTAAATTGTTTCCCTCTTTATAAATATATAAACTATTGCATTTTCTTTCTTATTTTTTCTTTTAAATACCCACAACAATTTCATGGCTTTTGTTTATATCAAGGAATTTTTAAAAATTTCGTCTGAACAAAAGTTAAATCCGATTGTTATTTTTAACATATTTATTTATGCATTCATTTCTTTTAAATCTTTCTTTTATCCGACTTTTCGCAAATGAACATTTCTTTCTATTTTGTAAATAATAGAGAAAACATTCAAGAAGATTTTAAATGGTATGAAAAGGCGAAGAATAAAGATATTTTCACATTTAAAATGTTATCAAAACTTTAGTAATTTCTTAACAAAAAGTAAATTCTTGTTTAATTTTTATTTTTTTTTTCTCGTCTTCTCCAAAAAATAATGTTTTTTTTTTTTCTCTATTTTCACAAAATATACATAAAAATACATTAAAAAAAACTTAAAAACCAAAAACTATAAAGAGAAGAAAATCCCATTCAAACCGTTACCGTCTGTTTATATTTTCATAGTTATTCATTTCATTTACAATCGCTTTAAGCCAAAAACTTTGTTGTCGTATCAAGTACAAACTTCGAATTTGGCTTGTTTTCTTTCCTCTTTGTAT
Organism: Calliphora vomitoria; assembly: GCA_942486065.2. Classification (NCBI taxonomy): domain Eukaryota; kingdom Metazoa; phylum Arthropoda; class Insecta; order Diptera; family Calliphoridae; genus Calliphora; species Calliphora vomitoria. Next base: position 41,450,252 of record OW818029.2, read on the forward strand.
ATTTTCTTCCTAAGAGTGTTTTATTATTTAGATGCATTTTTTGCTACGTTTTCGATTTGAGTTGAAATCAAAAAGTTGCGTTTTTTTCGGCTTGTATTGTTAGTTTTTCTTGTATTTGAAAGTGTGGCTTTTTGACTTTTCGCTTTATATTGATATTTGAAACTATTTTTGTTAAAGCACAATTAAGAAAAATGCATTAATGTTGGATTTTTTTAGCCCTACAATACTGTATGAGGAATAATGTAAAGTGAATTAAATAATTCCAGTAATGCAGTTTTACTATGATACGAGTACATGAGAAACTTGCTAAATCTGTACATGATATTGGATTTGTTTGAAAATTATTTTAAAAATTTTGAATTTGAGATATACATGCATTTTTTTCACAAAATTTTTTTATTTATGTGTAACTGAAATACAGAAACCATTATTGATTAGATTTTTTCAACATTTACACCATCTATATATATAAAAATGGATGTGTGTATGTATCGGAGATGTGCATGAATACCATTCAAATGACATATTTTATATTTTGCAAAAATGAATACTGAGTTATCACTATACATAAACTAAACGAATACTGTCATTGCTTGATTCACCACAGCAGGTATTTTGTTACAAAATGCATGTAATTGCTTGCATATTCTATAAACTCTTACCATTCACAAAAGCAGCGAATCAATAAGAGTGTTATGAATATACGAAGAGCTTTTTGAGTTAATATATACTTTCCTATATGATTATGTTTGAATTAATTTAAGACTGTATTTAGAGAATTTTTCTTGCATATTTCTATTTTTAACAATACGGAAAACACCATTTTCAATATTTTTTATTATTTCGGAAAATAAGACGAAATTTAGTTCTTGAACCACGCGCGAAAAGTTATTTAAAACAAATTAATGCACTGATTTTGTACTATGCATTCAACTTATCATTGAGCTTTTGTGAATCATTTGAATACTTTGCATACAAATCAAAACACAGTAATCATTTTTGAGTTGTTATTGCTAACGGCATTTAAAAAATGATTGAGAAAATGGCAATCAATTTTGAGACCGCATGCACTGCAAGCAATATAATTATGCTGTGATTTCATTCATATAGAAAAAAAGTGAATCAACTCATGTACATCTCTGGTATGTATGTTTCGTATGGACTCAAAAACGGCTTGACCGATTTTAAATGAAATTTTCAGAATAGCCTAGCGGGTAACACTGTAAAGTTAGATTTTTGGTGGGCGGTGGGGCGTGGCAAAATCAAATGTTTACACTATACCGCTAATGACATCCAAAAAAAATATTATATAAGTGTAATTGTTGATCGACCTTTTCTTCAATTTCTTCTTATAGCTAGTTTGTATAGTTTCCTATATACAGACTCTCAAAGTAAGTGATTGTTGTCAGAAAAAACATTTTGCAAGGGAAAAAGTTCATTCCAATTTGCCAATTGTCTAAAAAATTAATTTTCAGTGATATTCTTTGAACTATTACAGATTAATTATAATAAATGAACTTAAACCAAATAAAATATTTACCTTCAAATTATAAAAAAATCTATAAATTTGTCCAAAAATTGTTTATTGTTTTTCAACAAAAAAAAAAAATTGTCGAACAAACAATAAATGATTTTTTTCATTCCCAACGTTCAAGCAATGACAATTTTCGTTTAATTCACAGTGCACAGTGGGGCAGAATCAATTTGTGGGTTTAGCCATGGAGTATTCGAGTTTATGTTACTAAAATGTGACCTACAAATGTGCCAGGGGCGGCGCTATGGGGTCTCAAAGTAGGGTACCTTCGACATTTAAAATTTTAAACGCGTGCCATTTTTTTATTTCCCATCCGATTTCAGATTTTTATATTTTTGGAAAGCTCTCGGATAGGTCTTAAAAAACATGCTTGCGTGTGCTAATTATCTAATATAATTTCCGAGTTATAGGCATTTCAAAATTTTGCCATACCTTGGTCCGCTTTTTTAAAAATATTGGTCGTACTTTTGAGCCGAATGGATTTGTTTGTTATTTAGACAAATAAATTACCAATAATATACAAAAGATTGCAGAACAATATCAATTATGAATCCAAAAATATACAATTTTCAATTTAATAATTCAAAAAAAAGTAGATTTTTGCTGCTTTTTGGGAGAAAAGGTTTTTTATAAAAAAAAAACTTTCTTGAAGAACATATATCAATTTTATGTTTTTATGTAAGGTATTTTTACTGAGAACATTTTGGTATAAAAATATGTCCAATGTTTCAAACATATAGAAATCTTTGAAATTATCCCGATCGGACCAGCGGTTTAGTAGTGCCAGATTTATTTCCAAAAAATTTTGATTCTGCTTGATTCCACTGTGCAGTGGTGTACTCTGAAGCGAATAATTTGGTGTAGGCCGCGGTTAATAAGGTGCAGTATTTTACAATAAAAGTTATTGTATATTATAAATCGAAGATAAACTATTTTGTTTAATATTAGGTGCATAAAATGAAATTTCCATGGGAAATCTATTAAGAAAATTATTTTTTATAACTCTCTACATTTCACTTTTAATAAAAAACGGTTTAATTCAAATAAAATTTGTTTTCATTCCACAAACAAATCACGGAAGATCAGGAAAAGAAGAACAGCTGAAAAAGCTACGGAAAGCGAATCACGTCTTTAGGAAAATCGGGAAAGGGCATCTACGTCTAGAGCCACTCCGATTTCCAAGCAATTCCTTCAAAATATCCGAAAGTACAACTCATGCTTCCAAATTACGTTCTTCGGTGCAACTAATATCGTAAACAACGTCGGTTTCATGCCCAGCTTAAAGTTCAAGGCCAAATGTACCACAGAATTGGATCATTTCTCCCGCTTCCCAATGATTATGCGAAGTTCCTTCAAATTTGTATACCCTACACCACCATAGTGGGGAGGGTATATTGGATTTGTGCAGATGTTTGTAACGCCCAAAAATATTAGTCTAACACCCACATTAAAGTATACCGATCGACTCAAAATCACTTTCTAAACGATGTCCGTCCGTCCGACTGGCTGGCTGGTTGTCTATGCAAACCTTGTGCGCAGAGTACAGGTCGCAATTTTAAAGATATTTCGATTAAATTTAGTACATATCGTTTTTTCTGCCCAAGGACCAAGCCTATTGAATTTGGCTGAAATCAATCCATTATTTCACCTAGCCCCCATACAAATGTCCTCCCGAAATTGGACTTTATTTAACACAAGTTTTTCTGCAAATAAGTTTTATGTATACAGAATTTATGTCACCAAATTTTGTTATGATCGGTCCATAATTAGTAATAGCTCCCATATAAGGCCTGATTTCGATAATCACTTTAATGAGCATAAATCTCTTTAAAATGTTGGTATACACATAAAATGCTGCATAAATAACTTTCATATAGACATTAATCACATGACCAAATTTCATGGCGATCGGTCCATAATTTTTCATAGCTCCCATATAAGGCCCACTTCCGAAAATCACGCACGAATATAAATTATTGAAATTTTGAAAGAAAAATGTTTTTGCTCATTTACTTAGTGTAGGGTATTATAAGGTCGGGCTTGACCGAACATACTTTCTTACTTGTTTTTTTTTAAATCGGGGATTTCACATATTCCGGTAGACAAAATTCAAATTCCTAAAAACTTCAGTTTCCTATGTTGACGAATAACAGATTTTCAGTAATTAACACATATGGGCAATTCCATGTCATTATACGTGACATTTGTACGCCTATAGAGTGGAATAGATTTTGCAAAAATAAGAGTATCTTAAACATAATTTGTTCTTTATGTTCCATTCAGAGGGTACTATATTTTTAAAAAATAATAAGTTCTTTCGAAACATTGCTGTCCAAAATATCGAGCGAAATAAGTGTATATCGTACGTGACATAAAACGGAAGTCATTTTGAGGTTCATGTAAAAATATGCGAAAATTTTCGAATCGTGAGAGGCGTTAGGTTTTCTTTTAATTTCTTACACTAAACCAAATATTTTTCCTTTACAATCCGTCATATTTAAATAAAAACAATCTCTGGATGATTTCATAAGAAACACAATTTAATATCGTACGTGACATACCGTACGTGACAGATTTTTCTCTTTTAGTAGCACAATGTATATTCTGTAAATATATGTATAGAAAAACTAAAAATATATAATAGAAAATATATATTCGGTTCTAATAAAAGCAAAAAAACAATCAGAGTCAAATTCATTTCATACTACATGCTAATAAAAAATTAAATATAGTCAGTTTAAACTATTATTCAAATCATCTTGAAAAAAAGTTTCAAGGATTTTTGTATTTTAAATTACAAAGAGTTACCCTGTCTAAAGTATATTTTGTTATATTACAAATTTTTAGTTGTTTATATTTCACTTTCACTTTCAGACTTTATTTAGTTTTTTTCCTTCTCCTGTAAAGTAACTAAAAGTTCAGATACGACCTTTCTATATTAAGCCATCGGTATATATGATACAAGATCTCATTAGATTCTTCAAATCTGTCTATATTGTTTTCAAATGTCATATTCAGTTTAGTTTTATATTATTCCTTGAGTGATTTCTGATGAATTGTAAATTTTTAAAAATAACATATCTCTGAAAACGCTCCTTTATGCACTCACATCTTGAGCACATATGTATGTATGTTCGTAAAATACTTACGTATTTCATAGCAAGTGTGTCTTTTAAATGTTCATTAAATGGACTTTTTAGTGCGCATCATAAAAAAGGCGTCTGCTTTACCCCCTTCGTTTTTTTTAGTGGCCATCAATGAAGAAAATAATATTAGTCTGTGAGAAAATAAACGAAGTTTTATTAGTTTTTTTTTATATTCCAGAAATTCTTTACGTATTTTTATTCTACGTTTTAAATTTTTTATTTAATTTTTTTTTGTTTTTGGTGACTTTGGCAATTCATTTTCTCTGGACTATAAAGTTTGGCATTGTACTGGTATATCACATAAAATAGGGTGGCCACGTTTGTATGGAGGAAAAATAAGTTGTGGATGTTCAAAATTAAAATTAAAGTTTAATTTGTTTGAGGAGACCATTTCTCGACATATTTGTCCTTGCATCAGTATTTAGTGAACTGTATCAAAGTTTAAACAGTTGATGTAAGAGGGAAATCTATAAGAATTTCCATACTCAATGCTCAACAAATCAGAACTGCTACATGACAACCCCTGCATATTTTTTTGCTTTTCTCTTGCATCACTGTGTCATGTTTTACTGAACCGTTTACATTTATTTATAATACAAATAAGATGAGTATGTTGTTTATTTAAAAACACTTACATATATTTAAATGAACTTTTTTTAAACATTAAACATTTTATTATTAGGTGTTGACTTAAAAGTGCTAGATTTACAATAAGAGGCTTTTGTTTTTAATAACTTATATGTCATTCTGAAGGGTAAAGGAAATGTCAAAATTTGTGTCAACAAATCGTCATATGCTGGAAGTTTTGCTTTACTTCTTTAATTTTACAAAAAGTGCCGCTGAAGCACAGCAATTGCTCATCACAGCTTATGGTGAATGTGTTCCATTGGTTTTAACGTGAGAGAGGTAGTTTGTGCGGGTTAGAAGTGTTGATTATGACACGCAAGACAAAGACCGCCTAGGCCAGATAAAATATTTAGAAGACAAATATTTGGTGGCATTACTGGAGCTACTCAAGCAGCAAGTTTTGCAAGCAGGAGGATTCATCCAACAGCTGCACAGTGGGGCAGAATCAAAATTTTTTGGAAATAAATCTGGCATTTCTAAACGGACGTGGGAGTAACCACGTGTAATTTTGTTGTTTTAAATTTTTGGGAAGTGCTCGGCTAGGTCTTGTAAAAACATGCTTGCGTGTACTATTTATCTCTTTTAATTTCCAAATTATAAGCATTTCAAAATTGAAATTTTTAAATTTTGCCATACCTTGGTCCGCTTTTATTAAAATATAGGGCGTACTTTTGAACCGAATAGACTCGAATTTTTTCATTAGTTAGATAATTAAATTACCAATAATATGCATAAATTCTCAGAGCAATATCAATTACGGATCCAAAAATAAACGATTTTAGAAATTAAAAATTAAAAAATTTGTAAATTTTTGCTGTTTTTTGGGCGAAAAGGTGACTTAACTCTTTTTTTTATTAAAATATAACTTTGTTTAAGAACATATAACAGTTTAATATTTCTCGGTAAGATATTTTTACGGAGAATACTTTGGTCTAGAAAACGTGTCATAGTTTTTGAATATGACGCCCCTACGCCCTTTTTATCAAAATTTTAACTTTGGACCACATGTTCTAAAATTCCAAAGCTGGGATTAGAAAACGGAAAGCAGCTTTTAAAACCTTGATGTGATTCCTATATATTCAAAAATATGCCACTTTAAAACTCCGTCCTTCAAAAATATTGCACTTTTTCATATTCGGAAATTATAAGAGATAAATAGCACACGCAAGCAAGACCTAGCCGAATTCGAATACTCCTTGGCGAACCCCACATCAAATTTTGTCCCAATCGGGCCATTCGTTTAGAAGTGCCAGATTTATTTCCAAAAAATTTTGATTCTGCCCCACTGTGAGCTGGGACATTAGGTACAACGGTATAAAAAAGAATAATTAAAAATTTCAATGAAAATGAATCCACTACGATAACCCGAAGCGTAAAAGATCGCTTGCAAAGCCCGCCAACCAGCTGAGTCGACACCAAAGCCAAATATCCCTGGCGCTAAGGTAATACTCTGTATTTGGTGTGAGCAAAAGAGCTGAAATCTAACCACTTCATCACAAGGAAACTGTACGGAACGCAACTGATTAGTTTGAAGCGAGCATTGACAGAAAAACGCCCAGAATATAGGGCCAGTCATGATACCGTAATATTCAATCATGAAAACAATCAGTCACATGTTGCTACACCTATTAAATTCTATTTAGAATAAAGTGGAGGGAAGTTGGCTGGACCGATTTTGATTAAATTTTCAGGCAATCATCAGAACATCTTATCGGGTAACACTATAAAGTCAGATTTTTGATATTCGGTCTGTGGGTGGAGAAGTGTGTAAAAATCAAATTTTTACATTATACCGCTAATGCCATATAAGTATATATATATAAAAACAGATGTGTGTATGTATGTTCCGTATGGAATCAAAAACGGCTAGACCGATTTTGTTAAAAAAAAGTCAGATTTTTGATTTTCGGTATGTGGACGAAATAGCGTGGCAAAATCAAATTTGTATACTACACCGCTAATGTATCTTTTCTTCAATTCTTAGTTTATTTAGTTTCCTATATACAGGCTTACAAGGTCAGAGATTGTTGTAAAAAAAAAAATTGTCAAAACAAATAATTTTGTCCAAACAATTTTTTTCTCAACGAAAAAAATTTGTCTACCGAAAAAAATTTTTTTTCAGTGGCAGAAAGAAATCCTTTTTTGAAAATGATCATTGTTTGAACATTGGGAATAAAACGTTCAAACAATAACAATTTTCATTTCGTTCTAAAAATTTCAATTCACAGTGGTGTACTCTGACGTGAATGATTTGGTGTAAGCGAAGAAATGAATGCATTCCAACACATGTCCGGTACTATTAAAGTTCTTTCATATTATCAATCGATGATAAAGAATTTTGTTTACCCTTGAATATTAGGTGCATGAATATGAAATTTTCATACGAAATCTATTAAAAAAAAATATATATTTTGAATAACTCTCCGCATTCCACTTTTAATAAAAAAAAATAATGGTTTTATTCAAATAAAATTTGTTTTCGAAAAGACATCTACGTCTAATGCCGCAGAAACGGGAAGTGAACAAGAATCACGAATTCAGCAAATGCGTCGCATTGCATCTTCAGCGAGTGCTGCAGAGACACCTCAACAGAAAGACTAGAAGCCAATCGCTCCCGAATGGCTCGATCAAAAGAAAGAATCGATTTAATGTTGCCGGCATTTTATTACAATAAGTATGATGACACCAGTAATCACATGGACCTACTGATTGGCGTAATGAACAACCATTGCAGCATTTAGAAGTTACCTCAGGAGCCCCCGGGAATGTGCTGTTCGAACGGTAAAGTTATTCCGCCACCAGTTATTGAGCCGCCTAAACTGCTTCTAAGTTACATTTCCGGCGCCAATCCTATTTCCAAGCACTTCCTTCAAAATATCCAAAAGTGCAACTTATGCTTTCAAATGACGTCGGCTTCATGCCCACTTTTAAAGTTCAACGCCAAATGTACCACAGAATTGGATCATTGCTCCCGCATCCCAATGATGATGCGAAGTTCCATCAAATTTATTTCACTGAAAATTAAGCTACAGAAGCCAAAAGCTATCAACGAACAAGCGTGTGCATTTGCTGCAATATCCTTCTGCCGAAACATTCTCATTGGACATTGGAAATGGAAAAATGGCAATTAATCCCGCCACAAATTAGATTTCTTTCCCGAACTTCTGCCAGATGCAAACGAATATTCAAGCCGTTGTCGACAAGGTATTCCCAAGTCTTACAACCAACTACAAAAATTCGGAATGGCTATGGGAACACGCAATTTTGGCACCAAAAAATTATAATGTTAACAAGCTTAATAAGCAAATACAATTGAAACTTCCTGGCGAAACAATAAAATACAAATCGATTGACACAGTAATGAACGAAATCGATGTCAGAATTTTTCAACAAGATCGCACAGTGGGGCAGAATCAAAATTTTTTGGAAATAAATCTGGCATTTCTAAACGGATGGCCCGATCGGGACAAAATTTGACGTGGGGGTAACCAAGGAGTATATAAGTTCAAATTATTAAAATGGATCCTACAAATGCTACAGGCGCGGTGCTATGGGAGCTCAAAGTAGGGTACCTTCGACATGTAAAATTTTTAAACACGTGCCATTTTTTTGTTTCCCATCCGATTTCAAAGATTTTTAAATTTTTGGGAAGCGCTCGGCTAGGTCAAGGAAAAAACATGCTTCCGTGTGCTATTTATCTCTTATAATTTATGAGTTATAAGCATTTCAAAATTTACATTTTCAAATTTTGACATATCTTGGTCCGCTTTTTTAAAAATATAGGGCGTACTTTTGAACCGAATGGATTCGGATTTTCTTAATTAGTTAGAAAACTAAATTACAAATAATATGGAAACAATTTCAGAGCAGTATCAATTACGGATCGGAAAATAAGCGCATACTACTAAGAAGCCAAAAAGTTCTTAAAGGAATAGACCTAATCTTGCTCTTGAACAAAAAAAGGGCCCATTTTGGAAAAAAAAAAAATCAAAAATTGTTTGTCTTGAGTACAAAATATATATTTTGATAGATATCCCACTCCCATCCTACTAAGACACCAAAACCCTCTTAAAGGAATGGACCAAAGCGTTCTTTTGAGCAAAAAAAACCATTAAAAAATGGGCCATTTTGAAAAAAAAAGTCAACAAAGTTTTTGATTTCGGAAAAAAAAAATTAAATTTTTTTTCCGAAAGATTGAAGAAAAAGCTACATATCTAAACTATTTGGGACACATTTTGCTAAGAACAATAGGTAGTAAGTTACATGGATGAAAAAAAAACACTTGGTTGGCCAAAATATCAAATTTTGACCCTCTTTAACTCAGAAAGTTGTGTATAATCCATGAGGCAAATTTTATCCAAATCGGAAGACATCGATTTTAAAAGTTGGTTCACTTAACATGAAATGCCTCATATAAAAATTTGCTTTTTCAAATTGAGTGTCATTCATAAGATGCTTAAAAAAAATTTTAAATTCGCGAACAGTTTTAAAAGTCGATACAAAATTTAATTAATTTGTCGAATTAAATGCTTTTGATTAACATTGATCCTGAAGTATTTAAGTTCAAATAACCTTAATAAAATATTATATTTTAGGTAAAACAAATCAAAGTGCTAGATTCGTCTGTACCGAATCTTATTTACGCACCACCAATATAATTCGAGTGCCGATATTTGTGCATTTTGTTAATTTGGTTAATTTTTTATTATTTTTTGAAAATATATTTACTACAAATAGGACCACATTTGTGCCAAATATTTCTGTTGGTTTCTTTCGAAATGGGTTTTCTACGAAACGGCCAAATCAATATACACATTCACCCCTATCGTAAAAATCATGTGAAATTAAGTTCCCATGAAATATCCATTTCCCTCAAAGAAAAAATTGGTATGGTGATATTTCCATGAACTTTTTATTGTTCGTAACAACTGTATATTGTTTACAAAATTCCATCTAAAAGTTTCACAACATGAGGAATTTTTTTACGTGAACAAAATTCGTGAACGAAAAATGGGAAAAGGAAACGTATTTCATGTGAAATATTAACTCGCGTTAGGGGTGATTATCTTATTGGTGTTTAATATAAAAGAATACATTTAAATATTATAATTTTTTGGAGACTCTAAAAATTATACGTTTATTAAATGTTTGTCAAAAACAAAAGTTTTCCAAAATTTTTACAATAAATTGTTATTACGCATTTTACAATTACAAAGAGGACACAGATTCGTGGTAGCAAGCGAATTTGTTGACAATCGAATGATTCTACCTTAGTAACAGAATTTTACAGTTGCGGCTACAAAAAATGACAAGAATTTGGTTGGTTCAACCGAAATTCATCATTATCAATTGAATTTCTATTGATAGCACCGAAAAATTCTATATGTGCAAACGAATCATTCGATTGACAACAAATTTCGAAACTGTTTTCTCTGTGTAGTTATAAATGAAGTTCGATTATAAAATGGTGCCTCAAAACTAAAACTGTTTTTAAGTATTTTCGATAACCTGATTCTTATTATTTTTTCAAAGCTACGTATAGTTTTCGATTTTACAAAATTTTTTAAATTATTTTACAGATTAGCAGCTCCTTTCTTCAGATTTTCTACGACGTAGGTCCTTATGTCACTCCCTCTTGATAATCCAACAGTAATCTGCCATCATATGTTCATCCCAGCACTGTTGGTATCATTATATTTAAATCTTGATGGAAACCTACTCCTTGTTCTTCGCTATAACATCCAAGATTTACAGGAAACTTTTCTAAATGATTGTGCAGATAGTGTTCTTTTATGCTCATATTACATTCAAGATATTTAAAGCTAATTAAAGCATCGGCTTGGATATATTTCCAAGCCGATGCTTCTAATTCATTCAATGAATTTATAAAATTGTTGTCTTTCATTAAAAGTCTTATTTGTGGATCATCAAAAATTTCAGCTTTTAGTTTTCTTGAAAGAAAGGGAAAACATGTTTTATCTAATGCCTTCACCTACCGTAATGGAGGCAAAATGATCTTATTCCTTGTAAACAAATAACATTTTGTTTACCAACCATCATGTTTTCTGTTAAAGGCCAGTCTTTCTTGAAGCAATGGTCCAATTTAACCACTCAAAAATGGCTGTCATCATTGTGGTTTTTCGGTTTTGTTCAAATTATAGGTACACCAAACCTCATAAGATTACGTGTACCACTTTTTCACTGTCTTAAATGTTCAATACACACTTTACACACAATTCTTGGAATCCAAGGTTCATTCAGTGACTTTTCTCCATATTTAAGTAATTAAAATACATGTTTCTCACTAAGCCTTTTATATGTTTTCTAAACTGTATTCACCACAAATACAGCAAAACATATAAATACATAATGTTAAAATCAAAAAAATGCAATCAAAAGTTTATATGTATAATTGTTGATCGACCTATTCATCAATTCTTATAGATAGTTTTCTATATACAGGCTTTCAAGGTCTGTGATTTTTGTAAAAAAAATAATTTTGGTTAAAAAAAAAAATTGTCCAAAATATTAATTGTACTATAACCTCCTTCATATTATCATGTGCATGTGAAATCTATTTAAAAAAATATTTTGAATAACTCTGATTGGCGCAATGAACAAACTTTGCTTACATTACAGCGTTTTGAAGTTCCCAAATGAATCAACGGCAATGTGCTAGTAAAGTTGTTCTGCCACCAATTATTGAGCCGCTTCTAAGCACTTCCTGCAAAATATCCAAAAGTACAACTCATGCGCTCAAATGACGTCCTTCGGGTCAACTTATATCATGAACAACGACGACTTCATGAACACCCTTAAAGTTCAAGGCCAAATGTACCACAGAATTGGATCATTGCTCCCTCTTTCCAATGATGGTTTGAATATCCTTTAAATATATTTCACTGGAAATGAAGCTACAGAAGCCGAACGCTATCAATGAACATGCGTGTGCATTTCCTGCAATACCCTTCTGCCAAAACATTCTCAAAACAATTTTTGGACATCGGAAATGGAAAAATTCCAATTGATCCCTCCACAAATTTGATTTCGTTCCCGAACTTCTGCCAAATGCAAATGAATATTCAAGCCGTTGTCGACATGATATTTCTAAGTCTTATAACCAACTACAAAAATTCGGATTGGCTGTGGGAACGTGCAATTTTGACATCAAAAAATTATTATGTCAACAAGCTTAATGAGCAAGTTCATTTGAAACTGGCTTGCGAAGCAATAAAATACAAATTGATTGACACAGTAATACCGAAGAACAAGCCGTCAATTATTCTACTGAATTTTCGAAATGTCACCATCTGTATTAACATTGAAGATTGGATCACCGATAATGCTTCTCCGAAAACTTAAACGCGCCAAAATTATGCAACTGAACTAGATTGACCATCAACAAATTTTCACCAAGTTTCACCAACATAATGTTTAACCAATAACTGGAGATTTCTCTTAGACTTATAAAGGATTGAAATTATTATAAGTTTAAATTATTATAAGTTTTCATAAAAAATGTATTTAGAGTTAATTTGTCTGGTATCATAATGCTTCCTCTGAACAGGCCTTATTTGTAGTACTTCAGTTAGGTAATTTTATTTAAAATAAGACAAATCGAGATAACTGAAATTTAGGAATATACTTTAACAAATTTGTCTACGTTTTTGACTGTTATCGTTTTTTAATGAAAACTCCAGAAAGATTGATCGATATCCATGTCACTGGAAATGAAGCTAAAGAAGCCGAACGCTATTGACAAATATGCGTGTGCATTTGCTGCAAGAGCCTTCTGCCGAAACATTCTCAAAACAATTGTTGGACATCGGAAATGAGATTTCGTTCCTGCTGAACTTCTGGAAAATGCAAGTCTTACAGCCAACAAAAAAAAAAAAAAACTTGGATGGGCTGTGTGAACGTGCAATGCACCAAAGAATATAATATCCCATTTGTCAACAAACTTAATGAGCAAATTCAATTGAAACTGCAAACACAAATCGATTGACACAGTAATGAACGAAGAACAAGCCGTTAATTGTCCTACTGAATTTTTGAATTCATTGGAACCAACCAGGAAATGCCACCATATGTATTAACATTGAAGCTTGGATCACCGATAATGATTCAAAGGCAAAGTCGTGCTGATTCCTCGCATACTGTGCTGATTCCAATTCAAGCGGCTACCGTTTCGTCTTGCCTTTACTATACCCATTAACAAGGCTAATTGTTGACTATTGCTGGCACACATTTGGATTTATATATTTTAACTCCAAAGAAAAAACAAGAAACATTGTATATCCCCTGACCATTTACCTTAAACACATGCTATGCCCTAAAAAAAAGAAACGATTTGTTTAACCCTTATGTGTGTGAAAAAAAAAAACACCTTTAACAGGATGACCCGGGTACCACATACAGAACCTATGAAGTTGCATATTATTGAGCAATATATTCAAATGCTTCATATTATGAAATGCTAGAAAAATGTTTAAGTTTAGCCTAACGTTAATTCAATAAATGGGGATTCGCATTTATATACACAGTACTCAAATAAATTCAGCCATTAGAAACACTACTCAGTATTGTGTTGTGAGCGTATACGTAATATTTTCCATATAATTTGTATGTGGTACCCGGGTGCCCTGCCACCCTGTTAAGGGTGTAAAATATAAAATGATTTACCACTACCTCCAAAGTCGAGACACAAATGTGTCCATTATAAAAAATAAATATAACAAAAAGTTAGAAGTTCTCAGAAAGTTTCAAGCGCCTGGGAATTCTGCATACATAGAAAATTGCAATTAAATTACAAGAACCCTGTCACACACATAAGGGTTAAGGGCATAGCATGGCACTGTACTTATAGATATCTGTTACAACTTTGTCATATGCCCACCTCATCCGCAGTCATCTGGCTACAGATAATAAGTATTTCGGCTGCGAAGTGAGGTCGGTGAAGTCCGTGCTTTAATTTTGTCCGACACTGTATTTTAAAATTTCACTGTATTGGGAGTTATTTAATTTTTGTCATTTTTAAAGTGTATTAAAAACCGGCTTCACATACTATAAACTTTTTACATTGCCGGCCTTTGGCTGGGCGCTAAAGTTTTGTCCTCTGGGGTGTATCCTCTGGGGCTTCGCTCAGAAAATATTATCTTTGCATTGTCGGCCTTTGTCAGGTCGCAACGATTTCTTACTCTGGTGCGAAATGAAAATCTGCTTTCTGAAATATTATAAAACCTTTCTGCAATGAAAGAAATCTTTTCTGAGCGAAGCCAGATTTTGATACACCCCAGAGGAGAAAACCTTACCGCCCGGCCGAAGGCCGGCAATGCATAACAACTTTTCTGAGCGAAGCCAGTTTTTGATACACTCCAAAGGAGACAATCGTAACGCCTGGCCGAAGGCCGGCATTGCAAAACAACTTTTCTGAGCGAAGCCAGTTTTTGATACACCCCAGAGGAGGAAACCTTTGCACTACGCCATAGGCCCTCAATGTAAAAAATGTTTGGATACCACCTTTGTAGTTCTTTATTTCATTGGGAGTTAGATTACATAAATAAATTGCTTCGGATTGGGAATTATTTCATTTCTATTAAGATTTATTTCATTAGGAGTTATTTCGCTTTTTTTGGGACTAATATTGTTATAATAAAACTAATGAAATTATGAAACCGCCGATTATTGGGAGTTATTTAATTTTACCCTTTGGTAGTTCTTTCATTTTTCAAGTTTGGGAATTATTTCATTTTTGATGGAATTTATTTCAATGGGAGTTATTTCATTTGGGAGTTATTTCACGGTACAGTTTTATAATAATAAATAGAATAGTTTCAAGAAATGTGAAATAACTCCTAACATAAGTTAAATAATTCCTAATTCGGAAGCAAAGTAGTTATTAATGTTTACAAAAACGAGTGAATAAAAGCGGCACCCCAGAGAACCATTTTTACTGGCAATTCAAGAAATCTTTACTAATCGAAGCTGGTTTTTGATACACTCCATAGAAGAAAACCTTGCGCCCGCCATGGCCGGCAATGCATGAAATCTTTATTCAACGAAGCCGTTAAAATCCCAAAAAAATTTATTGAGCGAAGCTTTAGATGAAATAACTCTCAAAAGAGATAAAATAACTCCCAACACGATATCAACTAACACACAACAAAAATGTCGTTATGCATTGAAAGTTATTTCATATTTTTTTGGGAGTTATTTCATAATGAAATAAATCCAACTTGTATGGAAAATTGTGTGGGGGTTATTTAATTTCTTTCCAGAGAATTATTTAATTTTGGAGTTATTTCACGGTAACTTCGTGTTATTTTTGGAGAAAATTCCAATCCTCGAAACTGAAAAAAACACCCCACTAAGCATGTATGCATATAAAAGCAAAAACATATGTATTTGTGTTTACAAAATTGTAAAAAATGTTCATCATTGGAATGCCAAAAAGTTTTTCCACATACATGCTCTTCAGTGGGTACCATGAAATAACTCCGAAATGAAATAACTCCCAATGAAATAACTCCCAATGAATTAAGTCCCATCAAAAATGAAATAATTCCCAAACTTGAAAAATGAAATAACTACCAAAGGGTAAAATGAAATAACTCCCAATAATCGGCGGTTTCATAATTTTAAAAATATTAGTCCCAAAAAAAGAGAAATAACTCCCAATGAAATAAATCCTAATAGAAATAAAATAATTCCCAATCCGAAGCTATTTATTTATGTAATCTAACTCCCAATGAAATACAGAACTGCAAAGGTGGTATTATTCTTCGCTCACCAAACATTTTTTGAATTGAGGGCCTATG
Organism: Calliphora vomitoria; assembly: GCA_942486065.2. Lineage (NCBI taxonomy): Eukaryota > Metazoa > Arthropoda > Insecta > Diptera > Calliphoridae > Calliphora > Calliphora vomitoria. The sequence goes on from OW818029.2 coordinate 41,466,376, forward strand.
GCGTAGCACAAAGGTTTCCTCCTCTGGGGTGTATCAAAAACTGGCTTCGCTCAGAAAAGTTGTTTTGCATTTTCGGCCTTCGGCCGGGCGCTACGATTTTCTCCTCTGGGATGTATCAAAAACTGGCTTCGCTCAGAAAAGTTGTTATGCATTGCCGGCCTTTGGCCGGGCGCTAAGGTTTTTTCCTCTGGGGTGTATCAAAATCTGGCTTCGCTCAGAAAAGATTTCTTTCATTGCAGAAAGGTTTTATAATATTTCAGAAAGCAGATTTTCATTTCGCACCAGAGTAAGAAATCGTTGCGACCTGACAAAGGCCGACAATGCAAAGATAATATTTTCTGAGCGAAGCCGGTTTTTGATACACCCCAAAGGAGAAAACCTTAGCGCCCGGCCGAAGGCCGGCAAGACACAAAGTTTATAGTGAATATACAGTGAAATTACTACTAATTCCCAAAGTTAAATGAAATAAAACCCAACAGAAATTTCATTGGGAGTTGTTTCATTGGGTGTTATTTCATTATGAAATAACTCCCAATAAAAAATTATGAAATAACACCCTACGCGTTAGGAGTTGTTTCATAATGAAATAAGTCCCAAGTTGTATGAAAAATTTGTTGGGTGTTATTTCATTTTTTTGGAGTTACTTCATTTGGGAGCTATTTCATTATACCTCTTCAGTGTTCTATAAGGTACCGTGAAATAGCTCCCAAATGAAATAACTCCCCACGAAAAAATGAAATAACACCCAACAAATTTTTCATACAACTTGGGACTTATTTCATTATGAAACAACTCCTAACGCGTAGGGTGTTATTTCATAATTTTTTGTTGGGAGTTATTTCATAATGAAATAACACCCAATGAAACAACTCCAATGAAATTTTTGTTGGGTTTTATTTCATTTAACTTTGGGAATTAGGAGTAATTTCACTGTATTGGGAGTTATTTCAATTTTGTCATTTTTAAAGTGTATTAAAAACCGGCTCCGCATACTATAAACTTTTTGCGTTGCCGGCCTTCGGCCGGGCGCTAAGGTTTTCTCCTCTGGGGTGTATCAAAAACCGGCTTCGCTCAGAAAATATTATCTTTGCATTGTCGGCCTTTGTCAGGTCCCAACGATTTCTTACTCTGGTGCGAAATGAAAATCTGCTCTCTAAAATATAAAACCTTTCTGCAATGAAAGAAATCTTTTCTGAGCGAAGCCAGATTTTGATACACCCCAGAGGATAAAACCTTAGCGCCCGGCCGTAGGCCGGCAATGCAAAAAACTTTTCTGAGCGAAGCCAGTTTTTGATACACCCCGCTACGCCACAGGCCCTCAATGCAAAAAATGTTTGGTGAGCGAAGAATAATACCATCTTTGTAGTTTAGTATTTCATTGGGAGTTAGATTACATAAGTAAATTGATTCGGATTGGGAATTATTTCATTTCTATTAGGATTTATTTCATTGGGAGTTATTTCGCCTTTTTTGAAAATAATATTTTTAAAATTATGAAACCGCCGATTATTGCGAGTTATTTCATTTTACCCTTTGGTAGCTCTTTCATTTTTCAAGTTTGGGAATTATTTCATTTTTGATGGGACTTAATTCATTGGGAGTTATTTCATTGGCAGTTATTTCATTTGGGAGTTATTTCACGGTACCGTTCTATAATAAGAAACAAGTTAAAAAAATATATTTAAACTCTAGTTTTATTGTTTTCTTTGTAAGTAATTTTGTTAGGAATATATGCTCTAGTATTTATATAAATTTAAGATCGACATAATGATGTTGCTGGTAGTGGTGATGGTACTGTCATTTTGGTAATGCTACTGATGCTGCAGTTGTATTAAACAGTTTTTCTCCAACATTGAAAGCCATATAAGTTATTGTACAATTTCAATTTAAGCAAAAGCCATAATCATTACGACTTTAAAAGCTTAAAGGAGACATTAAATAAACAATAGTTTTACTATCAAAATCCGGCTTCTCTACTTTAAACAGCACAATACTAAAAACTCATTGTACCAGGCAAAGAGACTGCTGCAAAAGGAACTAAACATACTACTACAGCAACCCAAATAAAAAACAATCAACTAAATAAAAACAACAAAAAGAGTTAACTAAAAAATCTGTCCTTATGACCACAGTGTCGTTATTTTATGCGCTCTATAAAATTGCTTTTATTTCATGCAAATTCTTTTTATACCATTTTTTGTTTGTTATTTTCTTCCAAAAAATATTTACATATTCATCTAAACAAAACGCCAACTTCCGCAAATAGAAGAAAAATACACACCAAAAAAAAAAAAGGGCAGCTAAAAATAAACAATACAGCCAAAACGTTAAAAATGGCAAAATAGCGAACCAAATGACCGTGACCACAACGGTGAAGCTTTAGCCGCCTCTATCACAGCCACTATTACTATACGTCATCTTCTTTTGTGACCAAGCACCAAACCAAATTAGATTCTAACCATAAAGGACACACAAGCGCAGCCATAGTCAGAGTAGTACTCTCAGCCAATTCTATGGCCATAAAAAAATGAAATAAAGATTTGGTTTCTTTATTTTTGCACAAAAAAAAGCTTGTTGAAAAAAAATTTGTTTATAATTGACAGAAGTGTCATTTAGAGAATAATTGTCTTATCACTTGCAGTGACGCGTTCAAAACATTTTTAAAGATGATTTTAAATCATTTTTTTTTAGCTGTTCTATATTGTTTTTCTGCCTTATTTTTGTTTTTTTCTCTTGGAATGATTTGTTTTCAAGCGAAATTTTAATGTTATTTTTTCGATTGAGTTTTCATATTTTGCTTGGCATATCTGGTCTATGAATATAAAACTGTTAATTAAAACACAATTATTCACCCCTATTGTGCATTTCGATTCGAATCGTAATTTTCTCCGTTTGGCAACTTTGGTATTCTGCGTTCCGTTTAAAATTTTTCTTTTCGATTTTAGGAATTCTGCATTTTGATTGTAGTTACATCTTTCTAAGTTGGTTTTTGTATGACTGAATGCAACTATTTTGTTTTGGTTTTAGCAAAAATTGAAATCTTAAAAAATGTAAAAAAATCACTTAAAATCACTTTCTCTGTAATTGTAAAAAATTATAAAAAATCCTTTTCTGTTATAATAAAGAAACACCTCTTCGGATGGTTTTATAATTTTTATATGTGTTCCGCCAACACACATACTGACACCTGGAAAACCGGTCTTCGCATAAAACTATTGCTTTGCTTGCGTCTTTTCCTTATCAGTCTGTTAAAATTTTATGTACTGAGAACAAAGCTTTGACTGCATTATGCCGAGGAAAGAAGATAGGAACTTTGACACTGTGGATTGAGCCATTCCAATAATACAATCTGTATCAACTCCGTGTTGGTAGCTTCCTTCGGCGAAGAATCTCAAAGCAGCTACAACTTGGTTAGGCGGTGTTAAAGATGTTAATGTATTTGACCGCGCATCTTGTATAAAAATGTCTAATACATACTTAAACGCGTCTTTATTTAGCCGAAAGTTTTTTTTTGAATCTATAATAGTTAAATAATTATTTCACATTGTAACAATTAAAACAAATATCTTACAATTGATCACTCATATCGAATGGATTGCAACTGTCTCTCAATATCCGCTTTTCAAGCCTTAAATCTGTATTCCGGAGCACAATCGAAATGCAAAATACCTAAAATCGAAAAGAAAAATTTTAAACGAAACGGAACGGAACGCAGAATACCAAAGTTGCCAAACGGAATAAGGGTGATTGGTAATTATGAGGTTTTCTCTTTAATATCATCCTGAATACTTTGCTAAATGAAAACATTTAATGATCTTTACATTGTGAAGTACGAAAAATGTTCTATCAAAAAATAAATTTTTAAACCTTTTCTGAATTTGATAATATTTGGTATACATACAAAAGGTTAAGGTTCTCCAAAATTTCGAAATTCGCTTTAGTTTGGGTTTTATATAAGTTAAGTTTTCATATATTATTAATAGGTGCAGATAAAATACTTAACGAAAAACAGCTAATAACATAAGAACTGTAAGTGACATTTTATCATTTTTTATTTCATACTAGCTTGACCCGGTGCGCTTCGCCACCCCTGTCGTAGTCTATGTTGGAAATTTCAATAAAATCGTTTCGGCCGTTTAGTATTTATTGTTTATTGTTTAAGAACTAAAGGTACCAATTTTACCGGTTTTCCCCCTGCTTACCCGTTTCTGGTCCAAGTATGGAAAAAAGATATATCCTATTGACGCTTCCAAGTAAGGATCTATCTACGTTCCAAATTTCAGTAAAATCGATTGAGCCGTTTAGGCGTGATGCTCAAACAAACAAACAAACAAACAAACAAACAAACAAACAAATAAACAAACAAACTTACAAGACATTTATATATTTATATAGATATATAGATTTCAACTCATGAATCGTAGATTTTAAAGCTTTTTTTCCGTAGCATTGCAAAAAGTTCTTGAACAAAGCATTACTCATATAAATTATCTTCTATTTTCCAATGTTTTTCCTTAAATATGAGCCACTAAGCATCCATAAAAAAAAGAATAGGACTGTGAAAGGCTTTCAAAAAAATTAAACCTTGGGTATATATTTGAAAAAGTATTGGGTGTATGACTTAAAAAAAGTGGAACTTTTAAAAAATGTTTAGCTTTTATTTTGAAACATTTGTACAACATAAATTTATTCAAAGTATTGGCAATTGCTAGCGATGAAACAAATAGCAGTCGGACGGTGTAAGGTCTGGACTATAAGGCGGGTGAAGCAAAACTTTTCAACCACTTCTTTCTAAATAGTTTTTAACAGGTATTTTAATATTTGGCCGAGTGTTTCCAGCAGTTCTAGGAGACAGTCCCAAACTATTGATTTAGGTTGGGAACTAGTTACTTCAATAGGTACGTGACTAGTTATTTTAACACGTGCATGTTCTAAGCAAGGGACCAATTGACCCTTTTTGACTACAATGATACTGTCTAATAGCTGGTCCAAAGTAGCCAACATATTGGATTCACATACTGCTTAAATAGCGCCAGTTACCTTACTAACTCACTGGTAACTTGATCAGCTACATAACTAGTTATTTTAACATGTGCGGGTGCTAATTGACCTCAAAAAGTCAGCTAAAAGGATATATCATAGGCAGTTCTATAAATGATAGCTTGTAAACAAATCTCTTTTCGACAACTTTTCAATGGCTTGCTTCTGGTGGGTAAAATAACTACTTTCTAAAGTGCAGTACAAAATAAACGTTTAAAGTGACTTCATGATATGTTAATAGAATATCATTATACTTAAACAATTTGAATAACCCTTTTTGAACGAATTACTCACAAAACGTCTAAAGTGACTACACTCCAGATTACTTAGAGACACTTAAGTGACAATTGTCTTCACGCTAGATTACCTGGGATGTATAAAGTAATCAATTGTCTAATATCAGCACTACGAAGAGTACATACGTGCCAAATGACCAAAATATATAAATTGGAGTCAGCCAAGTTATAAGACATTTGTGACGATTATTGTCTATAAGGGATACATTGACTACTTGCTTAAGTGCTGGGTTGTCATAATGACAGACAGTTTCATGTCTGGCCGCATATTCATGGCGTTTTTAGCACCATGGATTTTTGGCTTTAATGTCTATTCGTCTTGTTGACATACGATCTCTTTCAGTTTGGGTTATCGTAATGATTCGGTACAAAAGTGATTTTATAGCGTTCAAGCAGTATTTCAGACATACAAAATCGTCTCTCAAGGTACCCCAGCTTCTGTTCGCATGGTACCCTATTTCCCTGCTTTTGAAAAAATTTTGCTGCTTGCAACCGTTTTGAATTTGCTCATTGAGTGGCTTTAAATGATTTTGCAAGCTCTTGCTGAGTACGACAACAATCTTCATGTAATAATGCCTTGGTCTTTAATATTTTTTGACTGGCCTGGGCGATATTTGTCTTCCGTGTCAAAATCACCACTTCTGAACCGCACAAACCATCCCTTGCATGTTAAAACCAATGGAACACATTCAGCATAAGCTTTGGTGAGCACTCGGTGTACTTCAGCGGCATGTTTTTTTTTTCAAATTAATGATGTTAAGCAAAACTTCCTGCATATGACACTTTGTTAGCACAAAATTCTACATATTCGAAGCAAAAAAAAAACTTTGTTGTTGTTGTACACTATAATATTCAATAACTACAATTTTTGAGTCATACCCCATAGTATATCTTTATAACCAACTAGCTTGACCCGGTGCGCTTCGCTACCCCTGTCGATGTAAAAATCGGTTCAGCCGTTTAGTAATTATTGTTTAAAAACTAAAGGTACCAATTTTACCCGTTTTTCTCCCTTTTTATCCCTTTCTGGTCCAAGTATTGAACAAAATTATAGCCTATTGACGCTTCCAAGTAAGGATCTATCTACGTTCCAAATTTCAATAAAATCGGTTCAGCCGTTTAGGCGTGATGCTCAAACAAACAAACAAACAAACAAACAAACAAACAAACAAACAAACAAACAAACAAACAAACAAACAAACAAACAAACAAACAAACAAACAAACAAACAAACAAACAAACAAACAAACAAACAAACAAACAAACAAACAAACAAACAAACAAACAAACAAACAAACAAACAAACAAACAAACAAACTTACAAAGACATTTATATATTTATATAGATTGTCCAAATTTATATAAACTCATTCTTATATTAATTCCTGAAAGCCTTTTATTCTAATTTGTTATTCAGAAAATAATTTTTACTTAGAAGAAGGATATGTCGAAATTCGTGTCTTTAATTTTTGATTTTTGCAAAAATTTTTCTATACTGTTGGGAAAAACATGCAAAAAATTTAAAATGGGATTCTCAGGATGTCATCAAATAAAGGTTACTTTTGCGTTAGAAGAATATTTTTATTCAATATATATACAATCTTTTGATCTATGCAGTTTAATACAGATACATACTATCTATCATATTTTAATATTATTTGTATAATTCATTACATTTCATATTATAAATTACTAGCTGAACCCGGTCCGCGTTGTTGGCCCTTAGAAAACATATGTTTTTTCGATCTCGATTTTAATATACAGTGTCGGACAAAGTCGGTGATTCAACCTTAAATGTTAATATATGTGATGGCAGTCCGGCTGGTTCCAATGAATTCAAAATTATTGTTTCACCAGGCAGTTTAAATTGTATTTGCTTATTGAGCTTACTAACATCATAATTTGTTGGTGCCAAAATTGCATGTTCCCACAGCCAATCCGAATTTTTGTAGTTGGTTGTAAGATTTGAGAATACCTTGTCGACAACGGCTTGAACATTCATTTGCATTTGGCAGAAATTCGGTTACGAAATCTAATTTGTGGCGGGATCAATTGGTATTTTTCCATTTCCGATGTCCAACAATTGTTTTGAGAATGTTTTGGCAGAAGGGTATTGCAGCAAATGCACACGCATGTTCAGCATTCGGCTTCTGTAGCTTCATTTCCAGTGAAAGAAATTTGAAGGAACTTCACATCATCATTGGGAAGCGGGAGTAATGATCCAATTCTGTGGTACATTTGGCCTTGAACTTTAAAGGTGGGCATGAAGCCGACATCATTTGAAAGCATGAGTTGCACTTTTGGATATTTTGAAAGGAGTGCTTGGAAATAGGATTGGCGCCGGAAATGTAACTTATGAGCAGCTCAGGCGGCACAATAACTGGTGGCAGAATAACTTTATCGTTCGAACAAGATTCCTTAGGGAACTTCAAAACGCTGCAATGTAAGCAATGTTTGTTAATTGCGCCAATCAGTGTGTCCCTGTGATTCCTGATGTCGTCGTATTTATTCTAATAAAATGCCGGCAACTTTAAATCAATTCTTTCGCTTGATTGAGCCATTCGGGAGCGATTGGCTTCTAGTCTTTCGATATGCTGTTCAAAATCAAAAATCTGACTTTACAGTGTTATCCGCTAGGTTTTTCTGAAGATTCCATGAAAATTTTATCAAAATCGGTCCAGCCGTATTTGATTCCATACAGAACATACATACAAACATCCATGTTTATATATATGGGGCATTTCATGTCAAGTGGACCAATTTTTGAAATCGATGTCTTGGTAAAAGTTAACCTTAAATAGTAAAAGTTAACCTTAAATCAACCTTTTTCTATTACTTGAACTTACATTTTACTATTACGAACTTAAAGGCAAGTTGTAATAATGGCCCTTACTTGTTTAAATTATTATTTTCATGTTTTTTTCATATTGTGTGCTATTTTAGATATCTATATGGGGCATTTCATGTCAAGTGAACCAACTTTTGAAAACGATGTCTTCCGATTGGGATGAAATTTGCACCTAGTTAGTTCTATTGGATAGTAATTCAGACACAATTTTTCAACAAGATCGGTCCAGAACTTTCTGAGTTAGGGTCAAAATTTGACATTTTGCCCAAGCAGGTGTTTTTTTCTCATCCATGTAACTTATTACCTATTGTTCTTAGCAAAATGTGTCCCAAATAGTTTAGATAGCTATTTCTTCAATCTTTCGGAAAAACAATTAAAAATAAAAAATAAAAATTTTCTTTAATTTTTTTTTCCAAAATCTAAAACTTTTTTGACTTTTTTTCCAATAGAACTAACTATGGTGGAAATTTCATTCCAATAGGAAGACATCGGTTTCAAAAGTTGGTTCACTTGACATGAAATGCCCCATATAGATATCTAAAATAGCAGACAATAGCAAAAAAAAATGAAAATAATAATTTAAACAAGTAAGGACCCTTATTACAACTTGCTTTTAAGTTCGTAATAGCAAAAGGTAACTTTAAGTAATAGAAAAAGGTTGATTTAAAGTTAACTTTTACTATTGCGAACATAAAGCCAAGTTGTAATAATGGCCCTAATAGTGTTATATTTCGGCTGTGCCGAATCTTGTATACCCACTATCAATATGTGACAATAACATATTTTTCTGATATAGGGGTTATATGGGGGGAGGGGTCAATTATAGATCTATCCTAACAAGAGTTGGTTAAAGTACATATGTTCATACAGAATTTGTTTACGTCCAACTTCAACACGATATTAATTATTACAAGACAATTATGAATGTTCCAATGATTTTCTTAGGGGGACCTTGTTTGAGGACCAGACACAAATGTTTCCAGATTTTCCTGATACTTTACAATATCATTTCAGAATACTTAGAACTAATTTGATCAGGATCGCTGGATAATCAACAAATTTATGACTTATCAAACAGAGGACCGCTATTGTCCATTTTCAAACCTAACCAACACAGAGTATTTGTGGAAAATTTCAGCCAGCTAGCTTCTTTCAGACATACGGACATAGCTAAATCGTCCTAGAAACTTATGAGGACCCAGACTGGCAAAAGCAATATACCTTTGATGAAGGGTATAAATATAAATATGTTATTGATGGTTAATAATGATTTTGAATAAAAAAAATTGTATTGCTATTGCAAGATACTTAGACATACCTTATGTTTGGAAAACAACACATTAGATGTGATGAACACCATGATATAAAAATATTGCAAGGTAGTTTCATTTTCTCTTTATGTCAACCTTGTTAAGCATTTGACAATAAAGGAGATTTGAAGTTTATGTGTAAAATAAAGCTACCATATTAATTTTTTGCCTTTATTGAAAACATAATTAAAATAAAAACATATTTTATTCAAAATATTATTGTATTGTAATATTATCCAAGGCATTGAGCAGCAACACAATTCTGGCCAAGGTTTTCAATTGCTGAGTATCGTTTGCGGAATGATTTATCAATATTCCACTATATTATTCATTGTGGTTTTATCTTCTTATCCTACACCAAAGATTCGAAAATAAATTGCAAAAGGTCTCCGGCAATAGAATCGTCCTTTTACGCCGCGCATTATATCGAACAATAAACGCCCACAGCCCTGCACACTAACGACTTGTTTACGCTCTATAGTTTCCAATATAAACTCCAGGATTTTGCACATCCCGAGAAATAAATGAAAAACGTTCAACGGCAAAATTGCTAACATGTTCTTCATATAGTCTCTCCAATTGGTCAGCATCGTGGGTAATGAGCAAACATTTTAATCTATCCAGGATATGTTGGAAATAGGGATAAAAGTCTTCTCCCAAATCTCTGGCCAACATATCAAATAGTTTGTAGCACAGACTAGTTTTATAATAGTAAGCCGGTCACAAAATCCTTTTGATGCAACAATCGGGCAACGTTACAACGATTATTCCTCGGATAAATTTAAAACCATCCATTTCGGACAGTTCTTCATTTTCATGACCAATGTGATATAAATTGTTACATACTACACATATTTCATTGAAAATTTCTCGGAATATTGTAACCTTACTTTAAAAGTGGCAACGCTTCTCTGAATATTTACAAATAAAATAAACTTCAATAATCCCCTTTCTTGTCAAAAAATTATAAATTAAACTACCTCGTAATCTTTTTATATCATGATTAACACTATTTCTTTTAGTTTTTTCATAAATTAAAAAGAAATGTGTTGATACTTTGAAAGTGCCCCAATAATAGTAATAGTTTTCAGTAAAACACTTTGATATACTTGATTAATAAAGTATTATGTAATGATATATGTACATTAGGGTGGCCCCAAAATTAAAGTTGCGGATGTTCCCGACTAAAATGAAAATTTGATTCATTCTAAGATTACGTTTTGAATTTTTTTCGTCCTGGGGTCAGTATTTGGCGAGCTGGATCAAAGGATAAAAAGGTCCTTTTTTGAGGTCTTTAACATTTTTTCCATATTTCTTCCAAAGGAAGTATATGTAAATTTGGTATCATGTGAAAGGTCTTTGAGAGACGCATTCAATTGGTTATTAGAAATTTAAAAAAAAAAAAATTTTATTTAAAAATTTTTAAAATTTTCGACAAAATTTTAGTTTTTTTTTATTTGTTCATAGAATTTATTCAAATACATAGATGAAAATTCTTGATCATAAACATCATGTAATTTCACCGAAATGGTTTTTCTCATTTTTTAAAATTCAGTCCAGTTCAATGTTTATTCAAATTTGTTTAAACATAATTTCATCCCTATCTGACAATCTCTGTATACTCAATTCATAGTATATGTAATGGGCATCAAAATAACTCAAATTTTATAAGCTTTCACCATTTCGGTGAAATTACATGATGTTTATAATCAAGAAATTTCTTATATTTATTTGAATAAATTCTACGAAAAAATTAAAAAAAAACTAAAATTTTGTCGAAAATTTTTAAAATTTTTGAATTTTAATTTTTTTTTAAAGTTTCTAATAACCTATTGAATGCGTCTCTTAAATACCTTTTATGTGATATCAAATTTACATATACTTCCTTTGGAAGAAATATGGAAAAAATGTAAAAAACCTCAAAAAAGGACCTTTTTATCCTTTGATCCAGCTCGCCAAATATTGACCCCAGGACGAAAAAATTTCAAAACGTAGTCTTAGAATGAATCACATTTTCATTTTAGGCGGGTACATCGATACCTTATTTTTTCTCCATACAAACGGGGCCACCCTAATGTACATAATTTTGTAATGAAAAATTTAAACAAATCCTTAAAAATATTGGTGTATTTTTCAAATGTTCGTAATTTTGTTTAAAGATTTTGAATTTTTGATTTTATATTTAGGAAAACTGGCCTTTGTTTATATTGCAATTTAAACAAGTTGCAGTACATTCAAAGTATTCGAAAACGTTCATAAGATATCTATGGTAAGCATCTAAGCAAACAAATGTGTAGTATGTTTTAATGCCAATATTTCTCACTGCAGAGAGACCAGCTATAAACTAATTATTAAAAAAAGTGTAATATAAGTTTAATTTTGTATCATTTATCAAATGGTGTTATTATGTTATTACGTAATATTTAGTTTTTTTCATTACATGCTTCATTGTTAATAATACAAATATTTAGTTATTTTGCTGGACTAGCTGATTTTTGGAAATATGAGTAAATATAATACATAAATGCAACTTTACACAACAGCTGTAGCGTTGTGGCAATCATATTTGTTACAATTTTGGGTGCTAGAAATGAAAAATCAATTCGAAAAGATAAACCATTTTTAAAATGTCTAATATTGCTAACCCGATTCAATATTTTGCAGCCACAATTTGAAATTTCGACCATGAAGACTGAATAATTCGAATGGCTACAAATTACAATGTTGTTACAATGAAGTTTCTTTTTTATCTGCGTATGTAACGATTTTCAAGATACTAAATATCCTTCGTTTAGTTTAAAGAAATACCTACACAACGATCCACTGATTTCTTATTATAAATTAGAACATGGTCACTTTATTTATTATTCCACTGTTATGTTACTTTTTCCGGTAATTGGTGTTTCTTGGGGGTAAATTGCGAAACTATTGCATTTTGATGTTAATTTTAGAAAAAAACATACAAAACTAAACATCTAATGTAAACAAGTAGATTCAAATGTATACAGTAAGGGAAATGGCTAATAGAATTATTAGCTGAAATTATTTTAAAATCACTAACCAAACCCAAAAAATATCTAATAATAATTTTGTAATATGTACGCAGAGGAAACAGATCTGCTATCACAGCCGAATTTGTCGCCATTCGAATTTGGTCGGTTGCACGCAGAATTACATAAACCAATTGTATGTATAGAATTGTTCTCTCCTCAGCACCAATTTATTTATATTAAATGAACGCAAATCAGCGTAAAATAAATTCCTTTGTCAAAATTAAAAATAACTAGAGATGCAACTGAATAAAATATAATTTATAATTTGATTCATCAAACTGGATTATCTAAATTTAAACTCAATATTTACACTATTTTATTTATCTATATATTGCTTTTATTAATTTATTTTTGTTGTTGTTATTGCTGTATATATGTACGGGATTAATATATTATTGGTCAATTCTTAGCAGTCATATTATCCTAATATATCACGACTCTGCGGCTCGGCTTAACCGACTCTTAGGCATTCGGCGTTGGTCTTTTCAGATTCGTTACGATAACACAATAAACATAGCATAGAAAGTAGTATTATTTCAGGAAATGTTTTGATTGAAAAGCAATAAAAACCATTGTGAAATATTAGGACATTATGACAATATGACATGATAAGAGACCTTGTGAATATATTTATATATATACAGAGAAAACAGATTCGTAGTCGAAATCGAATTTGTTGCCAATCGAACGATTATACTTTGGTGACCAAATTTTACAGTTGAGGCTACACAATTTTAGAAAGAGTAACAAAAGTTTTGTTGCTTCAAACGAAATTCTTTTTTATTAATTGATTTTCTATTGCTAGAATAGAAAAATTTTATTTGTGCTACCAAATCATTCGATTGCCACTATGAATCTGTTTTCTCTGTGCATGTATGTACGTCTATTTTTTTCCTTGACGACATTCTTGTTGTAATTAATCAATATTTTTGACATTGGATTTGAATGTTTAAGGATTGACGAAATGTAAAATACTTCTCAGTTGTCATATCCGGGGAATCGCAACTACATTCGTAGATTCCTCATTAATATAGTAAAAAAATCACATACCTGATTAGCCCACTTCAAATTTCAAATAAAAATGAATTCAACAAAAGCTGTAAAAAAAGTTTTTTCAAATTGTATAAATTTAAATTTGGTCAATTCACAAGGTATCTTATCAGTCATATTTCCATAATGTCCTAATATATCACGACTTGGCGGCTCGGCTTAACCGACTCTTAGGCATTCGGCGTTGGTCTCTACTAGTTCGTTACGATAACACAATAAACATAGCACAGAAAGTTGTATTATTTTAGGACATTTTTAGCTTGAAACCAATAAAAACCATTGTGAAATATTAGGACATTATGACAATATGACATGATAAGAGACCTTGTGAATTGACTGATTCTAAAAATGTTGAATGAAAGTTAAATCTTTGAAACAAACGAAGATTTTGTTTATGTTCTAGCTGTTGGTTAATGTTTCCATACACACTGCCATTCAATCCAATAATTCTGTTCCAAAGTTACACAATTTTCGCATGGACAAAATATTTATATTTTATTTGATTTTTATTTTTACAAATAAAAGTAAACAAAAGTAGCTGATTAATCAAATGCACAATAAATTCAAGTTTGCTAGTCTAAATTGTCGCGCAAACTTATCGAAGTTGTGCAAATGAATTTCCATTCATTTTTTGACAGTTCATTTGCGAGAGTGTAAAAATGCACATATTGCACAGTTTGTGAGGCATTTAAACATTTATATGAGGACCCTTATTAATTCAATTTCTCCAAATACAAATCGATGTAAAAATATCTTAAGATTTTTTTAATTTGTTTAAAGAATGTAACAGGCTACCTTTCGCAAGAAACCCTCTTAACAAATAATTTCCTGGTCAGCTAAACTTCAAATTACTGTTTATTTATTTAGTTTAAAAAGAGTAATGAAACATTTGTGTAACATAGACTTACATTGTTATTTTCAAATATCCGATAAAATTTCATATTTCTGGGTTCATTATTATAGAAAGTACAAAATAAAAGTACCGCTAAAGTCACCTTTTGTGAATAATAACTCATTCGGAATCATGCGTGCCTAGGTTTATTGTTATAAAATATTCAAAAAGTACCATTACAATAAAGAAATAGTACAATTAATTATCACTTTTGAATTCGCATTCACTAAACCATAAATACTTAATTTCGTGTTTCTAGGTTCATAATTATAAAATCTTCAAAAAGTACTATTAGCTGGAAAAAAGTATCAGTGAGTCCCATTTTAGATTCTCACTCAGTCAGAATCATGTAAATACACACTTCCTGCTTATATGTTCATTATTATAGAAATTTCAAAAAATTCCATTTGAAGAACGAAAAAACAATAGTTCTTGTTATCTAAATATCATTATGCCCTCTATCCTTGATTCTTTATTTACTCAGAAGCATATCAGCCAACTATTATGTATATGGGTTAAATAATTTAATATAATAAAAAGTACCATTAGGAGAACATTTTTAAATAATTTCATGATTCTAGATTCAATATTAAAGAAAATTCAAAAGGTACTATTTGAAGAACGAAAAAGTACTCCTTAGTTTGGTTTTGCTCTCATTTTTTATATAATAATTATATTATATTCTTGATTATTTCTTTACTGAGAAGCATATTAGGCAACTTTAATGTATATTTAATATATTGTTACGAATGTGCAATGACGATTTGAGTTTACCGGTCTGTAACGACTGCCTGCAGCATTCATCATATTTGAGGGCACGTCCATCACACAGTGGGGGATCTGAAAAAAAAAGTGGAAATAAATCTGTAACTTCTAAACGAATAGCTCGATTTTAATAAAATTTCCCACGGCTATAGAGGAGGTGTTCATAAGTTTAAGTTTTGAATTTGGGCTTAAAAAACCAAGGGGGGGCCGATCCACAATGCCCCAAAGTGGGGCACCTCGGGTATATCAAAAATTAAAAATGATGCCAAAATATACTTTAAAGTGGATGTTACTCTAATATATAAATTAAAGCAATTTGAAGGGAGATGTAGTACATGTTTCCTCACTTCCTCACATCTTTAATTTCACTTAAAGATGTGATATAGAAAATACTGTTCTAAACAATATAGAATATACTGTTATTTCTACAGAAAATGTGTATTTTCTTTTTATAACAACAAAATATTTTTTTTTTTATTTGAATTAGTTAAATTACAAGGTTAACTGCAAAAACAGACTTGACTAGCCAACTATATAGACTTGATTCATTATGGCTACCTAAATACAAAAATGCTCAAAGTCAAATCTATATATATAAAAATGGATGTTTGTATGTATGTGGGTATGTATGTATGTTCCGAATGAACTCAAAAACGGCTGAACCGATTTTGATGAAATTTTCAGGGAATCATCAGAACAGCCTACCGGGTAACACTGTAGAGTCATTGTTTTTAATTTGTACATTTTACCGCTAATGCCTTCTATATATATAAAAAACGGCTGGACCGATTTTGACGAAATTTTCAGGAAATCTTCAGAATAGCCCAGCAGGTAACACTGTAAAGTCAGTGGTTTTGATATTCGGTCTGTGGACGGAGGGTTGTGTAAAGATCAAATTTTTACATTTTACCATTAATGCCATATATATATAAAAACAGATTTGTGTATGTATGTTCCGCATGGACTCAAAAACGGCTGGACCGATTTTGATAAAATTTGCACGGAATCTTCAGAAACACTGTAAAGTCAGATTTTTGATTTTCGGTCTATGGACGGAATGGCGTGGCAGAATAAAATTTTTATACTATACCGCTAATGACATAAAAAAAAGATTTTTGTATAATTGCTGATCGACCTTTTCTTCAATTCTTAGAGATAGTTTATTTAGTTTCCTATATACAGGCTTACAAAGTCAGTGATTGTTGTAAAAAAAATTTTTCAATCAAAAAATTAAATTTGTCGACCAAAAATTTTTTTTTTCAATTGAAGAAATACAATGACAATTTCCATTTCGTTGCTTAACATCATTCTAAAAATTTTAATTCAAAGTGGTGCACTCTGAAGCGAATTATTTGGTGTAAGCGAAGAAAGGAATACATTTCAACACATATCCGGGTACTATAAAAGTTCTTTTATATTATCAATCAATGATAAACAATTTTGTTTACTCTTGCATATTAGATGCATGAATAAGAAATTTCCATATGAAATCTATGAAAAAAAATAATATTTTGAATAACTCTCCGCATTCCACTTTTAATAAAAAATAATGGTTTTTTTCAAATAAAAATTGTTTTAGAAAGGGCATCTACGTCTAGAGTCGCAGAAACGGGAAGAGAACGAGAATCACGGCTTTAGCAAATGCGTCGCATTGTATCTTCATCGAGTGCTGCAGAGACACCTCAACAGCATATCGAAAGACTAGAAGCCAATCGCTCCCGAATGGCTCGATCAAGAGAAAGAATCGATTTAAAGTTGCCGGCATTTTATTACAATAAGTATGATGACTACAGGAATAACAAGGACGTACTGATTGCCGCAATGGACAAACATTGCTTCCATTGCCGCGTTTTGAAGTTCCCTAAGGAATCCCCGGGAATGTGCTGTTCGAACGGTAAAGTTATTCTGCCACCAGTTATTGAGCCGACTAAGCTACTTCTAAGTTACATTTCCGGCCCCAATCCTATTTCCAAGCACTTCTTTCAAAATATCCGAAAGTGCAACTCATGATTTTAAATGACGTGGGCTTCATGCCCACCTTTAAAGTTCAAGGCCAAATGTACCACAGAATTGGATCATTGCTCCCGCTTCCCAATGATGATGCGAAGTTCCTTCAAATTTATTTCACTGGAAATGAAGCTACAGAAGCCGAACGCTATCAACGAACATGCGTGTGCATTTCCTGCAATACCCTTCTGCCGAAACATTCTCGAAACAATTGTTGGACATCAGAAATGGAAAAATTTCAATTGATCTCGCCACAAATGAGATTTCGTTGTTGACAAGGTATTCCCAAGTCTTACAACCAACTACAAAAATTCGGATTGGCTGTGGGAATATGCAATTTTGGCACCAATAAATTATGATGTTAAAAGGCTCAATAAACAAATACAATTGAAGCTGCCTGGCGAAATAATAAAATGCAAATCGATTGACACAGTAATGAACGAAGAACAAGCCGTCGATTTTCTTACTGAATTTTTGAATTCATTGGAACCAGCCGGACTGCCACCACATGTATTAAAATTGAAGGTTGGATCACCGACTTTGTCCGACACTGTATATTAAAATCGAGATCGAGATGCAATATAAAACAGATGTTTTCTAAGGGCCAGCAACGCGGACCGGGTTCAGCTAGTTATAAATATAATTAATGATATCTCCGATATTCTTAAAATAAACTTAGAAAAGTTGAGATTTATAAAACCTTTAATCCGTTTATATATTGCGTTTCAATCGGCCTAGTAGTATCGGAGTTATAAATATAAGCAAAACATACAATTTTGTGAAAATTTGCGAATTTACTTCATTGTGAATAAACTCGAACCGAATTCATCGATTGTTGTGATCGTTATCTCATTTTGTTGCTACTATATGTGGCGATACAGTAATAAACCTGAACAATTTCTGGCGTTTTCGATTTTTCATGAGTTTTTTAAAACAAACAAATTTGCTATTTTCACGTAAAAAATATATTTTTTACTTCAATTAGTTATTATAACTCCGAAGCCACTGGACCGATTAAAACACAATATAAAAACGGATTAAAGGTTATGTACATTTAAATTCTTTCAAGTTTATTTCCGTAATATCGGACTAACCGTTTTTGAGTTTTCATTAATTATGTGGAGAAACATCTAAAAAAATTCACAATTTTATTTAAAAATTAAAAAAAAAAATCCTGTGCATAGAATTTAAACTTTGGACCATATTTGTTTACTGGAACCACAATACATCGAAATTCTGTAGAATTTGTTCGATTTTGTTGCCCTGTGTTATTTATTAAATTTTTGTTGTTTTGTTTTACTTTGGTTTTAAACATAAATGTTGTTTGAATATAAAGCGTGGTCCATTTCGAGGTTCCCTACTTTTTTAAAGAAAAAAACACAGAAAATTCAAATTTAATGTGGAATGTTTATTATCATTTGATAGAACATTCTTTGTCGTTTATTTTTTGAAAATTATGTTTATGAAATGTTGGCCGTTGCTACTTCGAAGATGGTCTATCCGTTGAGTCCAATTTTCGATAACTCGTTCGAGCATTTCGACTGGTAACTGGCGAATGACATGCGTGATGTTTTACTACAAAGCCTGAATCGAAACGGGTTTGTCCGCATAAACTTTAGACTTTACATATCTCCACAAGAAAAAGTCTAACGGTGTGATATCACACGATCTTGGTGGCCAATAGACTGGCCCAAATCGTGAAAGTGTGTGCTCACCGAAGTGTTCTCTCAATAAATCTATTGATTGATGTGATGTGTGGGAAGTGGCGCCGTCTTGCTGAAACCAAATGTCGCCGAGATCACGAGCTTCAATTTGAGGCATCAACTAGTTGGTTATCATGGCACGATAACGGTCGCCATTGACGGTTACGTTCGCACCAGCAGCATTTTTAAAGAAATATGGATCGATGATTCCACTGGCCCACAAACCACACCAAACCGTTGTTTTTTTCTGGATGAAGGGGCAGTTCTTGAATATCTTTAGCTTGCTCTTCGTCAAAAATGCGGCAATTTTGTTTGTTTACATACCCATTGAGCCAGAAATGGGCCTCATTGTTGAACACCATTTACCTCGAAAACGTGAAATCTTCTTGGAACTTTTTAAGAGCCCATAAAGCGAAGCGATGTCGCTTGGGAAGGTCGAGCGGCTTCAGTTGTTGCACAAGCTGTATTTTGTACCATTTTAATTTAAGATATAGACGTAAAATGCGCTAATTCGTTCCATACGTCAGTCTGAGTTGCTGCGAACGGCGCCGAATCGACTCTTCACGGTCTTCGTGTACACTCTCAGCTACGGCCGCTTTATTTTCTTCACAGCGTGCTGGACGTGGTCTATTCGGTCGAATATTATCCAATAATGAATAATGGTTCTCAAAATGGGTGATGGTGTTGGGAATAGTACGCTCAGTAGGCCAATTATATTGACCATAAGTTGAGCGAAGTGCACGAAACACGTTCCTCACAGAACGTGAACTTTCGTAATAAAGTTGAACGATTTGTAAACGTTGCTCAGGCGTAAGCCTTTCATTTATGAAATGTCAAACAATACTAAATAAAAATAACATAACAGCATGACGCGACTCATACGTGATCTGAATTATAATTATAATAAAAATTCAAAACTATTTATTTTTATGTTTTTATTAAAAAATTTTTTGGAAATTTGTAAAGATTTTTAAATAACAGGTGGCGCAAAAGTAATCCTCCTATCAGAAAATGCTATAAATTTTGCGATTGGCCCCTAATGTCAGTTCTGTTTTGACATTTGTGTAGTAAACACATGCGAAATACACGTTAATAAACAATGTTACGCTACACTGCTCCAGAACGCGGAATATTGCTGACTATTTATTTGACCAATAATCGTCAAAATTTATAGCATTTTCTGATAGGAGAATTACTTTTGCGCCACCTGTATTATATTATTTTCAATAAAAATATTACGAAATGTAGTGGGGTTTATTTCGTGATAGTAAAATATTAGTTTGAGTTTACACATTTTGTGATTGAATACTAAATTTTATTTTATCTGAAACAAAAATCATAATAAATAGAAACTGAACCAAAAAAAATACCAAACATTTGCCTCGCAAAATTTTCTAAATGTTACTATACCTTGGGACTCGACTGTTTCTTATTTTATACCAACATTAGTGCATATTGTGTTGTTTCCAAAACTATACACCCGTATAATATGGTAATTTTGAACATTGAGCAAAATTCACCCAATATTATCTTTCGAAATGGCTAACATTTGAATACATACCTACTCTATCATGTAACTTGTTAGATAACTACTCGTACAAAGATACACATACAGTTTGTTGTTTTATTTCTTCTTCCAATAATTATTTTCCATATACATACTACATATTTTTTTTTTGTCCATTCTCCATATTGTACTACGTAGATTGTACTTGTGCACACACCAACCAACATGTACACAGTATAGCTGAAATTAATTACTTGAAACATTTTGGTATCATGTTCTATATTCGGTACTGTTTTTAGGAGGGTAATATTATATTTCATTCCTTTAATATAATTCATTCCATATACCATTTGTTATAAATTAAGGCAATTTGAAGGGAGATATAGTCAATGTTTTCATTCACATACTACTAACTAGTTAGCAAACCAAACAGAATCTTAAACATTTTTTTAAAGTTTTCTTGCAATTAGATTTCAGTAGAAACCATTTCCTTGTGTTATCCGGACAAGTGTGCAACCACTGGTGATTATAATAGTGTCAGTTTTTAGATTCTTAATACAAAAACAAAAGTATAAAAATTACTTTATTTATAAACTCTTAAAGGAGGAAAAGAGCCAATGACAATTACAAACACAAAAGAATTATTAAGAAACTTTCTTACTTACTTATATTCTTAACTTAAAACTAAGTCATTTTCAACAGCTGTCACTTTATTTACGTAAAAACCCTCTCACCCTCATCCCGACATCCTGTGATATTCAAAATGTTTCCAAACACATGTGGTCAGTTGAGTGGTTTAATGCCAAAGAGAAAAGAACAATATTATAAAAAAAAATAAATAAAAAAATAACATAGTAGATTGCAAAGATTTTCAACAACTAATTTTCACCAACTCGAATAACAAGTATGTAAATTAAGAAATTTGCAGTTGTTACTAAATAAAGTCACTTAACATAAGAGACTGCGACATAGTTGGTATTAATACTATTTTCTAGAGCGATAAATGTTTGAAAATACTTATATAACTGATTAGAGTATTATTGAGGACTAAAATAAGGACAAAAATTTAGCTAATTTATTTAGAAAAATACCTAAAAATAGAGCAACTTTAGAAAAATTCTAGACAATTCTAAGAGCGATATTAAAAATCTTCTTTTGGATTAAGATAAACTAAGAATCGAACTAACTAAAATAATTTTTTCGGTAATATTAGTTCATGCATTGGTGTGGAACTAGTGGGCCAAATTTGAGCAATTTTATAAAATCACAAAATTCGAAAATAAGTGGCTCTAGAAAACGAGGGGAGTGGAAGTCGCCAATGCCCTCCTTGTGACTAGTAGTCTTGAATGTCCTCTATCAGTAAGAAAATAACCAAGTAATTAATCCCACTTTCCTAAGCTACAAGTACGATTTTGAGGATTGGGTATAAAAATACCCACTTCGGCATATGTGGGTTCTAAAACATATGAAATATGAATTTAATTTTTAAATTTATATTGCCGGAGTTAAAAGGTAAGTACATATACGTATGTAGTCAATATTTAATAATTGTTTAATATAGAAACAGGAATCGAGTATGAATTTCGTAAGAAGCCTTTTAAGAAGAGGAACAAGACAGTGTGTATTTTAAAAAATTGTGTTACTGAAGGCAGTATAACTTTTTTGTCATCCGAGTACAGAGAAAAATTAATAAAAATAATCCTGGAAAACGCCATCATTAACGGAAAAATTTTAACACCATCTGATTTTAAAGTAATTGTCGATGACATATACAGGGAATTTCCTTAGAAAGAGCAGGTTTCGGTGAGTTTATAGAAATAGTTGTTTATTTAAACATTTATATATGAATAATGCTTGTAGAATATATTGAATAAATTTTGTTAATATTAAAAAAACATTTAAAAATCTTTTATATAATTTTCTGAACGCAGTTGGTTATTTTACCAGCTAATAATAGTCATCGGATATAAAATTAAAATCTCGTTCAGTATTGCGAAAATTAAACGAATATAATTAAAACCTGAATGCCCGTTTACTTTTGCACAAGTTGAACTTCATATAGTAAAAAGCTGAACGCACGTTCAACGTAAAGCTGAAAGTTTTATTCGGTTTTCTGCTACAGGTATTCAGGGTATAAAAAACCTAATAAATATTCCGAAAAACTAAACGGAATATTTAATTTTTTCTGGGTATATCTAAATATTCTGAAGTACTATCATATAAATTCAAAAAGGAGTTTTTGGTTCACAATGTTAATTTTGAAGCACTATTCAATGCAATATTTTTGAAGGACGGAGTTTAAAGTGGTATATTTTTGAAACTAATTGAGTTATTGAATTGAAATTTTAACCTATGAAAAAATTAACCTATCTAAACAAAAAATAACAATTTTGAAAAATGTGAATTAAATTGTTCCTAATATTTGCAATCCTATCAACATTTTGATACAAATTTTAGTTTTAGAAGCTCTATAAATATGTAGTTTGTAATAAAATCATTATTTATTAACAAAACTCAACGATGTTTTCAACTTTTTTCATTCTGAATAACAAAGTGTAAAGAAAATTGTCAAAAGGTCAAAGGAAATCCCACAATTCCTAAAAACTGGAGCTAAAATCCCAAAAATGGTATTTTTTACAATTTTCCCCATAGGATCCACATTTTCTTCGGGGCTGGGAAAATACTTTGGAAACAAATAGGGATCACATCAAGTTTCCAAAACTGATTTCCGTTTTCTGATCCCAGCTTTGGGATTTTAGAACATGTGGCCCAAAATTGAAATTTTCATAAAATAGGTCGAATTCCGAAGGACGTAGGGACAACATTTTCGAAAACTATGACATGTTTTTTATACCAAAATATTTTCCGTAAAGACATCTTACAGAAAAACATAAAATTGTTATATGCACTTAAAGAAAGTTTTTTTAAATAAAAAAAGAGTTAAGTCACCTTTTCGCCCCAAAAAAGAGCACAAATCTAATATTTTTTTAACGTTTAAATTGAAAATCGTTTATTTTTGGATCTGTAATAGATATTGCTCTGAAATGTCTTGCATATTATTGATAATTTAGTTGTCCAACTAACGAAAGATATTTGAGTTCATTCGGTTCAAAAGTACGCCCTATATTTTAAAAAAACGGACCAAGGTATGGCAAAATTTAAAAAAAAAATTAATTTTGAATGTCTATAACACGGAAATTATAAGAGATAAATAGCACACGCAAGCATGGAAAGCGCTTTCCAAAAATATAAAAATCTTTGAAATCGGATGAGAACCAAATACTCCTTGGCTAGCATCACGTCAAATTGTATCCCAATCGGACCAGCCGTTTAGAAATCCCAGATTTATTTCCCCACTGTGCGGCACCATACCCTCTGACTATATTTGATAAATTTATGTCATGATAAGCGTCAAAATGGTCGTCAAGATAAAAAACTATAAAGTGTAATTTCCATTTATTAGTATTATTGCATGTTATGAAAAAATTGTTGGTGGTGTTGCTCAGACAACTTTGTCCTGAAAACAAACTTCATACGGGCAATTCCACGAGAATGACTACCACGACTGAAAAAACAAAAACCCTTGAAACTTTTTTCAAGATGATTTGAATAGAAGAAAACACTAAAATGTTACTACGTGAAAGTATTTATTACAACATTTTAAGTGCAAAAATAATAGTTTAAACTTACTTTATTTAATTTTTTAATTTAATTGGTATGTTTAGGCTAAAATTGCGGCGAAAACTAAGCTCCCAATTAGCATGTTGTATGAAATAAATTTGACTCTGATTGTTTTTTTGCTATTATGAAATTGTTTATTAGAACCGAATACATATTTTCTATTTATTTTTTTAGTTTTTGTATACATATATTTACAGAACATACATTGTGTTACTATAAGAGAAAAATCTGTCACGTACGATATGTCAAGTACGATATTAAATTTTATTTATTATAAAATCATCCAGAGATTGTTTTTATTTAAATATGACGGATTGTAAAGGAAAAATATTTGGTTTAGTGTAACAAATTAAAATAAATCCTAACGCCTCTCACAATTCGTAAATTTTCGCATATTTCTACATGTACCTCAAAATTACTTCCGTTTTATGTCACGTACGATATACCCTTATTTCGCTCGATATTTTGGACAACAATGTTTCGAAAAGACTTATTATTTTTTTTAAAGTGTAATACCCTCTGAATCTATATATATAAAAATGGATGTTTGTATGTATGTGGGTATGTAGGTATGTTCCGAATGAACTCAAAAACGGCTGAACCGATTTTGATGAAATTTTCAGGGAATCTTCAGAATAGCCTAGCGGGTAACACTGTAGAGTCAGATTTTCGGTCTGTGAGCGGAGGGGCGTCGCAAAATAAAATTTTTACGTTTTTCCGCTAATGCCATCTATATATATAAAAAACGGCTGGACCGATTTTGATGAAATTTTCAGGGAATCTTCAGCATAGCCCAGCGGGTAACACTGCAAATTCAGATTTTTGATATACGGTCTGTGGGCGGAGGGGCGTGTAAAAATCAAATTTTTACATTATACCGTTAATGCCATATATATATAAAAACAGATTTTTGTATGTAAGTTCCGCATGGACTCAAAAACTGCTGGACGATTTTGATAAAATTTTTACGGAGTCTTCAGAAAAGCCAAGCGGGCAACAATGTAAAATCAGATTTTTATTTTCGGTCTATGGACGGAATGGCGTGGCAGAATCAAATTTTTATACTATACTAATGACATAAAAAAAAGATTGTTGTATAATTGTTGATCGACCATTTCTTCAATTCTGAAATATTGTTTATTTAGTTTTCTATATACAGGCTTACAAAGTCAGTGATTGTTGTAAAAAAAATTGGCAATAAAACAAATTTTTCAAAAAAAAAATTAATTTTGTCGACAAACAATTTTTTTTCAATTGGAGAAATACATAAACACTTTTTTTTGTTCCCAACGTTCAAACAATGACAATTTTCATTTCGTTGCTTAACATCATTCTAAAAATTTTAATTCAAAGAGTTGTACTCTGAAGCGAATTATTTGGTGTAAGCGAAGAAAGGAATACATTTCAACACATATCCGGTACTATAAAAGTTCTTTTATATTATCAATCGATGATAAAAAAATAACGGTTTTATTCATATAAAATTTGTTTTAGAAAGGGCACCTACGTCTAGAGCCGCATAGAACGGGAATAGAACGAGAATCACGGCTTCAGCAAATGCGTCGCATTGCATCTTCATTGAGTGCTGCAGAGACACCTCAACAGCATATCGAAAAACTAGAGGCCAATCGCTCCCGAATGGCTCGATCAAGATAAAGAATCGATTTAAAGTTGCCGGCATTTTATCACAATAAGTATGATGACTACAGGAATCACAAGGACGTACTGATTGCTGCTTCTAAATAACATTTCCGGCATCAATCCTATTTCCAAGCACTTCCTTCAAAATATCCAAAAGTGCAACTCACGATTTCAAATGACGTCGGATTCATGCCCACCTTTAAAGTTCAAGGCCAAATGTACCACAGAACTGGATCGTTACTCCCGCTTCCCAATGATGATGCGAAGTTCCTTCAAATTTATTTCACTGGAAATGAAGCTACAGAAGCCGAACGCTATCAACGAACATGCGTGTGCATTTGCTGCAATACCCTTCTGCCGAAACATTCTCAAAACAATTGTTGGACATCAGAAATGGAAAAATTTCAATTGATCTCGCCACAAATGAGATTTCGTTGCTGACAAGGTATTCTCAAGCCTTACAACAAACTACAAAAATTCGGATTGGCTGTGGGAACATGCAAAAGCTCAATAAACAAATACAATTGAAACTGCCTGGCGAAACAATAAAATGCAAATCGATTGACACAGTAATGAACGAACAACAAGCCGTCGATTATCCTACTGAATTTTTGAATTCATTGGAACCAGCCGGACTGCCACCACATGTATTAAAATTGAAGGTTGGATCACCGACTTTGTCCGACACTGTATATTAAAATCGAGAACGAGATGCAATATAAAACAGATGTTTTCTAAGAAAGAAAGTTTTTCATAAAATCAAAACCATTTTTGAAAGACATCAATGCAGATCATTCTAAAAATATTCGCATTGAAATATTGGCTCAGGTTTTGCTGAAATTGGGCTTTGAATTGTTGACCGCGAAAATGACTACTGTATTTGTCCCATGCGAATGCCTTGGTATTTTGCAAATTATCTTAACAATGAAAACTTGCTCAATTAAAACTTAGCAAAAATTATAAGACTAATTAAGACCTATAAATTAAGCCTTTCGTCAAAATACAAATCCTATTAATTTTGATGTACCACGGTTCCATTCGACATAATGAAATATATATCCGAAAATTTTAACGTCCTGTAGTTCTTCAATATTTTTTCCGAATTTGGACGGCCTTAAAAAACGAATGGATATATGTTTCCTATCATGAAAATAAACATTATAAAATAGTGTAATAATTACGCTTAAGAAATAAAATAAAAATTATTCGCCAATTTCAATCGGATAAAAGTTATAATTATTAAGTCATTGGTCTTAACTAAATTTAACGTTAAATCTTAAACAAATAACAATTGCACATAACGTATATAATTAATGTTTTTTCGAGTCTAGACTATAAAATGTATTTCAATACTTCACTTTAGAAAACATTTCGTACTCTCTGCTCGACCATGCACTTAAGCAACTTTAAACATAAATGAAGCATTCACAAATATATTTTGCTGATCTTATTTTGTAAATTAATGGCAGCACATTCATAAAGTATTTACAAAATTTCTTTATGTCTTCATGTAAATATTATACATATAAATAAAGTTAGAGACACAAAACAAAAATTGGAACGATCTACTTGGAAACGCATCAAGAGAACAACAAAAGGAAGTGGCTACACAAATTGATGCAGCAATAAAATATGAAACAATAAAAAACATATAGATATAACAAAAACGACAACAACAAATACATGAACTTAGAATGCGTCAGTTTCATCTACAGGGGGCACAAAATGTTCTTTGTAGTAAATATTAAAAATAAAAACTAACAAAAAAAAAAAAAAAACACTGCAACTATATGGAGCTAGACGTAAATATAAAACTGAAATAAGAAAAATTTACAGAAGCTACAACAACAACCACTATTACATAGATACATTTAAAACATTACCAAATGTCCAAGATTTTGTAAGAGAATTACGTAGCTAAATGTTAAAGTAATTTAAAATATCCCTTTATAAAATAAAAGATTTGTTTTTTGGTTCTATCAACAGAAAGTCTGTTTATAAAGAAGAATTTCAGTTGAAGCAAACAAACTTTTGTTACCCTTTCCAAAATTTTGTAGCCACAATTGTAAAATTCGGTCACTAAGGTAAAATCATTCGATTGACAACAAATTCGTTTGCTATCACGAATCTGTTTTCTCTGTATAGGTATATACACAAATTTCGCTCGAAATAAGTTTCATACATACCGAAGTCATTTCACATAAATTTCTTAAAAATGGAATGCATATAGAATTCCACACAAATAAGTTTCACATAGACAGCACAGTTTTCCTTTGACGAACTGGTCAGTTATTAGCAGCTCATAATAGATAGGACCCTTTTGCTCCCACCAAATGGCTATCGATTCGTCTGGTTGGGTGTGCATCACATACGACCTCCTACGCTTCGATTTTTCATCGTAAATAATGATTCGGTGCAAAAATTATTTTCTTTTATAGCGTTCAAGCAGCATTTCAGACATACAAAATCGTCTGTCAAGGTCTCTCAGCTTTAATTCGTATGGTACGCAATTTCCCAGCTTTTGGATGAATCCTGCTGCTTACATAGGTTTTAAAGTTGCTGCTTAAGTAGCTTCCAATGATATTGCAAGCTCTTGTTGAGTTTGACAATAATATTCATGGAGTAATGCCTCGAATTCTCTCGCACGTTGAAACCGATGAAACACATTCACCGCACTTTTTTGAAATGAAAAAAGTAAAGCAAAACTTCCCGCATATGACATTCGTTGGTAAGAAATTCGACATTTTCGAAGCAAAAAAAAATGTAGGTGTTTACACTATAATGTTCATTAACTTAGTGGGAATAAATGACAGATATGTACCCTTCCAAATAACATATAAGTTATTAAAAACAAAATCCAGGTTCAAAAGATACACCATCTACCGTAAATGCTGCCTTTTTAAGTCATGCACCCAATAATGATAAATTTTTATAAATTTGGAATATAAGACGATACTATTGCAATTGCTAAGCATAACTTTAACTCCGCTGGGGAATAAGTTCCACTATTCGGCAGTGAATTGCATGAGATTCACATGCATATTTTATAATAAGTAATTTCAAACAACATGAATGGCATCTGAAACCTCTTGCCATAAAATATCTTTGGAAAATTTATGCTAAGCGCAACCAACATCCCATAAACTTCGCCGTGCCTCAATAAGTTTGATAATATGTTTGTGTGACCAAACGAATTCCACTTTTTATCGGTAGAATTTTTGTTTATGCCTTGATTTTTTACCGCCTTCAGAGCTTGTTGGCGATTGGATAAGAAAGGTAAAGTCAGTTGGCACATAGCAGCAATCTATGAAACAGGTTTTATTAACTGAAATGTCGCTATCTATTGTTTATTTAATTTGTTTCACTTTGTTTTTTAATATTATAATAATACATACTATTAATTATGCATCTGGCATTGTCAGAAGCATAAACTTCCCACATCTGACAATAAAAAGTGTCTAGCAATTATCTTACAATAATCTGGCAATGGCAACGTATTGTGTTCACACGATTGTCAGATGCCTTACGATATTATTGGCTTACTTTGCTTTTGTTGGTAACGTTACAAGACAAATATTTTAAGTTCACACGGTTGTTAGACATTTTCTGAAAATTTTTCTGACCATATTCTAAGATTTGACAACTATCTATACATAACTTATGTCTATAAACATTTGCTGCACGAGAAGAGGTTAATTAAACAAAATAATCCTTTTATATACACATGTGCATTTTTTAATGATTCTAGTGAGATCTTTTGAAAATATTTTTTAAGAAAAGAATATAATTTAAAAGATTTCCTTTAAAACGATTTTCTTTAGTTTTAATAAAACTTGACTTGGAAAAAACTCTCCCTCTCATTGTAGATGTTGGAGAATTCGAAAGTATGTCATGAGAAAGACCATCCAATTTCTCAGTTCTTTGTTTAGATTTCTTTACAGCGTTGTCAACTATTTTTAACCAAAACACGTCGTCCATACTGTTAAAATGCGCTAAAAAGCGCTACAAATTACATTTACATGCAAAATCACTAAAAATAATATTTAATTCAACTATTTGGTGTTTTAATTTTATAGCAAATAGTAGATTTTACATTAAAATATTATTTTTAAGTTAAATATTTCAGTTACATTTTTGATATTTTAAATTAAGTTTAGGGTTTGCTAGAAGAAATTTTAAAAATTCCCTGAAAAATAATTATTGAATAAAATTCTTGTTAAGATTTTTTGGATGTAGGGAAACATTCAGAAAATATTTCTCTACATTTTTTCATAGCTATTTTTTTTAATATTTTATGAAACAGATTTTGAAAATAATACTTTCAAAAAAATTTCGATACACATGACTAGGGGGCGGATTTATATGCAAATGCATTTTTTTTCTCGAACGTCCAAATACAATGTAGACTAATTATGTATCCGAATCGCACATTTTGCTTTAAAATGGCATCGATTTGTTAGTGCATATTTTTGCATATTTTATTGATAATGCATATTTTGTTATATTTTACTTCAAAATGTATGTTTATATGCATATTATCCAAGTTTTTAAGTAAAATATAATTTTTTGTCGTCAATGAGCAACATATTGTCTGATCAAAAAGTTTTTAGTCGAATTTGTTATAGAAACAGCTTTAAATGTTGTCGACTAACTTTGTTCAACATCGAGAAACTGGCATTAAGATCTTCATTTCTATATCAGCAATTGAAAATTATGATTTCAAAGTATTTTGCTTCATAAAAGTTTAGAGTTTTTTTTAGTTATCATAAATTCATTAAATGTATCAAAAACATTAATATTTGGTTTCATTGCAATTTCGATTTATAAGAGATTTCGTTATCGAAAGATTTTGTTCTGTGAAGTTACAAAATCTAGGAGACTGTTCTGAACTAGTGATTTTACCTATCATTTAGGGTGACAACTAGTTACATAACTAGCTACGTGACTAGTTATTTTAACACGTACATGCCATAAGCTGACCCTTTTGGATAACTTTTAGACAAATGCACTACATAATTAACGTTTAAAGTGACTGCACTATAGATTATTTAGAGGCACTTAAGTGACAATTGTCTTTACAATTGATTACATGGGATGTAAAAAGTAACCAATAGACTTCTCTCTGCGTTACAAATATCACATACGTGTCAAATGACCTAAAATATATAAAATGGAGTCAGCCAATTACTGTCTATAAGGGATATATTTACTGTTTGCTTAACTGCTGGGCTATTACGAGATGAAAATTAAGGTTGGATGCTACTTTACAGCACAATGAAAATTTTGGTAATTTTAAAAGGCAAGTCGCATAGATGCTCTAAAGATTATGACTTTAAACAAGTATTCATGCCAAGATATTATAATTAATAAATCCATCGTTCTCTCAGAAGAACAATTATCCTTTTTTAAACTTTAACAATTTAATTCCTGGTATAATTTAAAGGGTCCTAACTGCCGGAAACACTGTTGTCTATTTATTTCACATTGGGCAATGCATAGTTAATTATTTTATGTTTTTGAACAAAAATATAAGTGCATATTTTTAAAATTTTTAGGTCATATTTTGATTTTTTTGAAGCATATTTTAGGCGCATATTTTCCAATAATAAATGCATGAAAATCCGCCCCCTACACATGACATTTTCCCACCAACGATTGAAAATCACGATTTGAATAATTAGTTCAAGAGATTTTCCTAAAAATTCCCTAAATAAATTCGGATTTTAACCCGTCACTCCGAAAATTTTGAAATGCCATGTAATACAATCTTTGAGGACGAACAGAAATAGGCCAAGCAATTGTGCCCTTCACAATAAAATTATCGATTTTGCCAAAAAGCAACATATTATGAAATCACAAAAATGTTTACTGTCCAACATTTCTGATGATCTGAAGTAATTTTGGAAGTGACATTACATAGTATTCATAACATACATCTTTCATTTTAAGTTCATATTTTATATAAACTAATTAAATTAAATTAATTTTGTTTTAAAATAACTCATCACATTATCGTCGTTTGCTTTAAAATATGGAAAGCATAACAAATTAATAACAAATGCTGAAAGGAATTTTAGTTAATGAAATTTTATGCAGAGTTATTTTATCCAAAATGATTCCATCTTTCTTTATTGTTTCACTGGCATAATTTTAAATTTTTAAGATGATTTTCCATTTTTTCAAATCAAGAACAAAATAAGGAAAAAACGCGCTGGTTTAGCGCCTTTTTCAAAAAAAGGGCTACGAGGAAAAAATGCGACTTTTGGGTTATCAAAAAACGCTAAATCTAGCGCGAAAAGCGCTAAGTTGGCAACGCTGTTTCTTTAAGCATAGAAAATCCTACATAATACCATTGAAGTGCTTTTGGGTTTTTTTAGATTTTGAATACTTTTAATAGTTTCGTTAAGTTCTGATACAAGACTCGTTTCAGTAATGTCTTCCTCCGACTCATTAGGACAAAGTTCAGCATGAAGCATTCTAGAAAAAAAGTAATTTTCAAATTCCATAGTTTCAGTTTACTTAAGTTTCAGCTTGCTTAAAGGGAATGTTCATGAGTTTAGAAATAAAATTTGTCTGTTTAAAACTATATTTCTACATATATAAAGTACAAAAAAATAAATTTTTGTTATTAATCGGTTTATTTGTTATTTGAAAATCGGTAATTTTAAATTATTCGAACCGATCCAAATTGAACGGTTAATCGATTGAATACCCTACTATATACAGGTGGCGCAAAAGTAAACTTCCGATGTTTTTTGGCTGTAATTAAAAAAAAAAATGAAAAACTTTGATTCTTCTTGTGGATTATTTTCTGGAGCAGTGTAGCGTAACATTGTTTATTAACGTGTATTTCGCATGTGTTTACTACACAAATGTCAAAACAGAACTGACATTAGGGGCCAATCGCAAAATGTATAGCATTTTCTGATAGGAGGATTACTTTTGCGCCACTTGGTTCCTGGTTCCTTTAAAGAGAGTCAACTCTAAATTTAAAAAATTTCAGTAGACGCAAAAACTGTTTTTTTTTTTAATACATTACAATGAAAGTTCAAGACGGCTACAACTGTATTTTTTGACGAAAGAGTAGAGAAAACTGTAAGATTTTTACAGTAGTTAGATATGAAAATTTAAAAATTTTGAGTTGACGCTAAAAGTGAATGTGTGTTTGTATGATTGTTTGCGTATTTGTTCTTTATAGGAAGCTAAACTGCTAAGAATTACTTTAGTAAAATCTCAAGATCAGACTTTGAAAGTGTGTGGATTAATTCTAGAGAATCCATGTTAATCACATGAACAGCTTTCAATTGCATGTTCGCGAGTGGAAAACCCCACAGACTTATAGGTCTATGCAGCAGATGGAAAAACCAAAAATATTGTATATCCTAAAGCATTAGAACAATAAATACTCAATAAAAAATGTATATACTAAACATTGAATGCAAATATTTCTTGTTCTAAACTTTTCTATTTTATTACAATACATATACATAGCATATAAGAAATAAATAATACACTTTTTATTACATTAGAAACAAATTTTATATAGACTAACAGTCTTATGCAAAAAAACTTACAACATGCTTACTAACCGTTGTTAAGCTAAATTCCATAAAAGTATATCCAAAAACGAAAATTAGCTTAAAACACCTTTAGTAAACCATTGTTAAATATATGAAATTTAATAATGGTTCAACCCTACTTTAAACCTATTTTAAGGTATTCTTTTTATATTTTATCTGGAAAAAAGGGAATTTTAAAGATAATTTTTTATAAATTTGCAATAATAGACGATACTATTGCAATTGACAAACGTAATTTTAACTTCGCTGGGGAATATGTTCCAATATAATAATATATGATTTTGTTTCAAATTCCTCCGGCAGTGAGCTATATGAGGTTCGCAAGTGAGTTTGATTGCCATTTTTGTCATTTTCTTTTAACCTGTAACGAAATGTAGTAATAAAATGTGATAACATTGTGGAAGGAGGTCCACACTATCTAATATACCCATTTCGGAATTAAAATTATGTGTTTCTTTATAGAAATTCATTAAATTTTGATAAAAATTAACAAAATAACAATAAAAATAAATTAATAAAACAAATCATAAAACAGTGATGTTTATTTTATCACAGAATATTCGTCATTCGAATACTTTTAATAATAATTGAAATAAAATATTTAAAAACGTTTGTATATTAATACATTTTAGCTTAATATAAATTTACTAGAATCAGATATACATTTTTTATCTAAAAATTAGTTTTTATCTTCCAAAAAGGTATTAATAATAAAAACAAGCAATTAAAAAAAGAGAATTAACGAATATTTTATCCTAATTGCAAGCAACACTAACAACGAAAAAGGGGAAATAACTGAGAAGCATTGCCAGATTAGACAAAAAACAGTACATTACTTATTGTGGCTTTAACAAACGTTTATGAATACAATATCTTTATTAAAGGGGTATAAAGCCAAAGTGCTTGTTAAAAAATTTGTGTTTTAAATCTACAATAAGGTTTTATTATGAATTAGACTGTAAATATATATGGTTAATTCACAAGGTCTCTTATCAGTCATATTATCATAATGTCCTAATATTTCACAATGGTTTTTATTGCTTTTCAAGCAAAAAATGTCCTAAAATAATACAACTTTCTATGCTATGTTTATTGTGCTATCGTAACGAACCAGCAGAGACTAACGCCGAATGCCTAAGAGTCGGTTAAGCCGAGCCGCCGAGTCGTGATATATTAGGACATTATGACAATATGACTGATAAGAGACCTTTTGAATTGACCAATTGTAAACCATTACGGTATGGATAGCGAAGTACACCGGGTTTTACCTATTGTTAAATAAAATAAAATGTGTCTGTTATTGACGAAATGAAGTGTCATTTTCAATGCATCATTTCATTCAGTTACTAAGTAATAAAAACATTTTTTGGTTATACTATACAATAATAATATAAAATTAATATGGGAGCTATGACTAGTTATGAAGCAATCGCCATAAAATTAGGTGGCATGTCATCTGTACCTATATATGAAACTTATTTGAGTTGAATTTTATTTGAAAAAATGATTTTCGGAAGGGGGTTTATATGGGAGCTATGACTAATATGGTGGTGCTAGTTCGGCTTATATAAAACTTATATCTGCTGAAATTACTTTGGATATCTACATATATGTATAACTAAGATATTAATGAGAGCTTAACTTTTTTCAGATAGGGTAATCGTATGTAGGCTAGGAGAAATAAAGGACCGATTAAAACTAGATTCAATAGGCTTGGGACAAAAGAAAAGCTTGCATCAAGGTTTACATGTTCTGACCTTTAATCGATTCTGAAAGAGATCCTGAAGAGATTGTTATACTTTAAGGAGGGTCTTGGGACAATATTATTGCACATTAAACACATAAAGTTATGTAGGGTATAAATATGTTGTGCACGAGGAGCCCTTTTTGTGTATCGAGTAGGGTAATCACTACCAACAAGTTATACAAAAACAACTTTCTCTATTATTCTGACAAATAATTTCTTAAAAAACCTCAAAAATTTGTTTACAGAATTTTACAAATTTCTACTTTAACAACTACTGATCTATCCCTCGACTCTTCTATAGTTAAATCATTTTGAATACATTCAGACATTTCAAAAAAACAGAAACTAAAAACTTGCTTCTCATACCACATACTGTGTAGAGCTACTTTCCGTCTTACCATGAACGAGTAACATGATAAAGAAGAAAAAAAAAAAACGCTGTTGCCAAATGTTGCATTTATATTTGTGTAAGTTTCCGCTGGGAGTCATGACAGAAAAAGGCACCAATACTAAAACAAACTACTATGAAGAGATTTTGAAGGAAAAAAAAAAAAAATGAAACAGACACATGCCATACAAGAGTAAGCATACATACAACTACATTGTTACTAACATTTAACAACACTAATGTATAATTTTATAAACATACGCATGGAGAACTTCCATAGAAAATATACTAGCATTTATTAATTTTACCAGATACAAACTTATACTACTGCTCATATACCATATACATACATAATCGTATTTATGCATGTTTGTATATTATTTTTACTAGGATATGTGTTCGTATAATTGTGAAACAGATGCCCCCCATACGGTTGCACTGTTACATTTCATAAACTTTTGAACATACAAACATATAAAGTCAGACATTTTACTTAAACTCATGGTAATGTATAGGGTGATGTAAGGGAAAAAGTTTCCCCATTTGACAAAGGTTAAAGTGGTATGTATGCATAGTGTCCCATTTTTATTTTATTTCATTACCGTTACAAGTCAATTTGTATGAGATCACTTTCATCTATGCCTAATTCCCAGTGATGTAAAACTTTCGTACCAATCAATGTAATATTTAGCCAGAGTTTGAGCAAACCTCTTCCATTGAAGTTTACGTAATTCTCTTTGAACATAGATTAGTTGTATGATCTCCCAAAGATGAGTATTACAAATTGTATTATTTGAAATATATCAATTATTTAGGACAACAACATCTGGATTATTAAGTCTTTAATATAGATATCTAATTATAGATATTTCAAAGTTATTTGCAACGACGTACATAACGCCATATAAGTCGGACCCACAATGGCTCAAAATCAGGAAAAATATTTTTTAACCCGAATTTTTTTTTTCACCAAAATACAATTTTAGGTCATGCAATTTTTTTCACTAACATATTAAAAAATATTGTTATAAAAATAAAAAGGAGATAAACTTATTAAAATCCATTAGAAAATTTCACAGTGGGGCAGAATCAAAATTTTTTGGAAATAAATCTGGCATTTCTAAATGCCTAGTCCGCTAGGGATAAAATCTGACGTGGGCATAGCCAAGGAGTAATCTATTTTAACTTATTAAATGGACCCTACAAATGCTCCAGGCGCGGCGCTATGGGGGCTCAATATAGGTTACCTTCGACATGTAAAATGTTTAAACACGTGCCATTTTTTTGTTTCCCATTCGATTTCAAAGATTTTTGAAAAGCGCTAGGTCTTGAAAAATCATGCTTGCGTGTGCTATTTATCTCTTACAATTTTCGTGTTATAGGCATTTCAAAATTTAAATTTAAAATTTTTCTGCTTTTTAAAAAATATAGGGTGTACTTTTGTACCGAATGAACTCAAATTTGTTCGTTAGTTAGACAACTAAATTACCAATAATATGAAAATGATGCCAGAGTAATATCAATTATAGATCCAAAAATAAATGATTTTCAATTTAAAAATTAAAAAATAGTAGATTTGTGCTGTTTTTTGGGGGAAAAGGTGACTTAACTTTCTTTTTATTTAAAAAAAACTTTCTTTAAGGACATATAACAATTTTATGTTTTTCTGCAAGACATCTGTACGTGGAACATTATGGTATAAAAAACATGACATAATTTTTGAATATGTTGTCCTTGAGCCTTTCGGAATTTAACATATTTTTTTATCAAAATTTCAATTTTGGGCCACATTTTGTAAAATCCCAAAGCTGGGATCAGAAAATGGAAAGAAGTTTTGAAACCCTTAATGTGATCCCTATTTACTTCCAAAGTATTTTCCCAGCCCCGAAGAAAATGTAGATACTATGGGCAAAATTGTAAAAAATACCATATTTGGGATTTTTGCTCCAATTTTTAGGAATTGCGGGATTCCCTTTGACCTTTTGACAATTTTTTTTTACACGTTGTTATTCAGAATGAAAAATTTAAAAATTGTTGAAAATTTCATTGAGATTTAATTACATATTACATATTTATTGATCTTCTAAAACAAAAATTTGTATCAAAATTTTGATAGGATTGCAGATATTAGGAACAATTTGATCCACATTTTTTCGAACAATTTTTTTTTTTTGTTCATATAAGTTAGTTTCAAAAATATGCCACTTTAAAATTCCGTCCTTCAAAAATATTGCACTTTTTCATATTCAAATGTGACTAAGTTGTTGCTGAAGAAAATATTAAGAACATTTATTAAATTTTTTTAGGGCATAATGAATTTTCGTATGGTTCTTGAAGTAACAAAATGAAACTATAGCTTTATAACATATAAAAAAATAAACTTACAAACCTTGGAAATTTCTATATGGTATATGTATGCCAAAAATTAAACAAATCTGGAGTCCCAAAGTGAATTTTTGAGTCATGTACGCTGAAATAAGAAACTCATGCAAAGGAAATATTAGAAAAATTACTTAAACCAGTAATGAAGCACCCTGTACATATATACCCATATATAAAAAACATACATACGCATTAAAAACTTAACTAAAAAGCATGTTGTTTTAGTGTATTTTTACGTACATATGTATATACAATAATTTTTTTTTAAAACAACTTTAAGAATATGTTTTTGTTCTTTGTCTGCATGTATGTAAGTTCCAAAATTTCAGTATGTGTGTGTTCTTTTACCAATAACAACAAGTATGTATGAATGTTTGTTGTTATAAGCATTAAATGCCATAAAAAAATTGGGTACATTTACAAATTTATTGCACTTGGCGCACTAATATTTATACATACATACATACACAGATATGTATGAATATGTAATCTGTACATACCCTGCAGAAAATGTCAATAGTGAAACTTTACTGACTTAAGGCTGTGTTAGATAACCGTTGATGGAATGTAACTGTAATGCTGAATTAACGTAACACTTTAGTGCGATCATAGAACAGTAAAAATGTGTAACATGAATTTGACATAAAAATCCAAACAAATCACAAGGTCCGGCCTATAAATTTTGATCAAGGAGACAAAAAAAAAAAGACACTTGTATTGGCGTTTTGAAAGTTTACATCTGAATTTCATTTGAGGCGGAGTTAAAGTATCCCAGCTCTGGCACATTCTAATTGTTAATCCGCATAAGAAACCATGTGACCCTTACACTTGAAGTATAAAATGTGTTCGGCAAATTAATGTAGAATGTTACTGAGAACATTTTTGTAGAATATGTTAACCCTCTAACACCTCAAGGTGTGGGTCTTTTTCTACTTATTTTAAAAAAGAGCAAAAAAACACTTTTGTAACAGGATTTAAGAGGTTAAAATGTTTCGCAAAAATATTATCCGTGCAATTTTACTATAAGTCCCTGAATACCCCAAAAACGGAAAATTCAACCAGAAAGTCAGAAATAATACACAACAAAAGAGAGTTTAGTTAATTTCGCATTTATTAAGAATTTTATTTTAAAGTACCCCAAAAATGTCCAATTGTTTGGAATCATTTGATTTGTTTAGCTATATCTGATCCAGGTGTAGATAATGACGCTACGTGCTACGTGTGCCAATAGAGTTTTGTATACAAAGCTGTACCATCAGCCATGATCCCAGTTCCGCATTCTGACGAACTCCCAGTACCTGTGGTACAACTTCGAAGTCCTAGTCATTTCGTTGATGGAACAATAGCTGAAACAGGAACCTTTTATTAAGCAGGTAGTGATTACACAGGAATTGAGTTATCCCAAGACTAATAATAATGTCGCAAGAGCATTTAAATGCATTGGGTTGGATTCTGAATATGTCTAAAAACAAATCACAAATTTTAGCTGCAGACTTAAA
The DNA here is from genome assembly GCA_942486065.2 of Calliphora vomitoria. Lineage (NCBI taxonomy): Eukaryota > Metazoa > Arthropoda > Insecta > Diptera > Calliphoridae > Calliphora > Calliphora vomitoria. The sequence continues at coordinate 41,505,765 of OW818029.2, forward strand.
AAGTCTTCATCTACTTGAACCTTGAATGTAAGGATCAATACAGCTTTCTGCCGTTTTTTTTCAGTAAACGATGATAACTCGTTTGCTTTTTGCAACAATATTAAAGGAATAATGAATGCAATGACTTTTGAGTACACCTATCCCTCGATTTACACGATACTTTTTTTAAACGATTTCACTTTTACACGATTTTGTTGGTTTTCGTTTAAACCGAGGGATGTGGAAATTACCTCAATTTACACGATTTTTTTTTTTTTTAATATTTTAGCAAAAATTTATTTTTTTCAGTAAATATATTCTGCACAATTCTCAAAAATAGTTATCTATACAAAATGAGACCATAATAGAGAAAAGTGTAGCAGCTGGAACAAAAATGAGCCTGAGTTTGAAATATTTAAGCAAAGATATTCCTTACACAATCTATAATTAAAAGTTGAACAAGCTTCTGCTGATATAGATGTGTTTAAAGAATATCCCGACAAATTTACTGAAATTATTTCTGCCAAATAATACATTCCTGATAAAGTCTTTATTAATACAGACGAATCGGGACAGTTTTGGAAAATAATTCCACAGCTAATACAATTTTTAAATTTAAACGTCATTTTAAAATCAAATTTGTTATGAAAATTTTGCTTTAAAACATTGATTAAATTTAAATTTTTTTATGAATATGGGGAAATTATATACTTTACTTTAAAATAAATGAATTTTCTAAACAAAATTTTCGTATTTGGGTCTTTTTTCGATTTGTATGAGAAATCATACAAACATTTTTCATTTCGATTTGCACGATTTTTTCAGGAACGTATCTATCGTGTAAATCGAGGGATAGGTGTATAGCCACGAGGACTGGCGTATATTTATTGATTCACCTAAGAAAAGTCCAAAAGCTGTACTACTGTATGATTCTATAAAATTAATACTGGACTCCGGAAATGTGAAGACCATAAGTGGCTGATCTGTTGTGACTTAAAAGTCGTTAGTTTCCTTTCAAGTTTGCAGGCCGGATACGTTTAGTAGGGATGCTTTTTATACGCTTGGGATAGGATACCTATTGCAAAACAAATCAATTGTTTCCAAAAAATTGGACATTTTACTTACATTTTCTGAACACATTTTATACTTAAAATGTGTGACCCTTACATTTTAGGTTTCTTGTGCCGATTAACAATAAGAATGTAGCAGAGCTGGAAAACTTTAACCCCCCCTCAAATAAAATTCAGATATAAACTTTCAAAACGCCGATACACGTGTCTTTTTTTATTGTCTCCTCTATCAAAATTTATAGGCCGGACCTTGTAATTTTGGAAAAAATTTGATTTTGTTGTACAGTGTAATTTTTTAGCGGTTGAAGATTGATTTTTTATAAAATATAAAACCAATATTATGTGCTGTTTTTCAAAAAGTAAGTATTTTTCCATTTAATTGCTTTTAAAAATCAACACTGTAAACAAATGTCAAGTAAAAACGTAATGAAATTATGTTTTTAACAGGTTCAGACGTTCCATTATGGATACATTTCATTGCAAATGGCCTACTGACATTAGTACTATTGACTAGGTACTTCTTTTGGAACCATATGTAGACATTGATAACAGAGACTCACTAGTACATTTTAGTAATTCTAGTCTACACTTTTGGCACTTTTCTAAAGTATATGTCGATAATGAAACTGCATATTTTGTTAACATTTGGCATTTTATTAAAGAATTTAAAATATAAAAATTAACGAATTTTTGTTGATAAAAATGTAGACGCTTAGTTGACAATGTCGATAAAACTGGTGACTTGGAGACACTTGTCCCCAGGTTTCCTTCAGGGTATGTATATATTAGTATCTATATATATGTATGTATATATGTATAAGCAAGTACATAACAGTGTTTGTAAGTTTGTTTGTTTATGTAGTATAAAACTTGACTAAAAATTAAGTAAACTTATGTTTAAGAGTTAACTAGAGTTGAACAGAGTTAAGTTTTAGTACGTTTTTCTTTTTTTTTTCATTGTTTAACTCACTTAAAGACTTAAACACATACAGACTCACACTGGTAATTGTGTAGTTGGTATTTTCACTTCTATTTCCTTAGGACAATGACCATTGACACACATAGTCACCATATAAAAAGACAAACACAAACGGTAGTTACAAAGACAATATACATATTAATGTATGAATGTAAGAACTTACACATACAGATGTAACTGAGCTCTAGACTTATACAAAGAAAGTAGTACAATTGTTGTTATTAGTTCATTTTTACACAAATAGGAAAAGTATACCACCAGTTTAAACATATGCTTCACTAGCATAAGTTTCCTTTTCAAAGCACTCCTTATGCCCTTGGGTACTATTGTATATAAGAGTGTGATCGCATCATAAAATGTTTGAATTTATTGCAAATATATTTTATATATTTCTCCGTTAAATAAAGCACGAAGTAGATATGGGCATTTCCATAGAAAGCCTCAACGTGGCTAAAAATATAGTAATATAGTAAAGTATTTTCAGCTACTCTGAGAAAATTTTACTGAAAAATAAAATTGTATTTATACTCTACACCACCCATTGCGACCTTTACTTTTCGCGCAAGGTTTACATCGAAGGATATCAGAAAGTGATTCTAAGTTGATCGGTATACTTTAAGGTGAGCGTTAGACTAATATTTATGGATGATACAAACATCAGCACTACTTTATCTACTTTCTCTTAGATTAGGTGCTATAGTACTTTAAAGTCATAATATATAATAGTAAATATATCCTATAAATAATTGGTCAATTCACAACGTTTCTTATCAGTCATATTGTCATAATGTTCTAATATATCACGACTCGGCGGCTCGGCTTATCCGACTCTTAGGCATTCGGCGTTGGTCTCTGCTGGTTCCTTACGATAACACAATAAACATCGCATAGAAAGTTGTATTATTTTAGGAAGTTGTATTATTTTAGGAACATTATGACATGATAAGAGACCTTGTGTATTGTCCAAATATATTACCTGAATTGCATTATAAAATTGTATGTATAATAAGTACGAAGTTTTATGTCACGTGACGAACACTACTAGGGGTTATAAAACATAAATTTAAATTTTTTTAGATGCAGTCGAAAACGATTTCCATTTTTAGTCTCGTTTGGAATACTATGTTTATTGCTAAAATATTGAAAACAACTAATCGGAAAATTTAAATACTGAAAATAAAATTGTATTGTTCAGATTTCTTTATTTTGTTCTCTCTTCAAAGGCATTACGAATGTAACGTTCGGGACCGTGGAAATTCACATATCATTTGTATATACTAAGGATAAAATTCCTTGAAACTAATGTCCTTCATTCGAGCTTAGGATGGCATTGAAAGTACTAACCCTGAACACCGAACGATTGCTTAGCTGAAACGTAGTATCAACAGCACAGATCACACAGATAAGAATTAGCTGGTTCCAGTAATATGGTAATAGAGAACAAACAAAAGAAAATGTCAAAATAGTTGTGCGAAGAGGGACAAATATATATCATTAGGGGGTGGATTTTTATGCATTTACTATTGGAATATAGCTTCAAAATATGACCTAAAAATTTTAAAAAATTTGCTCATATATTTTTATGCTTATGATTTAGTTATGGATTAATCAGTGTCCTGAAATAACACAACATAGTTCCCAACAGTTAAACTTTTAAAATTATAATTTTTCTTCTGAGAAAACGATTAATATATTGTTACGTTTTTTACCTTTTTAAAAACGGGGTTTATTTCCTTTAAATAAACCGGATACTTTTGATTGCAAATAAAAGCAGTTTTAGTAGTTTAAAATTGTAACAAAACTTTATTTATTTAAAGTGTACAACAACAACTGTTCAAATATTCACTCAGTGTCTTTATACACGTTTCTCAATTCGCAGAAATTCACACACACTCTATAACGTACAACCTTAAATGTACAAGACAGTTGACAGCGCCTATGATCAACTCAACTCACGACTGCCACCTCTGCCACTATTTATACACGCGCCATCTATCGGGAATCTTCTACAATGCTCTTAACGGACATACTAGTACATTCGAATTCCAGAGCCTTCGATATCATTGCCAGCAGCCCAAACATTTAGTGTTGCCATACTTACAAACAATGCCAACAACCGCATGCTACTGATGGACGTGCCCTCAAATATGATGAATGCTGCAGGCAGTCGTTACAGACCGTTAAACTCAAATCGTCATTGCACATTCGTAACAATATTAATTATTATAAATATGCATTTTAAAATCCTCCAAATGTTGATTGTTCGGTAAACAAGCATTCAACCTTAATGTTCATCTCTTAATAAATTATTGTGAATAGCGGTAATTGTGTGTGTGAAGTTACAACATCTTTCCTGTAACGAAATCTCTTACAAATCGAAATTACAATGAAACAATTTTAATATTTTTTAAACAATTCTTACATTTTTATTAGAAATTATAATAGTCTAACCCCCATATGCATAAACATTTTATAAATTTATCAAAGGTTTATAAAACAAATTTTGTATGGAAATTTTGTTTGATAAACCTTTTATAAATTTATAAACTGTTTATGCATATGGGGGTAAGTATATATATAAAATACAAAAAATGGTTCTACCTATGTCCGTTATAGACTCTGAAACTATCCAACCGCTTACCGGTTTCATTGGAAAGGACTTTTTCTGAAGATGGTTTTAGACACCCAAAATATTACATTAAGTCCATTCGGTCTATTCGTAAAGGCGATTTTCGAATTTTCCCATTCAAATATTTTTCCCAAATTTGAACTTTTGAAAATCAGTATGTAGGTACCTCACACACTGTGTAGATCCACTAAGAAGGGATTTTTGGAAATTCGAGTTTGAAGAAGGTAAAAATGGGTAAAATCGGCATCTTTACGTCTCCAGAACTAATAAAGCTAGCACTAAAAGCCGAAATTAAACGAAATTTATGCCAAAAAAGAAAAAAAAAATAAGTGGACAGGTGTGTTGTACTTTTTGATGTTTGTACTTTTAAGGGGATAAAACTGGCGAAACCCAAGTTTTAGTACTTTTTTGTATCCTATATCTAAGAAATTTAATTTAAATGGAATTGTAGTCCTTAAAAAAAATTCAAATGGATTTTGGCACTTTTTTGAAATTTGAACATATATGGGGTCAAATTAATTCCTCTTCTTGGTACTATTTTTACAAAAATATTTTTTATGTATGCTAAAACAAATTTTATTATAAAAACCCTCCATTAAAAAAATATTTTTAGCATAGTAGCACACGCCGGATATCCGCTATATTTTTTAATTTTTAATCCAAATAACGCTGAAGGCTACTATTTAAGAATGTTGCTTCACACAGTCAAAGGTTCAACATCATTCCAAGCTTTGAAAACGCTTAATGAAGAAATATGTGAAACATACAGAGATGCATGTTAGCATGTCGAATCGGCTTACTTGAAAACGATCAGCATTGGGACACAACATTGTCAGAAGCAGCTCTCAAGTGTCTTCCGTCACAAATTTGCACGCTGTTTGCAATTATTTTCAACACCAGCCGATGAACTAAATGCTCGTTTGAAAGCGTTAAATCTTTGGAGACATGTAGAGAAACTTACATTGTCGACAAATATGCGGGTACATTTACTTCAAGATGCTGCTGTGCAAATATTCGCCAAACAGCTTTTGGATATGGGCGATGGAAAACTTCCGTTTGATTCAACTACACGTGAAATAATTTTTTTTTTGCCGAACTTTGGCCAAATGCAGTCATCAATTCAAAATGTTGTGCAGAAAGTTTTCCCAGATATTGCAAACAATTTCAAAAATTATGATCGGCTTTGCGAACGAGCAATTTTGGCTCCAAAAAAGGATGATGTCAAAAAATAAACAATCAAATTCAATTGAAGCTACCTGGTGAAGTTGTCAAGTACAAGTCGATTGACACAATTATAGATGAGGAACAAGCTGTCAACTATACAATAGAACCCATCAGGAATGCCACCACACATCTTAATATTAAAAGTTGGCTCACCATTGATGCTCATTCGCAACTTACATCCACCGAAATTATGCAACGGATCAACCCTTGCTGTTAAAAAACTATCGCCAAATTTAATTGAATCCACAAACATCAGCGGCAAATGTAAAGGAGAAGATGTCTTCATACCATTGAACTCCAATGATTTCAACCGACTTACCCTTCGATTGCAAGCGATTACAGTTCAACAAGGCCAATTGCTAAGTATTGTTGGGTTGAATTTAGAAAATTCCTGTTTTTGGCACAGCCAATAATATGTTGCTTGATCGAGAGTTGGAGCACCGAAAAATCCTACTGAAAAAACTAAAAATATTGTTTATCCGATAGCATTAACATAAAAAAGTTAATAAATAAACAAAATTTTCTTTTTTTCATCAAATAAACAAAATGTATTTCTTTTTTAGGCGTAGTAGCACACGCTGAGTATCCGCTAGTATACATATAAATATGCATTTCTAAGTAAAATATAATATTAGAAAATATGCACTAACGAATCAATGGCATTATACAGAAAAATGTGTGATTCGGATAGATAATTAATCTACATGGTATTTGGAAGTACGAGACCACAGCAGTACGCTCCACTGCAATTAGGAAAAAAATTGGAAACAGAAACAGAGTTTCCAAAGTGTTAGCCAACCCTTAAGTCTAAACGATCCTTAAGCCTGTATTTAGATAACATTAAATGTTTCTCCATCAGGAATTCTTAGGCTCAACGAAGGTGCTTTAAAGCTGATAGCAATGTTTTTTTATTTATACAGCACTTGTTAACAGTCTACCTTCAAATAACCTCCAAACATCAACTTCATGCAGAAACAAGGTTCCACCAGTCAGGGAACTCTAGGTCATGCTGATGATACATTTTGGGGTGATATACGAATGTATCATTAAATCATCAATATTATTTTTATATTTACCTCTCATTGATTCAAGGTAACAATATTTTTAAATTTCATTATTACACAGTACAGTTACTGGAATATCACCCATTGTGTCATTGCATTCTCATTGTTCAATTGTATACACTCGAAGGAGGAAAAGAGAAAATCCAATTCCTGTAATTATTAAAACCTGCATATAACGAACATAAAACGATGTTCGTTAAAATTTTGTATAAAATTAAACATTTGTTGGTTATACATTTATCTTTGCTTTTTTTTCAGTTAGTTGTTATGACGTTGACATACAAATATTTACTCACAAAAAAAAAAAACAAAACAAAAAAACAACACAGATGTATAGATACATGCATGGGAACAAATGCAAACATGCATACGAGAATACATTCATTGAAGACATTTTAACCAGAGGGCCAGCCAGTGCCAGTGCCAGTCAGTAGACATGCTGGACAATCAAACAAATAGAACTGAAAACTACATTTCATCATACATTTGTCGCATTTAGCATTTGTTGGTTGATTTTATGGTCTGCATGGATTCATGGATAAATTCATACGTTCATTTAAACTGTATTTTGTATTTGTTGATGTTGGTCGGTTGTTACACTGATGGCCATGTAAAATTTGCAATTTGTGGGTGTTGTGTGTTTAAACAATTCTTGTCAAAAACTTTTTTTTTTTTTGTTTTTCTGTTTCTTTCGCTCTTGCAACACTCATCATGTTTTTGCAGTTATTATTTTTCTGTATATTTATATCGAAAGAAAAAAGTTGAAATAAAACGTATACATTTGCTGCTGTTTTATATGAATGTATCTGTGTAGATTGAGTGATTGTAGCCCTTGTCGTGTACGAGAGTAGCATGTACATAGTTGTTATGGCAAATTTCGCTGATTACAAAGTTAAACTTTGTTTATGCTGAAGTGTTTGTCTTTAGCTACATATGTAGTAAACGAGTACATATACACATGTGTGGAATAGGTTTATGTCTGTTTGCAATTTTTGCAAATATCTAAAATACGTCAGAAAGGCCTTGTAGAGCATGAAAATATGCTTAAATAAATGTTTAGCTATCGTAAAAAAGCTCAAGCATCCAACGCAATGAAGTTTTGTATATCAAAATAATGTTTTGTTTTAAACAACATAACTTTTGGTAATTGTATATTATTATATGTATTTGAAACTGAAAATTCTTACTAACCTTTCTTTCCATAAAATTGTTTTTAAATCACGATATTATTGCATGTTTTAAATAAAGATATTATAACTAAATTGATTCACTTTGATTCCAATGGTTTGCTCCAAATTGTAATAATGCTATTTTTTATATACACTTATCCCTCGATTTACACGATACTTTTTTCACACGATTTCACTTTTACACGATTTTTTGGTTTTGTTTACATCGAGGGATTTACACGATTTCTCATACAAACATTTTTCATTTCGATTTACACGATTTTTTCAGGAACGCATCTATCGTGTAAATCTAGCTGACCCACCAGACGTTGCACAGTGGTTTATAAACGTTTTTTTTTTTTTTTTTGAAATATTTCGGACCTGAGGTGTTTTGGAGTTTGTTTGTTCAGCTTCCAAAAATCCATTTACGATCTTAATCAACTGAAATTTTAAACATAAATAGTCCTTGAAAAGATTTACAAAAAAATACATGTGTTGCTTATCTCTATTAGTTGAAGAGATATTCGGTTTTTTTGATTTTTTTTTTAAATTTTGCTCGATCTTTTTATGGTTGTTTAGATGTAGCGGGCCTACGGAGGGTCAAAATTTATTTATAAAATATTGGTGATAAAATTTTAAATAAAATAAAAATAACTTTCTAACAGTTATCTTGTCCCTATAAAAAGTTATACGCATCCAAATTTGGGACATGAAAAAATGGCCGTATTTTTTATGTTTTTCCCCATAAAAGCCCATATATTTATACCCTACACCAGCATAGTGGGGAGCGTATAATGGATTTGTGCAGATGTTTGTAACGCCCAAAAATATTAGTCTAACAGCCACCTTGAAGTATACCGATCGACTCAGAATCACTTTCTGAGTCGACTTAACTATGTCCGTCCTTCTGGCTGGCTGGTTGGCTGGCTGGCTGTCCATGTAAACCTTGTGCGCAGAGTACAGGTCGCAATTTTGAAGATATTTCGATAAAATTTAGTACATATCATTTTTTCTACCAAAGGACCAAGCCTATTGAAACTGGTCCATTATTCACCGCTCCATTAATTCACCTAGCTCCCATACAAATGTCCTCCGGAAATTGGACTCTATCGGTTATAAACGTTTAATTTATATAGGTATATACACAAGTTTATCTCCAAATAAATTTTATATATACCGAATTTATGTCACCAAATTTTGTTATGATCGGTCGATAATTAATCATAGCTCCCATATAAGAGCTACTTCCGATAATCAGTTTAACGAGCATAAATCTCCTTAAAATGTTGGTATACACATAAAATGCAACATAAATAACTTTCATATAGACATTAATCACATGACCAAATTTCATGGTGATCGGTCCATAATTTTTCATAGCTCCTATATAAGGCCCACTTCCGAAAATCACTCACGAATATAAATTATTGAAATTTTGAAAGAATAATGATTTTGCTCATTTATTTGGTGTAGGGTATTATAAGGTCGGGCTTGACCGACCATATTTTCTTATTTATTTTTTTTTTTTTTTTTTTTTTTTTTTGTAGAAAAAATTTTCTTCGAAACATTATCAAATTTTTATTTGATGCGGAAAGATAGCTTAACCCATTAAAAACCAAGACCATTTTAAATTAAAAATTTTAAAATTCATTTAATTATTTAAACTAAAATATGGTCAAGGAACATAGAAAACATAAAATTTAATAAACAATTTTAGGAACCGTGTTTTTGGGACTGTACCCGATTGGGTACAATGGCGTAAAGTGTAAGCTATTTTTATAATATGTGAAAAATTTTAAAGCATTACTTTTTCAACGCATAACGTAACATCGCATTGTTCAGACAACCATCTTATCATATTATGGCATTCACCGCATCGTAGAGGATTTTTTATCCTTTTAGGAAATTGGTTTCAGGAGTAGTTGCGACACCAGAAGCCAGTGTTGTTTGTACAAGGTTCTCACTTTGGCCATTTTGTCAATAGCGTCTAAATTAGTGCTATCAGCCAAATAAATATAACGTTTTATTTTTTTGAATCTGTTCCTTGACATAATATCGGAAACAATTGGAGTGCGAGTATCCACCCAGAGCTGCCAATACATATCATTTCTTGCCATAGAGCGATATCCACTGTAATGCAAAATACTCAAGAATATTTTCATATCTTCTGCGTTGAAGTATAAATTGTTGTTACTAGTTTGCGATGCATAAATACAAGATTCCTCAATGATTAAATTAACAGCCTTTTCCCATTCAAATCTGAAATAATATTGAGCTCATTGTCAAAAAAAAATTGTTTGAGACATTTAATCATCACATGGTGTTATTCTTGAGGACATTATTGTCTGTCGGAACTGCTCAAGTGGAACATCATCTTCGGTATTACTGCCACAAAATACGTATATTTCACCAGATACAGCATTTGCCATGCGAACTACAACAATATCCAAAGCAACACCTCTATCCATATTAAAGTTCGAATCTGATAAAATAATAGCTATATCAAAATTGTGATGATCATATTTTTCCAAAAAATCTAGTTTTTAAAACATTTGCATTAGAAACTTGACGTTTTGATGGCTTAAAATTATATTTTAACGTAAGGAAAATCAAAAAAAAAAAATAATACATATTAAGCCATTGTACCCAATTGGGTACACCGATTTTTCTACTTTGTCCAAAAAATATTTTTCTTATAAACTTATATAGAATGTACACACAATCAATCTACTTCACAAAACTATAAAAAAAACTCTTGCATTCATAAAACTGGATTTGCTCTACGCAGCTCAATTGTTACTGACCTTGCTAATATTCAAAAAAAATGATACAGCATTACAAAAACTGGACCAAACACACCTTAACGGTATTGTTTTTTTAAATTTTGTATGTGTGTTGTTTAAAAGCACAGTGTGTTGAATGCAAAAGCAAAATAAACGTTGTCAAATTTATCTTGTTAAAATATGTATGCGTATTTGAATATTGCCTTTTTTCTTTGGCTGGGAATGGGTTAATGCAAAAGCGAGCAAAGTAAGATTTGGCTCACTTAAGAGGATATAACACCGCCCAGACCTATCCAAACCTGGTCAATTAAAAAAAAAAAAAATTCGGTTTGAGTAAAAAATTCTAAAAAGGCAAAGCACCTATCCACAAAAGAGCTTTATATTTGTGTAACCACATATATTTCTTAAATAATTACAAAAGTTTTTACTATAACGCGGTAAATAACGTCACAGTATGCACTTTTCTAAAAAAACTCAGTTTTTGGAACACATTTTCCACGTTTTAGGAATTTCGGTATTTGAAAATAAAAAATGTCAAAGATTATAATGCCGTTGATTTAAGGATAATTGATTCTATATTAGTTGCAAATTTTGTTATGATATCTTGTGGCATTTTTTTTGTACATATATTTTTAGTTTTCAATATTTGTTTTGATAATAATGTGTTGTTACTTTTACATTCAATTGATATCAATACAGTACTTTTTATCGTTATATCTTTGCACATTTCAACACACTTATATTTGATATATTTTGAGAGTCATGAGAATTTGTGAGCTTTTAGGTAAGTGAGAAATATACAATGGTTTACTTGATTGATTACGACTGACGATCTTGGTTCTTTTTGGATTTACCTCATTTGAATAAGATCAAGAAGATCACGGAAAGTTGTAATTAAAGTTAAAAAATTATTTTTTTAAACTGAATACAAATTATCTTTTTATTAAAATAAACAATTTAATAAAAGTTCAATAAGAAACATAAATCTTGATATAGATTTATAATTTAAAAAAATTTTAATACGAAAAGAAGACAGTGAGATTGAGATAATGCCAAGTGTCATAATTAAGTGCATATATTATCATCAAAAAAGATTTATCGACCAAAATGCATATTAAAAAGCAGCATTATATTCATAATTATCATTTTTTTAAAATCATTACTAATAATGATCATTACACTAAAATATATAATTATAAATTTAAATGACCTACAAACGTCATTAATAAAAACTGTATAATAATAAACTCTGAAATCGAATGAAATTCAGAATATGAAAAAATAAAAATCGTCAAAGTTAGCGGTACTTTCTTAATATCATCAACATTACAAAATATTAAAAGTGAGAACAGAAGTGTAATTCCAACATCAATATAATACTCATCAATTGTGACGTCAGCAATATACAAGAGACATCAACCGATCACCAATTCGCTCTAAAGAGTTTCATCATATTAATGATCATTAGTTAATATGTTAATTAAATGTTATAATATTTTAGCATTACTAACATTAAATATAATGAAATATAATGTTAGCTAAGTATGTTAAAGTTAAATGAATATTTTACAGTGCTAATTTTTTTTATATGTAAGAGAAAATGAGTGTAAAATTAAAGAGATAAAAAAAAGAAGAAAACTGATTTTTAAATAATTAAATACCTCACTAATATAAAATATAATTATATAAATTTAATATATAGTTATTGTTAATAATAATTTTATTTTGAAATTTGAAATGTTAAAAGAATTACTAATCCTAGCATATTTGAATTTACAATGTAAATTCTTTACAGAGCTTGTATTTTGGTTTAAAAACTGAATTAAAGTTCTGGTAAAGTTTTTTTTTTATGAAATATTACTAATTAAATCAATTGAAAATATTTGTTAGACAGATACACTAATTATCTTTTTTTGTATTCCAATAGAACACATACGATTACGAATGAATTGAGCTCAAGACATCGTTGCCGTAACAAAAAGAAAAGCATCACAGTTTTTTGATTTATTTTATTTACAATCCTTTTTTTTTGAGGATAATAAACTGTAAGTTTGTGAAATTAAACATGCATTCGCTAACAAATAAGATAAACTTAATTATATACTAATATTACCTTAATATTTACAAAAATTTCAATATTGTACACAAGTACTGTCGAATTTAAACATATATATTTTGATTTTGATATAATTTATTTAAAGTCCTTTTTTTTACAATTAGTTATTTAATGTTTAAGAGTTTATTTTTTAATAAATGAATTGTATTATAAAGCTAAAAATGCATTAGAAGTCATAATCGGAAATTGTGGGTTACAAGGTAATATGGATAAATAGATAATTTTTTGAGTGATACATTTTGGGAATGACTAAAAATTATTATGGACACAGGCTCATTTGACTGTGATGGGTGGGAACAATTTTAGTGTCTTTTGCGATGAAACCATCAATCGTATACTGAATACAAACAAACATATCTAATCTTTTTAAACTTAATTTTAAAACAATATTTTGTGGAATGAAATTTTTAAAATATTCTGTTGCCTATGCAATTAGCTTTGATTTGGTCAAGAACCACCCCCAAACCGGCGAGCTTAGCCCTTTTCAAACATTCCACGCATGTCCATATCATAAGCAACAACAACAAGCAATAATGACACAAGACCGGCAATTTGGTAACAATCTATAACCTTTAAAATTTTACACTAATTCAAATTTAATATTTTTCTTCATGGAAAATCACCATATTATAATTTTTTAAGTAAATGACGTCCCAAAAATGTTACAAAAATTTTACTAAAATATCAATCTTCAAGTTCTAAGGTTTTCAACAATATCAAATACTTATATAAAAAGCCTTTATTTAATCTTCAGAAGTTCCACAAATCTTGACCATAAAAGTCTGAAAAAATAAATCCAAATATTACTCGATAATAGAACGATTAATCCTAAGTATTTACTTTAACCCTGCTGTTAGGTTTGGACCATTCTGATATTAAGACCTTGAAGTAATAAATTGTGTTAAATGGTCAATTATTATTGCAATTGCAAAAAATTTTTATTTATAGAAGAAGTATTTGTTATAATATGCTACCTATACTAAATTGTTCATATATTTACATATCGCTGATTTGCTGCAACAACGTCATAATTCAAAAAAAAAGTCGTTTCGAGAAAAACGGCTTTGAATGTTTTATGACATTTAACTATTTCTTAAATGAATGTTCAACAAATCATGAGATTTCAGAAATAAAACATGATTTCAACAGTAGATGTTAATATCCTTCTAATCTGTCTATAACCCATATTTTTTCTTGTCAAATATACGAGAAAACACTCTCACGCAAAAAATAATTGACTTTTTTAAAAACTGATAAAACTATATGAAAGATTATAGAACGGCGCTTATTTTGTATTACTCAGTTCAAAAAACACGGATTTTGAGTTATGACGTTGTTGCAGCAAATGAGCGATATATATTCATATGTATATATATACCTCTGATATTTATACTTATATTCATTTAAATTCCAATATACATTTATATTTTACATGATGCGCATGCATGAACGAGTTTGTCTATGTTTTCATTTCTACTAATTGTAAAACCTCAATTTCGTAATTTTAATAATCACCACAAATTTCCATAAAGGACATCCCACACCTACAAATGTTAAGTAAAAAACAGATACAAAAATATTTCTCATTAACAAAAATTTTCTTTATAAATATCTTTGTACGCTCAAAATGCATATAAATAAAAAAAAGTCATATCGAATACATCATAAAGATTTCAATATCTTTGTGGCTGTGTGCATTTTTACAGTTGATATGAATACAAGTGTATGACACATTAAACAAAAATATATGTAAAAGTATATCACAAGCACAACAGTTTAAGTACTGAGGCACTCAAGGGCATCTTGTATGCACAGATACATACACGTATATGTATATTAGGGAGCCCCAAACAAAATTTTGTGGATGTTCCCAAATGAAAAAATATAAGTTTAAGTCATTCTAAGATACCTGTCCTGTGTTTAATATTATGTTTTATGTATTTTTTTAATGGTTTTTATGTTTTTTTTTTTCATATTTCTCGCAAATGAGACATACGAAATAATGGTATTACTTATGTGGATGTCTTTGAAATGCGTTTTCAATGTTTTATTCTAACTGACGTCATCTATCTATATATAAAAACAAGTAAGAAAGTATGGTCGGTCAAGCCCGACCATATAATACCCTACACTAAGAAATGAGCAAAAACATTTTTCTTTCAAAATTTCAATAATTTACATTCGTGAGCGATTTTCGGAAGTGGGCCTTGTATGGGAGCTATGACCAATTATGGACCGATCACCATGAAATTAGGTAGTGTTATTAATGTCTATATGAAAGTTATTTATGTTGAATTTTATGTGTATACCAACATTTTTAGGAGATTTATGATCGTTAAAGTGATTATCGGAAGCAGGCCTTATATGGGAGCTATGACTAATTATGGACCGATCATCATAAAATTTGGTGACATGAATTCTGAATATATATAACTTATTTAGAGAAAAACTTGTGTAGATACATATATAAATTAAACATTTATAACCGATAAAGTCCAATTTTGGTAGGACATTTGTATGGGGGCTAGGTGAAATAATGAACCGATTTCAGCCAGTTCAATAGGGTTCGTCCTTGGGCAGAAAAAATGATATGGACCAAATTTTATCGAAATATCTTCAAAAATGCGACCTGTACTCTGCGCACAAGCTTTACATGGACAGCCAGCCAACCAGCCATCCAGCCAGCCAGCCAGACGGACGGACGGACGGACATCGTTTAATCGACTCAGAGAGTGATTCTGAGTCGATCGGTATACTTTAAGGTGGGTGTTAGACTAATATTTTTGGGGGTTACAAACATCTGCACAAATCCATTATACCCTAACCACTATGGTGGTGTAGGGTATAATGAAAAGGTCCATGTATGTAACGACATCCGTGAGAACGGCTGGATTGATTTGGCTGTTTTTTTTTTTATTCGATTTCAAATTTTCAGGAGATGTTTGTAAAAAAAAATCGGAAATTTAAATTTTTAATATATTTCCTCCTTTTCACTTCTCATTTTTCTTAATAAGAGAAATTTTTAGCAGAAACTTGAAGAAGTATTTTGTAAACCTCATAAAAACAAGAAAAAACCCGTAGAGAAAATATACATAGAGACGAGACACTCCGATTTGCAAACAATAATACAACAAATCATATGTGTTATACAACAATAAAATACATTGACTAGCATGTATTTTGTTGTTGCAAGAGTTAGGTTTTTGACAATTACGTCTCATCTCTATGTTACCATATGAAAAAACCTTTTCGTTGAATTTATATGATGTTTACAAAGTGTTAATTTGAAGTAATTGCTATAAACAAATTAAAGTCGAAATTCAAAAAACCGAAAATGTTTTAAATTTACACAAAACTCTTTCATACAGCTTTGGATGCCCCTCCCAAAGGCCTATCAAAATTGCATATGTATCCTTTGTTGGGAAATATGAAGAAAATCGTAAAAACGGGGCTATCCTAATGTATTAATGTGTGTTGATGAACATACTTACATACATAGACATATTCGTGCTTATAAAATAAAATCACATAAACGGCATTAAATTATATATATGTGATAAACAAAAAAGAAATAGAAAATAAAATTAAAAAAAAAAAAAAACTGAAACAAAATCGAAGAAGAAAAAAAGCGTAAAAACTTGTTGAAAATGAATGAAGTACTGTCAAGAGTGGGTCCATGTATGTATATGCGCGTGTGTGTGTTTATACTGGTACGAAAATAAATGCAAAAGCCCCGTAAAGAAAGAAGAACGTTTGTCATCATCCTACATATAGGGTTAGTGTGACAATTATTTCTGTTGTAGTCAAACTACATTTTTTGGCAACTACTTTTTTTTAAATATGGACGTAACGAAAAATGTTGTTAAAAAAATTAATTTTTGAACACTCACTATTTACATGGCAATATAAAATTTAATGTTGTCCAGAATTTCGAATTTCGAAATTCAATGTTCATATTTTTAAATAAAAGGTGTTTTTTTTAGAGGCGGAGAACTTTAAATTGGCAGCAGTGTTTTCTGTGACAGCTGATTTGAGGTTATTTTGGTTAGACAGTTTATAATGCATAGACTCACGACAAAGAAACTTGTGCAAACCGTTCAAAATTTATTTTAATACCGGACAAAAAAAAAAACAAACAAAATTCTCCAAGAAGTTTCTTGTGTGGCAAGCCTGCAAATGTGGCAAAAGAAGCCAATCATTTGTGACATCAGGCACGATAAATACAGAAATATATAGTGTCTACAAAACGGTTTTTACCTTTCTTAAAACAGCACAGAGTGCCTTTATATTTCTGACCCGATTTGGCATCACTATGGAAAAAAGGTCCTTGAGTGATATTCAAACAATAATGTCAGTATTGTACCACGACACAGTGGTTTCCCTTATATGGACAATCGGTCAAAAATCAATATCTTCAAAACTAAAAAGCTAGGATCTTCAAAATTTGTCATCTCATAGCACGCCCGAAGGCTTAATTGGCTTATAGATTTGTTTTAAGCATTTTTGAAATAAAGTATTTCAATATGAAAATTTGTTTGTCTTAAACAAGAAAGTGAATTTTGCGAAATTATCCATGACTATAAATATATAACTATTGCCACTTTTGGAGCTCGGAAACTTTCCTAAGAAATCAATATACAAATTCTGAAAGGCCCTTTCGGTAACTACTTCTTTAATTATCTCTTGCATTAAGTTTATATCCCATGGTTTGGTCTCGTTGTACACTTGAAATTTCCTTACAAACTCTTTGATTTGAACAGCCATTTTCGGCCAATAAAAGTGTCTCTTGACTTTTCCATTGTTTTCGCCATCCCACCATGAGCTGAATCGTTTGTTGTGTGGACTGTTTCAATTATTGTTTGTGTTAGGTTTGGGGGTATTCATAACTTCTATTGATACTGCTCTTCCACATTTTGATCAAAACTCGTACGTTTAAATATTTTTCCATCTACTACTTTAAGATTCAGTAGTTTGTGATTATTTTGTGTAATTTATTCTATTAAATCTGTGAAATCCAAAAAATCTTCTGTTTGAACTTCTACCAAATCATGTTGTTGTGGCAGACAAGAACTCATGTCAGATACAATATTTTCTGAAGTCGAAAGCTTGCAATTGTAAAGACCACCTAGCAAGTCTTCCACTTAATTCTTTGAGGGCCACTAACCATTTGACAATTGCGTGATCGGTTGATCGAAAATGTCATCATTTCGACATAGGGTCTGAACTATTTCACAGCCATTACACAGTCAAACATTCTTTCTCGGTGACAGTATAATTTTTCTGGCAAGGATTCAACTTTTGAGAATAAAAAGCGATTAGATAGGCCTCATTGTTAATATTTAATTGATATAACACCGGTCTTATTTATCTTTATTTATATTCTTAAAAATAAATAATACAAAACAAAATGCTGTTTTTCATTATTTTTCGTCGGATGACTAAAATAACATCCATATGCGAAAATATGCAAAAACCCGCGGCCAAAATATTTTTTAATTTAAATATGTATGTTGTGTGTGAATGAGCACCAAATAACTAAAAGTCTACGTGAAAAAGTTGTTTTTAAAAAACGTGTATTTTGAACAGGTCAAAAAAGTATTCTTCAGGGATTTTTTAATGGGCTTATATTTTTGCAGCTTTTATTATTTAATTTGGTAGAAAATAAGTAAAAATTTAATGTTTGCAGGGATTTTGGAGACTTCTGCCATAATATCGCGAAAAAAATTTTAGATAAACTTAAGTTTTCTCTTATGACTATGCAACCACAATATATGCAATATAAACATACCTCCACTTTCAATGGACACAAATATTAAATCTCGCAAAAAAAAAAAAACAACAACATTTGTTAGATTCATAAAATTTAGAGTGTCATCAACAAATTTAATGCAATAAAGCTTAGAAAAAAAACATGAATTTTTTTGATTTTTGTCATATGAAGGGAAACCACTGTGCACGGAAGGCAAACCCACCCAACTCTCTTTAGAACTTCGGCCTGTGAAAAGTTAATGAACTCTTGTTAGAATAGAATTAAAGAACACAAGAAAGCTATCCCAGGAAATGTCAAATTTTAAGTTTAAATAGACCACCTGGTACATAAAGGTAACGGAAGCAACTGTAAAATCTTTAATGGGAAGATTTCCGGAAAAAGTTGATAAATTTATAAATTACCGATTAATATGCTAATATTTTATTGTTTGAAGAATTTGTACAATATTATAATATTAAAAGGCAAGTCGAATTTTTGCGACATCTTTTACGCTCACTTTATACATTTGGACAAGAGCATTTTAAAGGTAGTTTTTCACAGATATTCACAATATATACTTTATTGAGTTATGAGCGTCCATAAAAAACCTGCGCGCGAAATTTTAACAATTATGTGTCCTCCTATACATTCTTGGGTCTTAAATAAATATTCCACAACATTACCCACCAAATACTTAGACTGAATAGATTTAGAACGATTATGAAATATAATACGAAAATGTCAATGGACAACAAATTTGCACGGGAATGCCAATGCAAAGGAAGAACAACCGATCAATATTAGACGAATATACACAGTCTTACAAAAGTTTACATACGTTTTAAAATACTTCTATTTTTTTGGAAAATATATAATTTTATTAAGAGTTGTAACTACATTCATATTTTATAATATTTTGGTGGTATTTTTAATGTTACATAAGTTTACATACTCTGCAAAAAAAATGTTGTACCGTTAAAATTTCCGCTACAATTTTTATGATGCTTTGTGTAAAATCAGTGGTAGAAAGTTTACTTTCACTAAAAGTGATCACACTGGCAAAATAAAATCAAAAAGTATTTTTAGTGGAAGAAAATGAGCAAAGGCAAAGAAATTTCTGAGCCAATTCGAAAAACCGTCATTAAGTTGAGAAATGATGGCAAATCTTTTAATGACATTGGAATTTTATTAATAATAAAAAATTTCAAAGAAAATGGAAATTATGAAAGCAATGCTCGTAGTGGGCTTCCCCGACAAACGAACAGAACAGTCTATTATACGCTCCATTCAAGAAAATCCTAAGCTAAATGCCGTCGAACTAAACCGGAAAAAGAGAACAAATCTAGAAATTACCGTTTCTGATCAGACTGCTCGCCGATGTATCAAGAGAAGTGGGTACAATAGCAGAGTTGCCAGAAAAGAACCATTACTTAGATCTGTGAATATCTAGAAGAGCTTAGAATATGCCCAAAAGTACGAAAATGCTCATGTAAATGACCCTACATTTTGGGAGAGGGTAATATTCACAGATGCATGTAAATTTATGGTTTGGACGGTGATGGACGAACAAAAGTTTGGCGAAAGCCTAATGCAGAGTTATTGCTACAAAATGTAAAACATGGAGGCGGGTCAGTCATGGTCTGCGGATGTATGGCGGCAAATGGTGTCGGTAAGCTCAGGTTCATCGATGGTACTATGGATGAGGCCATGTATATCGATATTTTCAAGGATATCTACTTTCCCAGCGTCCAACTTTTAGATCTGAAGGACACGCAATATTTCTCCAGGACAACGATCCGAAGCATTCATAAAAGTTAGTTAAGGAATGGCTTCTATACAACGTTAAAAACAAATTGGAACATCCCGCGGAGTCCCCGATCTTAATGTTATTGAACATTTATTGGATATTTTAAAACGAGGTATAAAAAATCGACAAGTAACATCAGTTCCAGCACTCAAAGAAGCGATGATGGAAGAATGGAGCAAAATTACTCCAGAAATAACTAAAAAATTGGCTTTGTCCATGCCAAATAGATTATCTGTAATTAAAGCCAAAGGAGGCCACACAAAATGTTAATTTAATTTCTTTTAAGTTTTTTTTTTCTCGTATGTAAACTTATGTAAATTAGCTTTATGCTAAAAACAATGAATTATTTTATGTTTTTTAGTAGAACTTAATGAAAATAAATTAGTTTTGTGTTTATTTTATCTCAATAAATCCGAAATAGCATAAAAAAAGTAATTAAAGAATTTTTCACTAAATATTTATTAATAAAGATGAAATATATTAGGGGTATGTAAACTTTTGTAAGATTGTGTACCTCGAATATAGCTAAAGATCGTAAAATGAAATAAAGTTCACAGAAATGTGAAAAAAATAATATATGAAAAAAAAAAAATATCATTGAATTACTGTGTAATTAAACTACAGTATAGATTTTTTATAAGTATATAAACAGAAGATTCTTATAATAACAGGAAAATACAGGTAACAAATAATACTAAGATAAATTATTAATAACTTACGCTCCACACCAATGCATACATATACAATGTATATATATATTATACATGCATGATATATGTATGTATGCACCTACTAAACGGATTTTGAAATATACACACAATCACAAAAATCACAGATATTAATACACATATACGAACATTTATACCTACTGTGCACTGTTTTGAACTGTACTCTGGCAACTACTACTCATAGTACTTTTGTGTATCATATTACAAACATCGCCTCCATCATCATCATCTACTACTTACTTATATGTACGTATGTATGTAAGTAAGTTGTTGCCAAATGTCCCGATATCCGCGAGATTGTCTTGCTTTTAGTAATTAAATATCACATCCCGTTCTGGTATCATAATTAGTTTTTTCACATCCACTACTTAACTTAAAGTTATTAAAGAACATTTGATTTTGTACTCAATAACTATTAAACTAAAAAAAAATAGTGAATTTATATTAAAAAAAAAAAAAATGACTTGATAAGGAATATGTTATATGATTTTGGGAACAAGCTAAATGAAAGCATTCATTTGACACCAATTTTGATGATATTCAGTAGGGTATTCAATTAATCGGGTTCCTAATTTAATCGGTTAATCGAGAAAATAATTAATCGGGGTTTAAACTATTCGATTAACCGAATAATTTCTAATTTAATTTTTAATTGAAAATAAAACCATGCATTTTGTGTACTTATTTAAGCATTTCAACAAAAAAATATGGTATTTGAGATCCTTTTTATATACACATGTGAGTTTTTTTTAGGACATTAGTGAAATTTTCAGAAATATCTTTTAAGGGAAGAATATAATTTATGAAAATGTATTAACTTAAAGGCAAAGTATGAATCTTACTCCTAAATTATCAGAATATTTGAAAAAATATTCATTTCTATGAAAGAGTTGCTTACCTAAAACATTTTAAAATTAAGATTGTATTGAAGAAATAACAAAATATAAAAAATCCACAAAAAAATAAATAATATCAAAAGTGAGATTTTCTGAAATATTTTTTAAGAAAATAATATAATTTAAAAGATTTCCTTTATTAAAACTTGACTTAGAAAAAATTCCCTCATTGATTGTAGATGTTGGAGAAATCGAAAGTATGGCATGATAAATTTCTCAGTTCTTTATTCAGATTTTAAGCATATAAAATTCTCCATTATACCATTTGGGATTTTAGATTTTTAATACTTTTAATAGTTTCGCTAAGTTCTGATAAGAGACTCGTTTCAGTAATGTCTTCAGTTCATCATGGAATATTCTAGAAAGTTTCAGAGTCTGAGCTATACTTCAAAAACTTGTTGCTAGCAGGAAATGTTCATGAGTTAAGAAATAAAATATGTGTGCTTGAAACCGTATTTCTATATAAAGTACAAAAAAAAGAAGTTTCGGTTAATCGGTTAATCGACACAAATTAATCGGTTTATTTGTTATTTGAAAATCGGCAATTTTAAATTATTCGAACAGTTAACCGACCAAAATTAATTGGTTAACCGATTAACGGTTAATCGATTGAATAACCCTAGTGTTTGGAGATATACAGACATATGAGGAAAATATCCGGTACAGCATATAAAGGGTTTTCCAACAAGAGGTGTTATTTAGAATCACCCGTTACTTCGGTAGCTGTCACTTTTGAAGCTTTTATTCTTTAATATTTGACAAGTAAAAACTACGCCATTACTAAAAATGGAACTACACATCATAGAATAAACGAATAGAACGGAAGGAGAGAGGAAAAAATTACTCTCTTTTCACACAATAACAAAATACTTGCAATACATTCTCATGAAAACGCATTGAAATTATTAAAAGTCACTACAAAAATGGTGAAAATCTTGCAGTCACTGCTCGCAAAACTAAATCATTTTTGGGTCGTCGTGAAGCACCTTGTCGGACCACAATACAGAAATTGGTTTAAAAATTCGTGCTGTTGGGAAAAGTTAGTGATGTGAAGAATAAAACCCTTGCACGTTGCTCAAGAACAACTGAGAATATTGCTGCTGTAGCCCAAATTGTTGAAGAAAACCCAGGTTTGTCCATTCCTCGTCGTTCTTTAGAATCGTGCAATCCAAAAACGTCATTACATCGTATCTTATGGTCGGAGTTGGATTATATTTATCTGGACAACGTTTACTTTCAACAAGACGGCGCTAATTGTCACACAAGCAACGAAACCATTGCTCTTTTACGGGATATGTTTCCGGACCGTGTTATCTCTCAAAGAGGTGATCACAATTGGCCACCGAGATCTTGTGATTTAACACCTTGCGACTTCTTCCTTTGGGGCCTTCAAGACCTCAAAGATAGAAACCGTGAGGCTATCGAGGACTTTGCGATTTGGTTTTGGAAAATTTCATGAAAACGATATGGTTCTGTAAGCGTGGTTGTGGTGGCCATTTGGCTGATGTTGTTTTTCATTATTATATTTTCTTTATTAGGAAATAAACATCCGATCATTTATCTCAAAAATTCCAATTTTCTTTGAATACCAAAATAACACCTCTTGTTGGAAAACCCTGTACATAAAAAACTAGAAAGAGTGCCTGTGCTGAATCTTGTATGTGACAATAAAATATTTTTCTGTTATAGGGGTTTTATGGGGGTAGTGTCAATTAAGGACCGATCCTCACAAAAGTTGGTAGAAAGATTAAGGTTTAGAGAAGAAATAATTTTACAAAATTTTTTCATGATTGCTGGATAATCAATATATTTATGACTGCTCAAACAGTATTCGGGTGGGACTTTTGTATGGGGGCTCTTGGTGAAATCATGGACCATTTGTCTTTTATAAAGAAATTGTGTTAATGCCAAGTTCAAAAATATCTGTAAATACCGCTTGCGAAAAACATAAATTTGAAAATTTTCTTTAAAAGTTTGAGTTATATTCCTCTTGCTTAGCCATGAAACGAAAAAGACGAATTCAAAAATAAAAGTCAGCTGTTTTCGCGATGTCACCTTATTAAATTCGCCTAGATTTAAGTGTTCATAAATTTCGGATGTGAACAACTAGTAACCAAAATTTCACTTATTTTTTAACATCGAAACTCAAAATAAATTCAAGCCAACTGAATTCAGTTTCCACGATTCTTTAGATTATTTCCTTTTATTTAAACAGCGTTTCTGCTAATGCTTGTATTGCTCCATAATGATGGATCTTATAAATCAATTGACTTCAAAAATAATTAAAAATTTATGTCCTGCAGTCTGTCCTTATTATATTTTGTTCCACGCAAGTTTTAAGAATCCTGCAATTTTTCATATATTTTAGAAATTATCGCGCTTTTTGTAAACATAAAAATGGCAACCCTAGTAAGTAAACATACATCTACACATGTGTATGCATGTGCATCTGTATCAGTGTTGCCAATTTAGCCCTTTTCTGGCTAAATTTAGCCCTTTTCAATCTTGTTTAGCCTCAAAAAAATCAATTTAGCCTTTAGCCATTTTTTTAGCCTTTTTTATTTTCATTTAGCCATTTTTATGGCTAAATTAAAACATATATTTACTCTAATAATTTTAAATTTTTTGCTGTGGAAAATTATTAAAATCAGTTTGGCAGGAATATTATGACAAAAATTAACTGAAAATGTTGAACCAGTAAACAATTTAAGCACATACAAATTGTTGGAACCTTCCATATATTCTTCAAACTTGCTCCAGTTCTCAAATTATATTATTAAATTTTTGCTCGAGTATTTTATTATTTGCATGGGACGCACAGTTCCTCAGAATTGTTTTTCATTGGCCAAAACTCTGTAACTTTGAAACGATTGAGATATTTTAAAATTTGTTTAATGTGCCGATAACTTCTTGAACTCCCATAGTTAAGGCTTCGCGTATATTAGACTCATAAATATAAGTAGGTAAAATGATAACGACTACAAAGATTCAAATAAAAATTTAAATTAAAATGACATAAATAATATAGAGAATATTAGCGGGTCCGGACGTTTATAAAAGAATATATAGGATTCAAGAGAACACTTTGAACTTTATCTGGGCGATGTATTTTTTGATCCTTAAAAGTTACTTTCCTCTAAAATAAAATTTTGACGTAAATATACTACTTTAAAACATATTTTATAACACCTTACACAGCCCATGTATACCATGTATTTTAAAAACTACAATCCAACCAATGTAGAAAAAAATTGCAGTCCATTATCGAGAATAGTTTAGCTATGATTTATATCTGATCAAATATTAAAAATTAACTTTTTTCTAAAATTAAATTAAATATTTATGATTACCAGCATTCCACACCCGTAATTTCCAATATTTTGGCTACCTTATTTTTGATATGATTACTAACTAATGGCAAAATTTATGTTTTGACCAATGAAAATCAATTCTGTCCGACGACGTGTATAATTTTTAGAATATTTTTTTCTGCATTACTTGAGAGCGTATTATTCACTTATCAAAAAATATTCTCCATCGATTTCGAATTATCACAAAGGATTACTTTAAAATTTGGCTTTCATATAAAAAATTTGAGCTTTTGCAGGCCAGGTGATAAGTATGAGATTTTCAAAACATCTGCATATGATATTCTTATTTATTATATTCTTATTTTCTTCTATTTGAACATTTGTTATATTCATACATTTTTATTTGTCTATTCAACATAACCTAATGTAACATTCTAAGTACCATTATTACAACTTGCCTTTATGTTCGTAATAGTAAAAGGTAACTTTAAATAATAGAAGAAAGTAGCTTTCAAGTTACCGTTTAGTATTACGAACGTAAAGGCAAGTTGTAATAATGGCCCTAAGTTGTTTTTTGTGTAAAATGTATGTGTTCTTTAATTTTTAAATTTTAGCCCTTTTTTAGCCACTTTTTGGCCTTTTTTTAGCCTTTTTTTTCTAAGTATTTAGCCCTTTTTGTTCACCAAGAATTGGCAACACTGATCTGTATGCTTGAATATGAGTTTAGTGTGATAATGAGGACTTTTGCTGTTAGTATTTATACACTTTATACTCTTATAGTACTTGGCAGTGTTGTACATTAATACATCCATACACACACATGCACACTTACTTACATCCATACATATATTCATGTGTATAGATGTACAAACATAAACAAATCTTAAATACAAGTAAACAGAGTGTGAGAAGTGACATACAAGATGGCTTGTATTAAATAAGTTTGTTTTATTTAATTTTTTTTTCGCTACTTCTTCCTATACATCTCCTTTACTTAGGAGTAGATGGTTGGCTGGTTGAATATTTGGTATGATGTGATTTTGATGTGTTATGCATGAAACATCTTTTCATCTGCAAACACGCTTTCGCACAATATTTTTTTTTTCTTCTTTATTCTGATGTCATTCGTTGCATATTTTTCTACTTACTTAACACATTAAGGGCGCGAGTATAAACATTCTAAAAATACATTAACAACATCACTGTTATACGGAAACATACATAGATACATACATATTGGTATATAGATGCATATACAAACTTGCACCATAATATAAATACACTTTCAATATTAATCTTACCCACTGCACAATAAAGCTGATTTTGTTCAAATGGTGAGGAGAAGGCAAATGTTGGTCAGAAAGATGAACGTTTTTAAAGTAATGGTCAAAAATATACTTAGCAGAAAATTAATAAATAGTATGCCCGACCATTTCAATTATTAATAAGAAGTAATGTTTGACCTGTTGCTCAAATAATAATTGTAATACTCCTAGATTGTTGAAACCGACACAAAATACTTTTTATTTGCCATAATTGGACAATTTTTTACAGGAGACGATAAAAGTATCATAAAACTTTAAAATGAAATATTTTATCTTTCTGTGCAAAAACTCAATTAAAAATTGGAATCAGAATTTATTATGAAACAGAAACTATTTGACCTTGGTTCTTCCGATTTTTAACATATTCACTAAACACTTACTCTTTAGATGCATTTAAACTTTTCCATTTTCTTAATTTAGAAAAACACACATGATTTTCTCCACAAAAAAATGTCCAATATCCCAAGACTCTGGTGCATAAATCAGCTTGAATTTGACCTAAGGCGTGTGTTCTGTTGGCTTTGAGGGCCGCTGAGATCTAACGTCAAAGTCTATAGTCAAATAGCATGATCCCGATGGCCAGTTCACATCATCTTCACGTGAGATGACCACCCTGTACGATTGAGTAAAATGTCAATTCACAAAGTAACAAAATTCTCACGAAACAGTGACTTTTTCGGGATGTATTGGACGATCTTGGATCTCATATAGATGGGTATCGTCCCAAATACAAGAATTTTGTTTGTTGACGTTCCCATTCATCCAGAAATAAGCATTCCAGTAAAATGGGTGAAGCGCGCGGAATGTTGCGCGATTGATAAAACAATTTTATCATTCGCTGACACTTTAATAAAACACTACAAGTCAATGTCTAACGGGGTGAAATCGAACTACCTCGGTTGCCAGTTCAAATCACTTCCACGTAAGATGACCATGTCCCAAATCGCTCGTGCAGTATGTGGCACGTAGTACCGTCCTGTCGAAACCAAATGTCGTTGGTGTATATATCATACGATTCAGGCCAAAAAAATTTAGGTAATCATCGACCTATAGCACTTACCATTGACGGTGATGGTAAGAAATATGGACCGATGACACCGTCAGCCCAAAATCCACACCATGTGGATTGGTATCGTCTATGCGTTGAGAAATGGGCCCTACCGTAAAATGGGCGAAGCACGCGAAACGTAGTCCGAACAGAACATAATTTTTATTATACACTTTTATCATTTGCACATGTTGTCGAATGCTATAACTGGCTACGATGATTTTGCAATACAAACTGTAAAAATGACAGCCAATTCGACAGATGTAGCTTCACCAAAATACCCTATTGGAGGGCAGTATTTACTTTTCGAAGGTTTCTTCTAACATGAACAACTTCTAATATGTCTCCAAAGCTATTGAACCTACAAATGTTATTTGATTCATTTTTAAAATGTCTCATGTAATACGTATTGGGAAAACTCTGCAAATGCTTATAAATTTTTTAACATATGCGATTATGAATAGATGTGAATGTTAAGATCACATACAAAACTAGGTGCATACAATATATTAATATATTATAAGTATAATGCTCGTATAATACTGGCATAAAATATACTGAAAGATAACAAGCAAAATAAAATGAAGCTTCAGAAAATAACATAAAACAAAGCTGTTTATGTTTTTGAGGTGTTAAATATCTTGAACGGAACGAAACATTAACATTATTTTTATAGTTTTACAAACACAAGATCGTATGCACATACAAACGAGCAGAAAACTGCTTAGCTGCACATACGTACAGCCATTCATAAAATACATTTATTTATTCGGTTCTAACTTGCAGTTATTAAATAGAAATCCATAAATTTATAAACGAAGTTCTTACATGCATACATAAATATATACAAGTATTAATGCTGTGAGTGTACATTAGGGTGGCCATTATTTTCGATTCTCACAAGGTTCTCCTTCATTTAAGGGCTCTATAAATACCAAAATTTACATCAAAGAATGTTTACCAAAGAGGATGCTCCCATTCATAAGACTTCTTAATGTGTCCACTTATTTTTGGCCTGATTTCTCATCCTGCTACTATGGTAAGTAAGGTCTTGATTGGTACAAGAACTATAATGTGTTATTTGTACCAAGAGAGGCAAATCCTCCAAACAGCCTGGATCTAAGGTCAATTCTCTTGTTAAAAGAGAATTGAAGAGCGCAAAAAAAATTCCAAAAATGTGGTAGATTTTAAACGGAAATGGAAATGGAAAATCCATAATGGAAGGGTTTCCGGAAAAGGTTCATAAATTCATCACTATTGATTAGAACTAAAGAGATGATTTTTTGTAAATTGTAATAATAATTTCAATCAAATCATTAGAAAAAGTAAACTGTAGGTTTAGTGTTTTCTTTTTTATAAACATTTATGTATGCTAAGATTTTTTCCATCTCTGTCCTTAATACGAATGGTGTAAAAATGTAACTAACTTTTAAACTGCCTAACTAATTTTTACACGATTGGTCTCATAGTATTGGTAATATACCAAAGTTTCAATATATTTTCCTAAGAATCCTTTTTTATAAATACATGATATGTACTCACAACATATTCCTATTATGAATGATATTTATCAAACATACGAGGGTGTGTCAATAAGTCTGCGACTTTTTGAGTGAAACGCAGATCTTTGGATAAAAAATCATTTTGTTTTTAAACGTAGTCTTCATTGAGCTCTATGCACTTTGTTCAACATATCTCCAATTTTATTATACCTTCCAAAAAATAAATTTGTCGAAGTCATCATTTGTGAGTTGATTTTATCGTGGGAGTTAAATCTCTTTCCGCCGAGCCAGGTTTGGAAACAAGAAATAGCTTCTCGGTGCTAAATCCTGAGAATTGTGTGAATTAGGCAATTCGTAGCTTAATTATGCTCCTAATTTTAACATCTAGATATCTACGGTGTAAAATACTCAGTAGAGGTAACTTGACATTAATTTCAAATCAATATCTACTGGTAAAAATTACCAAATATTTTTACTCCATAAGTAACAAAGCACTGATAGATATCTATTTGTTGAAATTACGGGCATTAATGGATTTTTGCCATGGAAATTGGACTAGTGTGCAGTTCTGGTGAATTTTTTTTTTTTCAAATTCTCAATAAATTTATCAAATAAAGTGGCACTGATTGATTGCTTTACCCTTTTAAAGGTAGTCAATGAAGATTTTACCCAGTGTATCGCAAAACACGGTCGCTATGAGTTTATTGGATGGCAAACCCTCCTTGGCCTTTTTTGGCTCCGTTTCACCCTGATAAACCCACGGTTTTGACTGTTGTGTGGTTACTGGTGTGTTGTGGTGGATCCACTTTCCCATGGTTACGAAACAGCGCAAAAACTTGTCCATTTTGCGCTTGAACAACACCAAACACTCCTGCAAAGTTGTCACACGATAGCGATTGTGGTCGATTGTGTGCAACCGCCGCACCCATCTTTCGGAAGGCTTTCTCACCCAAGTGATCATTCCAAATTGAAACCATTGAACCATGTGAGAACCCTATGGCTTCCACAATCTCTCGCACTTTCAATCTCCGATCGGCCAAAAATGTTTGCAATTGTTTCGTGTGGAGACTAGATATGCTAATCGGGACTGATTTTTGAAAATACCGACCCGGGGAAATCTAAAACGTATATACATACATATATCTTTACAATTGAAAGTAATTTTTTTATAAAAATGTAAAAAAGTTATAGCCCTATTGTACATACTGTTAAAAACCCGTACCTTAGTAAAAAATAAGTGTTTATTGCATCTGTTTCTGACATATGCTGCTGCCGAAAAACATCTTTCACATTCCAACTTTCACATTGGCAAAACCGTTTCCAAATACTTGTAACAAATCTGCAAGTATTTTCCTCTTGTTCCATCAGAAATTAAATAATATATTTCTTTTGCAGGTTGCACGAATTTGGTTTCGTTATTGTTATTTGGGGCTTTTACATTTATTAATAATATCTTTAAACCTTTGAACAATCAAAATATTTAAATTTTGTTTGAGCTCCTCATCTGATATAAAATCAATTTCGTTTGAAGAGGATTTTAATTGAGTTTTGTTAGATATGTTATGAAAAAAAAATTATTGAAAATTTATTTTCCAGGGCCCCACTCAAGGAAACCCAAAAATACCGCATTCCTTTATTAACTATGTTGCAGCAGGTTCTCATAGCCTTGGTTTAGGTGATGTTTTTTCCGAAAAAAATAATGCTTAATGAGCACACGAAATTCACTTTTTTCCATTTTCTCACGCGATCTTCTATCAATGGCTGTCAAACACAAACTAAATGACGCAACTTGTTCAAATTTTAACAAGACTCAACTGACAAATGCCTGGTGACATGACGAGTCTTGCCCTTTCAGTTAAGTGGCTAGATATTAAAAAAGTCACGGACTTATTGACCCGCCCTCGTATTTATATTAACCCATGTATTGTGTGTGAACTTTATGAAAATAACAAAATTATAACAAAAATGTTTTCAATATAAATTTCCTTACAAAAGTTATACAATTTTTAGTTTTGTTATACATAGATTTTTCACTGTCATAAGTTCAGGATACGGTGATAAACATGAAATATATTTTGAGTGAAATTTATTTAAATTCATTGAATTACTTTTTGTTTTGTAGTTTTCTTTGTTAAATTTGATGTCTTTTGATGTTAAATCAAAAAATACCGAATCCCGAAAAATCCCAGGATCCCGGAATTTAAATTCATAAAATCCCGAATCCCGGGACTTGTATAACCCAGTCCCGTTTGGCATCCATAGTATTTATGAACAGCTAAAACTTAACAACAAACAAGACCATAGGAAAATCACACAACTACAAAATAAAACCTTGTTTAATATCATTTATTTAGCCTTATTTGCATAAATACTTACAATTGGTTTTAATTTAGTTATAAGATTTAAATTATTATTGTTGGGCATAAAAAAATAAGGCAGATTTAATAAATGAAAAAAAAATTATATAAATTTTATTTTGCAAGTTGATGAAAAAGCTTTTTTGCAAATAAAAAAAAAATCGTGTAAATTGAGAAAATTTCATATTCCTTGAATAACACGAGAAATAAAAAATTTATAATAAAGCGAAATCGTGTAAATCGAGCATTTGATATTTCTAATATGTTTTAGTGCACAGGGTTACTTAGATGACTGGGAAAATGTTGACACCAGATTTAAAAAAAAAATAGCGGAATTCACAATCTTGTCCAAATGGTCTTGCATCATTGTATATTCATTGCATTTTAATTTACACTAACCAAATATACAGAGTGTGTATTTCTAAATAAATTTACAACACAAATGCACAAGATTGTGAATACCGCTTATATTTTAAATTACAAAATAGTAAACATGCAATCCAAAGAAGTAGTGTGAAATTTAATATTAGAAAATAAGCTATAAAATGTTTTTTAAATAAATAATTTTAACAAATTTGTGATAAAAAACTAAATTTTTTCGATATCCACTAATTTGCATATCGGTTTCCCCTCTAACCCATAAAAAGTACAACCGATAAAATGTTTGGTTTTAATCCAAATTTTTTAAAAAATTTCTCCCAAATCTTGAAATTTCAAATAAAATGTGCAACCTCTAAACGTTATTGGATTTTGGTAAAATTTTCAGAATTAGAAGACAGATAATAATTTTACAACTTGTGTGAATAAACAATATAAGAATCACAAAAGAAGGGCCACCCTAGTATTCATAGATACTACATACATATGTGCTGTGTGTGTTTTGATTGAATTCATCGAATACTGTTTTATACTCTAAAATGTATGTGTGTTGCATTTAAAATCATAAACACATTTTATACTTATTCTATTCCGTACGCATCATATTTCTATTTTATTTTCCAATACTCATATTTTAGCTCATAGCATACTAAAAAATATACACATTATGTATGTATTATTTATAAATATTTCTTTTGCATCATCTTCATCGTAAATGGTGGACCAAATTAAAAATGTTTTTTTTTTTTAAACAAAATTAAATTTGAAACATTTCCTAAGTGCCTCATTTACCATATAAAACAATCACTTGGCGCCGAAATTTAGAAAATAAGGTTTTAAATTTTGTTTGATATACATGTTCATTAGGGATATAACTAATTTTGGCGAAACTGTTGGCATACCATCACGTGATGGCCAATGTTGTATAAGTAATGAAAATAATTCTTTTAGGTCATTTGGAATCAAAAACATCACGTACCAATTTCTAAAATAAACCAAATATTTATTTCTCTGAAAAATTATATTAATAATTTCATATTTTTTTTGCAAGTGTGAGGGATACTTCCCCTATTTAGAAATTATCTTTTGAAGTATATCCGCAGTTATTATTAAAATAAAATATATTTGGTCAATTCACGAGGTCTCTTATCAGTCATATTGTCATAATGTCCTAATATATCACGACTCGGCGGCTCGGCTTAATTCGCTACAGCGATTTTTATGTATATGGGGATTTTGTGTGTCGAATTTCAACTTAATAGCGATATATATTAGATATTTATGTTTACTTAAGTGCACTTTATATGGGGAATATGGCCAAATAGTGCCCGCTCCAAAAAAGTATTGGTGTTGCGATTTCTCTTTACATGAAACTTAGTTGTGCTGAATTTTGTACGGATACTGCAATTCTATGGTCATTTATTTACCATAGCACCATATTTCGGAAAGAAATTTGTATGGGGGCTAGGAAAATTATGGACCGATACTTACCATTTTCAACATAATTTGTCCTTTTATCATATAAATAGTGAGTAAACAATTTCATGGTATTCTCTGTTATGAATTTACCCAAAATCCCAAAAAACCATGTGAAAATGATCAAAATTTTTGGAGGTTGTCTTACATTTTGACCCATAACCCTGGTTCTACGAATTCGATTTTCCTGATTTTCAATACCAAACTGCTTAGAAAAATTATAAAGATTTTGGTATACACTTCATTAATTTTGCTTATGTATTTTGGACGTGAGAGTGTTTTACACAGACAGACAGACGGACATGGCTCAATCAATATATTTGAATTTCATAAGGATCAATAATATATATACTTTGTTGGGTCTCAGATGAATATTTCTCAATGTTACACATGGAATGACAAACTTATATATACCCTCATTCACCACTTGTGGTGGTGGAGGGTATAAAAACAAAAAATTAACTACAGTCACTTATTTAGGGTATTCAATCGATTAACCGTTATTCGGTTAACCGATTAATTTTGGTCGGTTAACTGTTCGAATAATTTAAAATTGACCATTTTCAAATAACAAATAAACCGATTAATTTGTGTCGATTAACCGATTAACCGAAATATCTTTTTTTTTTGTACTTTAACATATTTTTTTGTATTTGGTTTTCCATTTTAATTCAAGTACAAATGTCAAAGTTAAACTACATATTTTTCGAACTTCCAAGAAACATGTTTAGTGAGGTTTAGTAAGTATAACAACTGACATATTTAATTTACATGTATTTGTCGGAGGATGAATATAAGTGTTCTGTAGACATTGCTTTAACGAGTATTTAATCAGAACTTATCGAAATGATTGAAAGCATTTAAAATCTAAGAAAAATCCAAAAAGGACTCTTTCTAATGTACAATAGAGTATTTTATATGCTAAGAAAAAACTGAAATATTGGATATTCGTTATCATGCCTCACTTTCGATTTTTTTTTATACCCTCCACCACCACAAGTGGTGAAAGAGGGTATATATAAGTTTGTCATTCCGTGTGTAACATTGAGAAATATTCATCTGAGACCCAAAAAAGTATATATAGTATTAATCCTTATGAAATTCTAAGTCGATTTAGCAATGTCCGTCTGTCTGTCTGTCTGTGTAAAACACTCTCACGTCCAAAATACATAAGCAAAATTAATGAAATGTATACCAAAATGTTTATAATTTTACTAAGCAGTTTGGTATTGAAAATCAGCAAAGTCGAATTGGTAGAACCAGGGTTATGGATCAAAACGTAAGACAACCTCCAAAAATTTTGATAATTTTCACATGATTTTTGTGAATTTGGGTAAATTCATTGCAGAGAATACCATGAAATTTTGCATTCATTATTTATATGATAAAAGGACAAATTCTGTTGAAAATGGAAAGAATCGGTCCATAATTTCTCGTAGCCACCATACAAATTTCTTCCCGAAATATGGTGCTATGGTATATAAATGCCCATATAATTGCAGTATCCATACAAAATTCAACACTACTAAGTTTCGTGCAAACAGAAATCCCGGACAAATTTTTTTTTTTTTTTTTTTTGATCGGGCACTATTTGACCATAGCCCCAATATAAAGTTTACTTCCGAAAATCATTTAAATACACTTAAATATCTTATATGTATCGGTATCAGGTTGAAATTCAACTTGCATAATCCCCATGCACATGAAAATCGCTGTAGAGAATTTCATGAAGATCGGCCCATAACTGGTTATAGCTCCCATATACGGACCACTTCTAAAAACCACATTAATTTTCATAAATATCTGAAAAATATCGTTATCAAATTAAAATTGTACACAGATCGGTAGTATTATTTCATAAATGATACTACTAGATTGTGTGAATATCGGTTCATATTTGAACATAGCTCCCATATAAGGTCCATTTCCGAAAATTACTTAAATACTAATAAATCTCTTATAAAAAGCTGTATCTGGTTAAAATTTCAAATAAATATTTTCATTATATACGAAAATCGATGTATTGAATTTTATGAAGATCGGCCGATAATTGGTCATAGCTCCCATATAAGGATCACTTCCGAAAACACATTAACCTCTATAAATATTTTAAATATATCCATATCGAACTAAAATTGTATACAGATCAATATATTGTATCCAAAAATTATTCTACTGGGTTTTGTGAATATCGGTCCATATTTGACCATAGCACCCATATTAACTCCATTTCCGATAATCACAATAATACCCATAAAACTTTTGTAAATAATGTTATGGAGAAAAATATCAAGCAAAATAGGCCTCAAATACATATAAATCACGTTAAACTATTTAATTATATCTTCCAAATAAGTTACACATCAGAAAAATACATTAAAGCATATATACACTCATATCGGTAAAAAATGTAACAGATATAAGTTTCAAGTAGATTGTGACTATGGGTTCATAATTATATATCTAAGGCTCACATCCGGAAAATTCATTAGAAAAGAACAAAAATATACTTTTGAAGTTTGACTAAATATATTTGTTTACCCTTTTTTATATTCTTTTACTTCACTTGTGGTGAATAAGGAAAATGTTGAGCCAATCGATAATGTGAACCAATTATTAAGTATATAAATTGTTAAACAGTACATTTTATTCATATTATAAAGTTATAGACTCTGTTGGAAATAGTAGGAATGTGTAGTTATTTCAATTATAAATTGCTGAATTAGATAACATTTTTATACATTTGAAATAAAATATCTTCTGCGTAAGCTAATTTTTCTAACAATATATAAAACACTACTATATTTTAAATAAAGTTTTATTTTGTTTAAAAAAAGTGTTTTTATTGAAGAAAGTACATAATTTGTATATAGTCCAAAATGTGTATTATATCAGCATTCATATATAATCCATAAAGTGGCTTGAAAAGAAATTCGGTTATATTCCTTATTCGCTTATAGTCCACAACAATTGTGCAACTGTATTTGTAGACTATAAGCGAAAATTACTGTATTAAATTATCATTCTACCAATCTTCATAATCGGAGCTAAGTCCCAATAACAAACACTGAATATGGATATTAGAGTGTTTATGCTAATGTAATTTCTATAATTTTCATCTAATTTAGGTGGTGGGTATTTCGGCATATTCGGCATAGCCGAATATAGCACTCTAACTTGTTTTTTGTTACTGTGTCGAATTGAATGAGCTAAAAGTTCTATTAGAACATGGGAAAACTATATAAATTCCAAATTCGAGACTTTAAAACTAACATAATTTATATATGAGTTTAAAATTAGCTAAATATCACAACAACTTCCCGGAAAAATTGTCAAGATTGGCATTACTGAAAATCTTAATAAAATGTTTTACCATTTAAAAAACAGTCAGTCTTTAAGAAAACTCTCAATGTTTATAATAATTTGAACAGGTAACAAAAATGTATTTTGTACAATTGTGTTTTTCTTTATTGCTGCACACTCATCCATAAGAGCGGTGGAAAATAATTCATACGTAACATTGCATTGGATTGCATAATTTATCCTTCATTAAAACAATGTGTTGTTGTTTTATGAAATTGTTGGTTTGTTAATTGCAGATTGAATTTAAAAGAACACACAAACACTCATACACATACACACATACATAAATGCACTAGCATACAAACGCACACAATATAAATGAATGAGGGAGAGTTTGTATTTGTGTTCATCTTCACCATGATGTATGTTCACTCTGCTACTACCCAACAGTTAAGCAAGTTGTCAATGTATCTCTTATAGACAGTATTTGTCACAAATGTCTTATCAATTGGCTGACTCCAATTTATATATTTTGGTCATTTGACACGTATGAGCTGTTTGTAGTGCAGAGAGAAGACAATTGGTTACTAATCTAGCGTGAAGACACTTAAGTGTCTCTTAGTAATCTGGAGTGTAGACACTTTAAGCGTTTTATTAGTGATTCATTCAAACTGCCATAAAGTCAATAGTCACTTTAGTGTTTCTAAGTAAACTATAGTGAAGTCACTTTAAACGTTTATTTTGTACTGTGCTTTAGAATGTAGTTATATCACCCACCAGAAGCAATCCATTGGAGAGGTGTCGAAAAAAGGTTTGTTTACAAGCAATCGTTGCTTGAACTCGCTATGATATGTCTTTTGTTAAAATATCTAGTTATGTAGCTGATCGAGTTACCAGTTAGGTAATTAGTAATGTAACTGACGCTATTTAACCAGTATGTGAATCCAATGCGGTCACTTCTTTGGGCCAGCTATTAGACAGTCAAAAAAGGTCAATTGACCCCCCGTTTAGGACATGTACGTGTTAAAATAGTAGACACGTAGCTATTGAAGTATTTAGATCCCACCGCAAATGATGGTTAAAGTCACTACTTCGGGACCATACAATGAACGCATAGAACGGAAAGAGAGAGAAACATCAATGGAAAAAATTACTCTCTTTTCACACATACGCGTGATACAATAACAAAATACATGTAATACATTCTCATGAATTAGGTTTTTTGACAACAGACATAGGTTTTTGGCTCTCAGTTACCTATCTAGTTGTCAGTTATTCTCGGGACTGTCTCCTAGAACTGCTGGGAACTAACAAAATACAACTACATACAACAAACATAATGTTGATGTGGATTTGTTCTAGCAACGAGTATATGGATACAAATGTACATGTAAATGTATTGCATGCGCTTTCAAGTATTGTATGCATGTGTGCAGATATCCATGGAATGTATTCTTATGAAAGGTAAACAATATATAGTATATAGAAGAAGTGTGTACAAAATAAAGTTGAATCAACTTGTACGTACTTTTACTACTGCTGCAACTACCACTCACATAAACGTATGTAAAACTACTACTGCTGCTGCTGCTTTGTTGCATTCACTCATACATACAATGTTATATGGATGATGATTGTTTATGTTTATACGTGCACACAAACATATTTTTGAAGACTGAGCTGAGTCAAAAAGTTTTCATTTAAATCATTATACATCTTGATCAGAGGTGCGCAAAAGTAAATTCTATCAAAGACTGACAAAAAAAGAATGAAAAATCAGAAAATAACAATTATTTCTGACAAGAAAAATAAAAATATTTAAATTTCATTAAATTTTTTCATAGTACTACTATGAAAGGTATCAAAATGCCCCTTTAAAACACTATCCCTCATTGTTTTAAATGTTTTATGTCAAAAGAGACATTGCATGCTACCAAAAGCATTTTTAATCATAAAATATTTTTTACAAATCATATTCAACTCTTTATTTTGTTCAGTGCACACAAATACAAAAACTGAAAACATAAAGAAAAAGCCTTGCACCAGGGGTCCATTTGTCTACATCTCCAGAATAATAATTTAATAACAAAATAAATTTGACCCGTTTTAGCCTGAAACGATAATTGTACACGTGTATTCCAGGAATTCATATTCCAGACGTGGTCTAAAGCAATGGTGCCCAACCCCTATACTCTTGGTGCTCATTCTCAATAGGGCACTCAGCTCAAGCAATATGAAATACACAAACAACTTTGTCTTGTTAGTTTTTTTGTCGTTCTTCACTGTATACACGCAAGTGCAAAGCAACAATACTTTCGTATGCTTTGCTGGTAAACATTGAAGACAGCGATCATTAATGTAGATTTTTGGGCCATTTGGTCCAATTTTTTAATTGTTTCCTTTGTAATTTTTGAACGGTGATAAGGATTGAGATCGTAAAATTCTTAACACCCTTTTTTAATTAAAACTTTTAACCCAAGTATTATTTGATTTTTTTTTTATCAAGTTACCTTTGTAAAACATGTTAGTTATTATGTTTAATGTCAATTATATTAATTTGTTTTTAATCTGATTAAAATGAGTGACCAGACAAAAGTGCGTACTAGAATTATTAAATATTTTCAACAAAACCCAACTTGGTCCTACAAAAAGTTGGTCAAACAATCAAAGGTCTGCCGTCAAAATGTTTCCAATGTTATTAAACAGTACCGGGAGAACTTTTCCGTTGAACCTGGTTCAGGTAGTAGGAGTGGTCCACATGATGTTTCTAAAGCCAAAAAAATAGAAAGCATTTTCAAAAGAGTTCCCAACACATCCGGTAGGAAAGCAGCCCGATTAGGTCAGTACTCGAACTATTTGGTACGAAAAGTTAAAGCCAATGCAGGCTTATAAGCATACAGGCTCAAAAAGTTCCTGACTCTGCTAAAAATTTAGAGGTCAAAGACAGAGCACGGAAACTGAAGTCAAATTTTATACAAAAAATATACCTGCTGCATAACGGATGACGAAATGTACGCATGGAAAAATTTTCGCAGCTTCTGGGTCAATTTTTTAAAGTTGCAGATGCTCGAGGGAATGTTGAAGAAAAGTTTAGGAACCAAAAGAAGACAAAATTTCCCAAAAAGTTCTTGGTGTGGCAAGCAATGTGCAGTTGCAGCAAAAAAGCCAAAAATTTGTTACAAAGGGCTCTATAAATACTGAAATTTACATCAAGGAATGTTTACAAAAAAGGATGTTTCCATTCATAAGACTCTTAATGTGTCCACTTATTTTTGGACTGATTTGGCATCTGTCACCATGGTAAGAAAGGTTTTGAGTGGTACAAGAACAATTATGTGGTATTTGTACCAAGAGAGGCAATTCCTCCAAACTGCCTGGAGCTGAGTCCAGTGGAGAGATATTGAGCTCTTGTTAAAAGAAAATTAAAGAGCACAAAATAGGAGTCCAAAAGTGTGGTAGATTTTAAACGGAGATGGACAACCTGTTCGAAAAAAGTGACATAAAGCACTATAAAAACCATAATGGAAGGGTTTTCGAAAAAGATTCAAAATTTCATCTTTAGTGATTAGAACTATAAAAATATTTCTTTTTTTGTAAATTGTAACAATAATTTCAATCAAATAAAAAAGATTCAAAATTGTAAGTTTAGTGGTTTAATTTTTATTAACATATATGTATGTTAAACATTTTTCGATCTCAGTCCTTATATACTGACTTAGTTTTTTAGTTCACGTGGTCTTTTTATAAACCAATGCTATATACAAAAATTCAAGGATCTGACTTAAAACCGGACTGAGAAAAATAAAAAATTACGAATCTTAGGTTAAGGGATAAATAAAAAATTACGAATCTTAGGTTAAGGGATAAAAAAAAATTACGAATCTTAGGTTAAGGACATAGTATATTTTCCTCGGTTTTCTTTCATTTGGTTTACATTTATTAAAAAAATATGTATATATTTTTTAGTTTGTTTTATATGTTTTCTGAAATATAATCAACTTGCGAATCTGAAATATCGGAGTCACTTTTTGCATTGAGCAGTTCTGGGACTTCATCTTCGTTCAAGTTTGACTTGTCGTAAGTAAAACACGACTGTTTTATTGAAAAAAGTGAACCAAGCATTTGCAAATATTTAAGTTTCTTTAAAACAAAAATGAAAAAGGGGAACCCCACAATTATCTATTACATATTTATGTTGATTAAAAACAAAAAATAAAAAAGTGGAATCCGACACTTTTTTTTACATTAGCAGTTAATATGAACCAAATGGTCCATTAACCCAACATTCACTAGTTTTTTCCAACCTAACAGCAGGGTTAATGCGATTACATTATCGTTTTGCAAACGTTTGCGAAATGTTTTGTTTGTTTTCAAACTCTGCTTGTAGCCACAAACTTGTGATTGTATTTTTATGAAACACAATTATTCACAAGTTCACAAATTTACAGGCAAAACACTTGTAATTGTGAACTTGTAGCTTAGTAAAATAGGCCCCAGTTCTCATGAGCATTCGTAGCTGTCTCGTTGAGTGGACAATTACTAATAAA
This sequence comes from Calliphora vomitoria, assembly GCA_942486065.2. Classification (NCBI taxonomy): domain Eukaryota; kingdom Metazoa; phylum Arthropoda; class Insecta; order Diptera; family Calliphoridae; genus Calliphora; species Calliphora vomitoria. The sequence goes on from OW818029.2 coordinate 41,547,205, forward strand.
ATGTAAAATGTTTTAGTTACACAGAAAAAAATATTTCTTAAAAATTTTCAATTAATCAATCTATAAGAAATTAAAATTGGTTATAATTACTTTGATAATTCAATCAATAACTCTTTTACTCAAAAACGAAATTGATTTTTTTGTTGGTGTGAATGTGTACATAAAATTTAAATTCAATTTTTAGTAGGTCTTGTAAAATAAGACGTGGTTATATTATTATGCGTCAAATAATGGTTTTCACGCAGTAATAATATTTTATTTTCTGTTTTTCTAAAAATAAACATGCAATCAAAAAAATGGCCAAATTGAGAAAAAGTAATTGTTTACTTTTTTCGTTTATTTTGATTTTTTAGAATTTACTACTTACAAAGTAAATTAGCTGTTGAAAGAACAATTCTGTAATTTTGAAAAAATCAATTAATTTTTAACAATTACTCGCTTCTTCTTAGAGAGTGATTGATTTAAAATTGTCTGCAAAATATCGATCGTTGTCAACGATATCGCGCTGCACACAATTATAAAGAGTTCTATGAAGGCCCTAGTTTGTATATTCTCAGTCCTTAAGTATACTTAATATGTGCAGATATGTATGCAGATGTATGGATTTATACATACATGGTTGCCTGGTTATGCGTTCTTGTTTGTCTTTAATTATATTTGGACGCGTCTGAGCTTTTTGTTGTTGTATGTTTTGTTATTTTAAAATTTTCCTTGTTGTTGTTCGGTTCGGTTCGGTTTGGTTATGTTTTGTTTTTCTTTCATATACATACTTTACTTCCTTTTTATACCCTCCACCACCACAAGTGGTGAAAGAGGGTATATATACGTTTGTCATTCCGTGTGTAACATTGAGAAATATTCATCTGAGACCCAACAAGGTATATATATTATTGATCCTTATGAAATTCTAAGTCGATTGAGCAATGTCCGTCTGTCTGTCCGTCTGTCCGTCTGTCCGTCTGTCTGTCTGTCTGTGTAAAACACTCTCACGTCCAAAATACATAAGCAAAATTAATGAAATGTATACCAAAATGTTTATAATTTTTCTAAGCAGTTTGGTATTGAAAATCAGCAAAATCGAATTGGTAGAACCAGGGTTATGGATCAAAATGTTAGACAACCTCCAAAAATTTTTATAATTTTCACATGATTTTTGTGACTTTGGGTAAATTCATTGCAGAGAATACCATGAAATTTTGCACACATTATTTATATGATAAAAGGACAAATTTTGTTGAAAATGGAAAGAATCGGTCCATAATTTCTCGTAGCCCCCATACAAATTTCTTCCCGAAATATGGTGCTATAGTCTATAAATGCCTACAGAATTGCAGTATCCGTACAAAATTCAGCAAAAATAAGTTTCGTGCTAAGAGAAATCACAAGGCTGAATTTTTTGTGAATCGGCCCATATTTGATCATAGCCCCCATATAAAGTTCACTTCCGAAAATCACTTAGACATGCATAAATAACTTATAAATATCGCTATTGAGTTGAAATTCGACACAAATAATCTCCATATATACAAAAGTCGCTGCACCAAATTCTATGAAGATCGGTTCATATTTGTTTATAGCTCTCATATAAGGACCTCATCCGAACAACACATTAACATGCATAAATATCTAAAAAATATCGATATCAAACCAAAATTTTACACAGATCCGTAATTTATATATGGAAGTCATACTGCAGGATTTTGTGAATATCGGTCCATATTTGACCGTAGCTCCAATTTAAGGTCCATTTCCGAAAATCAGTTAAGTACTCACAAATCTCTTATAAATATCTTAATAATGCTAAAATTCGACATACATAAAACTCATATACATAGCAACAACTGTACCAAATTTTATGAAGTTTGGCCCATAATTGGTCATAGCTCCCATATAAGGACCACTTCCGAAAAACACATTAACCTGTATAAATATCTAAAACATATCGATATCAAAATAAAATTATACACAGATGAGTAATTTGTATCTAGTAATCACACTACTGTAGTTTGTGAATATCGGTCCATATTTGACCATAGCTCTATATAAGGTCCACTCCCGAAAATCACTAAAACCCTCATAAATTTCTTACAAATATAGTCAGCAAGTTGAAATTCGAATTTAAAAATTACAATATATGTAAAAATCATTGTACGAAATTTTATGATGATCGGCCAATAATTGGTCATATCCTCCATATAAGTACCACTTCTGGAAAACACATTAACCTACACAAATATCCAAAAAAAAAAATATTTGTACTGAACCAAAATTGTACACCGATCAGTAATTTGTATTCAAGAATCATATTACAAGATTTTTTAAATATCGGTCCATAATTCAATATAGTTGTCATATAAGGTCCACACTTGTTAATAGCGTTGTTTAAATTAAGTTTTATTAATTTTTTTATTTATAAATTTTACAAAAATAGCCCTCAAATACTTTGAAATCACGTTAGAGTATTATATGGAGATAGTCCCATAATAGGTCAGCTCCAATATGTTGAACCAAAATTTGAATCCAAAAATCATACTACTGAATTTTATGAATATCGGTCCATAATTGGCAACAGCCCTCATATAAGTTCCACTTTCGGTAATAACCATAATACCCATAAAACTCTTGTAAAGATGAAATTCAATTAAAATACATAGAAATCACGTTAAACTATTTTATGATGATTGACTCATAATAGGTCATAGCTAGTTCCACAACCCAAAAATACATTAACGCATATAAACATTGATATCGATCAAAAATTCAACAGAAATTAGTTAGAAGTAGACAGAAATCATACTGCTGGAATTTTTGACTATGGGTTCATAATTATATATAAGACACATATCCGGAAAATTCATTAATCGCTAATATATATCAACATTTTGTGATATAACTCATTTCCATATGCAAAATTTTGAATTTTGTCTAAATATATTTGTATACCCTTTTTTATATTATTTTTCTTCACTTGTGGTGAATAAGGATAATGTTGATCCAGTGGGATAATGATAACCAATTATTAGGTACATATATAAATTGTTAAATGTCATACGTTATAATATGATTAAATGACAAACTCTATTCAAAATGGTAAGAATCTGCAGTTAAAGTATCTTCTGCTTAAACTAGTCTTTCTTACAATTGTTATATTATTCCATATATTTATTTAATAGTATTTCGATAACATTGTCTTAATCCTCATAATAACAAATATTGAATATGGATATTAAAGTGTTTATGCCAATGTAACTTCTACATCTCTCATCATATTTAGGTGGAGGGTATTTAAGATTCGGCACGGCCGAATATAGTACTCTTACTTGTTTTTTTTTGATTTTATACATCTGATCATATATACAGTTCATCCATATATCCACAATTTTGTAAATGTATTAAATTTCATGTTATGAATTTGGTTTTTGATAAATTCAGGAATAAGGTTATTAAAAATATCTTTACATTTAAAACAGTTTGAAGATGGGAAATGATAAATATGCGCAACTAAATGCAAGCGCACACGACAACTCTTTAGTTATATATAAGTTTATGACAGCCAAGTTCATAGTCATCAACCTATATAGATGTGAGGTCTATTGGCTAACAGCATACTAAATATAGTTTTACTTCAGGGATGTCCAAAGCTAAAACTGCAGAAAGAAAAGTTTAGTGATCTAAATAAAAAATGTTATTTGTTAACAATAATCTAGTCAACAATCTTAATAAAATTACACAGTACAACAAAATCAAATTTTTTTTCCAAGGTCCGGCCAATAAATTTTGATAGAGGAGACAAAAAAAAAGACACGTGTATCGGCGTTTTGAAAGTTTACATCTGAATTTCATTTGAGGGGGGGTTAAAGTTTCCCAGCTCTGGCACATTCTTATTGTTAATCGGCATAAAAAACCATGTGACCCTTACATTTTATTTATAAAATGTGTTCAGCAAGTTTATGTGAAATGTTACGGAGAACATTCTTGTAGAATATGTTATCCCTCTAACTCCTCAAGGTATGGGTCTTTTTTGTCCTTCTTTTAAGAAAGAGCAAACAATTTTTTATTGTGTTGTACAGTGTTATCTGTGACTTCGATATTAATGTTCAATATTAAAAATTTTCGTCAAATTTGTAAATATTTAAAATATTTTTATACCCTTCATCATAAGTGGCAAGGGTATATATAAGTTTGTCATTCCGTTTGCAAATTTCTACATCTTTCATTTGTATATACAAAGTATATACATTCTGGATCGTTATAGATAGCGAAGTCGATATAGCCATGTCCGTATGTCGGTCTGTATGTTGAAATCAATTTTCCGTAGCCCGGCTCGGTCGCTATCTCAAATCGAGAAAATTGGCCCATAAATGGCTGAGATATAAGGAAAAAACCGGGACAACCTCGACTTTTGTCCCATTTTTGATCTATATCTGGATTTCTGTGTCATTAATATAAACGAAATGGATATCTAATGATAGATATTTCAAAGTCCATTGCAACGATGTTAATAAGGCTATAGTAATTTGGACTTACAATGGGTTAAAATCGGGTAAAATAGTTTGTAACCCGAATTTTTTTTTAAATTTTTTTTCACAAAAATTTAAAAAAAAAAAAAAAAATTTAAAAATTAAAAAAAAAATTGGAAAAAAGTAAAACAAATAATTTCGAAAAAATAAAAAATTTTTAAAACAATTTTGAAAAAAAATTTAAGCTTTGAAAAAAAATTTAGTTTTTTAAATTTTGAAAAAAAAATTAAAAAAAGAATTAAATTTAACTAAAAATATTTAAAATTTTTATTTTGAAGTATAATTTGGTGAAGGGTATACAAGATTCGGCATAGCTGAATATAGTTCTCTTACTGGTTTTTTGCTTATTTTATTATGTTGTTTTGATTAAAATTATTTCAAATCTGAAAAAAATTTTCGCAGAAGTAAATTGAGTGAAAAAACCAGACAACACTTCCATCATTTTTTAAAGTTAAAAATATATTAAACAATCCAAATATTTCTTTCAGTGATCATGAAAAAAAGTAAAAAAATAGCAATACCCCCGCTTAGCATGTGCCTTAATAAACAAGAGTTGGATTTTTGCCCGTCACCCCCAAGTTAAGTTAAGTTGTTACATTTTTGTAAAAATTTTGCCATTCAAAAATTACTTTTTCAGTTTAGTTTGAAAAAATAGAAATGTGTATGTAATTGTCGTTCTAATGAGATATAAAAGACAAAAACTGGTTAAAAAATGTTAAAGTTATTAAAAATTCCCCAGGCCATTAACGTGTCTCAGGCTACTAGAACAAGAAAGGTAGGAACAAAATTAACATATTTTGAGAAATATTAAAATAAAAGCTAATTTTTACTTAAAACATATCCATATTTACTTATATATGTGTTTTTGTCTTCGTAGGATACCGATAACCTATTCGCAAGGATGACCAAACAAAATAAATTTTTTTAACGGCAGTTTCAAAACTCCATTTTTAAATTTTTAAAAATTTTGTTAAACAAATTTCAGAATTTTTTTATCATCACATTGAGATTTATTGAGAATATAATAAGGAACAAAAATATGAAAAAAGTATGACAAAAGCTCCTATAGTTTTTCCGTAGCTGCGATTTAAATTTTGCGATTTTCGAGAAAAACTAATTTTTTGGCCATATTTTGGCGAATAAGCTCAATTTCCTTACTGTTATGAATTTTAAGTAGAACCTATTCAGAATATTATAGTCCATATAATTTTAAATATACTCTGAAAGATTTACTTAAATTGGAAAACGTTAAACTTTAAATCATGAAGGTCAAAAGCCAATTTTTTTAATATTTGGAATTTCTATTTTTTGTGAAACTTATAACATGTAAATACTTAAAATCTTACTTTTTTAAAGGCGAAGGCCCTGGCAGCCAGTCCTTTTTTTCTTTTCTCTATATTTTCTGTAAATTAAATTTGCATTAAATAAATATTAATAATAATAATAATAATATAACATGAAGTGTGGTATTTATAATAACAGCTCAAAAATGTAAATTAACCCTTGATGGTGGGTATATAAATTAAGGACATAAATTTCGACATATCTTTCTTCAAAGGAATTAATTGTACTAAAGCTGATGTCGGATTTGATTGATTTTAGATGCATTTGAAAACTAATTATGACTTTTGTAAATAAAACAGTGATGTTCATGCCATACAACAATTGTTTAAAAAATGTACACACATTTGTTATGCTCTTTTAAAATCTGTTGTTCATTCATCGTTGAGCAAGCGATGAAAACACATGCGGCGGACTACCGTAATTTTTTTCAGAAATCATTAAGCATTGTTGTTGGTTGTTTTTCAACCAAACTCATTTCAAATACAATTGAACACAAAAAAAACAAAGTCAGAAATAAATAAAAAATTTAAGAGAATTTCGGTCGTATAATGTTTATTTTTTCTTTTCCTTAAAGTTTAAATAAATTTTTTTAATAATTTGGTTATATATGACAAAAATTCTATATCTAAAATTTTTCTCATTTAAAGTTTTTGACATTATGTTTGCTGGGTAGCTCTCTCACCAATACATCTTCATTTTTATTTTTGAACACCACTGAACTAAAACAAGGTGTTGTCGTTAAAGGTATTTACAGACGACAATACTGAGTAATAATATTTGTCAAAAACATACGTATCATAATACAATTTCATAACCTAAACCAAAATTGAATTCGATTTTCGAATAATGAAAATTATTTATTTTCTTGATTTAAGATATTCATAAATTTTTAAAAATATTTCAACAATTTTTTTTCGAATTTTTTTCTTTACTTTAGTATTTTTATACCCTTCACCATGAGTGCCAAGGATATACATAAGTTTGTAATTTCTACAATTTTCATTTGCAACCCCATAAAGCATATATAAATATTCCGGATCGTTATGGATAGCTGAGTCAATATAAACATGTCCGTCTGTCAGTTAAAATCAACTTTCCAAATACCGTAAATAACTTACAAACAGGATTTATATATCAATATATTGGGAATTTTTCCAATTCGGTTGCTATTGCAAATCGACAAAATCAGCCCAATCGGCTGAGATATAAAGAAAAAACCGGGACAACCTCGATTTGTTGCCTATTTTTGATATATATATATGGATTTCTAAGTCATTAATATAGATAATATGAATATCTTATGACAGATATTTCAAAGTTTATTGTAACGATGTTAATAAGGCTATAGTAAGTTGGACCTACAATGGGTCAAAATCGAGAAAAATATTACTTTTACCTGAATTTTTTTTTACCAAAAAAAAAATTTTTTTTAAAATTTAAAAAAAAAATGGATAAAAATTAAAAAAACAAATGAAGTATTTTTTTCATTTTGAAAAAAAAAAAAGTTTATTTTGTTTACCTAAAAATATTTAAAATTTGTATTTTACAGCCGAATATAACTCTCTTATTAGTTTTTTATTTTTTTTTAGTAGCTATAAGCTAGTTTCGTCACAGAAAAACATTCATTTGGTTGTTTAGTTTTTTTGCCCAATATTTTAGATTTTAGAAGGAGAAGATTTTTAAAAGTGCGTCTGAAAATTGCATTTGCATCATGAATGCATATTTTTGAGAAATTTTAAATTTTTTTTGGATTGAAATTTGTGGTTTTGTCTTCAACATTTTAAAGATGTAGTTTGACATATAATTATTATGTATGTGTGTTTTTAAATGTTTAATAATTATTTCTATCTAAATCTAAACGCATTCAAATCATGTTAAGAGTGATATTATAAATCAATATTTAATACCATGCAGTGATACTTGTGTATATTTATAAACCCATATAAGAAAAGTAAATAGCTGGGTACATGTAAAACAGTTTCAATAGCAATATACTATATATAGGCCCAATAAGTAAGCACTGAAGACTTAAAATTTCAAGTACTTGAAAATTTTCTTGGAACTTTAATTGAATTCAAATATACTAGTAATTAAACTTGAAAAATATTTGAAAAAAATAAACTGTAATTCAATTGCCTGATACTGGACTCATGGCTGAAGTTACACTTGTATTCAACTAGAATTCTAGCAAAAGTTATTATTGGTTACTTGAGTTGAATACAAGTGTGTATTCTTACATGTATCTGTGTGTGTATTCTTACATGTATCGAGAAAAATATGAAGAGAGGAGTTCTTACATACATACATGTAAATTTTACATACATAAGAGTGTTCGTATGTAAGAATTTGTGAAAATGTTAAAAGGACTTTTTTGTTTTTTTAATTTCACAATGGCGCCATTGGCGAAAATAAAATTAAATGAAAACATTTCCTTTTCATTTCAGTTTAAAGTTTAACCAACAGTTCGCAGCAGCTTTTTGAGCTTTGTTTTATGATGGTGATGCTATTTTCGTTGTCCTTGTTCTTATACAAACAGGCCCGGCTGATGTGTTATCAATGAATTTCCTTTTTTTCCCCAGATTTTTGTATTAAATTTTCTTTCACAGTCTACATATTTCGTACAGTGCAACATTTGTATTTATTTTGGCATAATACTTGTAATTCTAAAGATGATGTTGTTTAAAAGTTTCAGGACACATGTTTTATGTGTATCGTTAATAACTTTGGGTATTTGTATAATTTGTTCATGTTTCGTGTACAGTACAACTTCGATAGTCCGGATATGCGCCGGTCACTCCAATAATTCGGACGCTTCTACATTTTAGTCAATTTAAAAATGTTACCTCAATCATCAACAGTTTTTTTTTTACGCATAAACAAAAATTAAATGCGATTGTTTTACCGTTTTTACCTCGATTGTTTAGTTATTCACACTTTGATTCACATTTTGCACTGTCATTATAACAGTAGGTCTGTTCATTTACGTTCCCAGTAAATACTTGCAACGAGAGAAAAAAATCTAAATTTACAAAATTACTCTCTTAAATTTTCAAAAATAGTAAAAAGTAAATGAACGCTTTTCCACTGAAATGAACGCCTGCACTGGGTCCGAAATTTTTACACACATTTTTCTTATTTTATTGCTTTTAAAATGTATAACTACTCACATTTTCTTCAATTTTATTGAAAATTCATCTTTTTTACATTTTTTCACCACAATAATAAAATTGTAACTAAATAAACAATAACACAACACATATGAAATATAAGCTGCTAACTATTACGAGTTCAAAATTGAAGTTGTAATAGTTTGCAACGAGAGAACACTCTCTAAAATTTATACGCTCTTGATTTTTTCTCTAGGTGCAAGTTTTTTGCGTTAATGAACGCTTTTCCAGTAACAATTGTAACTAACTACACCATTTCCAATTGTATTTCAGAAGTTTCTATTTGTATTTCAGAAATTTCTAATTGAATTTCAGAAATTTCTAATTATATTTCAGAAAGTTCCAATTGAATTTGAGAAGTTTCCATTTATATTTCAGAAATTTCCAATTGAATTTCAGAAATTCCTATTTGTATTTCGGAACTTTCTATTAGAATTTTCTGAAATATAATCAGAAAATTCTGAAATATAATTAGAAATATCTGAAATTCAATTGCAAATTTCTAGTTTCAGTTCATTCTTTCGCAAGCGTATTTGTAGAATTTCGTACCATGTTTTTCAATACTAAACGCAATCTAAAACACTAACTTTAAAGGAAAATTGTGATATTTTACATTGTCTTAATAAGGAAAATATGTTAGGCAGGTTGCTTGTTCCAAAATCAACGATTTGTGACATTAACAGGTAACAGAACTAAATTCGGCTGTGCCGAATCTTATATACCCTTCACCTAAGTATACATATTTACGTACATTGCCTTTACCCATGTAAAACTCTTCATATAGCAACAACAAGAAGAAAAAATCATAATATCATATCAGATGCAATTGCAAAACATCCGATATTCATATTCACACGTTGAGTGCTCACTGATAACTAACCAAATAAACACAACATTTATTTTGCACAATTGAATGTTGAAAAATAACAACAACAAAAATTAAAATAAACGAAATTATGCATGCGTGTGTTTGATTTATAATTCTTATTCATTCCACATTATAGAACAGAGGTGCGCAAAAGTAAATTATCTCACCAACACATTCAATTCTTTATTTTGTTTAGTGCACCTACAAAAAAACAAATACAAAAACTGAAAAAATAAAGAAAAAGTCATACACCCGTGCAAATGCGCTTTTGTAGTTGTCTCGTGGAGTCGACAATGACAACTAAATTGTAAGAGCATAAGAATACGTGTGATTTGATTTTGCACAGTTGTGCTATGGGCTGACCCTTTTTCAGCACCGCTGACACTTTTTGTGCCCCTTTACTAAAATGAACTAAATCTGACACTTTTTAATATTTTGGACCCTTTTTTCCCCTTTTTCAAAAGAAAAAAACTTTTTGCTTTAATATGACGTTTTTGGAACAACCAACTTAAGTATATAAAAATATTTCATATATATATAAAAGCTTCTTGCTTTTTCATGTGGTAGCAAGGATTTTGGAGCAGTGTGAAGTTTTACAACACTTCTTTATTCAAGCTCAATTCGAAGAGAAAAATGCTTCCAATTTGAAAAAAATTTTAGAAATTCCCCTACTACCAAAATAAATTTAAAATTTTTAGGTGGCGCAAAAGTAATCCTCCTATCAGAAAATGCTATAAATTTTACCGATTATTGGTCAAATAAATAGTCAGCAATATTCCGCGTTCTGGAGCAGTGTCGCATGTGTTTACTACACAAATGTCAAAACAGAACTGACATTAGGGGCCTCGCAAAATTTATAGCATTTTCTGATAGGAGGATTACTTTTGCGCCACCTGTTATATATTCTTAACAGAATGAATTAATTTAATAAAAATTTTCAAAGCGAATCTTCGCAAATATTTATTATTAACTTTAAAATCGAAGAGGTAGAGGTTATGAATGCTTTACATATTAAAGAAATAACTAATATATATGTTGGACATGAGGCTGAGGGAGATTTATGTATCGAAAAAATATCAAAAAGTTGTACTATTGAAATAAAAACAAATATCTTAAATTTTTACCAAAAGCTTTGTAATGAAATAGTAACAAGAATTGATATAAATAATAAAAAACTTTCAGTTTAAGAATATATAGATCCATTCTTTCTAAGCTGAAATAAGGAGATTAATTACTATGATATAGTTTCAGAATACAAAGATGTAATTACTCAACCAGATATATTTATACAAGAATTAAAAATGTTAGAATCAAAAATTTATGACAAAACATATGATACTATGTTTAAAATTACAAACCCAGAAGAATTTTGGCATCAAATTGGTAGTTTAAAAAACAGGTTTAATGATTATTTATATTATAATTTATATGAATTTGTAACATATGTATTTACTCTGCCACATAGTAGTGCATCGGCGGAGCGAGTATTTTTAAAACTTACAAATAAATTATACAACAGATTAAAAGTGGACTAATGCGAGTCCATGCTTTAGGCACAAAATATATTAGATATGGACCTAGAAGATTGGATTCCGAGTGATGAACTTATAAAGAAATAATAATTGCTGTATTCCTTTTTTTTGCTATTAATTTTCAAAGTTACGGAAAAAAGAAAATACCAAAAGTGATTTGAATAATATTTTATTTTTAAATATACGCTGTTCACAAATTTTTTATCATTTGGTTTTTTTAAATTGTGATCAACATTTATAAATTTGTAAAAAAAGCTACAAATCACAACAAATAATTTGTAACAAAATTAAAAATTTTCTTTAAGTTTTTGTACCTTTCCTAATAAAATAGTTTTCTCAGAAAATTATGATATCGTTTTTGTAATTTCAAATAAAAACTGTAGTAAAATCTCTATGCAACAGATTTCTACTTAATAATACAAATTTTATTTTTTATCTGTTACACTAAATAAATATTTCGCAAAAAATCTTAAAATAAATGGAAACAGAGCATACACATGTCCTATTTTTGATCCTACTTAGATCACATGTGTATTTTTTGTTGTACATACATACTTAAATGTTTGAATTTTTTAAAGATTGCAGCTTTTTAATTATTTTTCTCTTTTAAGTTTTTTTCAAATGTTTCTGACATAGAGAAACATAGAGCGGAAACTAGAAAAAACTCAAAAAAATACTCATAATAATCACACATACAAGTGTTTTTTTTTTTTTTTTTTTTTTGTTTTCACATAGTTTTTTTTAATTTATTCTCACTTCTTAGGTTTTTGACAAATGAGTTAGGTCTTTGACAAGAGTGTTTCCATTCTATGTCTATTCTCTATGGTTTGTGGTTCATTTTCTTATTTTATTGGAAGCAAAATAATTGAGAACGATATTATATAATAGCGTTTTCAATAATAAAAGTTCAAATAATCCCTCAAATTTCCGAGCTATAGGCAAAAGTATATGTTTTTAGACCTGCCAATTTAAATATTCCTAACTTAGTGATTATTTAATCGATTTTAAATTTTTAAACGACATTAAAAAAGTACGAACGAGGTATTTTCAAGTATATATTTTTTATTCTATTAATAAAAATTTTTAGAGATTTATCCAATAATATCAAAATGTTTTATTTTTTTTTAACTTTTTCAACGATTACGATTATTTTTTCAGCCAAACAATCTTTCATTTCATTAAATCGATTTAAAATTTACAAAGTTATAGTATTTTCATTAAACAATAAACATCGATTTCGGATTATGATATTATGACCCAACAAAAATAAATAACACAGAGGAGCAAATTTGACATTTTGGTTTGGTGCAGCGAATGCTTTTATTGATAAAACATATATAGGACATTTTATTTTCAAAACTACCATAAGTTTTTTTTGGGCAGCTCATGTTTTTAAAATATCGCGGTTTTATTTTTTTTGGTTTTTCTATATTTTTTTCTTATTGTTTGAATATTGCAGAGACTTAAATTTAAATAACATTTCCGTCCTACTATTCTACACGAAATTATATTTTCATTGGCATCAATTTTGTTTATATAAATTCTAGGATGATATGCTGTTTAACTTATTTCAATTTCATCCTTATAAGTTTGATCTATTGTAAAAGGGTTCAAAATATTTTCACGATATACAATGAACTAGTTTATATAAAAAAAAATAAAAATTCGCTGAAAATATACTAAACTATTTGGCAAATAACTCGAAGTTTTACAATATTTATACCCACACCACCATAGTGGGGAGGGTATTATGCGTTTGTGCAGATGTTTGTAACGCCCAAAAATATTAGTCCAACTTCCTGAGAAGATTAAACGATGGCCATAATAACTATTTACTTTGTATGGGAGGTGCCACGTCCACCATCTGTCCAGTGGTTTAGGCTCTTATATGTCACATTAAACATGTATATGTTTGTGACAACTATTTATATGATGAAGGACTTACCATATTATGTTGCTCTCGGCTTATGGATATCATATCTGCGAACAACAAATTATGATAAATTTATTCATCATAAAAATAGTTGTCACAAACATATAATTGTTTACTGTAACCATTTATATGGTTGATACAATCATGTGAATCGTAAATTAACCATATTATTGTTACCACAATCATATATATAGTTACTGAGGCTATAATATTGTAAAAAATGTTGAAATGGTTACAGTAAACATGCACAAATGTTGAAGTGGTTACAGTAACAATGCCCAACTATATTTTTTTCTGCGTGTATATATGTATATACGTGACCGTAAAACATTTTTCTGATACACACAGGAGTTGATAGAAATATTTAGGTTCATATAAAACTTGCTAATGTCTAACTTCATCACGATTATTAATTGCTCTAAGACAATTATGAATGTTCAAGTAATTTTCTGAGAAAGACCTTGTGTGGGAACTAGCCTACTGTACAGTATAATTTTAGAGTACTTAGAATTAATTTTATCAGGATTTTCGCATATTCAACATACTTTTGATTAGTCAAACAGTATTCCAGGGAGATATTTGTATGGGGGCTAGTTGAAATCATGGACCGATATTTTCCATTTTCAATATTAAACAACAAGCTTGTCAACATAGAGTATTTTTGGAAAATTTCGTTTGGGAACTACCATAATTTTACCAGACATAGAGACGGACAGACGGAATTTCATAAGACCTAGGTCTTAGAATATTGATGTCCCCTCATGATTCCACTCTAAATTACCGCGATCCTGAACATGAATAAAAGACAAACTTAAGGTTTACCCAGTTGAAATAGATTCGGAACGTATACGGTCCGATACCTTATTGCAAATGTTTGTTTACTCGATTTGCTATTTCAAAATTATTTTTATTCCATGTAGCAATATTCATTTAGTTGCATTTTGCATGCTAATAATATTTATGTATATTATTAATCTCTTCAAATTGATTCGCTTCAATCAGTGTATATCACACTGTAACTAAAAGAAAAACACTTTCGTACAGTCATTTGAATTTAAATTAATTAAAATTTATTTCTCTGATAAAAGAATCCAATACCGCATGTGCTGATAAACTGTAATTGGTTTGATATATGAATTATTATTTACAAGAAAAAAAAAAAAAACTGAGCGTTTAATATTTCAAATATTTGAAGTGCATTTAAGGTTAAATTCCCACTTGGCCAATTATTTGAAATTATAAAAAATTTGTCTATAGGAAACAGTTCAAGAGCAGTTAGTTAGACAACTAACTTACCAATTATATGCAAAAGATTTTAGAGCAATATCAATTATGGACCCAATAATAAACGATTTTCTATTTAAAAATTAAGAAAATGGCAGAATTTTTCTGTTTTTTGGGCGAAATATTAAAAATAAACTTTCTTTAAGAACATATAACAAGTTTATGCTTTTCTGTAACGTATTCTTTCGGGGAACATACTGGTGTACAAAACATGTCATAGTTTTCGAATATGTTGTCCCTACGTCCTTCGGAATTTAACCTATTTTTTATCTAAATTTCAAATTTGGGCCACATGTTCTAAAATCCCACAGCAGGAATCAGAAAACAGAAACCAGCTTTGCAAACCCTGATGTGTTCCCTATTTATCCCCAAAGTATTTTCCCAGCTACAAAGGAACTGTTTTTGCTCCAATTTTTAGAAATTACGGGATTGCCTTTGACATATTGACAAGTTTGTTTACACTTTGTTATTTAGAATGATAAATTTAAAAAATGTTGAAAATTTCATGGAGTTTTGTTAATAAATAAAGATTTTATTACATATTTATTGAGTTACTAAAAATAAAATTTGTATCAAAATTGCAAATATTAGGACCAATTTGATCCACATTTATTACAAAAAAAAAAAAAACATTTCAAGGCAATATCTCAATTAGATGCAAAATACGCCACTTTAAAACTCCGTCCTTCAAAAATATTGCACTTTTTCATACTTCAGAATAAAATGTCAGAACCATTGACTGACTTGTTGTTGAATAATATAATAAGAAATTTATAAAAAAAAATTATTATGAAAATATACAATATTTTTGAAGGTAATGCTCTGTATTTGGTGGGATGCTATGTAGCTGCAGAAATCTGGCCAGTTTGAAGGGGCCCGAAAAACACCCAGAATATGCTGCAAGACATGAAACTGTAATATTCCATCACGACAACACTCGTCCGCATGTTGCAATACCTGCTAAAAAGTATTTATAATGAAGTGGTTGAAAAGTTTTCCTTCACCCGTCCTCTTATACAGACCGTGCTACCCGTGGTAAGGTAGTTGATAAAGTATTTCTGTTTCCCATATATTTAATAAAAATAATTTTGAAAACATTAATTTAAGTATAATTTTTGCGCAATTGAATAAACTGCTGCTAAAAATGTGACTATTTTAACAAAATCTGCTCCATTGTCCACGTTTTTGAGCTTACAGGTAATAATTATATGCCAGATCTATTCCAATAAATATATATATTTTCGACAATTGCCTGACGTTTATAACAATTAAAAAACGTATTAAGTATAAGTAATTCTTGAAGCCAGTTCTTATAAATATTAAAATTTTTTAAAAATCTTGCAGTACAATTTTGAAAAAAAAAATTAAGTTTTTTTCAAAATGTTTTGTAATTACTTCATAATTTTGAATTTGACTATTTGTCACGACTAGGCGAATAGAGATTTTGGAATAAAAGTTTTTCAATATTCGTTTAGATTTTATTCGATACAGACACAAAAAGATTAAAACAACTTACAATTTTTGAAAAAAATATACAAAATTTTTAATATTTTTGGGCTTACACAAGCGTATTTCAAAGATCTTTCACATAATACAAATATTTCAAATGTTTTCTTTCTTTTCTAAGACACAGTTTCTTAGAATATATAAAACTTTTATTTTAGATGTTAAACCACCCACTTTGCAGATCCACCCACAAACTCCCAGATGTATTAAAATTCAAAATGCTCAAGTCAACTCTAAAACACCTCAACTCTAAAAATGCGAAATTTCATTAAGATACCTCATACGATTCGCCAGTTACAAAACTTACGAAAATACTAATTTCTGTAACCACAATGCAGTATTTAATAGATTTTTTTTTTTTTTTCAAAAATTCCCATGCGCTTCGGTTTAAAGTTTTAGTATAAATAGCTGATGCACACGCGTTAAATTTCTGGAAACAGATACATACACTTGTGTTGCTTTTAAATAGTAGAACTTTAGTCATTACTGCGCATGCCTAAGAAAAACAGAATTTTAATCCACCACAACTGTCTTGTGTGTGCTTAAGTATTGCTTTGTCAACGAAAAACTCACCTAATTTTTGGACATGCGCATTCAACTTCAACAAAGTATATTTATATTTTCAAGTTTTGTTGAATATTTCGTTTACAGTTTTAGTATAAATACAAGCTGTATGCATACAGCGATATTTATATTGGTTTAGTGCACCAAACTGTCAACAGTACAAATGGAATTTGCAAATTAAAAAAAAAAAAAAATTATTGAAAAAAAGGAAGTTTATTTAATTACGAAATTGATTATATCAATTAAAACTTTATTTAAATTTGCTGCAATCATAAAAATTATATTAATTAAGTCTAATACATTTTATTGAAATCATTTTCAATCAATTTCCGAGTTATAGGAATTTCAAAATTTAAATTTAAAAATTTTGCATTCATTCCGCTTTTTTAAAATTATAGGTAGGACTTTTGGACTAAATTAACTCGAGCTACTTTTGTTAGTTAGACAACTAAATTAACAATAATATATAAAAGATTTTAGAACAATATCAGTTAGGGATCCAGAAATAAAGGTTTTTCAATTTAAAAATTCAAAAAATAGTAGATTTTTGCTGTTTTTTGGGCGAAAAAGTTACATAACTCTTTTTTTTATTAAAAAAAAAAAACTTTCTTTAAGAACATATAACAATTTTATATTTTTCTGTAAGGTATGTTTATGAAGAACATGTTGGTATAAAAAGCATGTCCTATTTTTCGCCCCTACGACTTTCGGAATTTAACCTGTTTTTATCACAATTTCAACTTGGAGCCACATGTTCCATAATGGCCTCAGAAAACGGAAAGCAGCCCTGCAAACCCCGATGTGTTTATCCCCAAAGTATCTTCGCAGCCCAGAAGGAACTGTATACCCTATGGGTAAAATTGTAAAAAATACCATTTTTGTGATTTTCGCTCCAATTTTTAGAAATTACGAGATTCCCCTGACCCCATGACAAGTTCTTTTACACTTTTTTATTTACAATGACAAATTTAAAAACCATTGGAAATTTCATTGAATTTTGTCTATAAATCAAGAATTTATTATTTATTACATATTTATTGAGTTTCTAAAACTAAAATTTGTATCAAAATTTTAATAGGATTGCAAATATAAAACTATTTTTTGTTTGTTTAGATACGTTAATTTTTGGTCTTTCAAAATAAAATTCAAGTCAACATCTGAATTATATTAAAAAATATGCCACTTTAAAACTCCGTCCTTCAAAAATATTGCACTTTTTCATATTTTAATGTGACTAAGTCAGAGCCATGACTTCTTGTTGAATAAAATATTAAGAAAAATATTATGATTTTATTCGATACTTATAGATTAAAAGAACTTACAATTTTTGCAAAAAATTGAAAAATGTTGATTATTTTTACTAATTCTACTAATACTTCTAATACTTACTAATATTTCAAATGTTTTCTTTCTTTTCTAAAACACAGTTTCTTAAAATATATAACACTTTTATTTCAAATGTGTAGCCACCAACTTTGGAGATCCAACCACAACCTTCCAGATGTATTAAAATTCAAACTGCACAAGTCAACTCTAAAACATCTCAACCCTTTACATGCGAAATTTCATTAAGATACCTCATACGATTCACAAGTTACAGAACTTACAAAAATAAAAAGTTCTTTAACCACTATGCAATATTTAATAGAACTGAATAAACTTCAAAATATTTTCGTTCATCACTTTAGAACAAAAATTCACATGCATTTCGGTTTAAAGTTTTAGTATAAATAGCTGATGCACAAACGTAACATTTCTACAAACAGATACACACACTTGCGTATATTTTTGTTCATCACTTTAGAACAAAAATTCACATGCACTCTGGTTTACAGTTTTAGTATAAATAGCTAATGCAGAAACGTAACATTTCTACAAACAGATACACACAGTTGCGTTCCTCTTAAATAGTAGAATTTTAGTCATTACTGCGCATGCCCAAGCAAAAATGAATTTTAATCAACAACAACTGTTTTTGTACTAAACTGATTAACAACAAGTTAGAGTGATATATTCGGCTATGCCGAATCTTAAATACCCTCCACCTAAATTAGATGAAAATTATAGAAATTACATTGGTATAAACACTCTAATATCCATATTCAGTGTTTGTTATTGGGACTTAGCTCCGATTATGAAGAATGGTAGAATGGTAATGTAATACAGTAGTTTTCGCTTATAGTCTACAAATACAGTTGCACAATTTTTTTGGAATATGAGCGAATTAGGACTATAACCGAATTTATTTTTAAGCCACTTTATGGATGATATATGAATCATGATATAATACACATTTTGGACTATATACAAATTATGTACTTTCTTCAATAAAAACACTTTTTTTTAAACAAAATAAAAGTTTATTTAAAACATAGTTGTAAAGTAGTATTTTATATATTGTTAGAAAAACTAGTTTAAGCAGAAGATATTTTATTTCAAATGTATAAAAATGTTACCTACTTCAGCAATTTATAATTGAAATAACTACACATTCCTACCGTTTCCAACAGAGTCTATACTTTTATAATAGGAATAAAATGTACTATTTAACAATTTATATACTTAATAATTGGTTAACATTACCGATTGGCTCAACATTTTTATTATTCACCACAAGTGAATTAAAACAGTATAAAAAAGGGTAAACAAATATATTTAGTAAAACTTCAAAAGTATATTTTTGTTCTGTTCTAGTGAATTTTCCGGATGTGAGCCTTCTATATATAATCAAGAACCCATAGTCACCAAATCAACTTGAAACTTATATCTGTTACATTTTTTACCGATATGAGTGTATATATGCGTTAATGTATTTTTCGGATGTGCGACTTATTTGGAAGATATAATTAAATATTTTAAAGCGATTTCTATGTATTTGAGGCCTATTTTGCTTGATAGTTTTGTACATAACATTATTTATAAAAATTTTATGGGTATTATTGTGATTATCAGACATCGAGCTAATATGGGTGCTATGGTCAAATATGGACCGATATTCACAAAACCCAGTAGTATAATTTTTGGATACAATATATTGATCGGTATACAATTTTAGTTCGATATTCATATATTTAAAATATTTACAGAGGTTAATGTGTTTTTCGGAAGTGGTCCTTATATGGGAGCTATGACCAATTATCGGCCGATCTTCACAAAATTTAACACATCGATTTTCGTATATAATGGAAATATTTGTTTGAAATTTAAACTAGATAGAAGCTTTTATAAAAGACTTATTAGTATTTAAGTAATTTTCGGAAATGGACCTTATATGGGAGCTATGGTCAAATATGAACCGATATTCACACAATCTAGTAGTATCATTTGTGAAATAATACTACCGATCTGTGTAAAATTTTAATTCGATAACGATATTTTTCAGATATTTATGAAAATTAATGTGGCTTTTAGAAGTGGTCCTTATATGGGAGCTATAACCGATTATGGGCCGATCTTCATGATATTCCCTACAGCGATTTTCATGTGCATGGGAATAATTCAAGTTGAATTTCAACCTGATACCGATATATATAAAATATTTAAGTGTATTTAAATGATTTTCGGAAGTAAACTTTATATGGGGGCTATGGTCAAATAGTGCCCGATCCAAAAAAAAAATTGGTGTTGCAATTTCTGTTTTCCAGAAACTTAGTTGTGCTTAATTTTGTATGGATACTGCAATTCTATGAGCATTTACATACCATAGCACCATATTTCGGGAAGAAATTTGTATGGGGCTACGAGAAACTATGGACCGATTCTTTCCATTTTCAACAGAATTTGTCCTTTTATCATATAAATAATGTGTGCAAAATTTCATGGTATTCTCTGGAATGGATTTACCAAAAATCAGAAAAAAACATGTGAAAATTATCTAAATTTTTAGAGGTTGTCTTACATTTTAATCCATAACCCTGGTTCTACCAACTCGATTTTGCTGATTTTCAATACCAAACTGCTTAGAAAAATTATAAACATTTTGGTATATATTTCATTAATTTTGCTTAAGTATTTTGGGCGTGAGAGTGTTTTACACAGACAGACAGACGGACAGACGGACAGACAGACGGACATTGCTCAATCGACTTAGAATTTCATAAGGATCAATAATATATATACTTTGTTGGGTCTCAGATGAATATTTCTCAATGTTACACACGGAATGACAAACGTATATATACCCTCTTTCACCACTTGTGGTGGTGGAGGGTATAAAAATGTCTTGAAGTTTATTCTGTTTGTAGTAAAATCAATTAAATATTGCATAGTGGTTACAGAACTTTTTATATTTGTAAGTTCTGTAACTTGCGAATAGTATGAGGTATCTTAATGAAATTTCGCTTTTTTAGAGATGAGGTGTTTTAGAGTTGACTTGATGAGCATTGTGAATTTGGGTACATCTGGGAAGTTGTGGGTGGATCGCCAAAGTGTGTGGTTTAACATCTAAAATAACAGTTTTATATATTCTAAGAAACTGTGTCTTAGAAAAGAAAGAAAACATGTGAAATATTCGTATTATGTGAAAGATCTTTGAAATACGCTTGTGTAAGCCCAAAAATATTCAAAATTTTGTAATTTTTGCAAAAATTGTAAGTTCTTTTAATCTATATGTATATGTATCAAACAAAATCTATTTCAATAAAATGTATTAGACTTAATTTAATTAATATCATTTTTATGATCGAAAAAATTGAATTTGCAAATTAAAAAAAAAAAAAATATTGAAAAAAGGAAGTTTACTTAATTACGAAATTGATTGAAAATGATTTCAATAAAATGTATTAGACTTAATTTAATTAATATCATATTTATGATTGAAGCAAATTTAAATAAATTCTTAATCGATATAATCAATTTCGTAATTAAATAAATTTCCTTTTTTACAATATTTTTTTTTTTTTTAAATTTGCAAATTACATTTGTACTGTTGACAGTTTGGTGCACTAAACCAATTTAAATATCGCTGTATGCATACAGCTTGTATTTATACTAAAACTGTTAACGAAATATTCAACAAAACTTGAAAATGAATGCGCATGTCTAAAAATTAGGTGAGTTTTTCGTTGACAAAGCAATACTTAAGCGCACACAAGACAGTTGTGGTGGATTAAAATTCTTTTCTTCTTAGGTATGCGCAGTAATGACTAAAATTCCACTATTTAAAAGGAACTCAAGTGTGTGTATCTGTTTCCAGAAATTTAACGCGTGTGCATCAGCTATTTATACTAAAACTATAAACCGAAGCGCATGGGAATTTTTGTACTAAAGTGATGCACGAAAATATCTTGAAGTTTATTCAGTTAGGAGTAAAATCTATTAAATACTGCATAGTGGTTAAAGAAATTTTTATTTTTGTAAGTTTCGTAACTTGCGAATCTTATGAGGTATCTTAATGAAATTTCACATTGTTAGAGTTGACTTGAGCATTTTGAATTTTAATACATCTGGGAGGTTGTGGGTGAATCTCCAAAGTAGGTGGTTTAACATCTAAAATAAAAGTTTTATATATTCTAAGAAACTGTATGTTAGAATAGAAAGAAAATATTTGAAATATTAGTATTATGTGAAAGATCTTCGAAAGACGCTTGTGTAAGCCCAAAAATATTCAAAATTTTGTAGTTTTTTCAAAAATTGTTAGTTGTTTTAATCTATTTGTGTCTGTATCGAATAAAATCTAAACTAATATGTAAAAACTTTTATTCCAAAATCTCTATTCGCCTAGTCGTGACAAATAATCAAATAAAAACTTATGAAATAATTATAAAACATTTTGACAAAAATTTAACTTTTTTTTTTTTTTCAAAATTGTAATGTAAGATTTAAAAAAAATTGTAATATTTATAAGAACTGGCTTCAAGAATTACTTATACTTAATACATTTTTAAATTGTTGTAAACTAGATCTGGCATATAATTACTACCTGTACGCGCAAAAACATGAACAATGGAGCAGATTTTGTTAAAATAGTAAAACTTTTAGTAGCAGTTTATTCAATTGCACAAAAATTATACTATAATTAATGTTTTCAAAATTATTTTTATTAAATATGTGGGAAACAAAAATACTTTATCAACTAACGCACCACGTTAAGAACGGTCTGGATTTTAAGGCGGGTGAGGGAAAACTTTTCAACCACTTCATTCTAAATACTTTTTAACAGTTATTGCAACATGCAGCCGAGTGTTGTCATGATGGAATATTACAGTTTCATGTCTGGCCTTTGGCCTTTGCGCACAATGTTTACATGGTCAGCCAGACGGACGTACAGACGGCCGGACATTGCTTAAATAACACAGGAAGTAATTCTGAGTCGATCGGTATACTTTAAGGTGGATTATAGACTAATATTTTTGAGCGTTACAAACAAGGGGCATAAGAACTAATTTATAAATTTGCAATGTTTTCCGCAATGATTAACCAATGAAAATAAATACTAAGAGTACTCATTTAAACGCTTAAGTTTCCCATTTGCGTAAATGTGCAAATTTGCGCGACGTGCTTCATGAACCCACCTTTTAAATTTTGTGCAAGTTTACACAGAAAATTTATATTTGTTAAAAATGTCAAATCGAAATAAATTCAACAAAAGCTGTAAAATAAAGTTTTTCAAATTGTATAAATTTAACTTCTAAAAATGTTGAATGAAAATTAAATCTTTGGAACAAACGATTGTATACATAGCTTGGAAGATTTTTTTATGTTCTAGCTGTTGGTTAATGTTTCCATACACATTGGCATTCAATCTAATCAGTCTGTTCCAAAGTTACACAATTTTCACATGCACAAAATATTTGTATTTTATTTGATTTTTATCTTTCATAAATAAAAGTAAACAAAAGCAGCTGATTATTCAAATGCACAATAAATTCAAGTTTGCGAGCAGTGTTGCCAGTTTAGCCTTTTCGAGGCTAAATTTAGCCTTTTTATTTACTCTTTAGCCTCGAAATTTTGGTTTTAGCTTCGTGGCTTTTTTCTAGCCTTTTTTTAATTTCAAAATAGCCTTTTTTTAACATTAAAAAAGGCTAGAAAAAAACCACGAAGCTAAAACCAAAATTTCGAGAATAATCAGAAAATAAAAAGGCTAAATTTATATTTGTGAGACATTTTAATTTTAATTCATTACTGTTTTTCATTTAGCTTTTCATCATACTCAAGAATTGTGCAGTATTAAAAGAACAAATAATAATTGGCAATATCAAGTGTTTCAAAATGAAGTAGAGTATTTTACTTATATCTGAAAGCTATAATTGTCTAGCAAATTCACTTTCAAGACAAAATTGTTACTACACATTATATTCATCGTTATATAATGGACAAGAGTCCCACAAACTCTTGAAGGTTTGTGATACTCGATGGCTGTCATTTGAAATAGTCGTTAAATGTATTGTGGATCTATGCTCCGAGTTAAAACCAGGAATGCTACAAAGCCTAACATTTAAGTGATTAATATACTGATTATAATTTGGTGTATTATCTTTTTTTTGAAACCAGTAATGCCACAAAGTACAAAAAGTAAATAAATCATTTGTAAGCAATTCAGCGGATCCAACAAAGCTGTTTTCTGATTTAAAATTTCTTCTCCTTAGTTTGTGTTTTCAAATTGTAATACAATGCAAAGAATTTGATACATTATCGTCCCCAATTGAATATTGTTTAATGTTTTCGCCACATTTTGCATACAAGTTTGAAGAATGAGAGATAAAATAAAGAACGGTTTAATTAGTGAAGATTCTGAAAAAATAATACGGCAAATTAAACAAATTGAGCAAATGCGACAAAGATTATCATATGAAAACTCTTCGCTAAATCGATTTTTTATTCGTTGATGATACACTTAAAATAGTACTCGTAAAACCAAAAAAAAATATATTATGTATGTGAAAAATTAAACTGCTAATGAAATTACGAAGATTAAGCCTCAGGGGCAGAATATTTGAAACTACAAATGGAAAAATATAGAACCAACAATCTCCATTTTCTGACATGGTTAATCTAGTATTTTATTTATATTTATATTTTTAGTCCTTCCTTCAAGTAATGCAGAGGTAGAACGACTTTTTAGTACAAGGAACTTGAAAAATTACATAAATATTAAGGGTCCTGCAATCTGTGCATTTTTAGACTCTCGCAAATGAACTGTCAAAAATTGTATGGAAATTCGTTTGCACAACTCCGTTAAGTTTGCGCGACAATTTAGACTCGCAAACTTGAATTTATTGTGCATTTGATGAATCAGCTGCTTTTGTTTACTTTTATTTATAAGAAATAAAAATCAAATAAAATACAAATATTTGTTCATGTGTAAATTGTGTGACTTTGGAACAGACTGATTAGATTGAATGCCAATGTGTATGGAAATATTAACCAACAGCTAGAACATAAGCAAAATCTTCCAAACTATGTTTACCATTGTTTGTTCCAAAAATGCCACTTTCATTAGAAAGTTTTAGAATTTAAATTTATACAATTTTTAAAACTTATTTTTTAAGCATTTGTTTAATTTATTTTTGTTTGATATTCTTATCAAATAGACATTTTCTGTATAAAATTGCACAAAATTAAAAAGGTCGAGCGAAATGAGTACCCTCATTATTTATTGTATTTCATTTATATTTACCCAAATTCTAGTTCTCATTCTGCCAATTATGATAAAACTATTATACCTGTTTTATAATTATACATGTATCTTTAAAAGACTGAAAATATATTAATGTATATTTTATGTAGTTATTTCGAAACACTAAAATAGTAAATACTTAGTACTTAAATTAAAAAAAAGCACAAAATTTGAGTTTTGTCTGTATAAAATATATGTGTATATGTATTTATTTTTAATGATTAATGTTATTTTTTGTTTGCTGCTGAAGTGTACCTTTATAATTTTATTTACTTTTATGAATTTTATGAACATATTTTCTAATTTTTTATTTAAAAATAAATATAAACCCAAATTCTTAATATATAATATTTTAGCTTTTTTTTTTGGCCTTTTTTTAAAGCAGTTTGGCTTTTTCTGGCATTTTTTTGAAGTCAATATAGCTTCTTTTTTTACCAGCTCCCGGCAACACTGTTTGCGAGTATAATTTTCGCGCAAACTTATCGGAGTTGTGCAAACGAATTTCCATATAATTTTTGACAGTTCATTTGCGAGAGTGTAAAAATGCACAGATTGCATAGTTTGTGAGGCATTTAAGCGTTTACTATATTGATTTTTCAATTTCTGTTTTTTATGAAAAAATATAACTGGATCAGTTAAATATTATATAGTGCAAAAATGCGTTTTTTGAACCTTATACAATTCTATTTTTCGTTAAAAATACCAAAAATTATATATTGATCGTAACCAAATATGAAAAAAAATTAAAAAGTAAATTTTGGTCTTAAGATCCAACTAACCAATAATAGGCAGAGTAATGAATATATCAATTTGCTTTACCACTAATTAATAATATTCTAAAACGTCATGGCAAATAGCGTTTTAAATGAGTTTTAGAAAAATTTTATAAAATCTAAAAAAAAAACATCTTCTACTCACGTTTTCTTTATGTAAAATAAAAAAAAAGTAGAACAATGCCGTGATTAAATTATGAAAAGTTCATACATAAAATACATTTTGTTCTCTGGGAAAACGAAAAAATAAGTGGCAAAAAATGTACAGAAAATCTTAAATAGATGCAGTTAATATTAAAAATAATGAGTGGAGTTGGACAAGAAATAATTTTTAAGTTTTCACGTGAAAAATTAATTAAATTATGGAAATCAGGCCAAAGAAAATATGCAAATAGGGTGGATAAATTGCTAATTATTCTAAATTGGAAAATATTGAACGATATATAAGTAATTCAGCTGGCATGAGTTTCTAAAGTAATTTCAATTCCTGTCTTTCATTTTTTGTCAGCTTAATAAACGATTTTCTTTATTTCTTTATTTAAACTTTCGAAATCAACTTATTTTTGCATACTTTTCAAGCTACCCTAACAAAAGAACTTAAACAGTTTGCTGCCAACATCTCTTTCACTTAATGCAAATGAACTGAAAGTATATTTAAACAAAAAAAAAAAAAAAATGCTGAAAAAAGTAGTGCTCTAATGTACATGAATAGTAAGTACGGATGTATGTTTGTTAATATTGCAGTTTAGAATGCAATGCAGCTCGACAGATTTTAAGCAACTTAAAACTGAAGTTCACTAAAAAAAAACAACGTACTATGAAATATAAAGATACAGCATGAAAGGTGTGTAATTTTAATTAGAATATAAGTTATAATAAGAGGGAAAAAAATGCTACAGGCAACTGTTGTGCATGTTAAAATTTTTTAAAAAATTTGAACTAAATTGAACGGGTGTTGTCGACATTGTTGCTTAATTTTATTAAAGTTCTGTTTGTTTAAACTTTAAAGTAAACTAAAGATTTAATTTGGGTTTGATATCTTTTCGAATAAACCTAGATTTTATAAAACAGTTCTCGAAAACATATGTAATTTTAGCGTAGCAAGAAAACTTATGTGGAATTTGGATTGCTGTATTAATCGATTCAAAAGTGATATGAGATTTTTGCGTTTGGCTTTATAAGAGAACCGTTGACAATTGTGGTACGATCCTCATGAATTTTGTAAAATGATTTTGTATTACAGTGCAAGCTCGGTATTTGCGACTAACTAAAAACCAGACCTGTCCCGATAACTGAATTTTCGCGAAAACCGAACCCAAAATTGTATTGAAAAGATTTATATAATTTTTAAAATTAGAATCCTTTTTATTGTTATACATATTACATATTAAACATTTTTAAAGAAATTGGAGATTTTGAGTTGCTATTTTGGCAAATTATTTTTTAAAACAACAGCTGTTTATAAAGTGCTGTTGTTGGCTTATCATTTTCCAAAGCCCATTGTGTGCATATGTTTATTGATGTTAAACAATCGTCCACTTTAATTTTGTTTTCTTAATGACCACTATCGTACAAATCCTCCGATTCCATGTCTGATAATTCCATTTGCTCCTCATTACTTTTCACATGAAATTCTTCTTGAAGCCAGTTGTTTATGTCAGCATTCGTGAAAAGATGTTCCGTATCAATTTGAGTTAGCAGTGTTGCCAGGAGCTGGCAAAAAAAGAAGCTATATTGACTTCAAAAAAAGGCCAGAAAAAGCCAAACTGCTTTAAAAAAAAGTCAAAAAAAAAAAAAAGCTAAAATATTATAAATTAAGAATTTAGTTTTATATTTATTTTTAAATAAAAAATTTGAAAGTATGTTCATAAAATTCATAAAAATAAATAAAATTATAAAGGTACACTTCAGCAGCAATTAAATAATAAATAATAAATATACAAATATACATAAGCGAACAAAAACCTCTTAAAGCAATGGAAATAAGCTTTCCTTTGAGCAAAAAAATTAAAAAAGGGGCCCATTTTGGAAAAAAATTTATATTTTGCAAAAAAATTTCAAAAACTGTATGTCTTGAGTTACAAAATATTTATTTTGTTAGATATTCCACTTGAATCCCACTAAGCGAACAAAAACCTCTTAAGGGAATGGACCTAAGCTTTCTCTTGAGCAAAAAAAAAAAAAAAAAAATAAAAATTAAAAAAAGGGCCCCATATATATTTTTATACAGACAAAACTTAAATTTTGTTTTTTTAATTTAAGCACTAAGCATTTACTATTTTTCACATACATAATATATTTTTTTGGTTTTACGAGTACTATTTTAAGTGTATTATTAACGGATAAAAAATCGATTTAGCGAAGAGTTTTCATATGAAAATCTTTGTCGCAATTCCTCAATTTGTTAAATTTGCCGTATTATTTTTTTCAGAATCGTCACTAATTAAACCGTTCGTTATTTTATTTCTCATTCTTCAAACTTGCATGAAAAATGTGGCGAAAACATTAAACAATTTTCAATTGGGGACGATAATGTATCAAATTCTTTGCATTGTATTACAATTTGAAAACACAAACTATGGAGAAGAAATTTTAAATCAGAAAACAGCTTTGTTGGATCCGCTGAATTGCTTACTGGTTTAAAAAAAATAATACATCAAGTTATAATCAGTATATTAATCACTTAAATGTTTGGCTTTGAAGCATTGCTGGTTTTAACTCGAAGCACAGATTCACAATACGTTTAACGGCTATTTCAAATGACAGCCATCGAGTATCACAAGCCTTCAAGAGTTTGTGGGGCTCTTGTCCATTACATAACGATGAATATAATGTGTAGTAACAATTTTGTCTTGAAAGTGAATTTGCTAGAAAATTATAGCTTTCAGATATAAGTAAAATACTCTATTTCATTTTGAAACACTTGATATTGGCAATTATTATTTGTTCTTTTAATACTGCACAATTCTTGAGTTTATTGAAAATCTAAATGAAAAACAGTAATGAATTAAAATGAAAATGTCTCACAAATATAAATTTAGCCTTTTTATTTTCTCCTTATCCTCGAAAATTTGGTTTTAGCTTCGTGGTTTTTTCTAGCCTTTTTTTTTTAAAAAAAAGAAGGCTATTATCAAATTAAAAAAAGGCTAGAAGCTAAAACCAAAATTTCGAGGCTAAAGAGTAAATAAAAAGGCTAAATTTAGCCTCAAAAAGCTAAACTGGCAACACTGACCTCTTCTGTAGATAGATTTATTTCCACTTTTTAAAATCACCAACTATGCGACATGTAGTTTAAAATGTATAATGCCACTCAGCAGATGAAAAAATTCAATAACAGCATGAAACATTTCCTGGTTTATACTTTCTGGTATCGGTGATCAGAATTGGACCTAAGCTAACATGACCATAACCACCCTTGCATTGGCAATGAAAATTTAACCATACATCATGGCAAATATCGAAAAAAAGCTTAAAATTTGAATTTGTATTAAGTCAACCTGCTAAAGGAGTAAATTTTTCCATTTTAAATAGACATTCTCGTGTTCTTGTTACACATAGAAAATTATATTTGTTAATACACAATTTTTATCTAAATGACGAAATTTGTCAGTTATGGCCAACAACTTTTAGTTGGGGTGACAAAACTTTGGTTTTGTCAACTTTGGTGGCAAGGGTATATATAAGTTTGTCATTCCGTTTGTAATTTCTACATTTTTCATTTGCGACCCCATATAATATATATCTACATTCTGTCCGTCCGTCCATTTGTCGATTGAAATCAACTTTCCAAATCCCCTAAATAACTTACAAACATGATTGATACATCAATATATCGAGAATTCTTCCAATTCCATCTCTATTTGAAATCGCTAAAATCGACCCACAATAAAAACCAGGTCAACCTAGATTTTTTACCTATTTTTGATCTATATCTGGATCACTAAGTCATTAATATAGACAATATGGATATCCAATAACAGATATTTAAAAAACCTTTGCAACGGCGTATATAAGTAAGTCGGACCTACAATTGTTCAAAATTGGAAAAAATATTTTTGAACCGAATTTTTTCTTTCACCAAAAAAAATTTTTTGTTGTAAAATTTTTTCACCAAAAAATTTAGTTTACCTAAAAAAATATTTAACTTTTTGTTTAAGTATAATTTGGTGAAGGGTATATAAGATTCGACACAGACGAATATAGCTCTATTACTTGTTTTTTGTGAAATGATTTTCTGTTACCAGTATCGAAAAAATCATTCAATTAGCAACAAAGCACAAAGAATCAATTTTATCTGTGCAGAAATAAACTGTAGTTTTAAGAAGAAATTTTATAAAAATTTCACGGAAATTTAAAAAAAAAAAAAATTCCCTGGAAAATTTTCCCGATTTGGAACACTAAGTTTTAGTTTAGTGTAGATATCGATTAAAAATTGTGTGAATAATAAATAATTACAACTTTAAGGGCCAAATATGAGCATGTGTTACTCCATTATGATAACATCACTTTTAATGTGTATTTTTTAAATTATGGAAAAAACTCCAGGATATTACAAGATTAAATTTTTTAAGAATATTTTTTTAATTTTTTTTCTTTCTAATGGATTAAAGCAAATAATTGAGCCGAAATTATACCCATAATTTCATAGTGGGGTAAGCAAGAATGAAAATAATAAAAATAGAAAAAATATACAAGGATATGAAAAACTGAGTAAGCCGTTTCATTTGTATATGTTGTGGCACATGTGTTAAAAATGCTGTTTTACGGAGTAATTTGAGCAAGTTTTCCGATTAATAATTGATTAATTTAATACCTCCTGTAACTACATGTGGCTCTAACATGTGTCTGTATAATGGTTTATAATTATTTCCAAAACTTTTACTGTACTACATACTACATCTAATTACTAGCAAAACTAAATTATTGTTAAGATATTTTAGTAGCACAAGAATTAGCTTCAAGCTATCAATGCAGTTGCATTGTTGCGAAAGTATTAAATCTATTATACAAACATATATTTCAATGTTAGTAGATTTTGGCATAAACACAACCATATATATAAATATACAGTGTCGGTTACAACATATTGGCAAAAAAATTGCTTCTAAGTATAATATTTCTATAGGAATAACAAATTTGCCAAACATTTCCATCAGTAGAAAATCTTGATAACATGCAGTTATTTACATTGCTTGTAAGTATGTGAACATTATATGCTAAAGCTGCTAACATTAACATTGAAGCAGCTAAGACCTCTAGAAGTAGAACATCCTAGTTTTCTCCGTTAAGATAATTCATGAAACCGCTGGAAGATGGCATTGTATGTATATAGTAGCAGCGGTTAAAGTCAGTTTAGTTTAGCATAGGCGCTGTTTGAATAAACATTAAATGCATTACAAGTGTACACTTGTAATATAAAGTGTGTAAATTAATTGTGTGTATTCATGTGAATTACAAAACGTGTTTTTGTATAAAAACACAAAGTGGCTATTTGAACTGCTGTTATGTATATTTGAACAAATAAAGAGTTGTTATATTCTTGAACTACTAAACTGCTTTCATTTGCAATCATAAGTATCCGGTTTAGTTAAAAGAAATAAACCACCATTTTTAAAAGTTAAAAACGTAACAATATGAACAGAAAATGTTGCTGTCGTCTGCGGAATAATAGATAGGGTTGGAAGTTTGACGTAGAAGGTCTTTTAGAAAAATAAGGAATATAGTAGGAGAAAGAACGGAGTCTTCCTGTATATTATATTCAACTCGTTTGATGAGATCTCATCTATAACAACTCGTATAGGGCTATATCTGAGAAAGCTTGATATAAATCGAAAGAAATTATTACCGACACAAAAACCAGTAAGTTTTGATAAAATTGCGCCATTTCACAATATACTGAACGTCTTTGAAATACTTTCGCCAAAACGGTGAATGAAACGACACCCTTTTTCAGATAGAATGACTAGCAAGTCTCATATAGGGCGTCCTCTACGAAAGACATACTGGCGATCGTTAAGTAAAGTTTTTGCACTCCAAATATATAAACAAATGGTAGTTTACCATAATCTCCATAACTTTGGAAAATGCAGAGCAAATTACTATTGAACGGTAATCTTCAAACTATTAGAAAATATTCCGACACGGTATGAAGTGCTGAAAAGGTTAAGGCTGGGTTAGCCGACCGTAATGTAATGTATCCTTAATTTGTTTTTGTTGTATGTGAAATAGTTAGAGCAGCTATAGTGATAAAATGTAATGTAACTGTAATAGCAAAAAAAATGTGCGAATATTATCCAATATGTTTTGAACTATACTGTATATATATACATACATAATAACATACTTAAATGTCATGTTGCACATTTATATAACAAGAGGTATAAGAGTTTTTTCATACTTAGACAAACATATAACCAGACCCTAGTATATATTTTAAGTATATATTTTATCATGATAATAATATTATGCATATTCCTTAGCTCTAATTTAATTAATCTTGTAGCATGTACAGATTTTCTTAAAAGTACACTAATACCTTAACTAAATAACAAGCAGCTTCCTGAACAAACATAACAATTTTTTATAAGAAGACATAAAAACAAACTACATATACAGCACACTTACACACAGAGAGTGAGAGTACATACACACACGAATGCACATTCATATACATATTAAAATATGGAGTCCTACCTTACTACCTATATACACAAAACATACACAAAATACATATACAAACACACATCCATATACATACTTACATGCATACTTTTAAGTTTACAATGTGTATATATCTTAAGACAAAAGTTGTTAGTTACCAAAACTTTTACATGCAAAGGCAGATTATCTTCACATGCATGCAGTAACAGGCACAAGCAAAATAATAGTATTTCGTTCATAAATTTGGCTCATTTCCAAAGAAAGAAATGGTAATAAATGTTTTTGAAATTTTTTATCTGAAATATTGCAATATAATATTATCGTTAATTAATTTGTTAATATTTCTTAGCAACATCTTCTACATTGAAAATTACAATTTAATTTGATGTTAATTTATTAATTTATTATATTTTCACCATCTCATACATAAAAAAAAAATATTAAACGATGATGATTATCAAATTTCTTCGCCACATCAGTATTTTTTGATATCGAGATATTTAAAAAGTAACGTTCAATGTTCATATAAACATTGTTTAACGTATTTATATTGATACAAAAATTTCATTTTATTTTTATCTGTTACACCTAAACCTATAGCATCTGGTTGTTACACACTTCAGCATTAATGGGTCATAAAATCCACATTTCTGCGATACCTCTCAGCTGGCCCTATTTAGAATTTTTCTAAAAATGACATCCATCCGTAGCATACCATAGATTAGGCAGTGAAATTTGTTTGTGTATGATAAAATAACTTGAGATTTTCATAAAGTTTGCTACGTTTTAGAAAGCTTACAAGCATACCTAAATTAGACCAGAAAGCGTTTTTTAGTTGTCAAAAATTCTCATGCCCATACAATTTGTATGCAGCATAGAAATAACACACAAATTAAATTTCTCTATTTGCCTACCAAATGTTTAGAAGTACTAAGCGTATAAGTAATATTAATACCAGTTAAGTGTAATAAATATTAAGTGCACGCCTCAAGTTTCAATGAAAAATTGAGTCGATTTATATGCAAATGTAGAGTTTCCAATTCGGTTTTAACCGAAACCGAAACCGCGGTTTTTCAAGGCCTAAAACCGAAACCAAAACCGACAATTATTCTTCGGTTTTCACTTTTCATCTATTTTCACTAGAAAAATTCGAAAAGAGAAACAAACTTTTTCATCCAATATCTCTAAACACAGATTGGTTAAAATATCTTAAGATTTGTATAAATTTGTTAGATTGTATTACAATAATTGCTTCAGATGATGTAGCAGGCAACCTTTCGCAGGCTAAATAATTCAAAATTTTTGTAACAAAGTCTTAGTTATTTTCAAATATCCGATAAAATTATGGAGTACTATCTGACCGGTGCGCTTCGCCACCTCAATTGGAATATAGAAATAGTAATATTAAGTCTCCCTTTGTAAATTAATACTAATTCAGGAAAACATGTCTCTAGTTTCAAATTTATTGATTCATTATACTGTGGATTGTAACTCATTCTAGACGTATTATTAGAATAAAAACAGTACAAAAGAACCCACATTTTGTATTCCTACTCAGCATCTTGAATGCTTAATTTCATATTTCTGTGTCCATTATTATAGAAAATACAAAAGAAAAGTAAGCCTATAACCACCTTTCCTGAATTCTAACTCATTCAGAATCATTTGTGCCTAATTTTAAGGTTTATTATTATAAAATATTCAAAAAGTACCTTTACAATAAAGAAATAGTAACATTAATTAGCCGTTTTGAATTCGCGATTCTAGGTCCATCGTTATAAAATATTCAAAAAGTACTACTAGTTGGAAAAAGTACACAAAACCGAACCAAAACCGATCGGTTTGCAATTTTTTAAAACCGAAACCGCGATTTTGAAATTCTTCGGTTTTTTGGAAACTCTATGCAAATGCATGTTTTAGACCAGGGGTGCCCAAAAGTTCCTTATGGAAGAGCCAACCCCAATACATTTAAAGAAAAACTAATTTTTATTCAATATTTTTTGTTGTAAAAATCAACACATACAAAGAACAAAGAAAAAAATACATACTTTTTTAAACGACACCATACGATAAACAAAAAAGAAAAGTAATTTTTTGAAAATAATTCTGTATCTCGGGAATTATTTGAGATATTGTTACTAAATTTCACATGGTTAGAGCTGAGATATTTTCTATTTGCAGTAGTTCAGCTTCCTAGAGCTAATGGGGGCCAGTGCGTTGCCCCTCAAAGTTGGTCACCTCGGGTCTCATTTAAAAAAAAAAAAAACACCAAAAAATCTATTTATGATCGGAATGAGCTGAAATTTAAATTATGAATAGTCTTTAGAAGATGTACAAAAAATACGCTTACACGTGTAGGTTATCTCTATTAGTTGAACAGATATTTAGGTTTATTTATTTATTTTTTTTTTAATTTTGTTTGATCTTTTTATGGTTTTTAGATGTGGCGGGCCTACGGAGAGTCGAATTTTTTTTTGTAAAATATCACCTATTTCGGTAATAAAATTCTAAATAAAATAACTTGCTAACAGTTATCTTGTCCCTATAAAAAGTTACACGCATCCAAACTTGGAAAATGTAAAAAGTGCCGTATTTTTTAAGTTTTTTCCCAAATAGACTAATATAGTTTTTCTTTTGTAAAACAAAAAAAATTTCTTCGGGACTATATACAATTTTTATATGATCCGGAAAGAGAACTTAATGCAAAAGCATATAAACTAAACTTTGACTCACTTAAGCGCACACAACACCCCCAGACCTATCCAAACTTGGTCAACTTTTAAAAAAAATTCCAGATTTGAGTAAAAAATTCTAAAAAGGCAAAGCACCGATCCTAGAAGAAACTTCATATTTGTATAACTCTATATAACGGTTAAAGATATTTTAACAATATTTGGAATAAATATAGACTCAATTATCCTTAAATCAACAACTTTTGACAGTTTTTATTTTCAAATACTGAAATTCCTAAACTGGGAAAATGTGTTCCAAAAATTGAGTTTTTTTTAGAAAGGTGCCTACTGTGACGTTATTTACCGTGTGACAGTAAAAAAACTTTATAGGTATTTAAGAAGCATATAGAGTTATACAAATATGAAGTTTTTTCGAGGATCGGTGCTTTGCCTTTTTAGAATTTTTTACTCAAATATGAAATTTTTTTTAAAAATTGGCCAAGTTTGGATAGGTCTGGGGGGTGTTGTGTACGCTCAAGTGAGCCATAATTTACTTTATACGCTTTTGCATTAAGTTCTCTTCCCGGATCATATAAAAGTTGTATTTAGTCCCGAAGAAAATTTTTCTCTACAAAAGAAAAAATATATTCTTTTTGAGAAGAAACTTAAAAAATACGGCACTTTTTACTGTTCCAATTTTGGATGCGTTTAACTTTTTATAGGGACAAGATAACTGTTAGCAACTTATTTTATTAAAAATTTTATAACCAATATAGGTGATATTTTATAAAAAAATTCGACCCTCCGTAGGCCCGCAACAGCAAAAAAACCATAAAAAATCGAGAAAAATTAAAAAAAATAAATAAATAGACCTAAATATCTTTTCAACTAATAGAGATAACCTACACATGTAAGCGTACTTTTTGTAGATCTTCTTAAAAACTATTCATATTTTAAATTCTCATTCCGATCATAAATGGATTTTTGGCGATTTTTTAAAAAAAAAAATTGAGACCCGAAGTGACCAACATTGAGAGACAACGCACTGGCCGCCATTAGCGCTAGGAAGCTGAGCCACTTCAAATCGAAAATACCTCAGCTTCAACCATGTGAAATTTTGTAACAATATCTCAAATAGTTCCCTAGATACCGAATTATTTCCAAATAAAAACGTTTCTAAACCACTGTGTGTTGTTTTTCATAAAAACACAGTCAGAAATTAAACTTCAATTTTGCATCAAAAAAAAGTTTAGATTTTTTTAAATCATATATTTGTTATTTGTGGGAAAATCGTTTTTGTGATTCGTGTTTTGATCTATTAGAGTGTTTTAAAGATATTTAAATATATATGCTTCATTTTGTTAGATGAGCAATTATAAAAACTGTTTATTTGACAGTATATTGTAAAGACAATAGCAAAGTAAGTCTGGGTTGATTATCAACTGGCCCATCATTGTCATTATTGTTTAAGGGCAATCAGGACCGTTTTCATTTTGGTTTGCCTTCAACAATTTTGAGTCTCGATCTTGCACGTGTGTGATGCAGAGCTTCGTATAACGGTTCCTGTTATACGACAGCGCCAATTTCTGTAAAATTTTTTGTCAGTTGTTCGTATTTCCGAGGAGAAGGTTTTTACGGAAGAAAATTTTGGAAAATCCCTCCGGAAAAGTGGGAAAATTGGAAAAATCTAAAATCTAGTTTTTGTATGAAATTTTGTGTGAAATTATTCCTTAATGGCTTTCCAAATGAAAAAATAGAAAATTCTCAGCCAAAATCCGATAGATGGCGTTATACGTTGACTTAGGTTTTGCGCAGTCTGACAGGTGTCATTTTGGCATTGTAATTTTCTACAGTAAATGTGATATTTTTCTTGCTGCAATTTATATTTTGCTTCGGAAAACAAATCGAAGAACATTGTTCATCAAATCGCTCTCTACTGATTCCATTCAAATAAATCACATTTAAAGTTTAAATATTTGTGTTGTATTATTACTCTAAAGTTTGTCTGAAGGCTTAAATTAGGGCGAAGTTCACCGGGTCCGCTACTATAAATATATATGGGATACTTAAGACACTACTGACAGACAAGGGTTAAAAAAATGAATCATAGAATATACATAGAGCGGAAACTTTCCCGTCAAAGACCTAACTCAGTTGTCAAAAACCTAAGTGCTGAGAATGTATTAGTAAACAAAACTATATGAAAACAAAAACAACACTCGTATACGCGCTTATTTTGAGTAAAATTTTTCTTTGAATTTTTTTCTAGTTTCCGCTCTTGTTGTTTCTCTATGAAATGAATGGGAATGTGGGATAATTGACAAAGTATGTATGATTTTACTTTGTTGTGATGTCGCACAGTGTCGCCATTTGAGTTTTTTCGTTGCAAAAATCATAACTTTTGAACTAAATGAGATAATCAAAGAAGGGTTATGCGGCTTTTAGGTGCCTAATTATTGGTTAGTAAATTTGAAATTTTGTTAAAAAATCAAATTTAAAGAATAAAAATAAAAATAACTTATTTTGAAAATATGACAAATATCGAAATTTATAGTTTTTTTCCATCAAAGTTGAGAAATATTGAAAAAATGGATAGTTGGTAAATATTTTTTT
This sequence comes from Calliphora vomitoria, assembly GCA_942486065.2. Taxonomy (NCBI): domain Eukaryota; kingdom Metazoa; phylum Arthropoda; class Insecta; order Diptera; family Calliphoridae; genus Calliphora; species Calliphora vomitoria. The sequence goes on from OW818029.2 coordinate 41,585,258, forward strand.
TTATTATTTTCTTAATAAACAGATCGATCAACAGAATCGGAAAGAATGACGATCAGATATCTAGTTTTCCAAATACTGTATCTGAAAACGATCCAAACAGGTTTATTCAATATTTTTTTGGGGCACATGAAATTTTTAATTTTTGCAAACTCACTTGTGAGTTTGCCAATAAACTTGAAAAACGAATTAGCGTGAATAATAGGTCTTGTTGAGTACACTACAATTTGTATCCAAATATTTCAGAAACACTCTCTTCAGTGATGATCGTCAACTTATCGACCCGTAGCTCATTCAGTTTTCGTCCGATTTTAATTTTTTAACGGGCTTTGAAAGAAAACTCGTTACGCTAATAAAATAGCGTGCTTTTTTGATATATTTGTAAGTTAATAGTAGTGTTTTAAGAATATATATAAAAAAAACGAAATTGATCACCTTTTTTGATTTTTGAAGCTTTTCATTGCTTATTTTAATATGAAAACTTATAAAAATTTATACTAAAAATTTCGTTCTCCACAAAACATGGTTTTCATTTTTCAAATCGGACGAAATTGTAAAAGTTATTCATTAACACATTTTTAGTATTTTCTTTCCCAGTGCAAAACATATGAATAAAAACTAACAATAATACAATATTTAATACTTTTAGTTCGGTTTATCCAAAAATACAAATACTATTGGTTGGTACTATTGGGTAAAATACTTGTGGAGAAATAAGAATCATTTTCTCTTATTTGATTACTGTTAGTTCTGTTACAAAAATTAATTTTGTAAACCAAAGATCAGAAATGAGCCCATCTGAAAAAACACATGTAATCTTCTGTTGATATTTTAAATTTCTATTAAAATATAGTTTTATATAAAAGCATTTAGCAAAGTTTGTTTAAAAATCCTCCCTAAATTTCTTTGCCCATCTGTCTGGTTTTTGTGTACATGTGATAGAGTATGAAGTAGTTTTATACTAAATTTATTTTATACAATATTATTTCGACAACATTAAACATTTTTGGTGCTGGTTAAAACTTTACATTACATCTTTTTACAAAACAACAAAATGAAGAAGTTGCAAAAACAAATAAAACAAAAAAATGGAATGAAACGAAACGTAAGAAAAAAAAAAAGAAAATAGGCATTGCTGTGTTCTTTTAAGCCATGCCTGCAAAACAACCATGCAGATGCGTATAATTACGCAACAACTTTTCGTGTATTTCATGTTGGCTTTATTATGTAGTTGTTGTTGTTTTTGTTTGTTTCTTACCAAATTAAAAAAAAGAAAACATACTTAATATAAATTAAAAAAAAAAAATTAAGAAATACTCCAAAAAAAACTTAAAACATGTAGTGTCATGTTATAGGCAACCCGCCATTACCAACATTAAGCCATAGCTTTCATTTACATTTCATTAAGACAATATATTTATGATGATATGTTAGGGTAGACCAATGCCCCGGTGCTAAATAAACCCAGTATGAATTTTACACATTTTTGGAACTTCGTTGAACTTCGTAAAAATTGCAGCGCTGCAAGAGTATAAACGATCAATATTAAGCGAGAGAAGATAATCAATGATTTGACCATCATTTCTCCCTTGTGTGGGAAACCACACAAATTTAAAATCGTTAAAAGATGTTTACGAACTTTCGCAACATTTCTTGCCGAATCAACTTACCACAGAAAACTCAAACAATTTTGTGGTAACGATATATTTAAAAGGTTACATTGGATACAATGGTTTTCCACAAATCTGTAATTTCTATGTGTAAGGGCTCATTCATAACTTAATGCAACAGATAAAATAACTATAAAAATTAATATGTTACTGATGGTAAATCATGAATCTGACTACAAAATAAAATTATGCTGCTAGTGCAAAGTATGTAGACAGAGCACATGTGTGGAAAACAACACAATAGGTTAAAGAACGTAAGAGTTTTTGAGGGTGAGATGAATTTGTATGGCAATTTCCCACATGGAATTATGTTGATGTGTTTTGATACGTTTTAATCATTGATTTTGATTTCTCGTCTACAATTGATCGTTCATTTCTGTACAGCACGTGTTTAAAGCTAAGTGTACATTGGCGGAGTCACTCCATTCGACACTCTAGTAAAAAATGTTAACCGTTTCAAATACATAGTGACATTTTGAAAAAAACATTTATGAAATTGTAAATATACAATTAAAACTTCAAACCCTAATTTCATTATTTTTGAAATAGCACTGAATCGCTGAAATTTTCTGGTCCAAAATCAACCAATCAGCGAAAATATATACTCCTTGTTATATCATGAAAATCCAATATGTTTCCCCCAAAGAACTTATGAATGAATTTTATGAACGAATGAATCCATGAATGAAATCTGTTCATACTTAACAGAAATATGCTGTCCCATACACCCCTAAATTCAGCTCCTGTCCGTAATACAAACCCTTTATCTCATCGTCTCTATAAAATCTATTTGCATCATTATTTCCACAAAAGCATTTCAATAATTAACATAAGTCATGTTAATGATAAAATTTGAGTTTTAACTCCAGTATTAAAATAAAATCTGGAGTAAAAATTGTTGGACTATATACAGGGTTTTCCAAAAAGAGGTGTTATTTTGGTAATCAAAGAAAAATTAAATTTTTTGAGATAAATGAACGGATGTTTATTTCATAATAAAGTTAATAATGAAAAACAACATCAGCCAAATGGCCACCACGACCACGCTTACAGGACCATGAAATTTTCCATAACCAAATCGCAAAGTGGTCTTAAATCGGCGTTGGGCTGTTGGCGTAGACCTTATCTTTCACGTGGCCCCAAAGGAAGAAGTCGCAAGGTGTTAAATCACAAGATCACCTCTTCGAGAGAGAACACGGACCGGAAACACAGTCCGGAAAGAGCAATGGTTTCGTTGCTTATGTAGCACGTAGCGTCGTCTTGTTTAAAGTAAACATTGTCCAGATCAATATCATCCAACTCCGTCCATAAAATACGGTGTAAAGACGTTTGTGGAATGCCCAATTCCAAAGAATGACGAGGAATAGACAAACCTGGGCTTTCTTCAACACTTTGGGCTACAGCAGCAATATTCTCAGTTGTTCTTGAGCAACATGCAGGGGTTTTATTCTTCACATCACTAGCTTGTCCCAACAGCTAGAATTTTTCAACCAATTTCTGTATTGCAGTCCGACAAGGTGCTTCACGATGACCCAAAAATGCTTTAGTTTTGCGAACTGTAACTGCAAGATTTTTACCAATTTTGTACTGAATTTTAATAATTTCAATGCATTGTTGAAGCGTGTATCGTTCCATTTCCATTAATGGCGTAGTTTCAACTTGTCAAATGTCAAGAAATAAAAGCTTCAAAAGTGACAGCTACTGAAATACCGGGTGATTCAAAATAACACCTCGTGTTGGAAAACCCTTTAAAACAGAGAAAACTTATAAACAGATCCTCACAGTGATTTTAAAAGATTCATTCGTTACATACATATATAGGAGATTTCCTAGAGTACTACATTACAATGTTTGTATTTGGGCTAGTTGTTTAGTACAAGATAAAGAAAATATCCAATGGAATCGAAAACAATAATTTTATTTAATTTTGGTGTTTCAATCTAAACAAATAGTTTTAGAAAATATTTTCTAGAGGTCTCTTAAAATAATTTTTGTATACAAGGCTAGCATTACTATAATATATCGGAACTGCACTTATGTAAATAAGTTCATATAAGTAAGTATAAATGCATATGTGTACAAGTCTGTAAGTTTTATTTTACTAGTTGTATGTATATTAGAGTGACAATCAGTTGTATGGAAAAAAATTTGAGTTCGATTTTTGAAGAGTGCCGGGTGGAATATTGTGACACTAAGTCTAAAAGATAAGTACTGAAAATTTGAGCCAAATCGGACAACGATTTCGGGACGCGCATCGAGGTCAAAGGTCAGATATATGTAAAATTTTAATATTTATATGAAATAAATTTGTAAAACTCCTTAACTTTCTGCATTATGTTACATAAATATGTAGATTTATTTATATTAATGAAAATTGCAGTCAAAAAAATATTTTTCAGATTAAACCTATATGTCCTTTGGGTCAAATTGACCCACAAACTGTATTATCGTTAAAATTCGGAAAAAATGCAAATTTTTCAGTTTTTGTAAAAATTTAGCTACTAAATAATTATTTTTGCAATCTAATGCATAAGAATCGAAATGTGTACGTAATTATCGTTCTAATGAGATATAAAAGATAAAAATTGGTTAAAAAATTTTAAAGTTATTAAAAATTCCCCAGACCATTAACGTGTCTCAGGCCACTTGAACAAGAAATCTAGGAACAAAATTAACATATTTTAAGAAATATTAAAATAAAAGTTAATTTTTACTTAAAATATATCCGTATTTACATTCGTATGAGTTTTTGTCTTTGTAGAATACCGTTAACCTATTCGCAGGGATGGCCAAAAAAATTAATTTTTTTTAACGGCAGTTTCAAACCTCCATTTTCAAATTTTTAAAAATTTTCTTAAACAAATTTCAGAATTTTTTGATCATCACACTGGGATTTATTGAGATCATAATAGAGAATAAAAATATGAAAAAATTATGTCAATACCTCTTACAGTTTTTTCGTACCTACGATTTAAATTTTGTGATTTTCGGGAAAAAATATTTTTTTGGTCATAATTTGGCAAATGAGAGCAATTTACTTACTGTTACAAATTTTAAGTAAAACCTATACAGAATCCTATAACTCAGATAATTTCAGATAAACCATGAAAGTTTTACTAAAATCGGAAAATGTTAACCCTTAAACCGTGAAGGTCAAAATTAAAATTTTTCAATATTTGGAATTTCTAATGTAAAGATGCCGAAATGTTATATATTTTTGGGCCAATTTTAATGAAACTTGAGAAAAATATAACATAAAGTCTATAATATACAATAGCAGTGCAAAAATGGAAATTAACCCTTAATATAATTTGGGGTCCAAACTTTTAAAATCGCGAAAACCACAGTCAAATATAGACTCATTTTGACCTCAAGTGCTTTTAAGGGTTAATTTCCATTTTTGCACTGTTATTGTATATTTAAGACCTTAAGGTATATTTTTCGCCAGTTTCCTTAAAATTTTTTCAAAAATGTATAATATTTCGCTATCTTTCATTTAGAAATTCCAAATATTGCAAAATTTGACCTCTGACCTTCACCATTTAAGGGTTAAAGTTGTCCGATTTCAGTAAAACTTTCAGAGTTTATTTAAAATGATCTGAAATATAAGATTCTGTATAGGTTTTACTTAAAATTTGTAACAGTAAGGAAAGTGCTCTAATTCGCCAAATTATGACCAAAAAAATTTTTTTTCCCGAAAATCACAAAATTTAAATCGTAGGTACGAAAAAACTGTAAGAGGTATTGACATAATTTTTTCATATTTTTATTCTCTATTATGATCTCAATAAATCCCAGTGTGATGATCAAAAAATTCTGAAATTTGTTTAAGAAAATTTTTAAAAATTTGAAAATGGAGGTTTGAAACTGCCGTTAAAAAAAATTAATTTTTTTGGCCATCCCTGCGAATAGGTTAACGGTATTCTACAAAGACAAAAACTCATACGAATGTAAATACGGATATATTTTAAGTAAAAATTAACTTTTATTTTAATATTTCTTAAAATATGTTAATTTTGTTCCTACATTTCTTGTTCAAGTGGCCTGAGACACGTTAATGGTCTGGGGAATTTTTAATAACTTTAAAATTTTTTAACCAATTTTTATCTTTTATATCTCATTAGAACGATAATTACGTACACATTTCGATTCTTATGCATTAGATTGCAAAAATAATTATTTAGTAGCTAAATTTTTACAAAAACTGAAAAATTTGCATTTTTTCCGAATTTTAACGATAATACAGTTTGTGGGTCAATTTGACCCAAAGGACATATAGGTTTAATCTCAAAAATATTTTTTTGACTGTAATTTTCATTAATATAAATAAATCTACATATTTCTGTAACATAATGCAGAAAGTTAAGGAGTTTTACAAATTTTTTTCATATAGATAGTCAAATTTTACATATATCTGACCTTTGACCACAATGCGCGTCCCGATATCGTTGTCCGATTTGGCTCAAATTTTTAGTACTTATCTTTTAGACCAAGTGTCACAATATTCCACCCGGCACTCTTTGAAAACTAAAAAAAAAAAATCGGCTGTCACCCTAATGTATATGTGTGTCTATGCTATGTATTTACTTGTGTATGAATATTTTTAAAATGTGTTCACTTTAACTTTAACACAACTAATTATTTTTCGCTTGACAATGTTTAATTAAATACAACTCCATGCAATTTGCCAGACATTATCCAATGATGTATGTGTGTTGCTTTCTTTTTTGTATTTCGAAACATCCCAATTGGCCAAATTTATTAAACTGCATGTCACCAACGCATTGTCATGTAGATCCACTCTACCCATATACCTGTTACATTTCGCAATAGCATTAGGCATTTTTACGTCAATATGCGTTTTCTTTACGCGATCATAGCGTTTGTTGGTTGATTCTGAATCCACGCAGCAGTGATTTGTTAAGACAGTGACAAGTGTGTTGTCCATCCAGCGTATGGCCAACACCTTATTCGTCCGATCAAAAAGAGATGTATTATCGGCTGTTGTCGTCTTCTCTGGGAGTTGGGCCCCACTGATTCTATTTCTTCGGACGGTTTCTGTTGAAATATTTAGATATAACTAACAATATCAGCTCCTAATCCAATAGATTTGCCATAATTTGATAACGAACCGCCATAGAGTTTTATGTTGTAAAGATATACGTTTGGTTAAGTCAGACACCATGCCTTAAATGCAAAACGAATGGGTTTTCCTTTAATAAACATTTTACAAGATTGCCTAACAAAATATGGAATAATTTCGTCATCAATGGATAAATTATGAGCAAATACTCCATACTGCAATGATGCCCAAGCCCTATACTCTTGGTGCTCATTTGTTTTTGTAAATGCTCTTTGCTATAGGCTGTGTGTTTCTATACTCAATAGAACACTCAGGCACTAGTAATATGAAATACACAAACAACTTTGTCTTGTTGGTTTTTTTGTCGTTCTTCAATGTACACACAAGTGGAAAACAACAACACTTTCGTATGCTTTGCTGGTAAACATTGACGACAGCGATCATCAATGTAGATTTTGTTTTTGTTTATCGTATGGTATTGTTTCAAAAAGTGTGTATTTTTTTCTTTATTCTTTGTATGTTTTGGTTTTTACAACAAAAAAAATTGCATAAAAATTAGTTTTTCTTTAAATGTATTGGTGTTTGCTCTTCCATAAGGAACTTTTGGGCACCTCTGCCATACTGCATGAATCGTTTGTTGTTGTCAGGTAAAAGAATGTATTGTTTTATCTTGTCGGCACGATTTCTTGGGAAAGCATTAGAAATAATTTCAACGCCAAAAGATGGGTCCTTTGACCAGTTTCCATTCTGGCAATTTACGAATGCCCGTAAGGAAAGTCCAACGAAACGAATATTATAGTCACAGTAACTATGATTGTGGTAACAATTATATGGTTAAGTTACGATTCACATGCTTGTATTAACCATTTATATGGTTACAGTAAACAAGTATATATTTGTGACAACCATTTTTATGATAAATAATTTTATCATGCCGAGAGCAACATAATATGGAAAGTCCTTCATCATATAAATGGTTGTCATAAACATATATTTGTTTACTGTAACCATATACATGGTTGATACAACCATGTGAATCGCAAATTAAACATTTTATTGTTACCACAAACATATAAATAGTTACTGTGACTATAATATTGTCAAAAAACTTATAAAAATGTTGAAATGGTTACAGTAAACATATATTTTTTTCTGCGTGTAGGTGATAGTGTTCAAAGCGTTTAGCGAAACTAATTTAAATTGTTTTTTTACGTAATAAAAGTTATACAAATTATGGCTTAGAAACAGTATACTGTTAGCCAATTTTATATAATTTGAATACTTATTTAAAAATATGTCCGTTTTTGGAGGTTGGCGAAAACGTTAGCCAAAGACACATGAATAAAAAAAATATATATCCTTCAAATTGTTTTTGTAAAAGATACTATATTAAAACGTAATCGAAAAAAGTTCACTTTTTTATATATTAGCTGTGTAAAGAGCTGGTAAGTGAAATTACCGGCTGAGCAATAATGGGTTAAATACTAAATAGTAATGAAATCACATAATACATGTTTATTTACAAATAATAATTATTGTTACGAATGTGCAATGACAATTTGAATTTAACAGTCTGTAACGACTGCCTGCAGCATTCATCATGTTTGAAGGCACGTCCATCATTGACATTGTTTGTAAGTATGGCAACACTAACTGTTTAGGCTGCTGGCAATGACATCGAAGGCTCTGGAATTCGAACATACGAGTTTTGTCCGTTAAGAGCATTGTAGAATATTCCCGAGAGATGGCGTGTGTACAAATAGTGGCAGAGACTACAGTCGTGAGTTGAGTGATCATAGGCGCTGTTAGAGTTAACATCAACTGTCTTGTACATTTAAGGTTGTACGTAATAGAGTGTGTGTGCATTTCTGCGAATTGATAAACGTGTGTAAAGACACTGAGTGACCATTTAATTCTGTTGTTGTTGTACATTCTAAATAAAAAAAGATTATTTTAGTAAGATTTTCTTATGCTAAATTCCCAATTTTATTGATAAATTCACTGAAATTTATTGTTGGGGGATAAGCTAGTTCCTATGCGCATTTCACTGGTTGCTTAGGCCAGATCATCTGGAAACCTTTACAACCGTTACAATTTTAAACTACTAAAACTGTTTTTTATTTGCAATTAAAAGTATCCGGTTTATTTAAAGGAAATAAACCCCGTCTTTAAAAGGTAAAAACGTAACATTATATTATTGTATCTAACAAACCAAACATATTATGATATTTGCTATCATATCACGATTATCAATACAATAATATCATTGGCGGTTTAAAAAATACAAACATTTTTATAAAATATCGCCATAATAATCGTTAATAGTAAGTTAATACATCCTGCCAAAACCGAACTGGTTCTTTTCACCAGGAGATACAAAAGAATTCAGACCTCAACGACTGGATGGTACTTTACTAAGACTTTAAACGAAGCCAAATATCTTGGCGTAATTTTAGACTCTAAGCTCTCAAGGAAACGTTATGCTGAGAGTTGAATGAAGAAGGCACTATGTGCCTTCTATATATGTACGAAAACTTTTGGGAAGAAATGGGGTCTTAAACCATATATTGTACACTGGATGTCCTATGGGGCTCTTGTTTGGTGGAGAGTGGTGGACACCAAGACTCACCTTTCTACTCTAAACAAGGTACAAAGACTAGCAAGTCTTGCAATTACTGGTTCTATGAATTCCACCCCTCAGGCCAGTCTAGAGACGATGCTAAATATAACTCCCCTTGATATATATATATCAAATACATTTCTGCTCTACGACTCAAACAGTCGAGCGGACTGAAGCATGATCGTATTGGTCACGGCACCATCCTACAAAAGATAGGCAGGCCATTCATGGGGCAAGAAACGGATTACTTAGTACCTACACAGAATTTTGATAGGAGGTTTAGGATCAAGATGCCGACAAGGGATGACTGGGCCGCGAACACTGTCCTAAGGGACGACGTGATCTCAGTCTACACTGATGGTTCAAAGATAGAAAGAGGCACGGGCTCGGGAATTTTCTCAGATGTCCCTGACCTTTTGCTGTCTCTTCGATTACCCGATACCTGCTTGGTTTCCCAGGCTGAGATATATGCCATCGATACAGCCGCGAGAAGAATCCGGGAACTGAATCTCGAAAATTTGACTATACATATTTACTTGGACAGCCTTGCATCAATCAAGGCTCTTAACTCCAACTTTATTAAGTCAAAATGTCTTCTCAACTGCATCCAATCACTGGCACAACTGAGACAACATCACGTCGAGTTGATATGTTACATGAAGGCATTCGGGGAAATGAAGTATCTGACGAATGCGCAACGAACGGGTCGTCCTTAGACATATCTCTTGCGCAAAGGATATTCACACCCCCTTGTTGACCGTATCGAAATTGATAAATAAATGGGCTTTGAGTGAGACGAAACTCAGGTGTTCAAATTTCATCGCTTTTAGAATATCGAGATTGCTCTGGCCCACTCTGACAGAGGATATGACTTGGACTCTTTTGTCTCTTAGTTGGAATTCGATTATGCTTCTTAAGGGTATAATCACTGGACACTGTATGATTGGACGCATGTCGGAACGTATGGCTTACCCACGTTATAGCTATTGTACACGTTGTTTGGATGAGGAGGAGGAAGAATCGGTAAAACACCTTCTATGTGACTGTCCAGCCTTACAAGAGCAAAGACTACTATATCTTGGTAGTGCTCTTTTCCATGTAAGTAAGTATGATCAGATTTATTATAAATACCGGCTGGTTTTCACGGGGATCACAAGAAGCACATAGTCAACGAAATTAAGGAGGGCAACTATTCTCCCTTTATGTATGAAATTTCAACATAAGAGAATGGTAATTGTAAGGGTAGCACAATGGGCCACAAGGCCTCCGAGTGAACTCGCTAACCTAAATTATGAGCAAAACAGTCATTAATACTACCATCAACGATTTTGCGGACTATTAATATCAGATTTTAAGACATGGCCAATTGTGATACAACTATTTATATGTGTATAAGTATGAATATTAAATTTACCACTAGTATTTTATTATATAAGTAAAATAACAATCCTTTACATATATTCAACACTAAGTAGCAAAAATAAAGAAACACCATATGGGATTTTTCAATGTTTAATTGTAATGTAATTTTTTTGTTTCTTTCTTTATTTGGTTACTTGTTACATTAAATTTTGCAGATTTGGCTGTGGCGCATAAACTTTGAATTTTTAATTTATTAAAGTAAAAGCAAGACTCACATTTGAAGTATTTTTACATTTATTAAAACCATTTTACATTTATCCCTTAAAATGTTATTTTATACTTAATTTAAAATACCGTTATTAGCTTTTTCCTAAAAAGCATTAACATTTTTCATCTTTCAAAAACTTTCTATTCTAATCTTTGACTTTAACATGAACACAAACTTACAACACACTTAATCGTACAAACACATATGTAACGTGTCAAAAGGACAATAAGAAAAGCCTACAAAAAAACCTCAAAGAAAACTTGTATGGCAGCATAAAGAAAACAAACAACAAATAATGTAGGGAAATGAAACGAAACTTTAACAAGTTCAAAAATTAACAATGTCATCAAAGGGAATTTACATTTTTGCCCTTTCGCCACCCCCCCCCCCTTCTGGCGCAACAAGCCTTCGTTATTGGGTTGGTTTTCTTTATTTTGCCAGTGATGAAATGCTAAATCGTCGCTAAGACTTAAAAACAACTGGAAAATAAAAGAACCGAAACATATGTACATATTATGTTAAAAACAAAAAACCCCAAACTTGATGTGGCACACTAACACAAATACGCACAGCACACGAACACGTACACTTACACACATGCAGTTACACATACATATACACTTACAATTGAGTTGACATTTTGTATTTAAGTTTGGCTATTATCATATCATTGTAAAGTTGGTAGCTTAACTTTATTTCCTTTTAAAACTGAGAGAAAAATACATTTAACCCAAATAACTGTTAAAACTATTTTATACATTTACTTAATATTCTCACATCTTTGTGGATTAATTTTGTTAAAAATTTATTCTTCATATTTGCGTTTCATCACTAGTAAAATAACAAGTACATATAGATATGAGCGCAGTTTAAAAAGGGCCACTGACTTATTGCTTATACATTTTATAAATTTCATAAATTTCACAATATTTCTCAAATAGTCTAATAACAGATAACAATGATAGCGTAAATAAACTGTGAGTTTTAACTGTGAAATTTTAAAAACTATTTTAAGATTACACTTGTAGATGTTAGTAGTCATCTGTGCAAGTTTTTCAAGCAAAAAGTGGGTTTTGGATATTTTACATAGTTCTAAAAAAAAGCATTTTTTGTGCATATTTCGCACGTCAGGGACTAGTTTTTACCCACAACCAGACACCGAATATTGGTTGGAGATCCCACAACATGTGCATATATTTTATGTCTTTATGAAACTTAAAGACGATCAAGCCATTTCCAAAAATTATTATCGGATGTGTGACATAAAAGTGCGGGACTTCCAATAGATGGCATATATGATGAACACGTTTATTTTTTTTTTTCTACACAGAAAAAATTAAATAGTAAAAAATTTAACAAACGTTTAGTTCTTCGGAATAGTTATTAAGTTTTTGCCTGTAGTAGAAAACCGAATAAAACGTTCAGTTTTACGTTGAACGTGCTTTCAGCTTTTTACTATATAGAGTTCAGCTTGTGTAAAAGTAAACGGGCGTTCAGGTTTTTACTATATTCGTTTAATTTTTCGCAATACTGAGCGAGAGTTTAGTTTTTTATCCGATGCGTTCAATTTCTTCATTACTGAACGTAAGTTTATTATTTTACCAGCTGCGTTCAGAAAATTAAATAAAAGATTTTTGAATATTTTTTAATATTAACAAAATTTATTTAATATATTCTACAAGCATTATTGATACCTAAATGTTTACATAAACAACTATTTCTATAAACTCACCGAAACCTGCTCTTCCTGAGGAAATTCCCTGTATATGTCATCGACAATTACCTTAAAATCAGATGGTGTTAACATTTTTCCGTTAACGATGGCTTTTTCCAGGATTATATTTGTAATTCGTCTCTGTACTCAGATGACAAAAAAGTTATACTGCCTTCAGTAACACAATTTTTAAATACATCTTGATCCTCTACCTAAAAGGTTTCTTACGAAATTCATACTCGATTCCAGCTTCTATATTAAACAACTAGCTTGAGCCGGTGCGCTTCGCTACCCCTGTCGTAGTCAAAATATATATGTAAGAATTTTATAAAAAAATAAATGAATATAATTAATATCGGAATTTCTTGTTTCCCCTTTTTCCCTTTTCATAACTTTAAAGTCCAAGTAGTGAAAAAGGGTATAGCCTATGGATGCTTCTAAATAACAGTCTATGGTGGAAATTTCAATAAAATCATTTCGGCCGTTTAGTATTTATTGTTTAAGAACTAAAGGTACCAATTTTACCGGTTTTCCCCCTGTTTACCCCTTTCTGGTCCAAGAATTAAAAAAAGTTATAGCATATTGACGCTTCCAAGCAAGGATCTATCTACGTTCCAAATTTCAATAAAATCGATTCAGCCGTTTAGGCGTGATGCTCAAACAAACAAACAAACAAATAAACAAACTTACAACGACATTTATATATTTACTAGATTGACCCGGTGCGCTTCGCTACCCCTGTCGATGTAAAAATCGCTTCAGCAGTTTAGTAATTATTGTTTAAAAACTAAAGGTACCAATTGTACCCACTTTTTATCCCTTTCTGGTCCATGTATTGAAAAAATTTATAGCCTATTGACGCTTCCAAGTAAGGATCTATCTACGTTCCAAATTTCAATAAAATCGGTTCAGCCGTTTATGCGTGATGCTCAAACAAACAAACAAACAAATAAACAAACAAACTTACAAAGACATTTTTATATTTATATAAATATAGATTACTAAATATTGACTACATAGGTATATGAACATATATACAACTTACCTTCTTACTCCGGCTATAGAAATTGAATTGCTCTAACAAAGCTCAATTTTAATGTATGGATGTCACTATATAAGGTATGAACTACTCACTTTAATAATCAACACACAAATGAGATTCGGTCAAACTTAACACTTGTTGTTTTTTGTAGAATCCCCTTACTTCTTTCTGTAGCCGGCAATTGAAATAATATTAAAGTTTTAAAAAAATTTGCTAAAAATATTTTTACCACGTCTCGTTCAGATTTACTGAACGATGCCTTTAGTTTTTTTTACTATCCCACTATGCTGAACGGCACGTTTTACGGTATCTATAAAGAATTTTACTGAATTTTGCATTCAGTTATGCTAAATGTGTGTTCAGCGAAGAATTATTTGGTTGATTCTAAAAATCTGAACAAAACGTTCAGGTCGCTAGTAGAAATGATTGGGTTTTAATATGTTGCGTTCAGAAAAGCGTTTGCTTAGTCTATTACGAGTTGAACGTCGCGTAGTAAACAACAAAATAAGCGTTCAGATCTTGGATATTTGAATGCAACTTTAAAGGGGCGTAGTAAATGCTCCTAGTAGCATTCAGTTTGACTATTTCTAAATATTGCGTTCAGATAATTTAGTTTTTTGTGTGTAATAATTTATATGACATTTTGAAGGACAAATATCTGTCATTTATTGTAACTTAAGTATTGAACATTACAACAAAGTTATTTGCTTCGAATATGTCGAATTTTGTATTAAGACATCATCAATTTGTAACATGTAAGAGAGTATAGTCGGCCAAACCCGACCATATGATACCCTACACTGAGAGCATGATTATAAATAGTTTTCTTTTAATAGAAAACTGTCTGCTATGGACGGATATTGCTTAATCGATTCAGAAAGTAATCCTGAGCAGATTGGTATACCCTTCCTACTATGATGGTGTAGGGTAAGGGTGCCTAAGCCGTATACTATTGGTGCTTATTTGGTGCACTCAACATTAGCAAAATGAAATAAACTTTGTCTTGTTAGTTTTTTTGTCGTTCTTCACTGTATACACGCAAGTGCAAAGCAACAACACTTTCGTATACTTTGCTGGTAAACATTGACGACAGCGATCATCAATGTAGATTTTGTTTTTGTTTATCGTATGATATCGTTTAAAAAAGAGTGTATTTATACCCTACACCACCATAGTGGGGAGAGTATAATGGATGTGTGCAGATGTTTATAACGCCCAAAAATATTAGTCTAACACCCACCTTAAAGTATACCGATCGACTCAGAATCACTTTCTGAGTCGATTAAATGATGTCCGTCCGTCCGTCTGGCTGTCCACATAAACCTTGTGCGCAGAGTACAGGTCGCAATTTTGAAGATATTTCGATAAAATTTAGTACATATAATTTGTTTGGCCCAAGGACCAAGCTAGTAGAAACTAGACGAAATCGCTTCATTATTTCATCTAGCCCCCATACAAATGTCCTCCCGAAATTGGACTTTATCGGTCATAAATGTTTAATTTATATAGGTATTTTTCTCCAAATAAGTTTTATATATACCGAATTCATGTCACCAAATTTTGTAATGATCGGTCCATATTTAGTCATAGCTCCCATATAAGACCTGCTTCCGATAAACACTTTAACGAGCATAAATCTCCTTAAAATGTTGGTATACACATAAAATGCGACATAAATAACTTTCATATAGACATTAATCACATGACCAAATTTCATGGTGATCTGTCCATAGTTTGTCATAGCTCCCATATAAGGACCACTTCCGAAAATCGCTCACGAATACAAATTATTGAAATTTTGAAAGAAAAATGTTTTTGCTCTTTTACTTAGTGTAGGGTATTATAAGGTCGGGCTTGACCGGCCATACTTTCTTACTTGTTTTTCTTTGTATATGTTGGTTTTTACAACAAAAAATATTGAAAAAAAATCATTTTTTTTCAAATGTATTGGTGTTTGCTCTTCCTCACTTTAGGGCACCCCTGGTGTAGGGTATAAAAAGTACCGCTGATCATACCGACTGTTCACCAAGGCTTATGGTGAATGTGTTACGCCGGTTTCATCGTGCAGGAGATGGTTTCTGCTGTTCAGAAGTGGTGATTTTGACACGGAAGACAAATATCGCTCAGGCCAGCCAAAAAAGTTTGAAGAACAAGAATTTGGGGTATTACTTCATTAAGATTGTTATAAAATTCAGCAATAGCTTATAAAATCATTGGGAGCTACTCAGGCAGTAGTTTCAACATGTTTGCGAGCAGCACTATTCATCAAAAATAAAAGCTAATAATTTGAAAAAATTCCGCATTTTTTATTAAACTTTTATTTTTCCTATTGATATCTATGCTTTATTCTGCATATTTGTGAGAATATTTCCCGATTTTTTAAACTTTTTTGCTTGATTATTTAATTTTTTTTATGCGTTATTTAAAATTGCCCTGGTGGTCATATATGATGTACAATATAACTATTTTGCCACGCCTAATTTTTAGTGTTACGATGTACATGTATAGGTATTTTGCGTATGTGTGTATGTTTATTATTTTCCATTCTGAATGTTCTTTAGCATTATCATAATCCTATTTTTCAAGCCATACATAAAGGCATTTTGTAATCCTTAGTTATCTTGATTTTTTGTTCTTTTTTCTATTACTCTGCTGTAACCAAACTTAAGCACGCACTTGTTGTAACTTAAAGCTGAACCAACATAAACACGCATACTGTATGTTTGTATGAACTTGAGTAGAAATTCGTAATAAAAACAGTGTGGGAAATATGATTAAAAGCACAATAGAGTATTCATATGTTAATGCAAAAGAAATGGGTGAGAAAAATGTCAAGAATCGTTGAGAGTTAATTCAGGTGGATTGTATTTTTTTTATGTTTCGAAATAAAACATATCAGTGACACACTTCGCACAGCAGTCGGATTTGAGACCTCGGATTTTAACGAAATTTACCACAGTTATAATGTTTTGCAAGTGTTTAGCTAATCATAGACTTTTTGACTCGAGACACATTCGATACAAATATATGACATCTTGAAAATATAAAAATATTTATAAAATTAACAGCATTCCGGGTTATCGTAATGGATACATTTTTCATCACAGGTAATGATTAAGGAGTGAGATCGAAAAATTCTTAACATACATATATGTTAATAAAAAAGAAACCACTAAACTTACAGTTTTAATTTTTTTTTATTTGATTGGAATTATTATTACAAGTTACAAAAAAAAAAAAATATTTTTATAATTTTAATCACTAGTGATGAAATTTTGAAAATTTTTCGGAAACCATTCCATTATGGTTTTTATAGTTCTTTCTGTCCCTTTGTTCGAACAGGTTGTCCATCTCCGTTTAAAATCTACCACACTTTTGGACACATTTTCTGTGCTCTTCAATTCTCTTTTAACCAGAACCCAATATCTCTCCACTGGCCTCAGCTCCGGGCAGTTTGGAGGATTTGCCTCTCTTGGTGCAAATACCACATTATTGTTCTCGTACCACTCAAGTGCTTGTTCACCATAGTGACAGATGCCAAATCAGGCCAGAATTAAGTGGACACATTATGAAGTCTTACGAATGGAAGCATCCTCCTTTGTAAACATTCCTTGAGGTAAATTTCGGTATTTAAAGAGCCATTTGTAACAAATGTTTGGCTTCTTTTGCCTCAACTGAATATTGCTTGCCATGCCAAGAACTTTTTGGGAAAATTTTCTGCTTACGAGTCCTGAAATTTTCCTCAACATTCCCTCGAGCATCTGCAACATAAAAAAATTGACCCAGAAAACTTTACATACGTACATTTCGTCATCCATTATGCAGCAGGTATATTTTTTGTATAAAATTTGACATCAATTTCTGAGCTCTGTCTTTGGCCTCTAAATTTTTAGCAGAGACTTGTATGTTTTTAAGCCTGTATTAGCTTTAACTTTTCGTACCAAATAGTCCGAGCACTGAGCTAACCGGGCTGCCTTCCTACCGGATGTGTTGGAAGCTCTTTTGAAAATGCTTTCTACCTGAACCAGGTTTCATATCAACGGAGAAGTTCTTCCGGTACTGTTTAATAACATTGGAAACAGTTTGACGGCAGACCTTTGAATGCTTGGCCAACTTTTTGTAAGACCAAGTTAGGTTTTGTTGAAAATATTTAATAATTTTGGTACTCACTTTTTTCTGGTCACTCATTTTAATCAGATTAACAATAAATGAATATAATTGACATTAAACATAATAACTGACATATTTTACAAATGTAACTTGATCAAAAAAAGAAAAAAATCAAATAAAACTTGTGTTAAAAGTTTTAATGAAAAACGTGCGTTAAGAATTTTACGATCTCACTCCTTATGTGCAAAAATTATTTTTTTTCCTGCAAGCATTATTTTTGACATGAAAAATCGTATTTCAAAATCTATCATCTTCAATTTGTATGGTACCCAATTTCCCTGCTTTTGTATGAAAACTGTCAATTGCAAACGTTTTTTAAATTGCAGATTGAGTAGCTCTCAATGATTTTGCAAGTTCAGTTTTACAACAATCTTCATGGAGTAATGCCCCCAATTCTCTGTCTTCAAACTTTTTAGGCTGGCCTGGGCTATCTTTATCTTTCGTGTCAAAATCACCATTTCTGAACCGCACAAAATCTATTTCTCGCACGTTAAAGCCGATGGAACACATTCCCTATAAGTTTTGGATGGCAATCCTTGAGGTTCAGAAGCACTTTTTATCAAATTAAATAAGTAAAGAAAAACTTTCCGCATATGACGCTTTGTTGGCACAAAATTCAATATTTTACACGCAAAAAAAACTTTGTTGTTTACACTCGAATGTTAAATAACTCAGAGGAAATAAATGAGAAATATGTACAATTCAAAACGACATATAAGTTAATAAAAAAAACGCGATACTAGCGTAAACCCCGCATTTTTAAGTCATACACCCAATTGTAAGAAATGTAAACATAAAGTGAAGAATTTCATGAGCAGAAACATCAACCAACGATTATCTTTTAATAAGAGTTCCATGCATTTATAAAATGAGAGTTTATAGATAATTTTAACTTGAAACCGAAAAGAACAAGACCATTAAACTCAAATGAGTGCTTAAAAATTTGCCAACATTGATATTTTCAACTCCTATAGATAAAATCCTTTAAAACTCATACAAAAGTCCATTGAAAAAAAGGTTTTTATATAATATTTAGCTAACGTAAATAAAGTAAGAGTGTTATATTCTGCAGTGCCGAATCTTGTATACCAACCATCAAAATGTGGATATACATAAATATTTTTCAGATATAAGAGTCATAGAGGAGGTAGGACCACTTATGGACAGACCCTCACAAAAGTTGGTAGAAAGAATTAGGTTCATACAAGATGAAACTTGTTTATGTACAATTTCATAACGATATTAATTACAATTATAAATGTTCAAGTCATTTTCTGAGAGGAACTTAGGATGGGGACTATTTTCCATTCTTTACAGTAAATTTCAGAGTACTTAGAACTAATTTTCGCTCAAACAGGGGGTCATTTGTATGGGGGCCAGGTGAAATCATGGACCTATATTAAAATTAAATTGTATTCGTGCTTGAAAATTTCAAAAATTGTATTGCTTACTGTCGAATTATAAAGGGTATATAAAATACTATTACCTCTTGTCTAATCGTATATATATACATTAGACGGGCTCATTATAAAGCTACCACCGGAAAATAAAGTTTTGTTTCATTTCATATTTTGAAATTTCGGATCCCTTCTAACTTTTGCACATACACCTCTCTAAAAATTTGTGGACACAAGAATTTTTACATATATTTTTTTTTTTCTAAAATTTCAGCAGATACAAATCAGCAAACTACAGTTTATTACAATTCCGTGCCACAACATTTCTTTAAAACTTTTAAACGAATGTCTTTGTCCATTTCAGGGGATTTTTATTTAGCATCGTGACAAAAGTCAGCATTAATCTAAAATTGTATGCTGTGTAAAAGTTCATTATTTGTTTAACATAGTTTACATAGGCATCGTTCAAATAAAACGATAAGTATTATATTAAAGCTACATAAAATATCCCTTACAAAGAACCGTTTTATACTTACTTATTTGTTTGGTATTATTGGCTTAAATTCTGCCAGAATATTTCACATTTTATTAAAAAGATTGCTTATTTTTTTAAAATCATTAGCAACCCTAATGCACATGCTGTATTAAATCATATTAATATATTCAAAGGCTTTTTGGCTAGTAAACTTCCCTTTTAGTTTTTGTTCTTCCTAATTTGCAGACGACCCACTTATTCATATACAAATGTATATGTAAAAACAAATGAGATTTCTAAGAATTTATAAACATTAGCACGCAAACCATACAGCAAAAAAGCAACAATTTAGAAAAATAAAACTTGCCAGGAAACGCTTACATCAGTAATGGGCAATCTATTTATAATGAAATACATAGAAGAAGGATAAAAAATCAGGATTTGCTCTGCAAAAACTCATTAATAATTTGCAATTATTAGATAACTTACCGTCTCCATTACATAGAAGTTATCGTATAATGACTTATTTATTATCTGTTATATAACTGATTACTTTCTTGTCATTTTACTTACAATCGTTTCTATAATACCGAACTATCAATGAAATATTGAAGTCATTCCTTGTGACTAGTTTAAGTGATATCAATTAATGATCGCGTTAACATATAAGTTAGATATTTATTCGTTTCAGTTACTGTTAAAAATTTTGGCATAGATTTGTTAGTGCAAATTTTACACTTCACAGCATACATTTGCATATTTTGCTTTTTATAGCATATTTCTCCATATTTTACTCATAACTGAATAAGTTTGTTGAATATTTTCATTTTTTTTTCCATAAATTTGTTTAAGACCATAAGTACTTGAACAACAGAGATATACGATAGATTTATATAAATTGTAACGAAAATATACAGGGTTTTCCAACAAGAGGTGTTATTTTGGTATTAAAAGAAAAATGTATTAAAAGAAAAATGTAAGAATTTTGAGATAAATGATCGGATGTCAATTTCATGATAAAGAGGAAGGTATGCGTTAATAATGAAAAACAAAATCAGCCAAAACGACCATGCTTACAGGACCATATCCTTTTCATGAAATTTTCCATAACCACATCACAAAGTGGCTGCCCTATGTCCTCGATAGCCTCACGAATTCTATCTTTGAGGTCTTGAATCGACGCTGGGCTGTTGGCGTAGACCTTATCTTTCTCGTGACCCCAAAGGAAGAAATCGCAAGGTGTTAAATCACAATATCTCGGTGGCCAATTTTGATCACCTCTTCGAGAGATAACACGGTCCGGAAACTTTTCCCGTAAAAGAGCAATGGTTTTGTTGCTTGTGCGGCACGTCACCTCTTCGAGAGATAACACGGTCCGGAAACTTTTCCCGTAAAAGAGCAATGGTTTCGTTGCTTATGTGGCACGTAGCGCCGTCTTGTTTAAAGTAAACGTTGTCCATATCTATATCATCCAACTCCGACCATAGGATACGGTGTAATGACGTTTGTGGAATGCCCAATTTTAAAGAACGACGAGGAATGGACAAACCTGGGTTTTCCTCAACACCTTGAGCTACAGAAGCAATATTCTCAGCGACCTGCACGGGTTTTATTCTTCACATCACTAACTTGTCTCAAAAGCTCGAATTTTTCCACCAATTTCTGTATTGCGGTCCGACAAGTTGCTTCTCGACGATCCAAAAATGCTTTAGTTTTGCCAACTGTGACTGCAAGATTTTCACAATTTTTGTAGTGAATTTTAATAATTTCAGTGCGTTGTTAAAGCGTGTATCGTTCCATTTTTAGTAATGGCGTAGTTTCTACTTGTCAAATGTCAAAGAATAAAAGCTTCAAAAGTTACAGCTACCAAAATACTGGGTGATTCAAAATAACACCTTTTGTTGGGAAACCATTTATGTAAAGAAATCATTAAGAACAAGTAAGATTGTTATATTCGGCTGCGACGAATATGTGAATATTTGTCTGCTATATGAGTTATATGGTGGGTAGGGTAAATTATGGACCGATCATCACTAACGTCGGAAGAGACATTTAGGTTCATATAGAACTTATTTATTCATATAGAACTTATTTATGTCCAATTTCATCACGATACTGTTACGTTTTAACCTTTTTAAAACTTTGGTTTATTTTCTTTAAATAAACCGGATACTTTTAATTGCAAATAAAAGCCGTTTAGTAGTTTAGAATTGTAATAGCTCTTTATTTATTTTTAAATGTACAACAACAACAGTTCAAATAGTCACTCAGTGTCTTTATACACGTTTATCAATTCGCAGAAATGCGCATACACTTTACAATGTACAAGCACGACTGCAAACTCTGCCACTATTTATACACATGCCATCTTTCGTGAATCTTCTACAATGATCTTAACGGACAAACTAGTACATTCGAATTCTAGAGCTTTCGATGTTAATGTTAGCAGCTTAAATATTTATTGTTGACATACTTACAAACAATGCTAATAACCGCATGCTACTGATGGACGTGTTTATAAATATGATGAATGTTGCAGGCAGTCGTTGCAGACCTTTAAATTCAAATCGCTATTGCACATTCGTAACAATATTAATTATTACAAGGAAATTATGAATGTGAAAGTAATTTTCTGAGGGGGACTTTGTATGGGGACTAGTTGAAATCATCGATATTGTCCACTTTTAATACCAAAGAAACCTTATGAACACAGACAGATGGACGGACTTAGCTAGGTCGTCTTAGAATTTCCTAAGGACCAGGAATATATATATACATATAAACAAATTAAGCATTGAAAAAAAGCAATGGCTTGAAAACAGGGACATAGCTGTGCATGTTTACAGTAACCATTTCCATATTTTTAAAAGTTTTTAACAATATTATAATCACAGTAACTATTTGCATGATTGTGGTAACCATAATATGGATAACTTACGATTCGCATGATTGTATCAATCATATATATGGTTACAGTAAACAAGTATATGTTTGTGACAACCTTTGGTTTGATGAATTGGAACAAACAATTGTAAACATAGTTGGGAAGATTCTGCTTATGTTGTAGCTGTTGGTTAATATTTCCATACCTAATGCCATTTAATCCAATCATTCTGTTCCAAAGTCACACAACTTGCACAGGTACAAAATATTTGTATTTTATTTGATTTTTATTTCTTATAAATAAAAGTAAACAAAAGCAGCTGATTCATCAAATGCACAATAAATTCAAGTTTGCAGGTCTAAATTGTCAAACTTACCGTAGTTGTGCAAACGAATTTCCATACAATTTTTGACAGTTTATTTGCGAGAGTGTAAAAATGTACAGATTGCACAGTTTGCGTGGCATTTAAGCATTTACATAAGGACCCTTAATATAGTAAAACCTTAATCATAACAAGTAAGAGAGCTATATTCGGCTGTGCCGAATCTTATATACCCTTCACCAAATTATACTTTAAAATAAAAATTTTAAATATTTTTAGGTAAATAAAATTTTTTTTTCAAAATTTCAACTTTTTTTTCAAAATTTAAAAAATAATAATTTTTCAAAATTTTTTTCGAAATAGTTTTTTTTAATTTTTTTCAAAAATATTTTTTTTTTGTTAAATTTACTAGTGAAAAAGAATGTATGACAAACAAATTTTTTTGGTAAAAAAAAATTCGGGTTAAAAAACATTTTTTCCGATTTTGACCCATTGTAGGTCCAAATTACTATAGCCTTATATAGATCGTTGTTATGGACTTTGAAATATCTATCATTGGATATCCATATTTTCTATATTAATGACTTAGTAATCCAGATATAGATAAAAAATAGGCCAAAAATCTAGGTTGGCCCGGTTTTTTCTTGTATCTCAGCCATTTGTGAGCCGATTTTCTCGATTTGGGGTCTTCAGAAAATTGATTTCAACAGACCGACCGACACACAGACAGACAGACGGACATGGCTTTATCGACTCCGCTATCTATAAGGATACAGAATATATATACTTTGTAGGATCGAAAAATTATATTGTGGAAATTACAAACGGAATGACAAACTTATATATACCCTTCTCACGAAGGTGAAGGGAATAAAAATGGTTGACACAAACATATAATTGTTTACTGTAACCAAATATATTATTGATACAACCACGTGAATCGTAAGATAACCATATTATGGTTACCACAATCATGTAAATAGTTACTGTAGCTATAATATTGTTAAAAAACTTTTAAAAATGTGGCGGGAAAAATAAAACTCCTCAAATGAGGAGCTAATTAAAACACTCTTTTAACAGTTTCCGAACTTTTATTTTTACTTTAAAGAGTTGAGATAGTTTTTTATTATCACCATAGATTCTGAAAGTGCACTTCAATACGAATCTATTGGTATAAGTCACCGTTGACTCTAACATGGAGAGTTTTTTTAGTTAAATATTCTGGATAACCGTTATTTTCATTCCCTGCTTGAAAACAATACAAACTATTAGTCAGTTACATAGTTTTAAATTAAATTCCTTGGTAATGAAAGTTTTAGCTATGGGATTAATTCAATACAGAAAGCAGTGATTTATTTTATTTCCTAATGATGTTTGACTTTTCTGGTCCAAGATAATGTATAATAGTAGAGTATTATGGAGACGATTTTCTCAGAACACCTGTTCCTTCTATATTTTAAGACTCAAGTATAAAAGCAAAAGAAACTATATATGCTCCGTATGTAATTTACAACATTAATATAAATGTTTTACCCCATCAAAAACTATTGTACACTTCTGACATTTAACTAACTTTATAGTATGTATGTATATACATATATTTGTAGCCTAACCATTATCCTTTTTCATAGAGCATTCGTTTAATCGCAAAAAATAAACCTGAAATATATGCAATGTCACATGATGGTGACAACGACAACAATTTACATAGACTCTGGCGGATTAGTAAGGATGACGTCTAATAGTTTGTGTAATACTTATGTGTGTATGTATGTATGAGGAGGCTGATGTTACACATCAAAGGCATACCAGGCAACACAACAACATTTCTAAAATATTCTCTTCGGCTCATACCCAATACAATAGAACAACACATTACTTAGATACTAAAATCAGCCTTGTAAATTGAATGTGAAATTTTTGAATAATTTTCGGCATCTAAAAATGTCTTTCTTTCCTTAATCTTTTGTAACATTTAAAAGTTTGTGTCTATGTATATACCATAAAATATTCAATATAAGAAAATTTAGCGTAAAGTAATAAAGATTTTAAGAAATTGTTTCCTACAAGAAAGACATGTACACAGACAGACAGATAGGGGAAACTGAAGTAAAGGGAAATAGTTGCTGCTTTTTTTTTTTTTTTGTTCTTTTCGTATGTACTTACGAGTAGTTAAGTTGAGCGCGTGAGGTTATTAATCGTACTCAACTATTTAACACAAAAAACACTTATACTAGCTGTACGTGCAAGCGTGAGAGTACTTGGGTGTATGTAAATTCGTTTCAAATCTTTTTGTATCTGAAAGAATTTAAAATAATTTTTTTAATATATTAAGCTTTATTTTATGATAAAATTTAGTATGTATCGCTATTTATGTAAATATGTATTTTAATGATAAAAACATTACTAAGCAATTTATAGTTTACTCTAGGATTTTTTTAAATTTATTCTTAAGGGGAATAATTTAAATAACAAGTGTTTTTTAATCATATTTTCAAATAAAATTTACATAAATAAAGAAACCCGTTTCCTTGTGATAATCAAATTTGTTGCGAATCGAATAGTTTTCGGTCGTATGGAATCCGTCATATGATTTTTGGCTTAGAAATTCATTTGTGAAAACAAAAACAAATTAAGCAAAAATTTGTCTTTGTTAATGTTTTTTTAAAATTTCACAACATTATGGTGGCATTTAAATTATTTCATAGATAAAAAATTCGTTTAGAACAGCGATACATGGTTGTTTTGTGAGGAATTTTCTTAAAATAAAGACACAACTTTTAGCAAAGAATTTTCTAATTACCAAATAATATTAGGAACTAAACAGCTTTTAAAAATTCCATAGTTTTCACTAAAATAATTTACTTTAAAAGCATAATTTTATAAATTTTCTTTAACTAAAATTATTTTCATTAATATAATGTTATTTACAAATGGGGCTGTGTGCGCACAAATCAGAACTCAGCAGTTAAGCAAGTAGTCAATGTATAGATTTAGTAATAGTCACAAATGTCTTATCACTTGGCAGATTCCAATTTATATATTTTGGTCATTTGCCACGTGTATGCTCTTTGTTCTGCAGAGAGAAGACAATTGGTTACATTATACATCACAGGTAATCTAGCATGAAGACAATTGTCACTTAAGTTTCTCTAAGTAATCTGGAGTGTAGTCACTTTAAACGTTTTGTGAGTAATTCGTTGAAAATTGTTTATACAAATTGCTGAAGTATACTGATATTTTATTAACATAGCATTAAGTCAATATTCACTTTAATGTCTCTTAGTAACATATAGTGAATTCACTTTAAACGTTTATTTTGTACTGCACTTTAGAAAGTAGTTATTTTACTCACCAGAAGCAATCCATTGGAAAGTTGTCGAAAAAATGTTTGTTTACAAGCTATCGTTAATAAGACTGCCTATGATATGTCTTTTTAGCTGACTTTTTGAGGTCAATTAGCACCCGTACATGTTAAAATAACTAGATATGTAGCCGCTTAAGTTACCAGTAAGGTAACTGATGCTATTTAATCAATTTGTGGACCAATTGGGCCCCTGCGTAGCACATGTACGTGTTAAAATAACTAATGGCTATTTAAGTACTAGAACTGCTGGAAAGTAATTAAAAATTTTCAATTTATTCTGATTTCTTAGATGTGTTAGTGGGCTTGTGCGCGAACATTTTACAATTTTTTTATTTTAGGGCCTGGCTCACTAAATGCTAACGAACATTTTCTCTAATTTCTTATTGAAAACAACAAATAAATTTGAATTTTTTATTGTTTTCAATATTAAATAAGAAAGAAAATGTTCGTTCGCATTTAGTGAGCCAGGCCCTTACTGTACAACGAAACTGCAAATTGTATCTATCATGATACAAAAATAGAACGTAGCCTCACTTTCTCTTTTTGTCGCCATATTAACATTCTGACGTTTATTGGAATTATGAAAAATCATGCTACCGTAATCATTCTTAAAATCCCATTTTTTGTTTATTTAAAAGTAAAAAAAAATAAAACAGCAAACAAAAAATTTAATAAAAAAATTTTAACTAAAGAAATTCGTTTTTGAAATAATTATAAACTATCCCTTATACAGACTCCAAGAAAGAAAAAACACAAAAAGCAAGAAGCGTAACAAATTTTTAATATAAATTACACATTAAAATTAAATATTTCTTAAACGTTATTTCCCTTTTTTCATATGTGGCAAACACTTTTTTATTGTTTACAAAAAACTAATTTCAAATAATTCCAATAAACTTCAAAAATTGTATATTTGAATCATGGTATCTATTGCGGGGATGTTAGCATACAAACATTTTATGTATTCTTCAATTTATATTTTTGTTTACAAAGAAAAGTCAAAAAATTGTTTGTAGTAAAAGTGAATGTGAAGCGAAGATGGCTGGCAAAAAATTTTTAATTGAATTTATTGAAATGTTAAAAGAAGAAAATATTTCATCCGCTTCACAATTCAATCAGACGTTTAAGGTTATTTTGATTTGTTCGTCGTTTGTGGAGCTTTACACAATATTTAGTATTAATATTTTCTTGTACATGATATGTATTTATCCGTTTTGCACATAAGACCATATTTTAACATTTATCAATTTTATAGGCATTAATGTATAAATTGCTTCACATTTTTCTAATGTTATATTAATTTAAAATTTTTTTTTTTTTACAAAAATTTTTCTTTCATCAAATTTTGTTTTAATCTTTATCTATTCAGTACAGCCGAATATACAATAAGTTTTACTTTTTTATTGAATCTGTCTAAACTCTAGTGTATACAAATAGTTCGATTTGGCCTTTGTTCGAATAAAACGAATAATTCGAATAGAAGATTTAAAATTTTCCAATAATTCGATTGTATGCTTAAAATTAATCAATAACATTAAGTTGTTTTTCTTCGTCAAGTCGATCATCACTTTTGTGAATTATAAAGTTTTTCTGTCGAAAACATTTTCAATATCATATTCGGCATCAATTTCAATGTTACTTTAACATTTTGTTTGGTGTTATTTATTTTAACAACATCGGTTACATATGGCGAGTTACGGACCTCGTATCGGAAGCCTACAACTTCTGCTTCTAAATAAATTCAATGTTTTCAAATGGAATGAAATGTAAAAATGTTTTGTAAAAATTAAATATTTTGTACAAGACTTAAAATAATTCTCATAGAGTATATCGTAAGTCTTATATATATGCGCAGCGAAACTATCTTATCCCCAAAAATATATTTGAAATAATAAAGCTTGGGAGCATATAATAATATATCCATAAAAGCGTTACTGAGAGGGAAAAAACCTAAGTCTGTTGTCAAAAACCTAAGTCGTGAGAATATATTAAGACATACTTTTGGGGTTGTATTGACACACAGAGTTCTATAAAAATGTTCAAATTTCAATTTATTTAAATTTTCTTCTATTGTTAATGCCAAAAATTTAAACTCTGTTCCATAGAGAATTATACATAGAGACGAGACACTCCGTTTTGTCAAACAAAAATACAACAAATCATATGTCTGATACAACAACAAAATACATTGACTAACATGTATTTTGTTGTTGCAAGAGATAGGTTTTTGACAATTCCGTCTCGTCTCTTTGTTACCCTATGCTCTGTTCTAAAAATTAAATTCTACCACAAATAAAATTAAGTGTCAAAAATTAATAAAAATACTTTTTTCGTTTGAGCAATATTAAAGTGTTTCGGAAAAAAAGTGTCCTGTAAAGTAATCAAAAAATTTGCCAAATATTGTGTAGATAAAATTTCAAGTATTTTGATGTGTTTAATTCTCTCACAAGTATGTTGAATTCACATATCACAAGTACGTGTGAAGAGAGTAATTATTGTTACTCTCAGCTTACTCTCAGTTGCGCCTCTTGTTGTACCCTATGCTTTTATGGCAAAACATGAACGCAAACCTTGATTTGGATCACATTCATTAATTTAGAGTGAACGCTATTGAAGATTTTAAATTAAAATTTAGAATTCAGAAATATTTAATAAATATATAGATATTTATTCGATAAGTCTTCATAAAATGTTATAAGTTATTCGTTGTTCGATTATTAGAATGACAATTATTCACTAAGCACTGTTTTCATCACTACGTAAACTTCAAAAAAAAAAAATACGAATATAAATGCATACAAAAAATATTGTCTGATTTGAAATCCAACTTGAAAATGTTTAGACAATTCGGCAGTTCTTCAGTAATATTGGATGTAAATTTTAACTCTTTTAGTGCTTTAACGAAAGAGAAATAAATATTTGAATATTTTAAATTACTTCAAAGCAAAAGTTAAAAATTAAAAACTTAACAAATTTAAATTTTTAAATTTGTACTCGAAAATTAAAACAACTAATTTTTGGGACATATGAAACATTTCGGCTTAATGAGTTTTGGTCGGTTATTGCGTTAGGCTCGTGTTCGTTTCCTAGATTGGGTCAGACTATTAACATATTAATCTTTATGTAGGATTTAATCCTTAACTTAAAAACAGTTAGTATAATTCATATTTCTATAAACGATTTCAGCAGCTCATAACAGATATCACCCTTTTGGTCCCACCCAATACAGAGCATTACCTTATCGCCTTGGATATTTGGGTTTGGTGTCGATTCGGGTGGTTGGCCAGGCTTCACATTCGATCTCTTACGCTACGGTTTATCGCAATGGTTCAATTATAATAATTATTATAATATAATTATTATTCATAACAGGTATGATTCGGTGCGAAAATGATTTTCATTTATAACGTTTAATATTTGCATAGGACTTCTTCACGTCTTGTTGAAATATGCAATCTTTATTAATTTTCTACGTCAATAAATGTAATGAGACCTTTTTTAAAGATTAATTATAAATTGTTCTGTTGACCTTTGCTTTTACAATGCCTGAAAAAGTTGTCTCCTTCCACCGAAATTGTGTTTCGACAATCAAATCTCATTCGATCTCAAATTAACCAATAATATTTTTTTTCTGATAAAAATAATTTTTAATTTTCACTACCTTTAGACGAAAATCCAACGTAGTCTTGTTATTTTTATGATTTGAAGTCGAATGAGATTCAGTTTTTTTTTTAATTTCGAGACTAATGTAAATTAAAACTTTTTGATTTCCCTCATATGGATATATGCAATTTAAGGCAAACTATGTGTAATAAAATATGTGGAATAAAAAAAATACAATATGTAATTTTCAAGTTGTATGATGTTTTAAAGGTCTCCTATGGAATAAAACAAATGCTTTATATGCCCTTATATGCATCCATGCTTCATATTAACAATGTGCATTAAACATACTTTTATCTACTTAAGTGAAATTATTTAATTACTTGAAATCGTTTTATAAATAAACCGTAATTTATTAGTCTCAAATATTGATACCATGTTTCTTAATTGCAATCCCAGTCACATAATAAGATACCTTATTACTGCTAGACCAATACAAACAATTTTATCTGTTACGGAGGAAAACTTTAATTAAACAATCTTGTGATATACTTGTATCATCTTTAGATAGTGTAAAATTTCCATTTTTACATTTACTACTCATTCCCAAAATATATCGTACATATGTTAAACATGCTCTTCTGAGAGCAAAGGATGCTTACATTGCATACCATTCATTTTAAGAGTGCCTCGTCAAAATTGTCAAAAAGGAACACATGCATACATAAATAAAGGATAACGGCTACAGTTACAATGCGCTGATTCATTTACTAAATATTTGCATAGGCCACTTATACAGACAGGACTATTTACTTACTTATATACACACACACACATATTTTACATACATACTCAATGCCAGTGGCGTCAAAGGCGTAAACGAGTATGCCAGTATTTCAATCTAAGTGCTTACACATACAGTGTCAGTCAAAATACATTGGACAATTAATTTATTTGTTATTGAGTAAAACAGAAAATATAAATGTTTCAACCCAGGTTTAACTAAAAACAGAAAATTATAAATAATTTTTCACTTAAATAATAATAATAATAATATCATAATGTAATAAGCAAGCGACAAAAATGGTTATATAAGAAAAAGAAAAATAACAAGAAATGATACCCTAAACCGAGTATATGAATATAAACAGTTTTCTTTTAATATGAAACTTATATATAAGTATTGAATCTTATTTGAATACCAACATTTTTAAGATATTTATGCTAGTTAAAGTGATTTTCCGAAGTGGGACTTATATGGGAGCTATGACTAATTATGGACCAATTGTAACAAAATTTGGTGGGATGATTTGCGACAATATCGTTGGCTTTAAAATGGAATCAAAAATTATGCTGGCCTTTGAATAGTATCAAAGTTATGGCTAATTATGTTTATACACTTTTAAAAAATTGTAAAATATTTTTTTAATTTTCAAATCACGATATTTTTACATTGGATTGAGTTTTCATTGAAAAAGTCACTGATATGTGGAATATGTTTGATATATTATGTATGTGGGGAATTTCGTTAAAATCGGAGATGGTAAATCCGACTGCTGTCCGCTTTCACATGGATTCTCACAGCAGTGACTATATGTTAATGTTTTTAAAAAATATAGGTAAATTAAAAAAATTCATATATTAAGCGCATCATATATTTAAATTTAAATAAAACAAAGTGTGTGTTAGATATCATCGTTTGAAGGGCTTGTCGCTGCCACTACGTATGAAATATAACATCGTGAAAATGTTTTCCGCGGATAAGCTGACTCTGTTGAATAAATCAGGCTGAATTTAACCGATGATCTGGGTTATGTTGGCTTTTGGGACCGCTTTGGATTTCGACTTATTGGCATAGACCTGCAACTTAAGAACACGCTGCAAGAAAAGGTCTAACTTGGTTAAATCACACGATCTGGGTTGCCAGATAGTGCAGAATGTCCATTGTTACATGAAATGTGTTTTACGTAGCAATATCCTTTTGAAACCACATGCCATTGGTGTCCATGTCATCCAATTCAGGCCAAAATAAATTGGTAATCGTCTATGTATAGTGCTCACATTTGACGGTGATGGCCCAGCCATCGTCGTTCTCAAAAAAATATGGACCTATGATGCCGTCAGTCCAAAATACACACCAGACAAAGTCATGGATATCATATGACTTGCTACCATCCAAAATCCGAAAATTTTATTTTTTTTTAACGCACCCCTTTCTCCAGAAATGGGCCTCACCGTAAAATGCACGGAATGTAAAAGTAAACATCCGATGTTTTTTGGCTGTAATTAAAAAAAGGAAAACTTTGATTCTTCTTTAATATTCCGCGTTCCACACTGGTTCAAGAGCGGCATTAATTCATTTTTTTCATGTCTTCTGATATACCTGATTTTTTCACAGTTTGTAATAAACAATCTAGTTATCATGTACCGAAAATATTAGGCTTATAGCTTTATTACTTTTTTGTTCAGAGACATTCAAAGTTGACCTAAGTGAATGCGTTTGAAATGACCGTATTATATATGCTACCTTCTATCGCTTCAAGCTTTTAAAATACTCTTGTAATGACACTATAATGATTTTTTTTATACAATTGGATGTTATAAATGATATATATGCAAATAAAAAAAAATTTGAAAATGAAAAAAAAAAAATTTTTATACTACTATAAATTGTCCAAAAATATTTATTTTCTCCAACTTCTATGGCTTGTATCTATTGATCTCCAACGACCTCTAGCCCGAGACTCACATCAAATTAGAGCTTGAAGTCTCAGCTAACGATTTCTTAAAAATTCAGCTGCCCATTTTTGCCCCTAAGCAATTCCGGTATAAAAAAACTAAAAAAAATTAGGACAAATTTCCTTCACAAGCATGTTATTGCGTATGTAATAACAGATTTTATTATTTTTTTGCTTGCTTGCTACCCAGCAAAAACTTTACAACAAATAGAATTTATAGAATTATGTATTTACAGACAAAAAAAAAAAAAAAGGTCGCAGCCACGATTCGAACCAACAACTATCCGATTGCTAGTCAATTGTTGTACTCACTATACCACTGCTTAGTTCTTTTATTGTGCGTCAAATAATTGTTTTCACACAGTAATACTATATTCTTTTCTGTTTTTCTAAAAATAAACATGCAATAAAAAAATGGGCAAATTGAGAAAAAGTGACGGTTTATTTGTTTTTTTTTTTGCAATTACTTCTTCCCATTATTTTTGATGCAGTTTTTGTTGTTGTTGAAAGTTCAATATTTTTTATCAGCTGTAATTATTAGTTGCATTGTTTTTGTGATTATAGCTTATTAGTAGGGGGCGGATTTTCATGCATTTATTATTGGAAAATATGCGCCTAAAATATGCTTCAAAAAAATCAAAATATGACCTAAAAATTTAAAAAATATGCACTTATAAAATAATAAATATGGATCGCGCAATGTCAAATAAATACACACAGTGTTCCCAGCAGTTACCATTCTTTAAATTATACCAGGAATTAAATTGTAAAAGTTTAAAAATGTATAATTGTTCTTCTGAAAAAACGATGGATTTATTAATAATAATATCTTGGTATGAATACTTGTTAAAAGCCATAATCTTTAAAGCATCTATCATGTGACATGCCTTTTAAAACTACCAATATTTTGATCGTGATGTAAAGTGCAGGGCAACACCAACAACATGATAGTTCAGACATTTAGTTTTTTGACGTACTCGTAGCAGATGCATTGGCCATTATTACAATGAATTCAATTTCGTTCGAAAATCGGATTAAAATAATTAAAATCCACTATAAAAATGGTGGTTCTGTTAAAGTTACATTTCGTAAAATTTGTGATATTTTCGGACAACATAATCTTCCTTCTGAGACCGATATTAAGAATTTGGTCGACAGGCTCGACACAAAATGTGCCAACACCAACGCGTGTTCTTAATAGCGTTCTTACTACTAGTATCCCTTATAGACAGTAATTGCCACTAATGCCTGATCACTTGGCTGACTCCAATTTATATATTTTGGTCAATTGATACGTATGTGTTATTTGTAATGCAAAGAGAAGTCTATTGGTTAATTTATACACCCCATGTAATTAAGCGTAAAGACAATTGTCACTTAAGTGCCTCTAAGTAATCTATAGTGTAGTCACTTTAAACGTTAATTACATATGTACTTCATTTGACTAAAAGTTATCCAAAAGGGTCATGCACGTGTTAGAATAACTAGTCACGTAGCTAGTTATGTAACTAGTTGTCACCCTAAATGATAGGTAAATTCACTAGTTGAGAACAGTCTCCTAGAACTGATGGGAAATGACTCTCAGGATCGATAACTGTGTATGTGAAGTTACAAAATCTTTCGACAACGAAATCTCTTATAAATCGAAATTGCAAAGAAAACAAATATGAATGTTTTCGATACATTTAATGAATTTTTGATACTTTAAAAAAAAACTCTAAACTTTTTTGAAGCAAAATACTTTGAAATCATAGTTCTCAATTGCTGGTATAGAAATGAAGAACTTAATGTCAGTTTCTCGATGTTGAAATAAGTTAGTCGATAACATTTTATGCTATTTGTCTAACAAATTCGACTAAAAGCTTTTCGTTCAGACGATATGTTGCTCATTGACGACAAAAAATTATATTTTTATTAAAAACTTGGATAATATGCATATAAATATGCATTTTGAAGTAAAATATAACAAAATATGCATTATCAATAAAATATGCAGAAATATGCACTAACAAATCAATGCCATTTTACAGCAAAATATGCGATTCGGATACATAATTAGTCTACATTGTATTTGGACGTTCGAGAAAAAACATGCATTTGCATATAAATCCGCCCCCTACTTATTAGTTTATTGTTTTGAATTTTTTATCAGCTGTGATTATTAGTTGTGTTTTAATGATTATAGCTAATTAGTTTATTGTTTATGAAGTGAAAAATAGAAAACAAATTATTTAAATATGGACAATCTTCAGTTATCTTATTATGAAATTTTTGATCTTTTATTAGATTGTGATAAGAACATTGATGTAGTTTGCGATATTATTTCAACAAATAATACGAATTTATCAATTATTGACGTCGATCAATTTAAAAAATTTTTAAATAAACAATTTTTACCAAAATTTAAAATTAAGTGGGCTAGTGCAAAACGTATGAAAGATAGATTTGTTGAACAAAACGAAGTTTGGTTGGAAAATATGTATTGTTTTGGTGAAGATCTTCCAATGTGTTCTCATGTCAAACGTGGCCGCCCTTCTAAAGCTTTTGAATTTTGCAAATCTCGTGCTAAAAGGAGTAAAGTACAGCAGTTATGTGATATTAATTCGCCAGAACTTATTTCATCAGCTGCAAAAAGAATTAATAACGATGGACAATTTTTAAAAATGTTTAGTCCAGAAAAAGCACTAAGCCTCATTTTTGATGCTTGTTTATCAAAAAATCAGTATCAAATATTAAGATGGAGTGCTATAGAAATTGGATGTGATATTTTCCCCTCATATCATCAAGTTCTTGGTGCTAAAAAGGAATGTTATCCTAAAAATTTGGAAGTACAGGAGAACTATAGTAAAGTAAGTATGCAAGATTTACTCGATCATACTGTATCCAGAATATTGAAGGCGAAAACGAAAGCTGAGGCAGAGGTACTTCCAAATCAACTACAACTAATTTCTAAATGGGGTTGTGATGGATCTGCAGGGCATAGTGAATACCATCAAAAATTCAATGATCCAAATTACTAGCGTCTTCAGATCCATATATAAATTCATACCGTAAACATTTCAAGAAGGATATATTGGAATTTTCTGATGAAGTAAAAAATTTGTTATGTTAATAAAGGTACACAAATAACTTTGTTTTTAAATTTTTTTTTAATATTTTCTTTTATTTATTTACAGATATTTTCATTGAATATGGGCGTGACTGTTACTGAATTTTATTTATATTTTAATCAAATAAAAAACACGCAAATTTAAACCTGTGTAGCTTTTTTAAGCGATCTAGCTTTGTTAACAAAGAAAATATTGCATTTTATGTGGTCATTTTGTATGAAAAGTAGGCGTATTTATTAACAGATTTTGCTAATTTTTTCACCATTGGTTAATATTATCATAAAATTGCAATGAGCAAAAAATTGTGACTCTACAATGATTTTTAATTTTTGTGTTATATGGGAAGTAGGCGTGGTTGTGCTCGGATTTTTTTCATATTTGCAGTATTTTTTTATCACAACCAAATACTTATCTGTACCAAAATTCAAGGCTCTACGATGTTTCCTTATATTTAATGCCACCAATCGTATGAAGCTGAACCACTGTGCGTTCTGGAGCAATGTAGCGTAACATTGTTTATTAACGCGTATCTCGTATCTGTTTACTAAACAAATGTCAAAACAGAACTGACATTAGTGGCCAATCGCAAAATGTATAGCATTCTCTGATAGGAGTATTACTTTTGCGCCACCTGTTAAATAAATTACACAAGAAGATGCCCATGATAAAATGCCACATCAATGGATATTTTAACATGACAGTGACCCTAAACATTCATACATCAATATTAGTGAATTTGTTTTTAGAACCTTATATGAATAATATAGGAAATAGTAAACAGAAAGATGAATATGTAAAATTTTTTAATGAACATTTGTTGTTTCTAAAATCTAATTTTGTCCAATCTTTTTGGATCGATACTGTACATACATTTGTATACATGTGTTTATACAAGTATGTGCACGCAGAGAAAAAATATAGTTGTGCATGTTTACAGTAACCATTTCAACATTTTTAAACAACATTTACATAGTTACTGTGACTATAATATTTTTAAAGAACTTTTAAAAATGTGGAAATGGTTACTGTAAACATGCACAACTAAATTTTTTCTCTGCGTGTATGAGTATTTGTATGTACCCTGCAGTTCTAGGAGACTGTCCCAAACTAGTGATTTACCTATCACTTAGGGTGATAACTAGTTAGTTTAACACGTGCATGTGTGTTAAAATAACTTTTTGATTACAATGATACTGTCTGTTAGCTGGTCTAAAGTAGTCAACGCATTGGATTCACATATCTGTTGCATAAAGTCAGCTACCTAACTGATCACTTGATCAGCTACATAACTATTTATTTAAACATGTACTTGTGGTAATTGACATTAAATAGTCAGTTAAAAAGACATCTCATAGACAGTCCAATAATGGATTACTTGGAAACAAACCATGCTCCGACAGCTTCCCAATAGATTACTTCTGGTGGGTAAAATAAACTACTAAAATACTTTTAAAGTACGGTACGAAATAAAACGTTTAAAGTGACTACACTATAGGTTACTTAGAGATAATTAAAAGATAATAGACTTCTCGCTAGGGTACATGGGATATCAGCATACTTAAGAACTTAAAAAGGAAATAAACTGTAAGAGAATTATATCAACATAGTTTGTATAAAACCTGATTGTGCGAATTACTCCAAAAAATAGTGAAGCACAAAATAAACGGTTAAAGTGAGTACACTCTAGCTTACTTAGAGACACATAAGTGACAATTGTCTACACGCTAGATTACATTGGATGTCATTGACTTCTCTCTGCACTACAAGTAGCACATACGTATCAAATGACCCAAAATATATGAATTGAAGTCAGCCAAGTCACAGACATTAGTGACAATTGACTATTTGCTTCACTGCTGGGTATGTACAATATATATCCTTGCTTCGGTTTATGTATGAAAATGGTGTATAAGTATTAATTTGTAGTACTATTAATTTGTTCTAGATTTGTAGTTGTGTATGATAGGAATAAGCATTACTTGAATATTTCTAAGTTAAAATGCGTATGAAACCTAAAGAATTCTATTGATATGATGTTGTGTATCTCTACATACACAAGTTACATGTGGAACTATATATTCCATGCTTTTTTAGATTATTTAATACGTATTTGCGTATGTCTATGATATTTTAGTGTAATTCAAAAGTTTCCTTAGAATTGAATTTTATGGCCTTTAGCCAAAATGCTTTGCTAAAACAAAGAGCATTTTTTCTTAAAAGTAAAATTTCTGTGTGGAATTTAAAAAATTAAATTACAGTGATCTGGTATTTACGTATGAAAATAGAAAACTTAAAATGTTCAGCATATTTCAACATGATGAGCGAAACATTAGTCAATAATATTAATATGTCATATAATATGCAGAGATCTGGATGTATTAGTGGCTTAATTGGTATGAATTCATATCAGCTTAAGGAAACACATATTTTAATTGCCTATTTAACACAGTGATGCAAAAGTAAATGAAAAAATATGCATAGGTTTTCATGTAGCAATTCTAGCTTTAATTTATATTTGCATTGGTTTTGTATTTACTTCAGCGTTTTGAAAAGCTATTTTAGTGGGCTTTTTGACTAAAAGATGAAACAGCATTTTAAAACTCACGATCAACTAACTTAGATCGTGAAGAAAATAAAATAATGTTAACAAATTTATTTTTTTAAACTTGACCGTAACTCAGTCATTTACCAACCGATTTTCTAAAGGTCTCTTCAATTTTAAAGATAAAACTTGTTTTTTTGGAAAGAAGGTATTTATTTTGTAATCAATTTCAAAATAACATACTTATGATTTATTTCACTACATTTTCCAATCAAAATGTGCTAAACGAAGTGATCGAGAAAAGACATAAGTATTTACTATGGACTCTTTGCACTCCAATACAACAGAATTGATTGAATATCTCCTATCATGTTATAATGTCCAAATATTTCACAATGATTCGAAAATGTTGTTGTTGCCTTTCAAGCAAAAATGTTCTAAAATAATACTTTTCTGTATGCTATGTTTGAGTTATCGTAACCATCCAGCAGAAAGCTGCGCTGAATGCCTAAGAGTCGGTTAAGCCGAGACGCTGAGTTGTGAAATATTAGGACATTATGACAATATGACATGATAAGAGACCTTGTGAATTGACCAATAATATTCATGTTATCAAATAAAAAAATTGTGTGTATGACTTCGGAAAAATAAAAGTTTTATAGCCTGTTTCACGATATCGAAAAAATGCTTTCGTTCGCATTCTACGCGAAAGAAAACTGATTTGGGTTTCACTATCTCTACATTTATGTGATCAATGACTCGAACGATGATTCGAATGAAAACGTAAACATTTTCATACAAAATTCTGTTTCTCTATTTCGAACATGTTGTCAAAACTGCGAACGTAAATGTCAAAATCAGTCACTTGCTGTTTTGTTTTCGTAGTGAAAAATTGTAAATTTATAAAAATTTGCAATGGATAATAAATGGTAAGTAGAAATTAAACAAATTTAAATATGTACTTTATTTACAGTTTTTAATTTAGTTTAAAAAAATCAACAATGCAGCAGCTGCAGACACTGGTACGCCACATGGAAGAAAATCCAGAATTTGCCAAGGGTTCACCGGTGTTCGGAGCAAGTAAGCGTTCAGCAGAGGAAGAGTGGAAGAGTTTGTGCGAAAAAGTAAATTCCCTTGGACCTCCTACGCGTACTCTTGCTGAATGGAAAAAGGTTTGTATGATGATGTTTTTGTGAACCCTAATATCTGATCCAAGTGTTTTATTTACAGACCTGGGCAGATTTAAAGTGTCGGACTAAAAAGAAACTGGCAGATAACAATAAAAGCTTGCTGGAAACCGGTGGTGGTCTCTACAGACACAGTCATTTGACGGAACTGGAGCAAATAATAGACAGGACTAATATATGGAGAAAGTACCGCAAAAAGTGTGCCCCAATTCAATCAAACCTCAATTGAAGACTGCTTCCAATCCTTAGTGGAGACACCGCCAAGACATAGCAAAGCAGTGGCGGTGATCACACCAAGCAGAATTGAAGAAAGGTAACCAAGTACTGAAAAACGATTGCCACACAGACAACAACTGCTGCAGACCCAAGAAGAACTCAAGCAAGTCTACCGAAGTGACAGTGAGAACGAGCAAGATGGCTGTTCCTCTGCCAAAAAAAGGAAAAGAACTGTCGTCGAACAGATAGCTTTAATTCGCCGTCAACTTAGAGTGGCTGAGCGAAGTGCTGCAACAGTCAAGGAGCAGGTTGATGTTTCTAAAAGGTTGGCTGATGCTGCTGAGGCACAGGCAGAAGCAGCAAAAAGAAGAGCAGATGCCGCCGAAGCAACAGCAGCCAGCATGAAGGCAATGGAAGACACAACAAAACGAATAGAAAATGTCTTACAAAACTATCTGCTAAATACAAAACAATAAGCTAGATTTTATAACTCCTTTTTATGTAAATATATTAGTTTATTTTTAAATGTTGAATTCATTAATTTATTTTTTTTAATAAACAGAATTTTTGTACTAAATAATCACATATTTATTTTTGATTTTTTATAAATTCATGGCAATATTTCTCCTTATTGCACTTGCTCTTCTTCTTCAACTTCTTCCACTTCTTCTGTCACTTCTTCTATCACTCTCTCGACATCTTCCGGTTCAATACATTTATAAAATATACACATGTTGTGAAGTGCACAACATGCATATATAATTTTTGTTACTTTTGCAGGATTGTAGTGCAGCCCTCGTGATCCTTAATGCATCTGAACCTATTTTTCAGCACACCAAAGCAACGCTCGACCACATTTCGCGTGCTTGTGTGCTTTTTGTTGTATCGCCTTTCATGTGGGTTATTGGGTTTTCTAAATGGTGTCATTAGGTAGGGTTTCAACTTATAACCAGCGTCTCCTATCTTGAAAATAAAAATTGTGAAAACTGTTATATTTTGAGCATAAAATATTTAACATACCAAGAATGCAAGTGTTTCTTTTCCCGTTTTCAAAACGGTCCTGTAGTTTTTGATTAATAGCACTATACTCCCATACAAATGCATCATGGTTAGCTCCAGGATGTCTAGCATCGACGTACATAATATACGTTTTCTGATCGCAAATCTTAAAAATATAAGAAATTTGAATGAAATTGGGTAATATGTGACATATGTAAGTGCATTATAAAACTTACCACCATTACATTAATACTGTAGTACCCTTTTCTATTGTAGTACAAATGTTTTTGATCGTCTCCTGGAGATTTAATACGGATATGCGTTCCGTCCACACACCCAATAACTCCAGGAAAGCCGGTGGCGCCATAAATTTCTTGTTTGTTTTTATATTGGTTCTCAGGGCGAACCATTTTAATCCAGTTTTCACAAATATGGTTTTCAAAAAAGTCCAAACACTCTGAAATAATCCTGGAGACTGACGTTAAACATAATGATGAAATTACCACATTTCCAACTGACTGCTGATAGCTTCCGGTGGCAAAAAAACGTAAGAAGGTTGCGAGTTTTACGTCTGCACGTATAAAGGTGCTTCTGTAATTCGGTGTGCAGGTTGCTTGAAACTTTTGCAGTAACACACAAAAAATGTCTTTAGAAACCCGGAAATTTGCAACAAATCTAATAAAATATACATATAAAAAATCTTCGTAACTTATATATGTATGTACTTACTGACTTGTGGGTAGCTCCAAGACGTTGTACATGTCTCGTAGTTCCCTCCGATTTATTTGGACACTGTCCTGATCCTCCAAAAAATGGACTGCAATTGTTAAGTCCATTGTTACAAAGCAAAAAATTCACTTTTATTTATTGTTTTTATTGACTTTCAATTTATTTTGTTTTTATATGTTTTTGTTTACATATTTTATTTGTTTAGTTTTTATTTCAAATTTGTATTTATCTACATACAAATTAGTAGTTTTTTAAGTACTTTGAAAAGAAATCGCAAAAAAATATTAAAATTGTCGATCTGGCATCACTTTGACGTAAACAATACAAATTGACAGACGTAAGTGGAAGCGAACGAAAGCGTTCGAAATAGTGAAACCCAAATTGATTAGAACTCGAGTGACTTTCTTTCGTTCGATTAGATTTTCTTTCGACATCGTGAAACAGGCTATTATTGTTCTTTTGATAGTTATAGTGAACTTTATTTTAAAATATAAACAATAAGGGTCCTCATGTAAACGCTTAAATGCCTCGCAAACTGTGCACATGAACTGTCAAAAATTTTATAAATTTGCGATAAGTTTCCGCGACAATTTAGGCTCGCAAATTTGAATTTATTGTACATTTGATGAATCAGCTGCTTTTGTTTACTTTTATTTATAAGAAATAAAAATCAAATAAAATACAAATATTTTGTACATGTGAAAATTGTGTGACTTTGCAACAGAATGATTGGATTAAATGACATTGTTCCAAAGATTTCAATTTCATTAGAAATTTTTAGAAATTAAATTTATACAATTTTTATAAAATTTTTTAAGCATTTGTTGAATATATTTTTGTTTGACATTTTTTATCAAATAGACATGTTCTGTATAAAATTGCACAAAATTTAAAAGGTGGGTTCATGAAACACGTCGCTCAAATTTGCACAAATGGGAAACTTAAGCGTTTAAATGAGTACCCTTAATATAAATGAGGGAATCCACACAAGATTAATTTTTGTTATAGATTTTTAAAAACATTTTTTTCCCTGCCGCATCATTTCAGCATAGAAAACGCATTAATTATTTAAAAAGTGACGTTCTTTAGCCTCTTGTGTGGTTTTCCACACATATGTAACTTCTATGTATTTTGCACTGGTTACAAATGTTTGTATAAAATGTGTTGAATATAAACTAATTTAATTACAAGCAGATCATTATTTTAGCTTTTATTTAGACTACAAAGAAAATATATGTTCCTAGCGTAAAATACATAGAAATACCGCATGTGTGGAAAACAACACACGTGGGTCAACAACGTAAGTTTTTTTTTGAGGGCGATATGAAAAACTAGATTGAAATTATGTTATAATTTGATATAGTTCGAGGTAATCATGTTGAGGTGATATCACTAGGATTTAAAAAAAAATCCTATGTGAAATCCTTATAAAATTTGTTATATATATAACTGAAGGCATAATCACACATATGTATATTCACTTACCAATATGTACCACAATATTTCCTCAGATTCTGAAGTTATCACTACATATTTCACATAAGCAATAATCTCCGGAAAAAATGTTGAAGAACACATAGGACGACATATTATTAAACATTTCAAAATCGAATGGACTTATTTTCATATTTGTAGGTAACACGGTGCTACAGTGAAAAAAACGACCTAGCGTGGGTTATAGGTCTTGCTGAGTACATTACAAATTGTGTTTAAAAATTTCAGAAACACCCTCAAATTCAGAAGTTATTCTAAAAAGCCCTTTTTGAGTCATGTTGGTCAACTTATCGACCTGTAGACCAGTAAGTTTTTGTCCGAATTTAAATTTTTTGGAAAGAAAACTGTTTACGCTTTAAAATGACGTGCATTTGTTGATACATTTGTAAGTAATAAGTATGATTTTTGTTTAGAATATCTAAAAAACAAAATTGATCAACTTTTTTGATTTAAGTTGCTTTTTATTGCTTATTTTGATATGAAAGCTTATTAAAATTTATAACAATTTATAAGGGAAATTTAGGTTTTAACAAAACATGATTGTAATTTTTTAAATCGAATGAAAATCTCTAAACTTATTCAACTTTTCATTAAGCCCTTTTTTAGTTTTTTCTCCCCTAGCGCATATGATCAAAAAAAACAAAAAAAAAAAT
The DNA here is from genome assembly GCA_942486065.2 of Calliphora vomitoria. Classification (NCBI taxonomy): domain Eukaryota; kingdom Metazoa; phylum Arthropoda; class Insecta; order Diptera; family Calliphoridae; genus Calliphora; species Calliphora vomitoria. Next base: position 41,628,900 of record OW818029.2, read on the forward strand.
ATTTGTAAAATTTTTAATTTACAAGGTAAATTTTTATGGAAAAAGTTTAATAACTTTTGCGAATATAAACCGATTTTAACAAGTAATATCTCGTTTTTGTCTATATAAAATTATTTTTAAAACAGTAGGTTTTTATAGAAAAAAATTCAAATAGCAATTGATGAATTTGAAAAATTACGAAAAAAAAAATAAATAAAAAAATAAACTTTTTATTAAAACTTACACAATTTTTTGGAATATACGTTTTGTGCATACATTTTATGAAAGCCTAATCCTTTGCCTATCCATAATCGGTCTAAAAATGTGTGAGTTAGAAGTACTAAAGTAATACGACCTACCCTAAAACAGTTTTTTAAAATAACTCAACATTTTAAGGGTGTTTCAAAATCTTTGAAAATGGTTTTAGTATGTTGTCCTCATTCCATTAGGTCGCTTTTCAAGTTAAGTTCTGACAAAAAGTATTATTTTGTAACAGAGTGTAAACGTCATATTGAATTAAATGTTTAATGTGTTAAAGTAACAGCTGTAATCAATAAACCAGAAAACGATATAATAGCAAACCCGATATTACCTTATGGTTATGATATAATCCACATACATACTTATTATTATTAAAAACGATAATACTTAAAATAAAATAATATAAAAAAAATAAACCACAAACATTTGATGAAAACGAAATAAACATTAAATCATTTTAAACGTTAATATTTGATTTAAACTGTGGGTAGGTAAAAAACTCGCAAACATTTTCTTAAATTTTATGGTAATTTGATCTGTATGCAATATTTAAAACTTTAAAGTTTTTCTTTCATCAACTTTGTTCACTTGAAAAAATTCAAACTTTTAGATGGAATTTAGTAAACAATAAAAAGCTGTTACTAACAAAATCAACTACATATTATGAATGAAAAGTTCATGGGAATAGCAATGATAGTAATTTTCCCTTCGTGGGAAATGCATATTTCATGTGATCATTAATTTCACATGTTATTGCCGATAGGAGGTGTTAAATAGCATTCAGAATAACAACTGTAGCATCGTGATTTTACTATCGTTCTTAGGCCGATGCCACGCAATGAGTGGCTAAGCGGCTAGCGTCAGAGCGGTGACCATCAAAAAATTGAAAAATATGAAATACTGAAGTGGCTTCACAATGAGCGGCATTTCTGAGAAGCTATGCGTCACCGCTCAGGAATAAAACTTGTTCTAATTTTAAGTTGTTTTCTGAGCGTCAAAGAATAAAGATGGCAAAAGACAATGTGGAGCTTATAATTTCATATATATTGCTGACGGTGCTTCTACCCATTCAAAAAGCAAACGCCAAATCTCGAAAGGAATGTCCTTTAGCTAGAAACCTGCAAATAATACATGCACACAATGCAAAGCAAATAAGTTAATAAAAAATAAACTTACCTCAAATTTAAAACAAGTCTTTGCTCTGCAGATATTGCTTTTCTTTGTTTTTATAACCTTCACCTTCGTGAGAAGGGTATATATAAGTTTGTTATTCAGTTTGTAATTTCCACAATATAATTTTCCGACCCTATAAAGTATATATATTCTGGATCCTTATAGATAGCGGAGTCGATTAAGCCATGTCCGTCAGTCTGTCTGTCTGTTGAAATCAATTTTCTGAAGACCCAGATATCTTCGAGATCCAAATCTTCAATAATTCTGTCAGACATGCTTTCGAGAAGTTTCCTATTTAAAATTACCAAAGTCCATCCATAAATAATGGAGATATCAGCAAAAATCCGAGACAACCATCATCAAAAAAAGACAATTTATTGCATGCTTTGACAAAAAAGCAACAAAACGTATGTTTGGATATGTGTTGGTTTTATTGCTTTGCGTATTTTTTTTTTTATGTTTTTATACCCTTCACCTTCGTGAGAAGGGTATATATAAGATTGTCATTTCGTTTGTAACTCCTACAATATAATCTGTTCGTCAGCAATAAAATGTAAAATTTTCAAAAGTTTTCTTGATATATTTAGGATGCTATACACTGAAAGCGGGCAATTAATGCATCCACAACAAAGGTGAAGGGTATATAAGATTCGGCATAGCCGAATATAGCACTCTTACTTGTTTCATTCTGGTGTTAAAATTCATACCCTGATGAATTTTGAAAAATACCAACAAAACATCGGAGTTTATTACAAATTAAATAAATAATCTTTTCGTTTACCTGGAAGGCTTGCATATTTATATCGAGTTTTGCGTCAGTTATTTCCAATAGCATTCAGCTATAGGATTATTAATTCGACGCATAATTAAAATATTAAATCGATATTGAATGTTTTTATTTATGTCACAATATATTTTTTAAGGATTACTATTAATTGATGTATTTTCAATACGCAGAAAAAAGTTTGAACATAAATAGTATGATTTGATTTCATTGATTTCAATTCATAACATTTATAAATAATTTCTTAAATAGTATGATTTTGTTCATATTTTTTATTTTTAAATAAAATCTAGAAGGGTTGAAAAAAATATTTAAATTTTTATTTATATTTTTATGTTGTTTAAAAATGTTTGAAATTTTCCATTAAACATTTTTTTTTACGATTTTCAGCTGCATAATGAGAAAATGTAAGCGAAATTTACTCCATTTTTTGAATCAGATGAAATGCTTTAATGTAAATGGATGTTAAATTATGTTTAATGATATTTTTTACATTGCAGATTTGGTTGTTTTATCTTGGTTAATTGGTCAATATAGGGCTATTTTACAAACATATTTAAACTAAGCCATTATGTAATGCAATTTATTATAAAATATCAACAAATTTATGCAAAAAAATCCGTCATGTACAATTTTATAATATTTATGAACATGTTCCTATTCTGAATGAAAAAAGTTTGGGAAAAAAAAGTCATGTTCGATTAATAATATTTATTACAAAATTCATTCCAATTATGAATTTCTTTTTTCTGTGTATAAATTAATTTAATTAAAACCTCCACAACATATAGAACAATTGTTAACTAAAACGTAGTAAGTATGCAATCAAGAAAGTTTGTTTGGAAAATTTTGAAAATATTATTCCCCCAAATATAATTAATTTCAGAATTTCCCTACATACTGTCTGATATGTCAGAAATTATAGACATAATTTAGTTTTAGCAGTTGGAACACATGCTTTCTAGATTTTTGTAATAAATATCTATGACATATGAGCAATTTTATGTATAGTAACAGTGCTTACTCTTTTCTTCTTCATCGGGTCAGATAACTGTTTCATTAAATGGACTTTAAAATATCAAAGGATATATAATTTTCAAAAAATTATTTTAAATGTATATATATACAGCAAAACCTTGATAATCCGGATAATTCATTGCAGACCCTAATCCGGATTATCAAATAGGTAGGTCAGGTAACTGTTCCTTTAAATGGACTTTCAAATATCAAAGGATATAGAATTTTCAAAAAATTATATAAAATATATATATACAGTAAAACCTTGATAATCCGGATAATTGATTGCAGACCCTAATCCGGATTATCAAATAAAAATTTAAAAACATTGTTCTTGTATTAAAAATACTTTAAAACATATATCTAATGATCTATCTATATGGGGCATTTCACGTCAAGTGAACCAACTTTTGAAATCGATGTCTTCCGATCGGGATGAAATTTGCACCAATGTTAGTTCTATTGGATAGTAATTCGGTTAGGATTAGTTATAGGAGGTCAAAATTTGACATTTTGGCCAAACAGGTGTTTTTTCTTATCCATATAACTTATTACCTATTGTTCTTAGCAAAATATGTCCCAAATAGTTTAGATAGCTATTTATGCAATCTTTGGAAAAAGAAAATTAAAAAAAAATTAATAAAATATTTTTGACTTTTTTTTTAAGAATTCAAAACCATTTTTGACTTTTTTTTCAAAATGGGCCCTTTTTATTTTTTTTTTTTATTTTTTTTAAGAAAGCTTAGGTCTTTTCCTAAGCGACCTATATGGTAGCTTAGTGGGATGCGAGTGGGATATCTATCAAAATAAATATTTTGTAACTCAAGACATAAAATTTTTTACTTTTTTTTTTTGCAAAATCAAAAACTTTTTTGACTTTTTTTCCAAAATGGACCCTTTTTTTATTTATTTTTTTTTTCTCAAAAGAAAGCTTAGGTCTTTTCCTTTAAAATCTTTTTGGTCGCTTAGTGGGATGCGAGTGGGATATCTATCAAAATAAATATTTTGTAACTCAAGACAAAGGTTTTTAAATTTTTAGCATATGCACTATTTTGATTTTTTTCGTATTTGTGTGTAAACCTTAAAAATTAAATTTACGCAGAGAAACTAGACACATAAGCCTTTCCGATGGTATGTAACATACCTAACTAAAATTTCATAGCCTAGATACTGTAATACCCATAATATGTTAACCTCAGGAATAAAAATCACTTTTTATACCCTACACCACCATAGTGGCGAGGGTATATTGGATTTGTGCAGATGTTTGTAACGCCCAAAAATATTAGTCTAGCCCACCTTAAAGTATACCGATCGACTCAGAATAGCTTTCTGAGTCGACTAAACGATATCCGTCCGTCCGTCTGGCTGGCTGGTGGTCCATGTAAACATTGTGCGCAGAGTACAGGTCGCAATTTTGAAGATATTTCGATAAAGTTTGGTACATATAATTTGTTCGGCCCAAGGACCACGCCTATTGAAACTGGCTGAAATCGGTTCATTATTTCACCTAGGCCCCATACAAATGTCCTCCCGAAAGTGGACTTTATCGGTCACAAATGTTCAATTTATATAGGTATCTACACAAGTTTTTCTCCAAATAAGTTTGATATATACGGAATTCATGTCACCAAATGTTATTATGATCCGTCCATAATTAGTCATAGCTCCCATATAAGGCCTGCTTCCGATAATCAGTTTAACGAGCATAAATCTCCTAAAAATTTAAGAGTAAAAGACCTAAGCTTTCTTTTGAAAAAAAAATAATTTAAAAAAGGGTCCATTTTGGAAAAAAAAGTCAAAAAAGTTTTTGATTTTGCAAAAAAAAAGTAAAAAATTTTATGTCTTGAGTTACAAAAAAATTTTTTGATAGATATCCCACTAAGTGACAAAAAGGTGTTAAAGGAAAACACATAAGCTTTCTTCTGAGCAAAAAAAAAATATTAAAAAATTGGTCCATTTTTGTAAAAAAAGTCAACAAAGTTTTTGATTTTGCAAAAAAAGTCAAAAATTTTATATCTTGAGTTACAAAATATTTTTTTTTTATAGATATCCCACTCGCATCCCACTAAGCGACCATATAGGTCGCTTAGGAAAAGACCTAAGCTTTCTTAAAAAAAAATAAAAAGGGCCCATTTTGAAAAAAAAGTCAAAAATGTTTTTGATTTTTTTTTTAAAAAAAGTCAAAAATATTTCATTAATTTTTTTAATTTTTTTTTTTCTAAAGATTGCATAAATAGCTATCTAAACTATTTGGGACACATTTTGCTAAGAACAATAGGTAATAAGTTATATGGATAAGAAAAAACACCTGTTTGGCCAAAATGTCAAATTTTGACCTCCTATAACTCAGAGAGTTCTTGACCGATCTTGTTGAAAAATTGTGTCCGAATTACTATCCAATAGAACTAACATTGGTGCAAATTTCATCCCGATCGGAAGACATAGATTTCAAAAGTTGGTTCACTTGACGTGAATTGCCCCATATATATAAAAGAGTAACGTTACTGACTGACTGATTCATCATCGCACAGCCCAAACGACTGAAGCTAGAATCATGAAATTTTAACTGTGGGTTCCTTCCGCCCCAAGACGATCCGATAAGAACCGGGTAAATTCGGTAACCTTATATCTTCAAAACTAATAAAGATACAAAAAACTTAAAATTGCATGTTACTCGATTTAAAAAATATGCTGCCAGGTGTTTCGAAGTTTTTCGAAATTCGAACCTTTTAGGGGAGAAAATGGATAAAAACTCTATTTTGGCACTTTTTTCGCACCCTATGTATCTTTTAAACTAATAAACATAGAAACAAATTTTAAATCGTATTCTTTACTTATCAAAAAATAAAAAATATAAGTTTTGTACTTTTTGGAAATTTTAACCCTTAAGGAATAAAAAGTAGGTTTATTTTTGGTACTTTTTCATAAAATATGTTTTTTTTTATTATTTGACATAGAGATACGAATATTTTATTATGAGTTCCCACCACGATACAGATATTTATTTGAGTATAATTTTACCACCATAATGGGGATAAAAAAGTTACAAAAAAGGGGATAAAATCGGGAAAATACATTTTATTTGAAATTATTAAGCCAATTTTGATAATTTTTTTAATATTGGTTCCTGGATTCATACAAAAATTAACTAACGGGTTGTTATTTGGCACTCGAGTGCCAAGGTTTATATTGGGCCAAATCCGGGTAAACAGTTTGGTACTTTTATTAAAGCATATTTTTTCTACAAAAGCATAAAAAATTTTGGCACAATGGAATATTTTTAAATTTCAAACTTGAGGGGTGTTCAAGGTGTTCATGGTACTCTTTTAATCTTTTAACGTATTTCACTTATCGACATTAAACTCAGCTGATATGTATATGAGTGAAGTTAGTGTTAGGAATAGGGGATAATACTTAGGTACCAAAATGTGAGAACTGAACTGTAGGTACTTTTTTATTGTTCTAATAGTACTTTTTGAATTTTCTATAAAAATGGACTTAGAAACATGAAATTAAGCAAATATGGTCCTAAGTGAGTGAGAATTCTGGGGGGAGACTTTTTGGTACCTTTTCTTTATTGGAATGGTACTTTTTGTAATTTCTCCAATAATGTACCTAGAAACATGAAATAAAGGTTATATGGACCCGAGTGAGTGGGAAACCACAAGTGTTGGCCTTTTGGTACTTTTTCTATATTCTAATGGTACTTTTTGAATTTTCTATAACAATGGACTTAGAAATATGAAGTTAAGCATATATGGTCCTAAGTGAGTGAGAATTCTAGGGGGAGACTTTTTGGTACTTTTTCTTTATTCGAATGGTACTTTTTGTAATGAATTAATAAACATGAAACTAGAGACATGTTATCCTGAATTATTATTAATTCACAAAGGGAGACTTAATAGTACTATTTATTTCATCCAATTGGGGTGGCGAAGCGCACAGGGTCAGCTATTATATTATATTTATGAATCATTTAATGTTACACTAAAGTTAGATCGAACCATATTTATATTCCTTTCCTCGGAATCTCAATAAAGAGTTAAGCCCTGCTGTAAAACTGAAAGAAACAAATCATCTTCGGAACTCCATGTTTCGTTGAAAATATTGTGCCACCTTGATCTAATTGCGATTTCATTTACTTTTAACCGACGCAATTTTAAACTTAACACAGGCTTTCTGAATAGTAAAAGCCTTCAAAAAAAAAAAAAAAAAAAAAAATTGTATAGTCTTCTGCATCTTTAACATTTACGATTTCCATTAAAAGTGATTTTTTATAAAACAGTTTAGTAAGACGAATAGGGTCTTAGTACATTGGTTGGATTATGTTGTATTTATATTTGGAGGTAGAAATATTTTTTTTATAGTTTTTACACAGAGAAAACAGATTTATGATAGCAACAGCATTTGTTATTAATCGAATGATTCGGTTGCACACATAGAATTTTTCGGTTCTATCAACAGAAAGTCAGTTGACAAAGAAGAATTTCGGTTGAAGTAACCAAACATTTGTTACTGCTTCTAAAATGTTGTAGCTACAACTGTAAAATTCGGTCACTAAGGTAGAATCATTCGATTGGGAACAAATTCGGTTGCTATCACGAATCTGTTTTCTATGTGTACATTCGAAAATCAGTTTTTCACTTGAGTAGCCCCGAGCGTTATCTATTGTTTTCATTGGAATATTAGTTTTTTATTGAAAAAGTTTGACTTTTGGAATGAAAGATTTGACAAACCATTCAGCAAATAAGATATGTAGTCAGCCAACCATAAATAAAAATTAATGTATGTCTTTTTATTTATTTGGTTGTTTGTGCCTTATAGACCCATCCTCTTGAAAATTTTACTGTTTATTCCTTTCTATCTGTATGTAACAATACTTTTTATTTTGATAATTAAAGTGGTCTTGGTACCTGCCATACGAAGTATATAGCTTTTATGGAATATCTAGTGAACTATTATTGTGAAAGCTTCAAAACTTCGCTGGATTAACTTCTGTAAATTTATGCGCAGCTTGCCTGAAAATGAACATGATTAGATAAATGGGCGTGGCAGCAACCATGCAGAGTAAATTGTTATTTTGGAATATATATTTTACACGGATCAACTATTTATCACTGCATTAATTTCAACCAATAAAAGGTGGGATCCGAAAAGGGCGAGAGTCACTTCCCATACAAAGTAAGTAGCTATTTCTGAACCGCTATTTCGGATTTATTGAGATAAAATAAACACAAAACTAATTTATTTTCATTAAGTTCTACTAAAAAAACATAAAATAATTCATTGTTTTAGCATAAAGCTAGTTTACATAAGTTTACATACGAGAAAAAAAATTAAAAAAAATAAAATTAATATTTTTTGTGGCGTCCTTTGGCATTAATTACAGCAGATAATCTATTTGGCATGGACAAAGAAAATTTTTTTGTTATTTCTGGAGTAATTTTGCTCCATTCTTCCATCATCGCTTCTTTGAGTGCTGGAACTGATGTTACTTGTCGATTATTTAGACCACGTTTTAAAATATCCCATAAATGTTCAATAACATTAATATCGGGGGACTGCGGGGGATGATTTATTTTTAACGTTATATAGAAGTCATTCCTTAACTAACTTTGATGAATGCTTCGGATCGTTGTCGTGGAGAAATATTGCGTAGTCCTCAAGATCTAGAAGTTGGACTCTGGGAAGGTAGCTATCCTTTAAAATATCGATATACATGACCTTATCCATAGTACCATCGATGAACCTAAGCTTAACGACACCATTTGCCGCCATACATCCATAGACCATGACCCGCCTCCATGTTTTACGGTGCAATTAACATTTTGTAGCAATAACTCTGCATTAGGCTTTCGCCAAACTTCTGTTCGTCCATCACCTCCAAAAACCATAAATATACATTAATCTGTGAATATTACCCTCTCCCAAAATGTAGGGTCATTTACATGAGCATTTTCGTACATTTGGGCATATTCTAAGCGCTTCTGGATATTCACAGATCTAAGTAATGGTTTTTTTTTTTTCTGCCAACTCTGCTATTGTACCCATTTCTCTTGATACATCGGCGAACAGTCTGATCAGAAACGGTAATTTCTAGATTTGTTCTCATTTTCCGGTTTAGTTCGACGGCACTTAGCTTAGGATTTTCTTGAATGGAATGTATAATAGACCGTTCTGTTCGTTTGTCGAGAATACGGGGAAGCCCACTACGAGCTTTGCTTTCATAATTTCCATTTTCTTTGAAATTGTTTATTATTGTTTGCACTGTGGTTTTACTTAGATTTAATAAAATTCCTATTCCTTTAAGAGACTTGCCATAATTTCCCAACTTAATGACGGTTTTTCGAATTGGCTCAGATATACTTTGTGATTTTATTTTGCCAGTGTGATCACTTTTAGTGAAAGTAAACTTTCTACCACTGATTTTACACAAAGCATTATAAAAATTGTAGCGGAAATTTTAACGGTACAACATTATTTTTTTGCAGAGTACGTAAACTTATGTAACATTAAAAGGATAAAAAGGTGTTTTATTGTTATTAATTTAAAATACCAACAAAATATTATAAAATATGATGGAAATATATTTTTTAAGTGCATTAAACAAAAATGTAGTTACAACTCTTAAAAAATTATATATTTTCCAAAAAATAGAAAAATTTCAAACGTATGTAAACTTTTGTAAGACTGTGTACAATTAAAAACTGTTAATTACACAGAAAAAAGTTTCAACATAAATAGTATGATTTGATTTCATTGATTTCAATTCATAACATTTATGAATAATTTCTTAAACAGTATGATTTTTTTCATATTTTATGTTTTCAAATAAAATCTAGAATGCTTGGGAAATATTATTACAATTTCATTTATATTCTTATGCTGTTCAAAAATGTTTGAAATTTTCCCTGGAAATTTTTTTATGTTTTTTATGATTTTTAGCTACAAAAAGAGAAAATATGCGCGAAATTGACTTAATTTTGTTAAGAGGATGAAATACTTTAATGTTTATGTATTTTTTATCATGATTAATGATAATTTTTAAGTTTCAGATATTGTTAATACATTTTAAAATATTGGCCAATATATGGCTATTATGCAAATATTTTTGAAATAATTTATTAGATAATACAATTATAATGCAATTTATTATAAAATAGCATAAAATTTACGCAAAAAAGCAAAAAATTTCCATTATGTACAATTTTATAATATTTATGAACATGTTCTTATCTGAATGAAAAAAGTTTGGGAAAAAAAAGTCATGTTTGATTAATAATATTTATTACAAAATTCATTCCAATTATGAATTTTTTTTCTGTGTACGTTCATTTAATTTTTTTTATAGAATTCCATAATTTTTTTATACGAAGGGATAGTGAAAAGCACCGGGTATATATATAAAATATTTTATTCCATCATGGCTATCAAATAGAATTAAAATTATACAGACAAACAATTATTTTGTATGAAAACCACCAAATAATTAAAACGATATACATACATATTCATATTCGGATCACTCGCCCGGATTAATAATTATCATAAAATAATAAGAAGAGATATTTGATCCCAATATAAGTATACACTATAATATAGTATATATAGTAATTATATACTTAGCTAAGGCTTTAAAATCAGGAATTTCGATAGGATCAAATGGCCAGTAATTAGATTGCGCAAGGCTCATAAAGTCAAATCAGGTTTTTAATCACCTAGAGTCCAAAATATAATAAAGTGAGGTGAAAGGAAAGGGAAAGAATATCATGAATTTCATATCTATTCTATTATAACACTCCAATAAAATTCGACAAATATATGGCCATAAAAAGAATACTGTGAAAGAAAATATACACGTACACACTAACTAGGAAGCTTTTATAAAAGTTCTTACAAATATTAAGGTTTATTTCATGAAATTTATTACATTTAAAATTTACATTACATGAATGTAAAGTTCTTACAAATATTAAGGTTTATTTCATGAAATTTATTAACGAAATATAACAATTTCGCATTTTCAATTTACATTACATGAACGCTTTTAAACAAGATTAAACATTTTTAATTTAATAGTTTTTTGAAACAGAGTTTTAAAAATGTTTTATTTGAAATTCATATACATATCTAATTAAAAGGGTTATCAAAATTCTATATACTAATTAAACCGCCATCGTTTGACAATTCATGTACATACATACATCCAGCCATACACAGAAACATATAGAAAAGGATAATGGCAAAAAACAACAACAGCAGAAATAACAATTAAAGTGGAACGCAAACTAAATCACATATTAAATAGCCTTTTGATATTAGAGAATACTTTGCACGCCATCAAATCAGTATGTCATGACATCAGTTGTTTTAATACTTACAAAGGTACATATAGACAAATAAACATACAAAATCGTATACATGCATAATCATGCACATCGCACAGTGGGATGATCGAAAGTAAAGTGTTAATAAATCTTAATCTATTAGACTACTGTTCCGATTGCAAGATAATGTACGGAGAAAAACTTTGTACATCGCGCACAACTACACGCAGAGAAAAAACATGGTTCGACATGGTTACGACAACTATACTTTGTTCTTTGTAACAATATATTGTTGTCGTAAACATATAATTGTTGTTTTACTTTAATTTCAACAATATTATAGTTATTGTAAACGTTTATATTTTCATCGCCATTATAAATATAAATATTGTTCAGCGAATCATAATTATTTTTGGGACAACTAAATAATGATAAAAAGGTAAACAGATAATTATTATGTACAACCATTAAATGTTAAATTTCTACACACGTCGTCATAATATGTTTAAGATGAAAACAAAATAGTTTACTTTTTATAATCTTTTTTCCCACCATTTATGAGTGTTGGTGTTTGTCTAAGCTATGTTATTTTTACAAGTAAATTGTACAATAAATTTGAGAGAATTTATCAATAATAGTTTAATTGGGAATTTAGTTAGTGCTTTAAAAATAAAACCCTTTAAAATAAAATTTTATATTTCAAAAAATTAATTTTAATAATAATATGATTACTTTGAATCATAATATGATTTAATTGGGTCATAAATATGATTACTTTGGGTCATATTATGATAGATTTGCATCATAATATGTTTATTTCAGAACATATTATGATATTTTATGATACTTATAATGATCATAATATGTTTGGATTACAAACATAAATCTTATCATATGTTGCTCTTAGATTATGTTTACCACAACCATGTTTTTGCTCTGCATGTATGGAAAGATATCAAAGTGTGAAACATAATTTTGAAGCCAGTGAGAAAGTAAAGAAATTCCTGTATTTTACTATGTGTCTAGTATTTTATTATAGCTTATATTATATTTAAGTTTAAAATTTTAAAATTTTCGTCTTTTATCATGACTTTGGTTGTCCAAATATTTTTCTAAAAAATATAGTATTATTTCAAATAAATTCCAAAATAACACATAAACAGTCTTTTGGCAATATCTCCATCCGCCAAGTCGAGAAAATTAGCTTAATTGTAACAGTTTTACATATGGGCAATTCCATGTCATCTTACGTGAGATTTGTACGCCTATAGAGTGGAATAGATTTTGCAAAAATAAGAGTATCTAAAAAAATATCGACCGAAATAAAAGCATATTGTACGTGACCAGAGATGCTAATCGGGACTGATTTTTAAAAATCTCGGGGTTCGGGATTTTGATAAAAATAAAAATTTTCTCAAATTTGTATTACTGTTTTCATTTTTTTATAGTAAAACAGCAGATTATTTCCAATTACCTCAAATTTTGAATATAGATTCGAGCCTATTTGATATATTTATAAAAAAAATATTTGCGATTTTTGTATAAAAAAAAAGAAATAAATATTATCTCCAAACTTTACCGCGTTTTGTAGTAATACCATTTTATTAAAATAACTTTCAATGGTCTATTCGGCTAAGCTAGGGCCATTTTGATATTTGCTAGGGCCATTCTGATTTTGGTTTCGTTATTGTTATTTGGGGGCATTTACATTTATTAATAATATCTTTTAGCCTTTAAGCAATGGAAATATTTTAATTTTGTTCGAGGATTTTGTTGAACAGGATTTTAATTGATTTTTGTTAGATAACTTATGAAAAAAATTATGAAAAATTGATTTTCAAGGGACCCACTCAAGGAAAACAAAAAATACCGCATTCTTTTATTAACTATGTTGCAGCAGGCGTTGAGCTTAACAACTTTGCTGAACATCACTTTGCGATATTCGGGCATGTATAAGTCAAAATGCATGAAAAATGCACACAAAAATTATTATTTACAATTTTTATTTATGCAAAACGGGATTTAGTAAATCCCGATTTGCATAATAATTGAATAGTGTAAAGTTTGAAAGTCTTCAAACTTTACACTATTCAATTTATTATCACTGCATGTGGTTGAACCAAAAATTGGAGGTTTCTAAATATTTTGAGAACTATAATTACAAGATTATTAAAACTACTTTTCATACTAGTTATCAGTGGCAAAAGCATGGTACACAATTAAAAACTAACAAAAAATTCTGGTATTAATCGCAATTTTATTTGTGCGCTGACCATTCGATTTTTCACTTCCTATGCACCTGCATTATGTCATAGGTATGTGTTATTGTTGTTGCTGTTAGAACTGTACTTTTATTCAAATGATTAAATTGTTGATTTACTAAGTCCGGGTCCACACTGTGAAACATTTGCTGCAAAACATTTTAAAATTCTCTTTTGAGACTGCATTCGTGTCCACACAGTGAAGTTTTTGCTTTTCAGTTTTTGACATTTCTGTACAGAACGAATATGAACGAATAAATGTGGATAACATACTCAACAAAAACTTCATGTACATGAAACATAGTACCCTTTTCCATTGCTCTTTCCACTTTCATCGACAAACCCAAATGTTTTGCAGCAAATGTTTCACAGTATGGATGGGGACTAATGACATTCGGTCTCTTTTATTGGAACGTTAAGCTGGCCGCATGCTTTTTTTTACCTCTCGCTTGCCAAATTTGATTGAAGCCTCAATATTGACTGGTAAAGAGAAATTGTGCTTACGCCGCGTATTCCACTAAAATATTTGAGTTCAAGCGCTTGCAATTCACAGTGCGTCTATCATTTCAAGTATGCGGATCGTGGCCTGTTCAAGAGTTGACATTCAAAACGCATTGTTTATTCATGCTCCAGATGGAAAAACCAAAAATGTTGTGTATATAAATGTATTACATTAAGAATTAAAATAAAACCTCAAAAATAAAACAAGTTCTCGAAATTTTCATATAAAAATGATTCTAGACTTTTAATTCTTTGTAGTGTAATGAAGCACTTACGTCTATGTGTAAAATTTTGTTTGCCAGGTCAGGTAGTTTTTTATAAAATCCTTTCACATCCTTTTATTTTACTACGATAGAGGTAGCGAAGTGCAACGGCTTAAGCTAGTTTTAAATAAAATATACAAACAAACTTTTTTTATCTTTCCAATCATATATAATATCCATTTTAATTAGTAAATGAAATGGTCAAAACATACATATCTCGGTTAAAATTTGTCAAAAGTGTATTCATTTCTAATGTGTGTCTACACTCTGTATGATTCTTTGTTACCGAATTTTACAGTTATGGCTAAAAAATTTTAGAATGGGTAACAAAAGTTTGGTTGCTTCAACTGAATTCTTCCTTATCAACTGATTTTTAACCGAATCATTGGCAACACATTCGGCTGCTACTACAAATCAGTTTTCTCTGTTTAAGTTTAAAATAAAAAAAAAAATTCAGCCATAGCACCCATATAGGGACCACTTCCGAAAATCACTTTAACGGTCATAAATCTCTTAAATATTTCGGTATCCACAATAAATACCGCAACCTAATTCCATGGCGATCGATCCATAATTGGTCATAGTTACCATACAAGGCTCACTTCCGTAAATTACTCGTGAAAAAACTTAACGAAATTTTAAAAGTAAAAATGATTTGGTCATATTCTTTCTAACTTGTCTTCATATAGTAACAATTTTTGAAATTTGTTATGTTTTTGAGGAATAATAGAAAAAAAATTTTGAAAACATATGTCCAATTCACATTCGGTGACGTAGCGTTGTATAGTTGTATGTCGTAATTTTTTAATTATTTTTTTGTTTTTGTTTTGAAAAATATTTATGACATAATTTGTATGCTGCTGAATAAAAAAGCTACTGAACATTTGATTATTTTTAGAAATTTAAGTTCCCTCTCCACGTTTTAAGCGGGTATTAAAAAATGGGTGTTTATTATAATTTGTTAAAAAAAATTAAGAACTAGAAGTGACATATTTTTCTTTCATGATATAGGTACTTACTTAGATAGTTTTAACCCTTATGTGTGTGACAGGGTACCCGGGTAACTTTTTGTAATTTAATTACAATTTTCTATGTATGCAGAATTCCTAGGCGCTTGAAACTTTCTGAGAACTCCTAACTTTTTGTTATATTTATTTTTTATAATGGACATATTTGTGTCTCGACTTGGGAGGGAGTGGTAAATCATTTTTTATTTTACACCCTTAACAGGATGACAGAGCACTCGGGTACCACATACAAATTATATGGAAAATATTACGTATACGCTCACAACACAATACTGAGTAGTGTTTCTACTGGCTGAATTTTTTTGAGTACTGTGTATAGAAATGGGAATCCCCATTTATTGAATTGACGTTAGGTTAAACTTAAAATTTTTTTTAGCATTTCATAATATGGAGCATTTGCATATATTGCGCAATAATATGTAACTTCATAGGTTCAGGGTACCCGGGTACCCTGTCACCCTGTTAAAGGTGTTAAAAAGGGGTTAAAAAAAGTCACAATATTTGTTACGAGCTGTAAAAGTTTTCATAACTTCAAGTTTTCCATTTTTTATACCCTATATCTCATTTTGTATTCTAACAGAGTAGTCACACTAGTCGTCTACGATTTGTTCATACTTCATTTAGCAATCGATCGCACTTTCGATTGATCCCACTGTGTATTATGTACATACAAACATACGCACATATGTATATGTATGTAGGTTTGTCTCATAATTACAGTGGTATTAGTTTACGCATACAGACGCATATTTCTAACCAGTTTGATGGTTTTATATTTGCACTTACATTAATATTGATACTACTAGTGTGTGTTCAAATTTAAGGATTTTTATTACTTACTGTGTATATGTGTATACACATATATTTCTATAAGGACTGTGATAAATCAAACTAGTTTACAGATTTTAGTTTTAGCAGTCTGATCAAAAATTCTTGCCAATAATAAGGATTTGATTTTTAAATTAACTGTACCGTATCTAAATACATATTTTTTATCGTTTTTTTTTATTGTTTACCAGTTAAACTCATCGCCGTTCTTTTTTATTGATATACATATGTATACGTTTTTACGAATCTTATATGTGTATGTGTTTATAACTCTGTGTAGTGTTGAATTTATATAAAATTTTGTTTGCTATTTCCTTTCTTTTTTAATTTTATTTTATTTCACATCAGAAAATCCAACAATAACTACAACAACAACAAAATAACTATAAAAATATTATTGTGCTGCAAAAAGCTTTGCCATTCGAAATGAAAAAAAAAAAAATGAAATTTATTACTTGTCTCTGGCCAATATTTCACTTTGACATGAAATGTCGCGAAATAAAGCTGTCCAGTTGCGGCAAAAGCGGTAATGGTGGCTAGGAATGGTGGTGGTTCATTGACTAAACGTCACACCAGCATGACACCAGTGTTGACATATCAATGTTTTTAATTTTATTTTATTTAGTTTTTTTTTTTTTTTAATTTTTGTCAATATAATTTCTATCACGACAATTCAGGGCTGAGAAATAAGTTTAAAAACAAGTAAGAGCCTGATTCCGAAACATGACTGGAAAATTATTTTAAAATCTTTGTAGGAAAATTTTACAGTTTTCAAATAATTTCCAAGTAAGGTTGTTCATGGTTGCTTGGTTATCGTGAACATCTTTTTAAATTGGTTCTTTTTAAATGTTAAAATACTTGAAATTTAGTTTATTGAATGTAGTATGTAATTTGCTCTTCATTAGATGCAAATATTAAAGGTTGTTACATTTATAGACACAGTTGACACCGACCAGTGCCATGTATTGATGAGAAAATAGTGTCATAAAAGCAAGTTTCATTATCTTTTGAAAATATATTTTCAGAATTTACAACTGCTCGTTGATTTGCAACTTGCAATCTTGTTGTACCATCTAGGCACGTCGTTGAAGAGTGCAACGACGTGCACTCTTCACGTACGCGCCAAATCCAAAGTTGTGAAAAAATTGTCGGCATAAATTGTGCGGCCTGTATTCAAATATCTCTCCGAAAGTTGAAGTACAACATTCTGCCCTTGATTCACCTCTCGTGCCTGGTCAGGCAATTTCCCAGAGTAAATCATTCCTTTGACAGGATAAAATGATTTTGAGTCGCACAACCGCCATATCTTTATACCGTACTTGGCAGGCTTCGATGGAATGTATTGTGTGAAGCGGGTGCGGCCTCTGTCATCATGTGGAGTGTAAGCTGCTGCCAAGTTAGACTGCAACATTTGCCAAATATCATCAATAGCCGCAGTTTTGCTGTTGATTAGTCGCATTTCCATTGTCGAATCTAAGGCATTGTTTTATGCACTTCATACGATCTAATGATAATGCAGCTTTATATATAGGACAGCGCGTTGGGCCACATAACTCTTCAAGAGGTTCACTATTCGATTTAGTGAGTCCAGCATACAAAATAATAGCCAAAAAAGCATCGAACTCTTTCAAAGTGATTGGTTTCCATTCCTTTGTGTTAGTTGGATTTTCCAAATTCCATGCAGCGTTCACTTCCCTGCCTTTCCGATTTGATTCGCATATTATGATGTACGCCATGTCTTCGGTGATTAGCGAGCGGAATATAGTAAAGGGATCATATGTGGTTCCTACTGGTCCCGGATTCCTCCTTGTGTAGTCGACCACGTTATGAGCACGAGAAGTCAGTGGTGCATTGTTAGTCCATTTGGTGCCATCTTTGGAAATGAAGTAATTGTCACTTGTTTGCTGAGCATCAGTTTCTTCCTCTTCATCATCACTAATATCTTCATGTCTATATGTGGTTCAGTTTCCGCATCACCAACATGAAAATTTTGTTGATATGTGAATTCGTCATCATCCGCACCTTCATCACTCATCTCCGCACTCATGAAGTCTGCAAATCTATCATCCACTACACATCTTTCATTCTCACTCATTTGCTGGTAGCGTGTAGTACAACGCACCACACTTTCAGCAATGTCCAAATTTTCCTTCATTGTATTGTTCTTTTATTTCTCTTTATAAAATTCAAAATAAAATATCGCACTCGATGTTCACTGTCTCAACTTTCACTAATTTGATTTACGAAACTATAGCCGCTTTTATACCCTCTTCTACGTCTAGGGTTAACTTGGTACAAATTTTGAACCAATTAGATTATTTTAAAAGCATTTGTAGATTTTTTTAAAAAAGGATACATGGCAGCTATGTGAATCCTTGCTAGAATTTTAATGTGAATAACTAAATCCAAAATAAAAAACGATTTTTACGAATGTTATACAGGATATTGAAATCTGGATGTATTGGAATTATGAATATCCTTCCGATGACATTTTCATAATTTTTAAATTTTTAATTTAATAAAAATTAAAGATTTTATTTAAGTTTATAGGTTTTTTTAAGGAAAAAGATGTACGGCAGCCATCCGAATCCTTCCTGAGATTGTAAATTTAAAAATGTTAGGAGTATTACTCTAAATTTTAAATCAATATAATATATTCAGGATATATGGGAGGTACCCGTGTCCTTGCACGAATTTTTTTAAAAATTAAATTTTTTTCTTAATCTTACCAAAAGGTAAAATTCTACTTGTTTTTATTCGTCTGCAATAACTCCTTCTATTTTTGTCCATTGCCTATATGAAAACAAAGCACTGTGCGCAGTGTTCTTTGTAACAATATATTGTTGTGGTACACATATAATTGTTATTTTAATATAATTTCAACAATATTTTAGTTAATGTAGAAAACGCAATTAAAAATTTGAGGATCGTTCACCGAAACATAATTATTTTTTAAAACAACTAAAGAATGATAAATAGGTAAACATATTAACTATATTATGTACAACCATTTAAGCTTACAAATAACCATTAAATGCTAATGCTTATGCGTACTCATAATATATTTAAGATGCAACAAGTAAGAGTGCTATGTTCGGCAATGCCGAATCTCATATACCCTTCACCTTTGTTGTGGATGCATTAATTGTCCATTTTCAGCATATAGCATCCTAAATATATCAAGAAAACTTTTAAAAATTTTACATTTAATTGCTGACGAACAGATTATATTGTAGAAGTTACAAACGAAATAACAATCTTATATATATACCCTTCTCACGAAGGTGAAGAGTATAAAAACAACAACGCCAAAAGAAACGATTTTTGCTCATATCTCCTTTATTTATGGACGGATTCTGCTGATTTTAAATAGAAAACTTCTCGAAAGCATGTCGGACAGAATTATTGAAGATTTGGATCCCGAAGATATCTGGGGTCTTCAGAAAATTGATTTCAACTGACAGACAGACATGGCTTCATCGACTCCGCTATCTATAAGGATCCAGATTATATATACTTTATAGGGTCGGAAAATTATATTGTGGAAATTACAAACGAAATGACAAACATATATATATCCTTCTCACAAAGGTGAAGGGTAAAAAAAAAACAGCCCAATTATGAATAAAAAATTCCTCGGGCGTTTGTTTTCCGGGATTTTTTTCCCATTGAATTTGAATAGGAAAAATGGGAAAAGGGTTTTCCCGGGGAATTATTATTCATAATTGTGCTGTATGTTTATTTTTAAAAATTTTTGCTATAATAAAACTGCTATCCCAGCAGTTCTGGGAGTCTGTCCCGAACTGGTGGTTTTACCTATCATTTATGGTGACAACTAGTTACATAACTAGCTATGTGACTAGTTATTTATCCTAAGCAGGTGGTACATTGGTCCTTTTTAATTGCAATTAGCTGGTCCAAAATATGCGCCTAGGGTTTGGGACATTTTTTTTATACATTCTACCCGATTATTCCTGAAATATATAATGATAATGTAAATTAGGAATATTATAGCCAACTATTTCATATAAAAACTTAGTGTCATCATTATATATCAGCACTTCGTATTTATTTAGTTCAATTTGAGCTTCATTCACCAAAATCTTAATCCGCTATTATACAAATTCAGCCTTTCATTCCATAAATCCATTCCCAACATCCATAAATCCATTTTCAACATCTAAAATTTAATTAATTTTGAAGTTAATTAGTAACAGAATTTATTCGAACATTAGGTTAGGTTCCATGGGCAGCCACTCTTCAAGCAGCTCACTTGGGTCTATTAAAAAAAAAAAAACTGATCCCATTGTGATACCCAAGGGGTAAACAGCTGGGTATTTATCATACGTTCATTGTTTCCAGGCTAAACCAACCAGATTCCCTGATGACGTAGTAGATTCTTCTAAGACTCATCCTTGATAACTCATCTAAGTATGATAGGAATGGAATACCGAGAATGCGTTCCCTCATGTTTATCAGAGCCGGGCATTGCCAGAACAGGTGGGACATCGCCTCCTCCTCTTCTTCATTGTGACAGCTCCTACATAGTCATTGTACCGTAGGCCCAGTCTTTTATCATGTGTCCCAATTATACAGTATCCTGTAATGAAGGAAACAATTAGCCTTATTTGGTCTCGACGAAATTCAATAAGTAGGTTCGTCCTGCTAGCATCACATACGGGCCAAGTAGACCTCGATATAACACTGGAAGACTCGTTGGTCCAACTGCTTTGTGCAGACTCATATAGTATCTGCTGTACAGTCATCTTGCATTTAACAAGGGAAATACCAGAAAAGGGGTCGATCTCCTCATCATCCATCATCGCACCCCTTTTAGCCAGTTCATCTGCTATTCAATTTATCCTAGAATGTCTCACTATCACATTAAGGGATACCCGCTATTCCGTTAACGGCAGCCTTGCTATCAGTAAATATGCATATATCACCAAATATTTGATGAAACCTCAGCCAGTTGGATGCGCGTTTAGTGGCCGTAACTTCTGCCTGAAGAGCCGTACAAAAGTCTGAAGTAGGATTTGATTCCAAAGTTCTCAATAAAGAAACCTCCACCGACCCTGCTGCCCCTTTTCGAGCCATCAGTATATACCCTTATGACATCATCAGAGGGGAAGAGTCCGCGCTGCCATAAATCCCTATTCGGGATTATAGTATGGAAATGCCTATCGCAAAATGGTTTTGCGATGCAGTAGTCGACATTACTATGTATTCGAACTTTGAATGATTAAATTTTTGTTAATTCAAATCTATGTCTATATATATATAAATGAAATGGTCCATGTATGTAATGTCATCACGTGAGAACGGCTGGAGCGATTTGGATGATTTTTTCTTATTCGATTTGAAATTTTCAGGTTTCTAAAGAAAAAAATTCGGAAATTTAAATTTAAATTTTTAATATATTGGCTCCATTTTACTTCCCATTTTTCTTAATAAGAAACATTTTTTGGAGAAACTTGAAGAACTAACATTAGTAAATAGCTACCAAGCGATAGATAATTAATAAATCGTTATAAGATAACTTCTATGTAATGCAGACGGTATGTAGTATTCATAGAGATGTAATCTAATGAGTAATTGCAAGTTATTACCAAGTGTTTGGGAATTCAGCACAAGAAAACTAAAACTTACCAAAATATTAATTTTGTATTCCCGCAGTAACTTTTTAGTAGTTGGTTGGTTTACGTGGTAGTTCACTTCGTGCAAACAATCAAGTAGAGTCGAAGGGACCCCACACCGCTCGTCAGATGTAATGTTGTGTACATCGTAAAGTATTTAAAAAGTCGAGTTTGCTAGACCCAACTTGTAGCCGTGAGATATCTCAGTAGGTCGTTTAGTGTAGACCCGGCTACCTTACTAAGGTTGGTCAATGTGTAGTTGCCCATGAATTTATGCCTCTTGACACTCAGGGCTGGGCATTCGCAGAGAAGGTGGAAAATCGTTTCCTCATTTTCCCTACCGTTACAGCTACGACAATGATCATTAAAAGGGAGTCCCAGACGATTGGCATGCTTGCCTAACGCCCAGTGTCCCGTTAATATTGCCATCAACCTTGATATATCCCTTCTATTCTGGGTTATCAGTTGCGTAGTACGTTTTTCGTTAAAATGGGCCACATCAGAAGCGTAAGAAGTGCTGCCTGACTGTCGACAATAATACCTATATTGCCGCGAGTATTATGATCACGTAGTGTATTACAAGCTACCATGATTGTAAAAATTTCCACCTGGAAAACACTACACTCATTCGGAAGACGGTATGAGATGCCTAACCTAAGTTCGTCACAGAAGACGCCTGAACCAACACCACAGCTCATTTTTGAACCGTTTGTATATATCCTGGTGTCATATTCGTACACTAGATTACCTCTACCCCACTCACTCCAGGAAGGAATTAAGACCTTGAATACCCTATCAAAATCTGTGTATAGAGTAATATAGTCAGAGGATTGGAAAACGATCGGAGGCAGTAGGCTCAGAATCCCCGCGTGGCCATATGTTCTCGATCTCCAACATCCAGATGCGCGAAGCCTCGCTGCGCTGCTGGCAGAGGTGGCCATTATATGGAGGTCTATTGGCACAAGGTGCAGTATAGTATTTAGTGCTTCTGAAGGACTAGTTCTTAGTGCTCCAGTTATGCCAATGCAGGCTGATCTCTGGACTTTATATAGTTGGTCTACGACATACTTCCTTCTAGTTGCAGTCCACCATACAAGAGATCCAAAGTAAGAATTGGACGTACTATAGCCGCATACATCCATTTAACTATGCTGGGACTAAGTCCCCATTTTTTTCCAAACATCTTACGACAGGTGTAGTAGGCCACCGTTGCGTTCTTCACCCTGTGTTGAGTATTCAGTTTCCATGACAATTTATAGTCCAGTGTAATACCTAGATATTTTGCATTATTTGAAAGGGGGATTTCACAGTTTTTCAACCGTGGGAGTTTGAAGCTTGGAATCTTGGTCTTTGTCGTGAAAAGTACAAGTTCCGTTTTGCTTGGATTCATCCCAAGACCACTTGCCGTGGCCCAGTTGTCGAGCAACCCTAAAGCAGTGGACATAATATCACTGATCACGTCCGGAAACAGTTCTGATACGAGTATCATCACATCGTCCACGTAAGCGACAACTTGTATCCCTTTTTTGTCTAGATCAATGAGAATCGAGTTAATAACGATAAGCCATAGTAGTGGAGAGATTACCCCGCCCTGAGGTGTGCCTCTTCCAAATAGCTTGGACTTAACGCTATTACCAAGAATTGCTGTAACTATTCTTGATTTCAGCATTGTTACTAACCAGTCATACCAGACTTCTTAGTAACAAACACGTTTCATATAAACGCAAATCATAAAACCAAATTTTGTGACGATTGGTTCAATATTAGTCATATTTCCCATATATGACCCGATTCTGAAAATCACTTTATCAAGCACAAATATCTTAAAAATGTTGGAATTCAAATAAGATAAAATACAAATAAGTTTCATATCAAAAGGAAACTGTTTATAATCATATAATCGGTGTAGGGTATCATATGGTCGGGCTTGCCCCGACTATGTATACTTTCTTACTTGTTTTTATAGATTTTAATGCAATAAATTAGTTTTAATTTTGATATATATATATTTTTTTTGTAAATATTTATAAAGAAAATTGTTTACATTTTCAGTCCCGTATGGCATCCATACTCTGAAGGTTATCTGATTTAACTAGAAAATTTAGCGTTTTGTTTTTGGTTGGCGGAGAATTTTAGACCTTGAACAATGTTACACTTTAGACAAATATGACGGCCACCCTACTGTATATTCATTTCATTTTAAATAATTATAAAAGAGAAAATATTTTGCTCTAAAAGTTTCTTTAGAAACCAATTGAATATTAATCTGAAATAAGACAGTTCTTATGAGCAGGAAGCAAAACGAAAAATCTACACTACTTATTTTCTTTGGTTTTTATGAAAAACAAAATCTGTTACTACTTAGATTTTTTACGTTTTTACTTTAAGGTTTAAAACATACACATTCATAGTTGGTACAACCAACCACACACACATACATAATAATTGGTTGAAATGTTTAGATGCTTGTTTTTCTTGTTGTTGTTGTTGTTATGATTCTATTTGCCGGTAACTTTTGTTGGCTTTCGCATCACTTACCGCTCGGAAATGGGATCATCAGCCTGCTATTTCCGTTCATGCTTGAATTCCTTTTTCTGCTGGGAGAGAGCAAAAACGGATGTTTTATAAACTTTGAATTTATACATAGATTATAAAAAAAAAAAAGAAAATAAAAAAACAACAATTTTAGTAAATACTAGTTGTTGTTGCTGTATTTCTTTTGCGTGTTTGAGATGGATGTTATTTGATTTTTGAAATGTCTACAGTCATTTGTTTGACATTGGTAACTGTGAATGTATGCAGTTTATCTATGTATGGTTGGTTGTACGTTTAAATCTATTTTTTTCTAAACATGTATACATATACTTACTTATTCTATTTTCTTTGCATGGTTCGTTTGATTTTTTCTTAGAAAATATGTTTTTTTATTTTCTATTGCATTTTTTCTATAGCTCATCACATATTTAATCTGAAACTGATTCTATATGATGTCAATATCAAATCTCTTGTATTTTACTCAAATACACACATGTACATTTATGCCTACCATGAATGAACATTGTACATACAAAGGTATTCGTATACTGCTAACTGCCTATCAACAAAATATTTGTAATGTACAGGGGCAGTTAGACAATTTATTAAAAAAAAAAAAAAAATATCATCCAGGCTAAATTATCAGGGATAGTTTTCAATATTTACCCATACAACACCAAAATATAGAAAATATCATTTTGTTTAGGGCTAAGTTGGATGGACTTACGGGAACAAAATTTTCCTAAAACAAATTTTTTTCATCAGAAATTTTTTGTATTGAAAATGGGTAAAATAGGTCTAGAGCCTCCCAGATATGGACCACAAAGTGAGATATGCTAACATTGCAGAACGTTAGATCTGCGATAAAAGGACAAACTTTGTTGAAAATAATGAGAATTGGTCCCTGATATTTCCTAGCCCCCATACAAATTTCTTCTCGGAATGTGGCTAAATGCTTATAGAATACAAATATTTATACCAAATTAAGCTAAAAATTAATTCATTATAATAAAAAATCACAAAATGGTTTTGGATTTCGATCGGCTCATATTTGCCGAGTACACATAATTCTCTTAAAAATATTGTTATCAGGTTACAATTCCACTTAAATAATCCCTATATCTTATTTAAA
This sequence comes from Calliphora vomitoria, assembly GCA_942486065.2. NCBI lineage: Eukaryota > Metazoa > Arthropoda > Insecta > Diptera > Calliphoridae > Calliphora > Calliphora vomitoria. The sequence continues at coordinate 41,654,628 of OW818029.2, forward strand.
AATAAGCCACATGTTTTTATGTGCTACACTTTTAAGTAAGTATCTTATTGTCCACGAAAAATGATGAAACATTTATAGTTTTAAATTTTAAAATAACAAAAAAACCGATTCATTTTTTGTCGATTAACCGAAATTTTTTTTTTTTTTGTACTTTATATAGAAACATACACAGAAAAAAAATGGTAACAGTTATTAAGTAATTAAAAAAATTTGTTTGAAATCTGATTTAAATGTTCAATAATTTTTTTATTTAATATATTTTTTATAGCCTCCACCACCACAAGTGGTGAATGAGGGTATATATAAGTTTGTCATTCCGTGTGTAAAAAATTAATGAAATGTATACCAAAATCTTTATAATTTTTCTAATCAGTTTGGTATTGAAAATCAGCAAAATCTAATTGGTAGAACCAGGGTTATGGGTCAAAATGTAAGGCAACCTCCAAACATTTTGATAATTTTCACATGGTTTTTCGTGATTTTGGGTAAATTCATTACAGAGAATACCATGAAATTTTTCACTCACTATTTATATGATAAAAAGACAAATTCTGTTGAAAATGGTAAGAATCGGTCCATAATTTCTCCTAGCCCCTATACAAATTTCTTCCCGATAAAATGACCATAGAATTGCAGTATCCGTACAAAATTCAGCACAACTAAGTTTCATCCAAATATCTTCTGCGTAAACTAGTTTTTCTAACATTATATAAAATACTATTACATTAACGTTGTAAAAATCTTCATAATCGAGCTATGCTCCAATAACAAACACTAAATAGGGATATTAGTGTGTTTAGACCAATGTAATTTCTATAATTTTCATCATATTTAGGTGGAGGGTATTTAAGATTTGTTTAATGCTAGGTATACACATTACGATAAGTCGTACGATAAATCGTATAAGTATGAAATTAGTAACGTGTATCATGTTGTCGTACTAACAAAGTATGAAAATCAAAAAATTTTGATTTTTTGAGAGCGGAGCTTCGATAGGTACGATAATTAGTATCGTGTATCATGCTGCCGTACTACGAAATGTATTTCTTCAACGATTTATTCATATATGTCAGTTATTTAGTGATATTTTTTTATTTTTCGTTTTTTTTTTTCAAAGGAAGTAGTACGATTTGTAGTAACGTCTATCACAAAACCGTACTTCTACTCATACTACGATTAGTCCGAAAAATAGTATCGTGTATACCCAGCATAATACTCATATCAACAATTTATTTTAACAATTTCAGTTGTTAATATTCAATGGGAATATTATAATGAAAGTAACAAAAATAAATGTGTCAAGAAAATATAAATTAAAGAAAAACACATGGCAGAATCAACCAGGTACAATTATTACGGAGAGTTGTCAATATTTATCCCTACAACGTCAAATAACGCATTTACTCTCATCACTTTTTATTTTGTTTCCGCGATGTTTTACACCTTATATTAAAAACAACACATTTATTTGGACACATTTCAATTTTTATTAAATATTTTACGAAAAAATTTAAATACATAAATATTTTTTTTATACAACCACAAACTAATTTATTTTTCTCTTAGACATTTCGTTTTGTTTTTTTCAAATTTTCTTTTGTTTGACATTATAAGGAATGTATAATTGAGAACATACTTTCTATTAATTGTACCTTGTTAGTTCTGCCATGAGAAAAACATACACATTTTGTGTTTCATAAAAAATATGTTTTATTTTATAAATTATAAAGAAATTGGACAGTTCTACATGGTAAGTTAATTATGAAACTATAATCTATCGCTATAGGTCAAACAATTGGTCATCAATTTTATATAAAAAACTTTTTTTCAACAGGATTTCAATTGGGCTCTTTTCGTTATGAAATGCGTAGAGGGTAAAATGAAATCATTCAATAACAATACTGGAGGAATAATCTGTATAACCGATGGGGATATTGATCATAGTACTGGTTCAAAAGGTGAGAAAATGGATATATACAAGTTTTAACTTTATATTTTAAACTTATATTTGCTATTCTTATAAAAATTTGTTAATTTGTTTAAAATAATAAAAACCAAGTAAGAAAGTATGGTCGGTCAATCCCGACCATATAATACCCTACACTCAGTAAAGAACAAAAACATTTTTCTTTTAAAATTTCAATAATTTATATTTGTGAGTGATTTTCTGAAAGCTATGACAAATTATGGACCGATCACCATGAAATTTGGTCATGTGATTAATGTTTATATGAAAGTAATTTTTGCTGAATTCTATGTGTATACCAACATTTTTAGGAGATTTATGCTCGTTAAAGTGATTATCGGAAGCAGGCCTTATATGGGAGCTATGACATGAATTCCGTATATATAAAACTTATTTGGAGATAAACTTGTGTAGATACCTATGTAAATTAAACATTTATGACCGATAAAGTCCAATTTCGGGAGGACATTTGTAGAAGAAATAATAAACCGATTACAGCCAGTTTCAACAGGCTTTGTTCTCGGTCCAAAATAATTATAAGTACCGAATTTTACTGACATATCTTGAAAAGTTCGACATGGACAGCCAGCCAGTCAGCCAGCCAGGCGGACGGACGGTCGGACATCGTTTAGTCGACTCAGAAAGTGATTTTGACTCGATCGGTATACCTTATGCTGGGTGTTAGACTAATATTTTTGGGCGTTACAAACATCTGCACAAATCCAATATACCCTCGCGACTATGGTGGTGTAGGGTATAAAAACAATTAAAACCATCAAATTGCATTTTTTTATTAATATAAAAAAAATCTATTGCAGATATACTATATATAATTAACTAGTAACAATATAATTATGCAATATTATAAACCTATTGTTAAAACTTTACTGTTGACTGTTAACAAATTTATTGTTTAATTAAACAAACTCGCTGTTGAAACTTATTGTTGAGAGTTAACAAAAATTGTATTGATGAATTTGGTAATTAATATGACAAATTATTTGTCGTAATTTTTTTCTGTGTAGTTTTCAACACACAAATTTTATTTCTTAACTCTTGAACTTAACCAAACTATTAAGAGTATTCAAAATTCAAAAAAGAACTCTAAAAGAGGATTTTATATGCTTAAAAATTACTGAACAAAGAACTAAGAATTTGGACAGCATTACTTTCGGTTTCTCCAACATCTATAATCAGTGAGACAGTTTTTTTTTTTTTTAATAAAACTAAAGAAAAATTGTTTAAAAGGAAATTTTTTAAATTATATTCCTTCTTAAAAGATTATTTCAGAAGTTCTCACTAAAATGCTAAAAAAAAATCACATGTGTACATAAAAAGGATCTCAGAATCATTTTTTATTATCTATTTTTGTTGTTGAAATGCTTAAATTAGTATACAAAATTCGTGGTTTTATTTTCAATTTAAAATTAAAATAGAAATAATTCGGTTAATCGAATTAAAATAAACCAATTATTAACCAATTAAATCTAAACCCCGATTAATTATTCGCTCGATGAACCGATTAAACCAGAAACCCGATTAATTGAATACCTTACTAGATGTGCAGAATATATATATATATATTTTTTTTTTTAAATTCAAAGCGTTTTAAAAATGGTCAAATCTCGACAACCAGGTGATCCTTGTTTATATAAATATCTGTACCGTATTAAATAAGCATAAATCTCTTATAAAACACAACAATAATAACAAGCAAGAAAGTATAGTCGATCAAGCCCGACCATATGATACCCTACACCGAGTATATGATTATAAACAGTTTTCTTTTGATGTCAAGCTTATTTGTTATGGTTGATAGAGTGATTTTCGAAAGTGGATTTTATATGGGAGCTATAACTAATTATGGAACAATCGTCACAACATTTCGTAGGATGATTTGTGTATATATGAAACATATTGGTATTGAATTTTATTTGGATACTAACATATTTCAGAGATTTATGCACATTAATGAAATTTTTTGAGAATGGTGTTTATATGGGAGTTAAATTTGGTAGTAAATTTGGTAGTACAAGTTCAGCTTATATATAAAACTTATTTGTGTGATATTTATGAGAGCATAACCATTTTCAGATGGTGCAGTTGTATGGAGGCTAGGAGAAATAATGGACTAATTCTAACCAAATGCAATAGGCTATAAAATATTGTACCAAATTTTGTCGAATTATCTTTAATATTGCCACCTTTTGTTTGGTTACAATCGACTCTGAAGGTGATCCTGAGCAGATTGGTATACTTTAAGGTGGGTGTTAGGACAATAATTTTGCACATTACAAACATCAGTATAACCCAATATACCCTCCCCACTATGATGGTGTAGGATATAATTACACTGAGCTAGTTGAAAAAAACTGTCAAGCGGGCCACCCGGTGAGTTAACCTAATTCGAGTACGCTAAATCCAATGGTGTGAGTGACTTGAGCTCTTTTCAGCTCAGGTCACTTTTTTAGCTCATTACTTCAGTATGTTGTATACGATCATATACATATCAAACTCACATTCGTTTTATTTTTCAGGCCTATCAGAGAATTCCATTCCGATCGAAAGTGGAATTAATTCCGTATTTAGCTTCTTCAGAAAAAAGTAAAACGAAAATTTCTTTCGGAATGAAAGCACTTTCAGTTTACAAAGTGGAATTGATATTTTTATGTAATTATTAGTTTTTCTAAAATTTTTAATCAATTTCTGTACCATAAACTTCACTTTTGTTTTAATATAAAAAATTATGTCAAATTAAAATCAGAAATACAGATTTATTAAATATTTTTGGAATTAATAAATTATACGAAATCTGAAGAACCTAAAACGAAATCGATCGGAATAAAAACTACGGAATTGAAACCATTCCGATCAAGATGTGTGACAGGTTATTTGTATAAAAAACTAATCAAATCGGGTGAACCCCTGAAATCCACAGCAATCGATGCCCGTATTATATTGGAGGCGGGTATATAATATTCTGCACAGCCGAATATAACAATCTTACTTGTTTTGTTTTCTTTTGTCTGACATTAGAGGATATGTATAATTGTGAACATACTTTCTTAATTCAACCATAATCATCAAAAGTTATTTATCGGAACTCAAAATTGAATCTTAAGTTTAAATGTTTTAATTTGCTAAATTCACTGAAAGTTATTGTTGGGGTATAAGTTAGTATATTTGAGTATTTCACCGGTTGCTTAGGCCAAGTCAGCCTAGAAAAGCTAAAGATATTAAACAAATAACACTGTATGGCGAAAGCGAATTTAAAAAGACTAAGTTTTCATGGCTACTTTGACCTTCATCTGCGACTATTCTCTGCTTCGGCAATTCACATGCATAAGTAGATTAGTGTTTAACTTTACTGAATAAAAAATTCTTTGAGCTTGTTATACGATTGAATTTATGATCCACAGTGCATGGATAATTTTACTATTGTAAATATTTGTTTATGAAAACTTATTAACCCCTCCACGTACATCCATTGAAGGCCGTTAAGTTTATTTTTTCCATCTTATTGACTATTTTTGGTGATTTTTCTGTAATTCATGTATCTATATGTATATATGTGTGTGTGTTCGTGATGTTGTGATTGTTGACTCGATATTTGTACTTTAATTTTTTGATGTTTTCTCGTCACGGTTAGTTAGTAAAAATAAAAGACATTTTTCTTTCTTAGTTTCAATAAAAATCTGTTTTGAAAATATGTGTGCAGAAATTCAAAGATTTGTAAATTTTTAATAAGGAGTTTAAAACTTTTAAGGCTTTTTAATACCAATACATTAAAATCAATATAAAGGCCACTTTCAAATTAGAAGGTCACAAGATCCTTTACATCAACTCAGTGAGCAGTAGGATAATCAGTGAGCTGCAGGAATGCTGTAAGTACACTTTACAGATATAGATTTTATAAACATTTATGGACCGATTTTAATGACTTTTAAAACCAAAACTCTCGAACATATATCTGATATTCTGTAAGGTATTTTGAGTTTTTGTAATATTGACAGAAATAAATTACATACGTAATGGGTTTTATTTCCATCACGCGTGATTGGTGTCATCTTATTATACCCTTCACTATGAGTGGCAAGGGTATATATAAGATTGTCTACATTTTTAATTTGCGACCCCACAAAGTATATATATTCTGGATCATTATAGATAGCGAAGTTGATATAGCCATGTCCGTATGTCCGTCTGTATGTTGATATCAACTTTCCGAAGCCCCCAAATAACTTACAAACATTACTGATACATCAATGTATCGGGAATTCTTTCGGTTCGGTCGCTATTTAAAATCGAGAAAATTGGTCCACAAATGGCTAAGCTATAACGAAAAAACCGGGACAACCTCGATTTTTGTCCTATTTTTGATCTATATCTGGATTACTAAGTCATTAATATAGACAATATCGATATCTAATGATAAATATTTCAAAGTCCATTGCAACGATGTAAGGCTATAGTAATTTGGACCTACAAAAGGTTAAAATCAGGAAAAATAATTTTTAACCCGATTTTTTTTACCAAAAAAATTTTTTCTTAAATTTTTTTTCAATAATAAATTAAAAAAAAAAAATTTTTTTTAATTTAAAAAACAATTGGAAAAAAAACAATTTTGAAATAAAAAAAAAAACATTTAGATTTTGAAAAACAATTAAGAAAACAAAATTTTTTTTTTTTAAATTTTGAAAAAAATAAAATTTATTTTTGTTTACCTAAAAATATTTAAAATTTTTATTTTAAAGTATAATTTGGTGAAGGGTATATAAAAGTCGGCACAACCGAATATAGTTATCTTACTTGTTTTTATTCAGTATTGTTTGACAATTTACCATGGGAAGGTCTCAGATTTTTCTGCTGTATTATGAAAATCAGCGATCTGTGAGAGCAAAAAAGATTTTAGAAAAACATTTAAACATTTGCCTATGTCATTTAACTCAATTGTTCAAGATTTTAAATAAATTTAAAAAAAATCATAATGCCCATTCAATTCTTGTATAATTTTCTAAATTGCTGCATTGCACAGTGGTTTCCACAATATAATTTTTCGACCTTATAAAGTATATATATTCTGGATCCTTATAGATAGCGGAGTCGATTTAGTCATGTCCGTCTGTCTGTCTGTCTGTTGAAATCAGTTTTCTGAAGACCCCAGATATCTTCGGGATCCAAATCTTTAATAATTCTGTCAGACGTGCTTTCGAGAAGTTTCCTATTTAAAATCAGCAAAATTCGTTCATAAATAACGGAGATATGAGCAAAAATCCGAGACAACCTCTATTTTTGGCCTATTTTTTTATCTATATCTCGATTACTAAATCATAAATATAGACAATATGGATATCTAATGATAGATATTTCAAAGTCCATTGCAATGATGTATATAAGGCTATAGTAAGTTGGACCAACAATGGGTCAAAATCGGGAAAATAATTTTTTAACCAGAATTTTTTTTCGCAAAAACATTTCTTTGGTCATCAATTTTTTTCACTAGTAAATTAAAAAAAAATAAATTTTTAAATTAAAAAAATTGGAAAAAACGTTTAAAAAACAATATCGAAAAAAATTAAAAAAAAAATAAAAATTAATTCTATTTTATAGTATAATTTGGTGAAGGGTATATAAGATTCGGCACAGCCGAATATAGCTCTCTTACTTGTTTTTAATAATTTGATAAACTACTTTAACCCTTAGACATACACATAAGTCTGGCCAGACTTTTATGGATTTGTTTTGCAATTTAAACGTCTTTGGGGAATCGTTAGAGACTTGATTTTTCAGGTGCCCTCTTAAAATTTTCTTGGCTTTATAATGGTAAAAAAAACGGGCCAAAAATAGTAAACACGAAGGGAGTTACAAGGATTTTTTAACTTATATATCACATTAGTAACACATGAGGTCTGGCCAGACTGGCGAATATTTTTCGTAAAAAATTGTATTTAATTCTATATATTTTTTTATTTTTTTTTGCAAAATGAGTAAAACTAAATTTTTTTGCCAATTCACAAAAAAGTTTTCAGTAACAAAATCAGCTTTATACGGTAAAATAAAAGCTATAAGTTCTCATCACGTTTTTGCCGTTATATTTTTTCGTTGACTTAGTCTTTCTGTGTTCTTTTTTAGTTTGTTACAAACTTTGAATATGGTTACGGGAGTTTTTTGCTAAAAAGTTAACAAATTATATAAAATTTCGTTTATATTTTTTTTATAGCTTTTAGATTTGAGATTATTTAAGCTGTTTTCATATTTGTTTGAAAAAACGATATTTTTTATGTAATTATACTGATATTATTATGGAGTCTGGCCAGGCTCATGTGTTACTAATATGAAAAATAAAACATGTGTATCACGGAGGGTTAAATTGACTTAAAGGTTTAATTTCCCAACCGAATCCAGTGACCAGATTAGTAGCTGAATGTTGGTACATGTGTATAGTTTATGATAATATAGAATTTAGCTGCATGTTTTTGCAATTGTTTAAATAATATTCAATAACTAGCTTAAGAGTTATATGTATTTATATAATTTACTAATGAATACCCCTAATATACATAATATTATAAGTTAGTTACTAAGTGTTTATTTTCATCAATTGCATTCGAAATTATTGCATTTATTTTACTGTTACCAATTGTCATGCAGAATCTTATATTGTTGGGCATGCAGAATCTTATATTGTTGCTATGAGTAAAACAGAATGTTACTATATTAATTTACTAATTTGCTTTCGCTTTTGTGTACCTATTTATATTGTTACTAAGCGTAAAGCAGTTGTCATGTTTCGGGCATGCAGAATTTTACATACGTTTGTTATAACAAACAATAATATACGTATGTAAATCCATACATACACGTAGCTACAAACATTTGTCATTTGTCTTCCCTACTTACGCACATTGCGTAAGTATGATGAAGACATGATAGATCATGTTTTTGCTTGCTCGATCATGTTTTTAACTCTTTCAATATATACCTGCATTGATTGCAAATAAGAAGTCAGTATAAATCTATTGGTGAAACAAAACACTTCATTTAACTTAATATATTTATCAATTGAGTCCTTAACACTTTAATTAAAAAATAAAAACTTATAATAAATTAATTTTATTAAAAAAACAAAAGAAAGTGTTTTAATTTAAAACGGATAACAAAACTGGCGCAGTCGGTAGGATACCCAAGTATCCTTGTTGTTTTTTTTATATAAACGAATATTATATAAAAAAAGGATATTTGACATTTTAATGTCTATTTGGGTATTCGCAAGAAAAAAAATTAAATGAAAATAAATAAAAAATAAAGTTTTTAAAAAAGGACAAATGGAAATTGTTTAATAAAAAAAATATATATTTGAAAGAATAAAATATAATAAGTGAAAATTATATAAAGAATATTTAAAACTAAAACGTTTAAAATTTTAAGAAAAATAACCAAAAACTATTGAATAAAAAGGACATATATTTTTTTTTTGAAAATTAAAACATTTAAATTAAAATAATATTTAAAACGACAACGTTTAAAATTTTAAGAAATTATAACCAAAAACTTTTGAATAAAAAGGACATACAACTTTTTTTGAAAATTAAAACATTTAAATCAAATATCCCTTTGAAAATTAAACAGACAAATTTAATGTTTTGTGGGAATCTTTTTTCAAGTGAAAGAAATCAAAATTATATTAAAAACAAAATAAATCCTTTAAAGTTATAAAAAAAAAAATGTAACTCTTTTTCCTAAAATTAAATAAAATTCTAATAATTTGAAGTGTACAAACATAAAAAACAATAAAATATATAAAAATAAATCCAATCAAAAATTAAAGAAAAAAAAAAACAATTTAAAAACTGCTTAAGAATTACTACTACTTATACAATAAATTCAAAATACTCAAGGAGCTAAAAAAATAGATAAGTCGCTGAAACGAAAAATTGCCGTGAGGTAAATGGAGATCTACATTAAAGAAGGAAGCAGCGTTCATTGAATTAAGTATTTGTTCTTATATTTAAGTATTTTATATACATAATTATCACTTCTTCAAAAATTTAAGTCATTATATGAAATAAGGTAATCTTGTGTTTCTTTTAAAAAATCGTTTACTATAATATTTTGATTAAATAAAAATTGTGCCTTTTTTGACTTTAACAAATCATTTCTAATATAAAAATGACTCAAGAAAGTTTTTCATTTACCCCTATTACTTTAAATCCACTAGAATTTATAGGAAAGTTGCCAGAGTTTACAGGTGACAGACGAGATTTGTATACATTCATTTCACTTGTGGACAGAATAGATCCCCTTTTTGTTCAATACAATGAACTTACACAACTCATATTTATTGATTTAATAAAAAGCAAATTAAGGGGTAAAGCCAAAGAGGCTATTGAAATCAATTTTCATGCAAAAACGTGGTCTGAAACTAAAACTATTCTAATTAATTATTTTGGGGAATATCAAAGTGTAGAACAACTCTATGACAACCTTCGGTCTGTATATTTCAAGACAAACACTATAGATTTTTACAATGAGATTAAAGATAAGCTTAGAAGCTTAAATAATAAGACAGTTGCAGACTTAGGCGTCAATATAAATAGTGAGCAAATTGCTAAAAATAACATGCTAACAGCTCTCAATATTTTTAAGGCAAAGATGCCTGAGCCAATGAGGACAATATTGTCATGTAGAAACCCGGCCACCCTGGAGGAGGCAATGAATATCCTTTTTACATCAGGGTATGCCGATTATGGTGGTAATTCTAAGGATTATTTAAACAATGGAAATTCCAAGCGGTCTCATGTAAACAACAGTAATCATAAAGATACTTGGAACAATAGAAACAATCGCCGTGCTCAGAATTCAAATGGGATGGAAAAAAGTTATAACAATGGTTCATACAATAACAATCAATATACCGTTGACAGGCCCAATAATAGCTATCAGCGAAATAATAATAATTTCAATAACAACTATAACCAAAATGGTTACAATCGTAATAACGGTCAAATCTATAGAAATAATTTTTCAAATAATAACGGTCAAAACTATAGAAGTAATTTTTCAAACGATAATGGTCAAAAATATGGAAATAATTTTCCAAACCAATTTGCTAAACCTTTAATTTCGGAACCAATGGATATAAATATCATCCAAGGATCTAATGCTTCAGCAAATTGTCAAAATATGTCATTACCATATATAGGACCACAATCTAACCTAAATACTAATTTTGTTCATTATTCGGACCAAAATTCCTATAATAACCCGCATATTACGGAATCAAGCGATAATACTATGCGTCAAAATTCTTATGTTAACTTACAAAAACATTCGTGTAATACAGATTCTGTAAATCTTCCCAAACAATTCCAAAATTCTGTCATCCCAAACACTGCAATTCAGAACATCATACCTCAAAATTTTCCTTTTCAGGCCTCTTCGGACAACTACCACATATAGTATTAAAAAATAATTTAAAATTTATTATAGATACTGGTGCCACCCACTCCATTGTGAATCCAGGCCTTTGTAATCCAAAATGGAGAATAAATTCGACAGCCTTAACATTAAAAACTCTTCAAAATGATGTTCTGACGAACACAGTCTACCAAGTACCGATGTTTTCTGAATTAGGAAATAGTGATGAAAAACTCCTTTTAATTGAATGCAAGTTTCATGATAATTACGATGGCATTTTAGGAAATGATATACTCCTCAAATATAGAGCCGTTGTAGATTACCAAAATAATCAATTAAGTATAAATAATAGGATTCTGCCCTTGCTATTTCAAGATATTCGAAAAATTAAGTTTATCACTAAGGTTGAATGTGGGTTAATTCATATAACGGAACAACGAAATGATACTGGAGAGGTAATTGTTACTGAGGGTATTTATAATGCACAGCATTTTAAGGTTGAGGTAGAAACTTCAGTTCATTGTCCAGATGTCATATACCTTACCGAAGATAATTCGTGGCCTGTTACCCGTGAGAATTACCATTTAGTTGATAATAACAGCCAGGACACTATATTAGGTAGAATAAGAACAGATCATCTCAACGCCGAAGAGAAACTTAATATAAATACGATTTTAAACGATTATAGAGAATTGTTCCACGAAACGGATTCAAATTTAACTTTCACAAACGCGATCAAGCATAGAATAAGAACCAAGGACGATATTCCCGTATTTTCAAAAACCTATAGATATCCCTACGTACACAGAGACGAAGTAAGAAAACAAGTTCAGGAAATGTTAGCAAGTGGGATAATTAGACCTTCCAATTCTGCATATTCTGCTCCTATATGGATCGTCCCGAAGAAAGACGACGCAAGTGGACTAAAAAAATGGAGGTTAGTTGTCGACTATAGGAAATTAAATGAAAAAACTGTAGACGATCGCTTTCCGATCCCGAACATCGATGAAATCTTGGACAAACTTGGTAGGTGTATGTATTTTACTACCCTAGATCTGGCTAAAGGATTTCACCAGGTGGAAATTGATGAACGGGATGTACATAAAACTGCATTTTCAGTGGAAGGGGGCCATTATGAGTTCCTTAGAATGCCGTTTGGACTTAAGACCGCTCCTGCCACTTTTCAAAGGCTCATGAACGGAATCCTAGGTGAATTGATAAATAATGTTTGTTTAGTATATCTGGATGATATAATCGTTTACTCCACCTCTATTCAAGAGCACATGAATTCATTGCGTCTTGTATTTGATAAATTAAGGGAAGCAAATTTAAAAATTCAAGTTGACAAGTGTGAGTTTTTTAAAAGGGAAACGGAATTTCTAGGCCACGTTGTCACACAAAATGGTATAAAACCCAATCCGAAAAAAATTGAGTGTATTGTTAATTACCCTTTGCCGAAAACTCAGAGGCAAATAAAACAATTTTTAGGTCTTAGCGGCTATTATCGCAAATTTATAAAAGACTATTCGAGAATAGCGAAACCAATGACAAAGTTCTTAAAAAAGGATTCTAGAATAGATATTAACGATCCCAATTATCTCGAAAGTTTTAGAACCTTGAAGATTCTTCTCACCAGCGATCCAATTTTGGCTTATCCCAATTTCAACAAACAATTTGTATTAAATACTGACGCAAGCAATTTTGCGCTTGGAGCCGTGTTATCACAAGATAATCATCCTATTTGCTATGCTAGTAGAACACTCAACCAGCACGAAACGAATTATAGTACAGTAGAGAAGGAATTACTAGCTATAATATGGGCTGTAAGATATTTTCGACCATATCTGTTTGGAAGGAAGTTCATCATCCAAACAGATCACCAACCATTGCAATGGCTTTTTTCCATTAAAGAACCTAACTCAAAATTAATAAGATGGAGGTTGAAGCTAGAAGAGTACGATTATGAAATTGTGTACAGGAAAGGTATTGACAATGGAAATGCGGATGCATTATCCAGAATAGAGCCCCAGATCAATTTGATTCAAGAACCACATCCAGCTATAATATCCATTAGCAGTTCTCCACTCAATATTTATAAGAACCAGATTATTATGGAAAAATCGAATTCTAACCTTTTGAAAATAGTGGATAAAATAATTTTTGACAATAACAGAAAAATAATAAGTTCAAATAGTTTCAGTGAGGCCGATATGGTAACTATCATAAAAAATAATTTTCATCCTTCCAGAGTTAACGCTATCTTAATAGAAGATATTTTAATTTATGAAACTTTTAAGGAAACGGTTTTGAAGTATTTTTCAGAAAATTCGGGTTTGAAAATAGCAAAGTGCAATAGTTGTCTAGACGATATTTTTGACGAGAACGTTCTTCATGAATATATTGAAAATGAGCATAAAAGAAATAACCATCGCGGTATAAATGAGAATTTTGAAGAACTTAAGACAAAAATATATCACCCGAAACTTAAACTGCGAATTCAACAATATATTAACAACTGTGACATATGTAACATGGAAAAATACGATCGTAAGCCAATAAGACAAAAATTTATGATTAGCGAGACTTCTGATGGCCCTGGACAAATAATACATATAGATGTTTTCTATTGCCTAGAAAAAACATTGTTTCTAACAATAATTGACAAATTTTCCAAATTTGCTCAGGCAATAAAAATTCAGAACAGGTCGTGGGTAGAATTTAGGAGGGCCCTAATTCAGTATTTAAGCATTGTAGGCAGTGTGAGGAAAATAATAGCTGACAATGAGTTAGGTTTCAAAGCATTGCCACTGATTGAATTTTTACGGCAGAATAATATTGAAATTCACTTTACTTCAAATAACAACCACAATTCGAATTCGGACGTAGAACGTCTTCATAACACTATGAATGAGCACATTCGCTTACTCAGACATGATCCTGATAGAGACATCGACAGTGTTGATGAGAAAATATACAAAGTAATTACATTTTATAACAACACAATACATTCAACTACAGGTTGCAAACCCACTGACTTTCAAAACGGATTAATAAAAACAGAAGACTACCCAAAAATAAAAGAGAGAATTCTTAAATTAAAAGAAAAATCAATATCCAATTTAAATAGATCTCGTGAAGAATGTCAAATTCGAACTGGACAAATATATCTGAAAAGTGATAGAGGTGGAAAAAACCACGCCAAGTTTAGAAAACTTTTTGTAGACAGACTTGATAATGATCATGTAATAAGTCAAACAGGGCACAAATATTATAAGTCACACCTAAAAAGAAAAAAATTACATACAAATAATTTTTAAAAAAAATTAATAAATAAATAAACTTGTTTCCTTTTCCAAAAAATATAATATACAACAAATATTACTAATATTGATTTACTTTATACAAATGCACATATATTATAAACAATACATTAGAAACTTTTTTTTTATCTTAAACAACTTTTCCAAAAAATAAACTATTTAAAACTAATAAATAAAATAATTTACAAATTTGTACATACATAGATATTTTGCATAATAAATATTAAAAATGAGAAAACATTTACACAAAAAAAAAATTTTTGAAAATGATAATTTATATATATAAAAAAATATGTATTTTTTTCAAGAATTCTAAATGTGTATTCTTTGTGTATTTTTTTGTTGTATCTACAAAATTTTCATATTTTTCAAAACTAATATGTTATAAAAACATTTTCTAATAAAAAATATATTATCATTTTACATGTAAAAAAAGAAATATTGAAAATTACAATGTAAATGTAATGTACCTCTCTTAAAATTCAAATATTTCTTTTGAAAATTTAACAAAAAAAAAAGAATATTACAAATTGAAAGAAATATTTAAAATAACTATGTATGTTAATTAAAATAAAAAACAATGTTCATTGTTAATGTATAAAAAATTATATTGTATCAAACAAATATATCCAAGTAATCTGAATTACTATGTAAAAAAAAAAAAATAATAATAATTTCCTCGGAGCGAAAATTTAACTGTGGGGGAGTTATATGTATTTATATAATTTACTAATGAATACCCCTAATATACATAATATTATAAGTTAGTTACTAAGTGTTTATTTTCATCAATTGCATTCGAAATTATTGCATTTATTTTACTGTTACCAATTGTCATGCAGAATCTTATATTGTTGGGCATGCAGAATCTTATATTGTTGCTATGAGTAAAACAGAATGTTACTATATTAATTTACTAATTTGCTTTCGCTTTTGTGTACCTATTTATATTGTTACTAAGCGTAAAGCAGTTGTCATGTTTCGGGCATGCAGAATTTTACATACGTTTGTTATAACAAACAATAATATACGTATGTAAATCCATACATACACGTAGCTACAAACATTTGTCATTTGTCTTCCCTACTTACGCACATTGCGTAAGTATGATGAAGACATGATAGATCATGTTTTTGCTTGCTCGATCATGTTTTTAACTCTTTCAATATATACCTGCATTGATTGCAAATAAGAAGTCAGTATAAATCTATTGGTGAAACAAAACACTTCATTTAACTTAATATATTTATCAATTGAGTCCTTAACACTTTAATTAAAAAATAAAAACTTATAATAAATTAATTTTATTAAAAAAACAAAAGAAAGTGTTTTAATTTAAAACGGATAACAAAACTCTTAAGCTCTTTGTTCTAATACTTATGTGTTTTTAGAATTTTGTGTTATGGTAATATAAAATACAAATGGTATTTTTGTCGTTATTAGGTGTGATTTCTGTTATTTTTTTTCTGATTTTTTAAGTTATACAAGGTGGCGCAAAAGTGAACATCCGATGTTTTTTGGCAGTAATTAAAAAAAAATGAAAAACTTTGATTCTTCTTGTGGATTATTTTTAATTGGTCTTTTAATTTTTTTTACATCAAGTCGAGAATATGATGTCATGTAAATGGCCGCCGCCACAGTTGGTTGTCATTTGAGCCCTTTTTATGGCATTTTCCATCACTTTGGCCAAATCTTCCGGCGATAGGTCCTCACATTCTTGACGGATATTGTCTTTAAGGGCTGCAAGAGTCTGAGGCTTGTTGACATAAACCCGCGACTTCAAAAAGCCCCACAAAGAGAAGTCTGGAGCGGTCAAATCAGGCGATCTTGCTGGCCAGTGCAAATCGCCAAAACGGGAGATTAGGCGCCCGGGAAATGCATCCTTCAGCATATCGGTTGTGGCAAGTGCACCGTGTGCCGTTGCACCGTCCTGTTGGAACCACATTTTTTCCAATCCCAATTCATCAAGTTGCGGCAAAAAGAACTCGTTGATCATTGCTCTGTAGCGCTCACCATTCACAGTAACCGTTTGGCCCGCGACGTCTTCGAAGAAAAAACGGTCCGATGACTCCTCCAGCGAAAACAGCACACCGTATAGTGACTTTGAGCGGGTGTAATGGCTCTTCGAGGGTTACACGCGGATTTTCAGTGCCCCAGAAGCGTAAGTTTTGCTTATTTACGTACCCGCTAAGATGGAAATGGGCATCAGCAGTCCTGATTATTATTTTTGATGAAAAATCATCTTCCTCTGGGTGGTGATTAAGGATGGCTTGAGCGTATGTTAGACGCGGTTGGCGGTCAGCAGCTAACAGCTGATGCACCGTCTGGACTTTGTACGGAAACATCTTCAAATCTTGTACCAAAATTCGCTGTAAAGATCGTCGCCTGATACCCATTTGCGTGGCACGTCGTCTGGTCGATGTCGACGGCGCTTCCATGCCATCCACGGCTACAGCAGCAATATTCTCTGCAGAACGGCTACTCCGGGGTCTGCCACGCCTGGCAGCATCTCGTGTTGTGCCAGTCTCTTCGAGGCGAGCGGCTAAACGTCGCAGTGTTTCACCAGTAGGCGTTGGACGGCCAGGAAATCTGCGACGAAATTCACGTTGTGCCAAAGTCACCGACCGATTATTGGTCAAATAAATAGTCAGCAATATTCCGCGTTCTGGTGCAGTGTAGCGTAACATTGTTTATTAACGTGTTTTTCGCATGTGTTTACTACACAAATGTCAAAACAGAACTGACATTAGGGGCCAATCGGAAAATTTATAGCATTTTCTGATAGGAGGATTAATTTTGCGCCACCTTGTGTTAGGGTATTCAATCGATTAATCGTTAATTGGTTATCCGATTAATGTTGGTCGGTTTTTAAGCCTATTCCTGTAAAAATACAAAACTGTATAGTCTAAATATTTAGGTGCATGCAACCATGCCCATTTTCTCAGAATATCGTTTTAATATCATCAGAAATATATTGTGTAAGTTTTAAGACTATATATTTTTTCTTCCTATTTTTTTCACTCTCTTCGATACAAATGCAGCCACTGTGTATTGCTCTTAAATGTATTAAATGCACATCAAATAAAGTACTTTTTTAAGACTAACCCAGCATATAATTTTTCGTATAATGGCTTATTTATTATCTGTTATATATCTCCTTACTTTTAAGTCATTGACATATTTTCACTGATAACGGTTTCTGATATCAATGTTTTGGTGATATCAATGTAATGACTTATTTAAAAGCAGTTGTGGTAAGTTCTTGCCCGCAATGTTAAAATAATGCTTTAAAATTATATTGTGTAGGTAATGAATTGCCAAAATTTATCATTTTTACTCAGTTCTTAGCAATTCAAATTTTTGCTGGGAATTTCACTAAGGTGTTTGAGTGTGCACGATAATTTTAAATAACACTATGGTATTTTGTAATTTAAAATTTATTTTTAAAATAATACCAATAAATACAATGGAAAAAAGCTTATCCTGTTTCAAGGATGTCTTAAAATTCATAAATTGATTTTAATTAAATGAGAATTTTGTAAAACATTCTTTAAGTACCAGTATTAAGCAAATACTTTTGCTAAGTCAAAACCTAATTCTTTTATGTTGTCTTCTTACGTCTCTCCTATAAATGACATTCATTTTCTTTAATGTATATAAATCCAAAATCATAAAATATCGTATAAATACAATAAAGCATGTATTACTGTAATCCAATACCCAAATACATTTTGTATTAAATGAGACGAATGACTGGCCATCATTATGAACACTTATCAGCATCGACTGACTGCTTGTGTATCTGCAAGGAGTAAAAACAACAAAGAAAAAATGCCAATCAATATTGATAGAGGAGTGAGAATGCAACGAAATAACGAAAATTAAACCAACAAGTAAGATGAGAATGCGAGCTTGGAAATTGTTGTATTATATGTAGATATTATATATATATATATAGTAGATATACAACTGTAGAAAGTAGATCAGCTATAATATATAGTTTAGAATTAGTAAAATAACAATTCTAAAGTACAGTGAATGATGACATTTAATGGTTTTAAAGTAATGACAGACACACACACATATGTATACACAAACTAAGTATATGTATAAAAATACTATACACCTCCAGACATACACACTATTTTTCATCACAAACACAAACACATACAATATGATTTAGAATATCTGTTCTTGTCGATGTTAAGCTCTGCTGTATTACATTATTGTTGTTGTTTTACATATATACATTACACTGTAAGTATTTAGAAGAAGTACTGACTTTTTTTGAAATAGATCTTTAAAGTTTGTTGCTTTGATTGCTGTATAAAAAAATCAAAAACAACAAATACTGGAGTGGGTAATTTCTAATAATCAAGGAAATGGTGGCAATTAAAAATTCTAATACGGGGCAGGTTGAGATATTACCATCGTATTTGTATTTAATATTTTCTATTAAAGCTACGTTTCCGCATACACCGTAATCGGCACCGAAAACGAAATTCCATACATTTGCACCGAAAAGTAGTTCGTTTCAGAAATCGGCAATGAAAATTGGGAATGAAACGGCACCGGTCAGCAACGAAAAACCTGTTATTTGGGACTGCACAGTGGGGCAGAATCAAAATTTTTTGGAAATAAATCTGGCAATTTCTAAACGGATGAACCAATCGGGACAAAGTTTGACGTGGGGGTAGCCAAGGTTTATTCGAGTTCAAGTTATTAAAATCAAGTATACAAATATTCTAGGCGCGGCGCTATGGAGGCTCAAAGTAGGGTACCTTCGACATGTAAAATTTTTAAACACGTGCCATTTTTTTTTGTTTCCCATCCGATTTCAAAGATTTTTAAATTTTTGGGAAGCGCTCGGCTAGGTCTTCAAAAACATTCTTGCGTGTGCTATTTATTATAATTTCCGAGTTATAAGCATTTCAAAATTGAAATTTTCAAATTTTTGCCATACCTTGGTACGCTTTTTTAATTATATAGGGCGTATTTTTAAACCGAATGGACTTGAATTTTTTTCATTAGTTAGATAACTAAATTACCAATAATATGTAAAAAATTTCAGAGCAATATCAATTACAGATTCGAAAATAAACGATTTTCAATTTAAAAATTCAAAAATTTGTAGATTTTTGCTGTTTTTTGGGAGAAAAGGTGACTTTACTCTTTTTTTATTAAAATAAAACTTTCTTTAAGAATATATTACAGTTTTATGTTTTTCTGTAAGATATCTTTACGAAGAATATTTTGGTATAAAAAACATGTCATATTCTTTGAATATGTCGCCCCTACGCCCTTCGGAATTTGACCTATTTTTTATCAAAATTTTAAATTTGGACCACATGTTCTAAAATCCCAAAGCTGGGATTGGAAAACGGAAAGCAGCCTTGGAAGCCTTGATGTGGTTCCTATTTACTTTTAAAGCATTTTCCCAGCCCCAAAGGAAATGTAGGACCTGTGGGCAAAATTGTAAAAAATACCATTTTTGGGATTTTCGCTCCAATTTTTAGGAATTGCGGGATTCGCTTTGACCTTTTGACATTTTGTTGTTTGGAATGAGAATTTTAAATAACCCTTCAAACTTTGTTTAGTTTTGTTAATAAATAAAGATTTTATTACATATTTATTGAGCTCTAAAACTAAAATTTTTATCAAAATTTTGATAGGATTGCAAATATTAGGAACAACTTGGTCAACATTTTTTCCGAACTATTTTATTTTGTTTAGATAAGTTAATTTCTAATATTACAAAAAAAAACTTCAAGTCAATATCTCAATTATATTCAAAAATATGCCACTTTAAAACTGCATCCTTTAAAAATATTGCACTTTTTCATATTTGAATGTGACTATGTCAAAACCATTGACTTGTTGTCGAATAAAATATTAAAAAAATTTAAACAAATTTTTTAGGTTGGAAAAGTGCAATATTTTTGAAGAGCACATTTTACACAAACATTTCGGTTATGAGTACGCTTACATAATACATCTTTTCGGTCGAAACATCACATTTGCCGATAAAACATTTTTTTCTAGTGTAAAATACATGGAAAATACAAATGTGTGCAAAACCACACAAGAGGGTAAGCAAAGTAACTTAAAAAAAAAACTCGACATCAAAAAATGTTTTTGAATATATTAATGCATTTTCTGTGCTAAATTTCTGAAGAGCGTTTATCATCTTAACTTTTTTAAAAAATGTACTAAAACGCTTTTCCACACAAGGAAGAGATTAATTTCTACATCGATTCGTTTTCGCTTTGGAGCCTTCATTCATTTTGGCAATGATCACTTGGCATACCATCTTCTTTATTTACTTCATCCGTATCATCATCATACAGATAATAGATTTCGGATTGACCGACAATCTCACTCGTCAAATTCCTAACTAATATTATATACGTTATCGGTGTCTCCGTAAAATTTTCTTCTTCATTACTATCTCTATCAAACAAATTACAAATAATGACAGCAGTAACCACTATCTCTTGACGAATTATTTTGTATCGAAATAATAAAACTAACCCTTTCGATACAAGATACTGGGTTGCTAAAAAAAATCCAATTTTTTGGATTTTGACTATAATTGGCCCTAACAACAACAATCAATGCTCAAATTTAAAATAAATTTACCCTAAGTGTGTTTTTTGGACTGTATCCATATGGATACATATTTCGGTTAAGGTGAAGAAAAATGCAAGTACAAGGTGGCGCAAAAGTAATCCTCCTATCAGAAAATGCTATAAATTTTCCGATTGGCCCCTAATGTCAGTTCTGTTTTGACATTTGTGTAGTAAACACATGCGAAATACACGTTAATAAACAATGTTACGCTACACTGCTCCAGAACGCGGAATATTGCTGACTATTTATTTGACCAATAATCGGTCGGTGACTTTGGCAAAACGTGAATTTCGTCGCAGATTTCCTGGCCGTCCAACGCCTACTGGTGAAACACTGCGACGTTTAGCCGCTCGCCTCGAAGAGACTGGCACAACACGAGATGCTGCCAGGCGTGGCAGACCCCGGAGTAGCCGTTCTGCAGAGAATATTGCTGCTGTAGCCGAGGATGTCATGGAAGCGCCGTCGACATCGACCAGACGACGTGCCAAGCAAATGGGTATCAGTCGACGGTCTTTACAGCGAATTTTGGTACAAGATTTGAAGATGTTTCCGTACAAAGTCCAGACGGTGCATCAGCTGTTAGCTGCTGACCGCCAATCGCGTCTAACATACGCTCAAGCCATCCTTAATCACCACCAAGAGGAATATGATTTTTCATCAAACATAATCATGAGTGCTGAGGCTCATTTCCATCTTAGCAGGTACGTAAATAAGCAAAATTTACGCTTCTGGGGCACTGAAAATCCGCGTGTAACCCACGATGAGCCATTACACCCGCTCAAAGTCACTTTATAGTGTGCTGTTTTCGCTGGAGGAGTCATCGGAGCTTTTTTCTTCGAAGACGTCGCGGGCCAAACGGTTACTGTGAATGGTGAGCGCTACAGAGCAATGATCAACGAGTTCTTTTTGCCGCAACTTGATGAATTGGGATTGGAAAACATGTGGTTCCAACAGGACGGTGCAACGGCACACACTGCACGTGCCACAGCCGCATTTCCCGGGCGCCTAATCTCCTGTTTTGGCGATTTTCACTGGCCAGCAAGATCGCCTGATTTGACCGCTCCAGACTTCTTTTTGTGGGGCTTTTTGAAGTCGCGGGTTTATGTAAACAAGCCTAAGACTCTTGCAGCTCTTAAAGACAATATCCGTCAAGAATGTGAGGACCTATCGCCGGAAGTTTTGGCCAAAGTGATGGAAAAAGCCATAAAAAGGGCTCAAATAACAATCAACTGTGGCGGCGGCCATTTACATGACATCATATTCTCGACTTGATGTAAAAAAAATTGAAGGACCAAATGAACATAATCCACAAGAAAAATCAAAGTTTTTCATTTTTTTTTTTTTAATTACAGCCAAAAAACATCGGAAGTTTACTTTTGCGCCACCTTGTATGTACTTGACAATTCTATAAAAGGCTGATGATCAGCCATCAACAAGGTATACCTTAAACTGTTGCAAGTTTTAATATCTTTGAAATGCTATTGTCAAAAATTTATTTGATGATCTATTAAAAAAAAACTCAATGAATGATTAGTAACCTAAGATTTTAGTCTCACAACTTTTTTCTATGGTCTTCTTATAAATGTCACTGATTTTTTTATTTTTTTAATACAAGCCATCTGAATTCAGTTTCAATGATTCTCCAAAAGAAGAAATCCAAGCACATAGAGGTTTCCTTCGGAACACCAAAACTATGACAATTCCAACGGACCTATAATCAAAAGGAACCCACGATCTGCCTATCCCCAAATCATTTTGAACTATTACGAGTATGAGGCATTAATGGGCTTATTTAACGTATTCAAATTAATCAAAGTGTTATGGAAAAATGTATATTACTCAAGTACTAATATGCCAAATGGTGTTAGAAAATCTACAACAATAACAACTATGTAAAAAATATATTTTTCTCTAACCAAAAATAGCTTTAAGGAAAATTGTTAGTGTCACTGATGTACGTAGCACTTGTACTTAGTAGAAGTGGTAAAAGGAAAAACACCATACAGACACTATGTATGGATGTCTGTAAACAGGTAAAGATTAAGTTTGTTTGGATACTTTTTGAGTCATACAGAATACATACATAAAATCTCATTCATTCAGTTATACACACACACTCACACACAAATACACTCACACTATTTTCATGATTGCTATCAACTGTTTTACAGTTGGAATTACAATCAGGTGCAAGACAGGAAGGTAAAAATTTTTAAATTGATTAATGAATACAAGTGTGTTGTTGCAATGTATATTTTGTTGTTGTTGCTGCTGTTGATGTTCATGTATTTGTTGTTGTTGTTGCTACTTCTACACAGCCAGTAGTACTTTTGTTATTGTAGTTTGTCTGCATGTGTTTGAGTTTTGTTTGTAGCTTATCAATTTGACAGGTCGTATTTTATTAAATTAAGTTTAAAATCTTATTCGAATACCAAACATACATACTCTGCCACACACTTACTTTTATTCGAACTGAGTAAAATAATGGTTTTAAACTATAACAAATGATCATTTTTGCCATAGAGTAGATTTATAGTATTACAAAAAATGTATATAATTTCTTAGATTAAAATGCTTTAAACATGAAAAAAATGTTTGTGTTGGATACAATTTAATTGTCTAATTGGAAAGAATTTAAAGACAAGTAGAAATTCATGAAATAGTTTTTTTTTTTCTCAGATCAGATTTGTTTTATTAATATGTATAATTGGATAGTGAAAACTTAAGTAGATAGAAGAGAAATAACTTTGAAAATATTTATTAGGTAAGTTTAAAATTTATTTCTCTAAACAATGTTAATTTATTGTTTAATGGAATATGAAGTTTTTATAATTTGTTTAATCAGTTTGCAATAAAAGTTTAAGAATTGAAGTTTATCAATTTTATGGACTTAAAGAGAAATCTGGTAGTACCATTTTGTTGGCCTCTATTTTGCACTTTTTGGTTTTCTATGCTCTGAAGTTTTAAAATAGTTTTCCGTTAAATTTCAAAAAATTGTTTTCTATTCTAATAAATTCTTAATAAGGATTCCAAATGCAAATTTTAATGGCTGTACCTGTAATATTATGAGAAAGTGTAGTGATCAATTTTAAATTGAAGAATTTGGAAGATTCTTAAATTTTCACCACAAATTTGTTAAAAAGTTTCTAATATTTAATTTCAGATTGTTTCTTAGAGTGGCTTATATACCAGTTTTTAATTTTAAATTCCTAAATCTTTTATAATTGTAGTCTCAATTTGGTGTAGTATTGGAATAAAACATATTTTTTTCCATTCAAAAAATGTCATCAATTTTTTTTTTTTAGCAAAAAAATATTTTTACTCATTTTGACGTCCCTGGAAACGTATATGAAATGTCTGAAAACCAACTGAACCGGGACTATTATTACGTCTTTTTCATCAAATATTTGCCATGTCTGACCAAAACTTTAGTATTAAAAATTAAGTTTGGTTTTCAAACCATTAATGGTTTAACTCTTTCCTGTTTAGTGGTCACTTTTCTAACCACCTTTTCTAGAGTCTTTAAATACAATTTTAGTGACATCTATTGCATTTTGCTAAACAATTAAGTCATTATTAAGTTTTTTGGCAAAACTTTGCCGTCAGGTTGCTCTGGTTAGATTAATATATTAATTTTAAAATATTGTAAACCGCAGTTTTTCTAAGGGGTTTTCCCGCATTCAATAAAAAAAGGTCAAAGGGTTTAGTGTTCATCAAATTCATTATTTAGTGTTTGTCTGCTTTTGGGTCCCAAACTTTTCCTCAACATTCCCTCGAGCATCAGCAACATCAAAATTTTGACCCGGAAGCTGCGAAAAATCTGCCAGAACATACGTTTCGTCATCCATTATGCAGCAAGAATATATTTTTTTTATAATTTCTTCAATTTCCGTGCTCTGTTTTTGGCCTCTAAATTTTTAGCAGCGTTCCTGTCAGGAACTTTTTGAGCCTTGTATGTTTTTGAACCTGCATTGGCTTTAACTTTTTGTGCTAAATAGTCCGAGCACTGAGCTATCCGGGCTTGTTTCCTACCGGACGTGTTGGGAGCTCTTTTGAAAATGCTTTTTTTGGCTTAATAAACATCATGTGAACCATTCTTTCTACCTGAACCAGGCTTTCTATCAACGGACAAGTTCTCCCGGTACTGTTGAAGAACATTGAAAATAGTTTGACGGCAGACCTTTGATTGTTTGGCCAACTTTTTGTAGGACCAAGTTGGGTTTTGTTGAAAATATTTAATAATTTTAGTACGCACTTTTTTCTGGTCACTCATTTTAATCAGATGAACATAATAACATATGAACATAATTGATATTAAACATAATAACTGACATGCTTTACGAAGGCAACTTGATTACAAAGGTAACTGGGTTAAAAGTTTTAATGAAAAACGTGTGTTACGAATTTTTCGATATCAGTCCTTATGACAATATGACTGATAAATTGACCAAATGCGTTTCTCTACATAATATTATGTTATTTTGTAAGGATGCCGCGTGTACTCAATGAACATTAAATAGAATATATTTTATTCGGATGGGAATGCGTCTGCAGTCTTGAACCCGACGAAGAAGAGAATTATTAGGAACAAGCTTGGTGACATACCTTAGGGGCTTCAGTTAAAATATGATGTTGAAATAGGATAAAATTTAGCTAATACTGTTAGTGACTGCTGTGGTGGAACCAAAATGGAGAATAAATTGTCGATTAGAAGAGCCGGTTGATTACACAAAAGGCGAGGGTATACCAAATGATAAAAAAAAAGAATTGGAGAATGTCTCACTTATACAGCTATTTCGTTTGTTTTATTCAAAAACTTTAGTCAGAATGATAAGTTTTCAAACAAATTAATACGCTACGAAAATGTTTATCATAATTATTTAAAATGTCAACCGTCATGGTGGTTAATAAAATAACCACCTTATTCCATAAAAACCTTAAGCTATATTTTTAGTTTTTCTTAATTTTCATAATATTGTTTTGATTATAAATTTATACACATAAAACTGTGGGTAAAAGAGTTAATTGATGTAGGAAATCGCATAATTTCTTAAGTATTTGTGATTTGTATCAATAACACTACTAGAAACAAAATTGTAAAATTTGAGAATCAAAAGTTTTTATTATATTTTGTATTTTTAAGAATTATATTTTCTACAATTTAGCCCTAAAGCACGAACAAAATTATATGTAACAAAATTTCGTGTAGTAAAAGTTTAAATTTTGTAAAACTAGAGATAAATTCGAATACGTATTACTAGAAAATTGTTGTTGAATTGTATTTGCTGTTTGAGTTATGTTACTATGAACATAACTTTAAACAAGAAAGAAAGTATGGTCGGTCAAGCCTGACGTTATAATACCCTACACTAAGTAAATGAGCAAAATTATTTTGTTTTTATTTTGCAATAATTTATTTTCGTGAATGATTTTCGGAAGAGTGCCTTTTATATGAAGCTATGCCTAATTATGGACCGATCGCCATGAAATTAGGTCGTGTTATGTATGTCTATATGAAATTTGTTTGTGTTGAATTGTATGTATATAACGACATTTTTAAAAGCTTTATGTTCGTTAAAGTTATTTTTGGAAGAGGCCCTTATATGGGACTGATGACTGGTTATGAACCTATCATCATAAAATTAGGTGACATGATTTCTGTATATATAAAACTTATTTGGAGCGAAATTTGTGTAGATACCTATATCAATTAAACATTTATGACGGATAAAGTCCAATTTCGGAAGGCAGTTTAAATAGGCAGCCAGTTTAAATAGGCTTCGTCCTTGGACCAAAATAATTGTATGTACTTCTTTGAAATATCTTTAAAATTGCGCACAAGATTTACACTGCCAGCCAGCCAGACGGACGGACTGACATCGTTTAATCGACTCAGAAAGTCATTTTGAGTCGAAAGGTGTACTTTAAGGTGGGTGTTAGAATTAATATTTTTGGGCGTTACAAACATCTGCACAAACACATAATATACTTTATAGATGTCCAATTAAAAGTCACGGTTAAACAGAATACAAAAATTTCATATATATTTTTTTATTATCAAGTAATAATATTTCAGTAAATTTTTTGTATTGGACAGTTTTGACAACATGTATGAAATGTTTAAGAATCGTTGGAAATTTTAAATTACGGATGCGTAAGATTTATAATGTTAGGATTTATTAGAACCAAAAACTATTTTTTAATTTTATTTAATAAATTTTAAGATTTTTTTTGGTGTCAAGTTATAATGGGTTACAATTCCAGAATTATTTTTGTATAATTCAAACTCTATGGATAAATACAAATAATATTTTTAAATGTATTGGAATTAAATTGACAAAGATATTATGACATATCATTAAATTACTTATTACTCATTATGACCACAAGAACAATGCCCTAAAAGTCTTGGGTTGATGTCCAGATAAAACGTTAAAAACCTACATTCTATTTTTTAAACGAAGCGGATGTATCATAAACACTGTGTTGGATTTGATAATGTCTTGTACTAGCAAACATTTTTATGCTCCACTGAATAGTGAATAGTTTATGGGTTTATCCAAACAAAATATTTTACAAAATAATACATTGATGATTCCTAAAATTGCTTTTTCTAGATACTTGCATTGTCTTAACTAAATCATACATTTACGATTCGTACACTCATACACGAATTACGTTCGCTTCTCTTTCTTTATATCGATGAGCAGCAGCAATACAAATCAATTGATTATCTTTCAGCTAGCACTCGTACATGGAGAAAGAGATTTTATTATAACCAACATATTATTAAAATTCAATTTACATTCACACTACTTCCCTACAATGTCTATATACATAAATAACCAACACTATAATAAACTGTCACAAACTCTTGCTATACCCTGCAATTCCCAGCAGTTCTAAGAGACTGTCCCGAATTAGTGATTTTACCTATCATTAAGGGTGACAACTAGTTACATAACTAGCTACGTGACTAGTTATTTCAACACGTACATGTCCTAAGCAGGGGGTGAATTGACCCTTTTTGATAATAGTGAGACTGTCTTATAAAGGGTCTTTTAGCAAGAGGTGTTATTTTGAATCACCCAGTATTACGGTAGCTATCACTTTTAAAGTTTTTTTTCTTTGACACTTGACAAGTAGAAACTACGCCATTACTAAAAATGGAACGATACACGCTTCAACGACGCATTGAAATTATTAAAATTCACTACAAAAATTGTGAAAATCTTGCAGTCACAGTTCGCAAAATTAAATAATTTTTGGGTTGTCGTGAAGCACCTTGTCACAAGTTAGTGCTGTGAAGAATAAAACCCGTGCACGTCGCTCGAGAACAACTGAAAATATTGCTGCTGTAGCCCAAAGTGTTGAAGAAAACCCAGGTTTGTCCATTCCTCGTCGTTCTTTGGAATTGGGCATTACACAGACGTCATTGCACCGTATCTTATGGTCGGAGTTGAATGATATTGATCTGGACAACGTTTACTTTCAACAAGACGGCGCTACGTGCCACACAAGCAACGGAACCATTGCTCTTTTACGAGAAAAGTTTCCGGACCGTGTTATCTCTCGAAGAGGTGATCACAATTGGCCACCGAGATCTTGTGATTTAACACCTTGCGACTTCTTCCTTTGGGGCCACGTGAAAGATAAGGTCTACGACAACAGCCCAACGTCGATTCAAGACCTCAAAGATAGAATTCGTGAGGCTATCGAGGACATAGGACAGCCACTTTGCGATTTGGCTATGGACAATTTCATGAAAAGGATATGGTTTCTATGAGATGTCTTTTTAACTGGCTATTTGAGGTTAATTAGCACCCGTACATAACTAGTTACATAGCAGATCCAGTTACCAGTTAGGTAGCTAGTAAGGTAACTGACTCTATGTAACCACTATGTGAATCCACTGCGTTGACAACTTTGACCAGCTATTACACAGTCTCAATTTAATCCAAAAATAACTAGTCATGTAAGGAAAAATTACTAGTTCGGGACAGTCTACTAGAACTGATGGGTACTTACTCACACACACCTATTTATACATACATATATCGTCATATAAAATCAAAAAAGGCGTAAGTTATATTTTAAAAAATTAGTTTACAAAATTTTTCTCATGTTAAGTATTGCATCCACCCAATATCCTAACATTTGTTCATTTATTATAAGAGTTGATATACAAATTTTCTGGCAAACTTGGATATATACTTGGATATATTTATTTTTTCTCGAAAGGCGTAAGTTACTTTTTTGGTTTATGAATTTTTTTTTTTTTGTTAATAAAATCGTCGTCTTTAATTGTAGGAGTGTAAAATTTAGCAGGAACATATATTTTGAAACGGAGCATCACAATCAATCAAAAAGTAGATTTTGAATTTTTTGTAACTTACGGCTTTTTTGATTATATATGACGATATGTACTTATTTATATGGTGCAAATGAAGTTGTGGAAAAAAAAAACAACAACAGTGAATCCCAAAAAATATAAAAAATGTAAAGAAATAAACGAAAGAAATAGTAACTTAACAAGGACATGATACAATCAACAATAAAACAAAGTTTCTTGGCTCACATATCAAAGAGATTTTTCGAATTGTGTTGTAAAATGTGAAAATTACACAGTTTGCATAGTAAGTAATATAAAAATGCTAAAATATATTTGATGGGAAATTGTATTAGAACTCTTTGTACGGCCATATAATCTTCATTAATGCTTGCGACATTTTTGCTCATATTTAAACAAATAACTAAATCAATCAATTACTTATACATAACCAACTCATGAAAAGATAAATTTTCTAACTTACATTCATCTAAAGTAGAGTATCTCTCTTTATATGAATACGAAAAATGAGTTTTATTTTGAAATTGTTTTATTTTTATTGTGGTTATGTCTAATATATAGTTACGATATACATGATTTAAATTTTTTCTAAAAATTTTTATATCGCTTCATTTAACATAAGGCATTAAATTTTTTTAATAATCTACAATCTTGTGTTAAGAATTCTAAAATATTAATTAAGGTCGATAAAATAGAGCTTTGCCTTAGCTACAACACCAATATCCCTTAAATATATTTTGTGGTGCTACTTCGATTATCTCGTATGATTTTGATGTGTGTGAAAATAACCAGGGGGCAATTCCGCATTAGTAGTCGAAATAAATTTCGAACGCTTATTAGTATTCGCTTGTATACGAATGCGAGAATTAGCCCCCAGATCTCACTCTTTGATATCACATGGGTATTTAAAGTTATTGGTGATAAAGTTGTACCTTTAATTTCGGACTAACGTAAACTAAAAATTCAAACAAAGTTATGTGAAAACAAGTTAGAGTACTATATAACACCAAAATATTCATATTCAGTGCTAATTCAGCATTTATAATTGAAATAACTACAAATTCTTACCACTTTCAAAAGAGTTTGTCCTTTTATAATAGGAATAACGTGTGCTGTTTAACAATTTATATATTTAATAAGTAAGAGAGCTATATTCGGCTGTGCCGAATCTTATATACCCTTCACCAAATTATACTTTAAAATAAAATTAAAAAAAAATATTGTTTATAATTTTTTTTTCAAAATTGTTTTTTAAAAGTTTTTTCCAATTTTTTTAAAAAAATTTTTTTTTAATTTAAAAATTAATTTTTTTAATTTATTAGTGAAAAAAATTTATGACAAAAAAATGTTTTTTGTGAAAAAAATTCGGGTTAAAAAATATTTTTCCCGATTTTGACCCATTGTAGGTCCAACTTTCTATAGCCTTATATACATCGTTGCAATGGACTTTGAAATATCTATCATTAGATATACATATTGTCTATATTTATGACTTAGTAATCGAGATATAGAACAAAAATAGGTTAAAAATAGAGGTTGTCTCGGATTTTTGCTCATATATCCGTTATTTATTGACGGATTTTGCTGATTTTAAATAGGAAACTTTTCGAAAGCATGTCTGACAGAATTATTGAAGATTTGGATCCCGAAGATATCTGGGGTCTTCAGAAAATTGATTTCAACAGACAGACAGACAGACGGACATGGCTAAATCGACTGATTTTCGGAAGTGGACCTTATATGGGAGCTATGGTCAAATATATTCACAAAATCCTGTAGTATGAATACTGAACCGATGTTATGGACCCATCTTCATAGAATTCGCTACTGTGATTTCTATATATATGGGGATTATTTGTGTCGAATTTGAAGCTGATAACGATATTTGTAAGATATTTATGCTTATTTAAGTGATTTTCGGAAGTGAGCACTGTATGAGGTCCACGGTAAAATATGGGCCGTTTCACTTAAAATGTTGTCTTGAGATTTTTTGGATACTGCTATTCTGTGAAATCGTGGACCGATTCTTATCATTTTTAAGAGGGTAAGTCCTTCTATCATAAAATTAACCAGTGTAAAATTTGATATACATATTTACAAAAATATTTGAAAATTATTATTATTCTTTAAGTAGTCTTACATTTTGGTTCACCACTCTGGTTATACTGTACCGATTTTGCTGATTTTCAATAGCAAAATGACTAAGAGAATAAGAAAATATTTTTTTACAAGTCTGATAATTTTGTTTGTGTATTTTGGACGTGAGAATGTTTTACACAGACGGACATAGTTCAATCGACTTAGAATTTCATGATATATATAAATACTTTGTTGGGTCTTAAATGAATATTTCTCAATGTTACATACGGCATGACAAACTTATATAAACGATCATTCATCACTTATGTTGGTAGAGGGTCTAATAATAAAAACATTAATGAAAGTCTCGTCGGTCAATTCCGAATATATAATACCCTACACCGTGTATATGAGCAAATAAGCTTTATTTAAGTTGAATTGGGACAAATATTGAGAACTCATTTTGACAAACATAATCAGAATGATAAAAGAGCTTTAAAATTGCAGAAATATATTACCCAAGACCCTTCGCAATATCGGGTAGTGTATAGATTATAAAACAATAATTATAAAACAATAATTAGTAAAAAATAGATTTCGGAATCAACATGGATTGAAGTTGAATCTGACATCGGACCAGAAACTTTCGTAACACTAACGAGTGATAAAAGTAATTTCTCACTTGATAGATT
This sequence comes from Calliphora vomitoria, assembly GCA_942486065.2. Taxonomy (NCBI): domain Eukaryota; kingdom Metazoa; phylum Arthropoda; class Insecta; order Diptera; family Calliphoridae; genus Calliphora; species Calliphora vomitoria. The sequence continues at coordinate 41,687,082 of OW818029.2, forward strand.
TTATTGCTGTCTTTCTTTGCTTTAAATATACGTAATTATATATTTATATATTTATAATTTTCTTTACAAATACTTTTTTTTACAAATTTGTTTTCAATAGTTATCTTGAAGGGTATGTAAGATACGGCATAGCTGAATATAGCACACTTACTTGTTTTTTTTTGTTATTAGTTGAATTAAATTTGGTTAATTATTATACCCACCATTCAAAATTATGAATTTTGTTATTCCGTTTGTAACACTTCGAAATATTGTTCGCAGATCCACAAATATATTTATAATATGGGTGGTTATAAAATTCCAAGACGATCTAGTTATGTCGGAGCTAGCTGGCTGAAATTTTCAACAAGTACTCATTGTAGATAGGGGTTGTTTGGTATTGAAAATGGGCACTAATCTGCACAAATTATACTGTAAATTATTCAACTAGTTTACTCATGTAAAATTATAGAAAATCCGTAAATATGAACACGATTTGTTTTTTTTTAATTTTTTTATATACACTCAAAATATTATGTAGTTAAATTCAACAGAAAAATCATTATTAACAACTATAATTTTATTTAAAAAACGGACCGCCAACATTTCATTTGAATTAAAAGAGTTTTTCAGTTATTTTTGAATGTTGATTTTTTAACTAACAATGTATGTACGAATTAACGATTATTCTTTTAATTTAACTGACACAAAATAAACTACAAATTTGTATAAATAACTGATTTGTATGTTACTTTAACTCACAAAAAACAAATTACAAAACATTTGAAACGAAGGTTTTTTCAGTTATTTTTAACTGACATATTTCTACCTACAAAATTATTAAAAACAACTGATTTATAATTTATTTTAACTGTAAAAAAATTTATTTTCAATCTTATATGAATTACATTAAAAAATAACTTTATTGTAGTATATGTATTGTAAATATTACCTATACTGTACCGCTAAAGTCATGTTGCGGAAAAATATTTGGTGGCATAATCAACTATAATTGTGGCCAATAGCGTGAGTAGAAAATTTGAATTTACAGACCACGGAAGAATCATTAAGAAAGTGATTCCATTTGAGAAATACTGGAACAAAATCAAAAGACAAGAGGGCAGCAGAATAAGCACAAGACAAAAGTAAAAACTTACAATCACTGTTATTTATAATCCCAGACTTTACACGACCACTTCACGGGATGTCTTGCACAATTCTTTAAAGAAAATTAATCTATGTATATAATACATTGTATTAAAATATTGTACTTACCAAATTGTATTAGTTTCATTTCTTAAGAATTAAATTACAATAAATATTTAATTTTTATACCCTCCACCACCACAAGTGGTGAAAGAGGGTATATATACGTTTGTCATTCCGTGTGTAACATTGAGAAATATTCATCTGAGACCCAACAAAGTATATATATTATTGATCCTTATGAAATTCTAAGTCGATTGAGCAATGTCCGTCTGTCCGTCTGTCCGTCTGTCTGTCTGTCTGTCTGTGTAAAACACTCTCACGTCCAAAATACATAAGCAAAATTAATGAAATGTATACCAAAATGTTTATAATTTTTCTAAGCAGTTTGGTATTGAAAATCAGCAAAATCGAATTGGTAGAACCAGGGTTATGGAGCAAAATGTAAGACAACCTCCAAAAATTTTTATCACATTTTATCAATTTTTTCACATGATTTTTGTGACTTTTGGTAAATTCATTGCAGAGAACACCATGAAATTTTGCACACATTATTTATATGATAAAAGGACAAATTTTGTTGAAAATGGAAAGAATCGGTCCATAATTTCTCGTAGCCCCCATACAAATTTCTTCCCGAAATATGGTGCTATAGTCTATAAATGCCTACAGAATTGCAGTATCCGTACAAAATTCAGCAAAAATAAGTTTCGTGCTAAGAGAAATCACAAGGCTGAATTTTTTGTGAATCGGCCCATATTTGATCATAGCCCCCATATAAAGTTCACTTCCGAAAATCACTTAGACATGCATAAATAACTTATAAATATCGCTATTGAGTTGAAATTCGACACAAATAATCTCCATATATACAAAAGTCGCTGCACCAAATTCTATGAAGATCGGTTCATATTTGTTTATAGCTCTCATATAAGGACCTCATCCGAACAACAGATTAACCTGCATAAATATCTAAAAAATATCAATATCAAACCAAAATTTTACACAGATCCGTAATTTATATATGGAAGTCATACTGCAGGATTTTGTGAATATCGGTCCATATTTGACCGTAGCTCCAATTTAAGGTCCATTTCCGAAAATCAGTTAAGTACTCACAAATCTCTTATAAATATCTTAATAATGCTAAAATTCGACATACATAAAACTCATATACATAGCAACAACTGTACCAAATTTTATGAAGTTTGGCCCATAATTGGTCATAGCTCCCATATAAGGACCACTTCCGAAAAACACATTAACCTGTATAAATATCTAAAACATATCGATATCAAAATAAAATTATACACAGATGAGTAATTTGTATCTAGTAATCACACTACTGTAGTTTGTGAATATCGGTCCATATTTGACCATAGCTCTATATAAGGTCCACTCCCGAAAATCACTAAAACCCTCATAAATTTCTTACAAATATAGTCAGCAAGTTGAAATTCGAATTTAAAAATTACAATATATGTAAAAATCATTGTACGAAATTTTATGATGATCGGCCAATAATTGGTCATATCCTCCATATAAGTACCACTTCTGGAAAACACATTAACCTACACAAATATCCAAAAAAAAAAATATTTGTACTGAACCAAAATTGTACACCGATCAGTAATTTGTACTCAAGAATCATATTACAAGATTTTTTAAATATCGGTCCATAATTCAATATAGTTGTCATATAAGGTCCACACTTGTTAATAGCGTTGTTTAAATTAAGTTTTATTAATTTTTTTATTTATAAATTTTACAAAAATAGCCCTCAAATACTTTGAAATCACGTTAGAGTATTATATGGAGATAGTCCCATAATAGGTCAGCTCCAATATGTTGAACCAAAATTTGAATCCAAAAATCATACTACTGAATTTTATGAATATCGGTCCATAATTGGCAACAGCCCTCATATAAGTTCCACTTTCGGTAATAACCATAATACCCATAAAACTCTTGTAAAGATGAAATTCAATTAAAATACATAGAAATCACGTTAAACTATTTTATGATGATTGACTCATAATAGGTCATAGCTAGTTCCACAACCCAAAAATACATTAACGCATATAAACATTGATATCGATCAAAAATTCAACAGAAATTAGTTAGAAGTAGACAGAAATCATACTGCTGGAATTTTTGACTATGGGTTCATAATTATGTATAAGACACATATCCGGAAAATTCATTAATCGCTAATATATATCAACATTTTGTGATATAACTCATTTCCATATGCAAAATTATGAATTTTGTCTAAATATATTTGTATACCCTTTTTTATATTATTTTTCTTCACTTGTGGTGAATAAGGATAATGTTGATCCAGTGGGATAATGATAACCAATTATTAGGTACATATATAAATTGTTAAATGTCATACGTTATAATATGATTAAATGACAAACTCTATTCAAAATGGTAAGAATCTGCAGTTAAAGTATCTTCTGCTTAAACTAGTCTTTCTTACAATTGTTATATTATTCCATATATTTATTTAATAGTATTTCGATAACATTGTCTTAATCCTCATAATAACAAATATTGAATATGGATATTAAAGTGTTTATGCCAATGTAACTTCTACATCTCTCATCATATTTAGGTGGAAGGTATTTAAGATTCGGCACGGCCGAATATAGTACTCTTACTTGTTTTATATTATTTTTCTTCACTTGTGGTGAATAAGGATAATGTTGATCCAGTGGGATAATGATAACCAATTATTAGGTACATATATAAATTGTTAAATGTCATACGTTATAATATGATTAAATGACAAACTCTATTCAAAATGGTAAGAATCTGCAGTTAAAGTATCTTCTGCTTAAACTAGTCTTTCTTACAATTGTTATATTATTCCATATATTTATTTAATAGTATTTCGATAACATTGTCTTAATCCTCATAATAACAAATATTGAATATGGATATTAAAGTGTTTATGCCAATGTAACTTCTACATCTCTCATCATATTTAGGTGGAAGGTATTTAAGATTCGGCACGGCCGAATATAGTACTCTTACTTGTTGTTTGTCATTCCGTTTGTAATTTCCACAATATAATTTTCCGGCCCTATAAAGTATATGTATTCTGCATCCTTATAGATAGTGGAGTCGATTAAGCCATGTCCGTATGTCTGTCTGTTGAAATCAATTTTCTGAAGACCAAAGATATCTTCGGGCTCCAAGTATTTAATAATTCTGTCAGACATGCTTTCGAGAAGTTTCCTATTTAAAATCAGCAAAATCCGTCCATAAATAACGAAGATACGAGCAAAAATCCGAGACAACCTCTGAAAATTTTATCTAAAAAAGACACTTTATTGCATGCTTTGAGAAAAAATCAACAAAACGTACATATGTTTGGATGTGTGTTGGCTTCATTGCTTTGCGTATTTTGTTTTTGTTTTTTTGGTGTTTGACAAAAAATCAACAAAACGTACATATGTTTGGATGTTGGTTTCATTGCTTTGCGTATTTTTTTTTTTGGTGTTTCGTTTCGTTTGGCGTTATTGTTTTTATACTCTTCACCTACGTGAGAAGGGTATATATAAGATTGTCACTTCGTTTGTAACTTCTACAATATAATCTGTTCGTCAGCAATTAAATGAGCAAAAATCCGGAGATATGTGCAAAAATCCGAGACAACCTCTGAAAATTTCATAAAAAAAAGACAATTTATTGCATGCATTGACAAAAAAGCAACAAAACGTATGTTTGGATGTGTTTTGGTTTCATTGCTTTGCGTATTTTCTTTTTCTTTTTTTGTTTGTGTTTTTATACCCTTCACCTTCGTGAGAAGGGTATATATAAGATTGTCATTTCGTTTGTAACTTCTACAATATAATCTGTTCGTCAGCAATTAAATGTGAATTTTTTAAAAGTTTTCTTTGTTGTACATCCACAACAAAGCTGAAGGGTATATAAGACTCGGCATAGCCGAATATAGCACTCGTACTTGATTTTTTAATCACGCTAGCTTTAAAAATATTTTATCTTTTCTAAATCATTGATTTTCAATTGTTATTTCGGTCAAAATGGACAGTGAAAAAAAAATATATATGGAATATAGCAAAATATCTGAAGATTCATTGTCACACTATATCAAAAGCCATTAAACAGTATAAGAAAGACCTGAACTTTGAAAGAAAACAAGGATCAAGTTGAAAAAAAAGGTCTATTAGTTCATAGTAAGGCAAAAGAAGTATAAAACTCTTCGAAGAGCTCCAAACACTTCTATCAGAAAAGCAACTCGTGAAGTTAAGTGCTTTGCTTCTTTTGTGCGCAAAGAAAATGCCAATGTTGGGTTGAAGTCGTATAAAGTTCAGAAAGTTCCAGATTGTAATGCGTTAAAGATCTTAGAAGCAAAAGAACAAGCGAACAATTTTACATACAATTTTATAAATTACACAACTTCTGGAGCAAATTCTTTATGTGGTTGTTCAAGAACAATACCGGACAATAAATAAACAAAAAGTTTCTTGTGTGGCAAGCCATTTGCAGTTGTGGCAAAAGAAGTCAATCATTTGTATTTCGGTGTTTATCGTGCATGATGTCGATAAACACCGAAATACATATTACGGAGTGTCTACAAAAACTTCTTTTACCTTTCTTAAAACAGCACAGAGTACTTTCATATTTCTGATCCAATTTGCAACATTCCACTATGGAAACAAGCTCCACGGAAGGCAAATCCACCCAACTGTTCAGAACTTCGGTCTGTGGAAATGTATTGGGCTCTTGCATAAAAATAATTAAAGAACACAGGAAAGGTATCCCAGGACATGTCCGATTTTAAGCGTAAATGGACCACCTCGTCCAAAAAGGTAACGGTAGCAACTATAAAATCTTTAATGGGAGGATTTCCGGAAAAAGTGAATAAATATATAAATACCGATTAATATGCCAACATTTTAAGGTTTAATGAATAAATTAACGGATTTTTGAGAATTTTTATATTGAGCAGTTTAAGTTTTATTTAACTTAAAACAAGTATAAGACAAAGCTTTGGCAAATACGTGGACCTACGAGTGAATATGTTTAAGAACATCGGATTATGGCATTTGATAGATAGGCATGCCTTCAAGTGCTTTTTTTTCCGGTGTAGTTTGACAATTCTTTTCACAAAACTATGTTCTATGTAAATAGTTCGGTTTCAAGATTTTAATGTTTATTAAAAACTATTTAAGTTATTTAGAAATATTGTTCATATTAGCATGCTATTTTTTTAGTTACCAGGGAAAGGTGTACTTACAATAACCATACCATATTTGTGTATCTCAGTTATACATAAAATGTGCTAAAGCAAATAATAATTCAAAAATTTTATTACAAATACTAAAAAGTATAAAAAACTATATTTTACTCTTTTTATATACAAAATTACATGCACACGTACATATGTATACTTGCAGACTTATAAGTATTTATTTATGTGCGTTATTATATCATTCTACCAACTCTATGGGTGGAAAAAGTAAAACAAAAGACACAAATTTTAAAATATAGACACTTATAAACTTTTCAGTATAAACCTTAACAGATAATGATATTGGTTGTTATGTTTGACTGGTTGCTATCACAAGAATATGAATTATTGTTAGTTTAAATACTTATACACAAGTGCAGTAAAATACAAAATCCGAATATAGTGACTATAATTGAAGAAATATTCTCATTGAAAAATGTTCTATAGGTGGAATGTTTTGCTGTATGCAAGTATATGTTGTATTAGGGTGGTTTTATCTCATAGGGTAAAAAAAAATGTCAGAATTTTTTGGGGGGCACCCCCCTAAAATTTTTCTTTCTGTCAGATTTTAGGATTGCCAAAGTTTGAGCATAATTGGAAGATGTTAACCCGTGCCACTGGGGCCTCAAAGTTTTGAAAATCTCGATTTTTTGGCAGTTTGGCGACTTCGGCGACCCATATCTCCGGAACGGCTAAAGCTATTTGCCCGTGTCATACATCAAATTAAAGGCCATACTGTTTATAATATTTTATATTCTACACAATAAATACGCAACTAGTACTGAAACCGAAAAAATAGAGCCAATGTCCCTAAAAACGTGACTAGGTACCCCTGAGAGCGAAGATGCGTTATTTGTATTATTATTGCTTATTATGGACAAATACTTGTACTTTGGAATCCCATTTCATTTAGATATGTTTGATATGGTATACCGTTAATTTTAGACCCACAACAATGTTTTTTTTATGTCAGGTAAGTATCTATTTTTTCCTCATAATGTATCACTGTCGACCCCAAGCAGGTAAAACCAAACGACACCTTTTCAATTGAAAATGAGAACTTTTCAATTCAATTCAGAAAATATCAATTGAATTGAGATTTTTCATTTGATATTCAGAAAATCCCAATTGATAATGAGAATTTTCATTTATAATTCGGAAAAGAACAATTGATAATGAGAATTTTCGTTTATAATTCGGAAAAGAACAATTGATAATGAGAATTTTCATTTATAATTCGGAAAAGTGCAATTGATAATGAGAATTTTCGTTTTAAATTCGGAAAAGAACAATTGGAATTGAGATTTTTCGTTTTAAATTCGGAAAAGAACAATTGGAATTGAGATTTTTCATTTGATATTCAGAAAATTCCAATTGAAAATGATAATTTTCATTTAAAATTCGGAAAAGCTCAGTTGAAAATTAACATTTTTTATTTTAAATTAGGAAATTAGCAATTGAAAATTAGAAAAGAACCTTTTTTTATTTTTATAAAATTAATAATAATAATAAAACTTTTAAACAATAAAAAATTCATGACCAACGGGCATATTTTGCAATTCTATTGCTGCTGCATGAAATGTTGTCGAGTGCTGAATAGCTCTGCTGCAGTCGCCAACAGTTAATTGAGCAATGGATTCATATATCAAACTTTCTAGGTAAATTACATAGTCATTGTTCTCCCAAGTTGGGTGGAAAAGTGTTATGTGCATTAATTTTTTACTAGGATCGGCCGGTGGCCGAAATTCGACCACTTTTAAAACGCTTTTTACCACTTTTATTAAAATAATTTTGAAACAATTTTTGCATTGTGCATATCCAGAGAAAATAACCTTGTCAATCATATATGTTTCATCAAAATTGGTGGACAATAACATACTTAAAAGTGTACCACAAAAAAACGTGTGGCCTATTTATTAATAAGATTTCACATGCGCTTTTATTTTTAACCATATTGTTTCAGTGTGGTTGAGTACTGGAGTTGCTTTTGAGTTTTTGAATAATATCTCAAGTTTGCTGTGACATGGAGCATTGTCACAAACTACTACTAAAATGTTGTTGCCTAAATCCTCCCATTTTTGAAAAACATCATTTACATACTCATTTGCAACAGTCGCGTTAAAAGAACCTCTTATTTTCAATTAAGCTTCTCTGAATTTAAAGTTAAAACTCTCAATTTCAATTGCTCTATTCCGAATTTTAAATGAAAATTCTGTTTTTAAATTTTTCTTTTCCGAATTACAAATGAAAATTCTCATTATCAATTGTTCTTTTCCGAATTATAAATGAAAATTCTCATTATCAATTGCGGTTTTCGGAATTTCAAATGAAAATTCTCAATATGAATTGTTCTTTTCCGAATTTCAAATGAAAATTCTCATTTTCAATTGTTCTTTTCCGAATTATAAATGAAAATTCTCATTATCAATTGTTCTTTTCCGAATTATAAATGAAAATTCTCATTATCAATTGAGATTTTCTGAATATCAAATGAAAATCTCAATTCCAATTGATATTTTCTGAATTATAAATGAAAATTCTCATTATCAATTGTTCTTTTCCGAATTACTGTTGAAAATGGTGTAGTTTAAAAGTATATTGGGTTACCCTACTACCTATTGTTATATTTTAAGTAGAAGTCCAGGGGTTCAGAGTCTGTTATTAAAAAAAGAAAAGGATAGCTAGGTGGTTCTTGCTTTTATGATTTTGTTTCTTGGTCAGTTGAAAAGTATTCGCTGAACAGTGAAAGTCGTATTTTGTTCTACGTTCGTGTGATCGAGTTTAAAAAACCCACTAAATATTAACTACAAAAGACATTTTTATTTTAATTAGGTCGGTACCTTCTAACACGTACTCTTTGTTTTAGTTAGTGTCATTCTGTGGCATTTATTCTTTCTTCTAGTGAACATTTTTATTTCTCGTAAAAGTGATGGCTTCTACATCTGGCATTAGAAGGAGAGGTAGAGACAAAACTTTTCTAATTGACTATCCAGCTCATCAGATAACTGGATGTAAGCTGCCCTTCAATCGACAAGTTCTAGCTACTATGGTCTACAATTTGCGTACAGTGAAGTTTAATGTGAGAGACTCTGCCACAACTACTGTTGACGAGGTTTTCGTTTTTTGGACAAAAGCTCGAATTCCTACAAAACAAAAGAAAAATGTCATGGAGATGAACGTAGATTCTGAAGGATCATCTGCCCCCAAGAGAATCAAGCGTGGCTTCAAGATCCTGCCACTTGGCCGCAGAACATCAACTACCAGGAGGGGCAAAGGATGGTAAACAACTTGAAAGTTGCAAACGACATGGCAGAGCGAGGAGTCAATCTCATCACAGATTATAACCAATTACTTACAAAGGACGAGCAACAAAAACAATACGTTCTCCAAGTAGTCAGCAGATGCCGTCAACTGTATCCAAATTGCTCCAAAACCACATTATGTCAGTCCCTTATATAAATTTATACTTGATTTTTTAAATACATAATTGTTTCCATTCCTAAAATTTATGATATAGGAAGGAAAATGGGTTTTTTCACAATAGGTTCCGTCTTCGCTCTAAGGGGTACCTAGTTACGTTTTTAGGGACATTGGCTTCATTATCTCGAATTCAGTACTACTTACGTATTTTTTTATTGCATGCAAAATATTATAAACAGTATCGCCTTCAATTTGATGTATGACACGGGCAAATATATTAACCCGTTCTAGAGATATGGGTCGGCAAAGTCGCCAAACTGCCAAAAAATCGAGATTTTCAAAACTTTGAGGCCCCAGTGGCACGGGTTAACATCTTTCAATCGTGCTCAAACTTTGGCAATCTTAAAATCTAACAAAATGAAACATTTTAGGGGGGTGCCCCCAAAAAAAATCCGACATCGACTTTTTAAAACCACCCTAATGTTGTATATACTAGGGTGCTTCTTATTTTGCACTTTAATGATTTTCTTTTATTTGAAGTTTAAAGTTTTAGGAAAAAAAATTTAATAAAGTTCTTGGCAGAAACTAAAATCAAAAAAGTATAAAATATAAAATAAGGGCTACCCTAATATACACATGCATGTATCAAGGTGCTTGATATATTGTATAAGTGTCCATTTAGATATTTAATGTAGTGGAAAATAAGTTACATAAGTTACTCTACTCAAAGATACTTAAAAAATAACTGTTTAAGAAACTTGTAATGGAGTTTTATAATTTTTGATTATAAATTACATAATATGTTCAATACAAAGTTCGAGTTTTCGACCACAAACTTTGCTGTTTTTCATATAATAATTAGAAATATTAGATAGTGGAATTAAATATTTTTTTTTATTTATGATTAAGCTTGACCTTTTAAAGTTCTACCTGTGAGGGCGCAAGAATACACTTAAAGTAGCCTATTGTTAAACAAATGGTGACTACTTTCATAAAAGAGAAAAATAAAAACAGTTCAAATAAATTTGAATTTCCAAAAACTAGTTATAAAAGTTAATTTAGCTGATCGCCAGACAGCCCGCAGTGGGGCAGAATCAAAATTTTTTTTAGAAATAAATCTGGCATTTCTAAACGGCTAGTCCTATCGGGGTAAAATTTGACATAGACGTAGCCAAGGAGTATTCGAGTTTAAGTTATTAAAATGAACCCAACAAATGCTCCAGGGGCGGCGCTATAGGGTCTTAAATAAGGGTACCTTCGACATGTACAATATTTAAACACGTGCCATTTTTGTTTTCCATCCAATTTCAAAGATTTGTATATTTTTGGAAAGCGCTTAGCTAGGTCTTGAAAAAACATGCTTGCGTGTGCTATTTCCGAGTTATAGGCATTTCAAAATTGAACCTTTAAATACTTTTGTTAGTTAGACAACTAAATTACCAATAACATACAAAAGATTTCAGGGCAATATCGATTATAACTCCAAAAATAAACGATTTTAAATTTAAAAATTCCAAAAATTTTAAATTTTTGCAGTTTTTTGGACGAAAAGGTGACTGAACTCTTTTTTTATTAAAAAAAAACTTTATTTAAGAACATATAACAATTTTATGTGTTTCCGTAAGGTATCTTTACGGAGAACATTTGGTATAAAAGGCATGTCTTGTTTTTCTAAAGCATTTTCGATATGTAATTAGTCATACCTGCCATATAAGGCCCTCTTCCGAAAATTACTTTAACGAGCATAAATCTCTTTAAAATGTTGGTAACCACACGCAGAAAAATCATGTGAATCGTAAATGAACCATATTATTGTTACCACAATTATATAAATAGTTACTGTGACTATAATATTGTTAAAAAATTTCGAAATGGACATGCACAACTATATTTTTTTTCTGCGTGCACATAAAATTCAACAGAAAAAAGTTTCATATAGACATAAATCACACAGTTCATAATTAGCTCTCATATAAGGCCCACTTCCGAAAAGTTGTTGCTCATTCACTAAGTGTAGCTTTCATATAAGGCCAACCAACATACAAGAAAATAAATTGTTGAAATTAAAAAAATATGTTTTTGCTCATTTACTCAGTGTAGGGTATTATAGGTCGGCCTTGAGCTTCCATACAATCTTACTTGTTTTTTAAATGTGAAGGTTAGTATATAACAACTACTATTAAATATCAACACTGTTCACACTTTGCTTATGTTTACAATTCAAATTTTCCATTTCTAAAGGTATGGTCACACATGGCAAATATTTGCGCAAAAAAGCGCAACCACTTTTTTTTAACACAAAATTGTTTGACGTGTTTACTCTTACAAATGATTTGTAAGATCAAACAGCATCAAATAAAATAAAACTAAATTGTTTGTTTTGAATCCTCTTAAGTGAAACAATTTTTTGAAATTAATAAAAGAATTCAAATATATTTTATTTAGTGGTTACGTCTTTTTCATCAAATATTTGCCTTTTGTGCCCCTACATTAACAATTGAGAATAACAGTATGTGTGAGAAAGCAAAAAATGTTAGTTCTATGTGGCTATGTTTAATACATTTCGCTCTGTAATGCGATACGATAGAAAATAAAAAAAGGGATCGCTGTACCACAAGCCAACTTTTTTGCTAAATAACTGCAATAAGTGCATTTGCGAAGATGACTTTCGTGATAATGCTATAGCAAATGACGGATTGGAAACAGTGGCAAGAAGTGGTGGTGGCCACTTTGTGTTGCCTGCATGAAATTTGCATTACATGATTGTTAAAAAAAAGTAATCAGAAGTCAATGATTCAATTTGATTTGATATGTACATAACAAAAACTTTGTTGTTATCCGTAGAACCCGCAAAGAACACCGAATGAACTTCGTCCTATGAAGAAAATGGATGTGACAACGACTTCATAGACCGACCTACATCATTGTCCATAATAAAAGGTATGCCCATGTATGTCAAGCGCTGATACCACCGATGTTATAATTTATATACACAGTACCAGATTCTTGTAGTTTCATGAGTTATCTATCTAAGGAACAAAACTAAAATGTTCTATTTCCAGACTTTTTAGCAGTTAGGTTAATGTTCTCTTTTCTGATCTTTTGACTATTTTGTAGTACAGTAAAACCTTTATAATTCGGACGTCGTTAATTTCGTTTTCACTACATTACGTACTCTATAATCCGGATTGGTTGCATCTGAATAACTTTATAATCCGGATTGCATACAAGCTGTAATGTTAATCTGCATTAATTTTGACACCCAAAAAAAATTGTACAAGACCCTTTTATTATTTCTTTTCTTGTTATCGTGAGAAGGGTATAAGTTTGTCATTCCGTTTGTAATTTCCACAATATAATTTTCCGACCCTATAAAGTAGATATATCGTTCAAAAAGAGAAATTTAATTTGTGTGCATGTATGGGTAAAAAAGTAACATATCCGCAACACACCTACTTCGTTGAATGCTGTCAAGCAACTGAATGAAATATTTGTATTTTTTACGCTCTTGTTGTGTGTTTTGTTTACAACGTATACGTGTAAATTAACGAAAATCTTCGTAATCTGAACAATATGAACGCGCATCACTGATATATATTTTGGATCTTTATACCTTCCAATATATTCTGACAAGTCGTTTCTCTTAAACGTATTTGAAGTGAAAAAAAAATTAAAAGTTTGATTTAAAAACGAATTGGAGCAAATGTCTGATGAACAATTTCTCGAGTTCATCGAGTACATGCCCAATAAGCTGCATAAAAGAGGGATCAAATTGTTCGTGCTTTGTGATTCCAACGGTTTTGTCTACCGGTTTTAAATCTACAGTGTCCGAAGATAATATCATTATACCTGTTATACCGGACATTGGAGCTACCTATAATGTTTGGAGATTCCTAATTTCATGCATCACATCCTGTATTTTGATAACTTTTACAAATCGAAGTCGCTGTTAGTCTATTCACGAGCCAGAGGAATTTATGGTTTGGGCACAATGAGGGTACTAATTTTGTTTTGTCATATGTCTTGTTGATCATGATTTGCTTTTGTTTAAATTGTGAAATGAACCAAGAGAAGAGATGATTTTGCGTAGAATACATGACCTAAATACATGTAGTCGATGTGAATACTGTATTATGGAAGGATAACAAATATGTCTTCCCGATTCAGAAGAACCAATCCTGGCGAAGAACAATCAAAGGTTCTTCGGTATGATAGAAAGCAGAAGAAATTTGTCGAAGTCAACTGCCGTCAAATTATTCGAGAATACAATGCTTGCATGGGTGGAGTAGAGCTAATGGATGGTCTCCAGGATCGATACCATATTTGAGCTAAGACTCGCAATATTATAATTAGGTTGTTCTACCATTTTGTGGACATGGTCTTCACAAATGCATTCTTTTTATACAAACGTCTGAGGCCAATGCTTCCAACAATGTGTCCGATTAAAAAACTGCTTCTACAGCTTCCAGATTTGGGGGAGGAAATATCTGCTGGACTTGTTTCCTTCAAAAATATATCGTCTGTAGGATGACCATCTGTTCAAAATCTCGGTGAGCCTTTATCACTACAGCCTGACATATCAGGTGTTGGGAAAAGAGCTGCTCATCAAGTAGCTGATGTTCAGTTCGATGCTGACGAACTTTTTCTTCTTTGGGGGGATAGAAAAGCCAAAAAAATTTGCAACATTGCAAAAAATGTGACACCCAAGTCGTTTGTTCCAAATGAGACCAGTCTTTATGCGGTCAATTCTATCAATAAAATTTTTTTATATATAAAATTTACCTTTGGTGTCACATTACACGTAAACTGGCAAGACCGCCTACAGGCGGCCTTCACAATTTTTTATCTGGCGTTCGTTCAGAATGCTTCTTTCTCCTGAAAATTAAAACTTAGGGTTCTATTGACTACAACTACTTGAAAAAAAAAACTATTGGCTTTTACGGTCTTGCCAGTTAGAGGGTTAAATTAAATGTTTTAACTTTGACTAGGATATATCGTCCTTATAATTATGGAAGAAACTTGAATGAGTTAAACACTACTTAAAATAGTTTGAAATACAATTTGACTTCAATACATATGTGTATCTTAATATAAAATTACTAAAAATTGTTTGTAAAATAATTGCATGTTACAAAAAAAAATATTTCTTTTATAAGATATAAAAACATAAAAATTAGAATATATTGTATTTTCAAAGTTGTAAAGAAAACAAACTCAATTCTCTTGGGGGCAAAAATGCAAAGAAAAAAAAAAGATAATTTAAACAGAGACAAACCCACTCATAAATGTTCCATCGGCTACAGGAAAAAGTAAACAGTTTATTTTTTTTTTTTATAAAATTCTATATGTTTATAAATCGTTTATACTATCAAATAATGTTTTACTTATTGCTTATGTGTGGAAAAACCGTCATAACTGCAAAACCTATAGTTTTTTTTTGAAAAAAGATTTGTTTTAATATGTGACAGCCTTTTCATTGTGTATTTAAATAGAACACTGGAGATAAAGCAAGTAAGTATTTCCTATGGACTTCATATAAACGACAAACTTATTTTTTACTCTCCAGAAAAGTTGTTCAAATACAGATATGTCATTTTTTAGACAATGATAAATCAAAATTTTCTAAAATACTGGTCCGATTCCAAAACTATGTATGAATGCGTTGTAGGGGAGGACATATGCATTAAGAAAATTAATTTTATGACCTCTCTGTTAGAATGCAAGTTGATATATCTTAAATCTGTATATAAGGATTGAGATCGAAAAAATCTTAACATACAAATATGTTAATAAAAATGAAACCACTAAAATTTTCTACTTTTGGGTCCTAAATTTTTCTACAGCATGTTTACTGTAACCATTTCAACATTTTTAACAATATTATAGTCACATGTTTGTGACAACCATTTACATGAAGAAGGACTTACCATATTATGTTGCTCTCTTATGGATATCATAATCTGAGAACAACATATTATGATAAAATTATTCATCATAAAAATGGTTGTCACAAACATATATGTGTTTACTGTAACCATATATATGGTTGATACAATTATGTGAATCGTAAATTAACCATATTATTGTTACCACAATCATAAATATAGTTACTATGACTATAATATTGTTAAAAATGTTGAAATGGTTACAGTAAACATGCACAACTATATTTTTTTTAAGGTCATATGCCTCTAAAACTCAAAAATAATATTTTTCTCATAGTATAAACCCAGCTACTCAATCTTAAAATATAGTTCACTGAATCAAAAATCATGCTACAAAATCTGTTAATAATTTTAAACAACTAAGTTCTACCTAATCTCTCATTCCCAATATACCTGCTGATGATTTACTGTAAGATATAAAAAGCATTTTACAGCATATTTTACATTTTATTTTGAACCAAAATAAAAGTGGTTTAATTGAAATTGTGCCCGTTCTAGAAAAAAGATGCCTGATTAGATCAGATACCAACAAAATATAATATCTGTCCCAATAGTAAACTCAAATATTATAATACAACCCTTGACCAATTAAACACAACAAGGTGCAGTAAACAGTGGTTGCAATTATGTAATGATTTAATGTCTCGTCCAACTCAATAGAAAACCCGAACTCTATAGTTACATTTATCTTACAAACATAGAAATCTTCTTGGGCTCTAAAATTGAACTCTGTGAACTAGTTAAAGTTCTAAAAGGTCTTAAGGATAATAAAGCTCCTGGACAAGATGGAATTTTTCAAATACGACCCCGTTAACTTTCTTAACGAATTTTTATATGTTCCAAATGTAATTTTTCTTGAAGAACAGATACCACCTAGCACTAAAACTGCAATCCTTAACCCACTCCTGAAGAAAGGTGATCCTAACAGTCCTGTTAATTATAGTGAATTATGTTTAATTGAAAATATTTAACAACGTTTTTCTGAATCTTATTACTGACTGGATAAATAAATTCCATATTTTTAATGAATTTCATGTTTGTTTCAGAAAGCAATACTTGACTCTTGTAACCTGATTAATATAGAATATTTAAATCGTATCGATGGAAAAACAAGTAAGAAAGTATGGTCGGTCAAGCCCGACCAGATAATACCCTACACTAAGTAAATGAGCAAAAACATTTTTCTTTCAAAATTTCAATAATTTATGTTCGTGAGCGATTTTCGGAAGTGGGCCTTATATGGGAGCTATGACAAATTATGGACCGATCACCACGAAATTTGGTCACGTGATTAATGTTTATATGAAAGTTATTTATGTTGAATTTTATGTGTATACCTACATTTGTAGGAGATTTATGCTCGTTAAAGTGATTATCGGAAGCAGGCCTTATATGGGAGCTATGACTAATTATGAACCGATCATAATAAAATTTGGTGACATGAATTCAGTATATATAAAACTTATTTGGACAAAAACTTGTGTAGATACCTATATAAATTAAACATTTGTGACGGATAAAATCCACTTTCGGGAGGACATTTGTATGGGGGCTAGGTCAAATAATGAACCGATTTCAGCCAGTTTCAATAGGGATCGTCCTTGGGCAGAAAAAATGATATGTACCAAATTTTATCGAAATATCTTTAAAATTGCGACCTGTACTCTGCGCACAAGCTTTACATGGACAGCCAGCCAACCAGCCAGACGGACGGACGGACGGACATCGTTTAATCGACTCAGAAAGTGATTCTGAGTTGATCGGTATACTTTAAGGTGGGTGTTAGACTAATATTTTTGGGCGTTACAAACATCTGCACAAATCCATTATACCCTCCCCACTATGGTGGTGTAGGGTATAAATACTTGTGCATTTTTTTGATTTCTCCTCCGCCTTTGAATTGATTCTGAGAAACTAACTGGCAACATTGACTGTCATCAAAAATTATAAGAACACATGAAAGCTCATATGGAAATACAATCAGTTGAATACTTTTTGGCAACACTCTACCCAATTCTTGTAACCTTTAACTGTCGTGGTGATATTTTGGGACATAGTTAATGACGTGGTTGTAAATTTTACCCCTCTAAATTTTACTAAAAAAAATTTAGTAACAAATAATTTTTTATAATTATTTGCTATTGAAAAATAAGCTACTACATTTTTAATTACAAAAAATAAAGAAAACAACAAATATTTTTATTTTTTTAAACAAAACAGGTATTTTACTTCACAAACCTTTTTTTTAGTATAACAAAAACTATATATCAAAAACATTTAAAAAAAATTAGAATTTAAAGAAAATCTAAAACATAAAGAATATTTTCTCATAGCCAAATGTATAAGTTTAAAGATATAAAATAGATCATAAACCACAGGTCATCCTTTTTTGGAGCTTTTTTACTCATCCAAATCTGTTTTCGCACAGTGTATACCTATACGTTTGCTGCATCCCATACACATTGGCTTACTACATTGCACACAAAAGTATGTAGTTTTTCGCTTTGGCCTACACGCAGAAAAAAAATATAGTTGTACATTGTTACTGTAACCATTTCAAATTTGTGCATGGTTACTGTAACAATATCAAAATTTTTAACAATATTATAGTCACAGTAACTATATATATGATTGTGGTAACAATAATATGGTTAATTTACGATTTACATGAATATTTTAACCATATATATGGTTACAGTAACCATGTATATGTTTGTGACAACCATTTATATGATGAAGGACTTACCATATTATGATGCTCTCATATCATAATCTGAGAACAACATATTATGATAAAATTATTCATCATATAAATGGTTGTCACAAACATATACATGGTTACTGTAACCATATATATGGTTAAAATATTCATGTAAATCGTAAATTAACCATATTATTGTTACCACAATCATATATATAGTTACTGTGACTATAATATTGTTAAAAATTTTGATATTGTTACAGTAACCATGCACAAATTTGAAATGGTTACAGTAACAATGTACAACTATATTTTTTTTCTGCGTGTAGTCGGACATATGTAGCATAACTTACAACCAACAGGGATCGACTCTATCGGAGACGGAGGTACTGAGTCAGGACCCAAAATATTACCAATTGTCTCCTAATAATCAAGGGAGCTATTGGTTGTGTTGAAGTTTTCAAATGTGGTAAAATCATTTGTCTTGCAAGCTTTCTTAAAAAGTCTGAAAAATAATGTAAGAGTTGACACCACAAATATCCAAAATAATAATTCTATGAAAATATTACGTTAATTTTGATGTGTGGTAAATTTTTTCCCCTAAATACCTACGCTAACGATGACTTGGTAGTAAAATATTTTCAAAGATAAAATTACGTAAATGCTAACGAGTGGTAATTTATATACCAGCATGTGCGTAGTTCCACTCCAGATATGTCTAGCTCTGCTAAAACACAACTGAGTAACAACGATCACGATATGAGAAGATACTAGGAGAATTAAATTGATAGAGCGCAATGGAAAAGAGTATTTAAAAAAAAATGTAAAAAGAGGGTAAAATTTACCACCACCTCAACAGTTAAAGGTTAATGTAAATCTTGGTGTGAAACAAGGATGTATTTTAGGTCCAATTTTATTTTTAATTTTTTTTATATAAATTAGTTTATTGATACATATTTATTGTATATCGTGAACAATTTTTGAACCCTTTTACCATAGGATGAAACTGAAAAAAGTTTATTTTCAACATCCTTACGATTTCACCAATATATCTTGGAATTTAGATAAACAAAATTAATGTCAAAAAATATACACAGAAAAAATAAATTCATAATTGGCATGGATTTTGTAATAGCTATTATTAATCGAACATGACTTTTTTTCCAAAACTTTTTTCATTCAGAATAAGAACATGTTCATAAATATTATAAAATTGTACATGACGGAATTTTTTGCTTTTTTTGCATAAATTTCTTGATAATTTAGAATAGATTGCATTACAATTGCATTACCTAATATTACCAATTATTCAAGATGAATCAAAAAAGTCTGAAACGAAAAAATATCATTAAACATAATTTAGCATCCATTAATATTAAAGCATTTCATCCGCTTCAAAAAATGGAGTCAATTTCGCGCATATTTTCTTATTTTGTAGCTGAAATTCATAAAAAACGTAAAAATTTTCCAAGGAAAATTTCAAACGTTTTCAAACAACATAAAAATATAAATGAATTAAATTTTTTTTTTCAAGCCTCCTAGATTTTATTTAAAAACAAAAAATATGAAAAAATCATACTATTTAAGAAATTATGTTATTATGTTATGAATTGAAATCAAATCATACAATTTATGTTGAAACTTTTTTCTGTGTAATGTTGTGTAGAATACCAGTTCAAAACTGCTTTATTAATGTTAGTCTCCATTTATGCAATATTCAACCAATAAGAAAACAAATACGGAATAACGAAAAGAATTAAAACCGCTATATTTTAAAAACAAGTAAGAAAGTATGGTCGGGTTTGATAATACCCTACACTAAGTAAAGGAGCAAAAACATTTAGTGACATGAATTCCGTATATATAAAACCTTTTTGGAGAAAAACTTGTGTAGATACCTATATAAATTAAATATTTATGACCGATAAAGTCCAATTTTGGGAGGACATTTGTATGGGGGCTAGGTGAAATAATGGACCGATTTCAGTCAGTTTCAACAGGCTTGGTCCTTGGGCCAAAAAAGTTATATGTACCAAATTTTATCGAAATATTTTTAAAATTGCGACCTGTACTTTGCGCACAAGGTTTACATGGACAACCAGCCAGCCAGCCAGCCAGCCAACCAGCCAGCCAGCTAGACGGACGGACGGACATCGTTTGATCGACTCAGAAAGTGATTCGGGTGGGTGTCAGAGTAATATTTTTGGGCGTTACAAACATCTGCACAAATCCAATTCAACACTTTGGTGGTGTAGGGTATAATAAGAGCTGCGCAAAAAAAAAACTGAGGGTAGGTTTTAATATGGAATGTCCGATATACAGTATCGGCCATAACTAAAGCATGCTATATATTTTTTTTTTTATAAAAACGAAGTTTTAAATTTCCATTATGTATTATTTTCAATTGTTAATATATTTACTACTTGCTTGACCCGTCGCGCTTCGCTACCCCTGTCGATGTAAAAATCGGTTCAGCCGTTTAGTAATTATTGTTTAAAAACTAAAGGTACCAATTTTACCCGTTTTCCCCCTTTTTATCCCTTTCTGGTCCAAGTATTGAAAAAATGTATAGCCTATTGACGCTTCCAAATAAGATAGATCCTTATTTCCCAAATTTCAATAAAATCGGTTCAGCCGTTTAGGCGTGATGCTCAAACAAACAAACTTACAAAGACATTTATATATTTATATAGATTGATAAACAAATACTTTTTAAGTTAATATTACTATAAGAGGTAACTTTAAGTCAAAAATTATTTAAAGCTAGAAAATAAAACGGACAAAACTGAAGCACCCCTTCATCAATATAATATAAAATTTTTTTAATTTATATTTTGTTGCAAATCCTTTGTTTTGGATGACACCAGCACATCTCTTAGGCATAGACTATATAAAGTTTTTTATGGTGTCTTGCGATATTCCTTCCCAGGCTATAATATCCGCTTGAAATAAATCGTGGAAATTGCTGATCCTTATTTCGGCAATTTTCATGATTTATTTTCATATTAACAATCTCCCACAAGTTCGCAATAGGATTGAAATCGGGAGATTGACCAGGCCAATGAAGAATTTGCATCTTATTGCTCTGTATCCAAGTATTACAAACTTTGGAGGTGTGCTGAGGATCGTTATCCTATTGGAAACTCCCTATAAGTGGCATCTCTTTACTGACATAAGACAACATTACATCTTTCAATATATCACGGTACATGAACCGATCCATAATCCCATTAACTTTATGAATTGGCCCAATTCCTTGACCAGAAAAGCAACCTCAGGCCATTACATTGCCTCCTCCATGTTTATTTGTTCCTTTGCAATACTTAGGATTCAGTCTTTCTACTTTTCGTCTGCGTACACACCTTATTCCATCGGAACTTTTTAATTTGTATTTGGATTCGTCATAGAACAGCACTGCCTTCCATTTTTTGACACTCCAGTTAATGTGGGGTTTGGCTAATTCCAGTCTAGCTTTCTTGTTCTTAGCTGATATAAACGATTTTTTTGCTGGTCGTCGGCTGAATAATTCTGCTTCTACTGCTCTTCTACGGATTTTTATTTCGCTAACCCATAATCTTAAACTTGTTCTTACTTGAATAGCTGTTGCTGTAGGATCTTTTTGTATAGCTCATTTGATCAAGTAATCATTATATCGTGTGGTTTTACGCGGGCGGCCTCCAGAATGTCCCGGTGAAATGCGACTATTCTGCAAAAACTTTGGAATCAGCCAGGAAATAACTGATCTGTTAATTGAATTTTTGTTACTCAATTCATGCTATGATAAGCCTGCCTACCAGTCTTCAATAACTTTAATTTTAAATTCACTGGAGTACTTGTTCCTTGCCATCCATAGTTTTTTCACAATAAACTGTGTAAAACTTAAATTATACGGACTATGCCTTGCTTTAATTTTATCCTCTGGAATTTTTGAATTCATCCGTTATGAGTCCCGTTAACTGACATTGCAAATATGCAGAAAAATAGTAAAATGTTTAAACATCTTATAAGGGGGTGCTTTTGTTTTGTCCGTCGCATTTTGTATTTTTATTTGTTTTATCATTTGAAATCAATTGTGCATAAATTATCCTGTACTAACTGAACATTATATGAACAATAACAATATAAGTTAATAAAACATATACAAAATACATCCTAAAAAACTTTTTTTATCAAAAAATTATGATATGAAAAAATCCATTGAGGGGGTGCTTTCTTTAGTTTATCAATTTTGTTCCCCTGTGTAATTATTATTTCTTATGATTAATTTTGTTGTAATCATTTTATTATTATCTATTAAATGAATAAAAATAAAACAAACAAATTATAATGTACTATTTATTTATTTATTTATTCGTGAATTTAGAGGTATGACAGTCTTTTGAAAAATAAGCGATTTATCTGTTCTGCTTACATACATACATACATTCGCATAGAAAAATACACATTTAATAAATTTTATGCATTATTGTTGTTAATTTTCTTTTACACATACATACATGAATACTTTTGAATACACAAAGATTTATATACGATACACATGTACTCACTGCTCTTAAGGACTTTTGTACACTTACACACACACATTCAAATACCAACACATACAACTACACATGTTTAGATTATGGAGTTAATGCAAGTATCGCTAAAGGGTAGTGCGAGTACTTTTATTTTAATTTACAATATATCATAAAATATGCAAACGTATAATTAAAACACGTATAAGAAAATGTAATATTTTATTAAGGGAATTATTTGATAAAATTTATAGCATATAAAATAAGTAAAAGAAATAAAAAAGTTCACTTGATATTGTATTTGATTTAAAAAAAAAAAATAATAATTTTTTTTGCTGCTATTTAAAACGGAGTTAATTGCTTGTCATAGTAAAATGTTTTGAGTTTATTTATAAGATTACAGCGCAAAAGTAAAGCGAATGTTTTTATGGAAAATTGTTAGTAATTTATGAAAATGTATTAAATTTATATTACTGCGGTATAAAATAAAACTGTAAATAGTATTTTAAATGTAGTTTTGTTTAATTACAGAAAATATATTTACGGAGAAACTTGAAGTTTTATATTAGAATTCCAGCTTTTAACAACTCATTTCATCAGAAACGCTTCACATTCACAAATTCATAAGTATATCCTAATAAAGTGTAAACTCTTCTATGTTTAAGTGCTACTACATACTTAAATTCCATGCGTGTTTGTAATAAAAAACTAGAAATTACACCTGAACTTTACACAGCTTTATAATAACTAAGTTTATCTTTTTTAGTACTTTTTTTATACTTCTGATGCCATTCAAAATTTTAAAAACATTTGTTTGTTGTTTTCTTGTTGAAATTTGTACTTTTTGCATTTAATAGTGTCGTAAGAATAGTGACCAATAGTAAAAAGAGTTTTAACTAAAAGCTTCATTATACACTGCTATAAATTCGTTTTACTTGTTTTTTTTTATACATATTTTCTTTACAAAAGTATTATATGGATAAATTTTTTATATACGAGTATCTTTGTCATATAAATTCACATAAATCCGTATGTTTCTTGTTCCTCTTCTGTAGTCATTTAAAATGGAAAAAGTTGCATGTACAGTGGCTAAGAAAATTATGCCACATATATTTTCAAATATTTGTTTTCATAGGTGAAAAAAGGTCGCGTGATTTACGTTTATATAAGACTTATTTCTGTTGAATTTTATGTGGATACCATAAGATAGTTGTTTTTATTATAGTGATTTTCGGAAGCTGGGGCTAAAATAAGTGTATTTACCAAATTTTATCGAAATATCTTCAAAATTGCGACCTGTACTTTGCGCACAATGTTTACATAGACAGCCAGCCAGATGGATGGACGGGCGAACATTGTGTAATCTTCTCAGAAAGTGAACCTGAGTCGGTCGGTATACTTAAGGGTTTTTGCCAGGCTAATATTTTTTGGCGTTATAAACATCGGCGCAAACGCATTATACCCTCCCCACTAAGGTGGTGTAGGGTATAAAAAACATTTAACCCATTAATGCCTGACCATAGATTCATAGAGATAGAAAGTACCTACAGCAACTAGAATGAGAAAAAGCGGTCGAGTGAAAAAGAGGATGATGATGTACCAGTGACCTCAGCCTCTAGTAATATTGCAAGGAGCTCTAGTAAGGGTTCAAAACTACCTAAAATCGATAAGGGAACAGCACCAAGATGGTTTCGGCGACAAAACTAACAGTTTGATATGTCTCTTTTTTATGATACGGCGACTTCATAGAAGGCATGTTGTATAAAACAAGTTACAATACCTTGCCACAAATATATTCTTATTGAACAAATCGAGAATCACTGACATGTGCGATGATAAAACAATATATTTTGAGGGACAGATTCAAACGGATCAACCAATTATTACATGTCCAACTAAGCATTGGACACGAACAACAAATTTGTTAAGGTCACACCATTGAATAATTTAATAAACAAAAAGTTTCTTCAGTATTTTCCCGGCCTGCTATGGGCAACATTCATGCAAATTGTTTACCAACGGTAATCCAATTCGGGTCCCAAATGTCGCAATTTGATTACCGTGTAGAGGTATGTGAGTCGATAATGGTGAAATCAAATCATCAAAATCCCGGCAAAATGCTGACTTCCAGGGAACAAATGGGGATTAAGTATGATTAAGCATCGATCATTTAATCGGAAAAGTATGCACTCATCATCGTTATCCACAGTGCGGCATAACCGAATATGAATTTGTACCCAGCTCCATGCTTCCAGGATACCACAATGACTTAGCTCCAGATAAATCAAAAATTGCATGGCTTCTTATTTACTAAAGAGTTGAGTATCCTTTCATAAGGATGTTGGCAGTCAGGTTTATAGGTTTGTCGAAATTAATACTTTATTATTAAGTATATTTAGTACATTAAGCGTCACAAATACACTTTAATATTCATATATTTAAAACTTTTATTTCAGCAAACATTTGCCTTCATCACTGTAACTGTATAAAGACAATCACATAAACACACATAAATATATTTATATACATATAAAAATAAACGGAAAGTTTAATAGTATTTGTAAGTAGTATGGTCCATTTTATTTCTCTTTCAGTTTTTTCCCTTGTTTTTTTTTTATTTTTATTTTTACATTTCTGTTTCTTTTACGTCTATTTGCCACAAAAAGATATTTTGCCAAAGGATAAATTTTAGTCAGTTGTATCAGTTTCACTTACTATGTACATTCATGCATTCATACATTCGTAGTCAGTCAGTTTGGAATGTGTCTGTATTTGGGTACGTATGTATTTGGTACAATATGCAATGCATGCGTATTAGAGTGGTTCTTATTTAGGACTTTAGAGATTTTTGATTTTCCAAATGCTGCAAAATTTGAGCAAAATCGGATAACGTTTAGACGTTACATATAAATTAAAATATAAACATTGTAAAATTATATGACTATTGATTTCTATGAGAAATTATGAACCGATCGTCATGAAATTAGGAATGTTAGAACTCTAGAGCCTAAATACATTCATATTTTGTTCCAAAAAACATATGAATCTGGAATCCAGCTGAAGTCTATATATATACACTATGATGCCACCACTAACTGCGAAAACGGCTCGACCGATTGAAGTTTGCACGAAATCGATCCAGTGGTTCCGGTGATATGGCATTTCGATTTCTCTATCTATATATATAAAAATGGATGTTTTTACTTAAGTAATTATGTGTGTATGTATGCTCCGAATGAACTTAAAAAGGTCCAACCGTTCGATTTTGATGACATTTTCAAGAAATCTGCAGAGTAGCCTAGCAGGTAACACTGTAAAGTCAGTATTTTGATTCTGTGGGCGGAGGGGCGTGGCAAAATAGTTCAGCGGGTAACACTCTTAAGTCAGATTTGGACGGAATGGCGTGGCACAATCAAATTTTTATATTATACAGATAATAACATCAAAAAAAGAAGATTATTGTATAATTGTTAATCGACCTTTTCTTCAATTCTTATATATAGTTTATTTAGTTTCCTATATACATGTTTACAAGGTCAGTGATTGTTGTAAAAAAAAAAAAAAAAATTACAAAAAAAAATAGTTTCAAAAAAATTAATTTTGCCCAACAATTTTTTCTCAACAAAAAAAAAATTTGTCTACCAAAAAAATTTTTTTCAATTGGAGAAAGAAATACTTTTTTTATTCCCAACGTTCAAACAATGACAATTTTCATTTCGGTGCTTAACATCATTCTAAAAATTTTAATTCACAGTGGATTTGGTGCAAGCGAAGAAAGAATACATTCCAACACATGTCCGGTACTATTAAAGTTCTTTTATATTATCAATCGATGATAAACAATTTTGTTTACTCTTGCATATTAGGTGCATGAATATGAAATTTCCATACGAAATCTATTAAAAAAACTAATATTTTGAATAACTCTCACTTTTAATCAAAAAATATCGGTTTAATTAAAATAAAATTTGTTTTCAAAAGAGCATCTACATCTTAGCCCGCAGAAACGGGAAGAGAACGAAAATCACGTCTTCAGCAAGCACGTCGCAGTTCATCTTCATCAAGTGCTGCAGAGATACCTCAACAGCATATCGAAAGACTAGAAGCCAATTGCTCCGGAATGGCTCGACCAAGAGAAAGAATCGATTTGAAGTTGCCGGCATTTTATTACAATAAGTATGATGACTACAGAAATCACAAGGACGTACTTATGAGCGAAATGAACAAACATTGCTTACATTGCAGCGTTTTGAAATTCCCTAAGGAATCCCCGGAAATGTGCTCTTCAAACGGTAAAGTCATTCTGCCACCAATTATTGAGCTGCCTGAGCTGCTTCTAAGTCACATTTCCGGCGCCAATCCTATTTCCAAGCACTTCCTTCAAAATATCCAAAAGTGCAACTCATGCTTTCAAATGACGTCGGCTTCATGCACATCTTTAAAGTTCAAAGGCAAATGTACCACAGAATTGGATCATTGCTTCCACTTCCCAATGATGATGCAAAGTTCCTTAAAATTTATTTCACTGGAAATGAACCTACAGAAGCCGAACGCTATCAAAGAACATGCGTGTGCATTTGGTGCAATGCCCTTCTGCCGATACATTCTCAAAACAATTGTTGGACATTGGAAATGGAAAAATTCCACCTGTTTCCGCCACAAATTAGTCTACGTTCCCGAACTTCTGCCAAATGCAAATGAATATTCAAGCCGTTGTCGACAAGGTATTCCCGAGTCTTACAACCAACTAAAAAAATTCGGATTGGCTGTGGGAACATGCAATTTTGGCACCAACAAATTATTATGTTAACAAGCTCAATAAACAAATACAATTGAAACTGCCTGGCGAAACAATAAAATGCAAATCGATTGACACAGTAATGAACGAAGAACAATCCGTCGATTATCCTACTGAATGTTTGAATTCATTGGAACCAGCCGGACTGCCACCACATGTATTAAAATTGATGGTTGGGTCACCGACTTTTTACGATACTGTATATTAAAATCGAGATCGAAATGCAATAAAAGCACATGTTTTCTAAGGGCCAGCAGCGTGGACCGTGGTTTATTAATAAAATTATTTGTTTTTCTACAAAAGACACTCAAATCGTATTATATTGGTGGTAGATATATAAGATTCATCACAACCGAATTTAACACTATTCATTGTTAATACTCATTTAGTAGTTATTAGAATCGAAAAAAATTAATACAATTTTTTGGGAATTTCGAGTAAAAAAATTTGAAAAATTTAAAATTTTTACACAAACATTAAAATAAAAAAGTAATTTTCAATTGACAAATTTTTCAGTAGGAACATATTTAATTTTAAATTGTTTTTTTTTTTTAAATATTGCTACCAAAGTATACCAAGTAGTCCGACTCTCTATTTTTCAATATTACTCTCTCACATATACGGGTACCATATGAATTCAACACCCTTGTGAGAGATGTAAACAAATCAAAAGTCTCGAAATTTTAAACAGAAATTGCTGATTAAATATATATCAAAACATGTTAAATCATTAACACACATTATTTCTTAATTTTTTTAACACACTTGACACTTTTTCAGTTCCGAATCACGTTCATTATGCATAATCTAGAAAATCTTTTTTAAAATTATTTTTGACATTTGATTTTGTTTGTGGTATAAATTAAACTATAGAACAGCGTTTAAATTGAAAATAGAACAACATTTAAATAAATTAAAATCTAAACATTTTTATAGACCTCTGTGTGTCTGGTGAATATTAAAAAGGCACCAACACATGTACATTTTTGTTTCTAACACATGTTTAGAGTTAGGTACTTTTTCACTAACACTTGTATAGAGTTAGGTACTGCTGTCAAAGAGTCGGACTACTTGTTATACTTTGATTGCTACTTTGACCAATAACAAGAAACATCAAATAAAATTTTCAGCATTTGATTTTAAGATGACAAAGAACAATCTTGGAAGGATGTAAAGTCGCAAGAGTATAAAATAAGGAGCACCCTAAACTGTCTGTCTGTTTATGAGTTGGGATAGTTGTGCATGTCTTTGGTTTTGGTGCTTGTGTGTAAAGTTGCAAACTTAAATTTATACTTGTAATCCATGTCCATCAAATGAAATGTCCAAACATAATTTCTTTTCATGAGTTTTGTGGTTTTCCAACATATAAACGTAATTTTTTTTTTCCTTTTTTCGTCTTGCTGTTGATGCTGTTGTTATAAAATGCCGTCCATATAACACCAGTTAACATAAAGTGTACCAAAAAAACAGACACACAAAAAAAAAAAAGGAATAAAACAGTATTGTATGAACAAAAAACTTAATTTTAACTCTTTCATGCATTTATTTTTATCTTCTTGTTTGACGGTACACGATGGTGGTGGGGTGGAGAATATGTACTAGCAAAGGCTTCACTCATGGACGTATTTTTTAACGGATATTCAAAGTAAATGTTTTGGAATTTAAAATATTGTGACAGTTGATAATCGTGTGTACCAAAAGATTATGATATTTTATATTTACTCATTGGTTGAGCCATCAAGTTGAATGTTATGGCCAGCAATTGGGCAAAGGAAGACATTTGTATGGCAAGGAAATTGGAAATTAACTTTATTGATGGAAAAGAAATTTTAATTTGCAATGCAGTTGCACAACTGTAGAAACATTTTTGTAAAGAAAACTGTTTTATGGTGATGGAACAACTGTGGTTAATATTTATTTTTAAAGAATTTAAGAAATATAAAAACTAGCTATTCATTTATAAAACAATATCTAATACAAACCATTCAAAAATATTGCTATTATAATTAAGCAACACAATTATTGCACGTAATTGTCTATTATTAAGCTACAGCATTATTATGCTATGCAACTTTTTTTTTTTTTATTTTTATCCTTTCAAAATCTAACAATATTATTTAACACAATAAACACTTCATTTTTCTAAGTAGTTATTCATGTTTCACCTCAAAGTACATATTTTTTTTTTTCTATTTTTTGCATAATCTTTTTCCTCATTTTATTGTTCTCATGATTTTCAGCTATTTCGTGTCCTTTATTGCAACTATTACGGTAGAAAATGTGGGTAAACGAAAGGAAAACAAGAATAATGGAAAAAATTATTCTATAATGAAATATCTTTTGGACTTATTATTTGTTGTTTATTCATGCATGCATGGTATGGAGCAGTATTAGTGTCGTAACAATAATAATAAAAAAAAAAATAATAGTTAGAAAAGTAGTTGCAATTGTTCTATTGTCATTGTTAGATTTTTGTTATTATAATGTTTAAATGCACTCAAATGATTGTTTAGAAATACATATGCATTCCTACACTACTGCTTATAAGTATGTAACTTAAATACTCCCATACATGTAGTGCATACTATGTTTTCGTTCGTATACCCAGTAGGGAGTTTTTATTTGAACTATTTATCTTTAACGAATAGTTTCGGATATGGGGAAAATCAAATATTTTGTAGAATTGTAATAAAAAGTGGTCCTTATGTCATTCTTTAAAGTAATTTTTTGGTTGTAAATTCTTAACTAAAACTGTTCGCATTCATAATTTTTCTAATTGCGCGCAAAAGTAGTGTAAGTTTAAAATTAAAAATATAAAAAACTATAAAATTTAAAGTTGAAATTCTCAATTTCATTTGGAATTTTCTCAATTTAAAATGGAAATTCTAAATTTCATTTCGAATTTTCTCAATGTCATAGTAGACTGAAAAGAAAAACATATAATTTTATAGCAAGAAATGTTTTTAAAGTTCTCATTGCACTGCAAACAAAATGAACATCTAATTTATATTATTAAGTACCAATTTTACCAGTTTCCCCCCAGTTTCCCCCCTGTTTATCCCTTTCTGGTAAAAGTATTGAAAAAAGTTATAGCCTATTGACGCTTCCAAATTTCAGTAAAATCAATTTAGCCGTTTAGGCGTAATGCCCAAACAAACCAACAAATAAACAAACATACAAAGCCATTTATATATTTATATGGATTAATGAAAAAGCTGCAATATTTTTGAAGGACGGAG
Source organism: Calliphora vomitoria (assembly GCA_942486065.2). Lineage (NCBI taxonomy): Eukaryota > Metazoa > Arthropoda > Insecta > Diptera > Calliphoridae > Calliphora > Calliphora vomitoria. The sequence continues at coordinate 41,718,150 of OW818029.2, forward strand.
TTTTAAAGTGACATATTTTTGAATATAATTGAGATATTGACTTGAATTTTTTTTGTAATATCAGAAATTAACCTATCTAAACAAAAAAGTTAGTTCGGAAAAAATGTGGACCAAATTGTTCCTAATATTTGCAATCTTATCAAAATTTTGATAAAAATTTTAGTTTTAGAGCTCAATAAATATGTAATATGTAATAAAATCATTATTTATTAACAAAACTAAACGAAATTTGCAGGGTTTTTTAAAATTTTCATTCCAAATAACAAAGTGTAAAAAAACTTGTCAAAAGTTTAAAAATGATATTTTTTACAATTTTGCCCATAACGTCCACATTTCCTTTGTGGCTGGGAAAATGCTTTAAAAATAAATAGGAATTACATCAAGGTTTCTGATCCTAGCTTTGGGATTTTAGAACATGTGGACCAAAGTTAAAATTTTGATAAAAAGTAGGTCAAATTCCGAAGGGCGTAGGGGCAACATATTCGAGAAATATGACACGTTTTTTATACCAAAATATTCTCCGTAAAGATATCTTAGAGAAAAACATAAAACTGTTATATGTTCTTAAAGAAAGTTTTATTTTACTAAAAAAAGAGTAAAGTCACCTTTTCGCCCAAAAAACAGCAAAAATCTACTATTTTTGAATATTTAAATTGAAAATCGTTTATTTTCGGATCCGTAATCGATGTTGCTCTGAAATTTTTTGCATATTATTGGTAATTTAGTTATTTAACTAATCAAGAGTACGCCCTATATTTTTAAAAAAGTGGACCAAGGTATGGCCAAATTTGAAAATTTCAATTTTGAAATGCTTATAACTCGGAAAATATAAGACATAAATAGCACACGCAAGCATGTTTTTGCAAGACCTAGCCGAGCGCTTCCCAAAAATTTAAAAATCTTTGAAATCGGATGGGAAACAAAAAATGGCACGTGTTTAAAAATTTTACATGTCGAAGGTACCCTACTTTGAGCCCCCATAGCGCCGCGTCTAGAGCATCTGTAGGGTCCATTTTAATAACTTACAGTCGAATGCTCCTTGGCTATGCCCATGTCAAATTTTATCCCGATCGGACTAGCCGTTTAGAAATGCCAGATTTATTTCCAAAAAATTTTGATTCTGCCCCACTGTGCACTGATAGAAAACCTAAAGCCAATATATGGAAAGCATTTTCTAAAGAGCTCCCTCCCAACACATCCGGTAGGAAAGCAGTCCGGTTAGATCAGTACTCGGACTATTTGGTACGAAAAGTTAAAGCCAATGCAGGTTTAAAAACATAGAAGGCTTAAAAAGTCCCTGACAGGAACTCTGCAAAAGGTTTAGAGATCAAAGACAGAGCATTGAAATTGAAGTCAAATTTTATACAAAACAAGTAAGAAAGTATGGTCGGTCAAGCCCGACCAGATAATACCCTACACTAAGTAAATGAGCAAAAACATTTTTCTTTCAAAATTTCAATAATTTATGTTCGTGAGCGATTTTCGGAAGTGGGCCTTATATGGGAGCTATGACAAATTATGGACCGATCACCACGAAATTTGGTCACGTGATTAATGTTTATATGAAAGTTATTTATGTTGAATTTTATGTGTATACCAACATTTGTAGGAGATTTATGCTCGTTAAAGTGATTATCGGAAGCAGGCCTTATATGGGAGCTATGACTAATTATGGACCGATCATAATAAAATTTGGTGACATGAATTCCCTATATATAAAACTTATTTGGACAAAAACTTGTGTAGATACCTATATAAATTAAACATTTGTGACGGATAAAATCCACTTTCGGGAGGACATTTGTATGGGGGCTAGGTCAAATAATGGACCGATTTCAGCCAGTTTCAATAGGGATCGTCCTTGGGCAGAAAAAATGATATGGACCAAATTTTATCGAAATATCTTAAAAAATGCGACCTGTACTCTGCGCACAAGCTTTACATGGACAGCCAGCCAACCAGCCAGCCAGCCAGCCAGACGGACGGACGGACGGACGGACGGACATCGTTTAATCGACTCAGAAAGTGATTCTGAGTCGATCGGTATACTTTAAGGTGGGTGTTAGACTAATATTTTTGGGCGTTACAAACATCTGCACAAATCCATTATACCCTCCCCACTATGGTGGTGTAGGGTATAAAAATATACCTGATGAAAAATTACGCATGGAAAATTTTTCGCAGCTTCCGGGTCAATATTCATGTTGCTGAAAAAGTTAGGAAAAAGTTTAGGACTCAAAAGCAGAAAATATTCCCAAAAAGTTTTTCTCATGGCAAGCAATATGCAGTTGCAGCAAAAGTAGCCAAACATTTGTTACAAGGGGCTATATAAATACCAAAATTTACATCAAGGAATGTTTGTAAGAGAGGATGCTTCCATTCATAAGACTTCTTAATGTGACCACTTATTTTTGGACTGATTTGGTATCCTGTCACTATGATAAGCATGGTCTTGAGTGGTGCAAGAACAATAATGTGTTATTTGTACTAAAGCATTGTTCACTTAAAATCCGGTCGCAGCTTTAATATCTACATAAAGAAAAATTCGATTTAATAATGTTCGACCATAAATGTAATCTTATCTTTTGGCAATTATGTGTATGCAAAAAAAACTATTTAAATATCTTTATTTCTAATAAAAATTCTAGTTTTAGACTTGAGGTACCCATTAACTTTTGCACAACTTTTCGGTCCACCTGTGCTGCATATTTATTCCTAGCAGATATCATTTTTTTATTGTCGATAGTAGCACTTCCATTTTTCTTTAATTTTTCTTTAACATTTTTTTACTGTCGATAATAGCACTTCCATTTTTTTTAATTTAGCTTTGACAATAGCCCAATATTTTTCAATTGGCCGAAGATGGGGACAATTGGGTGGGTTCAAATGTTCTGGTATTACATCGACTTTGTTGCTTCGATACCAATCCATGGCAGCTTTGGAATAGTTGCAGGAGGCTAAATCAGGCCAAAACTTTACTGAAGAACGGTGTTGTCTAATAAAGGGTAGCAAACGTTTTTGAAGACATTCTTTGATGTAAATATCCGAAGTCATAGTTGTAGAGGTTACACACGAAGCATTCTTAAGACCGCAACTGCAAATATCTTGCCAGACCATTACCTTCTTACCAAATTCATCCATTTTTATAACCTACACCACCATAGTGGGGAGGGTATATTGGATTTGTGCAGATGTTTGTAACGCTCAAAAATATTAGTCTAACACTCACCTTAAAGTATACCGATCGACTCAGAATCACTTTCTGAGTCGATTAAACGATGTCCGTCCGTCCGTCTGGCTGGCTGGTTGTCCATGTAAACCTTGTGCGCAGAGTACAGGTCGCAATCTTGAAGCTATTTCTATAAAATTTGGTACATATCATTTTTCTTGCCCAAGGACCAAGCCTATTGAAACTGGCTGAAATCGGTTCATTATTTCACCTAGCCCCCATACAAATGTCCTCCCGAAATTGGACTTTATCGGTCATAAATGTTTAATTTATATAGGTATCTACACACGTTTTTCTCCTAATAAATTTTATATATACGAAATTCATGTCACCAAATTTTATTATGATCGGTCCATAATTGGTCATAGCTCCCATATAAATCCTGCTTCCTATAATCACTTTAACGAGCATAAATCTTTTAAAAATGTTGGTATACACATAAAATGCAACATAAACAACTTTCATACAGATATTAATCACACCACTTAATTTCATGGTGATCGGTCCATAATTGGTCATAGCTCCCATATAAGGCCCACTTCCGAAAATCGTGCACGAATATAAATTATTGAAATTTTGAAAGAAAAATGTTTTTGCTCATTTACTTAGTATAGGGTATTATATGGTCGGGCTTGACCGACCATACTTTCTTACTTGTTGTATATACAGTGGTGGCCATGAGGTTAGCACACTAGCTACTTGCTATTTTTAAACGCAAATATATCCTATATTTCTTAATTTTTTTATGATATCTTTTGCATGCGTGTTACTTGTCCTTCAAAGATAACGTCCCATCATGTCCAGCATTATTCCTTTATATATATTTTGCGTTTTTCTATCCAGAATAGAATAACCTCAAAAAAACACTGGACAGTATTTTAGCACAAAATAAAAAAGTTTATTCATATTAAAAAAGTAACAAAACAAAAAAACTTATTTCACTAAAAACTTAGTACTTAGTTGGATACTCTTTATTTTTTATCACAGCTGCTAGTCTCCTTGGCATACTTTCTACAAGGGCCATACAGCGATCCACTGAAATATCATTCCAAGCTTTTTCTACTTCTTTCCATAAATCGGCCAAATTTTTAGGCTTTTCTCTCATTATATGCTGCTCCACATCATTCCAAAGGTTCTCAATAGGATTGAGATCGGGAGATTGGGCTGGCCATTTTAACACGTCGATATTGTTCGATTCCAAGCAACACCTCACTAAGCGTGAGGTGTGTTTTGGATCATTATATTGCATAAATCGCCACCTAAGTGGCATGTTGTCCTCTGCATAAGGTAGCATTGTATTTAGAAGTATATTCTGGTATACATACTGGTCCATACGAGTATGAATCTTTTTTATAGGACCAACACCATACCCAGAAAATGCTGCCCACACCATCACATTACCCCCACCGTGTTTTATTGTTTTACTGGTGTACTTTGGATTATGTTGCATGTTCGGAGGACGCCTTACATACCTCATACCATCCGATCCGAATCTACAAAATTTAGATTCATCACTCTAAAGGACATTTTTCCAAAAAATTAACGTCTTTTCCAAATGCTCACGAGCAAAGGACAACCGAGCTTGTATGTTCTTTTTTGAAACATGTGGCTTATGCTGAGAAATGCATCCACGTACATTTTTTTCATTAAGTCTTCTTCTTATCGTTCTGCTGTACACGTTGATACCATATTTTCCTGAAATTTCTCTCTGGATTACGGTGGAGCTCTTAAAAGGATCTCCGACAGAGGCTCTGTATATTAAAGTGTCCTCTTTACGTGAAGTTTTTCTGGGCCGAGGAGCCTGTGTAACATTTTTAGATGTTTTATACTTCTGAATATGTCTTAGTGCATTATAAACCATCTTCCTGGAGCATTCCAAAGTATAAGCAATCTCACTTAAACTTGTTCCTCTCGAGTTCATTTGTTGAATAATCTTTCGCTGTTCCTCTGTACACAACTTTTTTTTAGCCATATCTAAATAATGTTTATTAAGTCAGTTTTTCTTCCTCATTGATTAAGTAATACCTAAACTTACCAATTAATATTTATACCCTCAAAAAACTTTTAAAAAATTTAATTATACTTATATGTGCTAAAATTGTGTCCAGCTTATTTTACATATTACTGCACTAAAATACAAATTTGAAAGAGAATAGCGATAGAATGCAAAAAAAAGTAACGGGACTTATTGATCACACCATAAACAACACTAATTACCAAAAACTTTAGTTTATAATTGCAATGAAATGAAATAATTTGCTTTAGAAAACAGCAAGTATGAAGTGTGCTAACCTCATGGCCACCACTGTATATATTTTTGATTTACATTCCCGCGGCTCTGCGACATAAAATTTACGTTCTAGTTGCTGTTGAAGGTCCATTTTCACATACGTTTCATCATCCATGATAAGGCAGGTTATTAAATTTTGTCAAAACTTTATCGTAAAGTAAACGAGACAATTTTAAAGCAGTAATATTTTGCTTTTCAGTACGATTTAGATACTTAATGGTACGATATGACCGTAAACCATAATCTGGCGTATTCTTCTTGCTGTACTACGACTGGTTTTATATTTTTTGGCGCGATCATTATCAAATAAACCAGGATTTTGTCTAATAGAACGCACTATTTTCGTTGCAAGGTCTCGTCTGCTAACTTTTTTGGTTTCTTTTTTCTTACGACCCGTGCTTAAAGTTTCTCTGTAACGTTTTATAACATCATTCACAGTACTTTGTGGAAGCTTCAGTTTTTTTGCTATCATTGCACCTGACCATGTTGGATTTTGAAGAAAATTGTGCAAAATTTTTTTCCTATTTTGATTTTCTATTCCTCGCCACTTATACAACAATTAATATAATAATTTGAAATCCTGACAGAATAACGGTTGGTTTGTTTAGAAAATCATGCCAAAAGAAAACAAAAATGTTGCCACTATTTTTTTGTAAAAAGGTTCTACAGTCCGACCGGATTTTATGTAAACAATTCTTTAAAAGGCCAGTGAAGAGATATTGGGATCTTGTTAAAAGAGAATTGGTAGATTTTAAACAACAAAGTGACATTAATGGAAGGGTTTCCGGAAAAGGTTCATAAATTCATCACTATTGTTTAGAACTATAAAAATACTTAATACTTCTGAATTCTTTTGGTAGTGGAGAGTAAAAAAATCTAAAAGTAACAACTAAATTACTTTCATTTGTATATGGTCGGTGGGTTTTTGGGACAATGTTGTTAAAGCTTCGCATATGACTATATTTAGTCTTACTAAAAGTTTTTACCATATTTTCTTTGTCTACGACAACTTCCAGTATGTTACGCACTGTGCATAAAGTCGTTCGCTAAACAACTCAGCCAAATTCTTTAGATAAATTAGTAAATAATTTAGATATCCAAGGAAACACCCGCACATTGTCCTTAATTTCCAGTTGGGTATGAAAATATATGGGAAAAAATACATAGATTGCATTTAGAAGTTTAGAGAGTGAGAAAAAAAAAATACAAATATAAGAAAAATAACAAAACATGGAAAACAAAGATGTTAAGATTACAATAATAGCAACAACAACAACACCTACTATTGTTGCTATTGTTAGTTGTAGTTGTTGAATTGCCTAACGAAGCTGTGTGTGCTCTCTATAAGCCCTGTGACAATAATCAACAAAAGCGACAACTAACTGAATCCTGTTGCAAATACTTTTGTTGCTGCTTTTGTTTTGGCATTATATTTTTTTTTCTACCATTTTCTGTATTTTTTTTTTTCTATTATTACAAAAGACTGAAGACTAAATAGAATAAAAGAAAACAAAACAATAAACGAATGTGTGAATATGTGCGTGTAGAAGATTTGTAATGAAAAACGAAATTAAGAAGAATTAAACTAAATTTTCAAAAGGGGTAATTGTCATTATGATGTATAAAAATGTACGTTTATAATATGTATAAGTATATGTACTTATGTCTGTATATAGGATTTCTGTGCCCTGGCTTGAATGTGTTCGTATTATAATAATACAGGCTTTAAGTAAATGGACACAAAAAGTTGCATGTTGACTATTGTGTAATTATGTGTGGATATTTGTATATATGTTTGCTAAATAGGTACGATATATATTTATTTTAAATCACATATAAAACAACACTCAGTATTTTTACACATAAGTATACTACCCAGCGGGAAAAAGATGCAGTAAAGAGGCCTTCCTAAATGCCTTATTTTGCAGACACAAGGACACTCAGCCGCATTGCAAAATCGTTTAAATTTTACACGGCCTGTCATTGCGAGCCAAGGCCTTGCATACTCGCTGCTGTTAGAGGGCTGAGAGAAGGCCTACTTAAGAAAGCATATTAGAAGGTGTTCCTTTATACGCCTTTAAGGAGACCTGCCGCGAAATGCCTCACAGAATGTCTACATATTAACGTCTATTTTAAACCCTGAAAATTAAAGCCTAATTGAAAGACTGCTGAAGCAAGAAAATAATCTAAATGAATTCAACATAAAACTTATAGAATGAACTTCAAAACATCACGTGTGTAGTTTTTTATATAAAAAAACTCCTTCACGCGAACTTCACAACTTCAAATGTTATAAAATACTAAATTATTTAGAAGATTTTGCACCTTCTTCTGGTTTCATGTAACAGTTTATAATAAAGAGAGCAACATATATATAGTATTATGAGAGACAATTATTGCAAAACCAATCATGTTTGAATATTAAATAAAGGTATGCTTGACCTTATCTTGCAGTGCAATTTTGATTGTGTAGAAGGAGAAGCGAGAAGGCAAAATAGAATGAGTATCGCATCTTTTAGAATGTGTAAACAGGTCTTTTAGAAGGCCTACAAAGTGAAGACCTAGAATTTTTTCCCACTAGGTACCATTCTAATGTTTATATGTATGTATGTGCTTGGGACAGTATAAATCAGAGTCGTCGTTCGAAATATTGATAGAGATATTTTATTTAAATTTCCTTTTTTAAACGACCAATATTCTTCCATTGGTCGAAATTCTGGACAAATAAGTTGGTTGTTTTCTTTTGGTATGAAATCGATCATTTGCGAATTTAATATTTATACCCTATACTACCATAGTGGGAAGGACATTATATATTTAAGTAAATACCAACTTTAAAGTATACCGATCGACTTACTCAGTATCACTTTGTGACTCGATTTAAAGATGTCCGTCCGTCTGGCTGTCCATGTAAACCTTATGTGCAAAGTACAGATCGCACTTTTGAAGATATTTTTTTTATAGAATTTGGCATAAGCCGAGTGAAATTGTTCCATTATTTCACATAGCCCGAAGTAGGAATTTTTCGGTCATATATATATGGCTGATTTTTTTTACATATATGTACACACAAATAAGTTTTTTATAAAAATAAATCACATTTATCAATTTAGAGTGGATCCGTCAATAGTTGACCTTACCTCTAGTATTCCAAAAATCACTTTAACAAGAATAACTGTTGGTATCTAAATAAAACTTAACACACATTAGATTTATATATACACAAACTATGGCATAATTATCCATTGCTCCCATAGAAGGCTCACTTTCGAAAATCACGTTAACATTCTACTAGATTTGTTGACGATTGTTACATAAGGGATCATAGCTCCACTATATAGCGACCTTTTCCAAAATCCACTACACAGCGAATAAATCTCTTAACATAACTACACGCAGAAAAAAAAACATAGTTGTGCATGTTTACTGTAACCATTTCAACATTTTTACAAGTTTTTTTAACAATATTATAGTCACACTAACTATTTATATGATTGTGTTAATTTACGATTCACATGATTGTATCAACCATATATATAGTTACAATAAACAAGTATATGTTTGTGACAACCATTTATATGATGATGGACTTACCATATTATGTTGGTCTCGTCGCACAGAGGTGCCAAATATACCTATTTTGCGGATTAATTGAAAAAACAAATTTCATGTATCGTGAAAACTGAAAGTACCCGCTTATAGAGCACAAAATTCTACATTAGCAAGAAATTAATGTCAAATATGAAACGGTATTTTTATAGTCACGTGTTAAAATTACATATTGTGAGAAAAAAACATTAAAAGTGATAAAAAAAAATAAAAAATAAGAGATGTGCAAATGTTGTGATTAATAATACGAGAGTCACGTGTGAGTCAGGCCTGGACGTGGCTATATTCTTGTATTATAATGAGATAAACAATAATAAACTTTTACCAATTACTTTTCTTTATTTCAGTTTAGTTTTCCATCCGTTAAGTTTCTAATCGTAAATGAATAGCATTCGGGATTTTAACAATTTAATTCTCACGCACTCACGCTCCCACGATTGTGTATGCTTGCTTAAAAGTTTTTTTTTTGTGATTAATTCGAAGTTTTTTCTTGTGGTTAATACGAAGTCATCCGATAGCAGGCAATTTAGCTTAATAAAAAAATAATGTTAGTGAGCGCGATCGCGAGAATTTTAGATTTTATATCGGGAGCCAATTATCACTCACGTATATATCTGTACTTTCAATTAACTTTTCTAAATGTGTTAAAAAAATCATTGAAAATCAGTTCTTAAATAATTCGTATCCGAAGTCTTTTAGTGGCAGGTGTTGGGTAAGATCTCTATTATTCATCATCCCATTACTAGTTAATATAATGATATCATCTTAAAACAATATGGTCGTTTTTTTACCAATAACATGCATAAATTTAGTGTGTCTCACTGATGTAGTTCTATAGATATAAAATAATTAATTTGTATGGGGGAACCCGCGGCAGCTACCATTACCATACGGCACCCTCGTATATCTTTCCGATTTCGGTGGAACGTGTTGTTTGTTTTTAGAGTTATGCCCAGCAAATTTAGAATGCATAACTATTGTAGTTCTATAGATATAGCACAGTTATTAATAATTTTATATGGTGGGTAATTGACTTCCCCCTCCAATATCCCTAACATTTTGTTACAATATGCGGATTGGTCTAAGAGCTAAATTTGATTTCCTACCGTATATTATAGAGTTTCCAATTCGGTTTTAACCGAAACCGCGGTTTTTCAAGGCCTAAAACCGAAACCGACAATTATTGTTCGGTTTTCACTTTTAATCTATTTTCACTAGAAAAATTCAAAATTTAGAAATGAGAAAAAAACTTTTTCATCCAATATCTCTAAACACAGATCGGTAAAAATATCTTAAGATTTGTTTAAATTTTGTAAATTTTATTACAATAATTGCTTCAGATGATGTAGCAGGCTACCTTTCGCAAGCTAAATAATGCAACATTTTTGAAACAAAGTCTTAGTTATTTTCAAATATCCTATAAAAGTATGGGGTACTAGCTGACCGGTGTGCTTCGCCACCTCAATTGGAATAAAGAAATAGTACTATTAAGTCTCCCTTTGTAAATTAATACTAATTCAGGAAAACATGTCTCTACACAGAGAAAACAGATTCGTGATGGCAACCGAATTTGTTGCCAATCTAATGATCTATCTTAGTAACCGAATTTTACAGTTGTGGCTATCAAATTTTAGAAGGGGTAACAAAAGTTTGATTGCTTCAACCGACATTCTTCTTTAGCAACTGACTTTCTGTTGATAGAACCGAAAAATTCTATGTGTGCAACCGAATCATTCGATTGGCAACAAATTCGGTTGCTACACAGAGAAACAGATTCGTGAATCTGTTTTCTCTGTGTAGTTTCATGTTTATTGATTAATTGTAAAGTGGATTGTAGCTCATTCTAGACGTATTATTAGAATAAAAACAATACCATAACTATTACCAGCCAACTATTATGTATATACAATAAGTAAAATAATTTATTATAATAAAAAGAACCATTAGAAGAAAAATAAAAAATTTTCTACACTTAAACCACTGTCAACTTTGAAATTTCAAAGTAATTTTCTGATTCTAGGTTCAATATTATAGAAAATTCATTTTGAAGAACGAAAATGTACTCTTTAGTTTGGCTTAGTTCTCCATTTTTGATATCATAATACAATTGAGCACCCTATTCTTGATTATTTCTTTACTGAGAAGTATATAAGCCAACTTTAACTAATTTAATATATTAAAAAGGTACCATTAAAAGAAAAAGTACCAATTTTCCTTTATCCTCGTAAACACTCGTCAAATTTGAACTTTAAATTTGTTTAGCAGGTCCTATATTATCAACTGATTTAATAGTTAATAAATTATCACAAAACCGAACCGAAACCGATCGGTTTTCAATTTTTTAAAACCGAAACCGCGGTTTTGAAATTCTTCGGTTTTTTGGAAACTCTAGTATATTAGACATGGCTGTATAGGATAACAAATTTTTTTTTTTTTTTTTTTTGAGTAGCTCTATTCTTCCTTTATATATTCATGATAACCGATTTGCATTACCTCTCACCTGATCCTATTTTTGGGTATTTTTCTACCCATCCGTTGTTAGTGGGTTAAAAAAATGTTTTAAAATTCATATTATTCTCACTTACACCTAATTATCTCTTACATTCTACTACCCTGTTCATTTTGATGTCATTCAAACTCGTATACATAAGTAGTCGTTAACGTATTTAATTTTCAAACAAACCTTCATACTTGTATTTAAACCTTTAAATTGTAAATGTTATAATGTGATGTGTCCTGGTCCTGCCTTCCTGTTTTGGTCTTAACGTGGTAGTTGGACTGGTTCGTATTTTTTTTATTTTAAATACAACAATGTTTCATGCTAAATTGCATGCAATTATGTTGATGTTGCTGCTGCTGCTTCTTCTACTGTTGCTTTTGTTTTTAATGTACGTTTTTTCTATGGCTGTTGCTTTTGTTTTTGTTCTTACAGTTAAGCTGGTGTTGCTGCTAATGTTGTTGATATTTCGCTTTTCATTCATTTTAATTCTTATAATTTCTCTTTCATTTTATTGTGTTTGTTTCGTTTCGTTTCTGTTATTGTTTTGTGTTTTTGTGCCCAGCACAGTTTTGGTTTTTTGTTGTTGTAGTTGTCTCCTGCAATTATTTTTAAATTTTATTGTTAGTGGTGGCATTGTTGTTGTTGCTTTATTCTTCATACAATGTTCTGTTTTTTTTTTTTTTGGTTGTTGTTTTTCTTGTCACATTTGCTGTTGTGGGTTTGTGTTTTAATTACAATACAATATGCAGCAGCAGTAACAAGAGCACAACAGAAGCAGGAGGTAACAGGAGTCAAAGCAGCGGCAGCTACCATTACCATACGGCAGCACTTTCACGCTTACATACATAAATATTTGCCTGCAAAAACTAAAAACGCATACAGCACCATTTAAAAATGCTTATTTTGCTATAACATTTGTAAAAAACCCTATACTTGTATGAGTGTCTGCTTTTACTCACATGCAATTAAGCTTGCATGAAGGTATGAAATATAAATAGTTACAATATTGGGCAAAGTTATAAAGGCATAGTTTTATATTAACTGGACTAAGAGAAAACTCTATTCGGGAGTTTTGTGTTTTGTATACTCTTCAGCTTATGAGGAAATTTAAAAATGTTCCAGAATCGTTAAAACTTAATTCAGATGACTTTTTTTATTTTTTGTTTCGAAATGAAAAAAATCAGTGACACGTAGCATGTTAGAACAAATAAAAAGCAAAATGTTATGTTACCAATATTTCACCTCTTAAAGCTATCATCATTTAAAGGTTAATAAATAAAAAAAACAGTAGTTTTTATACCCTTCACCTTCGTGAGAAGGGTATATATAAATTTGTCATTCCGTTTGTAATTTCCACAATATAATTTTCCTATCCTATAAAGTATATATATTCTGGATCCTTATAGATAGCGGAGTCGATTTAGACATGTCCGTCTGTCTGTCTGTCTGTTGAAATCAATTTTATGAAGGCCCCAGATATCTTCGGGATCCAAATCTTCAATAATTCTGTCAGACATGCTTTCGAGAAGTTCCCTATTTAAAATCAGAAAAATTCGTTCATAAATAACGGAGATATGAGCAAAAATCCGAGACAACCTCTATTTTTGTTACCTATTTTTGATCTATATCTCGATTACTAAGTCATAAATATAGACAATATGGATATCTAATGGTAGATATTTCAAAGTCCATTGCAACGATGTATATAAGGTTATAGTAAGTTGGACCTACAATCGGTCAAAATCGGGAAAAATATTTTTTAACCCGAATTTTTTTCACAAAAAACTCTTTTTTCACAAATAAATTAAGAAAAATAAATTTTTAAATTAAAAAAAAAATTAAAAAAAAAAATGGAAATTTTTTTTTTTTAAAAATAAGAATTTTTTAAATTTTATTTTAAAGTATAATTTGGTGAAGGGTATATAAGATTTGGCACAGCCGAATATAGCTCTTGTTTTCCATTAATTTTAGCCAAAAACACAAATAGTATTTGTTACCGCCACTGCCAAATCAGTATTGTGAATTTTGTTTTAACTCATTATCAGTGTTGCCAGTTTAGCCTTTTTGAGGCTAAATTTAGCCTTTTTATTTACTCTTTAGCCTCGAAATTTTGGTTTTAGCTTCGTGGCTTTTTTCTAGCCTTTTTTTAATTTGATAATAGCCTTTTTTTAAATAAAAAAGGCTAGAAAAAACCACGAAGCTAAAACCAAAATTTCGAGGATAAGGAGAAAATAAAAAGGCTAAATTTATATTTGTGAGACATTTTCATTTTAGTTCATTACTTACTATTTTTCATTTAGCTTTTCAATAACTCAAGAATTGTGCAGTATTAAAAGAACAAATAACAACTGCCAATACCAAGTGTTTCAAAAAGTATTTTATATCTGAAAGCTATAAATGTCTAGCAAATTCGCTTTCAAGACAAAATTGTTATTACACATTATTTTCATCGTTATATAATGGACAAGAGTTCTACTAACTCTCGAAGGCTTGTGATACTCGATGGCTGTCATTTGAAATAGCCGTTAAACGTATTGTGGATGTATGGTTCGAGTTAAAACCAACAATGCTACAAAGCCAAACATTTAAGTGATTAATATACTGATTATTATTTGGTGTATTATTTTTTTTAAACCAGTAAGGAATTCAGCGGATCCAACAAAGCTGTTTTCTAATTTAAAATTTCTTCTCCATAGTTTGTGTTTTCAAACATTTTTCATGCAAGTTTGAAGAATGAGAGATAAAATAACGAACGGTTTAATTAGTGACGATTCTGAAAAAAATAATACGGCAAATTAAACTAATTGAGCAATTGCGACAAAGATTTTCATATGAAAATTCTTCGCTAAATCGATTTTTTATCCGTTAATAATACACTTAAAATAGTACTCGTAAAACCAAAAAAATATATTATGTACGTGAAAAATAGTAAATGCTTAGTACTTAAATTAAAAAAAAAAACAAAATTTAAGTTTTGTCTGTATAAAAATATATATGGGGCATTTAATGTCAAGTGTACCATCTTTTGAAATCGATGTCTTCCGATAGTTAGTTCTATTAGATAGTAATTCAGACACAATGTTTCGACAAGATTATCGAACATATTAGATAACCGTGGCCACACTCGATTAAGAAGGAGGAACACAGCAGACCTAAGACTAGAAGGAAGAATGCCTATTTAATCAAAGCAACAATCAATGAACAATTTTTCGTCCGGCACTGGCTATATCTATATAAATATATAAATGTCTTTGTAAGTTTGTTTGTTTATTTGTTTGTTTGTTTGTTTGTTTGTTTGAGCATCACGCTTAAACGGCTGAACCGATTTTATTGAAATTTGAAACGTAGATAGATCCTTACTAGGAAGCGTCAATAGGATATAAATTTTTTCAATACTTGGACCAGAAAGGGATTAAAAGGGGGAAAAACGGGGAAAATTGGTACCTTTAGTTTTTAAACAATAATTACTAAACGGCTGAACCGATTTTTACATCGACAGGGGTAGCGAAGCGCACCGGGTCAAGCTAGTAAATATATAAATGTCTTTGTAAGTTTGTTTGTTTATTTGTTTATTTGTTTGTTTGTTTGTTTGAGCATCACGCCTAAACGGCTGAACCGATTTCATTGAAATTTGGAACGTAGATAGATCCTTACTTGGAAGCGTCAATAGGCTATAAATTTTTTCAATACTTGGACCAGAAAGGGATAAAAAGGGGGAAAAACGGGTAAAATTGGTACCTTTAGTTTTTAAACAATAATTACTAAACGGATGAACCGATTTTTACATCGACAGGGGTAGCGAAGCGCACCGGGTCAAGCTAGTTAATTATAATTATTAGATATAAGATTTGAAATACTTGTTGTTAGTTCATTAAGTAATGAAGATACAATAAATAAAAGAAAAAAAAAATTAAATTGAAAAAAAAGATCGGTCGAAAACTCTCTGTAATTTGACATTTTGGTCAAGCAGGTGTTTTTTCTTATCGATGTAACTTATTACCTATTGTCTTAGCAAAATGTGTCCCAAATAGTTTACATAGCTATTTCTTCAATCCTTCGGAAAAAAACTTTTTTTTTACTTTTGTTCCAAAATCTAAAACTGTCTAAAACTTTTTTCAAAATGGGCCCTTTTTTTAATTTTTTTTTTTGCTCAAGAGAAAGCTTAGGTCCATTCTTTAAGAGGTTTTTGATCGCTTAGTGGGATTCGAGTGGAATATCTATCAAAATAAATATTTTGTAACTCAAGACATACAATTTTTGAAATTTTTTTGCAAAATCTAATTTTTTTTCCAATATGGGCCCCTTTTTTTATTTTTTTTTTTTTTTTTTTGCTCAAAAGAAAGCTTATTTCCATTGCTTTAAGAAGTTTTTGGTCGCTTATGTATATTTGTATATTTATTATTAATGATTAATGTTATTTTTTGTTTGCTGCTGAAGTGTACCTTTATAATTTTATTTATATTTATGAATTTTATGAACATATTTTCAAATTTTTTATTTAAAAATAAATATAAAACTAAATTAATTTAATTTATAATATTTTAGCTTTTTTTTTTGGCTTTTTTTTAAAGCAGTTTGGCTTTTTCTGGCCTTTTTTTGGAGTCAATATAGCTTCTTTTTTTGCCAGCTCCTGGCAACACTGCTCATTATGTATATTTCTTAATTTCGTTTAATTTGTTAAACGTTTATATACACCCTGTCACCCTGTTAACCTTCCGGCGGATGAGAAGATCCCTGGAGACCTTTTTCATTTTCAAACTGAAATTACTCCTTGATGGTCCATGGGAAGTATACACGCCCCCCACATGTATTCCAAGGAAATTTTACTTAGAATCGTTAAAAAAAATCAATGCTATCCGACCAATAGTTTAGTTTCTATTGAGATTTAAATGTGTTTAGTACGGGAACGTGTGAAAAGGTCCGCTGGAAATTTCAAGAAATCGTTAATAAATGCACTGTCTTTTGGCTTGTTTTATTGTTTGAAAACATCACAAACGTGTTCCTTTAATTTTTTTCTAACATTCATTATACATGTGTAATTAGTAAATAATAATAAATCAAAAAAAAAAAGTTTAAAAAATGCATTTTCATATAAAATTCCATATAAATAGAAATAGGTCCCTGTGGACCTTGTAGTTCGTATAAGGGCAACGGATGACTCAACCGTCGGAGGGTTAAGAGTGTAAAATATAAAATGATTTACCACTCCCTCCCAAGTCGAGACACAAGTGTGTCCAATATAAAAAATAAATATAACAAAAAGTTAGGAGTTCTCAGAAAGTTTCAAGCACCTTGGAATTCTGCATACATAGAAAATTGCAATTAAATTACAAAAAGTTACCCGGGTACCCTGTCACACACATGAGGGTTAATTTTCAAGTCAGCTGTTCAGCGATGCCACTTGTCTATATATTGTTGTATATTGTATGATATGATTTTCTGATACCCAGTTAAAGTCGGTTCAATTTAAAATATACTTTAATTTTGACTATAGTTAGAAAATAATAAAAAGCAGGTTTTTATTTTAAAGTTGTTTTTAAAAAGAACCGACTTATTTATAGGAATTAAAACATATCGAGGGACCATATTCAAAACCCTCTATCTTTGATTTTCACGAAAATTACTTTTTGATGGTAAAATGTTCAGTAAAACAGTCGTCATCTATTGTGTGAATTTCATAACAAACATATTTTTTTTTTGCTGTTTTATTTGCATTTTTGTTATTTCTCTATTTTATACAATTAATTTTTTCCGAATGCAATAGAATAATTTCTTCTTGCAATTCATGTTTTCTTACTAATTTTTGCATGCTGAACATGAACTTTACATTTTCCAATCATTTATCAAAATAGCGAATGCCGATTCTGAATTGAATTACCATGAACATATTTTCCCTGTTTGTTTTTGGAAAATATAATGTCTATGGCATAAAAATAAATGGTTAAAGTTGGAGTTTGCTTTTTAAAGTGTCTACTTTTAAATGTCATCTATTACTTTACGATAACTTACACTAATCAAACTCCAAAAAAGATAGAGGGTTTTGAATATAGGCCCTCGATATGTACATTGTATAAACCAATAAATTGTCTCATTTTATAAAATATACCTCGTTTATACTTGGTGTTCACAATCTTTTTGGAATCGTTGAGCTTGGGAAGTTCAATATTGGTTGCTACTATTGGATAAAAAACTTATTGCTCAGATAAGAATCAAAAATAACGTATCTTGATTACCGCCAACAATTCAATATTATCATTTTTAGTACTTTAGCGGAATTATACTGATGGATTTCAGAAGAGTTAAACGCAACCCAAACCATTAGAGAACCGTCAACGAAAATTCTCTATGAATAATACATGGCTTCATTTCATTAGAAGATTCTTAAACCATCTGGATCGTTAAAATTTAACATTGCATCGATCGAATAGAATAGTTGTCGGAATGGGCATGGTCTAGTCCAAAATTCTCTATGAATAATACATGGATTCCCACACGCAGAAAAAAAATATAGTTGTGCATGTTTACTGTAATCATTTCAAAATTTTTATAAGTTTTTTAACAATATTATAGTCACAGTAACTATGTATATGATTGTGGTAACCATAATATAGTTAACTTACGATTCACATGATTGTATCAACAATATATATGGTTACAGTAAGCAAGTATATGTTTGTAACATATCATTCGATTGGCAACAAATTCGGTTGCTATCACGAATCTGTTTTCTCTGTGTAGCATTGGCATGATGTAATATTAATTACACTTTCATATCTGGCCCCATATTCTGGTAATTTTTAAGATATTTAGATAATTACCTTAATGCTATGCCTCACATTTTTGCTCTTCAAACATTTTTGGTTGGCCTGTGGCGATCTTTGTCTTCCGTATCAAAATCAACACTTATGAAACGCACAAAGGAGCACGCGCACGTTGAAACCGGTAGCTTTGGTCGGCAATTGTGTACTTTTCGAATTAAAGAAGTAAAGCAAAACTTTCTGGATATGACGCAGGAAATAAAAACTTTATTGTTTACACTATAATGTTCAGTAACTAAGTGAGAATAAATGACAGATATGTGGCCTTTAAAATAACACATACATTTTTAAAAACAAAAACCGTGTTCAAAAGAAGCGCTACTCAATACAATGCGTTTCGTAAACCTTATGCTATTGCATCCCTTATTCATTCAACCATCACTGTAAGAGATTATGTCCTTTAATTTAGATGTCAGTGTATTAGTGTGTTTTTATACGGTTAACATTCTATTGTGGCTACTATTGTTATTATTTTCTTATTGTTGTATTTTGTTTTAGTTGTTATGTTTTTGTTATTTCATTTATAATGATGAAAAGTATTTCATTATAATAATTTTTTAAGTGTAGCAAAGAAAGTGCATACCGTATACTTAATGCATGCATCTTACATACTTACAGGTGTACAAGTAAATGTAAATTAAGGTGGCCCTAACTGAACAAAGTTTAGTTCATTTTAAAATAACGTTTCTTAAAATGTTTGTTCTATGTTCAGCATTGGATGAGCTGGATTGTAGGATCAAAAATGTTCCTTTTTTCATATTTCTCGCAAAGGATAATTGTAAAATATATGTAGGTATCATGTGAAAGCTCTTTGAAAGGCGCTTTAATTTAAATTTTTTGCAAACATTTTAAGTTCTTTACATATGTATGTATAACACTCTGTAACAATTTTAATATTTTTTCCATACACATGGAAAATTCAAAATATACGTTAAAGTGGAAACCATACATAGTCATCCAATAAAAGCTAAGATAGTCATCAGTCTAACAAAAGTATACTTATGTTTAAATGATAGAATTCGAACTACATTGAATTTCAAAAGAAACGATTTTATTTAAATAAATTGCTTTAAATAATTCCATGTCGAAATTAAGAAAAAAAACTTTAAATTTTTGTGTAAAATTAAAAAAGTTCGAATATTTTTGAATTTACAAGAATATTCCTTATACAGCATTAAAAGCACCTTTGAACAGCCCACAGTGGGGCAGAATCAATTTTTTTTGGAAATAAATCTGGCATTTCTGGTCCGATCGGGATAATATTTGACGTGGACGTAGCCAAGGAGTATTCGAGTTTAAGTTATTAAAATGGACCCTATAAATGTTCCAGGGGCGACGCTATGGGGGCGGAATACTCCTTGACTACGCCCACGTCAAATTTTATTCCGATCGGACCAGCCGTTTAGAAATTATTTATTTCCAAAAAATTTGATTCTGCCACATTGTGCAGCCCTTCACATGATGCCAGTATTTCATATGTTTCCTTTACGACAAATATGAAAAAATTAATAAAGATCTTTTATCCGGCTCACTAAATACTAACGTCAGAATTAAAATTTTGAGAAATAGTATCTTCAAACAATATAAACTTTCAGTTTAGTTGGAACCATCGACCAATTACTTTTCCCGCATACAAATGGCGCCAGCCTAATGTACATATGTAAACATATATGCCTCAACGTTTGAGTAAGTGGTGTGTGAGTAAGGACAACAATGTAGTTTTTGTTAGTTTTGTGTCCCATGTAGATTAAGTGTTAAAATAGGTTTAGAATACTTAGCACACCATTTACTTTATACTATACATACATACATATACATATATGCATTTATATAAAACAGAATTTTATAATTGTCAATGAAAAACGTAGGTATTATTAACCTCTAACTACGGAGGTAAAATTTTTTGTCATAGTTACTGTCGTGGTGGTAATTTTACAACTAAAAAAGAAATAATTACATATTTTCAATCAGCCAAACCGTAAGAAATATTTTTAAGAAAGCTTTCAAAACTGTTTCCAACACATACCTACTTTTATATAATTGAAAATATTTCTCACTGAATTTAAATAATAAAAAGAAATTTCTAAAAAGCAAAAAGTATATATAATTTAAAAATTATAATTATATAATTTAAAATATTAAACCAGATTTTAAATTATGTTTAATTTTAGTTTTATAGTGTAACGTTTAGAATAATTGCGGTTAAACTGAATATTTTTAAATAAAACAAATTAACAAGAATTTTTGTTATAGTATTAAATTCAAATTAAGCAAACATTTTATTTTAAAAACCAACAAATTTTTACAAAAAAATACTTATAAAAAAAAAAATACTAATTAAAAAATTATCAAGAAACTAAGGTGTATTTTTTACAGCCTAATGAATAAGTTTTAACAAAAAACTAAAACAGTTCAAAGTAAATAAAAATTTTCAAAAATGGAGAGCATATTTTTCATATTTTCAATATGCATATGCAATATGCATTATGGTTTAACCCTTTGCCTGTTCCCTAGCGCTTCCTAGCGCTAATGGGGGCTAGTGCGTTGCCCCTGAAAGTTGATCACCTCGGGTCTCAAATTTTTAAAAAAAAAAACCGCCAAAAATTCATTTATGATCCGAATGAGCTAAAATTTAAAATATATATAGTGCTTTGTTGTGTATGTTATCTCTATTAGCTTAAGAGATATTTTATTTATTTTTTTTATTTTGCTCGATTTTTTTATCTTTTTTTAGAAGTGGCGGTCCTACGGAGGGTCGAATTTTTTTTTTCTAAAATATCACCTATATTGGTTATAAAATTATAAATAAAATAAAAACAAGTAGCTAACAGTTATCTTGTCCATATAAAAACTTAAACGCATCCAAAGTTGGAACATGTAAAAAGTGCCGTATTTTTTTACGTTTTTTTCCCAAAAAGGCCCATATATTTTTTCTATTGTAGAAACAAATTTACTTCGGTCCTACAGTATTGGCCATAACTAAAGCACCCCCTCAATGGATTTTTTGATATCATAATTTTTTGGATAAAAAAAGTTTTTTTGAGATCTATTTTTTATATATTTTATTAATTTATATTGTTAATGTTCATATTGTGTTCATTTAGGAAAGGATAATTTTATGAACAACTAATTTAAAATGATAAAACATACAAAAACACAAAACGCGACGGACAAAACAAAAGCACCCCCTTATAAGATGTTTAAAAATTTTACTATGCTACTGCATATTTGCAATGTCAGTTAACGGGACTCACATCGGATGCATTTAAAAATTCCAGAAGATAAAAATAAAGGAAGGCGTAGTCTGTATAATTTAAGTTCTATACAGCTTATTGTGAAAAAACTATGGATGGCAAGGAACAAGTACTCCAGTGAATTTAAAATTAAATTTATTGAAGACTGGAAGCCGGGCTTATCACGGTATGAATTGAGTAAACAATATTCAATTAACAGATCAGTTATTTCCTTGCTGATTCCAAAGTTTTTGCAGAATGGTCGTATATCACCGGGGCATTCTGGAGGACTTCCGCGTAAAACTACACGATATGATGATTCCTTGATCAAAGGAGCAATGCAAAACGATCCTACAGCATCAGCTAGTCAAGTAAGAACAAGTTTAAAATTATGCGTTAGCGAAAGAACAATCCGTAGAAGAGCAGTAGAAGCACGATTATTCAGTCGACGACCAGCTAAGAACAAGAAAGCTAAACTGGTGTTTGCCAAAGCCCACATCGACTGGAGTGTCCAAAAATGGAAGACAGTACTGTTCTCTGACGAATCCATATACAAATTAAAATGTTCCGATGGAATAAGGCATGTAAGCAAACGAAAAGTAGAAAGACTGAGTCACAAGTATTACAAAGGAACAATTAAACATGGAGGGGGCAATATAATTGTCTGGGGTTGCTTTTCTGGTCAAGGAATTGGGCCAATTCATAAAGTTAATGGGATTATGGATCGGATCATGTACCGTGATATATTGAAAGGAGTAATGTTGTCTAATGCCAGTGAAGAGATGCCACTTATAGGGAGGTTCCAACAAGATAACGATCCTAAGCACGCCTTCAAAGTTAGTAAGACTTAGCAATAGAGCAATAAGATTGAAGTTCTTCGTTGGCCTGCTCAATCTCCCGATCTCGATCATATTGAGAACTTGTGGGAGATTGATAATATGAAAATAAATCGTGAAAATTGCAGAAATAAGGATCGGCAATTTTCACGATTAATTTCAAGGCGTTATTATATCCTGGGAAGGAATATCACAAGATACCATAAAAATCTTAATATCTTCTATGCCTAAGAGATGTGCTTGTGCCATCCAAAACAAAGGATAAATTAAATATAAATTAAAAAATTGTTTATATTTTATCCATGAAGGGGTGCTTTAGTTTTGTCCGTTTTATTTTCCAGCTTTAAATATCTTTTTATTTATAGAAAGATTAACTTTAAAAATATTTGTTTATCAATAGTAAATATATTAACAATTGAAAATAATACATAATACAAATTTAAAACTTTGTTTTTGTACAAAAAAATATAATATGAAAAAAATTCACTGAGGGGGTGCTTTAGTTATGGCCGATACTGTATATATAATTTTTATATAATCTGGAAAGAAAATTTAATGCAAAAGCGTGTAAAGTAAATTTTGGCTCACTTAAGTGTACACAACACCCCCCTTGAATTATCCAAACTTGGCCAATTTAAAAAAAAAAATTAGATTTGAGTAAAAAATTCTAAAAAGGCAAAGCACTGATCCACAAAAAAGCTTCATACTTGTATAACCCTACATGTTTCTTAAATATCTACTTACACATTTTTTACTATCACACGGTGATTAACGTCACAGTAGGTACTTTTCTAAAAAAAAAACAGTTTTTGGAACACATTTTCCACGGTTTATGAATTTCGGTATTTGAAAATAAAAAATGTTAAAGATTATAATGTCGTTGATTCAACTAATATTAGTTCCAAATTTTGTTACGATATCTTCAACCGTTAAAAATTTACATTAATTCAAATTTTATATTTTTCTTCATGGAAAATCACCATATTATAATTTAAAGTACATGATGTCCCAAAAATTATAAAAATTATTTAATTTTACAAAAATATCAATCCTAATGTTCTAGTATTTTCAACAATATCAAATACTTATATAAAAAGCCTTTATTCACTCATCAGAAGTTTCACAAATTTTGCCCCCTTTGAAAAATTTGTACGGTTTTTCATATATTTCATGCAAAATGTGTTACACTAAACTTTCTGTTAAGTCAGTATGTGTTTGAATTCAGAATTTACATTTGATACTGTACTGAATGCAACTGATTCGTTTGAAGCGAGTATTAGCCGAAAAACGCCCAGAATACGCGGCCAGACATGAATCTGTAATACTCCACCATGATAACGCTTGGCCACATTATGCAATACCTGTATAAAGCTATTTAGAATGAAGTGGTTGGTAAGTTTTGCCTCACCCGCTTTATAGTTCAGATAGTGCCCCGTCCGACTACTATTTCATTCGATCGATGCAAAACGCTCTGTCTGGGTCACACTTTACTTTTGAACAGAGTATCCGAAACTGGCTTGATTCGTTCTTGGACTCAAAAGATGAGCAATTATTTTGGATCGGCAGCCATATGTTGCCAGAAAAATGGGAAATGATCATAGCTAACTATGGCCAAAAATTTCTATTTTAAAATAAAAAAAAAATCATGAATTTTAAGTCATACACCCAACATGAAAAAAATATTTTTGCTTTCAGCATATAAACAAACGGACGGTATATAATCAACATTCAATGTGAAATAGTGGATAAACAACTCACAAGTAATATTTTTAATATCTTTATAGTCCAAGTGCGTAATATGAACTTTTATTACCCACCTTAATATATAGCGATCAACTCAGAATCTCCTTCTGCGTCGATAAAACGATGTCCGTCCGTCCGTCTGGCTGGCTTTCTGTGCATGTAAACCTTGTGCGCAAAGTACAGGTCTCAATTTTGAAAATATTTCTATCTAATTTATTCCAAGGGCGAAACCTATTGAATCTTGTTTAATATTTATAGGTATCTACACAAATTTCGCTACAAAAATGTTTTTTATATACTGAAGTCATGTCACCGATCGGTCCATAGCTCCCGTATAAAGCCCACTTCCGAAACTCACTCACGAATATAAATTATTGAAATTTTAAAAGCAACACTTTTTTGTACATTTACTCAGTGTAGGGTATTATATGGTTGGGATTAACCGACCATACTTTTTTTTTAAATTTATAAAATATGAAGGAGCATCATTTTGAACTAATATTTTTGGTGATTGAATTCGAAGAAACGGTGCAAACAAAATTAGAATCTATACAAATTGGTCAACAACATACATCCCCTAAAGAAAACTTATATTAGTTGAAAAAATAAAACAAGTTTTTAAGACTATTTATGGGTCACTATTTATGGGTCTAGTGGTAATTTATACACCAACATCGTAATTTCTCCGCTCAAGCTATACCTCCTTCAGCCAAAAGACATCTGAATTATAATGACAATAATATAACATACTAAAAGAATAACATTTTTAAAGCGCAATATAAGTAAGTAAATTAAAAAAAAAAAAAAAAAAACTTAAATCTAGGGGAAAATTTACCACCACCTCTGTAGTTAAAGGTTAATATTGAATATATATTTATATGCAAATGCTCGTACTAACATTATTTTAATTGTTATGTTCTGTAATACATTCCTGCTAAAATTTTTCCCACTTCTTTAAAATAAATATTTGCATGCATTATATTTTGTATGTAGCCTCTAAGAAAAGTACTCATGCTACAAAAAATTAATTTTTTTTTCGTTACCTTAACAAGTGGTATTAGAAAATGATTTTCAAGCATTCTTTTGTTTTAATTAGGGTAATAAATCAATTATTCCAATTAATTTGACAGAGTTTGTTATTTGAGTAGGGTAGGTCTCCTTTTCGCTTCACACTCTTGAAATAAACTTATTGTTTTTATTTAGTGTGATGCCTGAATATTGATTATATATATAATTTTTGTTTTGTCCTTTGTGTTGTAATTAAGCTTTTTAGGTTGTGGTGTATAAATTTATATAGCATTTTATATATAGTTTGGGTTTATTGTTATTCTTATTTGGTCTAAAAATAATTTGTGCAACTTAAGATGTTTTCTTTTCTTCTTTTTTTTTTATTAAATAACTTGATACCTTTTTTTTTGTTATAATATTAAAATGATAAATATATAGACATACTTATTTATATTAAATTTTATTTTTAACCCATTCTCGGTCGCTGTGCCAATTTGGGAACACTTAATTATTAAGGCTGTATAAAAAAACAGTTTATTTTTGCATTATAAGGTAGTGGAAAGTATTCTGATTAAATATTAAATCTAACAATTTAACTAAGTTTATTGTTATTGTTGTAATAATCTATTAAACAACATTAAAAATACACATGTAAAGGTAGGTTAAGGATAACCACAGTTATATTTTGTGACGAAGTCCAGCAGTTCTAGGAGACAGTCCCGAACTAGTGATTTTACCCATCATTTAGGGTGGAAACTAGTTACTTCAATAGCTACGTGACTAGTTATTTTAACACGTGCTTGTCCTAAGCAGGGGGTCAATTGACACTTATTGACTACAATGAGAGTGTCTAATAGATGGTCCAAAGTAGTCAACGCATTGGATTCACATACTGGTTAAAAAACGTCAGTTACCTTACAAGCTACCTAAGTGGTAACTTGATCAGCTGCATAACTAGTTATTTTAACATGTACGAGTGCTAATTGACCTCAAATAGTCAGCTAAAATACGATAGCTTTTAAACAAACCTTTCTTCGACAACTCTCCAATCGATTACTTGTGGTGAGTAAAATAACTACTTTCTAAAGTGCTGTACAAAATAAACGTTTAAAGTGACTTCACTATAGGTTACTAAGATACACTAATGTGACTATTGACTTCATGCTTGTTACATGGGATATCAGTATACTTAAGCAAAAATAAAAATTAACTGTATGAAAATTATATCAACACATTTTGTATAAAACCAGTTTGAACGAATTACTCACAAAACGTTTGAAGTGACTACACTCCAGATTACTTAGAGACACTTAAGTGACTACTGTCTTCACGCTAGATTACCTGGGATGTGTAAAGTAACCAATTGTCTTCTATCTGCTCCACAAAGAGCTCATACGTGTCAAATGAACAAAATATATAAATTGGAGTCAACCAAGTGAATAGGACTTTTGTGACGATTACTGTCTATAAGGTATACATTGACTACATGCTTAACTGTTGAGAGGTTTGTAGTCGTTAGTTGTATCATAATATCAAATTCAATAAACTGGGAAACATTGAAAAGCATTTTTAGTTTCATACCCCAAATGTATAAAATCTTAGAAGGCATAAAATAATGCTGTGCCAGTTTGGGTACAATGGCCACAAGTGTACTAAAAATATATTATAAACAACATTTCTTTTTTTTTTTTTTTACACAAAGTTTGACGATTATTAATTTGAAACAAACGGTCAATAAGCTAACAATTTACACCTTGTGGACAATAACGACGCTGCAAAAACTACAGACACAATTTTTAAAGAACGTCAACATACTGATATTCTTATCAGAAATTTTAACCAATCGGGTGTTTACCACGAATATATTTCTATCAACGAATCCATGGTAAAATATTACGGTAGCAATTCAGCCAAACCGTTTATTCGAGGCCAAACTATTCGGTTTGGTTATAAAAACTGGGTCGCAGCAAGTTCCTCTGGATATTATTACTGCTTGATACTTATTGTGGTGAATCAACTACACCTGTTATTGAGCCATTGGCAGGGTACTAAATTGTAGAAATGCTGCTACCAAAATTATCATCATAAATCCTGCCAACCACAAAATAATTTTTTTATAATTATTGCACAAGTTTTGAGTTACTCAATGATATGTGTCGTTTGGCTGGTACCACATGAATAATTCGAGAAAATCACACTAAAAAATGTGCACTGCCAAATGCAAAAGTGTGCAAATCCTCATCGTGTGCGTTGTTTCATCTGCCACAAGAGAAGCCGCTGAAGTTCAAAAAATTAAAAAAACACTCTGCATTGACACAACTTGTTTAGCAAAATTTCAGTCATAAGTGGCCATTGTGCCAATTTGGGAACACCCCTCTACAGACCTGATTTCTATTTTTTTTTTTAAATTTTATTTTACTTTTCTGTTTTTTATATTGTTGAAAATAAATATACATTGAAATTTCAAAAATTTTCTTAGTAGTTTTTGTTTGGCTGTAAATGGGTTAATGAAATGTAACACCCTAAAAAATTTCCAGTCAAATTACCAGGTTTATACTACCTAACTTTTTAACTACGATAAAAATACATGTTGCGTGTAAATTCAAATATTTAAGCACATTTTTTTGAAAAAAATACTAAAAAAAAAGTGTAAATAACCCTAAGTATGTGTAAAAATATTTTAGCGTCATACCAATTTAATGTTAATTTAACATTTTTGTGTCTAAAAAACACTACTAACCTTTAACTGTCGAGGTGAAATTTTGGGACATAGTTAATGACGTGATGGTAAATTTTACCCCTCTTAATTTTACTAAAAAAAAAAATTAGTAAAAAATATTTGCTTTTGAAAAATAAGCTACTACATTTTTAAATAAAAAAAATAAAGAAAACAAACCTTTTGTTTAGTATAACAACAACGATATAAAGAAAATCAAAAACTTAGAGGACATTTTTTCACAGCCAAATGTATAAATTTAAAGATATAAAAGAGATCATAAAAAAAAAATAATCAGGTGTAGAAACTACAGGTCATCCTTTTTGGAGGTTTTTTACTCAACAAAATCTGTGTTCTACAGTGTATGCATATACGCTTGCTGCATCCTATACACATTGCCATACTACATTGCAGACAAAAGAGTGTAGTTTTTCGCTTTAGCCTAGTCGGGCATAGGTAGCGTAACTTACAAGCAACATATATCGACTCTTTCAGAGACGGAGGTACTGAGTCCGGAACCAAAATGTTACCAATTGTCTCGTAATAATCAAGGGAGCTATTGGTTGTGTTGACGTTTTTCAAATGTGGTAAAATCATTTGTCTTGCAAGCTTTTTTAAAAAGTCTGAAAAGTAATGTAAGAGTTGACACCACAAACATCCAAAATAATAATTCTATGAAAATATTACGTTAATTTTAATGTGAGGCAAATTTTTTTCCACTAAATACTTACGCTGACGCTGACGTGGTGGTAAAATATTTTCAAAGATAAAATTATGTAAATACTGACGAGTGGAAATTTTTACACCAGCATGTGCGTAGCTCCGCTCCTGATATGTCTAGCTCTGCTAAAACACAACTGAGTAACAACGATCACTAAATGAGAAGATACTAAGAAAATTAAATTGATAGACCGCAATGGAAAAGAGTATTTTAAAAAATGTAAAGATAGTGTAAAATGTACCACGACCTCAACAGTTAAAGGCTAATCTGTTGAAGTAGAGTTAAACTGTGTAAAATTAAATTTAAAATGTTTCATAATAATCATATCATATGATTCGACTTTCTATGCAAAATTTATTAAAATCAAACCAAAACGAAATAACCCAGCAAAAACTTTACTTAGTAAATATAAATGTACTCAGTTATAAGTAGTTACATTCACAACAAGAATATCGGTTCGTGTGGGAATCGAACCGACACATTATTTGCGTGTGTTTGATAGTCAAGCTGCTAACTCACTGCTCCATGGACGAGTTATCTTATTGTAAGTTAACAATAGTTTAACGTGAACATATAAATTAACATAATCTGAACAAAAAATTAAAGCCTTCAACTGGTGTAGAAACGCTAACATCTCGTTTTTCAATCAAACACACTAGACAGCTGTGCTAAATGCAAACGTTCATTACCAACCAGTACAAAAATATGTACTGATTCTGGTAAATAAAATAATGTGCTGGGTAACCACCACTCATTTCAATATAATATATGTGGTAACTAGTTGCCATTACAAAAATTTACAAAATTTTTGTTGGGAAGTTACATAGATATAACAAGTAAGAGTGTTATATTCAGCTGTACATCTTGTTTATCCACCATCAATAAGTGACAATTAAAAATTTTTCTTATATATGGGGTATATGAGGGCAGGGTAGAGTCAATTATGGACCGATCCTTGTTTATGTCTAATTTCATCACGATATTTATTATAAGACAATTATGTATATTCAAGTCATTTTCAGAGGAAGACATTGTATGAGAACTACAGTACATTACAGTATAATTTCAGAGTACTTAAAACTAATTTTGTGCAAAATGTTATCAAGATTGCTGCATAATCAACATATTTATGACTACTGAAACAGTATTTCGTTGGATCATTTGTATAGGTGCTAGATGAAATCATGTACCAATATTGCCCATTTTCAATACCAAACAAACCTAATCAATAGAGACTGGTAGTGGAAAATTTCAATTAGCTAGCTCCTTCCGTTTGGACCCTATCGTGTTTTCAACAGACAGACATATCGAGATCGTCTTTGAATCGTATGAGGATCAAGAATATACATAAGTAATAATGCAGGTCTGCGACAAATATTTTGATGAACTACAAACAGAATGACAAAATCAATATACCCTAGATTTTCGTGTTTGTTTTAAACCGAAACCGCGGTTTTTTAAGACCTAAAACCGAAACTGAAAACCGACAATTATTCCTCGGTTTTTACTTTTAAACAATTATCAGTAGAAAATTTAAAAGTTTAGAAATGAAAAGCAGACTATTTTTATCCAATGATCCATCCAATTTCTCTAAAAACAAATCGATGTAAAAATATCTTTAGATTTCTTTAAATATTTTAACTTGTAAATATTACAATAATAGTTTCAGATGATATAGCAGGCTGCATTCTAATAAAGAATGACACAAACTCATTTAAAACTATTGATCATACGAGTATTTCCTGACAACTAAACTTCAAATGACTATTTATTTATTTAAGGACTTATTCATAATCAATTTTTAAATTTTGAATTATCATTCACTAAACCATATATGCTTAATTTCCTATTATTAGGTCCAGCGTAATAAAATATTCAACATTCTTCTATCCTTGATTCCTTATTTACTCAGAATCATATCACCAAATTATTATATACAATAAGTAAAATAATTGAATATAATAAAAAGTACCAATTTTCCACACTTGAAACCCCGTACAATTTAAAATTCAAAAAAGTACCATTTTAAGAACAAAAAAGTACTCCTTAGTTTGGTTTAGATCTCTTTTTTTGGTATCGTAATACCATTGAGCCCCCTATTCTTAATTATTTCTTCACTAAGAAGCATATTAGCCAACTTTATTATGGCTTGACCAAACTAAGCTCTTAAAGGCAAAGATCTAAGCTTTCTTTTGGAAAAAATAAAAAAGGGTCCATTTTGAAAAAAACAAGTCAACAAAGTTTTGCATTTTGCAAAAAAAATCCAAACATTTTATGTCTTGAAATATAAAACATTTACTTTAATAGATATCTAACTCGCAGCCAACAAAGCGACAAAAAAGCTCCTCAAGGAAAAGACCTAAACTTCCTTTTGAGCAAACAAGTGATCGATATGGATAAGCTGAAGAAAACAATAAATTCCAATCGATGATATTTCTGCCGATAGCAAATTCCATAAGGTCATCTATCTTATTGAACGTCCGGCGCTGAAGAAATTCATCCCTGACGGCTTTCCGGTATATTCAAAAATATTTTGTAGTACCGTCTTGCGAAACGGTGTTGATTCTTGCTTTCGTCAATAATGGGGTAAGTTGCGGCGTTTCTTAATCATTACAGCTTTCTAGTTATTAATTCTTATTTATAAATATTGGTTTCCAGATGAATCAAAGATGAGAGTGTATAAAAGAAAGGAGTGATATGGTGAAAACGGTTGAAAGATCACTTTCATTTAATATTTATTTATAAGGTTTCATTCGTTTTTTTTTTATTTTCAATAAAATTAGAAATATAACAATATTTTGTTGGGTTCAAAAATAGCAAATAATAAATAGGACCCTTTTGGTCCCACCAAATACAGAGCAATAGCTTAGAGCCATGAATATATGGCTTTGATATCGATTTGGCAGATTGGTCGGGCTTCATATACGTTCGGGGTTATCGTAATGAATCCATTTTTCATTGCAATTAACCATTCGGTGTAAAACAGTTCTTTTGTTCTTTTTTTTTTTTTTTTGAAAAAGTGTATAATTTACTAAAGAATTAGTTACTCATTTTAAGGCCCGAATTAATGAGCGACATACATAAGCTCTTGATATGTATATAATGTACTTGAATTCAGGATCATGTCCAACTAGTTCAAATTTTGTAAAGCAATACAAAACGGAAACTAAAGTGTTTACTAGTCAATTGTTTAGAAGATTGTTCGGGAGGGAATCTGATAAGAATATTTGTGATGGAAATTTAATGATGGACTTTGTTTTTGAATGTTTTTTTAACATTATCAATACTTGAATTGTTAACTTTATTTTTTTGTTTTCCTTTCAAAAATAAAATTAAAAAAAAACTACATAAAACTTTATTCTTTTCTTTTATAAAAAAAATTTAATTATTCGAAAAATTCAATTAATTTTAAACGTGTGAACGAATTATTCGAACAAGTTAAAATCTCTTATTTTTTAAATTTTTCGAGTCGAAAAATCTCGAGTCGAAAAATCTATGAGCTATAAATACTGCGGTGAATTTCGTTAAAATCTGATATGAGCAACCCGAAAACTGCTGTTTGCCGTCCGTGGATAATCTCCAATATTTTTTAAAGGTTTGATATGAGGAAAGTCAAACATTTTGGTTTATCGTTGAAACTAAACTCAGTATTGTATATATTTTTGTTGCGAAATGCAAAACTAAGTGACTATAGAAAACCCATGTAATTCTGAATGTTTAGATTAGAAATCATCCTTAAATAATATCTCTCCGGAGTCCTGGAAAAAGTTAAAAAGTTAGTAGGTATGTAGTCATCAGTATGATGTAGGGTGAATGCACCAGTAGTCGGCAGTTTAACTTTTTATCAGTTTTTAAGGTGGTACCATTATGACTGCGAACATTGGGTATTGGAATGTTAATGGGTTATTGTTGTTTAGTATTTTGTAAAGTTTTACAGCCGTATGCATAAAAATTTACAAGAGCTTTATAAACCAATTATAAGCAAATTTTGATAAAGTTGTATTCATAAACGATTAATAGCTCAAAATACATTTGATAAACCTTTAATAAGTGTACAAATTTTAAAGTTCGTTCGACCCTTCTTTAAACCTACTATAAAGTATTCTTTTTACATTTTATCTTGAAAAAAGGGAATTTTAAAGATAATTCTTTATAAATTTGCAATAATAGTCGATACTATTGCAATTGATAAACATAATTTTAACTCCGCTGGGAAATATGGTCCACTTTAATAATATAAGATTTTGTTAAATATTTCTCCGGCAGTGAACTACATGAGGTTCGCAAGTGAGTTTTATTGCCATTTTTGTAATTTATTGTTAACCTGTAACGGCATGTAGTAACTAAATGTGTAAACATTGTGGAAAAAGGTCCACACAATCTAATATATCCACTCCGGAATTAAAATTATGTGTTTCCTCATAGAAATTCATTAAGTTTTGTTAAAATTTAACAAAATTACAATAAAAATAAATTAATAAAACAAATTATAAAACAGTGATGTTTATTTTATCACAGAATATTCGTCATTCGAATACTTTTAATAATAATTGAACTAAAATATATAAAAAACGTTTGTATATTAATGCATTTTAGCTTAATATAAATTTACTAGAATCAAATAAAAATTTTTTCTCGAAATATTAGTTTTTATCTTCAAAAATGTATTATTACTAAAAACAAACAATTAAAAAAAGAGAATTAACGAATATTTTATCCTAATTGCAAGCAACACTAACAACGAAAAATGGGAAATAACAGAGAAGCATTGCCAGCTTAGACAAAAAACAGTACATTAGTTATTGTGCCTTTAACAAGCGTTTATGAATACTATACTTTTATAAATGATTTTTAAAGCTAAAGTGTTCGTTAACAAATTTGTGTTTTAAATCTACAATAAGTTTTTTTATGCATATAGCCGTTAGACTCAATTAACTCTTTTCAAGAAGTTTTTTATTAAATTTGAGCAATTTACGTTTTTTTGAAAAAAAAAACACGATTTGTGCCCAACGTCGGCACCCTTATCCTACTGTTGGCAATTTGTGATCCAATTGTCGGCATTGCATTTTTTATTAAGAAAAGAATAAAATCTTAAAAGAATTCAAGTTATTTTTTATTTAAAATATCAGTCATTTAAAAAAATAATAATAAAAAACAAAACAAAAATTACACCTACACGCAGAAAAAAATATAGTTGTACATTGTTACTGTAACCATTTCAACATTTGTGCATGGTTACTGTAAAAATATACAAATTTCTAACAACATTATAGTCACAGTAACTATATATATGATTCTGGTAACAATAATATGGTTAATTTACGATTCACATGATTGTATCAACCATATATATGGTTACAGTAAACATGTATATGTTTTTGACAACCACTTATATGATGAATAATTTTATCATAATATGTTGTTCTCAGAATATGATATGAGAGCATCATAATATGGTAAGTCCTTCATCATATAAATGGTTATCACAAACATATACATGTTTACTGTAACCATATATATGGTTGATACAATCATGTGAATTGTATATTAACCATATTATTGTTACCAGAATCATATATATAGTTACTGTGACTATAATATTGTTTAAAATTTAGATATTGTTACAGTAACCATGCACAAATGTTGAAATGGTTATAGTAACAATGTACAACTATATTTTTTTTCTGCGTGTAGGTATGTAAGAAATTATAAATATTTGGAATCCACTCAATACATTAATTAAAAATTCATAAAATTGAAGGTACTGAAAGTTCTATAGGTAGTTGTACTATAAGTTAATTTAATAATAGAAGTTGATGGCTTTGGGAAATATAAATGTTTTTCAAATGTTGGTGACATGGAGTTGGCTTTCATTAGCGAAGCGCCTAAGGAATTTTTTCTAATCGTACTAGTGACTGATGAGCTTGCAGAAGGACAGTCTATATTAGTTGGAAGCGGTTGATTGATATTTAAAGGAGTAGTTGGGATTGGACTTGAACAGTTAAGAGGCTGAAATGAAGTATCGTTATCATTAATTGTTGATGCAGTTGGAGATGAGTAGTGAACATGGATTATCTGTATCTAAAGTTAGCGTTACTACCAGCTCTGTTTGCTTTTTCAAAACCCCCTCCTCATTAATTATGTACGTGCCTGATTCTAGTGTAACGTTACTTAAAATTTTAATAGGTTTATCATTTCCATTTCTTTTTAAGTTCAATAATGACATCGGAATCAATTCCACGTTCTTATAAATTAGGAGCGTTTCGGTTGATTATTTCAACTGCTAGATCAAAATCTCTTTCTTTAAATCTTTTCTTATTTTCCGGCTGAGCACCTACTAATAACTCCATTCATAACTCCATCACTAAGCCAATTGTGGGCTCCATTTGCCATGTATTCGAAAAATGTTTCACTTACCATTCATCCTGACTCTGATTTCCCAAGAAACCAATTTTCTGGCAGGCTGTTTATTATGTCCTTGGGCGGTCGTATATATGGAAAGACAACCATTGGTACCACGGTCTTACCATTTGCTGAAAATACCAATAGCACTGTAATTGTTTATTTTTCATTCCCCATTTGTATAGAATAT
The DNA here is from genome assembly GCA_942486065.2 of Calliphora vomitoria. Taxonomy (NCBI): domain Eukaryota; kingdom Metazoa; phylum Arthropoda; class Insecta; order Diptera; family Calliphoridae; genus Calliphora; species Calliphora vomitoria. Next base: position 41,753,445 of record OW818029.2, read on the forward strand.
ACATTGCGATATCCTTTTGGAGCAAAAACTTTGCCAGCTTTAGGGCGCATACTAAAACTTGTTTCATCACCATTAAATATTCGGGATGCATCAGCTAAAATATCGAAAGCGTTCTGATCATTGAGAAATTTTTTTAATCCATCAAACCATTTTCTTATGGCTTCCTCTGTTACTACCCTCGACCCTTACTAATTCCTTCTGCTTCTCTAATTAATAGACAGGGATGACGTTTCAAAAACCCTTGATACCATTTCCTTCCTGGTCGACCGTTTAAAAACGGTGTGTTTCGCTACTCTTCCTTCACGATTGTTTGAACCGCCTTTGGCAAATCCTCACTTTTTAATGGAAATCCACATTTTGTTAGATCTTGGCACCATTCTACTAAACGTTTTTCTTCAGAGTCAGACAACACGGTTTGTGGCCCCATTTTGTGACAACCATTTATATGATGAAGGACTTACCATATTATGATGCTCTCATATCATAATCTGAGAACAACATATTATGATAAAATTATTCATCATATAAATGGTTGTCACAAACATATACATATTTACTGTAACCATATATATGGTTGATACAATCATGTGAATCGTAAATTAACCATATTATTGTTACCACAATCATATATATAGTTACTGTGACTATAATATTTTTAAACATTTTGAAATTGTTACAGTAACCATGCACATATGTTGAAATGGTTACTGTAACAATGTACAACTATATTTTTTTTCTGCGTGTAGGAACTCTTCGTGATATTGGTGCATGGGTCTTTCTCCTGGTGTATCCATATTTGTAATTCTAAAATGTTAGGAAAATAATCCCTTCTAAATCTCAAAATATTACTCGGTTTTGCGATCTCCAGACAAATAATAGCTCCTGCCGACTTCAGGATTATTTAACACCTATACTCGGCAAATACTCAATTAAAACTGTGCCGACTATTAGGTAAATTCATTTTAAACTAATTTTCTTCAATTCTATTGTCAAGAGCGGTGAGTAATAAAAAAATTTGTAGAATTTGAGCTTAATATATAAAAATGCCTGAAGTCGGCATCACTATTGAAAATCATTGAAGTTTTTTGTTCCTAATGTCGGCATTGATTAAAATTACCAAACAAATTATTTTTTGTAAAAACTTTTACATTGGAGGTAATATCTAAACAAACTTTTATCTGTTAAAACCGCTTTGATAACAAAATCACTTAAGTTAATATGGTTACTTACTTGTTTTAGTTGGCCCTGATACTAAAAATTTCTTGAAAAACAGGCACTACAGCACCTGTTGAAAGATGGTCACTAAATAAGGTCAAAAATATATAAAAATACTCATCTCACCAAAATTTAAATATTACATAAAGAGAAATAAGTGTATGTTAAATTAAAGTTAAATCTTACTTTTGTATAAAATTATCGTTATTCCTATTTATTAAGCTTTTAACTCAAAAATGCCGACTGCTGGGTCATGCCGACCTTAGGAGCACTTACCCTACTAATGGCGGTATTTAATATATATTTTATTCTGAAAATATTAGCGATTATACTTGTCTCTAAAAGATATAAACTGACATTTTGTAGATTATAACTATATTCCTCTTATGCTTTTATACGTTTAATTTTATACACCACAAAAAACTGTTATACGAGTATCATGTAGGTAAAAATATGTGTTTGTGTTATACAGCAAAGGAAAATGTGCTATAAAAATATCTAAAATATAACAAGGCAACACTATTTTCAAAAAACATACAGGGAAATTTCATACTCAACAAATATCCCTTAAAAAGATACATTTATTTCACGAGTGGTGAAAACGTGGTAAGCTACGTAGCTGCATTTTTTCAATGTAAGATAACCGCAATAATAGGCAAGTGTTTATGAATCAAAAAGAATATGTATATAAAAAATTTACAATAAACGAACTCTTGGCTTATGGAATTTAACCTTCTAGTCTTAAAATACAATAAACTTTTGCTTTGTTATAGATTAACTTTACAGCTGAGTGCTAAAGTCTCAAATCTAATTGACATTTTATATGTGTATGTCCGTATGCCGACAGTATACGTATAGAATTTTTATATATTTCTTCTGGTGTCTTTTTTCTAATTCAATGGGGAATTGCATTATTTTCACATTATGTTTATTATAATTCTAGTTGTTTGTTGTTTCTGTTTCTGTTTCAGTTAAATACGTTTTGGCGCTTTATATACATATATATGCTGTTGTGCTATGAAGAAAAGTGTTGTTTTTGTAAAGGGGCATGCCACACAGAGAAGCACATGTATAGAATTATGCCAGTAACCGCAGAATCTATCTATATAAATATATAAATGTCTTTGTAAGTTTGTTTGTTTGTTTGTTTGTTTATTTGTTTGTTTGTTTGTTTGTTTGTTTGAGCATCACGCCTAAACGGCTGAACCGATTTTATTGAAATTTGGAACGTAGATAGATCCTTACTTGGAAGCGTCAATAGGCTATAAATTTTTTCAATACTTGGACCAGAAAGGGATAAAAAGGGGGAAAAACGGGTAAAATTGGTACCTTTAGTTTTTAAACAATAATTACTAAACGGCTGAACCGATTTTTACATCGACAGGGGTTGCGAAGCGCACCGGGTCATTCTAGTATACGAATAAAAAGTAGTAAATGTTTTCAGGCCTTGTGTGTTGGAAATTAAAATAAATGTGAATTTTCGAATGGATGTATTTATGCATACACATGCGAGAGAAATATGTTAAGGATTTATAAAAATTATGACAATTTACACCTATGGATCGATTCCATATAAGGAAAATAACAAAAGTAATTACCTGAAAAATGTGAAAAATTTATTTATAATCATCGGAAATGTTTTGAAATTTAGAAATTTTAGAAATGTTTTTCAATATCGGTTTTTGTCCAAGAAATATCGATTCCGTGCAAATACTGATACGGCAATATCGTAGCAAACAGTATTAACTTTCTATAGTTCAAACAAACTTTGCAGAAAATCTATAGACAGCATTAATAACGAAATTATTTAAAAATATTTAGTATTACATATATGAAAATGTTCATTGGGATGAAACTACTTAAAAATGGTGGTTAAATAAATCGCAATATTAATTTTAAAGTCTATCATAAATCGTTTGTAGTTTTCAGTTCACTTTATCTTAACGTAAAGAGAAATTACTTCTACACGAATCTGTCTTAATTTACGCCTAATATGTTCTGTTTAAATCCTGACTATATTTTGAAATGTTTTAATAAATTTTAGTAAGGACTGAGATCGAAAAATTTTTAACATACATATATGTTAATGAAAATGAAACCACTAAACTTACAGTTTTAAATCTTTTTTTTTTTTACTTAAATTATTGTATGAAAAAAATAGTTTTATAGTTCTAATCACTAATGATGAAATTTTGAAACTTTTTCAAAAAACCTTCCATTATTTGTTCGAACAGGTTGTCCATCTCCGTTTAAAATTTGCTACACTTTTGGACACCTTTTTGTGCTCTTTAATTCTATTTTAACAAGAGCCCAATATCTATCCACTGGACTCAGCTCCAGGCAATTTTGAGGAATTGTCTCTCTTAGTACAAATACCACATTATTGTTTATGTACCACTCAAGACCTTTCTTACCATAGTGACAGATACCGAATCAGGTCAAAAATAAGTGGACACATTAAGAAGTCTTATGGGTGAAAACATCCTTTTTTGTAAACATTCCTTGATGTAAATTTCGGTAGAGCCCTTTGTAAAAAATGTTTGGCTTTTTGCCGCAACTGCATATTGCTTGCCATACCAAGCTGTCTTTGGCCTCTGAATTTTTAGCAGATTTCCTGTCAGGAACTTTTTGAGCCTAGTATGCTTTCAAACCTTCATTGGCTTTAACATTTCGTACCAAATAGTCGCAGTTCTGACCTAACCGGGCTGCTTTCCTACCTGAGGTGTTGGGAGCTCTTTTGAAAATGCTTTCTATTTTTTGGCTTTAGACACATCATATGGACCATTCTTTCTACCTGACCCAGGTTTTCTATCAACGGAAAAGTTCTCCCGGTACTGTTTTATAACATTGGAAATAGTTTGATAGCAGACCTTTGATTATTTGGCCAACTTTTTGTAGGGCCAAGTTGGGTTTTGTTGAAAATATTTAATAATTTTAGTACGCACTTTTTCTGGTCATTCATTTTAATCAGATTAACAGCAAATGAACATAATTGACATTAAACATAATAACTGACATGCTTTACAAAGGTAACTTGATAATACTTAGGTTAAAAGTTTTAATGAAAAACGTGTGTTAAGAATTTTACGATCTCAGTCCTTGTGTTATTATTTGCTGCAATAGCTAAGAGTTCAAGTTTAAAAATAGGTTTTAAATTTATTTTATATCATCTTTTTTCAACGAAACAACACAAAGGAGTAAGAAAGAAAAACAAAAAACATACACAGCTGATATTGTCGACGAAATGTTGACTACAGCCACAAGCACACTATAAGTAATATAATATATTTATAATAATAAGAATACACATATAAGTATAATAAAAAAAATAAGTAAAATTTTGTCTAACTAATAAAGAAGATATGTATGGATTAGGCTTCCCACATTCTAATTCCTAACAATAGTAAGTTAAATAGATGATATTTGCAATAGACCTTGACAATAAATGACGCCCTTGGCAGGGCAGAAAAGGCATTCCAAATGTCTAGAAATTCATTTTCAATGATATGAATATGAAATAGTTACCACAAAAACCTACAAATAAGGACTGAGATTGTAAAATTCTTAACACACGTTTTTCATTAAAACTTTTACCCAAGTATTATTTGATTTTTTTTTATCAAGTTACCTTTGAAAAGCATGTAAGTTATTGTGTTTAATGTCAATTATGTTCATTTGTTGTTAATCTGATTAAAATGAGTGACCAGAAAAAAGTGCCTACTAAAATTATTAAATATTTTCAACAAAACCCAACTTGGTCCTACAAAAAGTTGGCCAAACAATCAAAGGTCTGCTATCAAACTGTTTCCAATGTTATTAAACAATACCGGGAGAAGTTGTCCGTTGTTATAAAACCTGGCTCAGGTAGAAGGAATTGTCCACATGATGTTTCTAAAGCCAAACAAATAGAAAGCATTTTCAAAAGAGCTCCCAAAACATCCGGTATGAAAGCAGCCCGTTTAGGTCAGTACTCGGACTATTTGGTACGAAAAGTTAAAGCCAATGCAGGTTTAAAAGCCTACAAGGCTAAAAAAGTTCCTAAAAATTTAGAGGCCAAAGACAAAGCTCGGAAATTGAAGTCAAATTTTATACAAAAAATATACCTGCTGCATAATGGATGACGAAATGTACGTATGGACAATTTTTCGCATCTTCTGGTTCAATTTTTTTATGTTGCAGATGTTCGAGGGAATGTTGGAGAAATGTTTAGGATCCAATAGCAGACAAAATTTCCGAAAAAGTTCTTGGTATGGCGAGCAATATGCAGTTGCGGCAAAAAAGCCAAACATTTGTTACAAAGGGCTCTATAAATACCGAAATTTACATCAAGGAATGTTTACACAAAAGGCTACTTCCATTCATAAGACTTCTTAATGTCTCCACTTATTTTTGGCCTGATTTGGCATCTGTCACTATGGTAAGAAAGGTATTGAGTGGTACAAGAACAATAATGTGGTATTTGTACCAAGAGAGGCAATTTCTCCAAACTGCCTGGAGCTGAGTCCAGTGTAGGGATATTGGGCTCTTGTTAAAAGAGAATTGAAGTGGACCAAAAAGGTGTCCAAAAGTATATATTCTGTATAAAGATAAACTAAATTGAGCAATTATTTTTGAGATTATTTCGACCACTACAATTAACTATTGATTAGGTTATATAGAGAAAGATTTTATTTCCAATAACATAATTCTATTTTTCAAAATCGTGCTTTGAATGCCTCTAATCTTCTCGATATAGCTGTACCAACGCACAGTGTGGCATCGATCGGAATAAAAGCAATAATAAATCCGTATCTGCTAAACTACTACTCCAATTGCAAAAACTTCTTTTCTTACTTGCCATTTCACTCAAACGAATTTTAAACTTAAAATTCATAGCAATTTTTCACAGGTTTTCTAGTTATGGAGACAATATTCTTCATCTTTTACTTTTAAGCTAGACATACTTAATATATACCAAATTTAAAAACTGAAAATTATTATGTTTTTTCTTAAGGGTTGATATTTAACATATAATTTGGAATTGATAGTGAATGATATTAAAGTAGTACAAATAGTATGTACGTTAATTATACCAGATCAAAATATTTTAATAAACTGAATAAAAATACATATACTTCTTAATAAAAATGTAGTTTGCAAAAGTAACCTTTATCTTATGACATCCTTAGAATCCCTCTACCAATTTGAATTGTTTTTCCCATATATACAATAATATTTATGAAAACAAAATACAAAAATTAAGGCATTAAATTGCATGATATCCATCTTCAAAGGTGCCCAATCATACTAATTATTCTCTTTCTAATAACAACATTCTCAAGACTAAATTTATACAAATTGGGCAATTAACCATTGCAAATTGCGTCTAATATTACCTAAAATTTATAAAAATGTCTAGCTAATAACGAATTCTTGCACAAAATAAAAAGTTTTTCTTTAAAGTGTTTTTTAAACATTATTGGACATGCAGTATAGAAAGTTTCATGAATTCGTTTCATCTTTATTTCAATTAAGCAAAAGCTGTATTTATAAGAATTTAAATTTAATTTTAATTAAACATTCCAACGTTTGCTTTCATTTTAAAACAGAGTGCATTTTAATTAAACTTAAAATTATTTCCTTTTATTTTGTAATAACTTTACAGCCTACCCTCGCTCATAGAGTCAGTCTTATATCAATAATGAAATTGTAAACATTAACATACATCCAGAGACTTAAACACACACACACACCCATAGAAGTAAACTTGCACGTACGTACACATCCACACATCTGTATTGTGGGGAGATAAATAAACGAAGTAAAATATAAAATATTTTGTTATTCGTTCGTTTCTTTAATACCGAAGGGAATTTCACCATTTAATTTCTAAATACGATGTCCATATAGATGTGTGTGTGCTTTGGTATGTGCGAGCAAGTGTGTTAAGGCGGTTAAACCGAAAAAAAGACAAAATTCAATAGTCTCTTGTTGTATTAGCGTTAGCCTTATTGTTGCTAGTGAACTCTTGTTGTTAGAGTTGTAGTTGTTGTACGAAAGGGTGGATTCGGCGCATTAAATGTAATCGATTTAATGCAAAAAAGGATTTAAATTACAAAAGGCCAAAAGCAACAGCAACAGCAACAACTACAGAAACAGAAACATTCGCATCAACAATAAACGAACATACAGACGAACAACAATACTCAAGCAGAGAATGTAGCAGCGTAGACGTCGTTGTTTATAATGAACAAATTCAATGAGAAAGAGCAAATTAAAGCAGATAACGGAAAAAAACGACAAATAAACTCACGAGAGTGTTTTGTACACAACACTATAACGTAAATCCGTTATTATGAACAACTCTGACAGGAAAATGCTTGTTGCTGTAATTATTCAACACAATTTCAAAGATGTTCGAAAAGTGTTGAAATCGTTGTGGGAAATCATTGTACTATTTTAGGGGTTTTTGTCTAAAGAGTATTTTACGCACTTAATGCTAATAGGGTTGATTGTGTGTTCTTCATATAACTACTCAGTGAAAGCAGTGAGTTGTTGCTGTTGTCCCTATCAAAGAGTTGTTGATATTATGATTGTTGTTGGTACCTATTCCATATAACGTTAGAGCATCATCGTCACGAAGAAACGGATAAACGAACAAAGAAATAACACAACTCTATAGAGGAAAAACATAACACAAAGAAAAATGAGCGTATTTGGGTGTATGTGTGTGTGTTTGTGTGTAGGGAAACTTTCAACGTCAACTGCATCAGAGTTTGTGAAACTGTATATATCGTATTCGTAACGTACACAAAGCATGTTTCGTTCAGCTGTCTACCACACAACAGCACACAAACACATACACACACTCATTCTCACACACATGCAAACATTTCGACATTTTTCGTATCCTATATATTTTTCACTTCACAATGTGTATTTTCCCTCTATGGCATTTTCACAATATTATTTTTCTGTTGTGTGTTTTACTTGATTTTCTTGCGTTTTGTTCTGTTTTTAGATGATTTTAAAGCGAATGCATGAGTTTTTCAGTAAGAAAAGCGTCTCCTAACGGTTTAGTACGTACGCTTTGCGTTTTTTTTGTAGTATACAAGAGTGTCGTTTTATTTAATTTCGTAGGGATTATTGTTGTGTGCGAATTCGTTAGTTTATTTTAACGTCTATTTTAAAAAGCGAAATAAAGTATTGACGTGATTTCATCGTTGTGTTGTAGTGTGCTCTTAATGTTTTAAGCATGAAATATATTTTCAATGAAATAAAAATAAAACCAAAAAATTAAGGTTGAATATTTATAAAGATTTCTCATGAAATAATAAATCAAATTTTTAAAATTTATAATAAATTTCAAAGAAAAAAAAAAATTTTTTTTTCAGTGAAATTTTTTTTAGTTATGTCCACTTGTTAGATTTGTTGTCGTAACTTATTATTAAAAAAGGTACATTTATTTATACATGTTTTTATTTGTTGTATTTCTAATACATGAGTTTAATTTAGCAAACAATTTTTGTTTTACTATATTAAGTATGTTAAGCATGATATGAACTTGCCTTAGGTTGACAAAGTCACAGTTTAATTTTTTAATTGAAAATTAAATTTGGCACACTATTAGGAGAAAATTAATAAAAACAAATAATTTTAGTAGAAATTACTAGCCTAACGAAATTAGAAATAGCTGTAAAATTTATAAAAAAATAGCATTTTTTTAAAACACAACAAAAACAGAAATTTTAAGTAATAAAGGAAAGTAGAAATTTTTTAATTATTTTTACAAATTCGAAATAAAAAATACATAGAAAAAATTAACTCATCATTTTAATGAATCTTTTAATAAATATTATTAGTCGAACATGAATTTTTTCGCCAACTTTTTTTCATTAAGAATAAAAACATGGTAATAAATATTATAAAATTGTTCATGATGGAAATGTTTACTTAAATTTTTTAATATTTTATAAAAAAAATGCTATAATATTCGAGTATTTAAACTGTAAAATATAACATTAAACATAATTAAACAACCATTCACATTAAAGCAATGTCGGTCATATTTGCTCATTTTGTAGCTGAAAATCATACAAAAAATTTCGATTTAAATTATTCACGGAAAAAAAAATTCATAATTGTAATGAATTTTTTCATAAATATTATTAATTGAACATTACTTTTTTCCCAATTTTTTATTTTTTTTCATTCAAAATAAGAACATTTTCATAAATATTATAAAATAATATATGACGGAAAATTAAAAAAATATTATAAAAACATAATTAAACATGCATTAACATTAAGGCATTTCTGCTTTAAAAAATTAAGTAAATTTCGCGCAAATTTTCTTGTTTTGCAGCTGAAAATTATAAAAAAAATTCCAAGGAAAAATTCCAAAGTTTTTGAATAACACAAAAATATAAATATCGCTTATTCGCTGCAACAACATCATAATTCAAAAAAAGTCGTTTCGTAAAAATGGCTTTGAATGTTTTATTACATTTTACTAAGTATTTCTTAAATAAATTTTCAACAAATCATGAGATTTCAGAAATAAAACCCGATTTAAATAGTGGATGTTTCAAATTTTTACTTGTCAAATATACGAGAAATCATGAATTTAAATTTGTATGTTTACAACAAAAAAACACTTTCACCCAAAAACTAATTGACTTTTTTGAAAACTGATAAAACTATATGAAATACTATAGAACAGCGCATATTTTGTATTACTTAGTTCATAAAACACAGATATTGAGTTATGACGTTGTTGCAGCAAATGAGCGATATGTAAATAAAAATTGAAAAACATTTTTTAGCCCTGCTGTTAGGTTAAGCCCATTTGGTCCATTTTTTAATTGTTTCCTTTGTAATTTTTGAACGGTGATATATACTGACTTAGTTTCTTAGTTCACGTGGTCTTTTTATAAACCAATGCTATTTACAAAAATTCAAGGATCTGACTTAAAACAGGACTGATAAAAATGAAAAATTACGAATCTTAGGTGAAAGGACCATTTGGTCCATAGAATATTTTCCTCGGTTTTCTTTCATTTTTTTATATTTATTTTAAAAAAAGTACTTATTAGTGTGTTTTATATGTTTTCTGAAATATAATCAACTTCCGAATCTGAAATATCGGAGTCACTTTCTGAATTGAGCAATTCTTGTACTTCATCTTCGTTCAAGTTTGCCATGTCGTAATGTTGATATGTTGAACATTTTTTCTGTGTTCTAGATTTTATTTCAAAACAAAAAATTTAAAAACAATCATAATATTTAAGAAATCACAGAAATTCATAACATTTCATAACAGAAATTTCAACTACGTTTTGTACGAGTTGATGAAACCTCATTACTACGTTATACTTATATTTTTCCAGTTTTAGAAATATCGCGATTTTTATATGCCCATTATATACCTTATTTTTGTGTGCTTTTCTTCTCAATTTTGAGTAATGCAGCATAGAATGTGACATTTTTTTATCACGAAACTGGTCTACGTAAACATTTGTTTCTTTTGAGCATAATAATTCTTGTGGATGTTTTGGAATATTTGTCTGACCTTTCAAGAATATTAAAATTTGACTCTCTTAGCTTTATCCCCAATAAAATTTTGTGTTAAGAAAATTCTAAATAAAACATAAACATAATTTTTAATTAAAATATAAAATTAGTTAAAAATGTAATGAAGAGTTTAGAAGATATCCTAATATTTTACATTCTAAAAAAATATTTTTTTATAAATTAATTTTTTATGTAATTAAATTTTATTTCTTAATACACAGTTGAATCTAACTAATAACAGTAATAGAAACACTTCATTTTCGTTTTTTTAATATCACGAATTTTGTATTTCTTAAATATTTTATCAGAATGATAATATGCTAAACACTAGTTTATTTCATGGAAAAAATAGTCTAATTTTTACACACATATAGGGCCTCATTTTATAAAACGAAACGTGTGGAAGCGTAAGCAATTTGTATGAAGAATACTGGAAAAAGGGGTTTAAAACTTGAATATTTTCCATAGAATTTTATTTTAACGTTTGTCGTTTCGTTTTACAAAATTAGACTTATAGATTTATTTCTACATTATATATCCAGGAATTGTCTAAGTTGCGAATTTGAATACCAAAGTAAGCAAAATACCATTGGAGAACAGTGTATGTAATTGATTTTCGTGAACTTTTTACATAAGGAGTGAGATCATAAAATTTTTAACACACGTTTTTCATTAAAACTTTTAACCCAAGTATTATTTAATTTTTTTTTTATCAAGTTACCTTTGTAAAACATGTCAGTTATTATGTTTAATGTCAATTATATTCATTTGTTGTTAATCTGATTAAAATGAGTGGCCAGAAAAAAGTGCGTACTAAAATTATTAAATATTTTCAACAAAACCCAACTTGGTCCTACAAAAAGTTGGCCAAACAATCAAAGGTATGCCGTCAAACTGTATCTAATGTTATTAAACAGTACCGGGAGAATTTGTCCGTTGACAAAAAATCTGGTTCAGATAGAAGGAATGGTCCACATGATGTTTCTACAGCCAAAAAAATAGAAAGCTTTTTCAAAAGAGCTCCCAAAACATCCGGTATGAAAGCAGCCCGGTTAGCTCAGTGCTCGTATAATTTGGTACGAAAAGTTAAAGCTAATGCATGTTTAAAAACATACAAGGCTCAAAAAGTTCCTGACAGGAACGTTGCTAAAAATTAATAGGCCAAAAACAGAGCATGGAAATTGAAGTTAAGAATTTTTCGATCTCACTCCTTATATTCGCCACATAGGTTACAAAATATATTAGGATCCTTAATACAGTATCTCATCTTACTAGCAATAATGAAATAATATAATAAGAGAAAATATGTTTTTCAAAAATAAACAAATTTTTATTGTTGAAGTGTTCGCTGTGAATTGTAGAAAAACAGACCCTTCCCTAACCGAAATATTGATTGTTTAAGAAAAAGTAGTTTTTTCGTATTTTTTTAAAAAAAAAATTGAGATTATTTATGATCAAGCTAATCTATAAAAATAAATCTTTTGTTTAAGTATAATCATGTTGGTGTTAAACATTCAAGTTACGAACATTTTTATATTTTTTTCGAATATGAAAAACATATGAAAAATATTGTATACTAAACTATTTGTTTACATAAATTAATTTATTGATATGTTTTTATTGTATATCGTGAACAAATTTTTGAACCATTTTACCATAGGTCAAACTTATAAGCATGAAACTGAAAAATTTAATTTTCAACATCCTTCTATTATCACTAATATATTCAGAAATTTATATAAACAAAATTGATGTCAATAAAGAGATAATTTTGTGTAAAATAGCAGTACAAAATAGTTTTTTTTTTCATTTTAGTCTCCATTTATTAATCGAGTGTGTGGATTAATCGGTTAGTCTAGCAAATAATTAATCGGGGTTTAGATTTAATCGGTTAATAATCGGTTAATTTTAAATTATTCGATTAACCAGATAATTTCTATTTTAATTTTAAATTGAAAAAAAAAACGTATTTTGTGTACTTATTTAAGCATTTTATTAATAAAAAGAAAAAAATCATAAAAAACAAACAAAACACAACAATTCAAAAAAAAAAAAAAAATAAGTAATCACGTATGCGGAATGAAATTGCAACAAAAACTTGACACTGGCCAAAGAAAAAGTACATGGTGCTATTAGTGTTTTAGGACTTATTTTGAATTACGTTATGTTTTTCCTTAATACTTTAAAACACCATTTGAAAATCTGGCTTTTAGTTATTTCAAAATTTTTTAAAAAAAAAGAACTACCTTGAAAAAACATTTGCAAATTTTTCCATATTTTATATATTTTTATCGGGAACAATTTGTTATATTTTACATCAAGTGGCAGAGACAGGCACAGAAGTGGACTTTTTGGAAGTAAATAAGCCTATTATTGATAAGATGTGCAAAGTAGAACATAATTTTTTTTATAAAAAAATATATATGGATCTTAATCAATAAGATGTAAATTGGAAATTTTGACTTTTTTGGAATTTGATTTGACCATCAATTCTAAGTAATATATTATGAAATGTGTACACAAACCTAATTATTACATAAAAAGAAATATCAGAGATTATTTTTTGAAATAGAAAGTTCTTCTTAACTGTTTCATCATCCAACTGTCACGCCCAGATCATTATGGTGTTTTCCAACACCCTTCAAATTCCAGACTTTCTAAAGTGGAAAAATGTCCCAATTTTTTTAAATTAAAAAGAATTTGAGAGTTTTTGGACATAGACGAATTTTTGTAGATTATTTAGAATAAAAATCGAGAAAAATAAGACCATGAAACTCAAAAAGGAGCTCAGAAAAGTGCAAACATTGGTATTTTCAGCACCTGTATGTAAATTTCTTCATAACTGCCACAAAAGTACATGAATATAATAAATTTGTTGCTTACATTAAATCAATACAATGGACTAATGTATAAAGGTTTTGTATATTATTTGTTTTAACGTTGGAAACAAATATAGCGTTCTTTGTTTTATTGCAATTTCATTCCGCATACGTAAGTAATAAAAATGGTATCTGAAATCCTTTTTTTTTATACACATGTAAGTTTTTTAGAATTTTAAAGAGATCTTCTAAAATAAGCTTATATAATTGAAATGTTTTCTTTTTAAACGATTTTTTTCATTAGTTTTAATAAAACTTGACTTGGACAGAACTCTCTTACTGATTAAATGTTGGAGAAATCAAGATAAAGAATATCCAATTTCTCATATAAAATCCTGAATTATACCATTGGAGTATACTTTAAATACTTTATGATAAAAGACTAGTTTCAGTTATGTCATTTGATTCATATATTATCATGTCGTCCTCCGACTCATTAGGACAAAGTTAATCATAGTACATTCTAGAAAAAAGTTAATTTAGAAATTCCTTAGTTTTAATTTTGTGCTATATGTTTAAAAAAACTATTGTTAGAAATTAATGTTCATGAGTTAAAAAATAAAATTTGTGTGTTTAAAACTATTCTATATAAAAAGCCAACAAACAAAAATAAAATTCGGTTAATCGACAAAAATTAATCGGTTTATTTGTTATCTGAAGATCTCCAATTTTAAATTATTCGAACAGTTAACCGACCAAAATTAATCGATTAACGGTTATTGGATTGAATACCCTACCAATAAAAAAATACAATATAAAATTAAAACCTCGATATTTTAAAAACAAGAGCTGAAAATTAAATGTCCCATATACCAAACCAAAATGTAATCGTTGTTGCTCTGTGTAATCTAAATTTTTCCTATTTTGATAAGAATTAAAAAAAATATATAAATTTTTATTTATACTTTTGTGTTGAAAAAGTGCTTGAATTCTTCTCGGAACATTTTTTAATATGTTTATGATTTTCACATAAAAAATGCAAAAATATTCGCTGAAGTGACATATATTTTATGATGAAACTGAAATGTTTTAATGTTAATGGATGTTTAATTATATTTTTTACGTTTCAGATTTTGTTGATTCATATTGGCCAATATATGGCTATTTTAAAAAAATGTTTGATCAAAATAATTAGATAATATTCATAGTAATTGGAGGACAAAAAAAAATATACTTTAAAGGAAATTTGAGAAGTGCCTTATGTAAAACTGCATTTGTTTAAAATATAACATTAATTCAGTTTCTCTTATATGTATTATATGCAGAATAATTACTTCACAGCTGGTCAAAAAAAAAAAAAAAAAAAAACGCATATAACAATATTGCTCCTTCTTATCTGCTGAGTAGTTCGTTTATACAACTCTTAATCTAAATTATTAAATTATGGTAAACAAATTTAAAAAAAAAATGTAACAAAACTGTTATTAGTTTTAGTAATTTTTCTTATATTTTCAATTTTATGAATATATAATTAAGAACTAACTTGGCTTTTGTAAATTATTTTATATATTACACAGGGGAACAAAATTAACATTTTGGTTTGGTGCAGCGAAAAATGTAATTGATAAAACATATATGGGACATTTAATTTTCAAAACTATCTTTAGTTTTTTTTGGCAGCTCTTGTTTTTAAAATATCGCGGCTTTAATTTTTTTTGTTTATTCTGTATTTTTTTTATCTTATTCGTTGAATATTGCATAAATGGATACTAAAATTAAAAAAACATTTTTGTACTGGTATTCTTTACAATGTTATATTTTCTTTGACTTCAATTCTTTTTATCTAAATTCCAGGATATATTGGTGATATCACAAGGATGTTGAAAATTAACTTGTTCAGTTACATACTTACTTATAGTTTGTCCAAAGTATCATTAAACTAATTCAAATCATGCTACAATGATGTGAATGATAACTTAAACTTATACTTGAACATGGTTACCGCAATCATATAAACAATTACAGTGACCATAATATGGTTAAACAACATTTAAAAATGCTGAAATGGTTATGGTAAACATGCAAAACTATATTTTAAATGTCATTGTTTTTACCTCGAATGTTTTGTTATTCACACTTTGATTCACATTTTGCACTGTCACTGCTAGAGTTTCGGTTCTTTATCTCGTAAGCGTGTTTGTCCAATTTCGTACCAAGTGTCATGTTTTTAAATAATAAATGCAAACATAAAACCTAACTTTAAAGAAAAAGTGTGATATTTTACTGAGACGTACTATTTTATAATCCCAAATCAACGATTTGTGATTAAAAAAAAAATAGAATATAAAACAATTTATTTCGAATACCCATAACTATAACCCGGTAACATTTAAACCAAAATAATGTAATAAACCTGTTCCATAATATAAAACTTTCTTTAAGGAAATAGAAAAGTTTTGAAAAAAACAGAAAATGCTGAATTATGGCGTTTTCTTTTCTGGCATAAATGATGTCTTTATTTAAGCAATTTTTTCTGCACTTTTCAAAGTTATGAAAAGTATGGTTAACTACCATCTTGTGAAATATTTGGAGTTCAACAATTTACTCAGCGACCGGCAGTATGGCTTTCGTAGAGGACGCTCTACGGGAGACTTTCTAGCCTTCCTATAGGAAAAATTATGTCGTTCCATACACTTTACTTTACTTTCGCCAAAACGAAAGTAAAGTGGTGGCTCTAGATATTTCTAAAGCATTTGATAGAGTATGGCATGGTGCGCTTTTAGCAACACTTATTGGTTTTGGTGTCGGTAATAACTTATCTCGATTTATGTCGAGCTTTCTCAGAGATCGCACTATACGAGTTGTTATAAATGGAATCTCATTACACGAGTCCAAGATCAATTCAGGGGTACCGCAAGGCTCCGTCCTTTCTCCTACTCTATTTCTTATCTTTGTAAACGACCATCTATGTCAAAATTCCAACCCTATCTACTCTTTTGCAGATGACAGCAACATTTACCATTCATATGCATTCAATTATAGACCAAGCCTGTTGGAGATTGGGGCAATGAGGCAAAACATGAATGATACGCTTAACCAAGATCTTATGACAATCTCTGAATGGGTTTGTGCGAATAGAGTCCATTTCAATGCACGCAAGACTCAGTGTTGTATGTCAACCCTGTAGATATGCAGCATGTTTCATCCTCAATTTTATCAAACTGATAGATAGGCAGATTTTCTTGTTATTGTTTTTGAAGTTCGTTTGTGAAATAGTTTTTTATATTTTTTGATTAAAAGTGTTAAAATGGAAGCAAAAAGTATTTTTTGGGAATATGAATTGTAATGATTTTTGTTTTATTGTGAACGTTAAAAATGTAAATATGTTGGCAACATTTTGTGTCAGAAAAGAAAACACCAATCATATCTCGATTTCTCCAGAAATTTTAAAAGCAAAGCCCAAAATCTTGTATGTAAAGTTGAGGGGGAAGGATGATTTTTTTTGCTTTATTTAATGTTTTAATTCACTTAGATTATTTTAAGAATTTTCACTATTATAGTCCGGACAACTTGATAATTCGACAGAGCCTAAAATTATATTTTTCTGGAGAGTTATAAAGTTGCACTGTAATTGATTTTTAATATTTTATTTTTTTTCTTTAACCATGCACAGTGGTTTAGAAACTTTTTTTTTTGGAAATAATTCGGTATCTCGGGAACTATTGGAGATATCATTACAAAATTTCACATGGTTAGAGCTGAGGTGCTTTTGAGTTGAATTGCATTTGTTCAGCTTCTTAGGGGTAATACGGGCCAGTTTGTGCCCCCTCAAAGTTGGTCACCTCGGGTCTCAAAATTTTTAAAAAAATCCCCAAACATTATAATTTTTGACATTTTTTATTTTCAAATACCGAAATTCCTAAAACGGGGAAAATGTGTTCCAAAAACTGAGTTTTTTTAGAAAAGTGCCTACTGTGACGCTATTTACCGTGTGATAGTAAAACAGCTTTCTAAGTATTTAAACAACATATAGGGTTATACAAATACGGAACTTTTTCGAGGATCGGTGCTTTGCCTTTTTAGAATTTTTTACTGAAACCTAAAATTTTTTTTTAAAATTGTCCAAGTTTGGATAGGTCTGGGGGATACTGTGTCCGCTTAAGTGAGCCCAGTTTTACTTTACATGCTTTTGCATTAAGTTTTCTTTCCGTAACATATAAAAATTGTATATAGTCCCAAAGAAAATTTGTTTCTACAAAAGAAAAAATATAGGGACTTTTTTAGGAAAAATCGTAAAAAATTAGGCCCATTTTACATGTTCCAACTTTGGATGCGTGTAACTTTTTACACGGACGAGATAACTGTTACCAAGTTTTTTTTATTTTATTTAGAATTTTATTGCCAATATAGCTAATATTTTGAAAAAAAAAATTCGACCCTCCGTAGGGCCGCCATATCTAAAAAACAAAAAAAAAATCGAGCAAAATTAAAAAAAAATAAATAAATAAACCTAAATATCTCTTCAACTGAAGGAGATAACCTACACATGTAAGCGTATTTTTTGTAGATCTTCTCAAGGACTATTTATATTTTAAGCTTCAGCTCATTCGGATCATAAATGAATTTTTGGGGATTTTTTTAAAAATTTTGAGACCCGAGGTGACCAACTTTGAGGGGGCACAAACTGGCCCGTATTACCCCTAGGAAGCTGAACAAATGTAATTCAACTCAGAAACACCTCAGCTCTAACCATGTGAAATTTTGTAATAATATCTCCAATAATTTCCGAGATACCGAATTATTTCCAAAAAAAAAAGTTTCTAAACCACTGTGCCATGGCTGCGTATGATTAATATGTGATAATTAGAACAAGTATACTCTTGCATGGTCATACGATTATTGTCCACAGCTAAAGAATGCAAATAGTGGATGAAATTTTTCCTAAATACCAATATGAAATTAAATCAAATTCAAAATACCCCACAACTAGTTATATGCGAATCATCTACAAACAATTTTTAAGTCAAACAGAAATTCTTCAATTTCTAAGAAGCGACTACAATTTCATTAATTTTAAAGAGAATGAAGTTTGTAAGAATTTAAATATTTAAATCTTGTAAATATTTTTTATTAAAGCCAACAGCATATTTTCTCACCGCACTCAACAATTTGCTCTTAATGCTGCAAAATCTAAATGGCTAAACATGAAATAAAATTACCAGCAGTAAAATACAAAGATGGAGTAATTGATGTTAATAATTTAATTATAATCACTTTTAATTTTTCATTCATTTTTATTTGAGAGCTTAAAACCACAGGCAAGAAATAAAATTTAAAAGGTTTTATTTGTAATGGAAAGAGAAAAATAAGCAGAAATTGAGAAGCAAAAAAAAAAAGGAATTCATTTAAATTTGGGTCAATATTAATTTTAAATTTTTTGTTAACATGTAAACATTTACTTAAAATTTTACAAATTAAAAGAGGTTTGTAAGAGACTACTATAACATACAATTCATACTACAGCGTTTTCATAAGGAAGCACAAAAAACTGTTTTACTTTTATATTCGCAGAAACAAATTTGATAAGAAAATATTTTGTTTTCAAATTTTTTAAGTAATTGAAAAAAATTCATTATCTTACATATTGTTTGAATAATTTATTACACGCATATAAAGTTGTAATACGTATTTCTTTTTAAATTTTACCCACATTATTTAAGAGCATATTTCTTTTTTTTATTTTCGCCAAACACAATTCAATTTAATTGTTTATACCAAAACCATCCTTCCTTGCTGTAATGTTCTTTAATGTGGGTATTTAAATATGACTTTTTGAATTGTTATTATTGTTTTTGGGTTTGTTATTATTTTTCTCGTTTTGTTTTTATTATGTTTCGGCTTCTCTTTACGCATTTTAAATAATAATTAACAAAAAATAAACGCAAGTTTACACTATACTGATGAATAACAATGAAATAAAAAAAAAAAATAAAACATTCGGGGGAAGGCAATGTTCATAAACCAGAGTAAGAACATTAAATGAATAACTAACAGAATAATAAAAAAAGAAATACTTATATACAACATTTTTATATACAAACGAAATAAAACAACATTATTATACGATATGAAATGAGAAAACAAACAACAGTTTCACATCATCAACAACAACGATTACGTAGAGACAACAGCTGCAACAACAAGCCGATGTTGTCTTTTATACCCTACAGTTTTTAAGGAGTCGGTAATTAAATTTGTTATGAAGCTAGTAAATTGAAGGGCGAGATAGATGGCCGTTGTCGCCATCTATCTAAGGGTAATGAAATAATTTAAAACAGCAATTACCTACTGTATAAATCACCATCGATATCTAATCTATTTTGTCGAAATATATACCACAATATGTGAGCCCGGAAGAATAGTTGGATGCTACTGTGTTTAATTAATTCGAATCATAGCTTCGAATTAATTAAACCAATTGCGGCTTTATTTCCAAAATCGAATTCTTCGGCTTAATTCAAAGGTTTTCATTTAAATCGCATTCACTCAACATCTGAATTAATTCATAACAGAATTCATTAAACTAAAATATTTTTTCTTATTCAGTTTTGTTTTTATTTTAATTTTAATCACTTTTTTTAATCACAAAATTAATTGAAAACAACTGTCAAAAGCCTTTCTTTAATAACTTTGAAGTGAAGAAAGCTATTTTGTAGTGAATTTAAAATAATTCTATTCAATAAGAAATTAATTTTATAATGAATGAATTCTTAAATAAATTAAGTCAATACGTTCGGAGAACTAAGAAATTAAAGCAACGAATTAATGCATGCTGAATACTTTAATGGTATTGTGAAGAGTATATATTGATTTTTGAAATATAATTTAGAATTAATTCTTTGCACAGTGATTCGTTTCATTGTATTTTTTTGAAAGCTTATAAAATTTCCTGCTAAAAATGTAAAATGTCTCATATATTTAGAAACACATTTTGATGTCAGTCAGATGTTTTTTTAAAATAGGACTTTTAATACCATTACAAAAATAATTTCCGAATATTAACCCATTAATGCATGACCCCCTAATCCGTTGTCCGATTTTGATGAAATTTTATACAGAGAGTACTTAAGGCATTTATATTGCCGTGAGGGAATGGGTATTTTTCTACCTACTTCGGCATATATGCACAGAAAAAATTAAATAGTAAAATACTGAACAACCGTTTAGTTTTTCCGAATATTTATTAGGTTTTTTGCACCCAGAATGCCTGTAGTAGAAAACCGAATAAAACGTTCAGCTTTACGTTGAACGTGCGTTCAGCTTTTTACTATATAGAGTTCAGTTTGTGCAAAAGTAAACGAGCGTTCAGGTTTTAATTATATTCGTTTAATTTTCGCAATACTGAACGAGTGTTTAGTTTTTTATCCAATGCGTTCAATTTCTTCATTACTGAACGTAAGCTTATTATTTTATCAGCTGCGTTCAGAAAATTAAATAAACGATTTTTAAATGTTTTTTAATATTAAAAAAATTTATTCAATATATTCTACAAGCATTATTCATAAACAACTATTTCTATAAACTCACCAAAACCTGCTCTTCCTGAGGAAATTCCCTGTATATGTCATCGACAATTACCTTAAAATCAGATGGTGTTAACATTTTTCCGTTAATGATGGCGTTTTCCAGGATTATATTTATTAATTTGTCTCTCAGATGACAAAAAAGTTATACTGTTTTAAGTAACACAATTTTTTAAAATACACACACTGTCTTGTCTTAAAAGGCTTCTTACGAAATTCATACTCGATTCCTGCTTCTACATTAAACAATTATTAGATATTGACTACATAGGTATATGTACATATATACAACTTACCTTCTAACTCCGGCAATAGAAATTTAATTGCTCTAACAAAGCTCAATGTTAATGTAGGGATGTCAATATATAAAATATGAACTACTCACTTTAATAATCAACACACAAATGAGATTCGGTCAAACTTAACACTTGTTGTTTTTTTAGAATCCCGTTACTTCTGTAGCCGGCAATTGAAATAATATTAAAGTTTTAAAAAAATTTTCTAAAAATATTTTTACCACGTCTCGTTCAGATTTACTGAACGATGCGTTTAGTTTTTTTTTACTATCCCACTATGCTGAACGGTACGTTTTACGGTATCTATGAAGAACTTTACTGAATTTTGCATTCAGTTATGCTAAATGTGTGTTCAGCGAAGAATTATTTGGTTGATTCTAAAAATCTGAACAAAACGTTCAGGTCGCTAGTAGAAAGGATTGGGTTTTAATATGTTGCGTTCAGAAAAATGTTAGCTTGGTCTATTACCAGATGAACGTCGCGTAGTAAACAACAAAATAAGCGTTCAGATCTTGGATATTTGAATGTAGCTGTAAAAGGGTGTAGTAAATTCGCCTAGTAGCATTCAGTTTGACTGTTTCTAAATATTGCGTTCAGATAATTTAGTTTTTTCTGTGTGGATTATAAAATATATGTTTTTTTAAATTAGCTACTTAGGAAAAGGAAGCTCTTAAAGCATTTTTTCCGATGTTTTGATGATTAGGTTGTAGATTTATCAATAACTAGTTACAGGCGCGGTTCCAGAAGGGGAAATAGGAATTACCTCCCCCAAAAAAAACAAAAATTGTTCATATAAATATGGAAAAAAAGAAAAATGTAGAACAAATTTTAAATTCAAATACCCCCCACCCCTCCATATGGTTGAGCTGAATTCGCACCTATCAGATAAGGTTGATACTTTTAGAAAATAATATGTATATTGTCTGATGACGCTCAATTAACTAATGAAAAGACTGGTAAGTCTGAAATTTAGTGTATTTATAAAATCTAAAATTGTATCTTGACCGTTCACAATAATGGAAATATTGTACTCCATAACATAGAACCATATTTTGGCTAATGTATAGAAAGTCTTGGAAACATTAAGATCGAAAAATTTTTAACATACGTATATGTTAATAAAAACGAAACCACTAAAATTACAGTTTTAATTTTTCTTTTATTTGATTGAAATTATTATTACAAAAAAAAAAAAAAAAAAATAAATAAATATTTTTATAGTTCTAATCACTAATGATGAAATTTTGAACCTTTTTCGAAAACCCTTTCCTTTATGGTTTTTATAGGGATTTCTGTCACTTTGTTCGAACAGGTTGTAAATCTCCGTTTAAAATCTATCACACTTTTGGACAACTTTTTTGTGCTCTTCAATTCTCTTTTAACAAGAGCCCAATATCTCTCCACTGGCCCTAGCTCCAGGCAGTTTGCAGAATTTGCCTCTCTTGGTACAAATACCACATCACTGTTCTTTTACCGCTCAAGACCTTTCTTACCATAGTGACAGGATGCCAAATCAGGCCAAAAATAAATGGACACACTAAGAAGTCTTATGAATGGAAGCATCCTTTTTTGTAAACATTACTTGATGTAAATTTCGGTATTTATAGAGCCCTTTGTAACAAATGTTTGGCTTTTTTTGCCGCAACTGCATATTGCTTGCCATACCAATAACTTTTTGAGAAATTTTGTCTGCTTTTGGGTCCAAAACTTTTCTTCTACATTCCCTCGAGCATCAGCAATATAAAATTTTTGACCAGAAAGTTGCGAAAAATCTGCCGAGCATAAGTTTCGTCATCCAATATGAAGCAAGAATATTTTTTATAAAACTTGACTTCAATTTCCGTGCTCTGTTTGTAGCCTCTAAATTTTAAGCAGCGTTCCTGTCAGGAGCTTTTTAAGCCTTGTATGTTTTTGAACCTGCATTAGCTTTAACTTTTCCTACCAAATAGTCCGAGTACTGAGCTAACCGGGCTTCTTTCCTACCGGATGTTTTAGGAGCTCTATTGAAATTTGTCTGGCTTTAGAAACATCATGGACCATTTCTTTTACCTGAGCCAGGTTTTATATCAACCGACAAGTTCTCCCGGTACTGTTTAATAATATTGTAAAAAAAAGTTTGATAGCTGATCTTTGATTGTTTGGCCAACTTTTTGTAGAACCAAGTTGGGTTTTGTTGAAAATATTTAATCATTTTAGTACGCACTTTTTTCTGGGCACTCATTTTAATCATATTAACAGCAAATGAACATGATTGATATTAAACATAATAACTGACATGCTTAACAAAGGTAACTTGATAAAAAAATCAAATAATACTTGGTTTAAAAGTTTTAATGAAAAACGTGTGTTAAGAATTTTACAATATCAGTCCTTATAGAAAATGTATTAGTATAGTTTTCACAAATGAATAACAAATTGAGGAGGAATGAAAAAATAATGATAACAAATATAACATAAACATGCACAAACAAACGACAAACAAGTTTTAACGCCAGCAGTTCGTCATGGACTCAATGCACCCGTAAAATACAGTAAATTATATGTAGCATCATTCGTCCCGAATATACTCGTTGTAATGCAGACTGGATACAGTCGTTACTTAAACATTTTATAATCTAGACATGGGGACATTTGAAACTTGTTTTTTTGTATTGTACTTCAGAAAGTAATTATTTAACCTGTCATAATAAATCAGATGCAGAGTAAATTATCTCTTTGTAGTCGACAAACTGTAGTTACTGTCTCCAAAGAGTCAATTCAATTCCTCCTAGGCCAAGCCTATGTTAAAATAACTAGTCACCTAACTAATTCTGTGGCTAGTGGTAACCACAAAGTAGATGAGAATGCTTGTTCATCACTATCACTTCGAACTGTGGGGTCTAAAAACCCCTACACACACACAACTACTATTTTTTTTAACATAAGATAATTGTGTTAATCACCTCAGTACAAAGGAACTGGTTTGACATCTTTATTTCATGGTCGAAAAAATGTTAGTTAGGTTGTGCCAACATTTCACCATATAAATATTTTATATAATCACATAGTCTTATACCCTCAGATGTTTTTTATTACGGTTTCAAAAAAAAAAACTAAATTTCTCTTGAACAATTAAATTCGTATTTCATATGTTTTAGAACCCTCATATGCCGAAGTGGGTATTTTTATACCCAATCCACATAATCGTACTTGTAGCTTAGGAAAGTTGGATTTATCACTTGGTTTTTTACTGATAGAGGACATCCAAGACTACTAGACACAAGGAGGGCATTGGGGAATTTTACTCCCTCGGTTTTCTAGAGCCACTTATTTTCGAATTTTGTGATTTTGTAAAATTGCTCAACTTTGGCCCACTAGTTCTCCGCCAAGACGTAACCTAATTCTACCGAAAAAATGTTTTGGGTAGCCCGATTCTTACTTTATCTTTATCTAAAAGAAGATTTTTAATATCGTTCTCCTAGAATTTTCCAGAATTTTTCTAAAATTGCGCTATTTTTGGGTATTTTTCTACCAATTCGGCGTTAATGGGTTAATAACAAAAAGAATGCATGACAAAGAAAAAAAAAGTGGTTCACATTACACGAAAATGGGTTACAGTGGTAAAAAATTATTTTTACCTACTAATCTAAATGTGATTAAATACTATATAAAACAACCAAACATTAAACTCTTCTATGCAACTGTACCAAATTTTGTTTTTACTAGGACCGAAAAAAATACAGGAATAAAAAGCCAACATATCAATTACTCATGAAAGGACATGTCCATTTGTCGATTCAAACAAACTGTAAAATGTACGACAAAGCAGTGTTATCATACCTTCAATAGTTTCTGAAAAAAAAACACTGGTCTACATTAGGCGCATAGGCCACAATACCCGAAGTTACTCTATACGGTCAGGCTTGACCGACCATACTTTCTTACTTGTTTTATTTTAAAAACATGCTACATTAACGAATTATTGTTTATTTTTTTGATAGTTTCATATTTATTGTTGGGAGAAAAGGTTCAAAGTCCTATGAAAAGCTAGAAATACAAATTTACAGCGAAACACTCAACCTTTTTTTTGGAAAAGTATTAAAGCATCAACATTGTACAATGATTTTGTCTATGTCGCAAAACCGGTTTAGCAGCATATAAGGAGTGAGATCGAAAAATTCTTAACATACATATATGTTAATAATAAAAGAAACTACTAAAGCTACAGTTTTAATTTTTTTTTTATTTGATTGAAATTATTATTACAATTTACAAAAAAAAAAAATATTTTTTATAGTTTTAATCACTAGTGATGAACTTTTGAACCTTTTTCGGAAGCCCTTCCATTAACGTTTTTATACAGCTTTCTGTCACTTTGCTCGAACATGTAGTCGATCTCCGTTTAAAATCTACCACACTTTTGGACACCTTTTTTGTGCTCTTCAGTTCTCTGTTAACAAGCCTTAGCTGCGGGCCACTGGCCTTACCTGCGGGCAGTTTGGTTTAAATGTTAAGGTTTATTTTAATTCTCAGTAAATGTACAAATATTTACCAGGGACCGTAACGGTTATAAATAATATAAAAAATTTTATTTTATAACAGTTGTTTTGTGACTTTAAAAATAAAAATCCATGATTAAACAGGTATTTTTCAAAATAAAAATTAAATTCTTAAAAAGAGAGTTTTAATGTGCCGTCATAAAATTTAATTTTTCCCATCAGAAAATGAAAGTCACTTTATGTAATTTGACACAAAGCTTGCCGCTGATCATAGAATTACAATTTGTAAAGCACCTTATATTGCAGTTGAATAAATCCTCATTGAAATAAAAACAAAAGGGATTATAATTTGTTTTTGTTTGATTCTTATTAATAATTATACATTATATCAGACCCAATTATAAAAAATACTGAAAAAAATGAAGAAAATAAACAAAATGTGTTTTATTTTCTGAAGGGAAAAATAAAACTCCTAAAAAGAGTTTTATTTCATGACGTCTAATAAAACTCTCATTTCAAGAGTTTAAACCGAACTTTTATTTTTGCATTGAAAAATTGCTGTTAACTGTGGTGTTGAAATCCGTTGACGCTAACATGGAGAGTTTTTGAGCTAAAATTTTCTAGATAACCTGGTATTTACAGACGATAATACTGTTTATTAATGCATTTCTAAATTAATGTATTATTGAAAACATTCTGTATGTCAAGAAATCGTTTCGAAAAATATTTCTCTTCAATATACATATATACAGTCAGAGTCAAAATTTTGCATACAACAGGCGTTTCTATTTATGAAGCTAAATATTTGAATTAAGGAGTGAGATCGTAAAATTTTTAACACACGTTTTTCGAAAAAACTTTTAACCCAAGTATTATTTGATTTTTCATTTCTTTTTGATCAAGTTACCTTTGTAAAACATGTCAGTTATTACGTTTAATGTCAATTATATTCATTTGTTGTTAATCTGATTAACCTTTAATTGTCGAGGTGAAATTTTTGGATATAGTTAATGATGTGGTGGTAAATTTTAGCTCTCTTAATTTTACTAAAAAAAATGAGTTAAAAAATTGTTTTTTATAATTATTTGCTTTTGCAAAATAAGCTACTACATTTTTAATTGCAAAAAATAAAGAAAACAAAAAATGTTTTTATTTGTTTATACAATACTTCACAAACCTTTTTTTTAGTATAACATAAAACGACATATCAAAAACTTTAAACAAAAGTATGAATTTAAAGAAAATCACAAACTTAAAGGACATTTTTCCACAGCCAAATGTATAAGTTTAAAGATGTAAAAGAGATCATAACAAAAAATAATCAGGTGTAGAAACTACAGGTCATCCTTTTTGGAGGTTTTTTACTCATCAAAATCTGTGTTCGCACAGTGTATGCCTGCATCCCATACACATTGGCATACTACATTGTAGAAAAAAGTGTGTAGTTTTTCGCTTTAGCCTAGTCGGTAGCATAACTTACGACCAACAGGGATCGAATATAGACAGAGGTATTGAATCCGGACTCAAAATGTTACCAATTGTCTTGTAATAATCAAGGGAGCTATTGGTTGTGTAGACGTTTTTCAAATGTGGTAAAATCTGAAAAATAATGTAAGAGTTAACACCACAAATATCCATAAAAAATTCTATGAAAATATTACGTTAATTTTAAAGTGGGGTAAATTTTGTTCTACTAATAATTCTATGAAAATATTACGTCAATTTTGATGCGGGGTAAATTTTTGTCCACTAAATACTTACGCTAACGGTTGACGTGGTGGTAAAATATTTTCAAAGATAAAATTACGTAAATGCTGACGAGTGGTAATTTTTATACCAGCACGTGCGTAGCTCCGCTTCTGATATGTCTAGCTCTGCTAAAACACAACTCAGTAACAACGATCACGATATGGGAAGATACTAAGATAATTAAATTGATAGAGCGCAATGGAAGAGAGTATTTTAAAAAAATGTAAAGCGAGGGTAACACTTACCACCACCTCAACAGTTAAAGGTTAAAATGAGTGACCAAAAAAAGTTCGTACTAAAATTATTAAATATTTTCAACAAAACCCAACTTGGTCCTACAAAAAGTTGGCCAAACAATCAAAGGTCTGCCTTCAACTGTTTCTTCCTATGTTATTAAACAGTAGCGGGAGAACGTGTCCGTTGATAGAAAACCTGGTTCAGGTAGAAGGAATGGTCTATATGATGTTTTTAAAGCAAAAAAAAATATCAAAAAGTTCCTGACAGGAACGCTGCTAAAAATTTAGAGGCCAAAAACAGAGCATCGAAATTGAAGTCAAGTTTTATAAAAATATCTTCTTGCTGCATAATGGATGACGAAACGTATGTTCGCAACTTCCTGATCAAAAATTTTATGTTGCTGATGCTCGAGAGAATGTTGAGGAAAAGTTTAGGACCCAAAAGCAGACAAAATTCCCCAAAAAAGTTCTTGGTATGGCAAGCAATATGCAGTTGCGACAAAAGAAGCGAATAATTTGTTACAACGGGCTTTATAAATACCGAAATTTACACCAGGGAATGTTTACGAAAGAGGATGCTTGCATTCATAAGACTTCTTAGTGTGTCGACTTATTTTTGGCCTAATTTGGCATCCTGTCACTATGGTAAGAAAGATCTTGAGTGGTAAAAGGACAATAATGTGGTATTTGTACCAAGAGAGGCAAATTCTCCAAATTTCCTGGAGCTGGGCCCAGTGAAGAGATACTGGGCTCTTATTAAAAGAGAATTGAAGAGCACAAAAAGGTGTCCATCTTGTAAACTCCATGAAAAGGCATCTATAGGCCTTAATTAAGCTGAATGAAGGACCAACAAAATTTTAACTTTTTGTTTTCGGATTTTGGTAATATTAAATAGACGGCTGTATACTAATTTTTGATTGAGGTTTTTGGGTACTTTTTCCCATAAATTTTTCATGAAAACAATTTTAATTTTCAATTTTTTTTTTAATAATAAAGGATTTAACTCTAAATTAAATTTTAAGTTTATTCAAAATTATATATTTATTTCACTAATTAAAATATTTAGCTTCATAGATGAAAATGCGTTTTGGATTTTCTTCACATGTTGGATTTCCCTATTTGTATTTATAAACCCGATACATATGAAAATAAAATATTTTTAATTGTTTAAAACAATTTTTGAATAGGGATCGTAAATGAGAAAAATCATTTGCAGTTTCTGTTTTGACGATAAAATTGTATTATGATACTTGAGTTTTAGACAAATATTAATACTCACTATTGTTGTTTGTAAATACCATAAGCCATCAAAGTAACTAATCGTTTATATAATATTTGGTTAGAAAATTTATAAATTTACAAATTTTGTTTAGTTTAAATTATTTTTCGCGAATGGCATATGAGTAATATATAACTTTTACTACTACAGTTTTGAAATATTCTTATATCTCCGGATATGTAGTGTTAATTGTGACTGATCCCTACCGATTATAGTTTTAATTTCTCACTAGTTTGTAGCCTTTGTTATTACTTACATACATACATTCTATATCTGTAAGTTTGTTACATCTATATGTACATTTATTTTGTTTCTATGTTTTTCTACATGCTAGTTATTTGGCTTTGCATATTGCTTTTAGCTATATTTTTTGGTAGCATTTGTGGCAAAGTTTTTTATTTTTTTGCTTATTTTTACACCATAGCATACAACTAAAATAATCAACAACATTAGAATGACAACAACTGCTAGCTAGTATACAAAATCCCAGAAATACGAGAAAAAAAATTAAAACAAAAATTCTCTATTCTTTTAGTGTGAAATAATTGCAAAAAAGAAACAGATTTGAAAGAAAAATTGTTAGAAAACAAAAACCGAAAATCAAATACATAGTCCCTGTATGTACCAGGAATAAAAACTATAAAAAACAAACGAAAACAAACATCCAGTAGCATGGAGAGTGGAAAGCAACATTTGTGAACTTCTGGTTGAATAACTATATAAGTGCGAACACGGAGAGACAGCAACTAAAGGGAATACATGTGAGAGAGAGAGTGTAGAAACAAAAACATACAGAAATTCTAGAACGAAAACAAAAAAATATCAGTAAAAATCAACAAAAGCTAACAAAACGAGCAAAAATAAAAAACAAGAGAACAAAAAACTTAAACTGAAAATTGTTCAACAAACTCCCACACTCTCACATAAACCCAGACAAACATTTTGCAATTGTACCATGAAATTCATATAAAAAAAGCATCACTTGCAGACACATTGATTTAAAAAAAAAATAAAAAAATAAAATAAATGTTTATATGTGTGTATATAACTACACAAATATATGTATGTGTAGCTAGCTATACATAAGTATAATAAAAAGTGAAATTTTATTATTTTAATACCAGATAGAAAGGGAAACAATTTCTTGCATATATACAATATAAAACGCAAACAAGAAAAAAAATATTACCTAAACGACCTTTTGTCAACAAAACTCGTTTAAACATAAATCCCTAACATACTTTGCACTGAAATTGAAATCATTTGAATTCAAAGTGAACGTAACATTAAATTTATCAATTAAATTTAAGTGTGTTAGAAAACCAAACAACAAATTAACTAACAAAAACACATAAAATTATGCTGGCCATGTCAACACTCATGATGCCAGCACCTACCATAGCCATGGGTGCGGCACCACCACCGCCACCCACACAGTTAACAATGGGTCCTCATAAGCCACCGGAAACAAAACTCTTAGCCATACATCCGGCTGCTGCTGCAGCAGCTGCGGCGGCAGCTCATGCTCAACATCATCATCAGCAACAACATCCGGCTCATATGCAGCAACATAATGGTCAACATACTCAGCAACAACAACAACAACAACAGCAGCAAATGATTGCCACACATCATCAACAGCAGCAACACTATCAACAGCAACAGCAACAGCAACAACAAACTGAGCGTCTTTTTCAGCAACAACAGTTATCAACTGCTTCTAAACCAGGTAAGTGAATGAACTTTTTGTATTGTTTGGAGAAATAATTGAAATAATGTCGATGCTAAATATACTTAGTTAGTAGTGGTAGAAAACATGCAGACAATAAAACAACAAAATCAATATTATCACATACTTATGTACATATCAAATTATGTATATGCAACTGTTAGAATTATGTTTAAGAGGAAATTTATACTGTCTAAACTATACACGGGTGTTTGGTTGATAGTTCTGAATGAGAGTAAGACAAACTAGGCATTCTTTTTTGAATGAATACGAATACCAGGAAACTAATTAATATAAGCTGGAACATTATTAGGAAACAAACATTTTCGACAAGACATCGGACCTTACCCATTCCAAAAACACATAGATTTACACGATTTCGCTTTAAACACGATTTTTTAATTCTCGTGTTATTCAAGGGATACGGAATTTCCTCGATTTACAAGATTTGTTTATTATTTCATCAAAAAATCTTTTTATACATACTAATGCATTGACACCTAAAATTAATTGCTGAGGCCTTGAATTAGGACGAAATTTTGAAAAGAGCGATAAATGTCCAATGTATATACAGTGGCGAGCAGAAGTGAGTGCATGTTCACGACACTGACTTTCGTCATCCATAAAAACAAAACCATACAAGCAAATCAAAAATATTTTTTATTTTTATTTTTATTATTTTATTCGTAACAAATAGGAGTAAAGAAACAATAATAAATGAGATGATTTCAAAGAGTTTGGAAGAAAAACCGAAAATAACCCGCATAAACTCAATTTTGCACGTTTTATGAATTGCACCTATTTTCGAACTTTCACTCCTCTTGTCAGCAGAAATCATGCAGATTTACCTTTATGTTTGTTGTTATCTTATTCTCCTTGCTCGTAGAACAGTTTAAAATTTTTTTCTTGCGAATTAATGCCGATTTTGTCAATCACTATCATATTTAAAATAAATTATTGATTTTATAAAAATTACAAAAATATCTGAAGAAATTTAAAATAGTGTTGTGTACCTGACCGAGAAAGGTTATTCTTCACGTACCATTTCCGAGATACTTGATAGTAGTCAATCGGCTGTGATCGGAGCTCAAAAGAGACGATATGTGACTTCGAAATCGCAAGTCAAAGGTCGCAAAATATTACTAACGGACTCAGATGCTCGAATAATGAGGTCCGAAATGAGAAAAAAACACAAGCTGCTAACACCAAAGGGTGCTTCTTTAGCAATCAACATAAATGAAATCGAATGGACTGCTAGAAGAGCGCTCCATGATATCGGATATGCCTCAACTGTTAAAAAAATCAAACCTGCGTTGTCCGATAAGAATGTTAAAGTGTGCTTGAAATTAGCAAGGGAGCATAGAAATTGGCCCATTGATGATTGGAAACGTGATATCTGGTCTGATGAGTCCAAATTTAATCGTTTTCAGTCAGATGGAAAGCAATACTGCTGGCGTAGATCCGGGGAACGTGTTCAAAGACGCCATGTGAAGCAAACTGTTAAAGTAGGTAAACTCTTCTAGCAGTCCAATCGCTTACTTTTCTGTTAATTGCCAGAGAAACACCCTTTGGTGTTAGCAGCTTGCGTTTTTTTCTCATTTCGGACATCATTATTCGAGCATCTGAGTCCGTTAGTAATATTTTTCAACCTTTGACTTGCGATTTCGAATCACATTTCGTCTCTTTCGAGCTGCAATCACCGCCGATTGACTAATACCAAGTATTTCGGAAATAGTACGTGAAGAACAGCCTTTCTCGGTCAGGCACACAACACTATTTTAAATTTATTCAGATATTTTTGTAATTTTTATACAAAAAATCACCAATTTATTTTAAATATGATAGTAATTGACAAACTCTGCATTAATTCGCAAGAAACACATTTTAAACTTCTCTACGAACAAGGAGAATAAGATAACAACATACATAAAAGTAAATCTGTATGATTTCTGCTGATAAGAGAAGTGAAAGGTCGAAAATAGGTGTAATTCATAAAACGTGCAAAATTGAGTTTATGCGGGTTATTTTCGGTTTTTCTTCCAAACTCTATGAAATCATCTCATTTATTATTGTTTCTTTACTCCTATTTGTTACGAATAAAATAATAAAAATAAAACTAAAAAATATTTTTGATTTGCTTGTATGGTTTTGTTGTTATGGATGACGAAAGTCAGTGTCGTGAACATGCACTCACTTCTGCTCGCCACTGTATATATATAACAAATTAAATAATAATTCATTACAAGATCTTATTACAAAATTTGTTTCAAAATCCTCACAGATTATAGTTGCATCTAACATGGAATCGAAAGACATGAAAGTCACCAACCAGAAATGTACGATAAGTTATCAAATAAAGTTACATGCAGAAAAAAAAATATAGTTGTGCATGTTTACTGTAACTATTTCAACATTTGTGCATTTAACTATTAAACCATTTCAACATTTTTAACAATACTCACAGTAACTATATATATGATTATGGTAACAATAATATGGTTAACTTACGATTCACATGATTGTATCAACCATATATATGGTAACAGTAAACAAGTATATGTTTGTGTCAACCATTTACCTTAATCATAAGGTTTTACCATATTATGTTGGTCTTGGCTAATTGATATCATAATCTGAGAACAACATATTATGATATAAAGATTCATCATAACAATGGTTGCCACAAACATATACTTGTTTACTCTAATCATATATATGATTGATACAATCATGTGAATCGTAAGTTAACCATATTATGGTTACCACAATCATGCAGTTACTGTGACTATAATATTGTTAAAAAAAACTTTTAAAAATTTGGAAATGGTTACTGTAAACATGCACAGCTATATTTGTTCTCTACGTGCAGAGATTATTTTTTATAATACGAAATATTTATTTGTCCTTTAAATCTACAATTTTTTTTTAAGTCTCCTGTGATTTTCGTATATCGCTTGTTAGAATCTATTTATTGCATTTCGATTTAAAAACATTCACAAATGATATTGGATGTGCCGCAGCAAAATGTATTGGGATAAAAGTATCCCGTTTTTCGCTTACAGATATTCATCTAAATTATTTTAAACTCTATCGGTTTAGTAAGTTGCCACAACTCTTACAAAGTGCTTTATTTCTATATTAGACCTTTTTTTTGCTAATAAAAATTGGTGTAACAAAAGTTGTAAATTTTGTGAAATTTTTTAATTATCTTTAAAATTCACGAAATAAACGATCATGCTCTGTTGTTAATTAGGACACAGCAGTTACATTAGTATTAGTTGAAGCATCATTATGTCAGTTGGCTTTGGGTCTAATTTTGTTAACCATAGGCAAGTATGTTTGCCCGAGGATTTTTAGTTTATATATTGGTCCAGGTAACAGATAGAGCAAATATGTCAAAGACAGTTTTATAGAAGACGATTTGGGCAATAATAACGTAGTTGAGTGCAAGTGCCTATCTTTTCCAACTTATTTCCAACGAGGTTTCGAATTTGGCCAAACAATGAGCTTTATGACTAGGGCAGCTACGGGGTAAAAATAGGGCGCAAGGGGCTGAGAGTTAATTATGTTTTGGATTCTATCAGAAAATAAAATGGAGAAGTTTTCGTAAACTCCAATCTGCCTTCAGCTAATCAAATTATGTTCGGCAATTATGTTTGCCTATAGGTTGAAACGTATGTTTTTATAAATTCCAAATGTTTGGATATTCTTAGTTAATACTGACTAGCTGTTAGCTGGAGCAGTCCAATCTATATGTTTTACAAAAAGGGCGTATTTTCACTCTTACCGTGTATGAGTTTCAGCTTATATTGGTATTATCATACAAATGAACTTAGTGAAGCTCCCATCAACACGTCTGTATTGGTCTACTGATCCAACTTTTCACCGAACTCAGATCGCAGGTGTCATGCCACGGCTCAGATTTGAAGAAATTACAGCTAATCTTCACTTTTGTGACAAAAATAAGGCAGATGTTAGTGACCGTGGTTATAAAATCCGGCCAACTTTAGATCACATTAACAAGGCTATGCCAGACGCATATACGTATTCAAAAAAAGCTGTCAATCGATGAACATATGGTAAAGTTTGAAGGACACAATGCCATGAAACAATACATGAAGGACAAACCTGTTTCATGGGGATTCAAACTTTGGTGCTTATGTGAGTCAGAAACTGGGTATATTGACATTTACACCGGAAAAAAACCGTTGTCTTGCAGTTATGTGAGCCCCTGCAAAAGAAGGGGTTGAAGTTTACTTCGAAAATTTTTTTACCAGCCTGAAATTAATGCATATTCTTCAGGAAAATTACATAATGGCGTTCGGATAAAGATATGAAAAGAAGGGACATTAGTTACTTCATGTCAAAATGGATGGACAGTCGTGGTTTCTATTCAAGGCCAAGCGACGTGTAGCTGGTCAAGCTGCTAAAATAGATATTGATTTCCCCCTAATTATATAGCACTATAACAAAGGAATGGGAGGAGTAGATCTAGTGGATCAAAAAAAGTTTATTATAAGTACGATCGTAGAAGTAAATGGCGTTTTTATTGACGTCTGTTTTTCGACCTTTTCTAGATATGTGTTCATAATAGCAACATAATATATAAAAAACTCTGTCAACGTGACCTCTATCCTTTTTCAGGCAGTTTTATGCATAGAATTAATAAGTAGCTTCAATTCAAGAAAGCGTGCCTATTCAGCGGTAACCAAATCTGGAACTCATTTTATAAGCAAGCCCAAATCTCTCCATAAAATGGAAAAGCGTGAAGGGTGGAAACGTTGTTCTAATTGCGCTTCCAATAATAAGTATAATCGCACAAATGTATTTTGCGTTCAATGAAGTATGTTCTTTTGCTTCACTTCGTCCCGTGATTGCTTTGGAATGTATCATGAACAACACTAATAATATTGTATTTTTGTGATCTATTGTATTTTACTGTATATTTAAAATAAAAACTGTTATTTAAATCATTTCCGTAATTAAATAATTTGGGATAAAAAATGTCCTTTCAACCCATAGGCAACTATGTTTGCCAAGCGAAATGGGGGACTAATCGGCTACCCAGGAGGGCAGATTTTTTTTTCAGAACTACTATAAGGTCATATATTGCAAAAAGAAATCAAACAAGTAAATCGCTTCAGCCGAAAATGTTTGGTGGTCAAAGGGTTAAGGAGACACATACACCGGTCAAAAGACTAATTTAAAAGCTTAAGTCACGTTTTAAATACTAAACATACGTTTACGAATGTTAGTTAATTAAAAATAATAGATATCTTGAAAACCATAAAATTGCAATGCATATTTCAAAACCTAAATTTTTCTTCTTTAATTTTTTTTTTTTTTTTTTAGCAAAATTTTAATAAATTTTTTTCAATTCCAATATACTTCTACACTTGGGTAAGCGGGTTTCAATGACATATATTTCTTGATTAAAAATGTTTAAAAATTATTAAATTTCCTATCATATTTCCTAATATTAAATTTCACATCCTTTCTTTGGATTTCTTATATATAATCAATTTAAAATTTCTCAATAAATTATCTGAAATTGAAAATATAGAATCATTTCAAACTGTAAGCAAGTGTTAGTTTTAGGAAAAATATTTCATCCGATTTCTCTTTGTATGTCAATTGATCGCATCAACCTTGTTGTATATTTCCATATACGTAGATGTGCAACTTTATATGTAACTATGAATATTGTATATGTAGTTATTTTATGTTCATCCATGTCAAGTGAGGCATCAGTTACTGCCACTCGTATAATGTCTGACTGCTTGTTCAGAGTTTTATTTTATTTTATTTTTTTATTTTTGTTTAATTCTTCTATGTAGTGGTCTTTCATCTTCTCGCACAGCTCATTCATCTTCGTCTTAGGCCTAGAGACAAGTTATATTTAAATGAAGTTAAGTAGTTGTATTATTTTATTTGTGTATTTAGTTGTTTAGAGTTTTTGCTGTTGTTTCAGCTACTCCACAAGGGCTTTACTTAATATGCCCTACTGTAGGCAAAAGTAGATATACTCGCGCTAATCCATCCTATTATGAAAAACATATTTTTTATTTAAACAAAACTAATCAAAACAATTGTATAAATTAAACAAATTAGAACTGATTTTATTTAACAAGAGTGCAGTGTGTTTTTTAAGTAATTTCATTATCAAATGTATGTAAATATAAAATTAAAGTCATTCAACTGGTGTAGTTACTTTACTCTCCGGTTCTGACCGCTAGAAACCTACCGACTAGCTAGCTTATCCTTGTTGTTTTGTTTATTTTCACCACAAAAGTTTGTTTAGACATAAACGAGTAGAGAAGTTATTTTCTTAAAACTTATAACTTCACACTATTTAAAGTGTGGAAATTTTCACTTTTTAGCATAATAAAATTTATTTACAACTTTGTGAAAGTCTTAAGCACAGCCAGAAATAGAAACTCAAAGAAAATAACCATAAGAATATATCTTGTGGGAGCTGTGACATAGAAATAAATTTACTAGGCACATAAATTGTAAGTACATACCAACTCTTATATACACATCTAAGTATCAAAGTAAATATGCTTGTGAAAACCTACTTGTACATTTATATTTTTTTCTGTAGTTATGGTTATACCATTATTTTATTTCCGTTTATATATATATATATATATTTATATACAATTTTTGTAATGAAAGTAATATTAATTTGTACACATAAAAGGAAGGTATACAAGGACTGGCTGTTGGAATTCTTAGAAAATTATATTGTTACCAAAGTTTACTCAAATCTGTATCTTTTGTGAATTTAAAAGCAAAAATATAGAAACCTAACCTTATTGGAATACCTTTGCTGGCAAAGACTTGTTATAAACTGAATCTCATTGATTTCGAGAATGTATTACTAGAATACCTTCAAAGCCACAAGATTTCACAGAATATTTAAAAAAAAATTACAACCATAAGATTTTTATCAGATTAGCTTACGAATTGTCAAAAAAATAAAAAATCTAGAAAATTTTTAAGATTTCTATAGAAAATCTTCAAATGTGCATGATTTCTATAGACATTCTTACGAATGTTAAATTTTTCTATAGAAATTCTTGCAAATTATTGGAGTTTCTTTAGAGAATCTTAAGAAAATTAGAGTTTTCTATAGAAAGCTTTTCACTCTAGAAAATCTTTAGGATATTCAGTTCACTATTTCAAAAGACTTGCAAATGTTCGAGTTTTCTTTTGAATTGAAAATTTAAAGTTTTTATATAGAAAATTTTCTTTGTAAAACTTGAACATGCGTAAGATTTTCTTTACAAAACATTAATATTCTCAAGATTTTCTTTAGAATACTTGCTCAATCGCAAAATTTGCACTGAAAAACTGAAACATTACCAATTTTTTATTTTTTCTTTTTCAAAAACTTAAATTCTCGAAAATTTTCTACACAGAAAAAATTAAATAGTAAAAAACTGAACAAACGTTTAGTTTTTCGGAATATTTATTAGGTTTTTTGCACCCTGAATGCGTGTAGTAGAAAACCGAATAAAACGTTCAGCTTTACGATGAACGTGCATTCAGCTTTTTACTATATAGAGTTCAGCTTGTGCAAAAGTAAACGAGCGTTCAGGTTTTAACTATATTCGTTTAATTTTCGCAATACTGAACGAGAATTTAGTTCTCAATCCGATGCGTTCAATTTCTTCATTACTGAACGTAAGCTTATTATTTTACCAGCTGCGTTCAGAAAACTTAATAAAAGATTTATAAATGTTTTTTAATATTAACAAAATTTATTTAATATATTCTACATACAAGCATTATTCATATATAAATGTGTACAATGTACAACTATTTCTATAAACTCACCGAAACCTGCTCGTTCTGAGGAAATTTCCTGTATATGTTATCAACAATTACCTTAAAATCAGACGGTGTTAACATTTTCCGTTAATAATGGCGTTTTCCAGGATTATATTTATTAATTTGTGTCTGTACTCAGATGACAAAAAAGTTATACTGCCTTCAGTAACACAATTTTTTAAAATACACACTGTTTGTTCCTCTTCTTAAAAGGATTCTTACGAAATTCATACTCGATTCCTGCTTCTATATTAAAAATTATTAAATTTTGACTACATAGGTATATGTACATACATATATACAACCTACCTTCTAACTCCGGCAATAGACATTGAATTCCTCTAACAAAGTTCAACGTTAATATATAGATGACACTATATAAAATATGAACTACTCACTTTAATAATCAACACACAAATGAGATTCGGTCAAACTTAAAACTTGTTGTTTTTTTAGAATCCCGTTACTTCTGTAGCTGTCAATTGAAATAATATTAAAGTTTTAAATAAATTTGCAAAAAATATTTTTACCTCGTCTCGTTCAGATTTACTGAACGATGCCTTTAGTTTTTTTTACTATCCCACTATGGTGAACGGTACGTTTTACGGTATCTATGAATGACTTTACTGAATTTTGCATTCAGTTATGCTAAATGTGTGTTCAGCGAAGAATTATTTGGTTGATTTTAAAAATCTGAACAAAACGTTCAGGACGCTAGTAGAAAGGATTGGGTTTTAATATGTTGCGTTCAGAAAAACGTTAGCTGAACGTCGCGTAGTAAACAACAAAATAAGCGTTCAGATCTTGGATATTTGAATGCAACTTTAAAGAGGCGTAGTAAATCCGCCTAGTAGCATTCAGTTTGACTATTTCTAAATATTGCGTTCAGATAATTTAGTTTTTTGTGTGTACTTGCAAGATTATCTATTTAAAACTTGACAATTGGCAAGATTTTCTATAGGAAAACTCATTATTGGCGAAATTGTCTATATAAAATTTGACAAATAACAATATTTTCTATAGCAAACTTGTCTATTGCCAAGAGTTTTTATAGAAAACTGGAATATTGGCAAGATTTTTTATAAAAAACTGGAATATTGACAGGATTTTCTATGGGAAAACATATTGTTGGCAAGATCTTCTATAGAAGACTCTAATACTAACAATATTTTTTATAGAAAAACTAATTATTGGCAAGATTTTCTATATAAAACATGATTATTGGCAAGATTTTCTATAGAAAGCTTTTGTTATAGCAAACGTGATTATTGGCAAAATTTTCTATATAAAACATGACTATTGGCAAGATTTTCTACATAATACATGAATATTGGCAAGATTTTCTATAGAAAGCTTTTGTTATAGAAAACTTGACTAATAGCAAACATGTTTATTGGCAAGATTTTCTACAGAAAACTTGACTCTTGTTATTTTCTATAACAAACTTTACTATTGGCAAGATTTTCTACAAAAAAGTTTACTATTGGCAAGGTTTTCTATATAAAACTTGACTATTGGCAAAACTTTCTATAGCAAACGTGATTATTGGCAAAATTTTCTATACAAAACATGACTATTGGCAAGATTTTCTACATAATACATGAATATTGGCAAGATTTTCTATAGAAAGCTTTTGTTATAGAAAACTTGACTAATAGCAAACGTGATTATTGGCCAGATTTTCTATATAAATCATGTTTATTGGCAAGATTTTCTACAGAAAACTTGACTCTTGTTATTTTCTATAGCAAACTTGACTATTGGCAAGATTTTCTACAAAAAAGTTTACTATTGGCAAGGTTTTCTATATAAAACTTGACTATTGGCAAAACTTTCTATAGCAAACGTGATTATTGGCAAGATTTTCTATATAAAACTAGGTTATTGACAGGATTTTCTATATAAAACTTGACTATTGGCAAAATTGTCTATATAAAATTTTACTATTGACAGGATTTTCTACATACAACTTGACTGTTGGCAAGTTTTTGTATACAAAAATTGACTATTGGCAAGATTTTCTATACAAAACTTGACTATTGACAAGATTTTCTATATAAAACTAGATTATTGACAGGATTTTCTATATAAAACGTGATTATTGGCCAGATTTTCTATGCAAAATTTTACTATTGGCAAGATTTTCTATATACAACTTGACTATTGGCAAGTTTTTCTATAGAAAACTTGACTATTTGCAAGTATAGAAAATTTACGGTTGACAAAATTCTCTATAGAAATCTTGTCTAGTTATTAGCAAAAAACAAATTATTTAGCATAAAAACTGTGCTGCTATCTTTGCCTTACATTTAAAATAATAACAAACTATACACTATGGGAATACTTCTCCCACAAGTACAAGGATTTTTCTTCAAATTACTATTTGTAATTCTACTACCGGTATTACATGTAGACTTTTGTTGGTATCAACTTAAATTGTTATCCGTTTTAATGCTATTTTAAGTCTTGTTTCCTTTTTTGCAAATTAGACTGTATGGATTTGTACAAAAGTGTAAGACAGAAGGCAAGTGCAAGTGTGCTTATCTGTTTGACTGGGGTTTACAGTATATACCCTTGTGAATACAGACTACATACATGTGTATGCCAGGAAGCCTAAATGTATTTCGTTTAATATTATTTGGTTTCGGTTTTTGCATATTTATCTACAAACTTGCTTGAATATAAAATTACCGGAAGTTGTTGAAATTTAATAAAATTAATTTATATATAATTAATAATACACAGACATACTCAAACAGGCACACTTAAAATCAATATAATGTGCAAATATCCGTGTTTTATTTAATTTATTATAAACAATAAAATAAGCCCATTGGATAGCATTAAAATTTAATTTTACCTATTTAAAATTAATATAGAAGTTTGTAATTATTTAATTCGATTAATATTTGCTACATTGTTGTATTTAAAATCAGTTAGTTTTTATGATTTTTTTTTTTTAGTATATGTATTTTAGAACTATGTAAAGATTAATTTTGTTAATATATTTATGAAATATATTACAAAGATGAATTGATAATTGTAATTTTTAATGTTTAGAGTTAAATGTAGCAGCTCTAAGGCCTAATTACAAACAAGAATGGAACATTTATTTTTAATATTTTTATGATAATGACTTTGATTCATATACAATTTTAAAAATAATTACATACATACAATGTAATTATTGCTTTTCATAGTTGTGTTTAATGAAATCAAAGTCGCATCAATATTCATACTGACATAGCTGAAATTACCTTTGCAAAATTGTTTCAGATTTATTTCCTCTCCTCAGAATTGTTAATATAAGCTAATCAAAACTATGAGTATGAAAATACACAAATTTCCACAACTAAAAAATTCAATAACGTAATGAAATGTAAAGTTGAGTAAAAACAAGTTAGAGTAATATATTCGGCTATGCCGAATCTTAAATTCCCTCCACCTAAATATGATGGATACCATAGAAACTACATTGGTATAAACACTCTAATATACCTATTTAGTGTTTGTTATTGGGGCATAGCTCGATTATGAAGATTTTTACAATGTTTATGTAATAATATTTTATATATTGTTACAAAAACTAGTTTACGCAGAAGATATTTTATTTCAAATGTATACAAATGTTATCTATTTCAGCAATTTATAATTGAAATAACTACATATTCCTAATACCAACAGAGTCTATAATTTTATAAAAGGAATAAAATGTGCTATTTAACAATTTATATACTTAATAATTGATTAACATTACCGATTGGCTCAA
The DNA here is from genome assembly GCA_942486065.2 of Calliphora vomitoria. Classification (NCBI taxonomy): domain Eukaryota; kingdom Metazoa; phylum Arthropoda; class Insecta; order Diptera; family Calliphoridae; genus Calliphora; species Calliphora vomitoria. Next base: position 41,795,986 of record OW818029.2, read on the forward strand.
CATTTTCGTTATTCACCACAAGTGAAGAAAAAGAGTATAAACCAGTAAGAGAGATATATTCGTCTGGTACGAATCTTATATACCCTTCACCAAACTATACTGCAAAATAAAGATTTTAAATATTATTAGGATATTTTTTTCAGTTGTTTTTTTTTTTAATTTTTTGGTAAAATTTTTTTTTCGAATTTTTTATTAATTTTTTTTTTATATTTAAAATTTTTTTTTTTTAAATTTTAAAATTTTTTTTTAATTTAGCAAAAAAAACTTTTGGTGAAAAAGAATTTTTTTCAGTTGTTTTTTTTTTCATTTTTTGAAAAACAATTTTTTTCGAATTTTTTTTTTTAAATTTTTTATGTAAATTTTTTTTTTATATATAAAATTTTTTTTTTTTAAATTTAAATTTTTTTTTTTAAATTTAAAATTTTTTTTTTTTTTAATTTAGCGAAAAAAACTTTTGGTGAAAAATAAATTCGTGTTAAAATCGACTCCGCTATCTATAAGGATCCAGAATGTATATACTTTATAGGGTCGGAAAATTATATTGTGGAAATTACAAACGGAATGACAAATTTATATATACCCTTCTCACGAAGGTGAAGGGTATAAAAAGGGTAAACAAATATATTTAGTCAAACTTCAAAAGTATGTTTTTGTCTGACTCAATTTTGCATATGAAAATGAGTGCAACCGATCGTCATTAAATATTTTAACGTGATTTCTATGTATTTGAGACCTATTTTGCATGAATTTTATCTCAACAACGTTATTTACAAGATTTTTTATGGGTATTATATTGATTATCGGAAATGGACATAATATGGGTGCTATAGTCAAACATGAACCGATATTCACAAAACCCAGTAGTACGATTTTTGGATACAATATATTGATCTGTATACAATTTTAGTTTGATATTGATATATTTAAAATATTTATAGAGGTTAATGTTTTTTTCGGAATCGCTACTTATATGGGAGCAATGATCAATTATCGGCCGATCTTCATAAAATTCATCACATCGATTTTCGTATTTATGGGATATACTTATTTAAAATTTTAACCTCATAGAACGTTTTGAAAGAGATTTATGAGTATTTAAGTGATTTTCGGATATGGACCTTATATGGTAGCTATTGTCATATATGGTACGATATTCACAAAATCTAGTAGTATCATTTGTGAATAAATACTACCGATCTCTGTAAAATTTTAATTCGATAACGATATTTTTCAGATATTTATGAAAATTAATGCGTTTCTTGAAAGTGGTCCTTATATGGGAGCTATAACCATTTATAGTCCGATCTTCATAAAATTCGCTACAGCGATTTCCATGTATATGGGGATTCCGCGTGTCGAATTTCAACGTAATAGCGATATATATTAGATATTTGTGTTTAATTAAGTGAACTAGGAAGTGAACTTTATATGGGGGCTATGGTCAAATAATACCCGCCCCCAAAAAAAATTGGAATCGCGATTTCACTTTGCATGAAACTTAGTTGTACTGAATTTTGTACGGATACTGCAATTCTATGGACATTTATATACCATAGCACCATATTTCGGGAAGAAATTTGTATGGGGGCTAGGAGAAATTATGGACCGATTCTTACCATTTTCGACAGAATTTGTCCTTTTATCATATAAATAGTGAGTGAAAAATTTCATGGTATTGTCTGTAATAAATTTACCCAAAATCACAAAAAACCATGTGAAAATTATCAAAATTTTTGGAGGTTGTCTTACATTTTGATCCATAACCCTGGTTCTATCAATTCGATTCGCTGATTTTCAATACCAAACTGCTTAGAAAAATTATAAAGATTTTGGTATACATTTCATTAATTTTGCTTATGTATTTTGGACGTGAGAGTGTTTTACACAGACAGACAGACGGACGGACAGACAGACAGATGGACATTGCACAATCGACATAGAATTTCATAAGGATCAATACTATATATACTTTGTTGGGTCTCAAATGAATATTTTTCAATGTTACACACGGAATGACAAACTTATATATACCCTCATTCACCACTTGTGATGGTGGATGGTAAAAAAATACAATCCCCAGTTTCCTTATTAATAAATACATGTGTGTGCACTAAGGGATAGGCTTCTGAGTCTGTATGTGGTTTAATACATGCCTAGCGGGCAAAAAATGCAAGGTCTTTACTTTGTAGGCCTTCCAAAACACCTGTTTACACATAAAATCCAATACTCATTCAATCATGTCTTCTCTTCGAAAATGTTCTAGAAGGACTAGCAGGAAAATGTCATACACATTCAAAATTGCATTACAAAATAAGGTTTAACAAACCTTTATTTAAAAATTCAAACTTGAATGGTTTTGCAATTATTCATATATATTGTCTCTCTATAATAAAATGCATTTTGCTGCAAAATCTTCTAAAATATTTATACTTTTTTAAAATGTTATGTTGTGATGTTCACTTAATCTTTATGTGTGTGACAAAAAAAACCGGGTACCACATACAGAACCTATGAAGTTACTGGTTACATATTATGCAATGCAAAAACAATTTTTAAGTTTAGCCTAACGTCAATTCAATAAATGGTAGTCCCAGAAAGACTACACAGTATTGTGTTGTGAGCGTATAAGTAATATTTTTCATATAATTTGTATGTGGTACCCGGGTGCCCTGTCATCCTGTTAAGGGTGTAAAATATAAAATGATTTACCACTCCCTCCCAAGTCGAGACACAAATGTGTTCATTATAAAAAGTAAATATAACAAAAAGTTACCCGGGCACCCTGTCACACACATAAGGGTTAAAGTAGTTTTTTATATATTAAATACCACATGTAAATATTTGTAGTGCATTCTTTAGGTTTTATGCTGAATTCATTAGGAATATTTGCCCTATAACCCTGTTTAAAGGCCTGCTGTTTAAAGCAGACCTTCAAATCATTTTCAGGACTTTTAATAGAAGTTCTTAAGTAGGTATTCTAGGAAGCTTTATACAGCTGTCTCCTTATAGTATTTCAATGGAAGACTATCTAATATAACTTCTTAAGTAGGCTATCTATCAGCCCTCTAACAGAAGCAAGTATGCAAGGCCTTGGCTCCCAATAACACGCCGTGTATAATTGAAGCAATACGGCTAAAGCCTTTCTAAAATTTAGTATTTTATAAAATGTAATGTGAAGTTCTTGTAAAGTAGATTCTTATAGTCTACACGCAGAAAAAAAATATAGTTGTGCATGTTTACAGTAATAATTTCCACAATTTTAAAAGTTTTTTAACAATATTATAGTCACAGTAACTATTTACATGATTGTATTAACCATAATATGGTTAACTTACGACTCGCATGATTGTATCAATCGTATATATGGTTGCAGTAAACAAGTATATTTTTGTGACAATCATAGAAGTTCCTAAGGAGACATTCTAGGAGACATTGCACGGTAGGAATCCTTAAAGATCTTCAACGGAAGACTTTCTAATATGCCTTCTTAAGTTAACTTTGCATCTGCCCTCTAACAAAAGCGAGTATGCTTATTGGGATATAACCAATAACACGCCGTGTAAAATTAAAGCGTTTTTGCAATGCGGCGGGGTGTCCTCAAGTCTGCAAGGCCTTATGGAAGGCCTTCTTACTGCATCCTTTTCCCGCTGGATGCATATATGTACTTTAATTTGTATATGCATATATATGTATATTAGACCTGCTCTTAAATAATAAATTTTCTTTGGACTTGTCTAATTTTGTGCATTGGTAACTAAAACTATTGTAATAGACTACTCGATCTGGAAGACGATTGGGAGTTTTTATAACGGATAAACTAAATACTTGTAGTTTTTCTGGGACACTTCGTTTAGAACTTTTTTTTCTAGCAAATGTAATGAAAAAATTCACTTTTTTCAACATGTTTCCATTTTCTTTAGGCTCTAAGTTGATCGTGAGCCATAACATATTTAAATAGTAAATTTTTTAGCTAATAATAAGCTATATACTTAGAACCAATCGAAAGCAAATCTATTATTTAAGGGCCAGTCTAATACATATACATACGTATAAGTATACATATGCATGTGTAGGGAAAAAATTATTGCTGCAAAATTTTATTTACTATGCAAATATTATTACTATTTATTGTTTGCTTTTGTTCAATATGAATAAAAATAAAAATACAATGTAAAAATTTTCATTAATTATCACAAGTATTTTCAAAAAAAAAAAATGTATTGCACGACAACAACAAAAGAATGGTTTATATTTTTCCTAGCAATTGTTTTTTTTTTTTTTTAATTTTAAAATTCTTTACACAATGCGCCAATTTAAGTTTTCATGCAAATTAGTTTATGCATGTGTGGTGTAAATTTTTTTTCTATCCGACATAACAAACTAACTAATAACTATGCATGAAAAAAATAATATTTTTTCATTTCCTCTTATTGATGACTGCCAAAAAATGTTAAATGCTTTGGAAAAATTGCTATTGTTTTATTACAATGTTTAAATATGTAACGATATATAATTAAATCATCGCTGAACTACAGTCGGTCAATAGCAGCAGAAATAATATGAGTTTATAGACATTTTGTAGTTCCTATATTTTGTGAATGTTTAAATTTTTTACAGACTTGCAATTTATCTAGATTTCAATAGAACATTATAGAAAATCTCGCAAACAATCAAGTTATTTTTTACAGAACATAATGCGGATTAACAAGTTTAATATAGAACATCTAGCGAAAGTTTTACAAGGTGGCGTAAAAGTAATCCTCCTATCAGAAAATGCTATAAATTTTGCGATTGGCCCCTAATGTCAGTTCTGTTTTGATATTTGTGTAGTAAACACATGCGAAATACACGTTAATAAACAATGTTACGCTACACTGCTCCGGAACGCGGAATATTGCTGACTATTTATTTGACCAATAATCGGCAAAATTTATAGCATTTTCAGATAGGAGGATTACTTTTGCGCCACCTTGTATATAGAAAAACTTGCAGACTACCAAGTTTTCTATAGAACTTCATGCGTATTTATAAGATTTCTATAAAAAATCAGGTGAATTATCAGGTTTTAAATTGAAATTCTTGCTGATTACCATGATTTCTATATAACCTATTGCCGACTATCAAGGTTTTTATAGAACATATTGCGTATACTCAAGTTTTGTGGCAAATTCCCGTGTTTTCGATAAAATATCTTTCGAATAATCAATCTGAGAAATTTTCAAGGATTCAAAAGAAAATTGTCCGTATGTTTAAGTTTTTTAAAGAAAAAAATGTTCAAGTTGTCTATAAAAAGTCTTGCACATTTTCAATGTTTCTATGAACCGACGCCAGATTTACTAAAAAAAAACTTGAACAGACTCAAGACATTCTATAGAAAACTGGTACAGACTCAAGATTTTCTATGGAAAACATGAAAAGACGCAGGATTTTCTATAGACAACTGGAACAGACGCAAGATTTGCTATAGAAAACTGGAACAGACGGAAGATTTTCTATAGAAAACATGAAGAGACGCAGGATTTTCTATAGAAAACATGAAGAGACGCAAGATTTTCTATAGAGAACTGGAACAGATGCAAGATTTTTTATAGAAAACTTAAACAATAGAAATCATCTATAGAAATCATGAAGAGACGCAGGATTTTTTATATAAAACTGCAACAGACGCAAGATTTTCTATAGACAACTGAAATAGATGCAAGATTTTCTGTAGAAATCTTGAACAGATGCAAGATTTTATATAGAAAACTTGAACAGATGCAACATTTTCTATAGAAAACTGGAACACAAGCAAGATTTTCTATATAAAACTTAAGCAGACCCAAGATTTTCTATAAAAAACTAGAACAGACCTAAGATTTTCTACACAGTAAAAACTAAATAGTAAAAAACTGAACAAACATTTAGTTTTTCGGAATATTTATTAGGTTTTTTGCACCCTGAATTCCTGTTGTAGAAAACCGAATAAAACGTTCAGCTTTACGTTGAACGTGCGTTCAGCTTTTTACTATATAGAGTTCAGCTTGTGCAAAAGTAAACGGGAGTTCAGGTTTTAACTATATTCGTGTAATTTTCGCAATACTGAACGAGAATTTAGTTTTTTATCCGATGCGTTCAATTTCTTCATTACTGAACGTAAGCTCATTATTTTACCAGCTGCGTTCAGAAAATTAAATAAAAGATTTTTAAATGTTTTTTAATATTAACAGAATTTATTCAATATATTCTACAAGCATTATTCATACATAAATGTTTACATAAACAACTATTTCAAAAAACTCACCGAAATCTACTCTTCCTGAGGAAATTCCCTGTATATGTCATCGATAATTACCTTAAAATCAGATGCTTAAAATTTTTCCGTTAATGATAGCGTTTTCCAGGATTATATTTATTAATTTGTCTCTATACTCAGATGACAAAAAAGTTATACTGCCTTCAGTAACACAATTCTTTAAAATACACACTGTCTGGTTCCTCTTCTTAAAAGGCTTCTTACGAAATTCATACTCGATTCCTGCTTCTATACAAAACAATTATTAAGTATTGACTGCATAGGTATATACGCATATATACAATTTACCTTCTAACTTCAGCAATAGAAATTTAATTGATCTAACAAAGCTCAATGTTAATGTTTGGATGTCGATATATAAAATATGAACTACTCACTAATAGTGTTGCCAGGAGGTGGCAAAAAAAAAGCTATATTGACTTCGAAAAAAGGCCAGAAAAAGCCAAACTGCTTTAAAAGAAAGCCAAAAAAAAAAAGCTAAAATATTACAAATTAAGAATTTAGGTTTATATTTATTTTTAAAGAAAAAATTGGAAAATATGTTCATCAAATTCATAAAAATAAATAAAATTATAAAGGTACACTTCAGCAGCAAACAAAAAATAACATTAATAATAAATAATAATAATAAATATATACATATACATAAGCGACCAAAAATCTCTTAACGCAATGGAAATAAGCTTTCTTTTGCGCAAAAAAAAAAATTTAAAAAAGGTGCCCTATTTGGAAAAAATTTAGATTTTGCAAAAAAAATCAAAATTTTTTTTTTTTTTTCGAATCCCACTAAGCGACCAAAACCTCTTAAAAGAATGGACCTACTCTTTCTCTTGAGCAAAAAATTAAAAAAGGGCCCATTTAAAAAAAAAATTTCAACAGTTTTAGATTTTGCAAAAAAAGTCAAAAAAAAAATTTTTTCCGAAAGATTGAAGAAATAGCTATGTAAACTATTTGGGATACATTTTGCTAAGAACAATAGGTAATAAGTTACATGGATGAGAAAAAACGCCTGGTTGGCCAAAATGTCAAATTCTGATCCCCTCTAACTCAGAAAGTTTTCGACCGATCTTGTTGAAAAATTGTGTCTGAATTACTATCTAATAGAACTAACTATCGGAAGACATGGATTTCAAAAGATGGTTCACTTGACATTAAATGCCCCATATATATTTGTATACAGACAAAACTTAAATTTTGTTTTTTTTTTTTTTTTTTTTAATTTAAGTACTAAGCATTTACTATTTTTCACATACATAATAATTTTTTTGGTTTTACGAGTACTATTTTAAGTGTATTATTAACGGATAAAAAATCGATTTAGCGAAGAGTTTTCATATGAAAATCTTTGTCGCAATTGCTCAATTAGTTTAATTTGCCGTATTATTTTTTTCAAAATCGTCACTAATTAAACCGTTCGTTATTTTATCTCTCATTCTTTAAACTTGAATGAATAATGTGGCGAAAACATTAAACAATTTTCAATCGGGGACGATAATGTATCAAATTCTTTGCATTGTATTACAATTTGAAAACACAAACTATGGAGAAGAAATTTAAATCAGAAAACAGCTTTGTTGGATCCGCTGAATTGCTTACTGGTTTAAAAAAAAATAATACACCAAATTATAATCAGTATATTAATCACTTAAATGTTTGGCTTTCAAGCATTGCTGGTTTTAACTCGAAGCACAGATTCACAATACGTTTAACGGCTATTTCAAATGACAGCCATCGAGTATCACAAGCCTTCAAGAGTTTGTGGGGCTCTTGTCCATTATATAACGATGAATATAATGTGTAATAACAATTTTGTCTTGAAAGCGAATTTGCTAGACATTTATAGCTTTCAGATATAAAATACTATATTTCATTTTGAAATACTTGGTATTGGCAATTGTTATTTGTTCTTTTAATACTGCACAATTTTTGAGTACGTTGAAAAGCTAAATGAAAAACAGTAATGAAGTAAGATAAAAATGGATCACAAATATAAATTTAGCCTTTTGATTTTCTCCTTATCCTCGAAATTTTGGTTTTAGCTTCGTGGTTTTTTCTAGCCTTTTTTTATTTAAAAAAGGCTATTTTCAAATTAAAAAAGGCTAGAAAAAAGCCACGAAGCTAAAACCAAAATTTCGAGGCTAAAGAGTAAATAAAAAGGCTAACTTTAGCCTCAAAAAGGCTAAACTGGCAACACTGCTCACTATAATATTCAACACATAAATGAGATTCGGTCAAACTTTACTTAAAATATTTTTACCACGTCTCGTTCAGATTTACTGAACGATGCGTTTAGTTTTTTTTTTTTACTATCCCACTATGCTGAACGGTACGTTTTACGGTATCTATGAAGAACTTTACTGAATTTTGCATTCAGTTATGCTAAATGTGTGTTCAGCGAAGAATTATTTGGTTGATTTTAAAAATCTGAACAAAACGTTCAGGTCGCTAGTAGAAAGGATTGGGTTTTAATATGTTGCGTTCAGAAAAACGTTTGCTTGGTCTATTACGAACTGAACATCGCGTAGTAAACAACAAAATAAGCGTTCAGTTCTTGGATATTTGAATGCAACTTTAAAGGGGCGTAGTAAATGCTCCTAGTAGCATTCAGTTTGACTACTTCTAAATATTGCGTTCAGATAAATTAGTTTTTTGTGTGTACAGAAAACATGAACAGACTCAAGATTTTTTGTAGAAAACATGAACATACCCAAAATTTTCTGTAGCAAACTAGAATAATTAGAAGATTTTCTTGAACAGATGCAAGATATTTTGTGGAGAACTTGAGCAGAAACAAGAAATTTTCTATAAAAAACTTAAATATTCTATAGAAAGTCTTGCATGTGTTTAAGTTGTCTATAGAACATATGGCAGTTTTTTGGATCTCTATAGAAAATTTTGGCAATGCTAAAATCTTTTTCATATAAAAACTTATCTAACGCAAACTGCAATATTTAGATTTTTTGATTAAAATTTAGGTGTTGTGGCCACAATACCTTACCACTTACAAAATTTTCTTAAAAAAATTCAAGCCAGTATTGTACTTAAATAGGAAACTTGATATTTTTCCTTACGGCGTCAACTTTGTTTTTGTACTATTTAGTCTTACAACATCTTTAATGGTTCAAAAACATTCCATAGCGACTAGAAAAATAAAACATTTGTAGCAAAATTTTATATTAACAAAAGGAGCACATAAAAATATTGATTAAAAGTCAATAATTTTCATTTTGGAAGCTTAAGGGCACCAAATCATAAAAAAAATCGTACGACCAATAAAAAATATGACGCCTTACTGCGACCTTGGATTGATTTCATTTAGTTTAGTTAAAATAATTTTTTCTCATTTTTATTGTTCGGTCAATATGGTTAAAATGGCACAAATACCAATATATATGTGGCAGTTGAAAGTAAATAAAGTTTTCACAAACAAATAATAGTTGATGTTGCGAATAGTTGTAGTAAGAAACTTTTATTTTCAATTTGATTCTTTTAGCATTTTGTTTTTATATACATACATACATTGTTTGGGTCATTACAAAATATATTTATGGTGTAATAAAGAAAAAGAAAAAAGCTGAAACTATTCATAAAATTAAATTCATTTAGGTTTAGAGTAAAGCGTGTAGATTGAGTTAAAGTTCAGCTGTCTAAAAAAATTATATGTTTCCCCCCCTGAGTCACAAATATGGTCGCTTTTTTTATTTTCTTTAAAAAGCAGAAAAAAATATGAATGCAATAAAAATGTTTAAAAATTGTTTGCTATATTTCATTAAATTCCCAATTAATTTTTCAAATATACAGTAATACAAAATTTCATACTACCTTTTCTTTTGGCACCATCGCACTTAAAATTCAGTCGATTAAAATATTTGTCCCTAAATAGCTAGCCGCCACTGTATGTATGTAGCTACTTATAAATTGTCAAACGTAAATATTTTTACAATAGTCGCAAATCAATAAAGTATATAAAAAAAATGAAATAACTTCCCTTGTTTAAATCGTTTACGTTAGAAACGCATTCTTTAGGTATGATAAATTTAAACAAAATATTTTCCCAAATGTTTTCACTCTCACAGAGCAAAAACAGTACGTGATTACCAGAGATTTGCATATACATGATTCCATCGTTATTGGCAAATAGTTTGTGCATCCAAATTTTGGCATTTTCAATTAAAAATATTTTCGAAACGAAAACAGAAATTTCTTTGCTGTTCTAATGAAAATTGTTTTCGTTCATCCATTCCAACCTCCTACCACCCCTACCGACTTCAGTCGGTGGTGCAACTATAAATGCAGTTGTTTTTACGGTTGCTGTCGTTGATTTTATTTGTGATACTGTTGTTGCTTTTACTATCGTTTGAGATAGGTAAAACTAACGGTAAATGAACGTTGAAGCATCACTTTCACACAAGTTTGAGTAAGTACGACAACACACTACTACAACAAGCTTACACATATACATTAACGCATGTAAATCCATACACATACTTTCACATGCATATATGTAATATTTGTATATAGTACATAGACTTTGTCAGTAGAAGAAGCATGAGGCAAGTAGCATGAAGTTCTTCTACCTCACTTTTGTTGTTAGTAGTGCGAAGAAGCTAAAATAAAAAAAAAAAAATTAAGAAAACTGCACTCAATTCAAATGCAAACACCGTGCATTTAATTTAAAGTTTGCGACACCTTTTCTATGTTTTTTTGTTGTTATTTTCTTGCATCAACAACATCATCATCTTCTTTATAGTCTACTTGTGTCTACGTGTTTGTGAGTTTATATCTGTTTAGGTTTTTTTTTTTACTACAATCAAGTGTACTATGTCGTTTGAAAAGTATTTTTGCGTATTTATCTTAGAAGGGGTAAAACATTTCATTTCCATTTTAAGAATTCTTTAAATGCGTGTATATGAGTGCGATTATCAACAAGAGTTCTTTTTTCATGTAGCTTTGTACGTATATTAGGGTGGCACTTATATTGTTGGACTTTTTCGATTTTTAGTGCTCCCAAAATCTAGAATTGTTCTCCGTTATCTGAAATTCAAAGGCTGACAATTTAAACAAAATCGTATGACCTTTAGAGGTTGCACAATTCATTTGAATCTTCGCATTAAAATATTAAATGTTTTTAGAAAAATAAAAAACTCCAATTCAAAATAGTCTTAACTCAGTGGATATTTTCATATCATAATTTTTTGGATAAAAAAGTTTTTTTGGGATGTATTTTGTATATATTTTATTAATTTATATTGTGAATTTTCATATTGTGTTTATTTAGGAAACGATAATTTTATGAACAACGAATTTAAAATGATAAAACATACAAAAACACAAAACGCGACGGACAAAACAAAAGCACCCCCTTATAAGATGTTTACAAATTTGACCATGCTACTGCATATTTGCAATGTCAGTTAACGGGACTCACAACGAATGCACAATTTCCGCTTTCGTTTTTCCTCGATATCTGCAAAATTTGTGTTAAAATGTATTGGAAAAAAAATATATGTACACACAGAAAACAAATTGGTTGGAAAACGGTTGCTATTACGATAATTTTATAAAGGTAACCAAAATATTATTATCATAACTAAGAATTCATAAATTCAACAGATTTTCCGTATTTATAGCTGTGAAAACATAGTTATAATGGAAATATGGTTACTACAATAGCAACATCAGTTATTGCAATCAATTTGTATTTGTTTAAATTAAATTCAAGGAAATCGGCAGACACAACCTAATTAAATTCACCTCTTATTACTAAATATTGGTTGTTGCAATCGTAAACGTGTTTGTATTCAAATAAGTTGAACTTTAACTATATTTTCAGTTGTAGTTATTAATAGATTCAAAAATTCTGTGTTCCCAACCGACAAAAGAATACGTAAACCCAAATATATTAATTTTGTATGACTTTTTTCAAAAATAAATATTTATTAAAATAAAAGTTATTAAAATCGGAATTTGTTTACATAAAAAATTTAAATGAATTAAACAATAAATTAATGTAAATTAACTCAAGAAAGCAGTACGTCTTCTTTAGAATTATCAAGGGTAAGTTTGCGTATGTTCATTGTTTCATTATGTATTTCAATTCATGTATCTTGTAAACAGAATGGAAGATGGTTAAAACATATACAGCTTATACCAAGAAACATGGGTCAGTCTGAACTTTGATTAAATGCGTTCTTAAAATTCTTCACAACCTCCTGCTGACTTTTCTGATATTTTTCGTTGTATTGGTCGTTTGGTGATCGACACATCTTGTCTTTGAATTGAAGTGGAAATATTACAGTCTTATATGGTATTTGTGGTAGATTGGTAATAAACGAAGCATAGTCAATGATGAGACTTACTTCCTGATGTCGAATGTACGTAATAAAGTTATATTATGAGATATTCCTTAAGAATCATTCCTTAGAATTTTGTAAATCCTCATTAGAAATTCTATAACTATGGGCCATGTGAGAATCGTTTTGAAAATCAACATGGTAAAGTGGTTACATATAAATTTGTACCCAAGTACTGACATATAACGAAAAAATGGCTGTTTGTCTACTGCGACCTGTTAGCGAGACATTACTTTACAAGGTTATAAGTCGATTGTTGCTGACTATCGATTCTGGAAAGTTTCGTATTGTAAATAGTTTGTATTAGTTCCTGGTCATGAATGTCCAAAAGGAAAGTAATCTAACTTATGACTTATGATATATTCATTTAAAAATATTCATTATCTTTATTATTCTCCTCAGGAATATCACGTGAAGATTATATACATCAGTCGTTCTGCAAAATGTATCAAGTCAACTTTAGTGATTATATGAATGATTTTTACGTATTCATATTTATACAATTATTTACAATTGTTTCAGCTACTAAACGTTAATAAAACATGCATAATTAAAAAAATAATATTTTTTTTTTTCAATGAACTAGCCTAATAAATATATATTAAATTTGTATGTATTCCAACCGAATAAGTTTTTTTTAGCAGTTGTGACTATCAATATATTCAGCAACTACAACCGAATTATGCGATAGTACATGCAACCGACAGAATTCGATTGGCGACAAATTCGGTTGTGACAACGAATCTGTTTTCTCTGTGTATATTAAAAATTACCTAATTTCAAATGGCATTGCAATTTGGTGGTACTGTTCACCTTGTTCATCTGATTCGGTCGCTAGTTGCTGACCGAAGTAGTCTAGATGATGATGTAGGTAATGAATTTTGAGTGACATATTAACGCCTATTTTAGAAAAAGCATTCATCATTGCGTTAACAGATCTCTGATAGCTGTCAGACCTATTTTTACCCAACAACCCGCCAATAACCTCTTTGATTGATTGCCAAGCAATCAATTCGTTTTTATTTAAAATATTATCAAATTCCTGATTTTTGACCAGCTTCCGAATGTCTGGACCATTCACAACACCTAAAGGAAGAAAAGTTATAAAAAAATATATATTTTAATCAAGAAAAATATACTTATTTTAAATGTTTTACCTTCTTTTAATTTACTTTCAGTGAGTCGAGGGAAAATTTTTGCTAAAGTAGTGTAAACTTCATCCCTCTTAACCACAGTTTTCAGAAAACTTTTTACTATACCGAGTTTTATATGTAATGGTGGTAATAAAACTTTGTCTTCAGGTACCAGGGGATCTTCAATGACATTGGCATTCGCATGTTTGCTTAATTCCCTACACTTCCATTCATGATTTGCATATTGATCACCCTTATATCTGGAGTCCCAGTCACATAGAAAGCACATGTATTTAATGTATCCAGATTGCAATCCCCGAAGAATTGCTACCACCTTCAAGTCACAGCATATTTTCCATTGATGTTTATTGTAGTCTACTTCTTGAAGAATAGTTTTTAATGAGTCATACGTTTCTTTCGTTTCTACACTATAGGCAATTGGTACCTATGGTTTTGAGTTTTTTGATGGAGCAACACTGTTTTTAAACTGGTTTTGGAGCTATCAATAAAAAGTCTCCACTCAGCCGCATTGTAACCAATGTCCATTTGGCTCATTAGTTTGTCCACATCCTTGCAGTAAGCAGATGTTTGCTGGTTATTTGCAAAAAAACATTCTTGCAGTGTTGCTTGGCGATGTCTGTAGGCTGATATTTTAGTTCCAGGGGCCAAGAGATTATTTGAATTTAAAAATCTAGCCAGTTCTTCGGACTTACGTTGTGAAAGTCCAAGCTTTGCAATAATGCAGTCTAGCTTGGTTTGTGTAATCAAAATGGGATCATTTGACTTTGAGGGTTCTGGCGCAAATAAAGAAAAAGCTTCATTTAAAGCAGTTTGTATGGTAATCCCTGACGTCACGTCAGGGCATTTTTTGCACCATAACCGTTAAATTTAAATAAATTAAATTGTAAAAATACAAGTCTAAAAGTATTGAGTAACTACTTTTGAGTATTGAGTACTCAAACAGTTTATTGTGAAAATACAATGGATGGCAAGGAACAAGTACTCCAGTGAATTTAAAATTAAAGTTATTGAAGACTGTAAGCCGGGCTTATCACGGCATGTATTGAGTAAACAATATTCAATTAACAACTCAGTTATTTCCCGGCTGATTCCAAAGTTTTTGCAGACTGGTCGTATATCACCGGCACATTTTGGAGGACGTCCTCGTAAAACCACACGATATGATGATTCCTTGATCAAAAGAGCAATGCAAAAGGAGCCTACAGCATCTGCTAGTCAAGTAAGAACAAATTTAAAATTATGCGTTAGCGAAAGAACAATCCGTAGAAGAGTAGTAGAAGCATGATTATTCAGCCGATGACCAGCAAAAAAACAGTTTATATCAGCTAAGAACAAGAAAGCTTGATTGGAGTTTGCCAAAGCCTACATAGACTGGAGTGTCCAAAAATGAAAGACAGTACTGTTCTCTGACGAATCCAAATACAAATTAAAAAGTTCCTATCGAATAAGGAGTGTACGCAGACGAAATGTAGAAAGACTGTATCCTAAGTATTGCAAAGGAACAATTAAACATAGAGGGAATGTAATGGTCTGGGGTTGCTTTTCTGGTCAAGGAATTGGGTCAATTCATAATGTTAATGGGATTATGGATCAGTTCATGTACCGTGATATATGGAAAGATGTAATGTTGCCTTATGTCAGTGAAGACATTCCACTTATAGGGATGTTCCAACAGGATAACGATCCTAAGCACACCTCCAAAGTGTGTAAGACTTGGCTACAGAGCAATAATATTCAAGTTCTTCATTGGCCTGCACAATCTCCCGATCTCAATCCTATTGAGAACTCTTGGGAGATTGATAATATGAAAATAAATCGTGAAAATTGCTGAAATAAGGATCGGCAATTTTCACGATTAATTTCAAGGCGTTATTATATCCTGGGAAGGAATATCGCAAGACACCATAAAAAACATAATATCATCTATGCTTCAGAAATGTGCTTGTGTCATCCAAAACAATGGATTTGCAACAAAATATAAATTAAAAAAATTTTATATTATATTGATGAAGGGGTGCTTTAGTTTTGTCCGTTTTATTTTCCTGCTTAAAATATCTTTTGATTTAATGTTACCTCTTATAGAAAGATTAACTTTAAAAGTATTTGTTTAACAATAGTAATTATATTAACAATTGAAAATAATGCATAATAGAAATTTAAAACTTAGTTTTTATACAAAAAAATATAATATGAAAAAATTTCACTGAGAGGGTGCTTTAGTTATGGCCAATACTGTATGTATAAATATAGATATTTTCTGACATCGTTAAGCTATTATAACTTGATAGCAAAAATAAAAAAATCGTAAAGTTACATGCATATCTCAAATTCCAAATTTTATAATTTCCAAAATTTTTTTTTAAAAGATGCTAAATGAGGACCAAACATTTTAAAAGTTGTATCTTTTATAGGTATCGTGGGGATCAATTTGAAATTGTAAAACTTCTAGGAAAATTTTTTAAAAAAATATCTCGTAGCTATTTTTCTAATATTTAATTTCATATTATTTCTTTGGGTTGATAACACTGTGCAACAAGAAAAACCAGCCTCAACAATACCAATGGGAAATGAAAGCAGACCATTATGTAAACAGAACTGCCAAAGGCTTTTGAAAAGTTAGCTCGAATTTAATTTTTATGGCCTCCATTTTTCACCATTTATATATGGTGCATTTCATGTCAAGTGAACCAACTTTGAAATCGATGTCTTCCGATTGGGCTGAAATTTGCACCATAGTTAGTAATTCAGACACAATTTCTCAACAAGATCGGTCGAGAACTTTCTAAGTTAGAGGGGGACATTTTAAAAAAAAAAGTCTAAAAAAGTTTTGATTTCGTAATTGTGACACATTTTGCTAAGAACAATCTATATCTATATAAATATATAAATGTCTTTGTAAGTTTGTTTGTTTATTTGTTTGTTTGTTTGTTTGTTTGATTTCGTTTTTGTGACACATTTTGCTAAGAACAATCTATATCTATATAAATATATAAATGTCTTTGTAAGTTTGTTTGTTTATTTGTTTGTTTGTTTGTTTGTTTGTTTGAGCATCACGCCTAAACGGCTGAACCGATTTTATTGAAATTTGGAACGTAGATAGATCCTCACTTGGAAGCGTCAATAGGCTATAAATTTGTTCAATACTTGGACCAGAAAGGGATAAAAAGGGGCAAAAACGGGTAAAATTGGCACCTTTAGCTTTTAAACAATAATTACTAAACGGGTGAACCGATTTTTACATCGACAGGGGTAGCGAAGCGCACCGGGTCAAGCTAGTAAATATATAAATGTCTTTGTAAGTTTGTTTGTTTGTTTGTTTATTTGTTTGTTTGTTTGTTTGTTTGAGCATCACGCCTAAACGGCTGAACCGATTTTATTGAAATTTGGAACGTAGATAGATCCTCACTTGGAAGCGTCAATAGGCTATAAATTTGTTCAATACTTGGACCAGAAAGGGATAAAAAGGGGCAAAAACGGGTAAAATTGGCACCTTTAGCTTTTAAACAATAATTACTAAACGGGTGAACCGATTTTTACATCGACAGGGGTAGCGAAGCGCACCGGGTCAAGCTAGTAAATATATAAATGTCTTTGTAAGTTTGTTTGTTTGTTTGTTTATTTGTTTGTTTGTTTGTTTGTTTGAGCATCACGCCTAAACGGCTGAACCGATTTTATTGAAATTTGGAACGTAGATAGATCCTTACTTGGAAGCGTCAATAGGCTATAAATTTTTTTAATACTTGGACCAGAAAGGGATAAAAAGGGGGAAAAACGGGTAAAATTGGTACCTTTAGCTTTTAAACAATAATTACTAAACGGGTGAACCGATTTTTACATCGACAGGGGTAGCGAAGCGCACCGGGTCAAGCTAGTAAATATATAAATGTCTTTGTAAGTTTGTTTGTTTGTTTGTTTATTTGTTTGTTTGTTTGTTTGTTTGTTTGTTTGAGCATCACGCCTAAACGGCTGAACCGATTTTATTGAAATTTGGAACGTAGATAGATCCTTACTTGGAAGCGTCAATAGGCTATAAATTTGTTCAATACTTGGACCAGAAAGGGATAAAAAGGGGGAAAAACGGGTAAAATTGGCACCTTTAGTTTTTAAACAATAATTACTAAACGGCTGAACCGATTTTTACATCGACAGGGGTAGCGAAGCGCACCGGGTCAATCTAGTAGGTAATAAGTTACATGGATGAGAAAAAATACCTGCTTGTCCAAAATGTCAAATTTTTACCCCCTCTAACTCAGAAAGTTCTCGACCGATCTTGTTGAGAAATTGTGTCTGAATTACTATCCAATAGAACTATGGTGCAAATTTCATCCCAATCGGAAGACATCTGGCCACAACGAATCTATGCCGTTCGATTCGGTTTGGTGATATATGTTTTACTTGTTCAGTTGCCGACGCCATGTGTGTATGGGTCTCCGTACTCTTCGTATCCTACCCTGTGGGTTCCAGTCAATGGCAATTTTAGCAGTGTCATCTGAAGGCGCAGCTATACAATATAGCTAGTAACTCCAAACTTGGATTTTTTAATTATGTCGTTGCAGCAAATATGTGTAAATAAAATTTAAATTAAATTTTTTTAACATTTAATTATTTTAATAAGATTCGTTTATGGGATTATTATTTGTGTATTTTTTTTTGTAGTAATTATTGCTACTTTGACCCAAAGCTTCATATATTTCTTTCCTTTAAGCATTGTCCGATTTTTATAACATTTTCCTAATTTGGTTTTTAGATGGCGGAAGAACAATTTTGGTTTGGTTGAGTGCAACGAAAACTGAAAAAGACCAATGTATGGGCCACCCTAATTTAGAACATAACGGCTCGACTGTTGCTACTGGTGAATTTAATGATTGTGATGGTGTTGCATCTTCTAAAATAAAAAAAAAAAAACCTAAATAACAACTACACCAAAAACAACAAGTAGTAGGAATATGAACATAAAAAAAGCCAACGTCTAACTAAGCTGCTTATAGTCTATGCTCATCATACACACTTTAACGGCAACACGACTCGACACAACAACTTTAAAGTCGATTTTAAGTTTATATATAGTAAACAGCTGTATCTCCCAGTCTCAAATCCACCCACTTTTAAGCACCCTTGCCATCAGTTTTTAAAACTTATTCTTCTATATGTGCATGTATAAGCTTGCAGAAACAATGAACGTTTGCCTTTTTAGCTGTTGTTTTTTACACACTCAAAGCAAGAGTTTTGCAAAAAAAATAAAAATACTGAACAATATTTTACTAAAATCACTCTTCAATCATTTTCGATTCGGCTTAAGCAATTCAGATTATTTTTATAAAATTTAGAGAACAGTGTATCGAGGGACTATATTAAGGGTCTTCCAATAGGAATTTTCGAATTTTGCCACATTGTTGAAGCTACAACTGTCGAATTGGCTGTCTCTTATACAGTTAGTTTTTCAAAATCACCATGTAGATATAGCGTATCAAAATGTGTGTTCTGTGTGGGCAACGTTCATCGTGCTTCGCCAATTTTACGATTTGTCTAGAAGAACGGTTACGTCAACAAACATATTTGTCCAATTTGCAACGATACCAATCCACATGAGATTCAAGAGCGGTGTGGATTTTGGCCTGGCGGCGTCATTGTCCCAGACTCACATTAGTAAATATATACTGGGTCCTCATAAGATTCTAAAACGATCGAGCTAAGTCCGCCCGTCTGTCTGTTGAAAATACGATAGGGTCCAAACAAAAGAGCTAGCTGCCTAAAATTCCACAAACACTCTCTGTTGATAAGGTTTGTTTGGTATTAAAAATGGGCAATGTTGGTCTATGATTTCACCTAGCCCCCATACAAATGTCCCAACAGAATACTGTTTGAGCTGTGAGAAACATGTTGATTACCCGGCAATCCTTATAAAATTTTGCACGAATTACTTCTAAGTACTATGAAATTATACTGTAAAGTATGGCGAAAATCAGGCAACATTTGTCCCTAGTCCCCAAACAAGGCCACCTCAGAAAACGACTTGAATATTCATATTTGTTTATGACTTAAAAATGCAAGATTTTGTTCAAACATTTACCTTTTATAGATTCCGAAAACATATAGATTCCAAGCCAGAAAAACTGCTTATCTTTTGAGGCTAAGAACGAATCAAGCCAATATCTGACACTGTGTTCCCAAGTGAAGCGTATCCCAGAAACAGCCTTCTGAATCCATCGAAAGGTCTGGACTATAAAGCGGGCGAGGCAAAACTTCCCAAGCACTTCATTCTAAATACTGTTTAACAGGTAGTGCAACATGTGGCCTATCGTTGTCATGATGGAATATTACGGTTCATATCTGGCCGCATATTCGGAGCACTTTGTGGCCTATTCTCGCTTCAAACAAATAAGTTGCCTTCGGTACAGTTTTCCTATGATGGTTTGGTCAGATTTCAGCATAGCCGGGCTTCACATACGATCTCTTGCGTTTCGGTTTATCGTAATGTAACCAATTTTCATTGTAAATAATGATTCGGTGCAAATATGATTCCCTTTTATAGGGTTCAAAAATCATTTCGGACATGGAAAATCGTCTTTCAAGTTCTCTGGGTTTCAACTTTGCCATTGAATGAATCCCGCTTTTTGAAAACGTTTTGCTTGTGTATTTTCCAATGATGTTGCAAGCTCTTGTTGAGTTTTACAATAATCTTCATGGAGAAATGCCTCCAATTCTTGGTCTTCTAGCTTTTTTGGCTGGCCTGGGCGATCTTTGTCAAAATCAACACTGAATAAACCGCACAAACCTTTGGTGAGCAATATATGTGCTTTGGCGGCACTTTTTCCAAACTAAAAAATTTCCCGCATATGACAATTTGTTGTTACAAAAGTCGACATTTTCGAAGAAAAAACAAAACATGTGCAATGTTCTCTAAGTATGTGAGGATAAATAACAGATATGTATCCTTCAAAATCTATATATATAAAAATGGATGTTTGTATGTATGTGGGTATGTATGTATGTATGTATGTATGTTCCGAATGAACTCAAAAACGGCTGGACCGATTTTGATGAAATTTTCAGAGAATCTTCAGAATAGCCTAGCGGGTAACACTGTAAAGTCAGATTTTTGATTTTCGGTCTGTGGGCGGAGGGGCGTGGCAAAAAAAATTTTTACATTATACCGCTAATGCCATCTATATATATAAAAAACGGCTGGACCGATTTTGATGAAATTTTCAGGGAATCTTCAAAATAGCCCATCGGGTAACACTGTAAAGTCAGATTTTTGATATTCGGTCTGTGGGCGGAAGGGTGTGTAAAAATCAAATGTTTACATTATACAGTTAATGCCAAATATATATAAAAACAGATTTGTGTATGTATGTTCCGCATGGACTCAAACACGGCTGGACCGATTTTGATAAAATTTTTACGGAATCTTCAGAAAAGCCTAGCGGTAACACTGTAAAGTCATATTATTGATTTTCGGTCTATGGACGGAATGGCGTGGCAGAATAAAATTTTTATACTATACCGCTAATGACATAAAAAAAAGATTATTGTATAATTGTTGATCGACCTTTTCTTCAATTCTTACATATAGTTTATTTAGTTACACAGGCTTACAAGGTCAGTAATTGTTGTAAAAAAAAATTGGCAAAAAAAAATTTTTTTAATTGGAGAAATACATAAATACTTTTTTTATTCCGGTACGATAAAAGTTCTTTTATATTATCAATTGATGATAAACAATATTGTTTACTGTTGCATATTAGGTGCATGAATAAGAAATTTCCATATGAAATCTATGAAAAAAATAGTATTTTGAATAACTCTCCGCATTCCACTTTTAAATAAAAAATAACGGTTTTATTCAAAAAAAATTTGTTTGAGAAAGGGCATCTATGTATATAGCCGCAGAAACGGGAAGATAACAAGAATCACGGCTTCAGCAAAAGCGTCGCATTGCATCTTCATCGAGTGCTGCAGAGACACCTCAACAGCATATCGAAAGACTAGAAGCCAATAGCTCTCGAATGGCTCGATCAAGAGAAAGAATCGATTTAAAGTTGCCGGCATTTTATTAAAATAAGTATGATGACTACAGGAATCACAAGGACGTACTGGTTGCCGCAATGGACAAACATTGCTTACATTGCCGCGTTTTGAAGCTCCCTAAGGAATCCCCGGGAATGTGCTGTTCGAACGGTAAAGTTATTCTACCACCAGTTATTGAACCGCCTAAGCTGCTTCTAAGTTACACTTCCGGCGCCAATCCTATTTCCAAGCACTTCCTTCAAAATATCCAAAAGTACAACTCATGATTTCAAATGACGTCGGCTTCATGCCCACCTTTAAAGTTCAAGGCCAAATGTACCACAGAATTGGATCATTGCTCCCGCTACCCAATGATGATGCGAAGTTCCTTCAAAATTTATTTCACTGGAAATGAAGCTACAGAAGCCGAACGCTATCAACGAACATGCGTGTGCATTTTCTGCAATACCCTTCTGCCGAAACATTCTCAAAACAATTGCTGGACATCAGAAATGGAAAAATTTCAATTGATCTCGCCACAAATGAGATTTCGTTGTTGACAAGGTATTCCCAAATCTTACAACCAACTATAAAAATTCGGATTGGCTGTGGGAACATGCAATTTTGGCACCAACAAATTATAATGTTAACAAGCTCAATAAGCAAATTCAATTGAAACCGCCTGGAGAAACAATAAAATACAAATCGATTGACACAGTAATGAACGAAGAACAAGCCGTCGATTATCCTATTGAATTTTTGAATTCATTGGAACCAGCCGTACTGCCACCACATGTATTAAAATTGAAGGTTGGATCACCGACTTTGTCCGACACTGTATGTTAAAATCGAGATCGAAATGCAATATAAAGCTGATGTTTTCTAAGGGCCAGCAACGCGGACCGGGTTCAGCTTGTTACATATAAATTATTAAAAAACCGAATTCAAAAGATACGCCATCTATTGTAAGCCAGATTTGTAAGTCATAAACTCAATAATATCGAGATGAAATTGGACAGAAACATGTTATATATCAACCTAAATCTCTCTAAAAACTTTTGTGACGATTGGTCCGTAATTAACGATTATACAATTTGACTCCATTCGATTTTGCTTGTGGAGTTTTATTACGTATCAGGTATATGCGCCAACAGAACCCTCGTCATCGATCAAATCCATTTAATTTGTAACTTGTAAAATAGCATTTCTCTAGTAACTTTTCACCAACATTTCGCCACAAGTGTATGCAAAAAAGAATAGCATGGGATTTGTGTAGATAAATTTATCTGAAGGTGTTGCTGATATTATTGTTAGTGTTGTCTAAAATAAAAGAGTTACTTCTTTAAGTTTGGTGAAACAAAAATAAAAGATTGAAACAGAAAAAAAAGTAAAAGAAAAACAGAACTTCTAAATTGGTTGGCAACACTTTTAACAATTCGTTGAAACTTATTTCTCTTTTGCTGAAAATTTTCTTGCATCTGTTGGTAGAAAACAAAACCTATATATGTGTGTTAACATTAGACCGGCTCAAAAAATACGTATATATGTATCTACAACAATATTATACGATTTTAATCTGGGGATAAAATTGAGCAAGACAACAAAGTTAGTGCTTTTCACTTTATATCATTAAAAGTATACAATAAATATAAAATCGAAATCAGCAAATTTCAAATCGGTCTTCACGCTAACCAATAAGAGTTACAAATTTTAATATTTGCGTTTTTATATTCTTTTAACTTTTGCTAGAATCAAATAAATTTCGGATTTCAAATGTGCATAGAATTTAATGATTTTTTTGGAACCATGTTATATTGAGTTAACTGTGTCATACAATTTTTATATTTTACATTTACATCTATAGGAAAATATCACAGAACTCGAAAGTTTAAATAAAATGTGCAACCTCTAAACATCATCCGATTTTGCTTTAATTTTCAGTATTTGGTGTTTACCCTTTAAACAACAAAATAGAAAAAGGCCAATATAAATTGCTACCCTAATGTATACACATATCATCACTTGCAAAACATTTTTTGGTGCGAAATATTTGTCTTAGAAATGAATTTCGAAATTGTTCGTTCATCTTTATCATTGAGAGTGTGTGCATTAAATGAAGAACATTATCTATTGCATGTGCAGTAATCTACATTTTAACAGGTTACGTTATTCTTTTTTTAGCACCTACGTAGCTCCTGCAAATACAGGTTGAAATATTTTTTTTCTATATTTGTTAAAACTGAATTCAAACAGCTTGTAGTTTTATGTCCTTCGATATCAAAAAAATGTAAACTCATTGGTATACACCGAGAGGCCATACCAGAATTAACGTTATGATGATTCAAAAGTTTTGAAATTGAAAATTCAAGGGTTTTTTCATTAAATTGGTATCTGTACTCACTGCTTACAACTTACAGATTCCATCCAACATACGAGTAAATTGGTCATATTTATTGATTATAAATATTTGAATTATTACTTTTTTGTATAAAAATTAAACCAATTTTGAAGGATACATCAACAAATTCGCTATAGACCCGGTTCGGTTGCTATTTCAAATCGAGAAAATCGGACCCCAAATGGATGAGTGATATATTCGGCTATGCCGAATCTTATATACCCTTCACTTTTGTTGTGGATGCATTAGTTGACCACTTTCTGCGTATAGCATCCTAAATATATCAAGAAAGCTTTTAAAAATTTTACATTTAATTGCTGACGAACAGATTATATTGCAGAAGTTACAAACGAAATGACAATCTTATATCTACCCTTCTCACGAAGGTGAAGGGTATAAAAACAACAACGCCAAACGAAACGAAACACCAAAAAACAAAATACGCAACGCACTGAAACCAACACACATCCAAACATACGTTTCGTTGCTTTTTTGTCAAGCTGTCGTTTTTTGATGAAATTTTCAGAGGTTGTCTCGGATTTTTGCTCATATCTCCAATATTTATGGACGGATTTTGCTGATTCTAAATAGGAAACTTCTCGAAAGCTTGTCTGACAGAATTATTGAAGATTTGGATCCGGAAGATATCTGGGGTCTTCAGAAAATTGATTTCAGCAGACAGACAGACGGACATGGCTTAATCGACTCCGTTATATATAAGCATACAGAATATATATACTTTACAGGTCCTGCAAAAAGGCAATTTGTACTAACTGGGGTATTATGCCAAAAGGTATCAATTGGATATTTAAAGCAGTTGTTAAACCCATCTTGTTCTATGGAGTATTAGTGTGGTGGCATGCTTTGGATAATGCTTCTCACCGGAAGGCCGTCAAACGGGTACTACGGACTGTCGCGAGACTGATTACAGGCGCTATAAGGTCTACTTCCTCTAAGGCACTTTTTACTATCTTAAACTGGTTACCAGTGGATTTGATGGTGATACAAATGGCTCCCAACTCTGCTGTGAGGCTAAATGCTAGATGTTCGTGGTCTGGTAAGGACCTTGGACACTCTAGGATACTGAATTACTATGGGCCCATACATGGTAATCGCAAAACCTTTTTTCGATTGGCATTTCCATATTATGATCCCGAATAGGGATTTATGGCATAGCGGACACTTTCCCCCTGATGATGTCATAAGGATATACACTGACGGCTCTTATAGGGGAAACAGGGTCGGTGGAGGTTTCTATATTGAAAACTTTGGGATAAAATCCTTATTTAGGCTACCTGATTTCAGTACTGCTCTTCAGGCGGAAATTACTGCCGTTATACGAGCATCCAACTGGCTGAGGTACTATCGAATATCTGGTGATATATACTTACTGACTGCAAGGATGCCGTTAACGGAATAGCGGGTGTCCTCAGGACATCTAGATTAACCGAGGAATGCCGGGTATCTCTAAATGAGATATCGAGACATTCTAGGATAACGCTTATATGGGTCCCTGGACACGATGGAAATCAGGGTAATTGTATAGCAGATGTATTGACCAAAAGAACTGCGATGATGAATGAGGAGGCAATCGACCCCTTTTCTGACCGACCATACTTTCTTACTTGTTTTTAAATTCTGTTTACCTAAAAATACTTAAAATTTTTATTTTAGAGAATAATATGATAAATGGTTTATAAGATTCAGCAAAACCGAATATAGCTCTTTCAGTTGTTTACCTTAGAATGGAATATTGTTGGGTGCAGTAGTTAATTGTATTATTATATACCTACGAAGGTATAAATGCAAACAAATATGTTAATTCTAACCAATCTTACTTAAACACCCTGTATAAATGTGTATCTATTAATGTAAAAGAGAAGATGCTGTAACTGTCAGTATGTTAATTAGGGTGGCACTTACTTTGCACTAACGTGCAAAAATATAAAATTTATTTGAAGTTTTAAGTTCTGCAAAACGATAATTTAAAAGTAGGTTTTATATTTCAGCAACAGGCACAATTGTACCTTTTCAGTTTGTAAATTACTATAACTTCATTTCCATAAGTAATATAGTTCTACAATTAAATTTTTTAAATTTCAGAAAAATATTTTGATGTTTAATACAAGAAAGAAAGTATGGTCGGTCAAGCCCTTCCATATAATAACATACAATGTGTAAATGAGGAAAAACATTTTTATTATATCAATAATTTATTTTCGCGAATAATTTTCAGAAGTTGGTCTTATATGGGAGCTATGATTAATTATGGACTGAAAATTATAAAATTAGGTAGTGTGATTTATGTATATATTAAATTTATTTTTGTTGAATTTTATGTGGATAGCAACATTTTTAAGAGATTTATGCTCGTTAAAGTAATTTTCGGAAGCGCGCCAATATATGAGCTATGATTAATTGTGTACCAATCATCATAAAATTACGTGACATGACTCCCGTACATATAAAACTTATTGGGAGTAAAATTTGTGTAAATACCTTTATAAATTATACAGTTATGACCAATAAAGGAGTACATTTGTATGGTGGTTAGGTTAAGAAAATGAATTATTGGATATACTCATGAATTCTAATCTATAACTTGATAGAAAAAAAAAAAAAAAAAACAAGTAAGAGAGCTAAATTCGGCTGTGCCAAATCTTATATACCCTTCACCAAATTATACTTTAAAATAAAAATTAAATCATTTTTTTTTTAATTTTTTTTTTCAAAATCGTTTTTTAAAAGTATTTTCCAATTTTAAAAAAAGATTTGTGTTTTTTAATTTATTAGTGAAAAAAATTTATGACAAAAAATTTATGTGAAAAAAAATCGGGTTAAAAAATATTTTTCCCGATTTTGACCCATTGTAGGTCCAACTTACTATAGCCTTATATACATCGTTGCAATGGACTTTAAAATATTTATCATTAGAAATCCATATTGTCTATAATTATGAATTAGTAATCGAGATATAGATAAAAAATAGAGGTTGTCTCGGATTTTTGCTCATATCTCCGTTATTTATGGACGGATTTTGCTGATTTTAAATAGGAAACTTCTCAAAAGCATGTCTGAAAGAAGTATTGAAGATTTGGATCCCGAAGATATCTGGGGTCTTCGGAAAATTGATTTCAACAGACAGACAGACAGAGGGACAGACAGACGGACATGGCTAAATCGACTCCGCTATCTATAAGGATTCAGAATGTATATACTTTATAGGGTCGGAAAATTATATTGTGGAAATTACAACGGAATGACAAATTTATATATACCCTTCTCACGAAGGTGAAGGGTATAAAAACATACATTCAACAATCTTTATTGTCAAGATCTATTGTAAATATCATCTATTTATGTATTGGCAATTAGAATATGGGAAGTATTTCGTCAAACTTAAACAAAAAAATGATATGAATGAATATGGATATGAATTTGACTTTCACAAGTATAATCCTCCAGACATTCGAAAATAACTGTGTAAGGACTGAGATCGAAAAATTTTTAACATACATATATGTTAATAAAATTGAAAACACTAAACTTACAGTTTTGAATCTTTTTCATTTGATTGAAGTTATTGTTACAATTTACAGAAAAGTATATATTTTTATAGTCCTAATCACTAACTATGAAATTTTGAACCTTTTTCGGAAACCCTTCCATTACGGTTTTAATAGTGCTTTATGTCAGTTTGTTCGAACAGTTTGTCCATCCCGTTTAAAATCTACACACTTTTGGACACCTTTTTGGGGCTCTTCAATTCTCTTTTATCAAGAGCCCTATATATCTCCACTGGACTCAGCTCCAGGCAGTTTGGAGAATTTGCCTCTCTTGGTACAAATACCACATTATTGTTCTTGTACCACTCAAGACCTTTCTTACCATAGTGACAGATGCCAAATCAGGCCAAAAATAATTGGACACATTATGAATGAAAACATCCTTTTTTGTAAACATTCCTTGATGTAAAATTCGGTATATATTTGTCTGCTTTTGGGTCCTAAACTTTTCTTCAACATACCCTCGAGCATCTGCAACATAAAAAAATTTACCCAGAAGCTGTGAAAAATTTTCCATACGTACATTTTGTCATCCATTATGCAGCAGGTATATTTTTTGTATAAAATTTGACTTCAATTTCCGTGCTCTGTCTTTGGCCTCTAAATTTTTAGCACAGTTCCTGTCAGGAACTTTTTGAGCATTTTATGCTTTTAAACCTTAATTGTCCTTAACTTTTCGTACCAAATAGTCCGAGTACTGACCTAATCGGGTTGCTTTCCTACCGGAGGTGTTGGGAGATCTTTTGAAAATGCTTTCTATTTGTTTGGCTTTAGAAACATCCTTCTACCTGAACCAGGTTTTATATCAACGGACAAGTTCTCCCGGTACTGTTTAATAACATTTGTTTGATAGAAGACCTTTAAATGTTTGGCCTACTTTTTGTAGGACCAAGTTGGGTTTTGTTCAAAATATTTAATAATTTTAGTACGCACTTTTTTCTGGTCACTCATTTTAATCAGATTAATAACAAATGAACATAATTGAGATTAAACATAATAACTGACATGCTTTACAAAGGTAACTTAATCAAAAAAAAAAAAAATCAAATAATACTTGGATTAAAAGTTTTAATGAAAAACGTGTGTTAAGAATTTTACGAACTCAGTCCTTATTTACTTTGTCCACACCCCCTGTACGGATCCGTCCAATTTTTGGCTAAACTTCATGCACTGATAATATGCGAAAATAACTACTTACTTGCTGTGGGTGGTGTCACGCACATTTGTACCGAAGTAAATTCCGCGAAATTTTGAGGCTTTCATCAGATATTCCATAATTACTATTTACTTTGTATGGGAAGTTTCACCCACTAAAAATTTCAAAATAAAGGCTGCATTTTATTTTGAAATTTTTAGTGGGTGAAACTGTTTTTTTCAGATATAGAGGAACATACAGTAACAATATCAAGAGGATCGATGAAGTGGTTTAGGCTCCTATAAGTCACAGAAATACAAACAAACAAATAATTACGCAGATATACATTAATTTTTATATACTTATGTATATAGAAGATAGATAGACAATTTAAAATTGACAAATTACGGGCCACTCTAATGTATGTAATTATGTATGTGTATTGTACGTTTACAACATTTACCATACTAATAAATTGATATTGTTTGTTGTTGTTTCTGTACATACACATACGAGTATTTGTTGTAGTAGTTTTATCGTTACAATTTAGCTTTGGTAAAGGCAAACCATTCTATAGCATCACAGGGCCATTCCATAAAATCTCATCTACCGATACGTGAGTCTAGGTGTCGTTAGTATGGTTGGTATCAGTTATGTACAATTTTTGTTTTGTTTTTGTCAGTTTCGATTTGGATTTTGTTTCGTTTTTTTGGTTGACTGTTTGTTGCTGTGAATGTAAAATTCTTCTTTTTAACTTGGCGGAATATGGTGCAAATTTAAAATTGTTGTCTGTATCTGTGGTGTATTCCGTGGCAAATGAAACTATACACATCTATGCTCTGTATGGTTGTGTGTTTTTTTGGTGCACAAACAGCAAATGAATGAATGAATGAATGAATAAATGAATGAAGGAACGAACGAAATGATGATGTTGTTGATTTTTCTTGTTCTTAAACAAGCACCCGCATTCTGTTTTGCGATTTTATTTTATTTTTTGCTCTTGGTGAATGTGTTTTGACTAGTGTGTATGCCTCTGTGTAAACACATACAATCACAAAATATATTTGAGTGTGTGATTGTGGATGCTGTATTTGTAAGGATGTGTGTGTGTATTTAAGTATACAGTGATTGTGGGTATGGTTTGAATGCATTTATCGACCGCAAAGTGAAATGAATCTGTTTAAAGGATTTTAATTTGCTGCTTTAGTATGTAGAACATGAAACATGAATACAAATACTCATACCTAAATCTACACACACATACAGACGCATCATCATGCATTGCCCACATACATATTTTTAGTTTCGCTACTTCTTGAATTTCTTATAAGAATCGTTATATATTTACTTAAGTTTATGCGAATTTATATATTTTAAAAGTATGTACAAACAACTGTGGACAAATCCGAAAAAAGATATTTAACCAATCTTTATTTTAGATTGGTTAACAAATAGTTTTATAGTATAGATAATAATAATAATGATTAATCCAATCGTAATCCAATGAAAGTGAAATTTAATACATAAAACAAATTAGAGTAATATATTCGGCTATGCCGAATCTTAAATACGCACCACCTAAATATGATGGAAATTATAGAAACTACATTGGTATAAATACTCTAAAATACCTATTTAGTGTTTGTTATTGGGGAATCGCTCGATTATGAAGTATTTACAGTGTTAATTTAATAGTATTTTATATATTGTTACAAAAACTAGTTTACGCAGAAAGTATTTTATTTCAAATGTATACAAATGTTATCTATTTCAGCAATTTATAATTGAAATAACTACATATTCCTAATACCAACAGAGCCTATAATTTTATAAAAGGAATAAAATGTGCTATTTAACAATTTATATACTTCATAATTGGTTAACATTACCGATTGGCTCAACAGTTTCGTTATTCACCACAAGTGAAGAAAAAGAGTATAAAAAAGGGTAAAAAAAATATATATTTAGTCAAACTTCAAAAGTATGTTTTTGTTCTGACTCAATTTTGAATATGAAAATGAGTGTAAGCGATCGTCATTAAATATTTTAATGCTTGATATTTTTCTCCATAACATTATTTACAAGATTTTTTATGGGTATTATAGTGATTATCGGAAATGGACATAATATGGGTGCTATAGTCAAACATGGACCGATATTCACAAAACTCAGTAGTATGATTTTTGGATACGATTTATTGATCTGTATACAATTTTAGTTTGATATTGATATATTTAAAATATTTATAGAGGTTAATGTGTTTTTCGGAATCGGTACTTATATGGGAGCAATGACCAATTATCGGCCGATCTTCATAAAATTCAACACATCAATTTTCGTATATATGGGATATATTTATTTAAAATTTTAACCTTAGAACGCTTTGAAAGAGATTTATGAGTATTTAAGTGATTTTCGGATATGGACCTTATATGGTAGCTATTGTCATATATGGACCGATATTCACAAAATCTAGTATTATCATTTGTGAATAAATACTACCGATCTGTGTAAAATTTTAATTCCATATCGATATTTTTCAGATATTTATGAAAATTAATGTGTTTTTGGAAGTGGTCCTTATATGAGAGCTATAACCAATTATAGTCCGATCTTCATAAAATTCCCTACAGCGATTTTTATGTATAAGGGGATTTCGCGTAATAGCGATATATATTAGATATTTGTGTTTAATTAATTGAACTAGGAAGTGAACTTTATATGGGGGCTATGGTCAAATAATGACCGCCCCAATAAAAAAATTGGTGTCGCGATTTCTCTTTGCATGAAACTTAGATGTACTGAATTTTGAACGGATACTGCAATTCTATGGCCATTTATATACCATAGCACCATATTTCGGGAAGAAATTTGTATGGGGGCTAGGAGAAATTATGTACCGATTCTTACCATTTTCAACAGAATTTGTCCTTTTATCATATAAATGGTGAGTGAAAAATTTCATGGTATTCTCTGTAATAAATATACCCAAAATCACAAAAAAAAACATGTGAAAATGATCAAAATTTTTGGAGGTTGTCTTACATTTTGATCCATAACCCTGGTTCTACGAATTCGATTTTGCTGATTTTCAATACCAAACTGCTTAGAAAAATTATAAACATTTTGGTATACATTTCATTAATTTTGCTTATTAATTTTGGACGTGAGAGTGTTTTACAAAGACGGACAGACAGACAGACGGACATGGCTCAATCGACTTAGAATTTCATAAGGATCAATACTATATATACTTTGTTGGGTCCCAGATGAATATTTCTCAATGTTACACACGGAATGACAAACTTATATACACCCTCATTCAGCACTAGTGGTGGTGGAGGGTATAACAAGACCTCTGAGTAATTTTTTTTAATATTCTACCAATGCTTAATCGCTAACTTATACAAATTAATACTTATTCATTTGCAAAATTATAAATTGTATAAGTCTAAAATTCTTCGTCATTTTGGTAAAATCTTCAAAACATCTGTGTCGGACAAAACTAAATTATTATCTGTAGCCAGCCAGATGACGGCGGATGAGTTGGTCATATGACAAAGTTGTAGCAGATATCTATAGTGTCATGCTATGCCCTTAAAAAAAGAAACTAATGTATTTAAGGCAAATGGGATATTATATCTATGTATTCATCTTAAGGCCATGGGATATACTTTTTTGTTATTTGGAGTAAAAATATATAAATTATTTGGTGTACCAACTCGAGAGCAAGCCACATATAATTTACCATGTGAAAAACATGAATTTTCCAAATGTAAGACAGCAATAGTCAACGATTTCCCTTGTGTTGGGAATCATCTTTATGCGTGGAGTCAGTACGTCTTCGAATCTGCCACCGACGATTGTTTCCTCAATTAACGCGTTTAAGTTGCGGAGAAGTATTATTCTATGATATTACATCTGGTGGCATTCCGGCTAGTTCCAATGAATTCAAAAATTTAGTAGGACAATTGTCGACTTGTTCTTCGTTCATTACTGTGTTAATCGATTTGTATTTCATTGTTTCGCCAGGCAGTTTCAATTGAATTTGCCCATTCAGCTTGTTGACGGGAGCAATAGAATAAAGAGCTTGGAAAAAGTTAGTTCATTGTGCCAATCAGTACGTCCTTGTGATTACTGTAGTCATCATCCTTATTGTAATTAAATGCCGCCTATTTTAAATCGATTCATTCCCTTGATCGTGCCATTCGCTAGCAATTGGCTTCTAGTCTTTCGATATGCTTTTGGGGAGTCTCTTCAGTTTTCGATGAAGGTGCATTGCGACATATTTGCTAAAGCTGTAATTCGCGTTCACTTTCCGTTTCTGCGGCTCTAGACGTTGATGCCCTTTGCCGATTTTTCTCAAGACGTGATTCGCGTTGACTTTCTGTTTCCACGTCTTTGGACGTAGATGTTCGTTCCTGATTTTCCTAAAGACGTGATTTGTGGTCGCATTCGCGTTTGGTGGCATTTTTGTAAATTTCTTACTCCAAAAAAATTTGTAAACCAATTTTATTCATGCAAAAAATTCCAAAACCCTTGTTACTTACTAATTTGCTTTAACTTATAGCTTTTTAACTGATCAACACAAAACTACAATTAACGCAAAGCAAATCATATGCAGTCATTGACTAAATCCAAACAAATTTTATTTGAATAAAACTGTTGTTTTTTATGAATTCACTGTTATTTTTATTAACAGTGAAATGCGGCGAGCGTTTAAAAATATTAAAGAAATTTTATGGCACAATGTTGCATTCACCGCGGCCTCCTTGTATTATTGAACGATATGAAAATTTGGTATATACTGGACATGTGGAATGTATTCCTTTCTTTGCTTACACCAAATCATTTGCTTCAGAGTACATAATTGTGAATTAAAATTTTAAAATCACTGACCATATTTTTTGTTTCGGGGATATTTCGGGAATATTTCGGGAATTTTCTTAAGTTTTCCTCTTGCTTGGGCAGAGACCAGTCCGAATTGGTTGGAATCATCGCAATCGGTTCAGGCGTTCTTGAGTTATAAGCGTAGTAACTAACGTCACTCTCTTTTATATATATGGGGCATTTCATGTCAAGTGAACCAACTTTTGAAATCGATGTCTTCCGATATCCCACTCGCATCCGACTAAGCGAACAAATAGCTTTTCAAGGAAAATATCTAAGCTTTCTTTCGAGAAAAAAAGGTCCCATTTTGAAAAAAAGTCAAAAAAGTTTAAAAAATTTTTATTTTTTTTCCGAAAGATTGAAGAAAAAGCTGTCTAAACAATTTGGGACACATTTTGCTAAGAACAATAAGTAATAAGTTACATGGATGAGAAAAAACCGGATTGACCGGATTGGCCAAAATGTCATATTTTCCCCCCTCTAACTCTGAAAGTTCTCGACCGATCTTGTTGAAAAATTGTGTCTGAATTACTATCCAATAAAACTAACCATGGTGCAAATTTCATCCCAATCGGAAAACATCGATTTCAAAAGTTGATTCACTTGACATGAAATGCCCCATATGGATATCCAAAAAATTAATTTCGAAAAATAAAAAATCAATTAAAAATAGTTTTGGAATTTCATTTACCCATAGATGTTTAAATATAAAAATAGTAACCTTTGCGCTCCCAAAGGGAATTATATTCGAAAGCACCTGAAACACACCAAGGTGGATTATCTATCTATTCACAGCCAATATTGGCTGTGTTTAGGTAATGCATCCACTGCGATAACCCGAAGCGTAAGAGATCGTACGTCAAGCACGTCCATACAGCTGAATCAAAGCCAAAGCCAAATATCCGTGGCGGTATGGTAATGCTTTGTATTTAGTGGGACCTATCTATTATGAGCTGCTGAAATCTGTCCAGACCATAACAGGAAACCAGTACCGAACACAACTGATTTATTTAAAGTGAGCATTGTCTGACAAATGCATAGAATGTGCGGCCAGACATGAATCTGTAGTATTCCATCATGACAGCGCACGTCGACATGTTGCAATACCTGTTAAAAGCTATTGAGAATGAAGTGGTTGGGAAATTTTGCCTCACCCGCTTTATAGTCCAGACCTTGCCACGTTCGACAATTATTTGTTCCGATCGAAGCAGAACGCTCTATCTGGGATACGCTTAACTTTGAAAAAGAGTATCCGATATTGGCTTCATTAGTTCTTGGTCTCAAAAGATGAGCAGTTTTGTTGGCTCGGAATCCATATGTGGCCTGCAAGATGGGAAAAAGTCATAGCTAACAATGGCCAAAACTTTGAATATATTTATATTGTACAAATGCTAAAAATTAGAAAAAATCGTAAGACCTTATTCGTAAACAGCTTATAAATCAAATTTTGCATGGAAATTTTGTTTATAAACCTTTGATAAATTTAAAAATAATTTTATTTGGTAAAATCAACAAAACTTTGATTAACTCCATGCTAACGAATTGTTCCATATTACACACTTTATGTTTGTCCTTATTTTTATGACCACACATTGTACATGACTGTTTAAATGTTTATACTGTTGTTGGTACCTTACCAGTATATTATTTCTATAGCTTTCTCTTTTCTTTTTCTTTTTTGGAAGTTCGCGATAGTTTTTCACGATGTTTCTACTTCATATATTGAGCGTAGAGCAAAAAGTCAATGAATTCATTGCAAATTGAAAAATTAATTCAGTTTTAGATAAGTTTTTAGCCGTAGCATTAAATCCAAGCAAATTATCTTTTTGGCTGGCTGGTATAGAAGTTTTTGTGTGCAACTTAAGCGTGAGTGGAAATTGTAGCAGAAGTAATGTTGCGGTGCAAATTACTTATATTGTATAGCATTCTATTTTTCCAGCTAAGTTTGATTTTTTTCTTCTTTTATGTTTCAATTAATTGTAGGTTTTTTTTGATCGTATTCAATTTGTTTAGCATAATTTCTCTATAAAAGTAAAATAAGAACAAAGCTAAAGGTTGTATGCTCTATAGATAATTTAGTATAATAGAATTAGGTATAGTGGTATATATATATCATAGTGTTTTTATTGACAATTTATTTATATATTTCTTTCTTTTATTTGCAGGTAATTAAACATGTTATAGATAATGGTAAATATATGTATAAACAAATATCACAAATATTTTTCAATATAATCAACTCTAAAATGCTTGAATTATATTTGGAATTACTTTATAAAGGCAAAACAAAATAATTCGAACGAAAAAAAAAATAATGTTTGAACATTACCATACACAATGTTAAGTTCTCTAGAATTTCAGCATAATTTTGCTTGGATTTTGCAGAAGCTCAAGTTTTTATTTATATGATTGTTACAACAAAAAAGGTAACTTAAGATTTCTTATAACTTCAGCAGAGTTAGTCACATAGTTTCATTCGTGATATCATATTAAAGGTCAATGTGTCAAAACAGTATATTGTAACGGAAATTAAACATACATAATTTTGCTTAAATAAGTTTTATAAACACAGAAATCTTGCTACAAAATTTTTGGAGAATCGGTCCGTATTGAGTCATATATAGCTCCTACTTCAGAAAAACAATTAAAAGGGAATAAATCTTTTAAAATTATTAATAATGATACAAAATTTTGTACAGATGATTTTAATGATATCTAAAATCGTACTTGAACAATTTAAGGAAACCGGTTAATCAAGATCATAA
This sequence comes from Calliphora vomitoria, assembly GCA_942486065.2. NCBI lineage: Eukaryota > Metazoa > Arthropoda > Insecta > Diptera > Calliphoridae > Calliphora > Calliphora vomitoria. The sequence continues at coordinate 41,832,552 of OW818029.2, forward strand.
TTCGTCATGGCTTTCACTTGAGTACATACTTCAAACTAAAAACTGTTACGATTAATCAATAATAGACTCAAGGTTTATTAAATGACTAAGAGTCTCTATTAAGGACTGAGATCGAAAAATGTTTAACATACATATATGTTAATAAAAATGAAACCACTAAAATTACAGTTTTGAATCTTTTTTTCTTTGATCGAAATTATTGTTACAATTTACAAAAAAAAAAAAAAAAATATTTTTATAGTTCTAATCACTAATAATGAAATTTTGAGACTTTTTAGAAAACCCTTCCATTATGGTTTTTATAGTGCTTTATGTCACTTTGTTCGAACAGGTTGTCCATCTCCGTTTAAAATCTACCACACTTTTGGACACCTATTTTGTGCTCTTCCATTCTCTTTTAATAAGAGCCCAACATCTATCCACTGGACGCAGCTCCAGGCAGTTTGGAGGAATTGCCTCTCTTGGTACAAATACCACATTATTGATCTTTTACCACTCAAGACCTTTCTTACCATAGTGACAGATGCCAAATCAGGCCAAAAATAAGTCTTATGAATGGAAACATCCTTTTTTGTAAACATTCCTTGATGTAAATTTTGGTATTTATAGAGCCCTTTGTAACAAATGTTTGGCTTTTTTGCCGCAACTGCATATTGCTTGCCATACCAAGAACTTTTTGGGACATTTTGTCTGCTTTTGGGTCCTAAACTTTTCTTCAACATTCCCTCAGCATCTGCAATATAAAAAAATTGACCCACAATCTGCGAAAAATCCGTTCTCTGTCTTTGGAACTTTTTGAGCCTTGTATGCTTTAAAACCTGCATTGGCTTTAACTTTTCGTACCAAATATTCCGTTTGCTCACCTAACCGGGCTGCTTTCCTACCGGATGTGTTGGGAACTCTTTTAAAAATGCTTTCTATTTTTTTGGCTTTAGAAACATCTACATGAGCAAGGTTTTCTATCAACGGACAAGTTCTCCTGGTACTTTTTAATAACATTGGAAAAAGTTTGATAGCAGACCTTTGATTGTTTGGCCAACTTTTTGTAGGACCAAGTTGGGTTTTGTTGAAAATATAATAATAAATAATTTTAGTACGCACTTTTTTCTGGTCACTCATTTTAATCAGATTAACAACAAATGAACATAATTGACATTAAACATAATAACTGACATGCTTTACAAAGGCAACTTGATAAAAAAAAAATCAAATAATACTTGGGTTAAAAGTTTTAATGAAAAACGTGTGTTACGTATTTTACGATATCAGTCCTTAATTAGCAGTAATATTTTAAAATTGTGTAATATATATGTACTGAAACACATAAAATGCCCATATGCTGATACCAAAAACCTCAAACATTCAAATCCGGCAAGGTGGGGTTGATCAGGATATAATCCTTCAGAAAATATAATTTGTGATCAGAGATATGGACAGATATTTAATGAATTTTCATTATAAAGCAAATTGGATAATAAAGAAAACTTTAACCATTAACTGTCGAGGTGAAATGGGACATAGTTAATGATGTGGTGGTAAATTTTACCACTCTTAATTTTACTAAAAAAAAAAATTTGTAAAAAATATTTTTTTATTATTATTTGCTTTTGAAAAATAAGCTACTACATTTGTAATTACAAAAAATAATGAAAACAACAAATATTTTTATTTGTTTAAACAAAACTGGTATTTTACTTCACAAGCCTTTTTTTTGTAGTATAACAAAAACGATGAATTTAAAGAAAATCAAAAACTTAGAAGATATTTTTTCACAGCCAAATGTATGAATTTAAAGATATAAAAGAGATCATAAAAAATAATCAGGTGTAAAAACTACAGGTCATCCTTTTTGGAGGTTTTTTACTCAACCAAATCTGTGTTCGCACAGTGTAATGATATACGTTTGCTGCATACCATACACATTGGCTTGCAATGTAGCAGACAAAAGTTTGTAGTTTTTCACTTTAGCCTAGTCGGCCAAATTAGTGTAACTTATGTCGAGCAAATTAGCGTAACAGTGATCGACTCTATCGGAGACGGAGGTACTGAGTCCGGAACCAAAATGTTACCAATTGTCTCATTATAATGAAGGGAGCTATTGGTTGTGTTGACGTTTTTCAAATGTGGTAAAATCATTTGTCTTGCAAGCTTTTTAAAAAGTCTGAAAAATAATGTAAGAGTTGACACCACAAGTATCCAAAATAATAATTCTATGAAAATATTACGTTAATTTTGATGTGGGGCAAAATCTTTTCCACTAAACACTTACGCTAACGATGACTTGGTGGTCAAATATTTTCAAAGATAAAATTATGTAAATGCTGACGAATGGTAATTTTTACACCAGCATGTGCGTAGCTCCGCTTCTGATATGTCTAGCTCTGCTAAAACACAACTGAGTAACAACGATCACTATATGAGAAAATACTAAGAAAAGTAAATTGATAGAGCGAAATGGAAAAGAGTATTTTAAAAAAATGTAAAGAGAGGGTAAAATTTACCACCACCTCAACAGTTGAAGGTTAAAACAGTTTTTAGTTTCAATTTTGAAATTTTTGATTTTTACCTTGACTTTATCTTGTTTTTTGCAAATATCTTTTGAAATAGCTGTCAAAAATTTTATCAGAAAACATTATTTTATATTTCATAAACTCAAAACTAATACGTCAAAACTTTTATTCCAAAATCCCAAACCACCTAGTAGTAAAAACTATAACACTTTCTGAAATTTTACTTTCCCAGTAAATACTTGCAACAAGAGAATAAAATCAAAATTTATAAAATTACTCTCTTAAAATCTCAAAAATATTAAAAAGTAAATGAATGCTTTTGCAGTAACAATTGGATCCAATTTGGTCCCAATATCTTACAAATCTTGGTGGCCTACACTGGATCCTAAATATATACACACAATTTTCTTATTTTATTCCTTTTAACTTTTAATTGTTTTTTTTTACATTTTTCCACCACAAAAATAAAATTGTAAATAAATAAACAATAACACAAATCATATGAAATATAAGCTGCTAACTATTACGAGTTCAAAATAGAACTTGTAATAGTTGGCAACGAGAGAACACTCTCTAAAATTTATACGCTCTTGATTTTTTCTCTACTTGCAAGTTTTTTGCGTTAATGAACGCTTTTCCAGTAACAATTGTTACTAACAAGTAACAAGTTTTAATTATTGAACAGAGCTAAAATTCTAAGTTTAACATTTAATAAAAACAATTTCAAATCGAGTTTTTCAAATTCCTTCACATAATTGCCCAATTCACTATAGGTGTCGTAGCGTTGTAAGTTGTATGTAATAAATATTTTTCAAACTAAATTTTTCGAAACAAAAACAAAATATTAATTAACAGATTACGACATACAACGATACAACGCTACGACACCAATTGTGAATAGAAAAAATAATTTTTTCTATAATTCAATGAAAGCATAACAGAATACTTTAAATTTAAGAAAAATTTTATGTAACATGAAAGCACATTTTGTTATGAGCTTTTAAATCCAAAAAAATATGTCTAATAAATAAATGTTTTAATTTGTAAGTCATGTCGTACATATATTTGGAAAACAAAAAATATTTAATCACCTACCATATCACACCCTACGCCTTACTCAAAAATATATGTTTCATTCAATAAAAATACAGATCTGCAGTGCCAAAGTATGGGTATCTATAACTACGAAATTTCATTTGTAAAATTAGAAAAAATTTTTTGAAAATTTTTTATTTAAATGACGATATTTCCACTGAAATGAAAAACTATTATCCCGAAAAACTGTTATTGGCGAAGGGTACAAAATTACATTGTTACAAAGACACAAAAAACCAACTTCTTATTGGCGCCACATTGGAAAACTGTTAAATGCCTATTTTCAGACGCTTTTTTATCTAATTTTTAAAAGCATTAATTCAAATAAAGTTATAATGCATACATTTTTAAATATTTATGAAACTCAGCCAACTTATTGAATATTGTATAAGAAACATTCGATTCGATAAACATTAAAATTGTATAATGTGTTTTTTTTTTTGGTCTCTTCCATAATGCCACAAAAGCGATTATGTGGTTTTTAAAACATAGCAATTACAAGCAATGGACTTTTTTTTGTTGTGTGCTGGTAAATGAAAGCCTTTAGTGTATAAAATATATAAATAAATAGTATTTGTATTTGTATGTTTTTATTTAGATATCCATATATGTATAAATATGCAAGTGTAGTAGGCACCCAGGAGTTACCCAGCAGGTCTAGGAGACAGTACCGAACTAGAGATTTTACCCATCATTTAGGGTAGGAACTAGTTACTACAATAGCTACGTGACTTGATATTTTAACACGTGCATGTCCTAAGCAGGAGGTTAGTTGACCCTTTTTGACTACAATGAGACTGTCTAATAGCTGTTCCAAAGTAGTCAATGCATTGAATTCACATACTGGTTAAATAGCGTCAGTTACCTTACTAGCTACCTAACTGGTAACTTGATCAGCACATTGACAACTCTCCAATTGAGTGCTTCTGGTGGGTAAAATAACTATTTTCTAAAGTGCAGTATAAAATAAACGTTTAAAGTGTCTTCACTATAGGTTACTAAGGGACACTGAAGTGACTATTGACTTCATGCTATGTTACATGGGATATTTTATTTATTAACTGCATGAGAATTATATCAACACAATTTCTATAAAACCAGTTTGAACGAATTACTCACAAAACCTTTAAGGTGACAATCCTCCAAATTACTTAGGGACACTTAAGTGACAATTGTCTTCACGCTAGATTACCTGGGATGTATAAAGAACCAAATTGACTTTTCTCTGCACTACAATGAGCACATACATGTCAAATGACTCAAAATATATATAATTTGGAGACAGCCAAGTGATAAGACATTTGTGGTGATAACTGTCTATAAGGGATACATTGACAATGTATCCCAATTTATATATAAATATTTGGGACATTTGTAAGGTAGGGAGAAGTCAATTAATTGGTTACTTTATACTTCCGATTTAATCTAGTGTGAATACCGTTGTCATTTAAGTGTCTCTAAGTGATCCAGAGTGTAGTCGCTTTAAACGTTTATTTTGTACTGAACTTTAAACATTTGTTATGTTACCCACCAGAAGTTAGTAATCTCTTGGAGAGTTGTCTGATAAAGGTTTGTTAACAAGCACTCGGTTATTGGACTGTCTATTAGATGTCTTTTTAACTGAATATTTGAGGTCAAGTAGCACCTATGCATGTTAAAATAACTAGTTATGTAGCTCATAAAGTAACTAATTATGTAGCTAGTTATGTAACATACCCGATGTAACCAGCTATCATACAGCCTCATTATAAACCAAAAGCGTCAACTGACCCCATGTTAAGGACATGGGCATGTTAAAATAACAAAGCACACAGGCAGTTATGTAACTGGCTGTCATCCTAATTGATAAATAAAATCACTATTTCGGGACAGCCTACTAGAACTGCTGGGATATACATATGTATAAATATGTAAGTGTAGTAGACATACATTCAACTGTATTTGTATATGCATATAAATGTAAACATTGTATTTTCAGTTTAATATTCTTATAATGTATTTAAAAATAAAAAGTTACATTTTTGTGAACTTTCAAATTTCAATATAGATTTACACACACATTTACTTAAACAAAATGTCCTGAAATTTAAACAGAGAATTTTTAATACAATTTACCATTAGTGGTATGGACATATGTATGTATATAAATGGTTTCGTACCATTTGCTATTTCTGAATTAATAATTTGCAAGCATAAGAAGTATATATTGTTAGCTTAGAGAGCAAAACACTGAGTGCTTAAAAAACGTTCAAAATTGTTTTGTGTTATATGTGACAATAATTTAAATCAAATAACAGATTTGAAAATAAAGAAAAAATTTTATAATAATTTAAAAATAGGAGCTTACCAACTCGCCGAAGCTTCAACTAAACTATGATTACATAGGTCAACAATGATTTTGGTAACGACAAAACTAAAATTGATTTTAAGTCTATTCGGTACTCTGATTCTAACTGTTTTCGAGAAAGAGCAAACAACCGACCCAATTAAATCATATTATGATCCAAAGTAATCATATTATTATTAAAATTTATTTTTTGAAATACGAGACTATATTTTGATAGGTTTTAGTTTTAAGGTACTAACTAAATTCCCAATTAAAATATTATTGATAAATTCACTGAAATTTATTGTTATTTGCTCTAGGAAAATTAAAGAAGGAAATTACACTTAAAATTTACTTGTAAAATGGTTTGAAAAAAGACCTGTAAAACTACGCGTATAGAAACTTAACATTTAATGGTTGTACATAACTATAATATGTTTACCTGTTTATCATTATTTAGTTGTTCGAAAAATAATTGTGATTCGGTGAACAATATTCGTATTTATAATTGCGATGAAAATGTAAACGTTTAATGTGACCGTATGTTTGCGACAACAATATATTGTTACAAAGAACATAGTATAGTAGTCGTTACCATGTCGAACCATACTTTTTCTTTCTGATGGAAACGTTCTTCTTCGCTATTCGACCCATGATTTTCAGGAAACTTGTCTAATTGACTGAGCCGATAATGTAGTTTTTTTTTTTTTATTAAATTTTTATTGTTTCAATAATATATTAGTTACAATAATTTGAAAGCTTATAAGTATTTAAGAGATCAATTAATATAAATTTTTCTACTTAATTATTGATGATTTAAATTTGGATTTCTTAAAAATTCGTTTGTAATATTTAGATTACGGGAAAAGAGCTATAAAAACCCTGATTATTGAAAAAAAAAAATGTTTATAGGTAAAAACATAAGATAAATTTTTTATCAACATATTTCATTTATGTGTGGATAGCTAGAGTATCGACAACGATCAGAGAAGTTTTTAGACGCGATGCTGAGTTTTTCTTTAACTAATTTTATTTTTGACAGTACGTGTAACGTTGATGTCGAAAAATAAATTGGCAGGTTGTACATCATTATAATGTAGTTGTATGCTTATATTTCATCCAAGATTTTTAAAGCTAACTAGAAAGTCAATCACTAATTCCTAATAATTTTCAGCCTTCCGATTACCTAAGCAATTTTTCACAATGGCAACAAAAGATTTCCCAGCCGCTGCTTCTAAATCATTCATTGAGTGTATGAAATCATTGTCTTTCATTAAAAGTCTTATTTGTGGGCCATCAAAAATACCAGCTTTTAGTTTTTCTTTACTCAAACATGAACCAGCTTTATCACACACTAAATATTTAAAACACGAAGATATACAAAAAGGTATGATTAAACCTTTATATTAAAGGGTATCAATATAAAACAGTTCTAATATTTGTCAAACATTTAAAATTGTTCTAGTTTGAAACTTATTTACTATGATCTCTCTAACTTCTGTACATACACAGAAAAAAGAAATTCATATTTGGAATGATTTTTTTATACCGGCAATTCCCATAACGAGAAACAATTTGTTTTTATTCTAAATAGTAAAAATACGTCCAGTTTACACTATAAACAAGTTTAAAATAAAAAAAATATAGCTAGTTGTATTTTTATAGCGGGCATAATTTATTAAATGCTTTGAATTTTACGTTCCTGTTCTACCAATGTTGTGCTCAATGTTATTTAGCAAAGGCAGACCAGTAAAGAAATTACCAATGATACATGAATGGATTATTGGATAAATTATCCTCTATCGGATGGGTATTTAAACACACGAATTATGTTAGAAGGTAAGAAGTTATGGGCGGTTTAATTAAATATCTTATTAAAAAACATAAAAGCCAAACCAGTACAGCGAATCTTAGTTAAGAAAACAATATCTTTGCTTTGTGCCTTTGGATGTAAAGTGATCCAAAATTGAAAATCATCAAATATTATTTAGTGTACGAGTTTGGCTTTGAACCACTGTATGTTAAATATCCGAGTGGCTTCTTCAATGGTTTATTGTCTTCCATACAAATTTGTCTTCATGTTTTTCCCCAAAGAGCAGCTTACATTATTCCATATAAATAGGAACTGGAAGCAGTTCTGGTTTTCCTTATTAAACCTTTGAAAGTATACAATATACAAATCCGATACAATAATGCGATTTTGATAATTTTACCTGAGAATTCACATATGCCTTATCTATAAAAACAGAAGGGAATCGGAGATAAAAAGTAATATTTTTATATTCACCCTAGATAACGAAGATATTCTATTACATTATAGATCCTTTGAAAACAAATCTGTGAAAAAAGCAATAAAAAACCAGTTTTGATAAAATAAACTTTTATTAACCAACAACAAACTAAACATACCTGTCGCAATACTCATAATTAAAATCCACAATAGACGGATATCGGGACACAGTAACAGACATTAATTTTATAATATTTGTGCATAAAAATTGAAAAAAAAAGAATATTTTTCATATCGTTTTTTTCTATCAGAATTTTTTATTTTTCAATTTCGCGCATATTTTCACATTTTGTAGCAGAAAATCAAAAAAAAAAATTTTTTTCAAGGAAAATTTCAAACATTTCTAAACAACATCTGTAACGACTGCCAGCAGCATCCATCATGTTTATGAACACGTCCATTAGTGGAGGCTTCTACTTATGACATCGAAAGCTCTAGAATTCGAATGTACTAGTTTGTCCGTTAGGATCATTGTAGAAGATTCACGATAGATGGCGCGTGTATAAATAGTTGCAGAGGTGGCAGTCGTGAGTTGAGTTGATCATTGGCGCTGTTGGAGTTAACATCAACTGTAGTGTACGTTTGAGTTTGTACATTATAGAGTGTGCGTGCATTTCTGCGAATTGATAAACGTGTATAAAGACACTGAGTGACTATTTAATTCTGTTGTTGTTGTACATCTATATAAATATATAAATGTCTTTGTAAGTTTGTTTGTTTGTTTGAGCATCACGCCTAAACGGCTGAATCGATTTTACTGAAATTTGGAATGTATATAGATCCTTACTTGGAAGGGTCAATAGGCTATAACTTTTTTCAATACTTTTACCAGAAAGGGAAAAACTGGTAAAATTGGTACCTTTAGTTCTTAAACAATAATTACTAAACGGCTGAACCGATTTTTTACAGCGGTAGCGAAGCGCACCGGGTCAAGCTAGTTCTAAATAAATAAAGAGTTGTTACAATTTTAAACTACTAAAACTGCTTTTATTTGCAATCAAAAGAATCCGGTTTATTTAAAGGAAATAAACCCCGTTTTAAAAGGTAAAAACGTAACAATATGTATAAATGAAAATTGAAATATTTTTTTTCAAGCCTTCTAGAGTTTATTTGAAAACAAAAAATATGTACAAAATTATAATATTTATGAAATTATAAAAGTTATGAATTGAAAATCAATGAAATAAAATCATACTAAGTATTTATGTTGAGACTTTAATTTCATTGAAATTAACAATACAACAGATTTATTGCTATGTACTGTAATGTTGGTACTTATAAAGAAGAATTTGTGTTTGGATTTTAGAATTGAGTTGAAAAGTTTAAGCACATACCAGAAATACTTATAACCAATACAATGATGAAAAACTACAAAGAGAACCTCAAAAATCGATTTGGTCTTAGCTTGTGACCACACTAACTGGATTCCTTTGTAAAACAAAAAAAAATCTTTAAGTGTGTGTGAGTGTATACGTGTTTGCCACATATCTAAACAAAGGCGGTATCAGCATCATCAGCTCCTTTTCAGAGTCCTTTTTTATATAAGAAATGTATATAAGTATTTAAAAATATTGGCATGAATCTAACGTCAACTAACACAAAAATATAGCAATATACAAATTCACACATATGTATTCTTTAATATAAAGTATAGTATTGTATATGTACATATATTTATATGTCTATGATTGTACGTTTGAGCCACGTTAACAGGTTTGTTTTTTTTTTTCATATGAAAATATAAACTTAAATATAAACCATATACTAAACAGTAAACGAGCATACACTTCTTTATTATTCTGTATAAAGGTATTCTAGAACAGTTTAAAGACACCTGCTTTACTCGCACATCTATGTATACAGTGCACGGAAATAATGGCAGTAGCAGCAGTAAACAAAGCAAAAAGAAAAAGTCATACTCGTAAAACGACACAGAAAAATACCATTGAGGTTTTTCAGTTGAACTGAACCGAATTGAAATGCTATAAAAATGAAAACTACACACTACAAAATAGAAACATTACATTTGGTATTCATGAAATATGCATAAAATTTGAATTAGAAAAATGAAACACATGCATACAATCATACTCAGACACATATACACATACCTACACTTACACACCTACAAATACTCATACACTTTTATTGCATACATTTACTTAACTAAGTATATACAATAAAATACACATGAAAGTTTTATATACATACAGACTTTTCAAAAGTGTTTAGAGAGAAAATATAAATAAAAAAAGAACTAAAAAAGATTTAAGGAATCTTTTTTTTTTTTTTTCTTTTTCGATTGGACCATTTTACAAAGACATTTTTCCTTGAAAGAGATTATTGTGTTGTTATAAATGTTAACAAGTGTTTAAATAATGAACTAAAGAAATGCTTTTATTTTGAAAACATCGTATCAGTTGAAGTTTAAATGGGGTCAAATTTAATAAAAGGAAAAATAATTGCTTTCGTTTTTTGCATTTCTTTTCACTTTGTAAAATAAACCTTTAGATAAGTGTTTATCTTAGATTTTGGGGGAGCAATTTTTATAATCTATAGTAGGCGAAAATTTAGGAGATATTTTTCTCTAACTATAATGCAAAATATTTTGAAAATATTTATGAAAACAACTAAAAAATTTAAGTACCTAAAAACTAATATCAAAAACGTTTGATTTCTCCAATATATAGAATATGATTATGAATGTACATTGTACATATATGCGTATGAATATTTTGTATTGTACAAAGTATTTTCATACGTTTAGTAGAACGACAATTGGATGCAGTGCAAAGTGCCCCAATGGAGAAGATAACTAGCAACAATTTATTTCTAATACATTATATGAAAGGGATCTGCAACTTTAATATGGCAAGTGACGGAACTAACCCAAAAGCATGAGATGCGTGTTGGATATTATAATTCTGATCACAAAAATAGACTAAAGTTAGAAAGTACGGTCGGTCAAGCCGGACCATATTATACCCTACATTGCGTATATGAGCAAATCATTTAAATTGGGAATTTAGCATATTTAAACAAAATTTATACGATTTAAATAAAAGGTTGTATTATCAAAAATAACTTTTAATGATAACACAGTTCTACAATAATTTTGGTGGCGCCAAAACTGAAACTAATTTTATGTATTTATATTCGATACCCCGGTTCTAACAGTATACATATTTATTAAATACTACTTTTAGTTTTCGAAAAATGCAATTTATTAAATTATTTTCTAAAATTGTTTGTCTAATTGACTGTGCAGATAGTGTTCTCTTATGCTCATATTACATCCATGATTTTTAAGGCTATTTAAAAGGTGTATAACGAGTTCCATTCCAAGCAGCTGCTTTCATTGAATTTATGAAATCGTTGTCATTAAAAGTCTTATTTGTGAGCCATCAAAAGCTTTTAGTTTTTCTGTACTAAAACCTGGTAATTTGCTTGAATGAAAAACAAAACTTGGACCAGTTTTATCTAATGGCTTCATGTACTTTTTCATATGTCCCAATTTTATGTATAACGGAGAAAAAATTATATTATATCTGGAAGCCAAAGGCGAATTTATAACATTTTGTTTTCACACCGTCCTGTTTTCTCTCAGATGCCAATCGTTCTAGGTACAAAAATCATACTGTTGCAAAAAAAATACGAATCATGGAAATTTATTGTACCCCCTTTGTAGACATAACAAGAAAATAAAAATGTTTAAAGTGACGCATATAACCTATTGGGGATTCGAGAAATTAAGTTTCTTATATCCTATACTACCATAGTGGGGAGGGTATTATGTGTTTGTGCAGATGTTTCTAACGCCCAAAAATATTAGTCTAACACCCACCTTAAAGTATATCGATCGACTCAAAATCACTTTCTGTCAATGTTGGCTATCTGTCAATGTAAGCCTTATGCGCAAAGTACAGCTAGGGCTTGACCAACCATACTTTCTTACTTCTTTAAAACAAGATCTAAGTTTTGAGACTCCTCCTTGGTTGGGGCATTTAAAACTTTAAACTTGAATCGGCTATAAAAAAGTTCGGATTATTTTTTCAAATTTCTATACCATTTTTCACTGTAATTGAGAAACTTCCAAATGAAATTGAGAATTTCAAATTGAAATTGAGAAAATTCCAAATAAAATTGAGAATCTCCAAATTAAATTGAGAAAATTCCAATTGAAATTGAGAATTTCAATATGAAATTGAGAAAATTCCAAATGAAAGTTAACATTTTATTTGAACGAACAAAAAGGGTTTTAAAATATAATTGTCGTTACCATTAAAAGGTTATTCGGGAATACAAAATTAATATTTTAGTAAGATCTTCTTATGCTAAATTCCCAATTTTTATTCATAAATTCACTGAAATTTATTGTTGGGGGATAAGCTAGTTCCTATGCGCATTTCACTGGTTAAGCAACCAGGCCAGATCATCAGGAAACCTTTTCCCAAAAGGCTTTAGAAAAACTAAAGATATTATACAAATAAAACTATAGAGTGAATGAGAATTACAGACACTCAAGCTTTATTTGTAAAAATATCAAAGCTTAAACACCAACAATAAACAGTGATTTTATCTTTTCTTACATTCTCTACTACAATTGGTTGGTTTCTTGCCGACACAAATTGTAGTGTGTAAGTGAGTAAAGAAAAAATAAAACAACTTGCTTTATTGTTTTCGCAAGAAAATCAATATAAAGCGAGTTGCCAGTTTAGTCTTGATGCACGGGCACCTGCAAATTTATCATTAAAAGGTTATTCGGGAATAAAAAATTAATATTTTAGTAAGACCTTCTTATGCTAAATTCCCAATTTTTATTGATAAATTCACTGAAATTTATTGTTGGTGGATAAGCTAGTTCCGTTACATTTTCCTCGAAAAATGTATAACTTCAGTTAGGTCAAATTGTTCTTTATATAGGGGGGATATTGAGTTCTTGATAGATGGCAAGAGTTGAGTATTCACTTATCTGAACTCGTTCTGGTATGTCGTCCACGTGAAATTTTCGACATCTCTCTAGCAACACTTTTACGATTGAGTCCCTATTCACCAATGCTTGAGCCTATTGAAATAACATGGTCCAAAATCAAAAGCCAAGGATGAATATACCAACCGCAAATCCTCCTCATGTAGGAGAGTAGAGCATTTCATATCTTTAATAATTAATTAACGATTAGAGCAGTAGAGCTATACAACATCATTGTTAGTTGTTTCATATTTGTTTAATGTAGAGTAAAATACAATTTTGTCAATTTCATTTGGAATTTTCTCAATTTCATTTGAAATTTTTTTCCATTTCATATTGAAGTTCTCATTTTCAATTGGAACTTTCTCAATTTAAAATGGAAATTCTCAATTTGAATTAGAGTTTTCTCAATTTAAAATGAAAATTTTCAATTTCATTTGAAATTTTCTCAATTTCATATTGAAATTCTAAATATCAATTGGAATTTTCTCAATATCATCTATAATGTTCTCAATTTCAATTAAAAATGGTGTAGTTTTATTGGAAAGGTTGAACCTTGTCATTTAAGAATGGAACACAATATCTTTCATATGACTGGCTCGGGGGTACCTCAACGCAATCACCGATATTTTACGCAATGTTTTTAAAAATCGAATAAATTATGATGCAAATTGAGCCCTTTGGATTATTTTCTATGGGGAGCTATTTCCCAGCAAAAATTATTCTTGATTTGGAAGCAATAAAAATGACTACTGCATCTTTAACAGCTTCCTTTATTGCTTCTTCAATTATTGCCTTACGATACTGATTTTTGGAAGGCATACATTCAGCAAATACTGTATGTGGTGCAGAAATTAGAAAAAGGCAGCACTATTTGTCAAGCAATTACTACTTTTATTGCTGGATTTTTTACAAAATCAGCCTAAAGTATGCACCTCGGAGGCATGATATTATCAATTCTTCCATGTGCTCGTAAATGCACATTCCGGATTTCTTAAGCAGAGCTTCTACGCGAGGAATCCCATACAAAAATCATGTAATCTTTCATAACAAGTGGAAGCAGTAGCAACTGCTCTCTGCCTCCGACGAAGCACCATTTTTTGCTGGGTTATAATAAATGTAACGCAAACCATCCAGAGACAATCGAAGTGCTGAAACATGAAATCGAAGTTGCCATTGAAGAGATTAGTGCCGAAATAATCGAAGATGTACTGAAAAATTGTGTTGTTTGGATGAGGTACTGCCAAGCCAGTCGTGATAGTCATATGAATGATATTGTGTTCAATTCTTAAATGACAAAGTTTAACCTTTCCAATAAAACCAGAAATTTAAAAAAAAATCAGCACATTTTTCATAGCCTATTTAAATTTAAAATTTTAAATGGCTCACCCTGATTGTAGTGATTATGTACATGTTTGAGGCATTATGGTTATCATACTCTGAGAACAATCTAAAGACTGAGAACGAAAAATTCTTAACATACATATATGTTAATAAAAATGAAACCAATAAACTTACAGTTTTTATTTATTTTTTTTTTTATTTGATTGAAATTGTTATAACAATTTACAAAAACTATTATTTGTATAGTTCTAATCACTAATGATGAAATTTTGAACCTTTTTCGAAAATCTTTCCATTATGGTTTTTATAGTGCTTTATGTCAGTTTGTTCGAACAGGTTGTCCATCTCAGTTTAAAATCTACCATACTTTTGGACACATTTTTTGTGCTCTTTAATTCTGTTTTAACAAGATCGCAATATCTCTCCACTGGCCTTAGCTCCAGACAGTTTGGAGGATTTATCTCTCTTGATACAAGTAACACATTATTGTTCTTGTACCTCTCAAGACCTTGCTTACCATAGTGACAGGATACCAAATCAGGCCAAAAATAAGTGGACACTTAAGAAGTCTTATGCTTGCCATGCCAAGAACTTTTTGGGAAAATTTTCTGCTTTTGGGTCCTAAACTTTTCTACAACATTCCCTCGACCATCAGCAACATACAAATATTGACCCAGAAGCTGCGAAAAATTTTCCAGAACATACGTTTCGTCATCCATTATGCAGCAGGTATATTTTCTTTATAAAATTTGATTTCAATTTCCGAGCTCTGACTTTGACCTCTAAATTTTTAGCAGAGTTCAGGAACTTTTTGAGTCCTGCATTGGCTTTAGCTTTCGAAGTATTGAGCTAACCGGACTGCTTTCCTACCAGATGTGTTGGGATCTCTTTTGAAAATGCTTTCTATTTATTGGATTTAGAAACATCATGTTGACCATTTCTTCTACATGAATTTTTTGATCTCAGTCCTTATTATGATATAATTATTAATCATGAACATTATTACCATAAACATATATTTGTTTTCCTACAATCATGTATATGGTTACTACAATGATGTGAATGGTAACTTAAGCATATTCTGGTTACCGAAACCATATAAATAATTATAGTGACCATAATATTGTCAAAAAAAGTTGTAAACATTTTTAAATGGGCATGGTAAACATGTGCAACTATATTTTTTCTCTTAAATACATTAATGGTGTTACCAATACACACCTAAAGATACATACGTCGTCACCAAAATTTGTCTCTTTCAGATTTAGCATGCTTAGTTATCAACTGCCAATGATCGTTTATTTGACGCCTTCGTAGCACTCATTTAAAGCGATATAATAAATTGAAATCTATGGAAATAACTTGAGGTCATTATAAATAAATATTCCAATAATAAAACTCTACCACTTAGCTATTTAGAAATTTCAATAATACGGGTGAATGCTAAATTCCCCTTGAACAAACATACAATTTCACGTTATGAAAAATTTACAAGTTATGTAAAATTTTTTTTCTGCAAATTTAATTAATTTTTTAAGTTCCACTAAACTATTACACAATTTGTTCAAAGTGTTTGACACAGCAAGCCCCAATAATTATTGTAACATACACCCATTTAAAAAATTAAATTAAAAAAATTCCTTTTAAAAGAAAAATGTCTGAAAAAAAAATTTAAACAAAATGTTAAAAGTTAAAACTTGGTTACATTATTTTGATTATTTGCGACCCGCATTTATAGTAATAAATGGTCTGAGTTTTAAATGTATTTTCTAACCTAAATGTATACAGATATGTTTATATGTGTGGTATATGTGTATATAATGCTATGTACATATAAAAAAAAATTACTAGCCATCGCAGTCTGGATGTGGTAGCAAATATGAATGGATTTTTATACTTATTCCTTATTGTATACATTTTATAAAGACATACATGGATTTGTATACACATACATACATGTGTATTAGGGTGATGCTAGTTCTAGAATTAATATTTGTCATTTAAAAAACAAACAAATGTACTTTTAAAACTTCAATAGCATATTTTCCTGACTGATTTTCGGAAGTGGGCCTTATATGAAAGCTATGATTAATTATGGAAAGATCATTATAAAATTTGGTATATATAAAGCCAATTTGGAGAGGTATTTGTGTAGATACCTATATAAATTAAATATTTAAAACCAATAATGTCCTATTTTCGAATGACATTTGTGTGGGGGCTAGGTGAAACAATGGATCGATTTCAGCCAGTTTCAATAGGCTTGGTCATTGGCCCGAAATAATCATATGGAAAATTTTATTATAATATCTTCAAAATGAAACTTATTTTATGATTTTTCTCTACTCTTTTTTGTTTTGTGTTTTTATACCCTTCACCTTCATGAGAAGGGTATATATAAATTTGTCATTCCGTGTGTAATTTACACAATATAATTTTCCGACCCTATAAAGTATATATATTCTGGATCCTTATAGATAGCGGAGTCGATTAAGCCATGTTTACTTAGTGTAGGGTATTATATGGTTGGGCTAGACCGACCATACATTCTTACTTGTTTAAAACAATAATTTGTCTGTCCGTCTGTCTGTTGAAATCAACTTTCCGAAGCCCCCAAATAACCATACACGAATCATACATCAATATCTCCGAAATTCTTCCGGCTCGGTTGGTATTTAAAATCGAGAAAATCGGTCCACAAATTGCTGAGATATAAGGAAAAAACCAGGACAACCTCGATTTTTTACCTATTTTTTTACCTATATCTGGATTACTAAACCATTAATATAGACAACCTTTGCAACGGCGTATATAAGACCATAGTAAGTTGGACCCACAATGGGTCAAAATCGGGACAAATTTTTAACCCGAATTTTTTTTTTCACCAAATATTTAAAAAATAAAATTTTTAATTTAATAAAGAAAAAATTTCTAAATTTAAAAAAAAAAAATTTACATAAAAAATTAAAAAAAAAATCGAAAAAATTTTTTTTCCAAAAAATTAAAAAAATAAATTTTGTTTACCTAAAAATATTTAAAATTTTTATTTTGAAGTATAGTTTGGTGAAGGGTATATAAGATTCGGCCCAGCCGAATATATCTCTCTTACTTGTTTATTTTGCGCTAAAGCTGCCCACACACGAGATGATTTGTGCGTGTGATTTGTTATTGAAAATTTTCAATTACTTGTGATTTGGTGCGCGCCATTAACAAGTAACAATCAACGTCTTGTTACGAACAAATCACACACACAAATCAATCGTGTATGGGCAGCTTAACACAGTGTTGTATTTCAAAATACATACTGTTAAACACACGAAAATAGAACATGCTTTAATTGCCAAAAATGTCATAAGGCATACACATGTATTTTACGTACACAAAGTTTCATATGGATCACACGGTATGTACATGTTTACATGTGGAAACATGTCCCAATACATCTCACAAAACACATGCCATACATACCGTGTGACCACCCTATTAAGGTGGGTGTTGGACTAGTATTTTTGGGCTTTAAAAATATGAGAACAAACGCATAATATCCTACTCACTATGGTGGTGTAGGGTATAATGATGAGCATTATAGTTGAAACGTTATTTAAAATTTAGTGTTTTGTCTCAAAATATTAAAAATTAAAAAACAGAATGACGAAAAAATTATTTTTTTGTGTTTCATTTGCCTATATATGATGAAATTACTGTTAGTGGTTTGTTAAAGCTTTAATATTTTTACAAAAAAAGCTTGAGTTATAGAGAACTATACATAGAGCGAAAACTCTCCTGTCAAAGACCTAACTCAGTTGTCAAAAACCTAAAAGGTGAGAATTTATCAGTAAATAAAACTATGTGAAAACAAAAACAACACCCGTATGTGTGATTATTTTGAGTAAAATTTAGTTTGGAGTTTTTTTCTAGTTTCCGATCTTGTTGTTTCTCTGTGGCTCTTTCACTCTATAGTTTTATTTGTATAATATCTTTGGATTTTCTAAAGTCTTGTGCAAAAATAACAAGAAGTGAAACGCTGTCATAAAATCCAAGTCTATTGTCAGAAGAAACCTACTTTTTAAAAAGATTGGGGGCATCGAAAATCCAAAAAGTATTTATTAAGAACTACCTTAATGTATATGTGGGCAATTTTATTCCTACATATAAACATGTAGTTAGTTAAGTTCACATGCTAGAATAATTTTTATGATTATTTTTTTCTTCCTTAGCTCTAGAGAAAGTATGTGTAAATAACAAGTCATATAGCTTAGGGTATGTACTTCTATACTATATATATACAAATATTTCTTTATACTCATACATATAAATCAATATATATACATAACTCATTTTGTGATGCCACACATTCAGTTTATAAAACCTTTAAGTAGTCTAGGAAATATATATTTTTAATTATTGAAGTTTTTTACCAAAAGTTTTGTAGAATTTTAAATTAATGTTCCAATATCTTAGCCTGTTATTAAAAACGATATGGTGCCAACATTTTGAACTCTTTAAAATTATTGAAGGGCTTCTAAAGTTCCTTTTTAACAAATGCTCTTCATATTTACTTTTGTTTCATTCTACCTTAAATTGCTATATACTTACTTAACAAATATAAACAAATGTGTGTGTTTTTCTTGGCGCGAAATGAAAATTCAAGGATTTAACTTGATAGCTAAATAATAACTTTGCATTACTTACATACCTATGAGTGTGCTACAATAACTATGCACTGTGGTTTCGAACTCAAATCCAGTTGCACAAAATTATAGAAGCCCTCAAATGACTATATTATATTTATATCTACAATTTTGATGGATTTTGTAAAAAATTAACCATAAAATTTCTACTTAAATGAATTTTTCTGTGTATAACAAGATTTTTATATTCTACACCACCATAGTGGGAGGTTATATTGGGTTAGTGCCGATTTTTATAACGTGCAAAAATATTGTCCTGCTCAGGATCACTTTCTGAGTGTTTCAGTGATGATAAATCTCTAAAAAATTTTGATATTCCAATAAAATACAAATAATTTATATATATACAAAAGTCATGTCACCAAATTTTGTAATGATCGGTCCACAATTAGTCAGAGCCCTGATATAATCATAAGCTCGGTGTAGGGTATCATATAGTTTCCCGACTCTTACTTGCTTATACTAGTTTTTGTTAAACTTTGTCATCCAAATTCTGTCCGTTAAAATATATTTTAATAGTTTATACATTTTTTATATATACCCTACTGTACCGTAATGCCGAGGTTTTCAAGATAAATATTTGGTTTGAGATACAGCAGTTCGATATAAAAAATTTACCAAATATTTTGTCCAGCTAAATTTCAATTTGAAACCACAGTATTATATTGTGTACTTTTACGGCAACAATATTTATATTGCCTACATGCAGGGGTTTCTTTTTAATATGTATTAAATAATTTCTCCACTTCTTTTATATATAAAAAAAAAAAACGTAACTACCATGTGCATTTGTTAGTAGTTTTAAGTTAAATATACAATATGCTTATACATATAAATATGTTAGAAAAAAAAAAAAACGTATTAAATAAGAAAATATGATTATAACACTAAGCGGTATTAAAAAGCTAATACCATAAAGACATATACATATGTATGAATGTGCATTAGGGTGATAACATTCTGCTGTTCCTGGAATTATTCAACACAAACATTTTCTAGTTATTCAACAGAAATTATATCTCAGCTATATCGTTGAAGCTACATCTGTTCACTTGGCTGTCATTAATTCAGTTTGTTTTGCGAAATTACCATGCACGAATATAGCTTTGTTGTTGCTTTTTGGGCTGGTGGCGTCAACGGTCCATATTTATTGTCCCATAGACAAAAATCAAAAAAAAATTTGGTCGCAAAATATGATAAAATATATATTGATCGATAGCTAATAACACAACTCAAATAAATTTTTGGAAATTGGTTTTATTTGACTCCCCTATACTTCACCAGAGGTCGCTAAAGTCAGTCAAATTTAAGAAAAAATTAATGAATAAAAAAATGAATTGAATTGCTTCAAGAAAAAAATCTCAAAAATTAATTTTTTTTAAAATGAGTTTAAATTTTTATTTTTTGAGTTCTTTAAACATTTCAACAAAAATTATTTTTTATTGCTCAAAAAAATTATGTTTTTTTTTTTTAAAAAATTCAAAAATTACAAAAATTTGTTGGAATTTCAAAAAAAAAAAAAAAAAATCAAACAAAATCGGACATTTTTTTATTTTGTTTTATCTTGGTATATAGTGTTGTTAAAAGGGCCGTGAAAAGATTAGTGCCAACTTTTTGCCACAACTTAAAAAAAAATGCATTTTAAAATAGGTCTAAATTCACAATTTTTACTTAAACTTAATGTATTATATATAGAGTAATAATATTTAAAGTAATGTTACAAGCTATATGAAATATTATTCATATCTTAAATTCGATTAAAGAAATAGTCAAAAGGTATTATATGGAAGACATATTGTGCACAAAACCATAACCAGAGTATGCTAAAATTATATAATTTTAAGCAAGATAAGGTATTACGATATTATACCCACCTGTTTTTGTGACACATGTCTCTCAATAATTTTTTTATGGATTATTTATGGATTCAAAATCAAGAACAAACAGAAAATGTACGGAATCTTGCCGTTTTGTAATTTGTTTTTGTGCACTGCATTGCCGACTACTGCATTACCAAAAATCGGAGAACACTACCAGATGAAGTTAATTACTGTGAGTTATGTATTTTGAAGCCATTAATAAGACTTCTGGAAAATATAAGATATGCATATTATATATCAACATGTATGAAATTGTGTTTTCTTTTCAAGAATGTATACAATTTTTGAGAATTAAAAAATTAATAGAAAACTTTTTTCAAAAATATATGAATTAAAAATGATATCAGATATTTTGGAAAATTTTAATTTTTAAAATGCAATAAAAGTTTTGTTTATGAATCGTTTTTATTGAAATTTAACACATGTAGACATTATTGATCAATATGCTAAAGTGAGAAAGAAATATGTGAATTATTATTGAGAATCCCACAATTCCCAAAAAACTTTTAAAAAATCTCAAAAATAGTATTTCCTTATCTGTATCGATTTTGAAATAATTATTTTTTCCTAATACTAATGGATTTGTTGGTAATTCAAAAATATATATTTGAACAAAATTGGGAGAGATTTGGATCTGTTATTAGCAAAGAACTTGAACTTTTAATTTTCAAATGTGAATATCTCGTTAACTGTAAGAGATAAATCATAGCTTAAGAAATATTGTGGTGGTTTAGAAGTTACAATTTTTTTTTCATTTCCCACACTGTGCTCGGGAGAACATTTGTACGGAGGCTAGGTGAAATCATAAACCTATTATAAACAAAATTAGTAGAGTTTGTCCTTGGGTCCAAAAAGTGATGTGGACCAAATATCATTGGAACATGTTTAAAATTGCGACCTGTACCTTGATTAACAAAATTTACATGAAAAGACGGATAGACATATAGATGGAGATGGACAGACTGGCGGACGGACACATCTTATTCAACCCAAAAAATGATTCAGTAAATACAAATAAACATATCAAGTTTCATTATAATCTGATAATGTTTGCAAAATTTATAGAATTTTTACAATTAAGGATATATGGCAGGACCAAGAGTCCTCGATGCAATCACAATAAAAATTAACAGAAAGATTCTAAGCTTAACTAAGGTATTTTAAATTAGCATTCCAAATTTCAAAAGTCTACAACAACTCCTCCTATTTTTGTCCCATCGTTATATGGGGACAAAGCACTGTGCGACGTTGGTCAGGTCATCACCGTAAAGGTCGATGATTACCTTAACTTAACATATTTAACATATTTTGGCCTCAATTCGATGATAGGGACACCATTGACATATGGTTTCGACACGATGCACAGTGGCGCCTGTAGAACAAGTGAGATTGCAAATATCAAAAATTTCATCTGGCCCTAAAAAATATTGAATAAACCTATTTTACAGAAAACAACTTAAAATATGCTACTCTTATTACAATTTTTGGTTCAGAAGATATAGCCCTTCAAAGTTGATTGATTTTCAGTGTTCAAAAAAAAAAAGAAAAAACAGTATCTCAAAAAGGAGATAACGTATCGTCATTCTTTTTGAACAATGGACATTGTTCTTTTTGCATTGTGTTTGTCCAGGTAAATCGATATTTACCAACTATCCATGTGTAAAAAAACGTATAAATTTATATATAATTCAAAATAAGTTCTTTTTACTTTTATTCCTTTACCTAATGCAATGACCCATTTTTTAGCTACAAGTCAAATTTTGAAAACAGACATGGTTCCAACCAGGGCACACTTAGAAAGGTGACTGCAGTTTTGAGCAATTTATGACATATAACAGTGACAACCCACCATCATAAAAGATGGGGGGCATATTGATTTTGTCATTCTGTTTGTAACACATCGAAATATTCATTACAGACCCTCTCTGTTGATTAGCTTTTTTTGGTATTGAAAATGGGCAATATCGGTCCATGATTTTATCTAGCTCCCATAAAAATATCCCGGGAATACTGTTTGTGCAGACATAATTGGAAAACATCTTCCCTAAAGTGTAGATTTGATTTTATTTCAAAAGATCGAAGGTCAATTCATGAGATAAAAGTTCAAAGACCTATATGTCGAAAACCAATTTTTTTTTTTTACTAAACTATTTGTAAAGTGGAAAAATCTAAAACCCAATACTCCCCAATACACAATATATGTGTTTGTTGCTACTTTTTCAGGTAGTTAATAATTTTATTTCATCCCAAATGGGAGACAAGTCCTTGCCTACTCGCTACGTGTTCCATGGCTGCTGGAACCCTTTTAGAACGTCATCTATTGAAGGCCTGTAAGTACGGCTGCCACGTAATGATCCATAGAATGTCTATTTCTGAACTTCTATTAAATGGCCTGAAAGTGAAATTGAAGATCTGCTGAAAAGACTTAATTTTTCATAAAATGGTTTTATCTAATGGTTTAAACTAGTGCAGAACCAATCATGCATTAGTTTTTAATAAAAGTTTGTTATACATTATTTTGCAATGCAATAACGAATGTTTATGAAATTTTTTAAGCAAAGCCCTTCTAGAATATCTTCTGCGAGCAGGCAGAGTGAAATGATAATCGCATAAAGCATCATAAAATGTTCCTAATTAAATATTATTTAAACACTACCTATGTGTACTGCCAATTACATTTTCATCATGTTTAATTATATTATGATTCTACCATCATATTATAACTGTAGCACTACCATATTATGATTCAACCATCATATTATAACTGTTGCACTACCATATTATGATTCCACCTCAATCATAATACGGTCATGTAAAAATGTGATAGTACACTATTTGGTTATATTAGAATAATTACATAATGGTTGAGCCCAATCATATTATGATAATCATAATATGTTAATTTAAACAAATATGACCACAAATTACTCTTACTGCACACTTACTTCATTAAAAATAAATGATAATCGTCTACATAAACAAGTTTTTCTAAAACCTTTCAAATTGTTAATATTTCAAAAACCCACCACACCGCTAGTTAAACAACCAAACCAAATATAACAATTTTTATAGGATTTCTCCGAAAATTTATGGTTAGTAATGTTAGTAAGCTAGTAATGTACTCAGCAAAAAATAAACTCTTCATATTAAAAATAAATATGGTTTTATAATGAAAACATCAAACTTTTTTAACTAGTAAGAATATCCTAAAATAGGAAAAACCATGTGACAGTTAACAAATTTTACTAGTAATAGATGCAGTTGACAAATTCAATATTTAAACGAAAATGTCCCAAAGATGGTGACCTACACTTGTAAATTATTAACACGTTTCACTACTATACTTTATTTAAATCAATTCAATTTTTCTACTAAACAAAAGTTTATTTTTTTTTTGCAAAACTTAATCTGGATTTTATTCTATATATAGTTTTTATAGTTTTGGGAAAAATAATGCATTAAAGTTTAGTTTTGTTTATGGTATTTTGCACTTTCTTTTCAATTTGCGTCTGATTTTTTTTAAACCACTTCCTTACGAATGACAAACAAAAATGATTAAAGCGTATGCATTTTTTTTTTTTTTTATATATAAAACTAAGCAGTTGTAAATCCTTTAAAGAATATACTGTCAAGAGAGTAACCAAAACCAACCAGCAAACAATCGTATGAATATACAAACTAATACCAGCAAACATGTGTCAGTATGCATGTGTATATGTCACATATGTATATGGGTAAAAACACAATATTGTTTAATTTCAGAAAATTTAGTTTATAGTTCTATTCCTTAGCATTTTGTAAGAACAGAAAGAAGTGCTTCAGCCTGTAAATTACATTGGTAAACCGGCTCAAAAGTTATAGCGGTTTAAATAATATTAAACAAATCTAGAATATCTAGCTATGTCCGTCCGTCTGTTTGCTGAAGGCATGATAGGTCCTAGAGGAAATTACTTAGGGGGAAGAACTTTTTGTGAAATAATATATTTAATCAGTAAAGTTAATTACTGAAAATGGGTAAAATCAGTCAATAATCTTTAAATATATTGCAGATAATATCATACAATTTTGCACGCGCTGTTCCCATGTTAAAAGCCTTAGCTCAGCAATAATGAGTTTATCTTTTGTATATGTATATAAAAATAGACGTGTGTATGTTCCGTATGGAATCAAAAACGGCTGGACCGATTTTGATGAAATTTTCACGGAGTCTTCAGCATAATCTAGTGAGCGACAGTGTAAAGTCAGATTTTTGATTTTCAGACTGTACTGCTGCACGCAGAAAAAAAATATAGTTGTGGATGTTTACTGTAACCATTTCAAAATTTTTAACAATATTATAGTCACAGTAACTAATTGTATGATTGTGGTAACTATAATATGGTTAATTTAAGATTCACATGATTGTATCAACCATATATATGGTTACAGTAAACAAGTAAATGTTTGTGACAACCATTTATATGATGAATTATTTGATCATAATATGTTGCTTATGGATATCATAATCTAAGAACAACATATTATGATAAAATAATTCATCATATAAATGATTTTCACAAACATACACATGTTTACTGTAACCATATATATGGTTGATACAATCATGTGAATCGTAAATTAACCATATTATTGTTACCACAATGATACAAATAGTTACTGTGACTATAATATCGTTAAAAATATTGAAATGGTTACAGTAAACATGCACAACTATATTTTTTTTCTGCATGTGGTGACTTCCTCCAAACTTTGCCTTGTATTCCTCGATCAATGCCCGTAGATGAGTTGAACGCATGCCTGAAATCTTCATACTTTGTGCAAATTCAAATAAGACTGCCTGGCGAAACAATGAAATACAAATCGATTGTCACAGTAATGAATGAAGGACAAGCCGTAAATTATCCTACTGAATTTTTTAGAATTTTTAGCCAGAATGCCACCATATGGATCACCGACAATGCTTCTCCGCGACTTAGACTAGCTCTATATTACTACTTGTACAATAAACTAGTTCGCTGTGGCTGCTAAAATGGTAATTAAATCAATATTGAAGGTTGGATCACCGACAATGCTTCTCCGCGACTTAGACTAGTTATATTACTACTTTTACAAGAAACTAGTTCGCTAGTTATAATATTTATCAATTTTAGGAAACTATTACTAACAAAATATATAGAACTTGGACCCGGAAATTCTCCGAGTTCACAAAATTATTTGCAATTTTGTTAATTATTTGCAATTATGTGGTTTCATAGATTTTAAAAGAAAACTGTTTTTGCCCATAAGTAAAATACTTATACATACACACATATTTAAGCATCTCATGTACTTAAACTAATGCAAACACTTCTATGGAAAAGCACTGACTAAATGTAGAAATATGCATACTCATACGCACAAAACTATATACATATGTATATGCACACATATACATGCAAAATATGCAACCAAACACTTACACTAAAGAAAGAAAAATATTGTATTAGACAAAAAAAAAAAAAAAAATAAAAAAATAATAGAAACTGGCATACAAACACATACTCGAACTACTTGTGTATAAGTGACATTAGGAAAAAGCATAGGAGAACTGATGTAGGAAAGAAAAAAAAAGAAGTTCGAAAAGGAAACATTTCCAAGAAGAAAACCACTAACCCAATGTTGATGCCAAGGAGTATTCCATATAGAAAGTAAGTATGTAGTATTTTATGGTTTCATACGGCATCCCTATATACATAGTTATTCTCACATCACATGTGTGTAGTCTCAAATAAAGAGACTTATGGTTAAAGTCTTATTTTAGTTTTCGTTTTATTTTTTTATTTTTCTACCATGGCATGCAATCATCATGCGGATTTCCATAAGTATTAAACTGTTTTTTATAAAAATGCAAAGTATGTGGGCCATATGAGAAGTGATTGCAAAATGTCGCTTCAACTTGTTTCATATAAAATATAATACTTAATGCAGAAACGTTAGATTGCTTCAGCAAATTATTAAAATATTTTTGTAGGAAACACAAATTTACCCGTTCCATATTTGTTAACCCTGCGGTTATAAAAAACTGACGAATGTTGGGTTAATGGACCATTTGGTCCATATAAACAGGTAAAGTAAAAAACAAGTGTAGGATTCCACTTTTTTTTATTAACAGTGATTAAGAATGTAAGAGATAATTGTGTGATCCTCCTTTTTTGATGTAATTGCGAATGCAAATGTTCACTTGGTGTGCAGATTGTAATAGAACAGACGTGTTTTACTTACCACATGGCAAACTTGAACGAAGATGAAATACGAGAACTGCTCAAAGCAGAAAGTGACTTCGATATTTCAGATTCAGAAGTTGATTATATTTCAGAAAACATATAAAACAAACTAATAAATACTTTTTTTTTAAATAAATGTAAAAAAAGAAAGAAAACCGAGAAAAATATACTATGGACCAAATGGTTCCTTAACATAACATGCGTAATTTTTTATTTTTCTCAGTCCTGTTTTAAGTCAGATCCTTGAATTTTTGTTTAAAGCATTGGCTTATAAAAAGACCACGTGAACTAAAGAACTAAGTCAGTATATATCACCGTTCAAAAATAAGAAAGAAAACAATTAAAAAATTGGGCGAAATGAGCTTAACCTAACAGCAAGGTTAAATAATAGGAAAACACAGCCAAATTATAAAGCTGATAGCAAAAAATATGTCATTGACTTTATAAAAGAGAGATTTGTTTTCTTGAAGTTAGACGTTTAAAATGTTTCCAAGCTTTTCAGTCAGAATTTCAAATTGCTTCTAAGGTACAGGGTGGCGTAGAATGAGGTATATGGTTTAAATGGTTTAAAATGATAAACTTTGATTCTTCTTGTGGATTATGTTCATTTGGTCCTTCAATTTTTTTTACATCAAGTCGAGAATATGATGTCATGTAAATGGCCGCCGCCACAGTTGATTGTCATTTGAGCCCTTTTTATGGCATTTTCCATCTGTTTGACCAAAACTTCCGGCGATAGGTCCTCACATTCTTGACGGATATTGTCTTTAAGAGCTGCAAGAGTCTGAGGCTTGTTGACATAAACCCGCGACTTCAAAAAGCCCCACAAAAAGAAGTCCGGAGCGGTCAAATCAGGCGATCTTGCTGGCCAGTGCAAATCGCCAAAACGGGAGATTAGGCGCCCGGGAAATGCATCCTTCAGCATATCGGTTGTGGCACGTGCAGTGTGTGCCGTTGCACCGTCCTGTTGGAACCACATGTTTTCCAATCCAAATTCATCAAGTTGCGGCAAAAAGAACTCGTTGATCATTGCTCTGTAGCGCTCACCATTCACAGTAACCGTTTGGCCCGCGACGTCTTCGAAGAAAAAAGGTCCAATGACTCCTCCAGCGAAAACAGCACACCATACAGTGACTTTGAGCGGGTGTAATGGCTCTTCGTGGGTTACACGCGGATTTTCAGTGCCCCAGAAGCGTAAATTTTGCTTATTTACGTACCCGCTAAGATGGAAATGGGCCTCACCACTCATGATTATTTTTGATGAAAAATCATCTTCCTCTTGGTGGTGATTAAGGATGGCTTGAGCGTATGTTAGACGCGATTGGCGGTCAGCAGCTAACAGCTGATGCACCGTCTGGACTTTGTACGGAAACATTTTCAAATCTTGTACCAAAATTTGCTGTAAAGACCGTCGACTGATACCCATTTGCGTGGCACGTCGTCTGGTCGATGTCGACGGCGCTTCCATGACATCCTCGGCTACAGCAGCAATATTCTCTGCAGAACGGCTACTCCGGGGTCTGCCACGCCTGGCAGCATCTCGTGTTGTGCCAGTCTCTTCGAGGTGAGCGGCTAAACGTCGCTGTGTTTCAGCAGTAGGCGTTGGACGGCCAGAAAATCTGCGACGAAATTCACATTGTGCCAAAGTCACCGACCGATTATTGGTCAAATAAATAGTCAGGAATATTCCGCGTTCTGGAGCAGTGTAGCGTAACATTGTTTATTAACGTGTATTTCGCATGTGTTTACTACACAAATGTCAAAACAGAACTGACATTAGGGGCCAAACGCAAAATTTATAGCATTTTCTGATAGGAGGATTACTTTAGCGCCACCTTGTATAACTATCAATATGATTTTTACGGTCTGTAATGACTGCTTGCAACATTAATCATGTTAATAAACATTTCCATCAGTAGAAACTTCTAGTTATCAACAATGTTGACAACACGCAGTTATTAAAATTGTTTGTAGGTATGGCAGCATTAAATGATAAATCTGACAGCATTAAAATTGAAGCTGCTAAAAGCTATAGAAATAGAACATTCTTATTTTGTCCGTTAAGATAGTTCATGAGACTGCTGGAAGATGGCACTGTTGTAGTCAGTTTAGTTTATCATAAGTGTTGTTAGAATTAACGTCAATTGCATTACCAGTGTATTAAAATAATGTGATTATTTAAATTATTATGTAAGATTGAATAAATTAATAGTTGTTACAATTTTAACCTTCGCTTTACCAAAGGTTTTTTATGTACATGGTTTACCCAACGAACAAAATTTTAATAAATCCAAAAAAAAAAACTTATAAAAATTCAAAATTTTATCATATTTTTATTAAATTCTACAGAAATCTAAAATTGGTTCAGTGAGTCAAAATATCATTTAAATTAAAACAAAATTAAAAAAATGTTTAAAGAAATAATACGGAAAAGTCACTCGGGTCACTAAGGTTTATTCAACGGAAATAAACCATCGTTTTTAAAAGGTAAAAACGTAATAATATGTTCCATAACTTTTCCCCAAATTTCGGGTTAATGGCCATGATTTTATTTCGAATATTGGTTTTTAGTTCGAGAATGGTTTATGACTTGTTAACATATACTCTTTCTTTCAAATATCCCCAAAGAAAACTGTCAGGAGCTGTTAAATCCGAATATGTTCCTTACCAAAGTCACTGAGGAAACTGCTGTGGCTGCATTTTATTGAAACCACAAGTTTGGATGGGTTTCCACAGCTGGCCTAAGAACTTTATCCAACATCTTCCGATTTGCATCACCATTGAGAGAGATTGAAACACCAATGCATTTTTCAAAAAAAAAAAAGAAACAAATGGGCTAGTTATCCTTTCGGACGATATACTGCAACAAACAGTAAACATAAGTGGGTGTGATAGTAGCAGATGAACTGCTCTCAAATTCTACGTAGAAAAAGGCTATTTAAAGGAAATGGGCTTCATCGCTAGTTATAAAATTGTGAAGAAAGTCTGGATTTTCTTCAGCTTTTTCATGGAAACGAATGAAAATTAAAATTCAATTGTTTTTGTTATAGTTAGTTATTCATTATTAATTCCCCAAGTCTTATTTGCGAAATGCTGAAAAATAAAATTATAAAGAATTCAATTCCAACCCTATATATATAAATATTTATATACATATGTACATGAATATCATGTTCTTGACCTCCAGAATAAGCCCATTTGAATATTTGTATATTAATACAGTATAAATATAAATAATGTTTTATATACAGTAATTTGTTAAAATTATACAAATGAAATAGGCAAATAAATTAATTTTTGTTTATCAGACACACAATATAAGAAAAAACATAATCATTCCTCTTTCATTTCGATTTTAATACATTATGTGACTAACAATATAAAGAGTCAATATTTTTACTGGAAAAAATAATAGAAACGCGTAGAAGGATTCAATTTTTAGAGGCACATCTTTTTATTTTTTGTTAAAAAATTATTTTATTTTAATATTTCTTTGCTCTACCTTTGTTTTTTACAACTTCATTGCATCTGCGACTCATGGAATCAACCAACTTTTTTGCAAACGTCCTTGTCAATGGAAAACCACTCTTCCTGGATTTTTTTCCCACGATTCGTCCTTATTTTTGGCTCCCTCTTGAGCCCTCCACAAAGGTGTTCCATTGGGTTAAGGCCCGGTCACTGCGAGGGCCATTCCATACTTTCTTACTTGTTTCTTAAGGAAATTTGAAGATATTTATGGGAAAATGCATGGTGATAATAATAACAAAAATCATATGGAAAAATCGTACGTTCGCGACCGGTACTTAAGCCAATTAAACAAAAACCAATAGAGATATTTTATTGTCTAAGTACCGGATAGAGACCTACATTAATACGCTTTTAAAATAAATTAATCGCTTTTAAATATTCCGTTCCATTTCGCAGATTTTTACATTTCTCTACTGTCAGCCAAAGTTGACTTCTATTTTGCGTACGTTCGTTACCACATGTTTATAACTATCATTATGAAAACTTAAACTCGATGAAATCCATCTTTTGCACCAAACATAGAGCTACCAAAATGCTATCGAATCGCAAAAAAAAAAATGCTAGGAAAAGTTTTGTTTTCTATATTCTTTGGACATCAAAAGCGTACGAACGCACGTTCGCGACCCCAGGAAATGCCCATATACAAATACCGGTTTGTCAAAAATCCGAAAAGTTAAAGAAACTCCAAACGGGTCGATTTTACATATATAAGAGTTTTGGATACTCTAATCGAATATGTACTTTGAAAAATATTTACAAAATTTAATTTATATATTTTAAATACCTTACAGAAACGTAATACTAGTTAAAAACAATTTTCATTTTTATAATTTCACAAACAACTTTTAGCATGTTCCTTGCTAAATATTGTATATAGTACATGTTTGTATGAAATAGTTATGAATTTCCGAAAACGTTTTTAATAAACCCAACAAACAACTATTAACTGGAAATATATGACATATATTAATGCCACTCCTTATACTTAAATATAAAACACAAATCATAAAATTTAATCAAAATCTGTATACATATATATATTCACATTTAAGTTTCCAAAATCTACCATTTATACTATTGTTAACTTTTACACATTAACCTTCATCATACCCTTATGTGAGAAACCATACGAAATTAATATTTTTTAAGGAATTTCAATTAGGCATAGAAAATTGATAAATTGATTCAAAAATGTTTGTTGATAACGAGATATTTAACAAGCCCTTAGCGCCAAATTATCGTAAGCGACATTTGCATTTTTTTATTGCAGAAATTAAAATTATATGGACCGACTGATGTTTTAGAGTTCTCAGAATATCAAAATTGTTAACAACTTTAAAAATATAGGGTGTAAGATTTTATCGTAAGTCAATGTTTACATTTTACAGTTAAGGAATTTTATCGTAAGCGACATACTGTGGTATAGAAAAAAAAAAAACAGGGAAATTTACCGTAACTTCTTAACGGTTAATCCAGTCTAAATGAAATTGCACCTGGGCAAAGAGGAAGTGTTTTCAAGTTTAAGTTTGAAATTTGGACCTAATGGGCCCACCAAGGGCGGGGTCAGGCGTCTCCATAGAAGGACACATCAGGTATGTTAACTTCTTAAAAAGATCCTATTTCCGTATCGAGCACTACCAAAAACCTCGTCGTAGCTATCAATTATCTCTCATAGCTTAGGAGATATTCGCATTTGAAAATTAAATTTTCAACATTTTTAACCACCCTACTGCAGTTTTTTTTGATAACAGCGGATCCAAATATTTCCTGATTGGACTAACAACAAATATATGTATCAAATAAAAAAGGAATTGTCTAAAAGTACTGGCCGAGTTCAAAGTTGTATGCATTTGAAGTTAAAAAAATCGAGTTTTCGCTAGTTTTTTGGGAAAAAAGTACTTTTTTCTTTTTAAGTTGTCTAAAAAGATGTATAAGGAATTTGTACTTTTTGAAAAGCTAACTTTACATCAAATAATTTAAAAACATAAATATTTAGATGTATTTTTATATTAATGAAAATTTTAACATTTGTTTGGTAGGAAAAATTAAAAATTACATTCTGATTTTTTTACTAAACATTTCAGTGCCAAAAATTTAGAGACTTAGGAAATTTGTGCGAAAAGGAAATAATCCCTCAAAGATATCACCAGGAGTATGTCAGTATGAAATGTGATGATAAAGCTAAGGACACCCTGGCAGAAAACGACGAAAATGCTGATAGATACTATAATTTCATAAATATATAAACCTAAGCACGGACACAACTAGATCGTCTTAAAATCTTATGAGGGCCCATAATGCGTTACAAACGGAATAGCAAAATCGATATACCACCATAATTTTTGATGGTGGGTATCAAAATTAAAGTTGTTAACCCTGGTGTGTGGTTTTCTACACATATGTAGTTTCTATTTATTTTTCACTAGGAATAGCTTATTTGATGTAACAGCTAACAAAATATTAAAGTTAATATATTATTCATAGTAATTTTGTTTAAAAAAAAATATATGAGTGAAAAACAATGAAATATTTTTTAGGCAGATATTATGCATTTGAGTTATTTTAACAATTTGTGTGCATATATATATATTTTATCTTCAAACAATCGCTGCTATATTGAAAACTTTGTGAATTATGAGATAGTAGGGTGCTGAAGAAAAATAAATTCAAAATATTCACTTACAAAATAACAAACATACACTATCATAAAAGCTTATATGAAAAAGTATGCATGCACACTTATGTGCAACAAAGTAGACTTTACATAAGAGTCTTTCATATACAATATTAATTTTTTTGTTTGCATACATATAATAATATAAATAAGTATGTATATTTAGTATCAGTCAACTTAGTTTAGTATCAATCTTCTTTTTTTCCTTTTCTACTTTTTGGTAACTGAAAACTATTTGTAACCGCTTTAACAGATTTTCTCAACAAAAATGTGTTTACATACAAACAAACACATACTCAAGCAACATTTCTTTTCATTTTCTTAAATATCATTTCCTATATGATGATTTTCGCATTCACATTCAGCTTGAAAGTTTTATGGGTAGAAAATATAAAAAAAAAGTTAGGAACAACATAAGATAGTTAAATAAAAAATTCTTGAATGTAAATATGAAACTGTTTTTTTTTTTTTTTAAATCTTTTCATGTGCGTTATATATACTTACATGTACGAGTATATGCGTTTTAATGATAAATTTACATCCTTATGCGATTAAGATTTTGAATGGTAAAGTAAATTATGGATAAAAAGCTTTCTTTTTTTCACATGGAGTAGTATACAATTATACTTATTTCTACACGATACTTTTTTTCACCGAATTCACTTTTACACGATTTTTTTGGATTTTGTTTACTTGAGGGATGTGGAAATTACCTCCATTTACATGATTTTTCTTTAAATATTTTAGCAAAAATTTATTTTTTCCTGTACAATTCTCAAAAATAGTTATGTATAAAAAATGAAAAAATAATAGGAAAAAGTGTAGAAGCTGGAACCAACATGAGCCTGAGTAGGTACAACTTCATGCGTTCGAGACATTACAATTGAAAATATGGAAAAGCCACTAACGATGTCGATAGGAAACCAAACTCAAAAGCGAAACCCAATTGATACCATCAGCTACCATCTACTTCATCAACTGCAAAAAAATATCGATTTCGTCAAGTCATGGTTGGAAATATCTAAGCAAAGACAATCCTTATATAATCTATAATTAAAAGTTAAACAAGCTTCTGCTGATATAGATGTGTCTAAAGAATATCCCGAAAAATTTACTGAAATTATTTCTACCACTCCTGATAAAGTCTTCAATACAGACGAATCGGGACAGTTTTGGAAAATAATGCCACAGTGGACTTTTCTATCAAAAGCTAATACAGTTTTTAAATTTAAGCATCTTTTTAACCATTTGATGACCATAGGCATGTATGCTTGCCCGAGGATTTTTAGTTTAAATATTGGTCCGGCTAACATATGGAGCAAATATGTCAAAGCCTGTTTTATAGAAGACGATTTGGGCAACAATAACGTAGTTGAGTGCAAGTGCCTGTCTGTTCCCACTTGTTCCAACGAGGCTCCGAATTTGGCCAAACAATTATATTTGCCTATAGGCTGAAATGCAAGCTTTTATAAATTCCAAATGTTTTGATATTTTGAGTTAAAACTGACTAGCTGTTATTGTATATATCTTAGAGCTGTGCTTCATGATAGTGGATCAGTCCAATCTATATGCTTTTCAAGAAGGGCATATTTTCACTCTTATCGTGTATGAGTTTAGCTTATATGGGTATAATCATACGAATGAGCTTAGTGAAGCTCCCATCAACACGTCTGTATTGGTCTACTGATCCAAATTTTCACCAAGCTCAGATTGCAGGTGTCCTGCCACGGCTCAGATTTGAAGAAATTACAGCTAATCTTCACTTTTGCGACCATAATAAGGCAGATGTTAGTGATCGTGGTTATAAAATCCGGCCAATTTTAGATCACATTAACAAGGCCAAGCCAGACGCATATACGTATTCAAAAAAGCTGTCAATCGATGAACATATGGTAAAGTTTGAAGGACACATTGCCATGAAACAATACATGAAGGACAAACCTGTTTTA
This sequence comes from Calliphora vomitoria, assembly GCA_942486065.2. Lineage (NCBI taxonomy): Eukaryota > Metazoa > Arthropoda > Insecta > Diptera > Calliphoridae > Calliphora > Calliphora vomitoria. Next base: position 41,868,071 of record OW818029.2, read on the forward strand.
TGGGGATTCAAACTTTGGTGCTTATGTGAGTCAGAAACTAGGTACTTGTATAACATTGACATTTACACCGGAAAAAAACCGTTGTTTGCAGTTATGTGAGCCTCTGGAAAAAAATGGGTTAAAGTTTACTTCGAACATTTTTTTACCAGCCTGAAATTAATGAATATTCTTCAGGAAAATTACATAATGGCGTGCGGAACAATCCGATGTAATAGAAATCACATGGTGTCGTGGTGTCTACCTCGTCTCAAATTTTATTGACTCAACAGCACTATTCAACGTAGCTGGTCAAGCTGCTAAAATGGATGTTGATTGCCCCCTAATTATACAGCACTATAACAAAGGACTGGGAGGAGTAGATCTAATGGAACAAAAAAAGTGTATTATGAGTACGATCGTAAAAGTAAATGGCGTTTTTATTTACGTCTGTTCTTCAACCTTTTCGAGTTATGTGTTCATAGTAGCAACATAATATATAAAAAACTCATATTGGCCAATCGTTCCTCTGTCAACGTGACCTCTATCGATTTTCGGGCAGCTTTAGCAGTAGAATTAATAAGTAGCTTCAATTCAAGAAGCGTGCCGTTTCAGCGGTAACCAAATCTGGATCTCGTTTTATAAGCAAGTTGGAAACGTTGTTCTAATTGTGCTTCCATTAATAAGTATAGTCGCACAAATGTATTTTGCGTTCAATGCAATATGTTCCTTTGCTTCACTTCGTCCCGTGATTGCTTTGGAATGTACCATGAACAATACCAATAATATTGTATTTTTGTGATCTATTGTATTTTACTGTATATTCAAAATAAAAACTGTTATTTAAATCTTTTCTGCAATTAAATAATTTGGGATAAAAAATTTCCTTTCAACCCATAGGCAACTATGTTTGCCAAGCGAAATGGGGGACTAAACGGCTACCCAGAAGGGCAGATTTTTTTCAGAACTACTATAAGGTCATATATTGCAAAAATAACTCAAACAAGTAAATCGCTTCAGCCGAAAATGTTTGGTCGTCAAAGGGTTAAAATCAAATTTTTTATGGAAATTCTGCTTTAAGACATTGTTTAAATTTAAATTTTTTATGAGGGAATGTATTTATTTACTTTAAAATAAATGAACTTTCTAAGCAAAATTTTAAATTTATTCGTATTTGGGTATTTTTTCGATTTACACGATTTCTCATACAAACATTATTCATTTCGATTTACACGACTTTTTCAGGAACGCATCTATCGTGGAAATCAAGGGTTAGGTGTATAGCGAAGAGATTAAAAATCATAATTTCAAACATTTATAATTTTATTAGCTATCCAAAAATGTGATATATTTGTGTATGAACGTGTATGAGAGGTAATTTCATGCCAGAGCTATTATTGTTCTATGAGCTAGCTATTATTTATTAGTCATTTGATTATTTGTTGAAAAAACTAAAGATTTTTTTAAGTTCTTTAATGACATCTCTTACTAAATATCATTGAATGGTTTAAAAACTATAGCTCACCTTTTGGCTAAATAATTAAATGATCATTAACCCTTTTCGCAAAGCAGTTTTATTTTACCAAACACTGTGTTTTATTATCGAGCTGCTAAAAGATAACTCAATATTATTAAGTCTACTGGTCTGAATGTGATAATGAAATTATTGTTAAAGTAACACCAATTCCTACAACAAAAAAAGATAAAATCATTAAAATCTACACTACTATACAAAAACATATTTTGTATATAATTACGCAACGCTGAACACAAATCTTTCTAAAATTTAAAAATCGGCCAGTTATTGATATATTTTCTCTAAACTCTTATTTCCAATTAAAGAGGCTGCACGTTAATTCCATAGTAAAATGAACTTTAGCTCAGAAAACCAGAGGTTTTCCTGTACAACCACCAAAACATTTAGAAACTAATTATCTTCAGATCCCGCAGCCTAAGACAAATAAAAATACTGCACAAATCAGTTCAAATGTAGAAACTTATATGTTAACCCCCGCTTTTAGCTTAAACAGACTGAAGGCTACATAAGATACTCTTGTGCAATCGGTTAATAATTTTGCGAACTCTATGAGTAAAATGATGCAAGAAATCTTAAAATACTATAATGAACAGCAATTATCTATAAATTTTACGTTTTTCCAATAAATTATTCATCCAATAATATGCTAGGTTAATGAAAGATATAATGGCAGATTGATGTCATTAATAAATTACATAAAAGCTTCACTATCATATAACTATAATGTATTAACTATAATGTTATAGAGGTAATGTGATAAACATATAGACAGCAATGAATGAACGATGATCATTGTAACATTGTTTCCAAGTTACAAATGGAGCAAAATTTTAAAAACATGTTACAAAATGAAATCAATGTTGCAAAAGAAAACCCCAAAAATCTAATATCAAAACCTAAGAATCTTTTTAAACAGAAACCTGCTTTATATGAATAAAATGCAAATTGAACAGACATATTTAGATATCCCTTATAATGCGTTGCAAGCGATAAAACCAAAAACAGCAAAAATATTATAAATTTTCTGTGAAAAATAATTTTATTTTTTTAATAACAATTGATTTCAACGTCTTTGGCACTCTTTTGTTTTATGTTAATACCAAAGAGAAAATATATATAGAGCGGAAACTAGAAAAAAACTCAAACAGGTTACACATACGAATGTTGTTTTTGTTTTCTCATAGTTTTTTTACTAATACATGCTCATCACATAGGTTTTTGTCAACTGAGTTAGGTCTTTGACAGAAGACTTTTCCGTTATATGTATATTTTGGTATTGAATTGCAATGTATTTCTCTTTTTTATACAAAATTATACAATTTAAGGAAATACTTAATTTTTTTATATTTTTTTCCAGTTTTAATTAAATTACGTATTTCTTTCTAAGTATATCAGACTTATTTATATTGAATTGTTTTTGGACATCACAATTTTTAAGGGCTTTATGCTTCTAAAATACATTTTTGCGTTGGGACTTATATGAAAGTTATATTCAATTATGGACTGATGATTATTTTTTAGAAACAATCTTTATATGCAAAATATACACGCAGAGAAAAAATATAGTTGTGTATGTTTACAATAACCATTTCCACATTTTTAAAAGTTTTATAACAATATTATAGTAACAGTAACTATTTACATGATTGTGGTAACCATAATATGGTTAACTTATGATTCACATGATTGTATCAATTATATATATGGTTACAGTAAACAAGTATATGTTTGTGACAACCATTTTTATGACTAAGGTTTTACCATATTATGTTGCTTTCGGCTAACTGATATCATAATCTGAGAAAAACATATTATGATATAAAGATTCATCATAACAATGGTTGTCACAAACATATACTTGTTTACTGTAACCAGATATATGGTTGATACAATCATGTGAGTTGTAAGTTAACCATATTACCGATCGATGAAAACGTGAACAAAAAATGTATGGCGGTCGCAAAAATGCGCAAGATGCTTTTGCTTTACCTTAAAGTGAACACTTGAAAGATTAACCCGAATATGGTTTTACACCGGAACTATCCGGAGTAAACAGCATTAACTCTACTTGAAAAAGGAAATATTTTATTTTTTTTGCACTTTCTGAACTTCTCATACAAAATTGTTTATTTTAATACTTACAATGGAAATCACTAAATGAGAATTGTTATATATATCCTTGAGATAATCCTTAATAGTAATGAAAAAAAAAATATAACAATAAAATCACCGTAGCCTTTATAATCATAATCCAAAGTCACACAAAAAAATATGCTTCTATTTGAAATCAGAATGCTCGTGTTGACAGCAACCAACTTTAAAGCTCACTTTTTCCTAATCAGAGCTAAAAACAAGAAAAACAAAACATGAATGATCAGAAGGAATGTTGCTAAACATTTTTTCTTTAGTTTGTCCAGCTAGATTTATGATTTACCACAGTGTGCAGTGGTGCAAAATACTTCACTGGCAACACTTGTAATATAGGTCATGTTCGTTTTTTTAATTTCGGCTTCACATGTAAATACATAGGTGGTGACCGTGGACGTACTGCTGAAGACCTTTGATTTAAACATATCATACTGCATGTAATTTGGTTGTGCATTGCGACTGTGTCACAGTGGTCCAAATACTCAATCTAGCCGGAAAAAAGTAATTTTTGTAAATGTTTCCATAGTACATAACGGCATATCTGTTTTTCTGTAAATAACTACACTAGCATTGATACATTGCTGCCACTTTTTGCCTCAACGATTTTTATTTCATTTAGAGTTTAACAAGGGAGGAGCTGTATTTTTATTTTTAAGGTTGGCGTGGCCCACTTCACATTTTTTAAAGAAAGGTAGCTTTCAATTCCTTCCATACATACAGAAAGATGGTGTGAAAATTTCAGGAAAATGGGTCCAGCCGTTTCGCCGTCCATAGGCTTCAAACAAATCCACAAAGAAAAAATTTACATACAAAAAAACAAATTCAAGCACAAAAAAAAAATTCTCAGATTGTTTGTTTTGATGAAATCTGTAAACGTACCAAGTTTCATGTCGGTACGGCTTTTCAAAAGCGAGTTATTACCTTTTTCCGGCTAGATTGAGCATTTGGACCACTGTGCGAATTGGTTAGTTCTACTAATTTCATAGTTAAATGAATAAAAATGACATTGCTGTTAAGTTTAAATAGCTGCATATATGAAATTTAAATAATGTCTTTTAAATCTTGTATCTATTTTTTTAAATTTAATTAATTGCAATTAATTTATAACAAATCTGTTTTCTGTGTAGAGAACGAATAATATTTTCAGATATGGTAAAGTGTATCTTCGTATCTGTGGCAATACAGTGTAATGTTAGCTTTTTCATAACTTACAATTTCATTAAAAAATACCTTTAATTCAAAATCAAAATAATGGCTACATTTTATACTGTAACAATTCTTTAAGACATTGCAATATTATATGGCAAACATGTTTCATTGCCAGTGGCCATGACTGTATATCAATACATGTAAACGCAGGTTGACGCAACTTATCGCAATGTTTAAACCCAGCTAGTTGCAATGATGTACACTTTTTATTTTTGTAAAATTTCAACCCTGGTGCATATAATTGTCGGTTTTTCGTCTTCCGGTGCACATATAAAATTCTTTTTACACCAACTTCCATCGCATTAAGTCGACTTAACTATAAATTCAACCAAAAATTTGTAAAAGTTGTAACATCAAAAGTCTTATTTCATATAATTTACCCTATTGAGAGTATAATATTTAATATTTTATACTTGCAAATAACTAAACAGGTAAATTTCTATAATAGAATAAATATATTTCATTTGTGATAATTTGTGACATTTTTCTAATAGAAAAATCAAAAATTTACGAATCGTTTAAGTGCAGCACACCATATCACATCCAAATTGGAACCAACCCAAACGATTACCAAATTTACACAAAATATTAGTAGTGGACTCACATCGTGAGCTATACTGATTGAACCGTATAAAAAAACACAAAGCACACAACAGAAAACCACGCGTAAACCATAGAAAAATTCTTACTAAAAAATTTGTTAATAATTTAAGTCTAAATGTTAAGATTTTGGAGTTTTATATAAGAGAATAACGATATTTAAAAATTTTAAAATCAATATTCATCAAATCTGGATTATTAAAATATTATATTCCCCAAACATATTCTGGAAACATAATTCGGATCATCATTAGAGTGCATTGGTTATTTCAACTGCATGGTAAATCGTTAATATCAATATTTTAATATACACATAATTCAAACCTCATTAAATGCAATAATTTCTAATCAATTTTGTTAAAAAAAAAAAAAAAAAAAAAAATCCATCTAATTATCCCGGCTACCTCTTGTTTAAAATTCCCTACTGTTTCTTCAACTTAACCTAAAATAAATAGTGACTTAAAGTAAATTTCTTATATACATTTGCTACTTAAAAAAATATTATGGTGATTTAAAATATAGTGTGCTAAATTCAATTAAATAAACATATAGTTAAAACGTAAACAGATTCAACATTCGAACATAAATATCTAGTTTAAAACCTAATCTAAATTATATCACAGGTCAAAACTTCTCTAAATTATCTAACTACATTTTCTATTACCATAAACTACATAAAATCTACCTAAAGCTAAAGAATTATATTTAAATATATTGCACAAGGAGTATTTAAAATATTGAAATTAACTAAAATTATAATATTTACATTAAGAATCATTTAATTATTATATTGTTATTTAGATTTAAAAATTTACAAAATCCATCATTACGTTAAGTGAACACCCCTATTGGCAATTGCAAAACAAAGATATATTTTTCTAATCTATAAATCTAAATAGAAAACACAGCTTGCAGTTTGAAGAGGCCTCATCATTCAGCAGTTGCAGAGTAATATACATAAATTGGTGAGTCAAGTTTAAATTGTTTTTATTTTTTGCAATTCTCAATCATAAGTACCATAAGAGTAATTCCCATAATTCCCAAACATTAACATTGTTCTGTGTAAGAGAAGTTATTATAAGTAATTGTAAACTCTTTTTGTTTTAATTTTTTTATTACGCGATTTATAAGGGAATACTGTAAGGCAAAATATGTTTTTGTTCTTTCTTTAATTGGTGTTTTGTTTGTTTTGTTTACCAAACAAAAAACACTCAAATATTTTGCATACCATTTTTTTTCCTTTTCTTTTCACTCATTTTTTTTATTGAAGATCAATTTTAGTAAAGAGAGAGAGTATTATTAGAAAGAATGTTTAACTGAGCGAATTGTATCTTTTGTAATTTTTTTTCTTTAATTCTTTTTCTTTATTTTTTTAATTTACATTTCATTGTTTTTTATATCTTCAAGTGAGATTTTGTTTGTATACCCTACAGTAGGTCATATACATAAGATTTCTGACTTGTAACTAATTGAATACTTTCAAATCAGATGAATTAATTTAGATTATTACCATTTTTTTATACCTTTATAATTTAAATTATCTAAAAACGAAATTTTAGAAATATATATCAATATTAGATTTAATCCTAAGATAATTTAAGAACACATTATGTTTATTTTCAAAATATGAATAAAAATAGCAATTTTAATATGAATCTATAAATTAATTGATATTCTTTACATGATGTGAACAGATAGGCAAGGTAGGCTTCTTTGGGATCTTAGTTTCGAAATGATACGCTCTAAGATCATTAGGCTGGGAGGGTAGTGAAGCGTATTCCCTAAGAACATCACGGGAAATTAATAAATTTAGACCTTATTTTAACTTAAACTCTGGTTGATTACTTTTTCATTGTTATATATATATAGTTGATTAAAAATGGGGTTTTCTTATCATCAAGTTTATAAGTACAATCAACTTGCTCGGTCCACTATTATTTTTAGTTTCATTTAAGGGAGTCTACAATAATTATTTATGTGTGACATTACTTTCTGGGAAAAGGGAATTGAGGAGACAAGAACCTCCCCAACCGGCTGATTGCTAGCACAGTCAATGGCTCCCGCTAGTCACTCTATTCTCTGCATCATCTTATTTTTTTATTCAATAATATCCCAGCAAATCCTCATCATACGATGTCGTGTTCATTACAACAGCTAACATCCTTAAAATGCATAAGTCAAATATCCATAATTACCACTTTTCCTAGTACCAGGATAACAATCTACATCCCCATAGTGCAAGTTCAGTTGTTTATAATTCATGAATTGAGGTAAGAGAACATTTTTCGTCTGAACAATACTTGCCAAGAGATACAAACTTTAACACCTAATACTGCTAGTACAAAGATCTGTATACTTTCAATATGTTCTCTGTTTTCTTTAGCATATGCAGATAACCTTAGGTGAAATTATATATAATTTAAATTTAGAATTCCTTTTTAAGATTTGACTTATGTTAACAATTGTTCCTTAATTTTATGATTGTTGTTAAAACTTGTTAAACAAAAGATACTTTACAATACAATTTCTTATTTTTTTCTTTTATTAAGGAGTTAGATATGCAAAGTTTACAAACAAATTTAGAAAATAATGTAAAATAAATTATTTCACTTTCAAATAAATAATAAACAAATGATTTAAACCTAATTTCTTATAAACGAGGCCTTTTGTAGTAGTGAAAAATCCTGTTAAATAACGTAGATTTTCTATAATGAATACTCTAAATATTACTTAATAGTTTAACTCCATTAAATTTGTTAAGCATGATTTATAATTGCCACGCTTAACATAACGCTAATCACTCAATTAACTCTTTTAAATAATTTGAGTTTTAAAAAAATAATAAAAATCCAGCAACTAATAGAAAAATTAATTCGATGAGTGGAACAAACAAAAAGTGCAATATAATTTATAACTTAAATATGATTGGATTACAAGAATTTCATAAATTCCAAACATTATTACTTTTATACTTTGGCATGCCATACGTCTCCAGAAAAGTATGAAATATAAGTATAAAAACAGACACAATGTCTTACTAAGTTTAGTAATACTACTACAGCTACTCAATATACTTCTGCTTGAATACGTTGAGATTTTTTGTTTTCAGAGCAAAACTTAAACTAAGAGATAAAAAAACAGAAATAATGCAAAAGTGAAAAAATCCATAATGAAAAAAAAAAAAAAAAAATAAGAAATTCACATCTTGGCAAGGGTCAACAAATAATAAAATAATAATCAAATCATAATGTAACATCCGAACATCATCTTACTATGAAGCTACTTAAAGCAGGATGCTAGAGAGATCTTCAACTAAAACGAAACGTAGTAATACAGAGGAAAATATAAAAAACCATCAGAAATTGAAGAAACACTATTTCCTACGTTGAATACTCCAACACATGGAGTATTCAACAAGAGTGTAGGAGTAATGCTTTTTACATTACCTTAAGGAGAAAAACAAAAACTCAAAAATTTCAATAAGAAAGCTAAGCTATAAGACAGAGGTGTCCTCATTCGGGTAATTATACATTTAAAAATTTCCAAACAATTTCGAAACTTTCATGAAAAATTAAACATGAATTTATCAAACTGATTTGGCTTATGCCAAAATAAATCTGGCATTTCTAAACAGCTGGTCCGATCGGGATAAAATTTGACATTTGCGTAGCTAAGGAGAATTCGAGCTTAAATTATTAAAATGGACACTACAAATGCTCCAGGCGCGGCGCTATTGGGGCTCAAAATAGGGTACCTTTGACATTTCACCGATTTTTATATTTTTGAAAAGCTCTGGTTGCGTGTGCTATTTATCTTTTATAATTTCCGAGTTATAGGCATTTCAAAATTGAAATTTCTATTTTTTTAATTTTTTTAAAATATAGGGCCTACTTTTGAACCAAATGAACTCAAATTGTCTTCATTAGTTAGACAACCCAATTACCAATAATATGCAAAAGATTTCAGAGCAATATCAGTTACGGATTCAAAAACAAACGATTTTCAATTTAAAAATTAAAAAAATAGTAGATTTGTGCTGTTTTTTGAGCGAATTCTTTTTTTATTTAAAAAAAACTTTAAGGAAATATCATAAAAAATATCATTTTTGGGATTTTCGCTCCAATTTTTAGGAATTGATGGATTGCCTTTGACGTTTTGACAATTTTTTTTACACTTTGTTATTCAGAATGAAAAATTTAAAAAACGTTGAAAATTTCATTGAGTTTTGTTAAAAAAAAAGATTTTATTAAGTATATGTAATACTTCTGAGCTTCTAAAACTAAAATATGTATCAACATTTTGATAGGATTGCAAATATTCGGAACAATTTGATCCAAATTTTTCCGAGCATGTTTTTTCAAAATCTTTGAAATCGGATGGGGAACAAAAAAATGGCACGTGTTTAAAAATTTACATGTCAAAAGTACCCTAATATGAGCCCTCATAGCGCCGCGCCTGTGGCATTTGTAGTGTCCATTTTAATAACTTTAACTCGAATAATCCTTCGCTGAGCCAATGTCAAGTTTTATTCCGATCGGACTAGCCGTTTAGAAATGCCAGATTTATTTCCAAATAATTTTGATTCTGCTCCACTGTGTGCTGTTAGGTTTTGAACTTTTACTGTTCTAAATTTAATAATATTTGGCGCATATACTCATAGGTTTCCAGAATTTCAAAACTCACTTTAACTAGAATTATATAGTAAAACTAAAGTTTAAAGTTTTTTCTATAAATTCGTTTCTCAAAAAAAAAAACATCAACATTAGTTAAAGGATATCTCAAAAAAACAATCTCCTATTTTCCGAAAAATTTAATTAAATATGATCCATTGTACGATTTAAAGTATATATAATTAACATTTTGTAATATTGCATTGTCTTAGTTCTTGACATCCAGGTATCGTGCGTATCCAGGTGTTTTCGGGGTTGAACACGACTCATTACATTACGATTTATAAGCAATTTTAGACGATTTTGAATTTTTCATATAAATTCCATTTTTGGTGGGAAATTTCTATTAATTTCGCTCGAAACCCATTAGATTACGATATACAAGCAATTTTATATAATTCTGAGTTTTTCATATAGAAATCAATATTTGGTATGAAATATGAGTGATCACAGATATTCATAATTCATTATTTGAGATTACGAATTTTAAGCAATTTAAATAATTCTGAATTTTTCATATAAAAATAAATTTTTGGTATGAAATATGAATGATCACAGATTTTCATTGTTTTCGCTCTAAATCCATTAGATTACGATTTATAAGCAATTTTAATCCTCTAACCCGCAAGAGTTCCTCAAATGCATTCTGACTTTTAGTTTTTTTTTTTCTGTCAGCTGTTTTATGAGTGATGTCATAATTTTAGCACGTGAAATTTTGTATGTGAGTTTGTTTAAATCAAAGTTTCACTAACTTTTAGTCGACCGATCTATTCGAAATATTATGTTTTTAAAAGAAATTTAAGAAATTCTACTTTTAGCCTATGAATTTGTAAATGTTAAACAATTAACAAAAAGTGTGTTGAGAACGCAAAAGCTAAGGGGTGCCTCAGGGCACTGTTGCGGGTTGCGGCTAAATTTATCGGCGTGTTATATTGTATAGTTTTTACTTTTGTGTTATGTTATTTGTTATATAAACAAAGTGATAGGACCGCAGACGAATTAAATTATCCGCCTTGACTCATGATCAGTTGGTACTCCACAAGAAGATCCACAGCCAGGAAGTTCAAAAGCTGGCGTAAAAGCAAAACATCCCGTTAATGACGTCCGTTATGACAATATCGACCACTTTCCAATCTGGTTAGGCAAAAAAGATGGTGCAAACTACGCAAAAAGTCGGAAACACAGTGTGTTTGCTCAGAATGCGATTTTCATTTATACTTCTCAAATGCCAACAATTGTTTTTTTTGAGTATCATCGTAGAAAGTAAAGCATATTTTCTTACTTTCTGTATGTTTTTCATTAGTTTTTCAATAAAATCGTATCATAATCAATGTTTACATCTTATTGTTTTTTACACCTAAACTGGCAACAATGCCCTGAGGCACTGTTTACCATTTTGCACCTGGTTCCTAAACTTCATTTGCAAATTAGTTTATAATGGCTGTTCTGAGTTTATTGGGTCATATTTACCCTAATATAAATTATTCGACAACTTTTTTTAGCTTTTTTAAGTTTGCGTGTTAAAGGTTTAAATAATTCTGAATCAAATTTTGATGAGAGATCAAAGATTTTTATTACTTTCGCTCTAAGATGAATTTAAACGCATTTGTTTGTAGAAATATTTATTTGTATTTAAGTATACAAATACCCTAAAAACATGAAAAAAAAACTTAGTTCAAGGAAGCAATAAAATTGTTATCACTATTTTTATACTTGTTTAAATTTTATTCCAAAGATAATCCAAAACTTAAGACGTATTTATTTAATCAAAACGTGCATACACATTTCAAAAGCTAACCACTGAAAATATCGGATTTAAAAAAATAAGAGATTTCTCGTAAAAATTAGCACAATATTTTGCATCACCAAGTAGGCTATCAAGATCTTAAGATTTTCGATATAAGTTTTATTGTCTAATGATGTCTTTACAGTCCTAATTAGTTAAGTTCCAGAGATCCGTGTTGCTAATGGCCAGGTTTCACTTCCGTTTAACAGAGTAGACTTTGCACATGCATAGAATATTCCGAGATTGGTTCGTCTGGATATTTGCGATTTCCTCCATACTGAATGGCACTCTCGCTTTGTTGTGCCTTCTCTCTCAACAGACTTCATTGTATCATCCAGCTTGATGATGAATAGTTGAGGCGATAAAGGGTATCCTTGTTTTACTCCAGCGCACAGTGGCTCTGGAGTACAGATATCTTCTTGAATTTTTCTCAAGTTTTAATTTCATTAAAATCGGTTCAGCAGTTGTTGAGAAATTTAAGGTTAAAGTTGAACTTTTAATTTCAACTTCAATTGTCTGGCCGTCAATCTCTAATTCGAATGGCTGTAATTATACCCTACACCACCATAGTGGGGAAGGTATATTGGATTTGTGCAGATGTTTGTAACGCCCAAAAATATTAGTCTAACACCCACCTTAAAGTATACCGATCGACTTAGAATCACTTTCTGAGTCGATTAAACGATGTCCGTCCGCCCGTCCGTCTGGCTGGCTGGTTGTCCATGTAAACCTTGTGCGCAGAGTACAGGTCGCAGTCTTGAAGATATTTCGATCAAATTTGGTACATATCATTTTTTCTGCCCAAGGACCAAGCCTATTGAAACTGGCTGAAATCGGTTCATTATTTGACCTAGCCCCCATACAAATTACCTCCCGAAATTGGACTTTATCGTTCATAAATGTTTAATTTATATATGTATCTACACAAGTTTTTCTCCAAATAAGACTTATATATACAGAATTCATGTCACCAAATTTTATTACGATCGGTCCATAATTAGTCATAGCTCCCATAGAAGGCCTGCTTCCGATAATCACTTTAACGAGCATAAATCTCTTAAAAATGTTGGTATACACATAAAATGCAACATAAATAACTTTCATACAGATATTAATCACACCAATTAATTTCATGGTGATCGGTCCATAATTGGTCATAGTTCCCATGTAAGGCCCACTTCCAAAAATCGTTCACGAATATAAGTTATTGAAATTTTGAAAGAAAAATCTTTTTGCTCATTTACTTAGTGTAGGGTATTATATGGTCGGGCTTGACCGACCATACTTTCTTACTTGTTTTGTTTCAATTTGGGCTCTAATCTCACTGATTTTATTTTTAATGACCTCATGGGTTTCCTTTTTAAATTCAAATTTAATTGGTCTGCAGTATTATGTAGAAAATGGTGTTTGATTTTTCCAAATATCTGGTCGAAGGCTCCGAGTCTTCCAAATTTTTTATGAATCGCAATGGTACGAATGACACCGTGAACATATCTGTGCCTGAAGTATTTTCACATACATATTGCTTGTATTGTTTTTGTCCAGAAGAACCATCTCATCCCCATTTGCAAAAGAGAGTTAACTTGCAGTTTGCATATTTCTTCAAAAAATTTCCTTTAAATGACAATAGCAAGCGCTGAACTGTATGATTAAGTAGATTTTGGAGTAGTACCTCTGCTGAAATCGATGTGATTGTGATACTGTCCACTAGTGGCAAACAATCCTTCTTAGCAGCAGTTATATGATAATATGATGGATAGAGATTTGACCCTTTTTCAATCGCACGCAAGCTGAACTGATTATATTGCTGTTTTTGTTAATTTCAGATCCAAAAGTAATGCTAATGCTTCTTTATTTGATAACTGTTTTTCATCGCTTAATGTTGGAATACTTTTAAGAATCCGTGTTGTTCTGACTGGACTAGCGTTAAAAACTTTTTGAATGATGTCGACTTTTGTGAGTTATTTTTGTGATCGAAATTGATATACCAAAGTTTCTTGTATATTTTCACATCCGATTTCTTCATTAATATCTTTGATTTTCCGCCTTTTAGATCTATCGCTACAGTTGTTTACTGATTTTGGTGGTCTGCCAGGATTGTTTTGGTTAGGACTTTCTGAAGATACCTGGACAGTAAGTTCGCCCTTTAACCAGTTTTCAAACATGGTATAAAATCTTTGTTTGCTTCATCCAATTTTTTGTAGCGTTTTGTTAAGTTTTTGACGAAAACCGTAATTTTATTTTCCAAGTCCATTTATATTATAGAAACTGAGCTTATATTCGAATACCAGTGGCTTTTATCCTATTCTTAAATTACGTTATACTATGTTCTAAGTTCAATAAAAAGTGATAAAAACTAAAAAGGCACCAAAAATTAGTAATAAAAAAAATAATTATATAATATAGTAAAGATCACAACTTATCGCTATCACAACTTATATTGCTTGGTGTATTTATATTTGTGTCAAAAAATTTGAGAGTAATGTCATTCAAATGAAAAAAGTGTTCAACAAACAGGTCAACAAGTATATATGAACTTAAAGAGGACACTTGGGCCTTTCTCCTGTTAGTGAAATTTGTTTAACCCCTTTTGACCATAAGCACTTTTATTCCACTGAAATTAAAATTTGACTAAAATATAGTACTGACAAAGTAGTGACAAATCATACTAGTTGTTAAAGACTATTATTCGATAATAGTTTGCGAGTAATGATAATTTACTTCTGAAAAAAATTTACAAAAATCACATTTTTATTTGACTTTAACAGCATGCCACGCACACAATTGACAATATTTTTTTCTAATTTTTTGGCTAGCTTAATTTCAATGTGTTTACTATTGAATGGCATTAACATTTTTGAAATCGGAGTAAACAAAAAGTTGAACTTTTGGCCGATGAAATTGAGATTTGAGCGTTAGTATGAAATGGTTGACTGATGTTCCCGTTGTGAAGAACTGGTATTTCTGTATCCTATGATGATTCTAATAGTTTTCTGAGGTACTTCTTTCCTACTCAATTCTTTCCATATGACAGTTCGTCTAGTGGTATCGACAGCCTTCTTGAAGTCTATGAACAGTAGATACAGGGGGTACGCCATTCTATAGATTGCTCTATTAAAATGTTTGCAGTATTGGCCTGTTATATTCAGCATTTATTTTAATAGAAGCCTGCCTGTTTATCTCTCAGATTGTAGCCAGTATCTTGTATATTGTTTTAAGCAGAGTAATCTTCAGTTCTAGCAATCTTTCAAATTGAACTAGGTCAAGTCAATTTAAAAATTCGCTTAAGTGAAATTACATTTAAGCCTAAGTATTTAATTGCTATACTTAGCATAATTTTCACAAAGTCTGCTTATATTTTAAATTAGAGTTATACTGTCAGTTAAAATAATGTTTGTATGTAAACGTCAATAAAAGTTTAGGTTAAGAAATAAATAGTCTTTGAGAAATTGTGTTTATACAAATCTAACAACTAATTACAAAGATATGCCTAAAAAAAGTTTTTTGATTAATAAATTAAAATTTTTAATAGATGTGTATTATCTTTAGATCCCCTCAAGTTTGTATGTATAACAACATATAGCCTACAATTAAGGAAAATCTTTGAGATATTCGTTGTTCAAGGACAATTTATTG
Organism: Calliphora vomitoria; assembly: GCA_942486065.2. Lineage (NCBI taxonomy): Eukaryota > Metazoa > Arthropoda > Insecta > Diptera > Calliphoridae > Calliphora > Calliphora vomitoria. The sequence continues at coordinate 41,883,633 of OW818029.2, forward strand.
GTTAGGAAAATGTATTGAAACTAGGGTACATAGGCGGTTAAGCGGTTCAAAAGTAATATACAATTGAAATTTGAAATTAAAATTGTCGAAGATATTTGTTTCCTCCCCATATATTTATAAGTGATTGACTTGTGTTGAACAATGAATTGTAATTAAAAAAAATTTATTCACAATCAATCTCTATATGCAACAGTATAAAATGTTGGACACTCATTTCTCTGGTTTAAATTTACAATGATGAGTTTAATGATATAATAAGAAACGAGAAAAACCTTCCTCGCTTAAGATTTTCTTAGACATTCGCAAAAAAAAAAATAAATAAATAAAAATAAAAGAATACTACAGACAGCAGTATTTTATTGTCTATGGCGGGGGTTTTGTAAAGAGATTAAATCGCTTTGCTTTTTTCTTGTAGCACTAAATATCCATACAAAATGGTATCATTGTACTTATACCATCCAATATAAGATATACTGTTGGAATTTCTTAAACCAATAATGTTACTTTAGCCACCAAAGGAAGCTTCCCAGTTAACTAAGAAGTATTTTACTTTTATATTGTATATTTTCTTGTGCATTTCTTATTGCACAGGAATACACAACAGATGATACATAGATGATGGGCTAGCAGAGCTTGTACTATAAATAGCAGTACCTGTTTACTTAAGCTGATTTTCTGTACAGTATCTACAAGTTTTCTTGAAAACTTTTTCTATTTTTACTTATGTTGATTTTTGCCTTTCTTCTTGTTTGTTTTCCCTATCCTACTCCAATTTTAATTTTCATCATTAATCGATTAGCATTCTGCACTTATTGTTGTTCTTTACTTAAGAAGCTAAAACAATATCACGTTGCTGATGATGAGTGCTATGTTTGTCTTTACTTTTCTTAAGCTATAGCAACATTGTGCAGATATTTGATAAAATAAGCGTGATTAATAAAAATAATATTATTTACATTCTATTGAGATTTAACATCTCGAGATGTGAGATCATGTTAATTGCCGATGTTAAAAAACATCAGTAGGTGACACTGACGTCACAGTTGGAACCATTTCTCGATAGATTGTTTTTTTTTTTTTTTGTTTAAGTATTAAGAGGTTAAAGTAAGACGTAAAATAAGAGGTTAAAGTAAAACGATAAATATATTATAAAGTATATTGTAATGAGGACATTTTGGTTACCTCTATAGGGTGGATATCTGAAGACCTCCAGGAAGCAACTAGAAGTTTGCCCTCAGTATTGTGTACAATAATGATTACTATTGAGTTTTATGTGGTGATCTCAATCTCAATGAAATCGCCGGAAGTCGAAGATCGATTCGTGTGCATTAACTCGGTATTCGTATTGAAACATGGTTGGTTTTTTACCATACTTCCAACAAAGGAAATGTAACTTCCATGGATTTAACATTGCCGGGTTTCACAGTGGGTTCAAATGTGGCGATTAATTTAGGGAAACACTAATTTTAATATATTTTTTATTGAGAAATAATCTAATGTTGTTTTCTTCTCTAACACAAAATGTTGCCAACATATGTGTTACATTTTTAATCCTCTAACAGGCAAGACCGTAAAAATGATCACACGAAGCCAATAATTTTTTTCAAGTAGATATAGTCAAAAGAAACGTAAATTCTAATTTTCAAGCAAAAAAACATTCTCATCAAGGGCCAGGTAAAAAATTGGAAATACCGCCTGTAGACGGTCCTGCCGGTTTGCATAAACAAATTTTATTAAGAAAAGAGAACAAACAAAGTTAAAATACACATTATTTCCGATGATGGTAGTTCCAGAAACAGTTTTTATCAAATTGACCGCATAAAGCCAGGTCTCATTTATAACAAACGACTTGCGTGTCACATTTCGTGCCTTTTTTGGCTTTTCTCTCCACCCAACACCTGATATGCCAGGCTGTAGTGATTAAGGTCCACCGAAATTTGGAGTATATGGTCGTCCTACAGACCGTATATTTTTGATGGAAAGAAGTCCAATAGCTATTTCCTCAGAAATATGAAAGCTGTTAAAGCTGTTTTTTGTTGGATACATTGCTGGAAGCATTGGTCTCATCGACGTGCAGACGTTTGTATAAAATGAATGTATTTGTAGTGAACATGTCCTTAAAATGGTACAACAACCTAATCATAAGATTGCGAGTTTCTATCATTCCGAGGAAACTTTGATTGTTGTTAACCAGAATTGGTTCTTTTGAAACGTTCAATACCTACATATATCGATGACGTGCGGTCAAATTTGTTATCCTTCCATAATTCGATATTCACAACGACTCCATGGATTGAAGTCATGTATTCTACGCAAAATCATTCCTGCACTTTGTTAATTTCGCTTTTATGCGGCTTATTGGGCATGTATTTTAAGTGGAATAGCAACACTGTCATCACTATTAATATTTCTCTCAAATATTAAGTTACATACATAGCATCCTGAATGAGTGAGAATCTTCAAAGACTTTATTATTATTATTCTAATGTAATTTTAGAAACATTATTTGGAAACATTAAATTACACTTATATGATCTTAACCCTTTGACGACAATGGGAAACATTTTTCCCATATATTCAATTAGTAATTAAAACATATTTTTAGTACTTAACATGAATTTGTTTGCTTTAATAATGTAAAATAAAGTTGACTTATATTATGTAAAATGTTAAAGTTCACAGAATTGAATAAATTAAGTGACAAATCATTGACGGGGAATCCCAAAATTTTCTTGCGTTGAGTGCTTTACAGTTTTCGTTTTTCTGATTTTGGCGGTTGGTACATAGTATTAAGAAAAGATATTAAAAAATGAAAGAGTTAAAAATGTACTTTGAAATTGGACATGAATTCCATGGGAAGTATTTTTCCCTATGGACTACAAGTGAAATTTATAGTGCTACTATTACTTTTTAGATGATGAGAAGATGAACTACTTTCTGATAAAGAGGATAAATAATCCATTGAAGAGGATATTGAAAACAATCCAGATGTGGTGGAAATCGAGAACAATCATCAAGAAATTTAAAATAATGCACCTTTGGATACACATCAGGACACTCCTCTGGAATTGGAACTTATATTCAGATGGAGAAAATACTCTTATGTATCTCAGGTATTCCACGAAATCGCATATGAATTCGATATGTTGACCCTAATGGTGATTTTTTTTTGGATGTTATCAAGCTGGATATGCTAATAAGTAATAATACCAGAGTGTGTAAGGTACGTGGAGCAGCACGGAAGATCTTTTACTATTGAACTCATTGGAATAAAAGCGTTTTTAAGTATGAATTACCAATCAGGCTCTGCTACAAAAATAAACGTGACTTGTCCTGAAAGTCACAATGTATAATAAGTATATGGGTCGAGTTGACCTTATGGATCAGCGGAAAGTATGTTATGAGGTCTACCGGAAATCAAAAATAAAATATTATTTACGCTTATTCTTTGATATTCTGGATTTAGTACTTATCGACTCGTATATAGTCTACCAGAAATTACATGAAGCTAAACGCGTAGAACGTCCACCATTGACAAGTTTCGAATATCGCCAAATTGTAGCATTAAGTATTGTAAACAATTTTTTCACCTCTAGGCTAAGAGTAAGGCCCACTGTAAAGGAAATGGCCAACAGAATAATTGGAATGAAACGCAATTTGCCAGCACACAACATGCAAAAGGCCGGTAAAATGAAGAAATGTGAAAACAGCAAATCAAATCTTAGCCATTTATTCAAAACCATTAATATTATTTTTATTACCTTTATGGTCCATAGGGAAAAATATTTCCCATAAAATTCCAAAAAAATCTGTTTGTGTTTTTGAAATTTTTTTTTAATTTTTCATTACTTTATTCTATCATTCTATCATTCTTATACTTCCTTATTTGTCTAAACTAATTCACTTAGAAACATAAAATTAAAACTATTTTATCGTGATACCATATGCGACCCAGTGATATGAATAAGGAAAATGTTTTTTCTTCAAAAGGTGTCACTGAAGTGAGACTTGGTATAATTAAGTATTAAATGAATGTAGAGACTTATTAGTACATTTTTTAATCTTATTCTATATTTAGCTTTTTTGATTTTCCTCCAACAAGAAAATATCATGTAGTTGTCTTCAAATTACTTCAAATATTTAACTAATATGACTGTAGATGTAGTATTTTTTCATTATGACTCTACTCATCTGCTCCTTTCTAATGTTTTCATACCTTCACACCATCTTGGTAATCATTGCCGCTATTTTCTATTAATATACATTATACATAAAAGTAGCTATAGTTGTTGTCTTTCTTGTATAGTAGTTCGTATGGCTTAAGATGGAATAATGCACTATGGTTGGCAAATAAAATTATGACTGCAATATGAACTGGAACGAAACGATACAATTTTGTTAAATAAAAAAATAATTTTTTAACCTTTACTGTTCTGAATTCTATTATATTTGGAATAAATGTTTTCCATGGCCATACGCAGTTTATAGTTCCAAACATATATAGAATTCAGAATATAAAATTCGATATGTATATATTCTAATTGACAATTGTCTAGTCTAATTTTTAGTCTTTTATTAATTCTTGAATGTTTTTTTCTAATGTATTATGCAAAATAATATTTTTATCAGAAAAATCATTCAACTAAGGTCCTTTTTAGAAGGATATCTGAAATCCGTAGTTTGTTTTCATATGTTAAAAATTTAAAGTCAGATTCTAAGGATCGTATATGATAAGTTTTACTTATACAAACTTCATATCATATTTTCCAATAAATTGTTGCTTAAGAAGGATATTTTTGATCCTTTGATTTAGTATAATACAGATACCTATAATTTATCATATTATCTGTATCATTCGTTATCACTTTATACCACATTTTCTCGATAATATCTAATACATCACTCAATAAGAAACAAATATTAACCAGTAAGAAAATATGGTGGGTCAAGCCCGACTATATAATACTCAACATTAAGTAAATGAGCACAATCATTTTGCTTTTAAAATTTCAATCATTTATTTTCGGGAATGATTTTCGGAAGAGTGCGTTATATATGGGAGCTATGATTAATTATGGACCGCTCGCCATGAAATTTGTTCACGTTATTTATGACTATATGAAAGTTATTTGTAATGAATTTTAGGTGTATACCAAATATATTTATATACACAGAGAAAACTGATTTGTAGTTGCAACCGAATTTGTTGCCAATCGAATGATTCGGTTATAAAATTAGAATGTTTTGTTTCTATCAACAGAAACTCAGTTGATAAATTCGGATGCTATCACGAATCCGTTTTCTCTGTGTAGATTTATGTGTTTTACGGAAGCGGTCTTTATATGGAAGCTATGACCAATTATGTTTCGATCATCATACAATTTAATGTGCCGATTTCTATATATAAGGACTGAGATTAATTAAAATGAAACCACTAAACTTACAGTTTTGATTTTTTTTTTATTATTTGATTGAAATTATTATTAAAATTTACAAAAAAAAAAATATTTTTATAATTCTAATCACTAGTAATGAAATTTTGAACCTTTTTAGGAAACACTTCCATTATGGTTTTTATAGTGATTTTTTTCACTTTGCTCGAACAGGTAGTCCATCTCCGTTTAAAATCTACCACACTTTTGGACACCTTTTTTGTGCTCTTCAATTCTCTTTCAATAAGATCCCAATATCTCTCCACCGGCCTTAGCTCCAGGCAGTTTGGAGAATTTGCCTCTTTTGGTGCAAATACCACATTATTGTTCTTTTACCGCTAAAGACCTTTCTTACAATAGTGCCAGAAGCCAAATCAGAAGTCTTATGAATGGAAGCATCCTTTTTTGTATACATTCCTTGATATAAATTTCGGTATTTATAGAGCCCTTTGTAACAAATGTTTGGCTTTTTGCCGCAACCGCATATTGCTTGCGATACCAAGAACATTTTGGGAAATTTTGTCTGCTTTTGAGTCCTTAAATTTTCTTCAATATTCCCTCGAGCATCTGCAACATAAAAAAATTGAACCAGAAGCTGCGAAAAATTTTCCATACGTTTATTTCGTCATGCCTTATGCAGCAGGTATATTTTTTGTATAAAATTTGATTTCAATTTCCGTGCTCTGTCTTTGGCCTCTAGATTTTTAGCAGAGATCCTGTTAGAAACTTTTTGAGCCTTGTATGTTTTTAAACGTGCATTGACTTTAACTTTTCGTACCAAATAGTCCGAGCACTGAGCTAACCGGGCTGCTTTCCTACTGGATGTGTTGGGAACTCTTTTGAAAATGCTTTCTTTTTTTGGCTTTAGAAACAATATGTTGACCATTCCTTCTATCTGAACCAGGGTTTATATCAGCGGACAAGTTCTCCCGGTTCTGTTTAATAACATTGCAAACAGTTTGATAGCAGACCTTTGTTTGGCCAACTTTTTGTAGGACCAAGTTGGGTTTTGTTGAAAATATTTAATAATTTTAGTACGCACTTTTTTTTGGTCACTCATTTTAATCAGAGTAACAATAAATGTACATAATTGACATTAAACATAATAACTGTCATGCTTTACAAAGGTAACTTGATAAAAAAAAAAATCAAATAATACTTGGGTTAAAAGTTTTAATGAAAAATGTGTGTTAAGAATTTTTTATCGCAGTCCTTAGTTGTACTGTTTATGGTGAATTTTAACATGATAACGATGTATATAATAGTATTGAGGTGATTTTCAGAACTGTACTTTATATATTTTAGTAAAATTTGGATACGAAGACTTTAAAGACATTTATGTTTGTTAACCCTCCGGCGGGTGAGAAGTTCCCTGGGGAACTTTTACAATTTCAAACTGAAATTATTCCTTGATGGTCCATGGAAAGTATACCCGCCTTCCACATGTATTTCAAGGAAATTTTGTCTAGAATCGTTTAAAAAAAAATCAAAGCGATCCGACCAATAGTTTAGTTTCTATTGAGATGTAAATGTGTTTAGTACGGGAACGTGTGGAAAGGTCCGCTGGGACCTTGTACTGAAACTTGAAGAAATCGTTAATAAATGCACTGTCTTTTGGCTTGTTTTATTGTTTGAACACATCACAAACGCGTTCCTTAAATTTTTTTCTAACATTCATTATACATGTATAATTAGTAAATAATAATAAATCAAAACAAAAAAAAAAAAAATTTTAAAAAATGCGTTTTCATATAAAATTCCATACAAATAGAAATAGCTCCCTGTGGACCTTGTACTTCGTATAAGGGCAGCGGATGACTCAACCGTCGGAGGGTTAAAGTGTTTTTCGAAGTAGTTTTTATATGGGTGCTATCTCCACAAATTTTTGTAAGACGATTTCTATATACATAAAGATTATTAGTGTCGAAATGTAATAACGTAATAGCGATATTTGTAAGATATTTATGGGTAAGTGATGACCAATTCTAAGTATATCTATCTATATATACAAAAATGGATGTTTGTATGTATGTTCCGAATGAACTCAAAAACGGTTGGACCGATTTTTATGAAATTTTCACTAAATCTGCAGAATAGCCCAGCGGGTAACACCGTAATGTCAGATTTTTGATATTCGCTTTGTGGGCGGAGGGGTGTGTAAAAATCAAATTTTTTTTATATATATACATCAAAAACGGCCCGACTGATTTTGATAGAATTTTCACGGAATCTTCAGAAAAGCCTAACGAGTAACACTGTTAAGTCAGATTATTGATTTTCTGTCTGTGGACGGAGTGGAAAAATCAAATTTTTATACTATACCGCCAATGAAATCAAAAAAAAGAAGATTATTGTTGATCGACCTTTTCTTCAATTCTTATACATAGTTTATTTAGTTTCCTATATATAGGCTTACAAAGTCAATGATTGTTGTAAACAAAAACCAACTACTAAAATTCGGATTGGCTGTGGGAATAAGCTCAATAAACAAATACAATTGAAACTGCCTGCAGAAACAATAAAATACAAATTGATTGAGACAGTTATGAATGAAGAACAAACCGTCGATTATCCTACTGAATTTTTGAATTCATTCAGCCGGACTGCCTCCACATGAATTAAGGTTGGATCACTGACTTTGTCCGACACTGTATTTTAAAATCGAGATCGAGATGCAATATAAAACAGATGTTTTCTAAGGGCCAGCAACACGGACCGGGTACAGCTAGTATATTATAATTATTTATGTAGAATTTCGACCTGCTAACTAAATTTATAAGAGATTTCTGCGTATTTATGTGAGTTTAGGATGTGGTCAGTACATGGGAGCTATGGTCAAATATGGAGGGATGCAAATAAAATTTCATTTTGTGATTTATTGAAGTGAATATTTGAGCTGCGAAATATTTTGTATCACCGTTAAAAACCTGTGTACCAAGTTTTAAAAATTTGGGAACGGTTGAGGTCCAATGGCTTCTCGAAAAATGTTTTTTCCTGCCAACTAATAATTTTCATCGAGAAAATACTTTAATTTATACAATTGCATAAAGCAGCTGAAAATTACAAAATTATGACTTCGGCGAAAGGACTTTGGTAACATAAGGTAGAAAGATGATGTTATGCCGAATGAAAATTGGTCATTTCAAACAAATCCTAGCTTTTCTCCCAACACAAAATGTTTGTGAAATTTATTGTTGGGGGATAAGCTAGATAATATTTATAACTGTGTGTTGTTTCCCAAAATATTGTTGTTTAATAAGTTTCTTTTTAAACAGCTTATGGTTCTATGTGCTCTAGTAGGCTAATGATTAGTAGGACATTATTTCAGTATTGATGACGCTGGTTCGATTTCTGATACTCTTTATATTTCACTTCAATGTGCTTAATTTCTTTGTTATTGTTTTCGGAAAGTTCTAAAGAGAAGGGAGAATTTTACCACAAATTGTTATATTTTCTGCCTCTTACTAAAACCAGACTTGTACCCGTCCCATTGTGCTTAGCTAATTTTTGCCATTACAGTTCTTGTCATTATTGTTGCTGCTGCTATTGTTCTTGTTGTTCTTACCGCTTAACTACTTTTGTTTTTAAATTGCTTTTTTTTTACTTTGCATTTTTCCTCATTTTTGTATTTCATATTCTACTCATACATACACATTATTGAACTTTGGCTATAACTATTGTTTATTTTAGTTGCATGCTATAGTTAGTTTTTTTTTTTCTCAGCTGGCTTTCGTTTTTTCTTTTGTATTTTTGCTTTTCAATAGTTGGCTTGATTTTCATTTCTTTAGTGTTAGTTTAAGTAGAAAAACATGATTCTGGAATGCAAGATGCTTCATTCATTAGTATTTTGGTTTAGTATTTTAAGCAGCGCATTTATATCATCAACACTAAACAACACCGTCGTCATACTGCAACAATGTTATCAAGTCATTGTTGCTGTTGGAATACAGAGCATTGTACAATCTAGTACATAGGATGTTACTTAGTATTGTATGTATTGCTCTTCTTTCTTTCTTTCTTTCTTTCATTTTTTTTTTTTTTATTATATTCAATGAATTGTATTGTATGAATTTTAAAGGATGTTGTAAGTAGTATTCATTGGTTGCCAACAACAAAATATCTATTTTTCTTATTCTTTTTTTATATTGTTTTGTTTTTAGTAGGTAAGTAGTGAATTATTGATGTTAGTTTATTTTGCTTTTTCTTTGTTTAAAAATACCAGCACATATTTACAGCTTCATTTTTCAATTAAAAAAAAAAATAAATAAAAATGTTTACTTCCTCTTAAATTGTATTTCTTCGAATACAGCATTTCTGAAATATATTTTATACATAGCCTTTTTAAATTCAGTAAGTTTTCCCTTTTTATTTCAGAGAATACAGCTTTTCTAAAACATATTTTATTTATTCTTGGTAATACTCACTAAGTTTTTTGATGGTTTTATGCCTGTATTTAAATATTTTTATGGGTAAAAACTACTTAGTTATTAATTAGCTTTATAAAAATTCAACACTTTTCCTGGAAGTTTTTTTCTTTTGCTATTTGTGATTTTTAAAATTATTTCTTCATAAACCTCAACAACATATTTCAAGGAAAGTTTATTTATGAATTTTACACAAAACTATATTAAGGGCACTCATTTAAACGTTATAGTTTGCTATTTGTGCTAAGGTGCAACGTATTTCATGAATTCCACCTTTTAAATTTTGTACCGTTTTACACAGTGAATTAATATTTGAGAAAAATGTTAAATAATAATTAATTCAACAAAAGCTTTAAAATAAGTTTTTAAATTCTAATGAATTGTGATCGAGGTTTCTTATTTTGGGGGCCTTGGCCTCGCCCCTGGTGGGCTTATCAGGTACAAATTCAAAACTTAAACTCGATAGCACTTTCTCATTGCGCATGTGAAATTTCATTCAAACCGGCATAACTGTTTCGATGTTACAGATTTATTTCCATCTTTTTTTTCTATACCACTGTGCGATGTTTACACATTTAATTACTACATGCCGTCACAGGTTAACAGTAAATGACAAAAATGGCAATAAAACTAACTTACGAACCTCATATAGTTCACTGACGGAAGAACATCGAAAATACCATATATTGTTACAGTGGTTCTTATTCCCCAGCGGAGTTAAAATTATGTTTAGAAATTGGAAAACAAATTTTTAGTATAAAAATGCACAGATTACTCATTTGCGAGGCATTTAAGCGTTTATATGAGAACCCTTATTGTATTGCTATGTTACTAAACAAAGCTAATATGTAATAAAGACCTACACAAGACAAATTTTTAAGAAATATTAATTCCTTCAAAACTGCATGCTACATATGTTATGTTATGATGACGCACAGTATGAAACAAGTAAGGTTGCAAAAATCAAAAATTTCATGTGCCCCTAAAATATATTGAATAAACCTATTTTACAGGCAATTGATTTAAAATGTGCTACTCTTATTATAATCAGATTTTTGGTTCAGGAGATATAGCCCTTCAAAGTTGACAGATTTTCAATGTTTAAAAAAACAGACCATTTTTAGGTAATTTGGTCTGCTTTCAGATACAATATCTTGAGAGTTATATGGGGCATTTCATGAAATCAATGTCTTCCGATTGGCATGAAATTTGCACCATAGACAAAATTTTTCAACAAGATTCGTCGAGAACTTTCTGAGTTAGAGGGGGTCAAAATTTGACATTTTGGCCAAGCAGGTGTTTTTCTCATCCATGTAACTTATAACCTATTGTTCTTAGCAAAATCTGTCCCAAATAGTTTAGATAGCTATTTCTTCAATCTTTCGGAAAAAAAATTAAAAATAAAAAATTTGTTATTTTTTTTCCAAAATCAAAAACTTTTTTGACTTCTTTTTCAAAATGGGCCCTTATTTTTTTTCTCAAAAGAAAGCTTAGATACATTCCTTGAATACCCATTTGGTCGCTTAGTGGGATGCGAGTGAGATATCTATCAAAATAAATCTTTTGTAACTCAAAACATAAAATTTTTGACTTTTTTTGCAAAATCAAAAACTTTGTTGAATATTTTTTTAAAATGGGCCTTTTTTAATTTTTTTGTGCTCAAATGAAAGTTTAGGTGCATTCCTTTAAGAGGTTTTCGGTCGCTTAGTGGGATGCGAGTGGGATATCTATCAAAATAAATATTTTGTAACCCAAGTCATACAGTTTTTGAGTTTTTTTTTTTGCAAAGTCGAACTTTTTTTTTCCCAATGGACCCTTTTTTAAAATTTTTTTTCTCAAAAGTGGGATACAAGTGGGATATATTTTATTTCATTTATTTTGTAACTCAAGACATACAATTTTTTTTTTTTAAATATATTTTTATATATATCCCACTGCCATTCCACTAAGAGACCAAAAAGCTCTTAAAGGAATGAACCTAAGCTTTCTTTTGAGAAAAAAAATTTTTAAATAAATGTCCCATTAGGAAAAAAAGTTTGATTTTGCAAAAAAAAAAAATTCAAAATTGTATGACTTATTTTGATAGATATCCCACTCGCATTCCACTAAACGACCAAATAGGTATTTAAGGAAAATATCTAAGCGTTCTTTTGAGAAAAAAAGGGCCCATTTTGAAAAAAAAGTCAAAAAAGTTTTTGAATTTGGAAAAAAAATTTTCTTTTTTTTCCCGAAAGATTAAAGAAATAACTATCTAAACTACTTGGGACACATTTTGCTAAGAACAATAGGTAATATGTAAGTTACATGGATGAGAAAAAAACACCTACTTGGCCAAAATGTTCAAATTTTAACCCCCTCTAATTCAGAAAGTTCTCGACCGATCTTGTTGAAAAATCTGTGTCTGAATTACTATTCAATAGAATTAACAATGGTGCAAATTGCATCCCAATCGGAAGACATCGATTTGAAAAGTTGGTTTACTTGACATGAAATGCCCCATATTTATTAAGACAAGAATATTAACAAAATGAAAAAAAAAAACAATCAATTTTTATATTTGCCATATTTTCAAAATAAGTTCTTTGGTTATTCCTTTACCTAATGCAAAAATTTCCAGCTGCCCGTCCTAGCTCCATTATTGGCTAGAGGTAAAATTTTGAAAAAAAAGTTGTGTTGCATTCCAAGAATGTGTTGCATATATTTTTGGGCAATTTATGACATAAGTAAAACCGTGAATACCCTCTTTTACGGATTGTGAGAAATAAGTATTAAAAACAATGGCCCATAATCATAGTCAAACAATAAAGTCGGTTCTTTTTAAAAACTACTTTAAAGTAAAAACCCGCTTTTTATTATTTCCCAACTCTAGTCAAAATTTAAGTATGTTTTAAATTGAACCGACTTTAACTGGGTGTCACCTCAAATGTAGAAAATCATATCATACAATATACAACAAAATATAGACAAGTGGCATCGCTGAACAGCTGACTTAGAAAATTAAAACAAAAAACAAAAAGTGACAAACAATAAATGTAACCAGGAAACTAAAGAAAAAACAGTTTGTGGTAGAAAAATAGAAAAGTAAAGATTAATATCAAATGTATTCTATTTTGGTACTAATTTTATTGATTCAATATTCAATAATTGCAAAATCTCTGCCAATATCTTGTAACTTAAACATTTTTGACTTTTTGTCGAACTTATTAACATGGCGAAGAACAGCTGATGCTGTTGTTAAATGAGTTAAAAACAACTTCAGCTAGTTTTATATTTACAGTCGACTTTAACGTCAAAAGTATACTTTAACTTGTTTATGGTAGACCTAAAGTCCAGTCTTAAGTAAAGACGACTTTATTTCTCTTAAAATATACTTTATTTTTGACTATGATTATGGGCCAATAAATTTTTAAGTCTTTTCTGGAATATTTTGCAAAAAATTAAAAAAAACTTTTCCTTGGACCGAAAAAATCTATGCACCAGATTTGATCGAAATATCAAGGTTAACATGGACAGCCAGCCAGCCAGCCAGATGGACGGACGGATGGATAATATAAGTTGTATGCATCTCATAATTGATTTTTGCAAATATTTGAAATTAACCACAAAACAAATTCTGTCGTAAAGCTATGATGTCAAGCAATAATTATTTGCAGATATTATAGTTATTATGTCAACAGTAGTATTCGAAAATGGCTACTTTTTACTTTATAGATTTGGGGAGTTAAAATTATACCATATTCAAGGGCGTATTTTTAATATTTATAATTACTTGTTTTAGGATTGTTTTACCTTGTTGGAAAGGATATCTTGTCCAGATTCTATTTTCGTTATGAGTTTTGTACATATTGTTAGCAGATTTGAAATTTATTCATTTAAAATATATAATTTTTTTTGGCTTACATACGCAACTTAAGTAGGACTTTAACTGTTGGCGCCGTTTGCCGCCGATCTAGTTTTAACATAGAATTGGAAAACTTAAAAATGTATAATAATATATAAAGAAAATTTAGCTCTTCACAAAACAATGTTTTAATTTTTCTATATAAATTGTAATAGTTATTCATTTGTTACCAAAAGACAATTTTCTCCTCAGTATAACCCATAATAGTTACAACTGTTGAAAAGTGCAATTCTAATCGTAATTTATATATTACATATATACTAGCTTGACCCGGTGCGCTTCGCTACCCCTGTCGTAGTAAAAAAAAAATCAGTTTATCCCATTCTGGTCCAAGTATAGAAAAAAATTATAGCCTATTGACGCTTTCAAGTAAGGATCTATCTACGTTCCAAATTTCAATAAAATCGGTTCAGCCGTTTAGGCGTGATGCTCAAACAAACAAACTTACAAAGACATTTATATAGATTACTAGCTTGACCCGGTGCGCTACGCTACCCCTGTCGATGTAAAAATCGGTTCAGCCGTTTAGTAATTATTATTTAGAAACTAAAGGTACCATTTACCCGTTTTTCCCCCTTTTTACCACTTTCTGGTCCAAGTATTGAAAAAATTTATATCCTATTGACGCTTCCAAGAAAGGATCTATCTACGTTCCAAATTTCAATAAAATCGGTTCAGCCGTTTAGGCGTGATGCTCAAACAAACAAACAAACAAACAAATAAAAAAACAAACTTACAAAGACATTTATATATTTATATAGATTACACATTTTTGAAATTGCATTAAATTTTTTATTTTTTTTTTTGGAAATTTAGAATTTGGAATTTGAGATATGCATGCAATTTTATTATTTTGAATGAAATGAAATGAAAATTTATTACATTGTTGGTATCTTATCAATTATAAGTTATCATAATGGGTGTTAGGCAGCTCGCGCACAGTGGTACAAATGCTCAATCTAGCCGGAAAAAAGTCATAACTCGCTTTTGAAAAGCCGTAGCGAAACGAAACTTGGTACGTTTATAGATTTCATCAATATAAACATTCTGAGATTTTGTGCATGAATATTTGTTTTTCTATGTAAATTTTTTCTTTGTGGGTTTGATTGAAGCCTATTGACGGCGAAACGGCTGGACCGAATTTCATGAAATGTTCACACCGTCTTTCTGTAAGTGTAGAAAGAAAGCTACCTTAACGGCTACCTTTCATTAAAAAATTTGACGTAGGAGAAATGCCATGCCAACCTTAAAAATAAAAATACAGCTCCTTCCTTGTAATGGACATGTTAAACTCTAAATGAAATAAAAATCGTTGAGGCAAAAAGTGGCAGCTAATTTTTTAAACATTAGAAAGCTATACAGTGCACTCGCGGTAACGTGAACTAATTAAAACCAAGGGAGTTCATGTTAGTGAAATTGTTCACGTTAGCGATTGTCGAATTTCATTGAAAAAATATAAAATTTTATAATATAAACCTGTGTTTTACACGCTTGAACGTGAAATAAAACAAAATTATTGATTAAAATGCATTACAAAACAAAACGAGATCACGAGAAACTATAAATTGAAACCAAATTACATAGCAAATAAAATTACTCATTCGTTGCCACTAAAAAAAATTAATTTAGAGGATAAAACACATTTTTTTAACAAGGGGATTCTCAAAACTTTAAAAATTGAATTTAATGTATGTATTGAAGTGTTGTCTACATAATTAGAAAACAAATGCAGTGAAAAAAAATTGTTCACGTTATAGAGCTTTCTGAGTTTGTTCACGTTACAGAGTAGTCAATGTAAGCAAAAGCTTGTTCACGTTATGCGGTGTTCACGTTAGACGGTGTTCACGTTACCGCGAGTGAACTGTATCTATATAGATGACGACAACATAAAAACTAAAGCTTAACTCTGTTAAATTATCATTAGAAATTCTAATAAAATTTGGACATTGAACAAAAATTTCACATTTAAAACACACATGTACATAATTGCATTTTTGTTTTTTAAACAAAACAAATCTTCTGAAAAATTTAAGCAGTAATTTTTACTCTTACCCTTGTTATATTAACTACACCAAATTTTTTTTTTTAATTGTTCTTATTATTTTTATACGACAATTTCACTTGCACTGTTAAATGTCACTTGAGATATTAATTTTTTAACAAAGAAGCAATTACTTGTTTTTGAAGCAATGTATCAATGCTAGTGTAGCAATTTAAAGAAAAAAATATGCCGTTATGTACAATGGACACTTGTCAACATATTACCATACAAAAAATTTGCTTTTGAAACATTTAAAACAATGATTTTTTTCCGGCTAGATTGAGCATATTGTTCAGGTTACGAAGAATTTCTTCAATTTACACGTACATAACCCGAATGTAAATAGGGAGTAATAGAGCGTTAAAATACAAATATTTCATTCAGTTGCTTGATGTTGTTGCAGATATTCTATTTTTTACCCATACATGCACACAAATTAAATGCCTCTTTACTATTGGTATAAAGATGTCAGAAAATATATTTATAATATTGCATAATTTAAGGCGCACATTAATTATGTTATAGTCAGTATGAGTGTTGTGCGCCAAATGTATTAATATTAAATATCAATCATACGCCCCATTTACACAGTCATATTGATTACATTAAAAAACAACTTGCACGTTATATGTATTATGAAAATTCACATAAACATATATATGTATTTGCAAGTTTATTTCAATTAGCTAGTTTGCTTAAAATATGAATTAAATATTTTTAGTAAACATTAATATTAATATGCTAACCTTGAAATTTCTTGGAAATATGTAATATATTTTCATAAACTTCTTATGTTTTAAGTACATAGTTTAAACAAAACATGAATAAGTTATACACGTTTTCACATATAACTTATTTTTAAATTGCCACCCCTTTTTTATGCGGTCATATAAATTTGTACATTAAATACAAATCCCCTACAAATAAATTTTGTTAAGCAACTTATTTTACCATCTTTCAAGTTCATATTAACCCAAATACATAGAATTTATTTATCCTTTTTTATTGTAGAAGTTGTATGTAAAGGTTTAAATGCATACATGTGTGTGTCAAATCCGTTTGTGCTCATTTTCACCCCTCGTAATACATATTGTATATTAAACAAAGTATATCAAAGCTGAGATTGTATTACACTATTTATTGTGTATTTTTATGGGTGTTTTCATAACAAGTGTGGCCACAAAGAAAAAGTTTTTTTTTAACGTTTTTAAAATATCCATGAATTTATATATTAAACACAATAAGGTTACTCATTTAAACATTTAAGTTTCCCATTTGTGCAAGTGTGCAAATTTGCGCGACGTGTTTTGTGAAATTGTATACAGAAAATGTCTATTTGATAAAAATGTCAAACAAAAATATGTAAATTCAACAAATTCTTAAAAAATTCTTCTAGCTGTTGGTTAATATTTCCATGCACAATGCCATTCAATCCAATCATTCTGTTCCAAAGTCACACAATTTTCACATGTACGAAATTGTATTTTATTTATTTCGTTTTTTTTTTCTTCTGGTTTTGTGATAATTTGTTAAATATTGAGTGTTATAGAAACAAAATCAGTTGATAATATAATATACAAATTTAAACTTGTTGAATTTTCTATAATATTGATCGTAGAATCAGGAAATTACTTTGATTTTAAACTTGGCGTGGGTTCTAGCGTTGAAAATTGGTACTTTTTCTTCTAATGGTACTTTTTATTATATTAAATTTTTTTACTTTTATGTATACATAAAAGTTGGCTGATATGCTTTTGCGTAAAAAATGAAAGACATTAAGCCATCTAAATGACATTTCGGTAACAAAAACAATTAGCACATGATTCTAAATGAGTTAGAATTCACAAAAGGTGAATTTAGTGGTACCTGTCTTTAGCATTTTCTATAATAATGGACCCAGAATCATGATTTAGAGTGGGAATAGAAAATGTGGGTCTTTATTTTATTTTATTCTAATAATGAGTTTCGAATGAGCTTTTATCCACATTACAATGAATCCTAGATAAGTATTAATTCACAAAAGAAGATTTAATAGTACTATTTTCTTCTTCCAATGGGGGTGGCGAAGAGCTCCGTGTCAGCTGATACTCCATACTTTTTTCGGATATTTGAAAATAACTAAGTTTTTGTTACAAAAATGTTGCATTATTTTTAAATAAATAAAGAGTCATTTGCAGTTTAATTGTCAGGAAATACTCGTTGATCAATATTTTTAAATGAGTTTGTGTCATTCTTTATTTACAGGTCTACTTGCATAGCCGCTACATCATCTGAAATTATTTATTTTTATTTATTGTAATACAATTTAAAAAAATTAAAGAAATCTTAAGATATTTTTACCGATATGTTATTAGAGATGTTGGGTTAATCATTGGATGTAAAAGTTTGTTTCTCATTTCTAAATTTTGAATTTTTCTACTGAATATAAATTAAAAGTAAAAAAACGAAGAATAATTGTCGGTTTGGGTTTCAGTTTTTGGCATTGGAAAACCGCGGTTTCGGTTTCGGTTAACACCGAACTGGAAACCCTACTTTAAATGAACTTGACTATAATATCCTGAAATGATTTTATTTTAAATTCATTAGAATAAGGATATTGGGCATATACGTCAAAAAATTGCAAACAAATCAGTTTATCCCGAACTTAAAATCGTACACGCAGAAAAAAAATATAGTTGTGCATTGTTACTGTAACCATTTCAACATTTGTGCATATTTACTGTAACCATTTCAAAATTGTTAACAATATTATAGTCAGAGTAACTATATATATGATTGTGGTAACAATAATATGGTTAATTTACGATTCACATGATTGTATCAACCATATATATGGTTAAAGTAAACATGTACATGTTTGTGAAAACCATTTATATGATGAATAATTTTATCATAATATGTTCTCAGATTATGATATCAATAAGTCGAGAGCAACATAATATGGTAAGTCCTTCATCATATAAATGGTTGTCACAAACATATACATGTGTACTGTAACCATATATATGGTTGATACAATCATGTGAATCGTAAATTAACCATATTATTGTTACCACAATCATATATATAGTTACTGTGACTATAATATTGTTAAAAATTTTGAAATGGTTACAGTAAACATGCACAAATCTTGAAATTGTTACAGTAACAATGCACAACTATATTTTTTTCTGCGTATAGATACGGCTAAACTATGCGTGGTATTGACATAGCTTTTTTAATATTTTTATTCCCTCGTATATTCTTATTAAATACTAAGGAGATGTTCTAAAATTTGTTTAACAAAATTTTACAAAATTTTAAATTGGAGACGGATTTATTCAAAACATTTGAATGTTTCTCAAAATACGTTAATTTTTTTTTGAATTTCTTATTCAAGTAATCTGAAACACGTTAATGACCTGGAGAACTGTTAATAACTTTAAAATGTTTAACGAATTCTTGTCTTTTTAGTTCGTTAGAATGACAATTGCAGTTATATATTCATGATTTTGAATTAAACCAACTTCATATCATCCTAAAAATGTTATGGTTTCTACAATCGGGAAATTTGTTTTTTCCTTTTTGAGGGTACGTCCTGTAGCTGAACATTTTTTGGCCACACAATTTTGGAGCATTCCAGTACATCATTGTCGACTATGTCTATTCGATTTTCTTATTAAGTATTTTATGTGATTGAAAATACGAAAACATTTCATAATTTGTTAATAGCCTTTATAATTCCTTTAACTCTATGGAAATCCTTATACCTTTTGGTATATTTGTGTGTACTCTACCTGTGATATTGTATATATGTTTGTATGTATGTATGTATGTATAAAGACAAACAAAGTATTTTATAATTAAAAGAAATAACAAGCGCATAATTGTACCTACAGAAAACTGAAATAAAACAGAAATTTATTAAAAAAAAAAATTACATTGCTTTAAAAAGCTACAAGAACAGCAACAATAAATAAAAAAGCAACTTCATTATATATGCATATGTATATAAAAGTTGTTGCAGTTGCAGTTGCTATTGCTTAGTTTATTTTTAATGACACACATAAGACGAGAAAATGCCAAGAGAAGAAAAATATTAAACGAAATGAAATACGAAGTGAAAAGTACAACAATATTCATTCATGCACTATACAAATATCAAAAAAAAAAAAGAAATAAACAGAAAAATAAAACAAAATTAAGGAAGAAACGTATCACCACTCATTCTTTCTTACTCAGCCATCTAGCTGCTACCACTACTACTGCATTTGCAAATAAAAACTATAACAACTACTGTTGCAACTACCACTATATACAGGAAAATTAAATATATTGCTTTTATGTCGTCTTATTTATTTTTCTTACATTTATTTTTTTATATTTTTTCTCTTACACCACATTGTGGTAGTATTTATTATGCGTTGATGCTATGGTTTGTAACGGGTTAATGAAACTGTAGTAAATTTATGTTAAATTCCCCTATTTTGTGGAACCTTATTTGTATTTATTTAAAATTTGTATTTTAATCTGTATTTCGGGAAATTTGTTTTTTTCGCTTCTGGTAAAAAAAATTTGTTCCTTAGAACAAACACAGTGATTCGTTTTAAAGGTAAAAGTATGAACAAAAATTACATTTCTCTAAATGCTTTAAAAATTTTCTGTTTAAAAGAGTGCACAGTGGGGCAGAACCAAAATTTTTTGGAAATAAATCTGGCATTTCTGAACGGCTGGTCCGATCGGGATTTGACCTATTTTTTATCAAAATTTAAAATATGGGCCACATGTTCTAAAATTTGACATGGGCGTAGCCAAGGAGTATTCGAGTTTAAGTTATTAAAATGGACCCTACAAATACTCCAGGAGCTCAAATTAGAGTACCTTCCACATGTAAAATGTTTAAACACGTGCCATTTTTTTGTTTCCCATCCGATTTGAAAGATTTGTATATTTTTGGAAAGTGCTTGGGTAGGTCTTGAAGTAATATCCATGTGCTACTTTTCTCTTATAATTTCCGAGGTATAGGCATTTCAAAATTGATCTTTTAAAATTTTGCAATACCTTGGTCCGCTTTTTTTGGACCGAATGGACTCGAATTTCTGCTGTTAGTTAAACAATTAAATTTCCAATAACATACAAAAAATTGCAAGGCAATATCAGTTATGGATTCAAAAATAGACGATTTTCAATTTAAAAATTAAAAAAATAGTAAAATTTGGCAGTTTTTTGTACGAAAAGTTGACTTAACTCTTTTCTTATAAAAAAAAAAACTTTATTTAAGAACATATAACAATTTTATGTGCTTCCGTAAGGTATCTTTACGGAGAATATTTTGGTATAAAAAACAAGTCTTGTTTTTCGAATATGTCGGCCCTACGCCCTTCGGAATTTGACCTATTTTTATCAAAATTTCAATTTGGGTCACATGTTCTAAAATCCCAAAGCCGGGATCAGAAAATGGAAAGCAGCTTTGGAAACCCGAAGGAAATGTGGACCCTATGGGCAAAATTGTAAAAAATACCATTTTTGGGATCTTCGCTCCAATTTTTAGGAACTGCGGGATGGCCTTTGACCTTTTAACAAATTTTTTTACACTTTGCTATTTAGAACAAGTTAGAGTGCTGTATTCGGCTATGCCGAATCTTAAATACCCTCCACCTAAATTAGATTAAAATTATAGAAATGACATTAGTTTGTGCTAATGTCATTTCTATAATTTCTAATACTCTAATATCCATATTCAGTGTTTGTTATTGGGACTTAGCTCCGATTATGAAGATTGGTAGAATGATAATGTAATACAATAGTTTTCACTTATAGTCTACAAATCCAGTTGCACAATTTTTGTGGACTATGAGCGAATTAGGACTATAACCGAATTTATTTTTAAGCCACTTTATGGATTATATATGATATAATACATATTTTGGACTATATATATAAATTATGTATTTTCTTCAACAAAAACATTTTTTTTAAACAAAATAAAATTTTATTTAAAATATAGCAGTATAGTAGTATTTTATATATTGTTAGAAAAACTAGTTTACGCAGAAGATATTTTATTTCAAATGTATAAAAATGTTATCTAATTCAGCAATTTATATTTGAAATAACTATATATTCCTACCATTTTAACGGAGTCTATAATTTTATAATAGGAATAGAATGTACTACTTAACAATTTATATACTTAATAATTGGTTAATATTAATGAATTTTCCGGATGTGAGCCTTCTATATATAATTATGAACCCATAGTCACCAAATCTACTTGAAACTTATTTCTGTTACATTTTTACCGATATGAGTGTATATATGCGTTAATGAATTTTTCGGATGTGTGACTTATTTAAGAGATATAATTAAATATTTTAACGAGATTTCTATGTATTTGAGATCGTTTTTGCTTGATATTTTTCTCCATAACATTATTTACAAGAGTTTTATGGATATTATTCTGATTATCGGAAATGGAGCTAATATGGGTTCTATGGTCAAATACGGACCGATATTCACAAAACCTAGTAGTATAATATTTGGATACAAAATATGATCTGTATACAATTTTAGTTCGATAACCATATATTTAAAATATTTATGGAGGTTAATGTGTTTTTCGGAAGTGGTCCTTATATGGGAGCTATGACCAATTGTCGGCCGATCTTCATAAAATTCAACACATCGATTTTCGTATATATGGAAAATATTTATTTGAAATTTTAACCAGATAGAACCTTTTATAAGAGATTTATTAGTATTTAAGTAATTTTCGGAAATGGACCTTATATGGAAGCTATGGTCAAATATGAACCGATATTCACACAATCTAGTAGTATCATTTGTGAATTATTAATACCGATCTCTGTAAAATTTTATTTCGATAACGATATTTTTCAGATATTTATGAAAATTAATGTGGTTTTTAGAAGTGGTCCTTATATGGGAGCTATAACCAATTATGGGCCGATCTTCATGAAATTCTCTATAGCGATTTTCATGTGCATGGGAATTATTCAAGTTGAATTTCAACCTGATACCGATATATATAAGATATTTAAGTGTATTTAAATGATTTTCGGAAGTAAAATTTATACATATGGGGGCTATGGTCAAATAGTTCCAAAAAAAAATTGGTCTCGCGATTTCTGTTGGCACAAAACTTAGTTGTGTTGAATTTTGTATGGATACTGCAATTCAATGGACATTTATATACCATAGCACCATATTTCGGGAAGTAATTTGTATGGGGGCTACGAGAAATTATGCCCGATTCTTTCCATTTTTACCAGAATTTTTCCTTTTATCATATTAATAATGAGTGCAAAATTTCATGGTATTCTCTGCAATGAGTTTACCCAAAGTCACAAAAAATCATGTGAAAATTATCAAAATTTTTGGAGGTTGTCTTACATTTTTATCTATAACCTTGGTTCTACCAATTCGATTTTGCTGATTTTCAATACCAAACTGCTTAGAAAAATTATAAACATTTTGGTATGTATTTCATTAATTTTGCTTTTGTATTTTGATCGTGAGAGTGTTTTACACAGACAGACAGACAGACAGACAGACAGACAGACAGACGGACAGACGGACAGACGGACAGACGGACAGACGGACAGACGGACAGACGGACAGACGGACAGACGGACAGACGGACAGACGGACAGACGGACAGACGGACAGACGGTTTTAATGAACAATTTCATACTAGCAAAAAACAATCCGAGTCAAATTCATTTCATACCACATGCTAATTGGGAGCGTAGTTTTCGCCACATTCTTAGCCTTACACATACCAATTAAATTAAAAAATAAAATATAGTCACTTTAAACTATTATTTTTGCACTTAAAATGTTGTAATATGCTCGAAATGCTTTCACATAGCAACATTTTATTGTTTTCTCCTATTCAAATCATCCTGAAAAGAAGTTTCAAGGGTTTTTGTTTTTTCAGTCGTGGTTGTCATTCTCGTGGAATTGCCCATATGGAACATTTCATTTTCAAGACTATCATTAGCTTGTGTTTTTTAAATATGTATTTTTTTTTTCTATTGGTTGAATATTGCATAAATGGAGAAAAAAAAATAAAAAAAATTTCGTAACTTGAATTTTTAACACTGCATGATTATACTTAAATTATGATAAACTGTCTCCGAATTTATGTTTTAAATTATAAGATAAAGCTATTTGTTCTTAAACAATCAACATTTCTGTTAGAGAAGGTTCTGTTCATCAAATTCAGTGTTAATTTGTTATTTAGTGTTTGTTGGCTTGTGCTAACACGGTAATATTTTATACTATACTATTTGATACATGCTTAACTGAAAGGCAACATATCTGTCAGTTGACTCCTGTCAAAATTTCACCAAGCTGCATCATTTAGTTTCTGTTTGACAGCCATTGATAGCAGACTACCTCGTGACCGGAGAAGAAATTGGAAAATAGTGAATTTTGTCTGCTCATTCAACATTTTGTTTTTTGCGAAAAAAAAACCATCAAGCCATAGGCATCTTACATGGTCAGCTACACAAAAGGGTACACACATGTATAGTCTTCATGACAAAAATCCATGAATTATGCAACGAAATGCTCCCTCTTCCACACTATTCTCCGGATTTACCCCCGAGTGACTATTTCTTGTGTCCAGACCTGAATAAATGGCTCGGCGGAAAGAGATTTGACTCCAATGATGTAATCATCTGACAAAAAATACCAATTTTGATGGCCTCGACAAATCTTATTTTTTGGAAGGAATACAAAGATTGTAGAAACGTTGGACAAAGTACATAGAGCCCCAAGGAAAATATGTTGTAAAATAAAATCATTTTTTATCAAAAAACCTGCGTTTCATTCAAAAGTCATGGACTTATTGATCCGCTCTCGTAACGTACGTAATAGTGTGGTTAGATTACTAACCACTGTGACTGAGACAGCTTTTATATATTGTGTTTCTCTACATAATATTATGTTATTTTGTAAGGATGTCGGGAGTACTCAATGAACATTAAATTGAAAATATTTTGTTCGAAGATATATCTTCGATTGGGAATGCATCGGAAGTCTTGAGCCCGATGAAAAAGAGAATTACTAGGGGCAAGTTGATTTCATGAAGGTGCTCGATGACATACCTTCGGGACTCCAGTTAAAATATGATGGAGATTTTGATTAGGATAATGATATATCTCTATAAGTTTGGCTCATACTGTTAGTGACTTTTCTAGCCAAACTCTTGTGGTCGTGAAAAAATTGTCGTTAAAAAATTGTTCATTACACAGAAGGAGGGCTATACTAAATGATATAAACGAATTGGAGAATGTCTCCCCTAGACAGCTATATCGTTTGTTTTGTTCAGAATTTTTTTTTTTTAAATGATAAGCTTTCAAAGAAATTTATAACTGCAAAAATGTTTGTCATAATTAGTTTTAATACCAACCGCCATGGTGGTTAATAAACTAACCACCTTATTCCAGAAAAACCTTAAGCTATATTTTTTAAATACTTATATGTAACCTAATTAAAGTAAAAGTGCGATTGTTTTGATTATAAACTTATATATTTAAAACGGTGGCTGAAAAAGTTAAAAAATCAGCGAAAACCAATTACAAACACTGTTTACCGATTGTATTTTGCTTACTTTGGTATTCAAATTCGCAACTTAGAAAATTCCTTGATATATAATGTAGAAATAAATCTATATGTGTGTAAAAATGTATATTTTTCTACAAAATAAACTAAATTTGATACAAAAATTAGGTTAAAACTTTTAAAACGAATAAAATTATATAAAAATCATTTGGGAAATGGATGAGATATATATATTAATTTAAAACCAGGATACTTTCTAACTAAAGCAAAATTCTTTAAGATATGTTTCAAATATGTTATAACAAAAATTATCATACTATGGTGTGCCGGAAGAAGAATTAAGAGTTAAAAGAAAAATATATTACTCTATCAGTTAAACATGGAGGCATAATTGTAACGGTTTGGGGCGGGATATCAGCGAAAGGGATTGGGAAACTGATATTAGTCGAGACATTATGAAGAAGGATGTTTATTTGAATATTTTGAGAGACAATTTGAAACAATCTGCAGAAAAAATGAGACCTGCAAGAACTTTTTAATTGTATAAGGACAACGACCCTAAGCATAAAGCCCAAGTTATTCGTGAGTGGTTGCTTTTTAATTATCCAAAAGTGATTAATACGCCTGCTCAATCTCCATGCATGAACGCGTCAATGACTTCACGTCATTAGCTAATTCGGCTCTGGATCATTCAAGGATCGAGATATTTACAAAGCCAAAAATACATATTTCCAATTCAGATATTGAACGATTACTTCTGGAAAAAAGAAAGCTAAGAACAGATAACCTGCTGCAAAGCAGAGACTGTCCATCGCTACTAGAAGCCTGAAGAAAGCAGAAACATCGTAGAAACAGAGGATACATTGAGATTTTGACGAATACTAAACATACGAACTTTCCTCTTTGGAAAGCCACACGTAACATCAAGCCACTGCACAGTGTCAGATTTCATTGTTTTAGCGGGATTTAATTAAAAAAAACACTTAAAAAAAAAAAAATTATTGAATGGAATAAACAAAAACCGTGGTATTTACAAAAACAAGTTTTAAAACAAAAAATGTAAACAACAAAAATATAATGGTATCAAAGAGTGAGATGTTTAATAAAGTAATCAATGTTGGGGGATGCGTTGAATTTTTTTGTTTTTTTATATTTTTTTTTAAATCCTTTTTGAATAGTAAAATACAATATTTAGACTAAATAAGAGTTTCATTACATTTCAAAATAACGCCTGCTAAATTTGTTTATGAGTGATATTCAAGACATCCAATTTAGGTAAGATTTTTTCTTAATTTTAAAATTTTCAATAGAAAAAAAATTACAGAGTTCAATTGAGTTCAGTGAAATTTTGTTTACTATACCGTTTATCAACCTTCCTATTTATAGAAACATAAAAGAAAATCCACCCCAATTGACCCCAGGAAATTTTTGACCTATAAAAGCATCATGGCCAAACAAATGTTTCGTAGTGAAATTTTCGAAATTTGGCTTTCAACAAAGCAAAATGAAAGACATGAACGTGTTTTTGATTTTATATGTGGAAATATTAGTAATGGAAGCGACAAAATTGTAGACTTTTCCATGTTAAGCAATTTTGTAAAAAAGTTTTGTTATGAAACAAAGGTGAAGTGGAAGAAAGCAATCGTATGGGGGCTAGGAGAAATAATGGACCGATTCTAACCAAATTCAATAGGCATTGATCTTGGGGCAATGGAAAAGCAACATTTTGTTGAATTATCTTTGAAATTACGATCTGTAGTTTGATTACAAAGTTCACATGGACGGACAGACGGAGGGACGGACACCGCTTAATCGACTCAGAAAGTGATCATGAGCAGATTGGTATACTTTAAGGTGTGTGTAGGAACAATATTTTTACACATTATAAACATAAGCAAACATAACCCACTATACCCTCCTCACTATGGTGGTGTAGGGTATAAATATTAAAATTTTGATTTTAACATTTGTATGGCAAAATATTGCCACGACCACCTCAATTTTTCTCCAAAAATATATCTAACCATAGGAAAACTGTATTGCGAAAATCATTGAATTATCTTTACCCGTTTTGAAAATTCAGACTTTAGTCCCTCTAGATTACACAAATCTGACACTGTGCACTGGTAGAGGGTAAAACTCCGTTAAGAAAAGCTGATGGTAGTTGGACAAGAAATGCTAAGGACAAAGCATTCATTTTTGCTGAGCATCAACGTAATGTATTTAAGTCAAATCCACCCAATAATAATTTTGTACTGGAAAATCCACCTGTTCATGAGACAGCGTATGATCATATCAGAGTAAGTCTCGAGGACGTTCGAAATGATATCAAAAATAATATAATTACGAAAAAAAACTCCAGGATATGACAAAACTAATTTGAAAATTGCTCAGATCATAATGATACCTAAGCCAGGAGAAGATTTAACAGTGCCGTCTTCATACAGACCTATAAGTCTACTGCACTGCATATCAAAGTTATTTGAGAAAATATTGCAATGTAAAATTATACCATGCTAAAGTAATCAAAATATTATTACAGCTCATCAATTTGGTTTTCGTAAACAACATGGAACCACTAAACAAGTTAATCGATTGACTGGAGAGATAAGAAAATCTTTTGAAAATAAAAAATACTGCTGTGCCTTCTTTTTGGACATCGCCCAGGCCTTCAACAAGGTATGGCATAAGCAGTTAATTCCCAAAATTAAGTGTGTACTGCTACCACACGCAGAAAAAAAATATAGTTGTGCACTGTTACTGTAACCATTTCAACATTTATGCATGTTTACTGTAACCATTTCAACATTTTTAACAATATTATAGTCACAGTAACTATATATATGATTGTGTTAACAATAATATGGTTAATTTACGATTCACATGATTGTATCAACGATATATATATATGATTACAGTAAACATGTATATGTTTGTGACAACCATTTATATGATGAATAATTTTATCATAATATGTTGTTCTCAGATTATGATATCCATAAGCCGAGAGCAACATAATATGGTAAGTCCTTCATCATATAAATGGTTGTCACAAACATATACATGTTTACTGTAACCATATATATGGTTGATACAATCATGTGAATCGTAAATTAACCATATTATTGTTAACACAATCATATATATAGTTACTGTGATTATAATATTGTTAAAAATGTTGTAATGATTACAGTTTATCATATATACAGTTACTGTGACTATAAAATTGTTGAAATGGTTACAGTAAACATGCACAAATTTTGAAATGGTTACAGTAACAATGCACAACTATACTTTTTTTCTGCGTGCAAGTACACATGGATTGCTACAGTCATACTTATCAGACTGAGATTTTAGAATGTTATATTATGTAACAGGAAATTATGAAATTAAGGCTTACATTCCACAGGCAAGTGTTCTCGGACCATACACTTCTGATTTGCCTGTGTGTGATAGACATATCGACATTCTGATGATTTGGCAATACCTAGCTCCAATGCAGCAATTATAGATACTTTACGTTAATTTTGTGAGGCCACTATTTGTTACAGTTTTATTATCTCCGAATCACTTTCTGATTCACTTTCCTATATAACAACCTTGAGTTCCAAGCTTAATCTAGTCTTGATCAAGTTTACCATACATATTGAAGGCTCTCGTCTTGACCAAATGAACTCATACTAATCCCACTAAATTATACTTCTTTCGAATATTAAATACTTACATATGAATTTGTGCCCTTTGGGAGCTAATGAAGTACTATATTAAAATATTTATATCAATATTTCTCAAAATGTAATCATATCCACGATTTAATTTCTTTATACTTGTATTTCGTTGTCAATACTTGGTTTTTTTATTATTATTTACTAGGTCTCAAAACTACATCTATAAAACATGTACGGTATCAACGAAATGTCATACGACCAATAGCTTATGAATAATTTAGTTTTCGTGTTGTTGATGTTGCTATTATTTTTGTTTCATTTATTTTAACAAAAATACTTAACATTTCATTTTGCTACTCTGTGTGCCTAAGGCATGCCCAATTAAATTTTTTACTTTGTGCTTATTATAAAGTTATTAAAACGAATGAGTAAATGAATGGATGGATGATGAATGAACGAATGAAAGAATGAATGAATTTACTTAACATAAGGCCGACTACTCTGACCCAGTTAAACTCAGACTTTTGAGAAAAAAAAAAAAGAAATGTTACATTGCACAAACAAAATGTAATTTGCAATTTCTTTCATTTATTTATAAAAGGTAAATAATAAATTCTTTTCATTTAAACTTAAATATTAATTGTAATTTTTAGTAATTAATAATTCAGAAAGTTATACTCAACATATTGTTTATTTTGCCCAAAGCCTTAGAGATATTTCATTAGTAATGTCGATAAATTAGTTATAATGTAAATAAATACCTTTCATTTGCAAGAATATGGTATAAACTCAGAATAAAAAATTTTTCTTAAAATGAAAATAAAATTTTTACAAAAATATTGCATATAAGTAATACTTTACAATTATTATGTACTTTGTATTTTATGCAAAAATGCATATTATTTGAAGTTACATATAATAAGATTTCCTACAATTAATGTTGAATATAGGTTATGATTGTATGAGTGCATTAGTATTAATTAACAGAAAACTTCTTCTATTTCATTGCAGGTAAATGGAAATTCATTGTAAAATTTTTTAAAGGTAAATAATATTTTTCGTTTCGAAACACACATGATAATCAGGGATATTCCTGTTTTCACTTTCACCATTCCTCATATTTTTGGAAGCATAATTGCAATAATATTTATATTACTTAAATAAAGTTTCTAAAATTATATAATTAATGTTAACATATATAATTAGAAATGCTAAGAAGACTGCATAATATTGTTGTAATTATGCTTCCAAAAATACGGTGAAAGGTGAAAGTGAGAACAGAAATAACCCAGAATAATTTTATTTTCATGGCGCATATTATTTTTCTTATAAAGGTATAGAGTTGAATAATGCACAATTTACGAATATATATTGAATAATTTTATATGGAAAATCAAAGTTTAATTATTATGATTAAAAGAATTGAATTTATTTTTATTAAAAAATATAAATTACACCTTGATGAATATTAAACAAATAACATAAAAGCTCTTTTTGTTAAACGATGTATTGCAATTTAACTAGAGATGCATGCATTTAGTCGAATAATCAAACATTTTGATTAATCAATATAAGTAATTAATCAATTAATCGATTAACCAACGTTTCTGATCAATCAATTAACTTGAATTTTAATTTTTCAAATTTGAATATTTTTGTACAGAAATGAAAATGGCAATTAGTATGAAATTAAATTGAAATAATAATCCAAATAAATAAAATAAACAAATATTTTATTATGAAAAATAATTATGTTTGATACACTTTAAAATAGTTATTAAATTTCTGATTATTATTAGTACAAAGTATTGTAGTGTAAACCCCATTTTTAAGTGATCAAGTCGGGCTTTTTAATTAAAGTCATTTCATGCATTTTTTTATTAATTGTCGCGAAATTTGAAATGAATCCCTAAAATAATTTTTGTTTTTAGTTATACTACTTTTTAACTTCAAGTTATTGCAAAGTTTTGAAAAATATTAAAATTTCTAAAAACTAGACTTCATTACCTATCCAACGATATGCAATATGTGTTACCAGCTTTTTATTTTAAACTCAACTAATACATTCAAAATCAAGCTTCATGAAAAATTATCTACTAAATTTCACCATAACAAAGTTAGTGCTTACTATGCACTTCTCATTATTACATGTACCTTTGCTTATTTGCTATTAATGGTATGTTGATGCTGTTTTTATTACGGAGCGCTTAAGTAAACTTTGAAAACCTAAAATTTTTTTTAGTCTAAACCAGTGTTACCATTTGTCCAGTTTTCCCTTTTTTTGCAAGTTTTTTCAGATGCAAAAAGTTTTATTTTTTTAAAAAAAGTTTTTTGGAAAATTGTAAACCTATGTTATCAATAAGTTGAACCGTTTATTTCATAATGATTGTCTCCAAATTCGTTTACTAAATGGGGAGATTGATTTGAATATATTTAAAGTACTAAATTCACATAAATTATCTCAGTTTGATTTATGTACGAATTGGGTTTTGTAATTTTAGTATGTATGTACTTAAAAAAAGTTTTTTTGTTGAAAAAAAAGTTTTTTTTTTAGAAATAAAAAGTTTTCTTCAAAAAATGTATGGCAACGCTGGTCTAAACTGAATGACGTTGTGAGCGTTCATAAATTAGTGAAGTTAGGTTCATACAATAAGTAGTAATGATTTTTCATGTAAAAACTGTTTTCTTAACAACAATTTTCTCAGAAATATTTTTTTTTATCAGAAATCAAATTTTTATCAGAAATCAAATTTTTTTCAAAAAATCAAATTTTTTTATCAAAAATCAAATTTTTTTATTAAAAATCAAATTTTTTTATTAAAAATCTAATTTTTTATTAAAAATCAAATTTTTTATTAAAAATCGAATTTTTTATTAAAAATCAAATTTTTTATTAAAAATCAAATTTTTTATTAAAAATCAAATTTTTTATTAAAAATCAAATTTTTTATTAAAAATCAAATTTTTTATTAAAAATCAAATTTTTTATTAAAAATCAAATTTTTTATTAAAAATCAAATATTTTATTAAAAATCAAATTTTTTATTAGAAATCAAATTTTTTATTAAAAATCAAATTTTTTATTAAAAATCAAATTTTTTATTAAAAATCAAATTTTTTATTAAAAATCAAATTTTTTATTAAAAATCAAATTTTTTATTAAAAATCAAATTTTTTATTAAAAATCAAATTTTTTATTAAAAATAAAATTTTTTATTAAAAATAAAATTTTTTATCAGAAATCAAATTATTTATCAGAAATCAAATTTTTTTCAAAAATGAATTTTTTTTTTAAATTTGATTTCTGATAAAAAATTTGATTTGTGTTAAAAAATTTAATTTTTGATAACAAATTTGATTTTTGATAAAAAATTTGATTTCTGATAAAAAATTTGATTTCTGATAAAAAAATTTGATTTTTGTTAACAAATTTAATTTTTGATAAAAAATTTGATTTTTGATAAAAAATTTGATTTTTGATAAAAGATTTGATTTTTGATAAAAAATTTAATTTTTGATAAAAAATTTGATTTTTGTTAAAAAATTTAATTTTTGATAACAAATTTGATTTTTGTTAAAAAATTTAATTTTTGATAACAAATTTGATTTTTGATAAAAAATTTGATTTTAATAAAAAATTTAATTTTTGATAAAAAATTTAATTTTTGATAAAAAATATGATTTTTGATAAAAATTTAATTTTTTATAAAAAATTTAATTTTTGATAAAAAACTTGATTTTTGATAAAAAATTTAATTTTTTATCAAAAATTTTATTTTTGTTAAAAAAAATTATTTCTGAGGAAAATCTTTATTAGAAAACATTTTTTAAATGAAAAATCTTTACTTCTTATTTATGAACGCTTACAACGTCATTCAGTTTAGACTAAAAAAAAATGTGAGGTTTTCAAAGTTTACTTAAGCGCTCCGTAATAAAAACAGCATCAACATACCATCAATAGCAAATAGCAAAGGTACATGTAATAATGAGAAGTGCATAGTAAGCACTAACTTTGTTGTGGTGAAATTTAGTAGATAATTTTTCATGAAGCTTTATTTCTGATGTATTAGTTGAGTGTAAAGTAAACACTTGGTAACACATATTGCATATCGTTGGATAGGTAATGATGTCTAGTTTTTAGAAACATAAATATTTTTCAAAACTTTGCAATAATTTGGGGTTAAAAAGTAGTATAACTAAAAAGAAAAATCGCTTTAAGGATTGATTTAAAATTTTGCGACAATTAATAAAAAAATGCATGAAATGACTTTAATTAAAAATCACGGATCGATCACTTAAAAAGGGGATTTACACTACAATACTTAGTATTAATAAAAATCAAAAATTGTTGTAGAGTAAATCCAAAAATGATCAAGTATTAATAATGTATCATGAAATGTATTAAGCTTTTGAAAAATGTTCAAACATAATTATTTTTCACAATAAAATATTTTTTATTTTATTGATTTGGATAAATATTTCAATTTG
Organism: Calliphora vomitoria; assembly: GCA_942486065.2. Taxonomy (NCBI): domain Eukaryota; kingdom Metazoa; phylum Arthropoda; class Insecta; order Diptera; family Calliphoridae; genus Calliphora; species Calliphora vomitoria. The sequence goes on from OW818029.2 coordinate 41,917,157, forward strand.
GATTTGTACTAATTGTCATTTTCCTTTCCTTCGTAAACAAAAGTGAACGAAAATATGCTAGAGTCCATAGAGTACGGAAATTCTTTATATTCTTAAAGTTACAAATCCAAAACATCATAAATATTTTAATCTGAAACTAATTTTATAATGGTTTTATCTTTTAAACAGAAAAAATTAAAAAATCGGTTGGAAAATGCCTGAGTTACGGTAGTATAATCAGGATCAAATAATGCATGTTTTGTTTTAAATAAAAGAACAAGCATGCATTTGAATGAAAAAAACTAAAAAGGAAGAAAAACATGTTTTCACAAAAATTCGCATAACTGATTAATTTCTCAATTGATTACTATTATTTACTTAAGTTTTTTGGAAAGCTACTTTAGTATGCTTTTCCACTAAAAAAAAAAAAATATTTTATTGTCTCAAGATCAACTTAGAGTGTGAAGAAAATGAAAATTAATTGAAATAAGTGGGTTTTTTTAAAACATAAGCGACCGGCACTCCGCTTTTTTAACCGATTAAAACTCAGAAATTAAAATCTGGGATATTGAAAATGGGAATAGCGATCCATATAAATGTCCCCCCGGAATACTTTTAAGCCATATATTACCAGTCTATTTTTGAGTTTTTTATCTCCTTAAACATAGTGTTATCAAATACAATTCAGTGCAAATTAGCTTATGATTCCAGAAACTTCATTATTAACATTACTAGCATATTTCCCGCTACTTCGTTAGTATATATTTTGATATAAAAACAAGTGGCAATTTTTTTAATCTAATTGGGATAGATATTAAATGGAAATTTTATTTGTAAGACCAAAAATAAACTAAAATTTTGATACAATTTTTAGTTTTAGAAACTCAGTAAATATGTAATATGCAATAAAATCTTTATTTATTAACAACACTCAATGAAGTGTTTAACGCTCTTTAAATTTGTCATTCTAAATAACAAAACGTAAAAAAACTTGTCAAAAGGTCAAAGGGCATCCCGCAATTCATAAACATTGGAGCGAAAATCCCTAAAATGGCATTTATTACAATTTTACCAATAGAGTCCACATTTGCTTCGGTCGTAGGAAAATACTTTGCGGATAAATAGGGAACACATCATGGTTTCCAAGTCTGCTTTCCGCTTTCTGATCCCAGCTTTGGAATTCTAGAACATATGGCCCAAATGTAAAATTTTGATAAAAAATAGCTAAAATTCCGAAGGGCGTAGGTTCGACATATTCGAAAAATAGAACATGTCTTTTGTACCAAAATGTTTTCCGTAAAGATACCTTACAGAAACACATACAACTGATATATGTTCTTAAATAAAGTTTTTTTTTTTTAATAAAAAAAAACTGCAAAAATCTTTACTATCTTTATAATTTTTAAATTGAAAATCGTTAATTTTTGGATCCATAATTGATGTTGCCCTGAAATCTTCTTTATGCTATTGGTAATTTAATTGTCTAACTAACAAAGGAAATTCGAGTCCATTCGGTCCAAAAGAAAGCCATATATTTTAAAAAAAGCGGACCAAGGTATGGCAAAATTTTAAAAGTTAAATTTTGAAATGCCTGTACCTCGGAAATTATAAGAGATAAATAGCACACGCAAGGATGTTTTTTTCAAGACCTAGCTGAGGGCTTTCCAAAAATATACAAATCTCGGAAATCAGATGGGAAACAAAAAATGGTACGTGTTTAAATATTTTACATGTCGAAGGTACCCTAATTTGAGCACCCATAGCGCCGCCCCTGGAGCATTTATAGGGTCCATTTTTATAACTTGAACTCGAATTCTCCATGTCAAATTTTATCCCGAACGGACCAGACGTTTAGAAATGCCAAATTTATTTCTAAAAAATTTTGATTCTGAACCACTGTGCACTATAGCATAAAATGATCCGTTTTTCTAAAAACATTTGAGAATATTAAATTTGATTATGTAAAAACGATACACAGAGAAAACAGTTTTGGTTCGCTCAATCTGCATGACGGAATTTTTCTGTTGTGGCTGATAAACTTATATTTCATGTAATCTATAATTTATTATTCATCACATAAATGTTTGTGACAACCATTTATATGATGAATAATTTTATCATAATGTGTTGTTCTCAGATTATGATATCCATAAGCCGAGAGCAACATAATATGGTAAGGCCTTCATCATATAAATGGTTGTCACAAACATATACATGTTTATTGTAACCATATATATGGTTGATACAATCATATGAATCGTAAATTAACCATATTATTGTTACCACAATCATACATATAGTTACTGTGACTATAATATTGTTAAAAATTTTGAAATGGTTACAGTAAACATGCACAAATGTTGAAATGGTTACAGTAACAATGCACAACTATATTTTTTTTCTGCGTGTAGTCAACATTGCTTATATTATATTTGGTACTTTTCACCAAAATGCCAGAGTGGTAAATTATGATGCATATTCAATATGGGCCTAGGCCATACGTTACACATGGCGCAGCTAAAAGTAGAATGTAAATTTCAATGAAATGAAAACTATCGAATGACCCTAATAGTTTTACTTACATTTATAAATCATTATACATAAATTTTCCACAATTTAAATACTTAATATATATGTACTAATTTTTGCAAAGTACTAAATTTATTATATTAAAGATTTTTTTATTTTATTCTATTATCAATATTCAGCTGTTCTTATTAAGTAGTCTTACAAAATAATATAAAAGAAGTAATAGTGTTATATTCGGCTGTGCCGAATCTTGTATACTCACCATCAATATGTGACAATAAAATATTTCTCTAATATATGAGGACCGGTCCTCACAAAAGTTGGCAGAAAGAGTTAGGTTCATATAAAACTAGTTTATGTCTAATTCCATCACGATATTAATTATTATAAGTCAATTATGAATTTCCTTTGCTGAGGCGAATCTTGTACGAGGACTAGATACAAATGTTGAGCGACTTTCGCCATACTTTACAGTATAATTTCAGAGTACTTAAGGACTGGGATCGAAAAATTTTTATATGTTAATAAAAAAGAAACCACTAAACTTACAGTTTTGAATTTTTTTTTTATTTAATTGGAATTATTGTTACAATTTACAAAAAAAAAAAAAAAATTATAGTTCTAATCACTAATGATGAAATTTAGAACCTTTTTTGAAAACCCTTCCATTATGGTTTTTATAGAGCTTTATGTCACTTTGTTCGAACATGTTGTCCAACTCCGTTTAAAATCTACCACACTCTTGGACAACCTTTCTGTGCTCTTCAATTCTCTTTTAAGAAGATCCCAATATCTCTCCACTGGACTCAGCTCCAGGCAGTTTGGAGGAATTGCCTCTCTTGGTACAAATATCACATTATTGTTCTTTTACCACTCAATACCTTTCTTACCATAGTGCCAGATGCCAAATCAGGCCAACAATAAGTGGACCCATTAAGAAGTCTTATAAATGGAAACATCCTTTTTTGTAAACATTCCTTGATGTAAATTTCGGTATTTATAGAGCCCTTTGTAACAAATGTTTGGCTTTTTTGCCGCAACTGCATATTGCTTACCATACCAAAAACTTTTTGGGAAATGTTTTCTGCTTTTGGGTCCTTAACATTTCTTCAATATTCCCTCGAGCATCTGCAAAATTGATCCAGAAGCTGCGAAAAATTTTCCATACGTACATTTCGTCATCCATTATGCAGCAGGTATATTTTTTGTACACAATTTGACTTCAATTTCCGTGCTCTGTCTTTGGCCTCTAAATTTTTAGCAGAGTTCCTGTTAGGAACTTTTTGAGCCTTGTATGTTTTTAAACCTGCATTGGCTTTAACTTTTCGTACCAAATAGTCCGAGTACTGACCTAACCGGTCTGCTTTCCTACCGGATGTGTTGGGAACTCTTTTGAAAATGCTTTCTATTTTTTTGGCTTTAGAAACAGCATGTGGACCATTCCTTCTAAACGAACCAGGTTTTATATCAACGGACAAGTTGTCCTGGTACTGTTTAATAACATTGGAAAAAGTTTGATAGCAGACTTTTTATTGTTTGGCCAACTAGTTGTTGAAAATATTTTATAATTTTAGTACGCACTTTATTCTGGTCACTCATTTTAATCAGATTAACAACAAGTGAACATAATTGACATTAAACGTAATAACTGACATGCTTTACAAAGGTAACTTGATCAGAAAAAAAAAATCAAATTATACATGCGTTAAAAGTTTTATTGAAAAACGTGTGTTAAGAATTTTACGATCTCAGTCCTTAGAACTAGTTTGTGAAAAATTTTATCAGTATTGCCGCATAATCAACATAAATATGACTGTTCAAACAGTATTTCGGAGGGACATTTTTATGGGGGCTACTTGATATCATGGACTGATATTGTCTATTTTGTCCTTATCAACAGGGAGTATTTCAGCCATCTACCTTCATTCGTATGGGCCATATAATGTTTTCAACAGACGTATGAACATAGTCTTAGAGTCTTTTGAGAACCCAAAATATATATACCTTTTGGTTCTATGACCAATATTTCGATATGTTACAAACGGAATAACAAAATCAATATACCCCCCCCCCCCATCTTTTGTGATGTTGGGTATAAGAATAAACTAATTTTACAACATTAAGAACAACAATGTCTAAAATGTCTGCGTGTGTTTATTTTTGAAACACGGAAAACAAATGAAATCAATTTGTTATTGTCGCCATGTCGAACATTTCCGACAATTTTCTATTTCACTTCAATTCAGCTAAATTTAGCTGTTCTATTCTACTCTATTCTATATATATTTATTTTATTTTTTGTTTGCCGTCTTCAATACTACTTATCTCAGTGTTTGTGTTGAAATTGTAATATTTACACTGTTGAGTTGAGTTATGGAGCAAAATGTTCTTTTAAGGTTAGAGGAAGGAAATTGTTTAGATTAGATTGTAAAGGTACAAATGTTGGTTTTGTTGTTACTACTTGTGCTTTCTGCTATTGAATTTTTGCTGTTTTTGTTGCTATTAGAAATTTTGACAAATAAGTCACATTGTGGTTGACAGCATAAAATTAAATAAAATCCAGGTGTCATTAAATATTCCAATTTCTTTCCTTGCATTCTATCTCCCTACATTTTTCTGTATTTAGTTATTTATTTTGTTAAGGCATTTTTAATGTGATAAAGTACCATGTAATTTACATATGTTCCATTCTACTTTTTAACGGAATACATATGTACAATTTGTTTAAGGAAAAATTTAAATTTAAAGGCGCTTTTAAAACATTTTTAGTGAAAAATATTTTGCACAGAAACCAGCTAAATAAATTATATAAAAAAGTTTTGATTTAGTTTATCTAACCTGAAACTCAAATGTAAACATTACATTTTTAAACTTGATATAAATATGTTCAATATAAATAGTTTTTATAACATTTTCATTTCTAATACCAAACTCTATTATTGAAAACTAATATCGAATTATAATAAAAATGTTTTAACCTTTTGTTTAGTAGCAAAAAATACACCTCAGATATTCGAATTTCAATACCACAATAGAAAAAAAATCTTATTGTTGGAAAAAGAAAAACTTCAAATTACATTACGGATTTTTTCGTATTGTTTGAACTGCATACAAATGGTAAAATAAGTACTAGATAATGGAAATGTATTGCTGGAAAATGTAACAGGGATAATAAAACAATCGGTGGCAAAAAAGTCGATAAATATGCACAAAATCTAAGTGGCCAATTAATAAACTTAGTCATATCAGTTTTTCAAATAAAGAAAAACAACTATTTGAAACGTTTTTCAAAAATTAACAATTTTTAAAAAATTTAAGAAAATTTAAATTCAAAATTTCTAAAATCCATTTTGTGTCACTAGGTATAGCTTACTTTTTACTCTGCATACCACAATATGTGAAAATAATACAAAATGAATACAAGGATTTGTTTATTTGTGTATTTGTATATAAAAACGAGTAAATTATTTCATTTAGACACAATTACTAAAGAAATAATACAATGGGGAAATTGTATAATACTAATGGAATAATCAGCGCGTTTTTATAAAAGCTTTACAAAAACTCAATTTTCATCTTTGTTCAAGTGCAGAATGAAATGAAAGTAATAGATAATACTATGATAATGTATAAACGTGAAAGTAAATTAAAATTTATACAAAATTAGTAGAAGAGTAGATAGTAGAGCTCTATTGAAAAATTAATTAAAATTGGGCACAGTAAGCTACTGAAATTTATATAAAACTAGCTGAACCCGGTCCGCGTTGCTGGCCCTTAGAAAACATCTGTTTTATATTGCATCTCGATCTCGATTTTAATATGCAGTGTCGGACAAAGTCGGTGATCCAACCTTCAATTTTAATACATGTGGTGGCAGTCCGGCTGGTTCCAATGAATTCAAAAATTCAGTAGGATAATCGACGGCTTGTTCTTCGTTCATTACTGTGTCAATCGATTTGCATTTTATTGCTTCGCCAGGCAGTTTCAATTGTATTTGTTTATTGAGCTTGTTAACATCATAATTTGTTGGTGCCAAAATTGCATGTTCCCACAGCCAATCCGAATTTTTGTAGTTGGTTGTAAGACTTGGAAATACTTTGTCGACAACGGCTTGAATAGTCATTTGCATTTGGCAGAAGTTCAGGAACGAAATCTCATTTGTGGCGGGATCAATTGGAATTTTTCTATTTCCAATGTCCAACAATTGTTTTGAGAATGTTTTGGCAGAAGGGTATTGCAGCAAATGCACACGCATATTCGTTGATAGAGTTCGGCTTCTGTAGCTTCATTTCCAGTGAAATAAATTTGGAGGAACTTCACATCATCATTGGGAAGCGGGAGCAATGATCCAATTCTGCGGTGCATTTGTCCTTGAACTTTTAAGGTGGGCATGAAGCTGACGTCATTTGAAAGCATAAGTTGCACTTTTGGATGTTTTGAAAGAAGTGCTTGGAAATAGGATTGGCGCCGGAAATGTAACTTAGAAGCAGCTCAGACGGCTCAATAACTGCTGGCAGAATAACCTTACCGTTCGAAAAGCACATTCCCGGGGGTTCCTGAGGGAACTTCAAAACGTAAGCGATGCAAGCAATGTTCCATGTGATTCCTGGTGTCATCATACTTATTGTAATAAAATGCCGGCTACATTAAATCGAATCTTTCTCTTGATTGAGCTATTCGGGAGCGATTGGCTTCTGGTCTTTCTATATACTGTTGAGGTGTCTCTGCAGCACTCGATGAAGATGCAATGCGACTCATTTGCTGAAGCCGTGATTCTTGTTCTGTTCCCATTTTTGCGGCCCTAGACATAGATGCCCTTTCGAAAACAAATTTTATTTGAATAAAACCATTCTTTTTTATTAAAAATGGAATGCGGATAGTTATTCAAAATATTATTTATTTAATAGATTTCATATGGAAATTTCTTACTCATGCACCTAATATGCAAGAGTAAACAAAATTGTTTATCATCGACTGATAATATAAAATAACTTTAATAGTACCGGACTTGTGTTGGAATGTATTCCTTTCTTCGCTCACACCAAATCATTTAGGTCAGAGTACACCACTGTGAATTAATATTTTTAGAATTATGTTAAGCAACGAAATGAAAATTGTCATTGTTTGAACATTTTATTCCCAATGTTCAAACAATAACAATAGCTCAATATAAAAATACAGGCACCGAAGACTTGGAGGATGATATATTCAAAGGACACCCCGAAAGACATATCCCATTGAATATTCAATCAAGCTGATGCATCAACTTCAATGAATATTACACAGAGAAAACAGATTCGTGATACCAACCGAATTTGTTGCCAATCGAATGATTCTACCTTAGTGACCGAATTTTACAGTTGTATTTTATTTTAGAAGCGGTAACAAATGTTTGGTTACTTCAACCGAAATTCTACTTTGTTAACTGACTTTCTGTTGATAAAACCGAAAAATTCGATGTGTGCAACCGAATCATTCGATTGACAACAAATTCGGTTGCTATCACGAATCTGTTTTCTCTGTGTACTAATTAATGTTATTTTGCTTTTGATACACTTACTTTTGAAACACATTTAGCAAATATTCAATGTTTTTTTTCCAGTATTATAATATTTTAGAGAATTATGAATTATATTAAAAATAATTTTTTTTCTATAGATTACTTTACTGAATTTCTCACAGTATGTCAGCTATGGGAAAAAATTGTGGAAAATATATAAAAAATTAAAATTCTTCGACATTTTAGCAATTTTTAGACTTTTTTCTCTTAGTCTATAACTACAATTATGTCGGAGATAAGAAAACAAAATTTCAATTGGTTTCCGAGATATAACAGTGAGAAAAGTTGTACGTTCTTCGGAAAAATCAAATTTAAGCCAAAATATATTGTACATGAGGCCATAAAATCCGATCAGCAATTAAATAAATAAAAGATATTTGATCCAAAACTTGAACTAAAATGTACAACTTTTAAACGTTGTCCGATTTTGCTCAAATTTGAAGCATATAGTTTGACAATGAAAACCGTGGGAGCATCGAAAATCAAAAAGGTTTAAATCACGGGCGACATTCCTATATTTCTAAATATGTAAGCCACCTGCTAGTTTTAGATCGTTGCCAAGTGATTGATTCCCCATTTATCTAATTATTTGAACATCAACGTGGATATTCCATTTTAGAAAATAGTCTTTAAAGGCTTGGCTAACTTGTTCTGTAACCTCAGCTGGATCTTTTTTTTTTAGTAGGGGTCTGGTGTTTAAACCAAACATAATTCCACTAAATAGAACCCATGGGTATCAGGAAGCTACTACAATATTTTATTAGACTTTCAGGACTACTTAAATATTCATCAGCAAAAATTATTGACTGCATTGAAATAACTTTGAAATTCTATTCTAGTGAACTATTTGGTATTTAAAAAAAGCTACAAATAAGTTTTTTATGTTACACATTTTAGCTTTTATTTGTTTCTTAAATATAAGTGTTTTGTGCATTTTCAATAACAAACAAAAAAATTTAAACAAATAAGGATTTATTTTGAATAATAAAAATTGGCTTAAATATCAAAAAAAAAAAAAAAATTTAAAAACAAATACACACGAAATGTGCACCAAGTCATCGCGTTGTTTCACTACCACCAACTAAAACACATGGAACAATGGGTTTTGTTGTTTTCTTCACTGTTTTGTTGAAAAGTAACACACACAACACCCTCACAACAATGGCTAACATATGGGTTTTGAAACAGTACAGAAAAAAAAAAAAAACTAGAAAGAACTAAGGTTGAAAATTAGTGTGTTTGCTGTAACGATTGAGTATTGGTGGTGTGTATTTGTGTGTGCGATCATATAAAAACAAATTTCAAGTTAAAAGTAGATTTTTCCTGCTTCCATTCACATGAAATAAAAATAACAAAACGAAAAGTTTACAATTCATTGCTGAATTTGGCATTTGGCTGGCAGTGGCATAAAAAAATAAAATTTTCCCTTACAATGTCTCTTCTCTTTTGCTGTAGTTTAAAGTTTTTTTCCAAATTTTTTTTTTTTTTCAACACCACATGCTGCATATACACTACACTTGCATTATTTTGTTGTTTATTTTTTGGTTTGCTTTCAATTGTTATCTTTTTTTTTAGTTTTTTGCCCAACTGTCTGTTAGTTTGTTTGCCACACATTGTATTGTCTGCGTGCACATTGTAACGTCAGTAATGGTGTTGACGATGATGACTGTTTGGTTTTTCTTTTGATTTATCAGAAAAAAGAAAAAATTTAAATATCCTGTATCAAATTACTAACATTTTTAACTACTGCAAAAAGCTTAAAACATTCAATGTTTAAGCATCATTAACCGAGGCTTGAAATTGAAATGTGATGAAGTTCAATGAGGTATTTACATTTTTTTTGTTGGTTAATTTTATTATATTACAGGTTTCAACGACGGTTCATAAATGTTTTTATTATACATTTGAAACTTTTTTAACATGAATTTAACATGAATTAACCATTCACTATAAATATTTATATAAAATGTTTTTAAACACATGCACTTCAAAATAATTTCCTACGCCGTATACTTAATATTTAATTATTTGATAATATTTTTTATTACTCATACGCACAAGTAGGAATACTTTCGTTTCATATGAAAAATAAAAATAATTGTTGATATTCACTTATTTTTGTCCAGTAAAGTGTGCAGTTTATTGAAACGAACGAAATTATAGTGTACTTATGCATTCTAAATATAAATATCTGTCATAATGGTTGTGATAACTTTATTTATATTATGCAAAAATTTAATATTTATTTATTTTTATCCGGTGTAACAGAATTTATCTCCATTTATTATATTTAGAATTTGAAAGTATTGAAAACAATCTCCTGCTTAAAAATAACATTTTTCACTTTTTTAACATGAATTTAACATGAACCTGAATTAACTACATTCTCTATAAATATTTATACAAAGTATTTTTACATACTTATGCATTCAAATAATTTCCTATACCGCACTATAGGTCAAATTACCACTTTTTTGTGCAAAAACCACAGGCTGAAAGAATTTTGTAAGTAAGAATAAGGACTGAGATCGAAAAATTTTTAACATACATATATGTTAATAAAAATTAAAATTTGAACCTTTTTCGAAAACCCTTCCATTATGGTTTTTATAAAGTTTATGTCACTTTGTCCGAACAGGTTGTACATCTCCGTTTAAAACCTACCACACTCACAGTGGTCCAAATACTCAATCTAGCCGGAAAAAAGTCATAACTCCCTTTTGAAATGCCGTACCGACATGAAACTTGGTACGTTTATAGATTTCAGCAATATAAACAATTTGAGAAAAAAATTTTTTTTTTTTTTTTTTTTTTTGTGCATGAATGTGTGTTTTTGTATGTCAATTTTTTCTTTGTGGGTTTGTTTAAACCCTATAGATAACGAAACTGCTGGACCGATTTTCCTGAAATTTTCACACCGTCTTTCTGTATGTGTGGAAGGAATTAAAGGCTACCTTTGATAAAAAAAAATTGAAGTGGGCGAAATGCCAAGCCAACCTTAAAAATAAAAATACAGCTCCGTCACATGTACATAATTGCATTTTTTTTCTAAATAAAACATATTTTCTGAAAAATTTAAACAGTAGGTTTTACTCTTACCTTTGTTATATTAATTGCACCAACAATTTTTTTTTAATTGTTCTTATTATTTTTTGACGACAATTTCCCTTGCACTGTTTAATGCCACTTGAGATATTAATTTTTTAACAAAGAAGCAATTACGGACACTTGTCAACACTTGTCAACATATTACTATACTAAAAATTTGCTTTTGAAACATTTAAAAAAAATGACTTTTTTTTGGACCACTGTGACACTTCTGGACACCTTTTTTGTGCTCTTCAATTCTCTTTTGACAAGATGTAATGGCCTGATTTGTCTTTTAATATTCTTCCCATGGTTTTAAATTGTATGTAAACAATGTAAAATATATTTACTTATGAGAGTAATACAAAAATGGTTTGTGTCTTGGCTTATAGTACGGCAACTTTGTAAAGTACTTAAGTAAAATAAGATATGAAGGTAATCGTATTCTATGATAACCAGTTTTGTTAGTGAGGTATATTTAACTTCATCACGATAAAGCCTTTATGTACTTTAAGTGCAATAAATCGTTCTTTTTAAAATTTGCTCTTCAACCAATAAGACGTACATTAACTCAAATAATTATACACACATACAAATAATTTATAGTGAAAAATAAAAGTTTTAACAAATTTAAAACACATCTTAAATTTACTATCGTGATTTATCAAAATTTTAGTGAAACTGAATTAAATTCAAAGGTAAAATTTAGAGTGACTTTTCTTTGATAAATTCTTGTAAGTAAAACAACATTTTTTTACATAGGATTTAATAACCTAATCTGAAGAATCACGTGATTTTAAAAAGTCAGGTTATTTTTATCTTAATCTTGCATTGCCTGAAATTGTGTTACATACAATGAATGAAGATTTTGGGTTCCTAAAATGTTATGGTTTTATATCCACCTAATTTCATGAGGAAGATTTTTACTTCATAATTGACCCACAAAATTGTGTGCACGTAGTTTTCATCACCAGTGTAACAAAAAAAATAACCACGCATGATAGTGCGTTTTCAAGTTAAAGCATAGAGACGTCACAACGCGATTGAGAAAGAATTCATTAAAATCAACTGTAAACTATAAATGCAAGCTCCACCGAAAAACCAGCAATTATGTAGACATGCATACAGTCTACATAATTGCGTCTTCAAAATAAAGGTAACCTGAAAAAACCTATATTGCCAGCAATCAAGAATTCCATCAAGCGCTACCTTGTATATTCATCGTTACAGATATTTTCCTGCTTAAATTCCAATCAACCATCCCAGTTTATTAAAAATTCTATAGGTTGCAACTGTTTAACAAAAATCCTTAAACTTTTCGCAAAACTAAAAAAAAAAACATATAAAACATAAAAAATATTTCTATCCAGTTAATTCATCACATTCAAAATAGTCCGTAAATCTATTCAACTAAACCAAATTCCTTTTATTTTTATTAAATTTAAGTAAACTTATTTGAATAATATAAAACTCTTTTTTTTTTGGTTTGGCTTAAACACCCATAACATAAATTCAAAATTTTTGCCCATTGCAAACTATATCATTACCTTATAATTAATTACCATAAATTGTTTGTAAAACCTAATTCCTAAACCCAAATGTAAATATTTTTATGGTACGTATACTTCAATAGTTGTGTAAAATTTATTATTAATTAGTTTACATATACAAATCTAGAAATAGGCAACAAAATAATTTTTCTCAGCCCCAATAATTTGATTAACTAGAATGCAGATGTTCGGAGAGGCCTCTACGTCATCAAACATCCAGTAATAAAAAGAAGAACAAAAGCAAAAAGTTCGACACAACAATCAATTAACATATTGGTGAGTGAATATATATTACTTTATGGTTTGCATATTTCTCTTATTTAGATCACAACAGAAGTAACAACATTATCAATATTTTTTTTTTTAAATCTTTAATGGTTACTTAAAAGAGATCATTTAAAATTCTCTTACAAAAATGTTAAAATTGATTTTGGTATAATCATATGTTTTTGCTTCTGTTAATAAGTTTAAGAGTTGTTTTAATATACTTTAGAATTATAAGGGAAGTAATCTTATATATCAGAATTTAAAATTGAATTAGAAGTACTTTTTTTTATATATTTAAAAATTCAGAACGTTAAAACAGATTTTTTCATTAAACCATTGAAAAGATTGGATTTATTTTGTTTGATTTTAAAGATTTGTATTTATAAAAATGATAATAACTCTTATAAGTTAAGAGCGAATAAATGTTAATATCTTAAATGAATATGTAAACTCCAAATATTTTCTTACGGATGTGAAGTGAAGTGAGTTAGGGTAAAACAAAAGGTATTGAGGGTAACGAAGCGCTGGTCCAATAATATCATGGGTGCCCTAGTAAATTACAGATAGTCGATGTAAATTTCAGTACAACCAATAGTATTTTTTAATTTTATTGATAATCGCTTGTTTATAGTTTATTTGATTTTGATTTTTATTGTTTGTTTTCTCTAAACCACTAACCGAGGCAATGGAGTTTTTAATATTATGTGTTAAAGTACAAACTCCGGACATGTGAGATCAAAGAATTATACATGACAAGAACCCACACCAGTAGACTGTTAGCTAGCAGTTAGAAGGCTCCCAATCGTCATTTATAGTTTTACAAAACATTTTTTTCAATACAATTTATAAACACCTCACATATTTCCCAATGTCACCTTAAGACAACAATACTGTTGCTAATTGTACATTACAAAGAGCCCAATATCTCTCCACTACAGTTCGGAGGAATTGCCTCTCTTGGCACAAATACCACATTATTGTTCTTGTACCACTCATGACCTTTCTTACCATAGTGACAGATGCTAAATCAGGCCAAAAATAACTGGACACATTAAGAAGCCTTTTGAATGGAAACATCCTTTTTTGTAAACATTCCTTGATGTAAATTTCGGTATTTATAGAGCCATTTGTAACAAATGTTTGACTTATTTTGCCCCAACTGCATATTGCTTGCCATACCAAGAAAATTTTGGGAAATTTTATCTGCTTTTGGGTCCTAAACTTTTCTTCAATATTCCCTCGAGCATCTGCAACATAAAAAATTGACCCAGAAGCTTCGAAAAATTTCACATACGTACATTTCGTCATCCATTATGCATCAGGTCTATTTTTTGTATAAAATTTGACTTAAATTTCCGAGCTCTATCTTTAGCTTCTAAATTTTTAGCAGAGTTCCTGTCAGGAACTCTTTGAGCCTTGTATGCTTTCAAACCATCATTGGCTTTAACTTTTCGTACCAAATAGTCCGAGTACTTACCTAAACGGGCTGCTTTCTACCTGAGGTGTTGGAAGCTCTTTTGAAAATGCTTTATATTTTTCTGGCTTTAGAAACATCATGTGGACCATTCCTTCTACCTGAACCAGGTTTTCTATCAATGAACAAGTTATCCGGGTACTGTAAACAGTTTGACGGCAGACCTTTGAATGCTTGGCCAACTTTTTGTAGGACCAAGTTGGGTTTTGTTGATAATTTTTGTACGCACTTTTTTCTGGTCACTCATTTTAATCAGAACTAATGAGCTAAAAGAACGACCTAGTTCATTTGAGTGAGGTGAGTTGAAAAGAGTGGTCACTTCACTGAGCTAATATACCCAACTCTAGAAGAAAGTCGTTGACAAAGTGTAAAAATTAAATAATTTAAATAATGAACGTAGCAGCAACAATCAAGAAAATACAAGACAAAATGTATTATTGATAATGTGGAAGTAAAAAACAGATGTTAAAACCAGACTTATAGAAACTTATAGTGTGAACGAAAAATCAGCTGATTAAGGTTTTAAATTTAGGTGTGAAAATACTATATGATCAAGAACAATTTATTTTTTTAGATTTCAGTACAATTTTTCCATGATAACTACTCAGATTTGCAAAAAATACATTATATAATAAAAATTTAGACATTAACATAATGCTAGAGAAATTATTTGTTTATGAATATTTTCATTTTTGGTAAGGGTGGACCATTTTGTGGAAATTCCCATATACATATGCATCTCCTTTAACGAATTTTCTTTAATTAAATTAAAAAGATTTTAGCCAACTGTATATAGAATGTGCATACGAAATCATTGCTCAGCATTTTAAAATTCGTAATTTAAATTCAATTTGTACTGAGAAAGCAGTTATTTGTGTGCAAGTTTATCGATTTGCAACTTTAATTGTATTTATCTTTACACATTTTAAACTTGACTTTTAAAATAAAAAATTTTTAAATTCACTTTTTTGTTTTTTTTTTCTATCTTTCACACTGCAATAGAACTGTGAAGGGAGCATTTAATGCATTAAAGACATAAATCTTAAAAAGTTCAACACTCGAATCAATGTTGGTGTTAAGAAGCAGAGAGTGGAAAAATACAAAAGAAAAGAACATTAATTTTACGAAAAACAACATAAATTCAGTTTTGTAATTATTTCTGGAATTAGTAGAAACAAAGTTTATGGTAAAGTGCAGAGCGTTGATGATTCTTTTAAACACATAAATACAAGAGTACACTCACCTATACATTAGGGTGGCCCAGATTGTATAGAGGAACAATAAGGTGTCGAATTTCTCAAATAAAATTAAAGTTTAGTTTGTTTGAGGAGACCATTTCTCAAAACTTTTGTCCTGGCGTCAGTAGCTGGAGAGCTCTATGAAATGATAAGAAGGTGCTTTTTACGGTTTTTATGATATCTTGCATATCTCTCTCAGAAATATTCGTGTAGGTTCAAAAATATTCGAACTTTTGTAATTTTCCGCAAAAATTTTAAGGCCGAAACAGTTTTTTTTTTTTTTTTGCATTTTTAGAAATTCAATCTTGTTAGAATTTAGTTTGTATTTTTCACATCTTATATTCTCCCCGATCTGATGAAGGCTACGTTATCAAAATAATAATAATATGAGTATCCAAATAAGATTAATTTGATGAGCTTTTCATTTGGCGTGTGTCATTCAAACATTTAAGTTTAACTAAAATACTGTATACATTTTAAATACATTTCACGCAAAAAATGTTTTTTATTTGTTATTATGAATGTTTTTGTTTATTTTATGTGTTAAACTAAAAACTCCCCAGAAAAACTTTACTTACAAAATAAGTTGAAAAATAATGGAAACTGGTCGAAAATACTTCTTACTATTCTACTTACTAGAAGAAGTACTTATTTTTGTTTGCGATGTCTCAATAGTAAACCATGATAAATTGTCCTACAAAGATGTATTTTGTAAGTGATTTATGTACGAAGAAGAAAAATGTTTATGGTTGGAACACGACTCGAACATACGCCAATATCGACAAAATTTGGTTGTTACTACACCACCACCAATTTATTTTGCAAAGCGTTAAAAAAATATTTAAAAAAAACTCGCGTTGAACTCGCGATCTCAAATTTAATTGATAATACATAATCTATATATATAAAAATGGATGTTTGTATGTATGTGGGTATGTATGTATTTTCCGAATGAACTCAAAAACGGCTGAACCGATTGTGATGAAATTTTCAGGGAATCTTCAGAATAGCCCAGCGGGTAACACTGTAAAGTCAGATTTTTGATGTTCGGTCTGTGGGCGGAGGGGTGTGTAAAAATCCAATTTTTACATTATACCGTTAATGCCATATATATATAAAAACAGATTTGTGTATGTACGTTCCGCATGGACTCAAAAACGGCTCGACCGATTCTGATAAAATTTTTACGGAATCTTCAGAAAAGCCTAGCGGGTAACACTGTAAAGTCAGGTTTTTAATTTTCGGTCTATGGACGGAATGCCTTGGCAGAATAAAATTTTTATACTATGCCGCTAATGTCATAAAAAAAAGATTACTGTATAATTGTTGATCGACCTTTTCTTCAATTCTCACAGATAGTTTATTTAGTTTCCTATATACAGGCTTACAAAGCAGCGATTGTTGTAAGAAAAAATATGGCAAAAAAAATTTTTTTCCAAAAAAATTAATTTTGTCGACCAACAAATTTTTTTCAATTGGAGAAATACATAAATCCTTTTTTTATTCCCAAAGTTCAAACAATGGCAGCTCGCTTACACACTACAGTTTGTGTCGGCAAGAAACCAACCAATTGTAGTAGAGAATGTAAGAAAAGATAAAATCACTGTTTATTGTTGGTGTTTTGTTTAAGCTTTGATATTTTTACAAATAAAGCTTGAGTGTCTGTAATTCTCATTCACTCTATAGTTTTATTTGTATAATATCTTTAGTTTTTCTAAAGCCTTTTGGGAAAAGGTTTCCTGATGATCTGGCCTACGCAACCAGTGAAATGCGCATAGGAACTAGCTTATCCCCCAACAATAAATTTCAGTGAATTTATCAATAAAAATTGGGAATTTAGTAAAATGGCAATTTTCATTTCGTTTCTTAACATCATTCTAAAAATATTAATTCAAAGTGGTGTACTCTGAAGCGTATTATTATTTGGTGTAAGCGAAGAAAGGAATACATTTCAACACATATCCGGTACTATAAAAGTTCTTTTATATTATCAATCGATGATAAACAATTTTCTTTACTCTTGCATATTAGGTGCATGAATAAGAAATTTCCATATGAAATCTATGAAATATAATAATATTTTGAATAACTCTCCGGATTCCACTTTTAATAAAAAATAACGGTTTTATTCAAATAAAATTTATTTTTGAAGGGCTACGTCTAGAGCCGCAGAAACGGGAAGAGAACGAGAATCACGGCTTCAGCAAATGCGTCGCATTGCATCTTCATCGAGTACTGCAGCGACACCTCAACAGCATATCGAAAGACTAGAAGCCAATCGCTCCCGAATGGCTCGATCAAAAGAAAGAATCGATTTACAATAAGTATGATGGCTACAGGAATCACAAGGACGTACTGATTGGCGCAATGAAAAAACATTGCTTACATTGCCGCGTTTTGAAGTACCCTAAGGAATCCCCGGGAATGTGCTGTTCGAACGGTAAAGTTATTCTGCCACCAGTTATTGATCCGCCTGAGCTGCTTTTAAGTTACATTTCCGGCGCCAATCCTATTTCCAGGCACTTCTTTCAAAATACTCAAAAGTGCAACTTATGCTTTCAAATGACGTCGGCTTAATGCCCACTTTTAAAGTTCAAGGACAAATGTCCATAGAATTGGATAATTACTCCCGCTTCCCAATGATGATGCGAAGTTCCTTCAAATTTATTTCACTGGAAATGAAGCTACAGAAGCCGAACTCTATCAACGAACATGCGTGAGCATTTGCTGCAATACCCTTCTGCTGAAACATTCTCAAAACAATTGTTGGACATTGGAAATAGAAAAATTCCAATTGATCCCGCCACAAATGAGATTTCGTTCCCGGACTTCTGCCAAATACAAATGAATATTCAAGCCGTTGTCGACAAAGTATTTCCAAGTCTTACAAATAACTAAAAAAATTCGGATTGGCTGTGGAACATGCATTTTTGGCACCAACAAAGTATGATGTTAACAAGCTCAATAAGCAAATAAGTACAATTGAAACTGCCTGGCGAAACAATAAAATACAAATCGATTGACACAGTAATGAACGAAGAACAAGCAGTCGATTATCCCACTAAATTTTTGAATTCATTGGAACCAGCCGCACTGCCACCACATGTATTAACATTGACGGTTGAATCACCGACTTTGTCCGGCACTGTATATTCAAATCGAAATCGAGATGCAATATAAAACAGATGTTTTCTAAGTGCCAGCAACGCGGACTGGGTTCAGCTAGTATGTTAATAAAAGTGAAACCACTAAACTTATAGTTTTTAATCTTTTTTTATTTGATTGAAATTATTGTAACAATTTACAAAAAAAAAAATATTTTTATAGTTCTAATCACTAATGATGAAATTTTGAACCTTTTTCGAAAACCCAACCATTATGGTTTTTATAGTGATTTCTGTCACTTTGTTCGAACAGGTTGTCCATCTCCGTTTAAAATCTACCACACTTTTGGACACCTTTTTTATGCTCTTCAATACTCTTCCAACAAGAGGCCAATATATCTCCACTGGACTCAGCTCCAGGCAGTTTGGAGTACTGAGCTAACCGAGTTGCTTTCCCACCGGAGGTGTTGGGAGCTCTTTTGAAAATGGTTTCTATATTTTTGGCTTTAGAAACATCATGTGGACCATTCCTTCTACCTGAACCAGGTTTTATATCAACGGACAAGTTCTCCCGGTACTGTTTAATTACATTGGAAACAGCAGACCTTTGATTGTTTGACCAAGTTTTTGCTGGACCAAGTTGGGTTTTTTTGAAAATATTTAATAATTTTAGTGCGCACTTTTTTCTGGTCACTCATCTTAATCAGATTAACAACAAGTGTACATAATTGACATTAAGCATAATAACTGACATGCTTTACAGAGGTAACTTGATAAAAAAACAAGTAAGAGAGATATATTCGGCTGGGCCGAATCTTATATACCCTTCACCAAACTATACTTCAAAATAAAAATTTTAAATATTTTTAGGTAAACAAAATTTATTTTTTTTCCAGTTGTTTTTTTTAATTTTTTGAAAAAAATTTTTTTTTCGATTTTTTTTTTTAATTTTTTTAATTTTTTTTAAATTTAAAAAACTTTTTTTTTAAATTTAATTTTTTTTTTTTATTATTTAGCCAAAAAAACTTTTGGTAAAAAAAAATTGGGGTTCAAAATTTTTTCCCGATTTTGACCCATTGTAGGTCCAACTTACTATGGTCTTATATACGTCGTTGCAAAGGTCTTTGAAATATCTATCATAAGATATCCATATTGTCTATATTAATGACTTAGTAATCCAGATATAGGTAAAAAAATAGGTAAAAAATCGAGGTTGTCCTGGTTTTTTCCTTATATCTCAGCCATTTGTGGACCGATTTTGCTGATTTTAAATAGCAAACTTCTCGAAAGCATGTCTAACAGAATTATTCAAGATTTGGATCCCGAAGATATCTGGGGTCTTCAGAAAATTGATTTCAACAGACAGACGGACAGACAGACAGACAGACAGACAGACAGACAGACAGACAGACAGACAGACAGACAGACAGACAGACAGACAGACAGACAGACAGACGGACATGGCTAAATCGACTCCGCTATCTATAAGGATCCAGAATATATATACTTTATAGGGTCGGAAAATTATATTGTGGAAATTACAAACGGAATGACAAATTTATATATACCCTTCTCACGAAGGTGAAGGGTATAAAAAAATCAAATAATACTTGGGTTAAAAGTTTTAATGAAAAACGTATGATAAGAATTTTACGATCTCAGTCCCTTTTTATGAAATTATTTACAAATGTTATGAATTGAAAATCAATGAAATCAAATCATACTAAGTATTTATGTTGAAACTTTTTTCTGTGTATGTTTCCTTTACGAGAAATAAGAAAGAAATTAATTATATATAAATACTTAAACACTTTCAGAAACGGTATTTTAAAAGGAATTGAATTTGTATTATATCTTACATCACCATAGTGGGGATATTATTGCACCCACCTTAAAGTATTCTGATCTGTCTGGCCGGCTGGATGGATGGTTGTCCATGTAAGCCATAGGCGCAAAATGCTGATCGCAATTTTGAAGTTATTGCCTGAAAACCTCCACAAGTTTTGTGTCTATTCGCCAGGACTTTACTTTCTTACTTATTTTAGTTGGGAATATCCACAACATTTTTGGGGCCATCCTAATATACATACATGTATGAATGCACATAATCTCACATTGAATGAACTCGTTGGGGTATAAGGTGCAGTTATTATAGCAAAAACTATTTACATCCGTTTTCAACAGTTTATTGATAAATTTCGGTTAAAATAAAGGGAATCTTTAAAGAAGGTAAATAAAAACAATAAAAAAGGAAACACTACAACTGTGATAAAATAAAACAATAGACCAAAGCAAATCCCCTACAAACACACTACATATAATTTGCTTAATGAGAAACAAACACATGTATGCTTTTTAGCTCTTTCAATAAATGGCTTATTAGTATGATATTATTTTGTATTTCTTTCATCCATAGGCGAAATCTGTAGGGTTTTAAAGACATATCTGGAATTAGTTTTGTTTTAACTCTTGAGAATTTAAGATATGCACCTATAAAAGTAATTTTAGATGATACTAAGTAGCACCTTATATTGATACTGATAGACAAAATATATATTTTTTTACTTACAGTCTTACATTTTAAAGTTATATACATCTTCTATATTTTAAGCAAGGCCATCCTAATGCACATAAATTTAAGGACAAGTTAAAATAATAAAACAAAACACTAAACAAACATGCACAATGAAATTGAATAAAAAAAACAGAAAACAAATGAACACTCGTACAATTTTCTATGATTTTTCATTACCTTCTTCTTAGTTTTTGGAACGTTTTGAACAAAAAAAAGAAAAAAAAAAAAAAAAAACGAAATGCAATGAAAAAAGAAAAACAATTGGTTTGTTGTATTTAATACTTAATAATATGGCAGACCGCCCTTGCCTCACATTTGTTGTTGTTGTCGCTTTTGTTTGCTTTTATATTCTACATACATATATGTATTGTGTCTTAATAACAACAACTAAAAGTAGCATCACAATACGTAAACCAAATACAACAACTAATATACACATTATTTAATGGTACTAAACTAAAGCTCATACAATTTTAAAGTTGAATCAATCATTTTCAGTTTGATGCACATCAGCAACACCATAGTGCAGCCATATACACACAGTACATAAATATACAAAGGAGATGCTCGTACTTACTCAGCGCTCTATGTAAGTGGGAGGTTTGATAAATAATTTAAATACTTATATACATATTGTTACGTTTTTACCTTTTAAAAACGGGGTTTATTTCCTTTAAATAAACCGGATACTTTTGATTGCAAATAAAAAGCAGTTTTAGTAGTTTAAAATTTGTAACAACTCTTTATTTATTTAGAATGTACAACAACAACAGAATTAAATAGTCTTTATACACATTTATCAATTCGCAGAAATTTACACACACTTTATAATCTACAAACTCAAATGTGCAAGACAGTTGATGTTAACTCTTACAGCGCCAATGATAAACTCAACTCACTAAAGCAACCGCAGTCACTATTTATACACACACTGCCATCTCTCGGGAATCTTCTGCAATGCTCTTAACGGACATACTAGTACATTCGAATTCTAGAGATTTCGATGTCAATGTCACAGTTTAAACATTTAGTGTTGTCATACTTACAAACAATGCTAATAAACGCATGATATCAACATTGTTGACAAGTAGAAGCTTCTACTGATGGACGTGTTTATAAACATGATGAATGTTTGCAGGCAGTAGTTATAGACCGTTAAATTCAAATCGTTTTTGCAAATTCGTAACAATATGTATTTTCTTTTGTTGAACTTAGGGCACTGTAGATTACACTATTCTTTAAATAATTTTATATTATGAAAATACAAAGTTCTGATTTTAATAACTGAGTTTATTGAAATATAGAAAATGTAAAATGTTAAATCTATTTCACCTTATTTTTAAGTTTTGTGAATTTTATTAACCAATTAGTCAGACCAAAATTACCATTACCGCTACCGAAATAGTCTAAATTAGCGTTAACCGTTTCGAATCAGTAGCCAACCTTGGATTTTTTTTTTATCTGCAAGGCACATTTATAGTACTATGTACAGAATGTGACATCTGTCATGTATCCGCTTCTGATTGCTTGATGACACAGATTGGTATATACTTTCAGAAAACCTCGCAGTTAAAAGTATAGCAGCGTACAATAGCATGGTTTGGTAGAAAAATCAAGTCACCTCCGCAGGAGATTACCATAGTTCATGAAGAGAATCCATTGTGATATTCACTGATTAAGCCATTTTATTCCAGCTAAAATAAATTCGATATCATTGAGATATAGTGCTCGGTGTTATTTATTGTTTTATTATAACTAATTTGGATTTAGCGGTAACTATGACACCGATTTTATTTAGCGCCATCATTCATAGAGACAAATAGGTGCCTGTATGATTGATGTTCTCATCCATTCTCATCAACGAGCTAGAGATAGTTTAAAAACCAAGAATTGAACGCACTGCTTCCTTAAGATTGTTGTCAAACTCAAAAAGTGGTTCTGAAGTCATTGGGAGCTGCTGCTCAAGCAGCAATTTCAGAACATTGGCGATTGGATTTACCCAAAATCAGGAAAATTGGGTCCCATACGAATTGAAGCTGAAATACCTTGAAAGACGATTTTGTATATCTGAAATGATATTTGAATGTTATAAAAGAAAATCTTTTTTGCACCGAATTACTACTTATATTATCAACCATAGAGTTAAATTATTTTTTTTAATGAAACATAAGATATCCTCTTGTATTAATCATATATATATTCAGCCTCAATAGTAGTGAATTTTTTTATATTTTTAAGATCATGAAAATCATTTGGCCGTCTTAAATATTTTTGTTTTAAAACCGAATCTATTATTCAGCCCAATCTTCAACAAACTGAAACTTTTAAATTTTAATCGATGGATAGATTTTAGGATTTTCGGATTTATCTTAAAAAATAAATCAAATAATTTGTTTAATACACAGAAAAAAGAGATTAGTGATAGCAACCGAATTTGTTTTCAATCGAATGATTCTACCTTAGTGACCGAATTTTACAGTTGTAGCTACACAATTTTGGAAGGGGTAACAAAATTTTGGTTGCTTCAACCGAAATTCTTCTTTATCAACTGACTTTCTGTTAATAGAACCGATTCTATGTGTGCAACCGAATCATTCGAGTGGCAACAAATTCGGTTGCTATCACGAATCTGTTTTCTCTGTGTACATTAAAAGTTTCTTTACAGTCTTAATAGACGTAACTGTTTTTTTGTGCAGAAGTACATAAACTATTTCATATTATTGTCGCTTGTGCTTGCTGGAGGAGAAAATGTATTTCTCTACCAAGTTCAAAAGGTCGCAAATCAGGATTTATCATCACCACATCGAAGTACTTTATTCTTACACTTATTACACTTCGAAATATTCATCGGAGACCCACAAAATTATATATATTCTGGGTCTATGCTTTCAGCTAGCCGCCAAATTTACCCTCTGAATACTGTTTGAGCAGTCATAAATATGTTGATTATACGTCAATCCTGATAAAATTTTGTACAAATCTAAGTACTCTGAAATAATACTTCAAAATCTAGGACAACAGTTGTACCTAGACCCCATACAAAGTCCCCCTCAGAAAATAACTTGAACATTCATAATTGTTTTATAATAACACTATACTACAAAATAACAATTTTTGTCAGAACGTGAAAAGCGTATGTAGGTGAGGACATACTAAAACCGTTTTTAAAGATTTTTAAATAAGCTAAAAAATTTGAGTTTTAGGGTAGGTCGTAGCACTTTGGTACCTCTAACTCACACATTTTTAAACCGATTACAAAATTTTTTATGGATAGGCAAAGAATTAAGCTTTCATAAAATGTATGCATAAAATGTATATTCAAAAAACTTGTGTAAGTTTTTATAAAAAGTTTCGCTTTATTTTTTATTTTTTTCGTCATTTTTCAAATTCAGCAGTAGTTATTTTAATTTGTTTCTATGAAAGCCTATTTTTTTTTGCAAAATATTTTAAAAACAATTCCATATAGACAAAAATGTGACATTAGTTGTTAAAATCGGTTTATATTTGCAAAAGTTATTTAACTTTTTTTGAAAAAAGTTCGAATAAATTTCCCCATCCATACTGTGAAACATTTGCTGCAAAACATTTGAGTTTGTCAATGAAAGGGGAAAGAGGCATGGAAAAGGATACTCTGTTTCATGTACATGAAGTTTTTGTTGAGTATGTCATCCACATTGTCAAAATGTCAAAAACTGAAAAGCAAAAACGTCACTGTTTGGACACGAATGCAGTTTCAAAAGAGAATTTAAAAATGTTTTGCAGCAAATGTTTCACAGTGTGGACCGGGACTTAGTAAATTAAAAATTGTACGAATGTTTTTTTTTTCGTTTTTTTATATAAAAACCATGTTAAGAACTAAATTTCCTTTATACATTAGTACAAATTTTTATAAGCCTTCATATCAAAATAAGGAGTGAGATCGTCAAATTCTTAACACACGTTTTTCATTAAAACTTTTAATCCAAGTATTATTTGATTTTTTTTTTTTATCATGTTGCCTTTGTATCACATGTCAGTTATTATGTTCAATGTTAATTATAATCATTTGTTGTTCATCAGATTAAAATGTGTGACCAGAAAAAAGTGCGTAATAAAATCCATATCCATATAAATATATAAATGTCTTTGTAAGTTTGTTTGTTTATTTGTTTGAACATCACGCCAAAACGGCTAAATCGATTTAATTGAAATTTGGAACGTATATAGATCCTTACTTGGAAGCGTCAATAGGCTATAACTTTTTTCAATACTTTTACCAGAAAGGGATAAACAGCGGGAAAAACTGGTAAAATTGGTACCTTTAGTTCTTAAACAATAATTACTAAACGGCTTAACTGATTTTTACTACGACAGGGGTAGCGAAGCGCACCGGGTCAAGCTAGTTATTAAATATTTTCAACAAAACCCAACTTGGTCCAACAAAAAGTTGGCCAAGCATTCAAAGGTCTACCGTCAAACTGTTTCAAATGTTATTAAACAGTACCGGGAGAACTTGCCCGTTGATAGAATGCCTGGTTCAGGAAGAAGGAAAGCCAAAAAAATAGAAAGCATTTTCAAAAGAGCTCCCAACACATGCGGTAGGAAAGCAGCCTGGTTAGCTCAGTGCTCGGACTATTTGGTACGAAAAGTTAAAGCTAATGTAGGTTTAAAAACATACAAGGCTCAAAAGTTCCCGACAGGAACGCTGCTAAAAATTTAGAGGCCAAAAACAGAGCTCGGAAATTGAAGTCAAGTTTTACAAAAAAATATTGTTGCTGCATAATGGATGACGAAAAGTATGTTCTGGCAGATTTTTCGCAAATTCCTGGTCAAAAATTTTATGTTGCTGATGCTCGAGGGAATGTTGAAGAAAAGTTTAGGACCCAAAAGCAGACAAAATTTCCCAAAAAGTTCTTGGTATGGCAAGTAATATGCAGTTGCGGCAAAAGAAGACAATAATTTGTTACAACGGGCTCTATAAATACCAAAATTTACATCAAGGAATGTTTACAAAAAAGGCTGCTTCCATTCATAAGACAAGACCTTGAGTGGTACAAAAACAATAATGTGGTATTAGTGCCAAGAGTGGCAAATCCTCCAAACTGCCCGCAGCTAAGGCCAGTGTAGAGATATTGGGCTCTTATTAAAAGAGAATTGAAGAGCACAAAAAAGGTGTCCAAAAGTGTGGTAGATTTTAAACGGAGAAAAGTGACAGAAATCACTATAAAAACCTTAATGGAAGGGTTTCCGAAAAAGGTTCAAAATTTCAACACTATTGATTAGACCGAAAAAATATATTTTTTTTTGTAAATTGTAATAATAATTTCAATTAAATAAAAAAAATTAAAACTGTAAGTTAAGTGGTTTCGTATATGTATGTTAAGAATTTTTCGATGTCACTCCTTAAGCAATGAAAGGGACTAAAATCAAAAGAGTTGATAAATTTTGTTTTTTTTTAGATATTGTTATTAAAAACAATACTTTAACTTACAAATGTATCAACAAATGTACGTTAATTTAAAGCATTTTCTTTCCAAACCCGTTAAAAAATTTAAAGAAGGACTAAAACTGACTGAGTTACATGTTTTTAGAATAACTTCTGAATGTGAGGGTGTTTCTGAAATTTTTAGTCACAAGTTGTAATGTTTTCCAAGTTTTTTTTCCATCGTAGCACCGTGTAATTAATATCGCGATGAAATTGTACAAATACAAGTTTTATATGAACCGCTTTCTGCCAACTTTTATGAGGAACAGTCCATAATTGATCCTATCCACCATATAACCCCCATAATAGTATACAAATGGTTTACTTTTTCTAGAAAAAGAAATGACGTAACTTTTTAAAGAACTTGCCAAGCAGCACACGTGTATTTGTGAGCATTTACTGTGCTTAAATATAGTAGTTTTGGTGTTTTCCTAAATGTATTTGTGTGTGTTATTATTATTGGCTGGCAAAACTCTTCTACGCTGTTGAAGATGCTGCTTCTGTGCTGTGTTGTAAGTGTTGTGTAAAAAGTATTGTTGTTTCTGGGTATTGCAACCATAAACTACAGCAGATTATATAAACATACAAACAAATACCATTATTCGAGTATATGTATATGTGTATGTCTGTATTGTTTTCTATATTTTTTAGCTCTGTTGTTTTTTTTTTTTTTTTTTTATAGCATGGTAGCTTGTATATCCAGGGTTTACTTACTCTATAGTTATTTTACTTTACGTTTTTAATTTTATGAAATAATTCTTTATAGTATACTATACTCGTACATAAGGTACGTTTCGTATTTATAATGTCAGTTTATTTTTAAAATATCTTTATTAGAATTCATTAAATTGTTAAAATTATTTGAGATTATTGTTCTACATTACATTTCCTATCGATTGATATCATTTTGAAGATCGTTTTTGTTTTATAAAACTATGTTTCATATTTATAGAGTCACTTTGCAGTAAAATAGTTAATCCAATCATTAAAAAGGATGGGTTAAAAAACAACTTGTTTAATGAGTAAAAATCATGTGAATCACTTCCAAAAATCACATTACGGCCATAAACCTCATATAAATTTTGAAATCCAAATAAAACTTGACAAAAACAAGTAATATTGTTATACTCGACTGTGCCGAATCGTGTATACCCTTTTATGGGACTTGAATTTCTTATGGTTACATGCACAGCCAGCCAGCTAGACAGGCGGACGGATGAACATCTTTTAGTCGACTCAGGAAGTGATTCTGATTCGATCGGTAAACTTTAAGGTGGATGTTAGTCTAATAGTTTTGGGCGTTGCAAACATCAGCACAAAGGCATTATGCCCTTCTCACTATGATGGTATAGAAACTATTCTTATAAATATGAAACGCACCTTATATAATTTTTACTTGTTCCGGATTATTTTGCCAGTTTAATGTTCTTAAGTTGGTTTGTGTTGTTCATTTTTGTTAGTGTTCTTGTTATTGTTGTTGTTGTTGTTGTTGTTAGGACACTGTTTGTGGTGTTTTTGTTATTGTTGCTGCTGGGTGGAATTTTTTTTCTCTCTTTTTTGGTTTTCTGGTGTTAATTTTTGTTGGTTTATAAAGTTATTGCTACGCCAATGCACAACTAGTTACAATTTTGCACACACACTCTACACTTGTGCTCTCTATTGCAAATTCATTATGAAGCCATGCTTAGTGTTTGAATCATCGTACCAAACAATGGTGGCTGTATGACGCTTCCTTATACTCCCTACCATTGCTGCAATGTAATGGCGCAATTTACCCCTTCCCAGCACATTGTTTAAACACTTTGTTTTATTGCTCGTTTGTTATGGTTACTAATCTTATGTTAACCTTATGCAACCCTTTTTTGATTCATTTCAAGTTTGGGGGTTTTCCACAGTTTTCCTTGTTTTTTTTTATTATTTATTTTACTCTTTTTAAGTACCGTTAACGAGCAAAAACTAATAAGTTTTTAAATGAAAACGGAAGAATTTGCTGTATATTTTTTTGTTCGCCTTCCTTCCGTTTCCTATTTCTTTTTTTTTTTTCTTCTTCATCATTTTGCTTTTGTTAGAGAGC
The DNA here is from genome assembly GCA_942486065.2 of Calliphora vomitoria. Lineage (NCBI taxonomy): Eukaryota > Metazoa > Arthropoda > Insecta > Diptera > Calliphoridae > Calliphora > Calliphora vomitoria. The sequence goes on from OW818029.2 coordinate 41,946,058, forward strand.
TGTTATTGCTATTGTTTTTCTTTTCTACGTTTTTTTGCCCCGTTTCTTATTGTTATCGTCGTTATCTTTCATAAAATACGTATAGTTTTATGTGTGTGTTTTTTTTTTAAGTTTTTTGTCCTCAGTTTTTTATTGCTTTTTATTTTGTTGTTGTTGTTGTTGTTTCTGTCATCTTGGTGCAATAGTTCATTTTAATCTTCTTGTACTTTTAAACAGGATCTTAAAAGTCGTTTTTTTAATGTTCATTTTAGTTCTTGGTTTTAATCACTTTTCTGTCGTCATATTATTCGATGACTTTATCATTGTTCAAGTTCATATTTATGTTCTTGTGTTTTTATTTCTTTCATTTCACAACTTAAGTTTTGTTTTGTTTTTGCTTGCATTACGTATTAACAAGATTGTTCAGATTTGTGTTTTTAAGTTTATTGACAGTTAAGATTAATAAGGTGATTCAGTTAAGCGCTTAATGAATCACCTTAATTTTATAATATTTGGTAGACATGTTTCCCATGGCCATACAAAATTTATAGTTCTGCAAATATTCGAAATTCGACTCTATTTGATTTTTATATAGGTTGAAAGTTCATATTTTTAATAAAGGGTCTTCAAGTAGGGACTTTCGAACTTTGAAAGTTGGTAGCGGCCATAATGTTAATGCTATATCTGTCGATTTGGCTGTCATTTTGTTTTGACAAATCACCATGGATAGACATTGCGTTCAAAAAACGTGCAAATGATAAAATTTTTTTATCAAAATAAATGTAACGTTGTGATCATAATCAGGGATGCGGCACATTTCTGGACGATTGGGTAGGTTATGTGTCCAGGCAGCCGCGAAGTGAAGAACAAGAGCAGCTCACGTGGGTCAAGGCAATAAGTAACCTGAAAATAGAGAGACTAAAAAGGAAAGACAGAATAGATATGAAAAAGAGAAAGGGACTGTCAAGATGTGATTAAATATTGAAGACTAAAGAGGAAGAGATACGAAAGAGATAAAGACAGAGGAGAGGAGATTATTAATATTAATATTCCTTATAAAGACATTAATGCACTCTAGCCTCAAATTCGAGAGCTCAGAAAGACTAATTAGGTAACGATGTCCCAGAAACTTTAAGCGTAGATCTTCTAATGACTTACAGAGACAAAGAAGTTGAAAAATCATCTTATCCTCCTCCTCGTTTTGACAACTTCTGCAGAAGTTGTTGTAGGGCAAGCCAAGTCTCCTCGCGAGGTTGCCAAAAGTGCAGTGACAGGAAATGACCGCCAGCACACCACACCATTCAATTATGAGCATGTCAAGCCAAGAAGATATGTTGTTCGTCCGTGATTCAGTCGTAGCCATATCGTTCTGGTAATAGTACATGTGGGTTCACAACCCCATATTGTCTGAGCAAGCTCATAGTAGAAGTTACTAACGTGAAGCTTGCATTCAGGCAGCATGGCGCCTTTTTTCGCTAAATTATCATATCTTGTTATAACTAAGCCAGTTAGGCGTCCCTTTTATGGCTGATATTTCAACCTGAAAAATGCTAAATTCCTGTGGAAGTCTAAAAGATAACCTAGTTTCGAATTCCTGAATGTAGACACCTACGCCAACCCGATATTCCTTCTCAGAACCGTCCGCATAGACTGAGAGACCCGTTGTGTCATGTAAAGTTCCGTCCATTGCTTCCATGTTATGTGGAATTGAGTACCTAACCAAAATTTCTCACCATTAAGGACGTAGAAATGCAATAATCGATATTACCCTGAAGATTCCGAATCCTACCTATTATACTGGCGTAACCGTATGGAACATTGCGTTTAGCCTAAAGGCCGAGGTTAATACCATTTTTCTGGCCATTAAATCCACAGGGATCCAGTTTAATATAGCGGTCGTTCTTAGAGCTCCTGTTATCAGGATTGCCATTCTTCTTAAAACTCTCTCGAATAGCACGATTGGGTACGTCAACAAACAAAATTTACGAATTTGGAATGATACCACATGAGATTCAAAAGCATCCGGAAAATGTCTCTGTTTGGTGCCGATTTCGTCTTACATTACTTTTAGAATGACGTTGGCAACAACATCACCGTCAACGGCGTGTGCTATAGGCCGATAATTACCATAATATTTTGGCCTGAATTGGATGATATGTACACAAATGACATGATAAGTTTAACATAAACCTTTCAGTTCATGCCATATTGGACATTCTGCACGAGCGATTTGAGGGTATGGTGATCTTATGTAGAGGTGATGGAAACCATTAAACTTCTTCTTGTAGAGTTTTCTTGAGTCTACGCAAAAAAAAACCTCCCTAGTCGACATAAACCCTCCATAGATTAAATTCAGCCTGGTTTGTACGTCAGAGTCCTGCAAAATTTGGTATTTCGGATGAGCGCCACCTAGCATAACCGCGCCGGCCACTTACTTGATGTTATATTCCATTCATAATGGCATCGATAGGTCTTTCAAAGGAATACAAAATTTCAAATATGTCTCACACACACTTTGTTTTATTTAAATTTTGAAGGTAGGAAGCGCTTAATAAAAGATGCTTTATATGCATGTAGAATATATTAAGTAAAACTATAACTTTAGAAATCTTAGCCTGAATTTATAATTTTTGATCCCATATCAAAGCTTATGAATCGCAGATTTTAAACGATTATTTAGAACTTCTTTTCTTATAGAATCAGGATATACTTAGCAAAGAAAATCCTTAGTCCTGGAAAAAAATAATGTATTTTCCATAGATTTTCCTTAAATACGATTAAAAACATATATATTCAATTTAGAAAGGAACATACGGAATTCTCGAGATAATTGAAATTTAGAAATATTGCCGAAAATTGTTGTTCCCTCCCCAAAATACGAAATAATATATTATTCATGGGAGACTATGATTCTGACTGTAAGCTACAATAAATTATGGTGCTAAGGAGTGAGATCGAAAAAATCTTAACATACATAAATGTTAAGAAAAAAGAAACCACTAAACCTACAGTTTTTGTATTTTTTTATTTGATTGAAATTATTATTACAATTTATAAAAAAATATTGTTTTTATAGTTCTAATGAAAAGTGATAAATTTATGAACTTTTTCCGGAAGCGCTTCCATTATGGTTTTTATAGGGCATTCTGTCACTTTTTTCGAACAAGTAGTCCATATTAGTTTAAAATCTACCAAACTTTTGGACAACTTTTTTGTGCTCTTCAGTTCTCTTTTAACAAGAGCCCCAGGCAGTTGAGAGGATTTGCCTATGTTGGTAAAAAATCCACATTATTGTTCTTGTACCATACAAGACCTTGGTTACCATAGTGACAGGATGACAAATCAGGCCAAAAATAAGTGAACACTTATTTTTTGAATGGAAGCATCCTGTTTTGTAAACATTCCTAGTTGTACATTTCGGTATTTTGTAACAAATTTTTGGTTTCTTTTGCCGCAACTACATATTGCTTGTTGCCATACCATGGTCCTATACTTTTATACAACATTTCCTAGAGCATTAGCGACATAAAAATATTGATCCGTATCAGTGTTGCCAGTTTAGCCTTTTTGAGGCAAAATTTAGCCTTTTTATTTACTATTTAGCCTCGAAATTTTGATTTTAGCTTCGCGACTTTTTTCTAGCCTTTTTTTAATTTGATAATAGCCTTTTTTTAAATAAAAAAGGCTAGAAAAAACCACGAAGCTAAAACCAAAATTTCGAGAATAAGGAGAAAATAAAAAGGCTAAATTTATATTTGTGAGACAATATCATTTTAATTCATTACTTACTGTTTTTCATTTAGCTTTTCAATATACGCAAGAATTGTGCAGTATTAAAAGAACAAATAACAATTGCCAATACCAAGTGTTTCAAAATGAAATATAGTATTTTATATCTGAAAGCTATAAATGTCTAGCAAATTCGCTTTCAAGACAAAATTGTTATTACACATTATATTCATCATTATATAATGGACAAGAGCCCCACAAACTCTTGAAGGCTTGTGATACTCGATGGCATTGACATTTTGGCCAAGCAGGTGTTTTTCTCATCCATGTAACTTATTTCCTATTGTTCTTAGCAAAATGTGTCCCAAATAGTTTAGTTTCTTTCAAAATGGGACCTTTTTTAAATTTTTTTTTTTTGCTCAAGAGAAAGCTTAGGTCCATTCCTTTAAGAAGTTTTTGATCGCTTAGTGGGATTCGAGTGGAATATCTATAATATCTACTTAAGACATACAATTTTTGAATTTTTTTGCAAAATCTAAATTTTTTTCCAAAATGGGCCCCTTTTTTAAATTTTTTTTTTGCTCAAAAGAAAGCTTATTTCCATTGCTTTAAGATGTTTTTTGTCGCTTATGTATATTTGTATATTTATTATTAATGATTTTTGTTATTTTTTGTTTGCTGCTGAAGTGTACCTTTATAATTTTATTTATTTTTATGAATTTTATGAACATATTTTCAAATTTTTTATTTAAAAATAAATATAATACTAAATTCTTAATTTATAACATTTTAGCTTTTTTTTTAGCTTTTTTTAAAGCAGATTGGCTTTTTCTGGCCTTTTTTTGAAGTCAATATAGCGTATTTTTTTGCCAGCTCCTGGCAACACTGATCCGTATGCTGCGAAAAATTTTATATTTTTTTTTTTATAATATTTGACTTCAATATCCGTGCTCTGTCTTTGGCCTCGAATTTTTTAGCAGAGTTCCTGTCAGGAACTCTTTGAGCCGTGTATGTTTTTAAACCGGCATTGACTTTAAATTTTCGTAGCAAATAGTTCGAGTAATGAGCTAGCCGGACTGCTTTCTTACCGGATAAACTCGATACTGTTTAATAACATTGTAATCAGTTTGACGGCAGACCTTTGATTGTTTGGCCAACTTTTTGTAAGACCAAGTTGGGTTTTGTTGAAAATATTTAATACTTTTAGTATGCACTTTTTTCTCGTCAGTCATTTTAATCAGATTAACAACGAATTAACATAATTGTCATTAAACATATTTTTCGTAGGTATCTTGATGAAAAAAAAAATTAAAAGTGTTAAGGTTTTTTGATCTTTAGTTCAAAATACATAGCCGAGCCGCATGCATGGAAAACTACACGTGGGCAATTCCATGTCATCGTACGTACCATTTGTACGCTTATAGAGTGAAATAGATTTTGCACAAATAAGAGTATCTGAAAAATAATTTGGTCTTTATGTTCCATTCAGAGGGTACTACATATAAAAAAAATAATAAGTCCTTTCGAAACATTGTTGTCCAAAATATCGAGCGAAACAATGGTATATCGTACGTGACATAAAACGTAGAAATATGTGGTAATTTGAGAATCGTGAGAGGCGTTTTGCTTTTTTTTAATTTCTTACACTAAACCAAATATTTTTCCTTTACAATCTGTCATGTTTAAATAGAAATAATCTTTAGATGATTTTATAATAAATAAAATTTAATATCGTACGTGACATACCGTACGTGACAGATTTTTCTCTCATAGTAAAACAATATATATTCTGTAAATATATCTATACAAAAACTAAAAAAATAAATAGAAAATATATATTCGGTTGCAATAAACAATTTGATAATAGCAAAAAAACAATCAGAGTCAAATTCATTTCATACTACATGCTAATTGGGAGCTTAGTTTTAGCCGCAATCTTAGCCTAAAACATACCAATTAAATTAAAAAATAAAATATAGTCACTTTAAACTATTATTTTTGCACTTCAAATGTTGTAATAAGCTGTAAATACTTTCACATAGTAACATTTAGTGCTTTTGCGCTCAAAATTTATTTTGTTTGGTTTAGCGCTTATCCTATTCCCTACATAATACGTGAGTTCTAATTATGTTCTTACTAACATTCTTAACACGATTTTTAATACAAACTAGTAGAGCCAATAACTAAAAGATAGTCCTTTGCATACAAATACATTAAAATAACCTCGTAAGATTTTTAGCAGTGTTTTCTTATGCATGCACCCATTTACGAGAGTTTTTTTTTCTGTGTTTTTGTTGAGAAAATTTGAACCTATTTGTTGTTTCTTGATTTTGTTTTCAGAATTTTTGCTTTTTTTATACCGGCTAAGTGAATGACTCTTACTGCAATTTTACTTATTTAGTACATGCACTAAAACATATACAAACATACAGGTACAGTGGGAAAAATATTTTTATCAATAAATTATTTATTAGCTAAGGAAATCTTTTCAAAGAATTGTATTTTATGGAATTTTTAAATCATAATAATTTTCAAAAAATCTCTCAGAGTTCTGGTTTCTCTTGATCCTCGACAGAATATCTTATGCAGCTAGTTGAAACTTGTACAGATTGTATCATTGCCCATACTTTCCGATATGCATCGTATAGTGCCATTCCTATGCCAAAATGATGCACAGATGAGTTTCGATACCTAGAATGGTGTAATCGTGGATTTCTTGCAACACGGATTTCAGTGTTTATTAGAAAATCCAAACAGTTCGATTTATCTTTGCACATATTTATTTAAAATTATTCGAATAGTAAAATTGTTTAAATTAAAATATTAGTTTTTAAGGATTTTTAATATGTATACCCTACACTACATTATTAGGCAGGGTCTAATACCCATCTTTTTGAGTCTATTTAACGATGGCTGCCTGTCTGGTGGCTGTAAACGTATGCGCAACGTATAGGAATCAATGCTGAAGATATTTCAATAAAATTCAGTATATAGAGAAAGTCTATTAAAATTGGTTGAAATTATAATAGTACTTTATATGTTTCGCCGTAAGTAGGACTTAGAAAAATCATACTTTAAAGTTTTGTACGGATTAGTCTATAATTGACTTTAGCTCCAATATAACGCCCAAAATCCGTATTGATATCGAGATACAATTTAACTCAAATAAGTTTTACATGCACAGAAGTCATGCACTTTTTTGACGAACGGTCCAAAATGACATATAGCCCACTTCTCAATAACACTTTAAGCCGAATAATTATCTTAAAATTTGTAATAATGACACTAAATTTTGTACAAAAAAATTTCATGATATTCTTAATCATACTAGATGATACATATATGAATTTAGATCATAATTGGCCATAGCTTTTATTCCATTTTCAAAAATACATTTTTTATACATATCTAGCACATTACTAAGAACTGTTGTTATTGATCGCTAACAGGTTCTAGGTATATTAATTGACTAATGCCCGTCACTTCAACAAATATATGGGGCATTTCATGTCAAGTGAACCAACTTTTGAAATCGATGTCTTCCGATTGAGATGAAATAGTAATTCAGATACAATTTTTCAATAAGGTCGGTTTAGAACTTTCTGAGTTAGAGGGGGTCATAATTTTCAGTTTGGCCAAGCAGGTGTTTTGTCTCATCCATGTAATTTATTACCTACTAGCTGAAACCGGTCCTCGTTGCTGGCCCTTAGAAAACATCTGTTTTATATTGCATCTCGATCTCGATTTTAATATACAGTGGTCTGTGTTCCAACCTTCAATATTAATACATGTGGTGGCAGTCCAGCTCGTTCCAATGAATTAAAAAATTCAGTAGGATAATCGACGGCTTGTTCTTCGTTCATTACTGTGTCAATCGATTTGTATTTTATTGTTTCGCCATGCAGTTTCAATTGTATTTGCTTATTGAGCTTGTTAACATCATAATTTGTTGGTGCCAAAATTGCATGTTCCCACAGCCAATTCGAATTTGTGTAGTGGTTGTAAGACTTGGGAATACCTTGTCAACAGCGAAATCTCATTTGTGGCGATATCAATTGAAATTTTTCCATTTCTGATTTCCAACAATTGTTCTGAGAATGTGTCGGCAAAGGGGTATTGCAGCAAATGCACACGCATGTTCGTTGATAGCGTTCGGCTTCTGTAGCTTCATTTCCAGTGAAATAAATTTGAAGGAACTTCGCATCATCATTGCGAAGCAGGAGCAATGATCCAATTCTGTGGTACATTTGGCCTTGAAATTTAAAGGTGGGCATGAAGCCGGCGTCATTTGAAATCGTGAGTTTCACTTTTGGATATTTTGAAGGAAGTGCTTGGAAATAGGATTGGCTCCGGAAATGTAACTTAGAAGCAGCTTAGGTGGCTCAATAACTGGTGGCAGAATAACTTTACCGTTCTAACAGCACATTCTCGGGGATTCCTTAAGGAACTTCAAAACGCTGCAATGTATGTAATGTTCCTTGTGATTACTGGTGTCATCATACTTATTGTAATAAAATGCCGCCAACTTTAAATCGATTCTTACTCTTGATCGAGCTATTCGAGAGCGATTGGCTTCTAGTCTTTCGATATGCTGTTGAGGTGTCTCTGCAGCACTCGATGAAGATGCACTGCGACGCATTTGCTGAAGCCGTGAATCTCGTTCTCTTCCCGTTTCTGCGGCTCTAGACGTAGATGCCCTTTCGAAAACAAATTTTATTAATAAAACCGTTATATTTTATTAAAAGTGGAATGCGGAGAGTTATTCAAAATATTGTTTTTTTTTAATAGATTGCATACGGAAATTTCCTAATATGCAAGAGTAAGCTAAATTGTTTATCATCGATTGATAATATAAAAGAACTTTAATAGTACCGGACATGTGTTGGAATGTATTCCTTTCTTCGCTTACACCAAATCATTCACTTCAGAGTACACCACTGTGAATTAAAATTTTTAGAATTATGTTAAGCAACGAAATGAAAATTATCATTTCTTGAATGTTGGGGAAAAAAATGTATTACTTTCTCCAACTTAAAAAAAAATTTTTTTTTGAGTAAAAATTTGTTTGGAGAAAATTAATTTTTTGGAAAAAAAAATTTTTTGACAGCAATCACTGGCCTTGTTAGCCTGTATATAGGATACTATGAACTATTTTTAAGAATTGAAGAAAAGGTCGATCAACAATTATACAATAATTTTCTTTGTTTTTTGGTGTCCTTAGCGGTATAGTATAAAAATTTGATTTTACCACTGACTTTACGGTGTTACCCGCTAGGATTTTCTGAAGATTCCGTGAAAATTTTATCAAAATCGCTCTGGTCGTTTTCGATTCCATTCGGAACATATATACACACATTTGATTTGATATATGTACATTAGAGTTAATTTCAAAAATTTGAATTGCGGGTATCACCATTTTTTTAAAGGTTTTTGCGTAAATAAAATTATGGCGTCCTTTTTTTTGGAAAATATTCACTTCTTGTGGTGGATCAACGCACCTAAAGACGCGAATTTTGAGCTCATTTTTTTGTAAAGCAAAAACGGTTGAATATGCATATTGCGAATCTGATTTCACCAGTCGATTCTGTAACAAAACTTTATACAATGGACGTTTTATGAACCCTTATAGCGTTCGTGTCAGAAGAAAAAATTTTGAAAAATATCTCAAATTCTTCACAAATTTTAAATTTTTACTTATACATATTCTTTTTGATTTTATTTTTTATTCAATTATTCGGTATGCAAAAATGTTGCTTAGAAATTAAACGATTATTCGAACGAAACATTATTTGAACGTACCCCCTATTGTACACTAATCGTCCAGCTATAATTTATCTCCCCTGCCAATTGCGTATAAAAATTCGTCATGGCGACCACTAAACTGGACCTTTACATAGTAGTTTGCGGACAATTACGAAAGGCAATTTATGGATTGCCAGGTTTTTTTTCCACCAAATGGACATTAAGATATTTTATTTGCTCTAAATTGAATAATGGTAATAAAATTTTGGTTTAAATTAAAGACATTTAATTCTAACATGAACAAAATATAAAGAAAAATCAAATATTTGGAAGTTTTTAAAACACTTAAAAATAAGTAGATAAAATGGTAATTTTGCTGTTTTTACTTCAATTGGTAGTTTTTTTACCAATGCTTTATATTATTTAAAGCTATATTTGTGGCATATTGATTGATCACAAGTATTCATTAAAAGTAACTGGATGTCACTATTATATAAAAAAATTGAGATTGCTAGCTTAAAAAAAAAAAACACTAGTTAGGGCCTTTCTATATTAAGGTGACGATTAATATAGAAAGGCCCTAACTAGTGTTTTTTTTTTTTTTGTCAGCCCAGATTTTCATTTATTTCGATAAATGATCCGCTCATATATCAAAAAATCTCGACTTAAAAAAAAACACGAGTAAAGGCCTTTCTATATTAAGGCAGCGTTATATACCTCACATTTTTAGATGGTATTCTATTTTCAAATCTTTTTTAAAAAATTTGGAATTAAGAATTAATTCATAACTTAAACTTTTGCACCGTACTGTATCAGTGCTAGTATATAAAACAATTTTAATAGTAGTAACACTATCGTATACCATAGGTTAGTTGTTTTTTATAAACTAAAAACATTTTTGTTTCTTTTATATGGTTACTCCCATATTTTTTTTATTTTTTTGTATGGCCTTTTTCTACGATCAGATCTATTTCTGTGTGTGTGTATGTGTTAAAGTATACACAAATACATTTGTATATGAGTAAGTGTAAATGTATGACCACCATACACATGTAAGTACATTCATTTGTTTGTGTATATTTTCATACGAGTGGCCCAATAGTGCCCCTGTTTTTTTGTTTGTTTTTTCTTTATTTTAACTATTTTAGTATTAGTGTTATTGTTGTTTTTGGTTTCTTTTTTTTTCTTTTTGTATATTGTATTTAAGCTTTGTAAGCTGCCAAAAAATGTAAATAGTAGAGGCACAATGAGTTCTATGTGTGTGAAGTAGGGTGGTCTTTATTTGTATTTTTTAGATTTTTAAATGTTCCAAGGACTAAAATTGTTCTCCGTCATTGAAGCACCATGTGCTGAAAATTTTTACTAATTCGGAAAACGTTTAATGTGCAACCTCATTTTATTTGATGTTTTGAATTTTGGGTCAAAGTAGCAATATTTTCCAAAAAATTCAAAAAAATAATCCAATTAAAAACGGATTTTGTATTTAATTTAAATATAAAATATAAAAATTTTCTGACATCAAAAAGCCATTATAATTCGATACCAAAAAAAAAAATTATACAATTACATGCATATTTATATCAATTCCAAATCCCAAATCTGTTTTAAGCGAAATTTCAAAAAAAAAAAAAAAAAAAAATAAAAAATTCTCTATTCCAAAAAATTAGGATTAAAGATACAAATTTTAACGGTTGAATTATGTATAAACGTGGGGATTGATTTTTTTTTAACCATATTATGGTAACCACAATCATGTAAATAATTACAGTGACTATAATATTGTTAAAACTTGTAAAAATTTTGAAATGGTTACAGTAAACTTTTCGACTACACAAACAAGGGTGTTCCCGGATATATTGATATTTACGTTGGAAAATGAATAAACAGTTAGTAAACATCTGTAGAAATCCTTTCTAGCTTAGTAAGTATATTTTGAGACCCAGAGAAAAAACTATTTAAAATCAATAAAAACCATATTGAATCAATAAGAAATATGTCTTGTAATTTTTTATTTCAATAAAGAACAATATTAATTTAAAGTTGAAAATTATTTGGGGAATTCAAACGGTCTGCTATTAGGTCATATTGTCATAATGTTCAGATTATCAATCTGAGGATTGCGAGTTCGATTCCCGCCAGAGACTCTGGGTGTTTCTGCAGACAAGCAAAACGCTTCGCAGTTTGTGTTTGTTTTATAAAAAAATAAAGATAAAATAAAATCGCAGACGCCGCACAGTGCTTTGTTTTCATATAGGCAAAGGACAAAAATAGAAAGAGTTATTGGAGACGAATAAAAATTAGTAAAATATTACCTTTTGTTAAGATCAAGAAAAAATATAATTTTTTAAAAAATTCGTGCAAGAACACGGGCACCCCCCATATATCCTGAACATGTAATATTGAATAAAATTTACACTTTACTTCTAACATTTTAAAATTGAGTTATAATCATTTTAATAATGTTAATTTTATTACAATCGCTGCAAGGATTCGGGTAGCTGCTATACATCCTTTTCCTTAAAAAATCTATAAACCTGAATAAGATCATTAAGTTTCAGAAATTCTTGTTCTTTTATAATATATCCGAAGCATATTCATAATTCCAATACATCAAGATTTCAATATCCTGTATAACATCTAATTTTTTTTTTACAAATTCCTAAAAATCGTTTTTTATTTTAGAACCAAGCATTAATTTAGTTATTAGCATTTCAATTCTAGCAAGGATTTACATAGCTGTCACATATCCTTTTTTATAAAAATCTATAAATGGTTTTAAAATCATCTAAAAATCGTACCAAGTTAAACAAATCAACATCATTCAATACAAACTTGTATAAATAAGTACACTATTTATTTAAAATTAGGCTATTGAAATATGGGGAAAATCTAGCCCAATGCTGTTGTCTTTGAATATAAATGTGCCTTGTATATCACAAAATTAAATACAGTTTTGATTTTATATTATTCAGAAAGAAATGTTGCATTAAAGTAGTAAACTTCATTATGAGTCTAATATAATATAGTAGTGAAATATTGTATATATTTTCTAAATTCGGAAGGACGGATGGACGGACATTTTGAAATGTTCATAGACTGATAGTTCAGCTGTAATATTAGAAACTGGATGTTAGAATATACTTTATGTGTTCCTATTATCAGCAGAAGCTCATATTACTATCTCAACCTAAGGATGTGTAGGTTATATACAAGTATTGAGTTATTTACATTTACGTTAAAAATTTATTTTTTATGCGTGCCATCAAAAACTAATTTTTTTAAAGTTCTAGTCAAATCGGACAAACAATGATTTCGCATTTTAACAAATAAGAGATAGGGATTAGATAAAATAAAAAAAAAATTAAAATCTTTTAACATATTTTTTTTTCAAAATTAAATCAAACTTTGGTATTTTTTTGGATTTCAGCAAAAAAAAAACATACAATATCAAGAACCAAATATGCCATAATGATTACATTATCTTAAATATAATACTTAGGGCTATTCTACAATAAAACATAATCAAAATCGATTAACATGTATTTTACTAAAGAGTGAGATTGTAAAATTCTTAACACACGTTTTTCATTAAAACTTTTAAACCAAGTATTATTTTTTTTTTTATCAAAGCATGTCAGTTATTATGTTTAATGTCAATTATGTTCATTTGTAGTTAATCTGATTAAAATGAGTGAGCAGAAAAAAGTGCGTACTAAAAATATTAAATATTTTCAACAAAACCCAACTTGGTCCTACAAAAAGTTGGCCAAACAATCAAAGGTTAGCTATCAAACTTCTTCCAATGTTATTAAACAGTACCGAAAAAACTTGTCTTGATATAAAACCTGGTTCAGGTAAAAGGAATGGTCCACATGATGTTTCTAAAGCCAATAAATAGAAAGCATTTTCAAAAGAGCCCCCAACATCTCCGGTAGGAAAGAAGCCCGGTTAGGTCAGTACTCGGACTATTTGGTACAAAAAGTTAAAGCCGATGAAGGTTTAAAAGCATACAAGGCTCAAAAAGTTCCTGACAGGAACTTTGCTAAAACTTTAGAGGGCAAAGACAGAGCTCGAAAATTGAAGTCAAATTTTATACAAAAAATATACATGGTGCATAATTGATGACGAAATGTACGTATGGAAAATTTTTCGCAGCTTCTGGGTCAAATTTTTTATGTTGCAGGTGCTCGAGGGAATGTAGAAGAAAAGTTTAGGACCCAAAAGCAGACAAAATTTCCCAAAAAGTTCTTGGTATGGCAGCTGTTTTATAAACACAGAAATTTACAACAAGGAATATTTACAAAAAAGGATGCTTCCACTCATAAGACTTCTTAGTGTTTCCACTTATTTTTGGCCTGAATTGGCACCCTGTCACTATGGTAAGAAAGGTCTTGAGTGGTACAAGAACAATAATGTGGTATTTGTACCAAGAGAGGCAAATCCTCCAAACTGCCTGGAGCTAGTGCCAGTGGAGAAATATTGGGCTCTTGTTGAAAGGTAATTGAAGAGCACAAAAAAAGTGTCCAAAAGTGTGGTATATTTTAAACGTAGTTGGACTACCTGTTCGAACAAAGTGACATAAATCACTATAAAATCATAATGGACGGGTTTTCGAAAACGGTTAAAAATTTCATCACTAGTGATTAGAACTATAAAAATATTTTTTTTTTGTAAATTGTAACAATAATTTCAATCAAATAAAAAAAGATTCAAAACTGTAAGTTTAGTGGTTTCATTTTTATTAACATATATGTATGTTTAAAATTTTTCGATCTCCGTCCTTAATATTCCAACAAAGTTTTGGAATTTCTGGCTTACAATAAAAAAAGTTAATTATTTAAAATTGCGCAGATTAAACAGTTAATTTTGTTTTGACAAAAATAGTAATTTTCCATAATTTTACTTTCATATTCTTTCATTTGCAGCCAATCACAACTTTGTATATTTTAAAACGAACTTTTAACAAATTTGTTATTTAACCATAAAAAAATATATTTTCGTCAATTAAAATTATCTTGAAAATGTACCAACTTTAGCGACCTCTAGTGACGACAAAAAGAGATATTTATAAGAGATCTTTTTTACACGTATATTCAAAAATATAAATTTCATTAACATCAATAACATGTTCTTATTTTTGATTTTTGTCCATTGAACAAAGCACTGTGCGCCGGCTAGTTATGTGTTATAAGAAGAATACATGTTGAAAATACTGTCATACCTAAAACTCTATTTACAGCAGAACTATTGACTCAACAACAAGCTTCGTCCTCAAATAGTATACCAATTACAAGCGGTGATATAAAAATATCAGCTCCTAGTTAGAAATCAAGGAATTTGCAATTGCTGTAAGTCCAAATGTGATGGCAAATACATTATATGATTATATGATATAGTTGCTCCAAATTGAATCTAAAAACAATTTGTTCATCTTGCTGCGAAAAGAACTATAAGCCATAATTGTTTTTTCTTACTTTTACTCATATACAGAATAAACTAAATTACATGGACCAAAATGAACCATAACTTAAGATTTGTAATTTTGAATTTAAAAAAAATACCTGAGCTGACATTTTATGTTGATACAATAAACCAATGCAAAATTAAATAAAAAAATTTTACCGATTTTGTTAAATTTTTCTGCATTTGGTTTCTAGATAATTTTAGCGTAAAATATGGGCCACCCTAGTATGCAGTTTTGTGTAGCAGTAGTAGTAGAAGTGCAGAATCTATGCAAAATTTTAAGTGTGTTACTATGAGTATGTTTGTATAGATGTTTGTTTATTTGTTTGTATGTGTATATTTTAATGTATTTTTTCTTTTTAATAAATTTTTTTATTCATTTTTTTTTACTTGTTTTTGTGTATGATGGGCAAAAGCTTGAAGGCCTTTTCACTTAACTTGCAGTTAAATGAAAGATAAAAGCATTTTTTTAATATATGGGGCATTTCACGTCAAGTGAACCAACTTTTGAAATCGATGTCTTCCGATCGGGATGAAATTTGCACCAATGTTAGTTCTATTGCATAGTAATTCGGACACAATTTTTCAACAAGATCGGTCAAGAACTCTCTGAGTTATAGGAGGTCAAAATTTGACATTTTGGCCAAACAGGTGTTTTTTCTTATCCATATAACTTATTACCTATTGTTCTTAGCAAAATGTGTCCCAAACAGTTTAGATAGCTATTTATGCAATCTTCCGAAAAAAAAAATTAAAAAAAATTAATAAAATATTTTTGACTTTTTTTTAAAAAAATCAAAAACATTTTTGACTTTTTTTTCAAAATGGGCCCTTTTTATTTTTTTTTTTTTATTTTTTTTAAGAAAGCTTAGGTCTTTTCCTAAGCGACCTATATGGTCGCTTAGTGGGATGCGAGTGGGATATCTATAAAAAAAAATATTTTGTAACTCAAGATATGAAATTTTTGACTTTTTTTTGCAAAATCAAAAACTTTGTTGACTTTTTTTAAAAAAATGGACCCATTTTTTAATTTTTTTTTTTTGCTCAGAAGAAAGCTTATGTGTTTTTCTTTAACACCTTTTTTGTCGCTTAGTGGGATGCGAGTGGGATATCTATCAAAAAAATGTTTTGTAACTCAAGACATAAAATTTTTTACTTTTTTTTTGCAAAATCAAAAACTTTTTTGACTTTTTTTCCAAAATGGACCCTTTTTTATTTCTTTATTTTTTTCTCAAAAGAAAGCTTAGGTCTTTTCCTTTAAAACCTTTTTGGTCGCTTAGTGGGATGCGAGTGGGATATCTATCAAAATAAATATTTTGTAACTCAAGACAAAGGTTTTTAAATTTTTAGAATATGCACTATTTTGATTTTTTTCATATTTGTGTGTAAACCTTAAAAATTAAACTTACGCGGAGAAACTAGACACATTAGCCTTTCCGATGGTATGTAACAACCTAACTAAAATTTCATAGCCTCGATACTGTAATACCCATAATATGTTAACCTCAGGAATAAAAATCACTTTTTATACCCTACACCACCATATTGGCGAGGGTATATTAAATTTTTGCAGATGTTTGTAATACCCAAAAATATTAGTCTAGCCCACCTTAAAGTATACCGATCGATTCAGAATCGCTTTCTGAGTCGACTAAACGATGTCCGTCCGTCCGTCTGGCTGGCTGGTTGTCCATGTAAACCTTGTGCGCAGAGTACAGGTCGCAATTTTGAAGATATTTCGATAAAATTTGGTACATGTAATTTGTTCGGCCCAAGGACCAAGCCTATTGAAACTTCCTGAAATCGGTCCATTATTTCACCTAGCCCCCATACAAATGTCCTCCCGAAAGTGGACTTTATCGGTCACAAATGTTTAATTTATATAGGTATCTACACAAATTTTTCTCCAAATAAGTTTTATATATACGGAATTCATGTCACCAAATTTTATTATGATCCGTCCATAATTAGTCATAGGTCCCATATAATGCCTGCTTCCGGTAATCACTTTAACGAGCATAAATCTCCTAAAAATGTTGGTATACACATAAAATGCAACATAAATAACTTTCATCTAGACATTAATAACACCACCTAATTTCATGATGATCGGTCCATAATTTGACATAGCTCCCATATAAGGTCCACTTCCAAAAATCGCTCACGAATATAAATTATTGCGCTGAAAACTACCTATAGGATTGAATAAAAAAGCCGCAAGATGCAAAACTCAGACAAATTTTGGGGGCGGAAAATTAATAGCGGTCGTCCTCACATTGCACCCCTCCAGTGGCTATTATCGGTCAGTTGTAGTGGTTTTTTTTTTAAGGTTTGAAATATGAAAATATGAAAAAAATCAATTTAAAAACCTTTGTCTTGAGTTACAAAACATTTATTTTTATAGTTATCCCACTCACATCCCACTAAGCGACCATAAAGGTTTTAAAGGAAAAGACCTAAGCTTTCTTTTGAGAAAAAAATAAAGAAATAAAAAAGGGTCCATTTTGGAAAAAAAGTCAAAAAAGTTTTTGATTTTGCAAAAAAAAAAGTAAAAAATTTTATGTCTTCAGTTACAAAATATTTTTTTGATAGATATCCCACTCGCATCCCACTAAGCGACAAAAAAGGTGTTAAAGAAAAACACATAAGCTTTCTTCTGAGCAAAAAAAAAAAAATTAAAAAATGGGTCCATTTTTTTAAAAAAAGTCAACAAAGTTTTTGATTTTGCAAAAAAAAGTCAAAAATTTCATATCTTGAGTTACAAAATATTTTTTTTTATAGATATCCCACTCGCATCCCACTAAGCGACCATATAGGTCGCTTAGGAAAAGACCTAAGCTTTCTTAAAAAAAATAAAAAAAAAAAATAAAAAGGGCCCATTTTGAAAAAAAAGTCAAAAATGTTTTTGATTTTTTTAAAAAAAAGTCAAAAATATTTTATTAATTTTTTTTAATTTTTTTTTTCGGAAGATTGCATAAATAGCTATCTAAACTATTTGGGACACATTTTGCTAAGAACAATAGGTAATAAGTTATATGGATAAGAAAAAACACCTGTTTGGCCAAAATGTCAAATTTTGACCTCCTATAACTCAGAGAGTTCTTGACCGATCTTGTTGAAAAATTGTGTCCGAATTACTATGCAATAGAACTAACATTGGTGCAAATTTCATCCCGATCGGAAGACATCGATTTCAAAAGTTGGTTCACTTGACGTGAAATGCCCCATATATATATGTATATATATTCTTTTTTGTTAGTTTGTTTGTGTTGCTGCTGCTGCTGTTGTGTTTTCTATTTACGGGTACATTATGTTGTTGTTTTTGTAAATTTATATTCCAGTTTATTTTTGTTTTAGTACGTTTTTGGTTTTTTGTTTCTACCTACATTTTTTGTTGGCTTTTGCCTGACCATCATAGCTGTTGTTGGCTTTTCTCCTATAATTTTGTTTGTACGTCTTTCATAGATTTTTCCATTTTTTGCAATTTGATTAATGTACTTTATATTTTTTCCCATTTTGTTGTTAAAATTCTTTGATTGCTAACAGCAAAGAATTTAAGGTGTTTTTTTTTTTTTTTTTTTAATTTTAATGAAGTTTTTCGGAAAAATTTTAAAGATAAAGTAATTTTTGTTCCAGATAAAAATCAAAGATCTATGTTTGCATTAAGATGTTATACATAAATAAGGAATAAATAAATTTTTTTGTTTTTTTTTTTTTTTTTTTCGAAGACAAAATGCAGTCCACAACTGAGTTAGATGTAATTAAATCCTGCAAAGAACAATCTTTGAATATTGTTGTTTTCTTTATTATAAAAGTTTGTGAAGCTGGATCATTCTTGTTTTACCGACTTCTTTAGTTGATTGAAGAATTTGTTGATAGAGCCAAATCTTATGTATTAAATCAGTAATGCCTGCACAGAAAAAACAGATTCATGATAGCAACCGAATTTGTTGCCAATCGAATGAATCGGATGCACATATAGAATTTTTCGTTTCTATCAACAGAATGTCAGTTGACAACGAAGAATTTCGGTTGAAGTAACCAATCTTTTGTTACCCCTTTTAAAATTTTGTAGCCACAACTATAAAATTCGGTCACTAAGGTAGAATCATTCGATTGGCAACAAATTCGGTTGCTATCACGAATCTGTTTTCTGTGTGTGATTTCCGAATTCGTTATTATATTTTGATGAAATTTTATTCAGACAGTATTTAGGGCATTTGTATTGCCGTGACAACTTTTAATTTTTTTATCTGACATACCCGAGCAACATATAGGGTTTTTTAAAATTAGCTACTTAGAGAAAGGAAACCCTAAACGTTGTAGATTTATATCATATACATGGTGAAAAGTTGAAACAACAAATCTTCTATATAAATGAAAATCAAATGTCGTTCGTTGGTAATTGGATCAGTTGAGAATGGCTGGACTATGTCCTTCATAGTCGAACTTAGGTTTTTACGTAAAGAAAAAATTTACCACGCCCACTTTTTTCGATTTATCCACATTTATGCAACCAAAGGCATTGACATGGCTGAGTTAGTGTGGAAAATTCCAAGGATGAAGCCACTCAATTTCAAATAGGTTGCTATGTTAACAGTAACGAAGCAATTTGGCGCATTTGCCATTCATGAAAGACATCCAACTGATGTTCATTTAGCCGTACATCTGGAAAATTGTCAAAGAGTGTACTTTACTGAGGATACAATGAGTTGTTCGACCGTCATCTACAACATTGACCAGATTTGCGCGAACGCTGCTATACTCCGAAATGCTACGATAGTATTACTTGATATCAATCGTCAAAGAAATTTGACGAATTACCCCATTTATTTTTCACCGACGTATTAAGTCGGACGATGTGGTGATATTCGTATCAGGACTGTTTCCGGACGTGATCAGTGATATTATGTCCACTGCCTTAGGGTTGCTCGACAACTGGGCCACGGTAAGTGGTCTTGGGGTGAATCCAAGCAAAACGGAACTTTTACTTTTCACGACAAAGACCAAGATTCCAAGCTTCAAACTTCCACGGTTGAAAAACTGTGAAATCTCCCTTTCAAATAATGCAAAATATCTAGGTATTATACTGGACTCTAAATTGTCATGGAAACTGAATACTCAACATAGGGTGAAGAAGGCAACGGTGGCCTACTATACCTATCGTAAGATGTTTGGTAAAAAATAGTTAAATGGGTGTATACGGCTATAGTACGTCCAATTCTTTCTTATGGACCTCTTGTATGGTGGACTGCAACTAGAAGGAAGTATGTCAAAGACCAACTATATAAAGTCCAGAGATCAGCCTGCATTGGTATAAACGGCGCATTAAGAACTAGTCCTTCAGAGGCACTGAACACTATACTATAATGGCTACCTCTGCCTGCAGCGCACCGAGGCTTCATGCATCTGGCTGTCGAAGATCGAGAACATATGGCCATGTGGGGATTCTGAGCCTATTGCCTTCGATCGTTCTCCAGCCTTCTGACTATATTACTCCATACACAGACTTTGATAGGATGTTCAAGGTCTTGATTCCCTCCAGGAGTGAGTGGGTTAGGGGTAATCTCGTGTACGAATACGACACTAGGATATATACAGGTTCTAAAATGAGCTGTGGTGTTGGTTCTGGCGTTTTCTATGACAAACTTGGGTTAGGCATCTCATATCGTCATCCGAATGAGTGTAGTGTTTTCCAGGCGGAAATTTATGCAATCATGGTAGCTTGCAATCATCATACACGTGGCAAAATAGGTTTATTTGTCAACAGTCAGGCGGCACTTCTCTCACTGAAGGCCTACACAACTTCATCTTCATTAGTCAGGTAATGTAAGAATTCTCTGTCAAGGCTAGGTCGTCTATCTGACATTACTTTGGTTTGGGTCCCTGCGCACAGAGATCACTACGGTAATGAACAGGCAGACGAACTAGCCAGAATGGCATCTGCCTTAGACACCTCCAATGCAGTCTCAGTAGAAATTGCACTGGGGACTATCAAAGGCATTATCTTCAGACACTTTCCTACAAAGGCTGAGAATAGATGGCGTAATTTAGACACATGTAGGCATTCAAATCGCCTGGGACTCCCTTTTAACGACCATTGTCGCAGTTGTAAGGATAGGGAAAAAGAGGAAACGATTTTCCACCTTCTCTGCGAATGCCCAGCCCTTAGAGTCATGAGACATAAATTCATGGGCAACTATATACTGACTAACCTTGTTGAGGTAGCCGGGTCTAAACTCAACGACCTACTGAGATACCTCACAGCTACAGGTTGGGTCTAGTAAACTCGACTTTTTTTGCATACATTTTATATACATTACGATGTAAACGACATTACATCTAACGAGTGGTGTGGTCTTGGCAAAACGGGGTCCCTTCGACCCTACTTGATTTTCGCACGCAGCGAACTGCCACGTAAACCAACCAACCAACCAACACTCTCCGATATGCTGTGCTTTCGTGTAATGGTAACCAAATATGAACATTGTTTTCGATAACTATCTCAACACGCTTCCCATCAAACTGACTGATTTGTGGAGGATATACAAAGATGCCATGTGTGATGATATTTTGCATCACATGCGTATTAGAACATCAAATCCAAATTTGCAACTGAGCGAGGAAATTTATAACGAGGCTTTGACATTTGTTCAAGAAATGTGCTTGAACAAGGTATTTCCGATGCACGACGCATTTTAACAAGTGTTGTGACGCGAAAAACAATATGATTGCGATGCCTTGAGGCAATCAGTTCAAACAAACTTTCCACTGTTGAATCGACAACAAAAATATGCGACGGATACTCTAATGAAAGTTGTAAAATATAAAACTGTAGGCATTTTTTTGGATGCGAAAAATAATATTTATATTTAAAATTGGGATAATATGCATATTAGAGTGCTCCAAGATTGTACGGACGGAAAAAATTTTCTAGATACAGGCCGTCCCCCCCTCTAGAATTGTTCTATGTATTGTAGAAACACGTTGAGTAAAATATTAGGATGATAGGATGACGTTAACTGGTGCCGCAACGACGCTGAAGTTTTGAGGTGCATTTACAAGGGGAAAAATGCAATTTTTTCAGTTTTTGTAAAAATTTTGCCATTAAATAAACACTTTTGCAATTTAATTTAAAAGAATCGAAATGTGTACGTAGTTATCGTTCTAATAAGATATAAAAGAAAAAAATTGGTTAAACAATTTTAAAGTTATTAAAAGTTCGCCAGGCCATTAACGTGCCTCAGGCCCAAAAATATGTAATATTTCGCTATATTTCCATGAGAAATTCCAAATATTTTAGTAAAACTTTCAGACTGTATTTCGATTTACCTGGACTATAATATTTTTGTATGCTTTGCTGGTAAACATTGACGACAGCGATCATCAATGTAGATTTTGTTTTTGTTTATCGAATGATATCGTTTAAAAAAGTGTGTATTTCTTTCTTGTTATGTATTGGTTTTACTAAAAAAAAATTTTAATAAAAATTATTTTTTTTAAATGTATAAGGAACTTTTGGGCACCCCTGGTCTACATTTTATTTGGACGTTCGAGAAAAACATGCATTTGCATATAAATCAGCCCCCTAGATATGACCACTTTAAAGTTAAATATATACATTATTAAAAGAAGTAAGAAGATATAGTCGATCAAGCCCGAATCTATCTATTTAACCAATTTATATATTAATATATGGCATAAGAAACAAATTTACAAAAATTTTGATTTTCTTCATATATAAAAAAAAACGTATAACTTTTGTAAATTCCCTTATTTGCAAAACAAAATTGTAGTACCTTAATTAAGTGAATATTTCCTAATTACTATAAAGTCATAATCATATTATTGCATTTCAAGCAACAAAGAAATACCTTTGCTATATAACCCTAGTTACCTGTCCCAATCTTCCGTTAATGCTAATAACAGAAATGAAAACTATTTAATATATTGCATTCCAATTAAAATACAATTCGAGCAAAAAGAACTTAAATTTCATTTAATTAAGCAAAATAAAACTTAACCCTTTCATTCAATAAAAGCTCACCAAAGAGAGAGGGGGACATAATTACAACTTTTCTACTATATAAGATTATTTATTTGATCCTTTTTACAATTTTACATTAAGCAAACACAAAAACTTGCAAATTTACAGCGAAACTTTTGATAGAACTTAAAACAAACACTCGACTACTACAATTACAGAAAAACAGGCACAACAACAATATTTAATGAATTATGCAGACAACTGTGAGAGAAGGGTAAACGAGAGAGAAATGAAACAACTCAAACATCAACATACATTCAAACTCTTACTTATACTATCACACAGGCTAAACTATCAGAGGAAATCAAAAATTGTATGCTGGAATATCAAAAAAAAAAAAGAAATATAAATTTACGTATAAAGGAAGAAAAAAAAGAAGAACAAACTTGCCGAGTACAATTAATGAAACATCAGCGCAAAAGTCTCAAGTATCATGGATGTA
This sequence comes from Calliphora vomitoria, assembly GCA_942486065.2. Lineage (NCBI taxonomy): Eukaryota > Metazoa > Arthropoda > Insecta > Diptera > Calliphoridae > Calliphora > Calliphora vomitoria. The sequence goes on from OW818029.2 coordinate 41,969,460, forward strand.
TTGAAGCTAATTAAAAATTAGCATTTTTTGTATATATTCTTGCAACTTTTTGTATGTTGAGATTGTTTTAGTCTTCAGGAATATTTAAACAGCTTGTGTTCTTAAAAATTCAAATGAATTGCAATATAGAGGAAGAACCTTTTTTAAATAATAGAAAATTGTTTTTAAATTTTAACAATTGTAGGGCGATTTAAATACGAGAACTTTGATTAAGAATTGATTTAATTTGTAAGGAATTGTTGGACAAAATAACTTACTTTTATATGTTAATATATGGGGTAATCCCAACAAATTTTAATATTTGACATTAAAACTTTGTGTTATTTATGACAAATTGCACATTGAAAACACTTAAATTGTAGTAAGTCAAAGTTATTTTAAAAATACTCAAACTAACACTGCATTAAAACGGTATCTAAACCCAGCAAAAAATGGTGCTTCCTCGGAAGCAGAAATGTAAGGCAGAGAGCAGTTGCTACTGCTTCCAATTGTTATGAAAGATTACATGATTTTTGTATGGGATTCCTCGCGTAGAAGCTCTGCTTAAGAAATCCGGAATGTGCATTTACGAGCACATGGAAGAATTGATAATATCATGCCTCCGAGGTGCATACTTTAGGCTGATTTTGTAAAAAATCCAGCAATAAAAGTAGTAATTGCTTGACAAATAGTGCTGCCTTCTTCTAATTTCTGCACCACATACAATATTTGCTGAATGTATGCCTTCCAAAAATCAGTATCGTAAGGCAATAATTGAAGAAGCAATAAAGGAAGCTGTTAAAGATGCAGTAGTCATTTTTATTGCTTCCAAATCAAGAATAATTTTTGCTGGGAACTGTTATATAATACTAGCTGACCCGATAGACGTAGTCCTTTACAAATTAGAAAAATGTTTGTGTTCGATGTGTGTTTGAAATGTGAAAAAATAGCTAAAAAGAAAACAAAAAAAAAAGCAAGTAAGAAAGTATGGTCGGTCAAGCCCGACCCTACACTAAGAAATGAGCAAAAACATTTTTCTTTCAAAATTTCAATAATTTATATTCGTGAGCGATTTTCGGAAGTGGGCCTTATATGGGAGCTATGACCAATTATGGACCGATCACCATGAAATTAGGTAGTGTGATTAACGTCTATATGAAAGTTATTTATGTTGCATTTTATGTGTATACCAACATTTTTAGGAGATTTATGATCGTTAAAGTGATTATCGGAAGCAGGCCTCATATGGGTGCTATGACTAATTATGGACCGATCATCATAAAATTTGGTGACATGAATTTTGTACATATAAAACTTATTTAGAGAATAACTTGTGTAGATACATGTATAAATTAAATATTTATGACCGATAAAGTCCAATTTTGGTAGGACATTTGTATGGGGGCTAGGTGAAATAATGAACCGATTTCAGCCAGTTTCAACAGGGTTCGTCCTTGGGCAGAAAAAATCATATGGACCAAATTTTATCGACATATCTTCAAAAATGCGACCTGTACTCTGCGCACAAGGTTTACATGGACAGCCAACCAGCCAGACGGACGGACGGGCGGACATCGTTTAATCGACTCAGAAAGTGATTCTGAGTCGATCGGTATACTTTAAGGTGGGTGTAGGGTATATAAACGTATTTTTGAAAGGTAATTTTTATTCATATACTTAGGTTTGGTGAATGTTAGATTTACATTTGATTTGAAAATATGTACAATGAATCTTCTGGTTTTTTATTTATGTTTATCAGGTAACAAATTAAAATTAAAAAATACTTTTTTCAATTGCTTTGCTGTGATATCATAATGTCGTTCATTGCAATGTAGTGTATCATAGAGCTGATGATGTTCCAACACGGGAACAGGCGACATACAATTGACCATGCGAAATGCATGGATTTTCAAACACACAATTTTCATTACAAAGGCAGCAAACGGCAACAGAAAGCGTTTAAAATCGAATGGCATGCCGGTCGAAGCTAATTCATAAAATTCAATTCGTCGGCATCAATGTCTTTCAATGTCAATATGGCACATTCTCTCAACTAGTCATGATTTTTGTAAATTTGTGCAATGTTTGAGAACAGCTTTCGGATGAGTTCGGACTTTGTACACTCATCCCAAACGATCAGTTTGCTTTGCTGCAAAACTTTGGCCAACGCACTGTTCTTGGAAATGTTGCATGTTGGCGAATACGGAACAATCAATTTGAATGATGAACATTGCTGATCATTCCAGTTGAACGGTGACGATACAGTGGGTAAACGTTTCAATTATTTCATAGTTAAATCAAGTATTCATGTGCTCAAAAATATTAGAAAACTAGCTGAAACCGATCCGCGTTGCTGGCCCTTAGAAAACATCATGTGGTGGCAGTCCGGCTCGTTCCAATGAATTCAAAAATTCAGTAGGATAATCGACAGCTTGTTTTTTGTTCATTCGATTTGTCATTCGATTTGTATTTTATTGTTTCGCCAGGCAGTTTCAATTGTATTTGCTTATTGAGCTTGTTAACATCATTATTTGTTGGTGCCAAAATTACATGTTCCACAGCCAATCCGAATTTTGAATATTCATTTGCATTTGGCAGAAGTTCGGGAACGAAATCTCATTTGTGGCGGGATCAATTGGAATTTTTCCATTTCCGATGTCCAATAATTGTTTTAAGAATGTTTTGGCAGAAGGGTATTGTAACAAATGCACACGCATGTTCGTTATGTAGCTGTGAATCTACTTATGTAGCTTCATTTCCAGTGAGATAAATTTGGAGCAACTTCGAACTGTGAAGGCATAAGTTGCACTTTTGGATATTTTGAAAGAAGCGCTTGGAAATAGGATTGGCGCCGGAAATCTAACTTAGAACCAGCTCAGGCGGCTCAATATCTGGTGGCAGAATAACTTTACCGTTCAAACAGCACATTCCCGGGGGTTCCTGAGGGAACTTCAAAACGCTGCAATGTAAGCAATGTTTGTTCATTACGCCAATCAGTAGGTCCTTATGATTACTGGTGTCAACTTACTTATTGTAGTAAAATGCCGGCAACATTAAATTGATTCTTTCTCTTGCTCGAGCTATTCGGGAGCTTTTGGTCTTTCGATATGCTGTTGAGTTGTCTCTGCAGCACTCGATGAAGATGCAATGCGACGCATTTGCTAACGCCGTAATCCTTGTTCTCTTCCCGTTTTTGCGGCCCTAGATGTAGATTCCTTTTTGAAAACAAATTTTATTTGAATAAAACCATTATTCTTTTATTAAAAGTGGAATGCGCAGAGTTATTCAAAATATTATTTTTTTAATAGATTTCGTATGAAAATTTCTTATTCATGCACCTAATACGCAAGAGTAAGCAAAATTGTTTATCATCAATTGATAATATAAAAGAACTTTAATAGTACCGGACATGTGTTGGAATGTATTCATTTCTTCGCTTATACCAAATCATTCACGTCAGAGTACACCACTGTAAATTAAAAAAAAAATAAAAAAAAAATTTTTTCAATTGGAGAAAGAAATACTTTTTTTATAATTTTTATTGTTTGAACACTGGGAACAACAAACTCCGACCTTATAATACTGTATATAGGAAACTAAATAAACTATCTATAAGTATTGAAGAAAAGGTAAATTAACCGTTTTTGAGTTTATTCGGAACATACGTACAAACATCCATTTTTATATATATAGATTTAGTTTTGAGCACATCAAGTATTCGATTCAATTGTGAAATAATTGAAACCAGTTCAATATGTGATAAAAATTTTAAATGAAATATAGTTTTTTTTTTCTGTGTAGTTTTGTTCACTTTGAAACATTTTGTTCACACTTTTTGAATTACTTAAAAATGCTAACAAATACATGCATATGTACTTTCTAAACTACATGTCCGATTAGCTAAAAAACGGTAGCTGATAGGAAATTGTATCCTTAAGAACTAGTGCTACAAAAGCTTTATGGACACGTTGTATGGAATGCATCTGAAACTAGTTATTTAATTAATTCTTGTATGAAATTGACACAGTCGGAACACGTTGGGTCTAGCGTCGATCAAGAGATTAAGGTGCCAACATCGTTTTTCCATTATAAAAGAAACTACTTAATGATATCAACCTACAATGTTTAACTTTGTCCTCAGCATTTCAGGATTGAAGATCAGCAAAATCAAATACTACTCAAACGATGCGTTCACTAAATTAATAGTGAATATGGGAAAAATATTCGAATTTTCTCTTTTTCCGTATTGAAAACTTCAATGCGCATCGTTGAAAATGAATTTCTTTGCAATGGAGAATGAAGTGGCTGGGAAGTTTTGCCTCACCCGCTTTATAGTACAGACCATGCCCTGTCCGACTATTATTTGTTTCGATCGAAGCAGAACGCTCTCTCTCTGGTATACCCTTCATATTGGAACAGAGTATCCGATATTGGCTTGATTCGTTCTTGTCCTTAAGATATGAGCAGTTCTTTTGGCTCGGAATCTATATGTTGTCAGAAAGATGGAATAACATTACCATTATTATGAGAGCAATATTGTAAAAATGGTTTAAGCCTCTTCAAGGTTATATACAAACGAAACTGACCAATTTACACTATTTTTATATATAATTTTAATTTTCCACATTGATAGAATTCAAAACATAAAAAATTTTTAAATTTTAGCCAATTTCTGAATTTGTATTAACATAGAAAATTGAAAATGCAATTTTATAAGCAATTCATTTGTCTTAAAAGTCTTAAAACAAACACAAATTTAAAAAGGATACCTTTGGATCATATAAAAATAACCAGAAGCTCTTATAACCTGCAAAGTTTAAGTATAAATCGACCTGAACTCTTTTTTCTATTAATAATTTTAAACTAAATAACTTCAAATATAAATTCTTTTGATTTAAAACAAACTGCTCACACTTTATTTGTTTTATAAAAAAAAGAAAAATAATAAAAAAAGAAACAAAACCTTATTACGTTATTTATAACCAGTCACAGTATTCTTAGCCAACAGAATGGAAGACTAAATGATGGCCTGTCACAATAATAGTGTTGTAAATAAATACAATATTGTGCTGTTTGTAATTCTTATTGTTGTTGTTAGTGCTGGGCCACATGTTGTTGTTGTAGTTTTTGTAGCAGTAGTTGTATGTATTTGTCATAGACTGATAGTTTTGTCTTTTAAAATGTTGTTTTATTGTCTCCACTTGATATCATTGTTAAATGTTTATGTCTGTCGGTCTGTTTGTTTGTGTGTTTGTCCTGTACGTACGTCCGTCCTAACATTCTAGCTGTCTGTCTGTCTGCTGTATATAGAGACGACAAGAACAAAGGCGTCACAAGTTGTCTGTCTTCTGCGAATATCTCTCGCTCTGTAAATTGCGACTACTAACCAACCATCACTACTGCTTGATGGTTCGAAATGTATTATAGTTTTTTTTTTTTTTTTTGCGTTTATTTTATTTTTATTTGTAGTTGTTGTTAGTAATTTTCATTTTAAGATGTAATAAAGTTGATTGCGTATCTACAGATTTCTTATGTTACTCAACTCTACTCTTTTTCACTCTACTCTACTCCACTTGTTTCATTTTTATGATTATACAATTTTTGGCAATTGTTCCAAATAGTCAAAATAAAACCTCATAAAGAAAATGCATTTTATGTTTACACTCGTACTACTACATACACACACACATAACAAGAAAAAGGAAATTTACATTTTTTTTTTTTTTTTTGTTTTGTAGTTTTTGTTCAGTTGTGTTAAATGTCGAGATTTCAAGAAATGAGAGCGAAATAAAAAAAAGGACACGCACACCATCATTTCAAATTTGAAATTTAAATACGTGACTGCCAACACATTCTTACATATGAATATATTTAAACAAAATAAATGATCTCATACAAATAAAGTTTTTAACTTAATAAGCATGAAGGAAATTGTATTTTGGAAATATTTTCTTTGTTTTAAATTAAGTTTTATAAGAAAGTGAAAGAACATAAATTTTTAGACAGTAGTAATATGCGTAAAGAATTGCTTATGTGTTTAGCTTTGAAATTCTTAAAGTTTGGTTAATTGCTTAGAAATTATTCAAATAAAGATGGAGAAATCCGATATGGTTCGCAATCGCACTTAAATATGCACAAACTCTGTTTCTTTGTAGAAATAATGTGGTCAGTCTTATAGCTATAAACTATGTGGCAAATTTAATGCAAACAAGAAATACTTCGAACACAAATCGAATATGATTCATCGATTTTATCTGAATTTCTTAGGATAAATAAATTAATCTTAAATGCCAAAAAAACAAAATTTATACGTTTTAAGCCATACTTATCAAGAAATGATGAGACTATGAATGTCCACATAGATGGCCAATTAATTAAAGAATGCGAAAGTGTTAAATACCTTGGAATAAATTTTAATCATAATCTTTTATGGGAAAATCATATAAACAGCATAAAATCGAGTGTGTCATCGGGTATTGGCATTTTATACAAATTTAAGAATAAACTAAATGTTGATACCAAAATGTTAATTTATCAAGCACTAATTCATTCACATTTTACTTATCTTCCAGTAATTTATGGCTGTAAAATGAATACATCACTGCGATCGTTACAATCAGCTCAAAACAAGGCATTAAAAATAGTTTTCAACCTACCATTGCGTTTTAATACGATTAATTTATATAAAAATTATGCTAAAACTGTACTACCAATAAAAGGTCTATATAAACAACAACTATTAGTGTATGTTTTTAATGTATAAATAATATTGGCTATCATACCGTTCATTTTAGCCGTAATATCTTACATACACAAAGGATAACAAGACAGTCTATGCAATTAAAAATCGGAAGATGTCGTCTTGAAGTTACTAAACAACGTATTTTATTTGCTGGTCCAAATGAGTACAACCACCTACCTGATCGCATGAAAAATATGTCAGTATTGTCCACTTTTAAAAGAAGTTTAAAAGAAAATCTCCTACAAAATATTGAATTATTTCTTGCTAATTAAATTTTAAAAATGTATTACTGCAATATTAAAAATATTTATATATTTGTTAATAAATTGTAAATAAATTAAGTTGCCTATTTTGCCTCTATAAAGCCTTATTTCGGCGCTGAGGCGAAATTTTTTAATATTGAATTAACAATCTTAAATAAAAATAAATATATAAAAAAAAAAAAAAAAAAAAAAAAGTTTACATCAAAAACAACATTTCTCGGAAAAATCCACATTTTAAATGCTATGTATAACTTCAAATTAAATTTGCCTCAACTCACACGAGCATTAGAGTGACCCTAAGAATAGCTTGCGCTAATTTGTTGCAGAATTTGCAAAATTAAAAAAAAAAAAAAAAACACCAAAAAATGGAGTATTCCATGAAAATATAAAAACCGCGATATTACGAAAACGCGAGCTGACTGGAAAGAACAAGTATAACATAGTAATGAGGGTTTATCAACTTGTAGAAAACGTAGTTCAAATTTCGGACACCAAAATATCTGTTCCGCAGTGTAGTCATAATTAATATTTTCTTCTGTACTCTGTTAATCCATTTTTGAATTGTTTTTTTTTAAGGAAAGCCGAATGAATATTTATGAAATATCTGTTTTTTGTGACCAGCAAAAGACAAAATATTTAGATATAAAGATTTATTTATTAATTCATAAAATAGAATTTGAAATCCAAACTCATTCTTTAATTATGTCAACTGTTTCAAATAATTCAAGCCATGTTCTATTTTCTTACATTACTATTTGTAGTTGGTACTATGTAATATGTTACGTATACTTAATATCTAATTATTGATAAACACTCATACGACGCACAGTACTCTGTTTCACAGACAAAAGTCAAACATAAATTTTTCTTCCAAATTTTAATAAAAAATATATAATTTGAAAGCTAAGAAGACATTTAATATACATATCCAAAAATTATATTGATATGGCTATATTTGTTATTGAGAGAAGGCTCGAAAGTCAGACAATTTTTCAGGGAAACGAAAGTGCTTTTGAAGTTAGATTTACAAAAAATATTATTAAAATTTAGGTTTTTAGAAAACTAATTTTTGGTTTAATATTTTAAATAACTATGTATGTTAGTTGATTTCAATACACAGACGGACATCATTAAATCATGTTCTCGACCTATTAGAATCCAGAATATATATAAGTTTAATGTTTTTGCAATACATTTAAATATATTCTTCAGGTCATTTTATTTAGAAACATAAATGCTGATCTCATATTACATTAGTTACAAAAAAAAAGCAGCAACATTTTGAATTGACACTAACATATTTGTTTGCTTTGTAAAGAATGTTGATTTAACACCTTTCATTACCTTAAGTAACATTCCATAAAAATTCAATATTTATACAAAAAACATTGAACGTCATTGACTGACACTGATTGTATGTATTAGCTATAACAGCTTTTGTCATCGATAAAATATTTCCTATAAACATTTTCACATAAGTTTGTGTGCAAAAGCAACTAGACTAACAAATAACAAATGCCGGTTTCCCTACATATGTTTGTAACTACGTTAGACAAACTCATAGTTTATTTATTATTTTCTCTGACATATTGTATATACGTCTGTCTTCAAAGTCTACCATGGAAATACATACAAAATCACATACCAATGTTTGAAAATACATGTATATATATATATACTTTGCCATATAAATACATTTCCTTATATTCCCTCTACTGTTTCCTCCTTTAACAACTCTACTCTCTAAGGATTTACTTAAATATATTTTTTAACGATAAGTATTTATGCATACATCTTAATAAAATACTCACACACAAACCTAAATAATAAGACTAACAAGAATTATATATATATGTATGTGGTGATAGTAAATAAATACTTAGGCAGTATGGTAATGTTTTTGGGTTGGTAAGTGCATACACATGCATGTACTTATAACGTCTTAGCAAGAAATTTTTTCAAGCAAACATATGAAGAATTTGTATGTATTTTATGTGTATATATGTACATAATTTGACGTTATTGATATGTGTGTCAATATATTTATATGGTACTTATTAGGGTTGTCATTCGAATAAGTTTTATTCAAATAACCGATAAGAAATATATTTATTTACAAGTCAAAATTAAAACAAGTTATTTATATAAGGACTGAGATCGAAAAATTCTTAACATACTTATATGTTAATAAAAATGAAACCACTAAACTTACAGTTTTGACTTTTTTTTATTTGATTGAAATTATTACTACAATTTACCAGAAAAAATATTTTTATAGCTCTAATCACTAATAATGAAGTTTTGAAACTTTTTCGGAAACCCTTCCAATATGGTTTTAATAGTGATTTCTGTCACTTTGTTCGAACAGGTTGTCCATCTCCATTTAAAATCTACCACACTTTCGGACACCTTTTTTGTGCTCTTCAATTCTCTTTTAACAAGAGCCCAATATCGCTCCACTGACATAAGCTCCAGGCAGTTTGGTGAATATGCCTCTCTTGGTACAAACACCTCATTATTGTTCTTTTACCACTCAAGACCTTTCTTACCATAGCGCCAGGATACCAAATCAGCCCAAAAATAACTGGCCTACCTAAATAAAAGCGTAAGGCGGAACGTTTCTTTACGCTTAGCTTTAACGCTGAAATGTCATACCTAAATAAAAGCGCCAACGCTACGTCAAACAATAAAAACAAGGTTATCAAAAAAATTAATATAACAACCCGGATTATTTAAAAAATAAAGTACATTGCCATATTGGTGTTTCTGATTTTTGTTTCGTGATTTATAAACTAAAATTTTATCAAAGAAACTAAATATTAAAGTTTAAAAAATGTGTTTCTTGCATATTTGTTTCTCCTTTTGTATGTATGTGTTTACATTTGTTGTGTTTTGCAACTAACTTCACTATTAAACGCGCTGTCAAAATCGGATTTTCCAATTGCAAAGCGTTGCCGTCGCGTTATTTCGGTATGCTGCATACAAATTGTATGGGCATGAGAATTTTTGACAAGTAAAAAACGCCTTACGCTCCAATTTAGGTATGCGTGTAAGTCTACACACTAAGAAGTCTTATGAATGGAAACATCATCTTTTGCAAACATTCCTTGATGAAATTTTCGGTATTTATAGAGCCCTTTGTAACAAATGTTTGGGTTCCTTGCTGCTACTGCATATTGCTTGCCATACTAAGAAGTTTTTGGGAAATTTTGTCTACTTTTGGGTCCTAAACTTTTCTAAAACATTCCCTCGAACATCAGCAACATCAAAATTTTGACACGGAAGCTGCGAAAAATCTGCCAGAGCATATGTTTCGTCATCCATTATGCAGCAGGAATATTTTTTTTTATAAAATTTGACTTCAATTTCCGTGCTCTGTTTTTGGCCTCTAAATAGCAGCGTTCCTGTCGGGAACTTTTTGAGCCTTGTATGCTTTTGAATCTGCATTGGCTTTAACTTTTCGTACCAAGTAGACCGAGAACTGAGCTAATCGGGCTACTTTCCTACCGGATGTGTTGGGAGCTCTTTTGGAAATGCTTTCTATTTTTTGGTTTTAGAAACATAATGTGGACCATTCCTTCTACCTGAACCAGGTTTTCTATCAACGGACAAGTTCTCCCGGTTCTGTTGAATAACATTGGAAACATTTTGACGGCAGACCTTTGATAGTTTGGCCAACTTTTTGTAGGACCAAGTTGGGTTTTGATGAAAATATTTAATAATGTTAGTATGCGCTTTTTTCTGGTCACTCATTTTAATCAGGTTAACAACAAATGAATATAATTGACATTAAACAGGTAACTTGATCAAAAAAAAAAAAAAAAACAAATAATACTTGGGTTAAAATTTTTAATGAAAAACGTGTGTTAAGAATTTTTCGATCTCAATCATTATACAAAAATTTTAAGTAAAATATCTTAAAGAAAGAAGTGAAATAGTTACTAATGTCAATCCAAGTTGTTTGCATTGGATATCTCAGAGAAACAACTTTCTACGTTATTTTTTAAAGATCAAAACATGATTTAATACTTATGGTTAAAGTATCTACAATAGAGTCAGAATGATTTTTCTAATCATTATATATAAGAATATAATTTATTATCTATTTTAGCCAAACGCCTTAAATATTTACTGAAAGATTTAAAAATAATTTGGAATTAAAAGTTTTTGAATCAACAAATAATACTTATTTTGAATTACCTACACGCAGAAAAAAAATAGTTGTGTATTGTTACTGTAACCATTTCAATATTTGTGCATGTTTACTATAACCATTTCAAAATTTTTAACAATATTATAGTCACAGTAACTATATATATGATTGTGGTCACAATAATGTGGTTAACTTACGATTCACATGATTGTATCAACCATATATATATATATATATATATATGGTTACAGTAAACATGTATATGTTTGTGACAACCATTTATATGATGAAGGACTTAATATATTATTTTGCTCTCAGCTTTTGGATATCATATTCTGAGAACAACATATTATGATAAAATTATTCATCATTAAATTTGTCCCACCAACAGGCAGAACTTTTGGCTGGAATTTATTACAACCCGAAACAAGAGTATGTTAATATCGCAATGCGCGATGAAGAGCTAAAAGTTTTTTTTTCACAAGATGATCGGTTAGTACTTTGTAATAATCATTAAGGCGCAATGACTGAGAATATAAAGCAAAAGAGTGGCGTTTGTTTATCAATGGTTCGGAAGTAATTTTAAAAGATGTTCTTTTACATATCGGCAATGAACTATATAACATAAGGTGATGAACAATACAATGAACACAACTGGAAAGGGTATACAAAATACTGTAGTTTTATTTGTGAGTGGAACAGCAGAGATCGGAAAAATCATTATATTTGGAAAACAAATAAATCTCTTACATTAATACAAGCAAATACTAAAAATACTTTTTCTTAGACCAGCCTGGTAATATATTTATACCACATTTACACATAACTTCCATTTCCTACGTTCACATTTAGATTTCTTTCCTACTAATTTGGGAGCCGTCTGTGATGAACATGGTGAAAGATTCTACCAATACATTTCTACGATAGAAAAACAATATCAGGGCCAGTTTTCTTATACAATACAATAATTAATTATTAATATTATTATTGAGGGTATAACTTAAAAATGCGGGATTTACAATAGATGACATATCTGCGGTTGTTGTTTTTTTTATAAGTTATATATTCATACTTAGATAGGATTCATAAAAAACAGGGAAATTGGGTACCATACGAATTCAAGCTGCGATACCTTGAAAGACGATTTTGTATGTTTGAACTGCCGCTTTGATGCTATAAAAGAAAATCATTTTTGCACTGAATCATCACCTGCGATAAAAAATGGAGATCATGTGTGAAGCCCGGCCAACCAGCCGAATCGACACCAAAGCCAAATATCCATGGCATGCTTTGAATTTGGTGGGACCATAAGTTTCCTACAGGACATGAAATCGTAATATTCCATCATGATAACGCTAGGCCACAAGTTGCAATACCTGCTAAAAACTATTTTTTGGTTGGGAAGTTTTGCGTCGCACTCCTTGCGGTCAAGAATTTGCACCGTCCCACAGTGTCAGATTTGTGTAATCTAGAGGGACTAAAGTCTGAATTTTTAAAACGGCTAAAGATAATTCAATGATTTTTGAAACACAGTTTTCCTATGGTTAGATACATTTTTGGAGAAAAAGTTGTGGTGGTCGTGGCAATACTTCGCCTACCTCCCATACAAATGTTAAAATCAAAATTTTAATATTTATACCCTACACCACCATTGTGAGGAGGGTATAGTGGGTTATGTTTGCTGATGTTTATAATGTTCAAAAATATTGTTCCAACACCTTAAAGTATACCAATCTACTCAGGATCCCTTTCTGAGACGATTAAGCGATGTCCGTCCGTCCGTCTGTCCGTCCATGTAAACTTTATAATCAAACTACAGGTCGCAATTTCAAAGATAATTCGACAAAATTAGGTACAAGCTTTTCAATTGCCCCAAGGTCAATACCTATTGAATTTGGTTAGAATCGGTCCATTATTTCTCCTAGCCCCCATACGATTGCTTTCTTCCACTTCACGTTTGTTTCATAACAAAGCCAAATTTCGAACATTTCACTACGAAACATTTGTTTGGCCATGATGCTTTTATAGGTCCAAAATTTCCGGGGTTCAATTGGGATGGATTTTCTTTTTTGTTTCTATAAATAGGAAGGTTGTTAAGCGGTATATTAAAAAAAAATTCACTGAACTCAACTGAACTCTGTAACTTTTTTTCTATTGAAAATTTTAAAATTAAGAAAAAATCTTACCTAAAATGGATGTCTTGAATATCACTCATAAAAAAATTTAGCAGGCCTTATTTTGAAATGTAATGAAACTTTTATTTAGTTTAAATATTGTATTTTACTATTCAAAAAGAATTTAAAAAAAATATCAAAAAACAAAAAAATTCAACGCATCCAAACATTGCTTACTTTAAGCAAGAACTATTAAAAAATGTTAATGTCAATTAAACATCTTTTAATGTCAATTAAACATCTCAAGGGTTTTTTTTTTAATTAAATCCCGCTAAAACAATGAAATCTGACACTGTGCGTCCGACTGCTATTTGTTTCGATCTATGCAGAATTCTCTCTCTGGGATACGCTTCACTTCAGAACAGAGTATCCAAAATTGGCTTGATTCGTTCTTGGTCTCAGAAAATTAGCAGTTATTTTGGCTCGGAATGCATATGTAGCTAGAATGGTGGGAATAATTCATAGCTAACAATGGCCAATACCTTGAATAAATTTATATTGTACAAATATTTCAAAATAAAAGCTTTGAAGTCATACTCCCATAATTAATATTTATGTACATCATAATATTATTAATTTTACAGTTTTCTTCACTGTTAGCAAATAAACAACTATATTTCTTTTTGCTTTAAAATATATTTATTTATTTATTCGAATAATATCATATACTCGTTATACGAAGATCATTCGAACAATAAAAAATTATAAACTTCTATTCGATTAAAATGAAACTCGAATAATTGACAACACAATTATTTATATATATAAAATATAAACTAGTATTTTATATTTTCTGTGTAAAAACATTATGTATTTACATTCAATTTAAGTCAATTGTTTGCTTGCGTTTTAACACAAATTCTATTATTGGTATTGTGGTAAACTTCTTAAATTTATATATGCAATAAATTTGTGTAAAAATACAATACCTGGTCAGATTTTTGTTTTCGTTGACACTTATTTAAAGGAATATCGGAACATTATAAAGAAACCTATCACATTTTGGCATTTAAAGAAGGCATTTTGCATTCTAAACTATATTTAATCATCACCATCACCATCAAAGTGTAGAAACGATTGTGTTTAAAAAATTGGGCATAGAAATATGAGGAAATCCAAAAAGTTTTGAGAATCGTTGAATGTAAATAATGATGGCTTGTAATCCGTGTTTGTTTCAAAATGAAAAAAGCAGTAACATATTTCTGTACACCATAACACAAAACGTCTGTGTACAAAATTTAAGGTAACTAATAATTCATGTTAAATTTTATCCCGATCGGACCAGCCGTTTAGAAATGCCAGATTTATTTCCAAAAATTTTTGATTCTGCCCCACTGTGCTTTGTTAGCTATGACCATTTTCCATTTTTCTGGCAATATATGGATTCCGAGCCGAAAGAACTGCTCATCTTTTGATGCCAAGAACGATTTAAGCCAATATCGGATACTCTGTTCCAAACTGAAGAGTATCCCAGACAAAGCGTTTTACATCGATCAAAATAAATAGCAGTCGGGCATGGCAATTTCTTGAGTATAAGGCGGGTCAGGCAAAACTTCATTCTATATACTTACTAGCAGGTATTGCAAATTGCGGCCGAGCGTTGTCATGATGGAATATTATGGTTTCATGTCTGCCGCATATTCTGGGCATTCTTCACTTCAAACGAATCAATTGCATTTAGTACAGGTTCCCTGTATTGGTCTGGTCTGATTTAAGCAGCTCATAAAAGATAGGACCCTTTTGCTCCCACCAAATATAGAGAATTACCTTAGTGCCATGGATATTTGGCTTTGATGTCGATTCGGCTGGTTGTCCGGGCTTCACATACGATTATTGCAATGGATCCATTTTTCATCGCACGGAATGATTCGTAAAAAAATTATTCAAACAGCATTTCAGACAAAAACGTATTTCAGGGTCTCTCAGCTTCAATTTGTGTAATACCCAATTTCCCATCTTATGTATTAATCCAACTGCTTTCAAAAGTTTTTAATGATTTTGCAAGATCTTGTTGAGTTTTATAACATTCTTTATGGTGTAATGCCTCCAATTCTTGGTCTTCAAACTTTTTTGACTGGCCTGGTCGATCATAGATTTATATGATTGCTACAATCATGTGAATCGTAATTTTAACATATTGTGGTTACCGCAATCATACAAATAATTATAGTGACCATAATACTGTTAAAAAACTTGTAAACATTTTGAAATATTTACAGTAAACATGTACAACATAATATTTTTCTCTGCGTGCAATGGAGGAAAATCTATAGAAAATAGAAGATATATCTTTGGAGATATATTTTGCTCAAGGTCAATTTTTCAACAAATTTGAATCGCGTATGGATCCAAAAAAAATGTTGTTTCCTCCCAATAAAATTGATTCGCATGTTTGTAACCAAGTACTGTATTATAACTATTATTTATACATACATGTGTATATTGAATGAATATACAAATATTCAAATTGGTTTATTGTGCAGGTCAAGAAGATGAAATTCATATATGTTGATATAGATATATAATATTGTTGGAGAGTTTAATTATACCTTATAAAAAATCTTCAATTCTGACTGTAAACTCTTGAAATCATTTTAAACTTCTAACTACAAGAAAAGTATTTTTTATAAATTCAATGAAATATTTTTTGTTATCGATACTCAGCAACATAAGTTTGCTGGGTTTTTCTAATTTTCTTGTTTTTGTAAGTAGTTTTGAGATAGTTTAAAATCATATTTAAGTAGAAAATTTCCTAAATATTTTTGAACAATAATTTCTGTGGGCTTACAAAGCAAACAATGTTCATGTAATAAAAATATTAAAATGGAGTTTTGAAACTGCCGTTAACTCTTATGTGTTTGACAGGGTACCCGGAAAACTTTATGTAGGCGCTTGAAACTTTCTGAGAACTTATAACTTTTGTTTATATTTATTTCTTATAGTGGACACTTTAGTATCTCGACTTGGCAGGGAGTGGTAGGTAAATCACTTTATATTTTACACCCTTAATAGGGTGACAGAGTAACCCGATAGCACTATAGAAATTACATCACAAATATTACAATACTGAGTAGTCTTTATACTTTGGAGGTGTGCTTAGGATCGTTATCCTGTTGGAACCACCCTATAAGTGGAATTTCTTCACTTCCATAAGGCAACATTACATCTTTCCATATATCACGGTACATGAACCGATCCATAAACTCATTACCTTTATGAGTTGGCTCAATTTCTTGACCAGAAAAGCAATCCCAGACCATTACATTGCCCCCTCCATGTTTAATTGTTCCTTTACAATACTTAGGATTCAGTCTTTCTACTTTTCGTCTGCGTACACGCCTTATTCCATAGGAACTTTATAATTTGTATTTGGATTCGTCAGAGAACAGTACTGTCTTCCATTCTTGGATACTCCAGTCGATGTGGGCTTTGGCAAACTCCAGTCCAGCTTTCATGTTCTTAGCTGATATAAACGGTTTTTTTTGCTATTCGTCGGCTGAATAATTCTGCTCTTTTATGGATTGTTCTTTCGCTAACGCATAATCACAAACTTGTTCTTACTTGACTAGCTGATGCTGTATGACCGTTTTGCATTGCTCCTTTGATCAAGGAATCATTATATCGTATGATTTTACGCGGACGGCCTCCAGAATGCACCAGTTATATACGACCAATCTGCAAAAACTTTGGAATCAGCTGGGAAATAACAGATCTGTTAATTGAATATTTTTTAATCAATTCATGCCGTGATAAGCCCGGCTTTCAGTCTTCAATAAATTTAATTTTCACAATAAACTGTATAGAACTTAAATTATACAGACTATGCCTTCATTTATATTTATCTTCTGGAATTTTTAAGTGCATCCGTTGTGAGTTCCGTTGACTGACATTGCAAATATGCAGTAGCATAGTCAAATTTTTTAAACATCTTATAAGGTGGTGCTTTTGTTTTGTCTCTCGCTTTTTGTGTTTTTGTATGTTTTATCATTTTAAATTATTTGTTCATAAAATTATCCTTTCCTAAATGAACACAATGGGAACATTAAACATATAAGTTAATAAAATATATACAAAATACATCCCAAAAAAACCTTTTTTATCCAAAAAATTATGGCCAACTAGCTTGACCCGGTGCCCTTCCCTACCCCTGTTGTATTAAAAAAAAAAAATATGTAAGAATTTTATAAAAAAATCGGTTTTCCCCTTGTTTATCCCTTTCTGGTCCAAGTATAGAAAAAAGTTATAGCCTATTGACGCTTTCAAGTAAGGATCTATCTACGTTCCAAATTTCAATAAAATCGGTTCAGCCGTTTAGACGTGATGCTCAAACAAACAAACACTCTTACAAAGACATTTATATATTTACTAGCTTGACCCGGTGCGCTTCGCTACCCCTGTCGATGTAAAAATCGGTTCAGCCGTTTAGTAATTATTGTTTAAAAACTAAAGGTACCAATTTTATCCGTTTTTCCCCCTTTTTATCCCTTTCTGGTCCAAGTATTGAAAAAATTTATAGCCTATTGACGCTTCCAAGTAAGGATCTATCTACGTTCCAAATTTCAATAAAATCGGTTCAGCCGTTTAGGCGTGATGCTCAAACAAACAAACAAACAAATAAACAAACAAACTTACAAAGACATTTATATATTTACTAGCTTGACCCGGTGCGCTTCGCTACCCCTGTCGATGTAAAAATCGGTTCAGCCGTTTAGTAATTATTGTTTAAAAACTAAAGGTACCAATTTTATCCGTTTTTCCCCCTTTTTATCCCTTTCTGGTCCAAGTATTGAAAAAATTTATAGCCTATTGACGCTTCCAAGTAAGGATCTATCTACGTTCCAAATTTCAATAAAATCGGTTCAGCCGTTTAGGCGTGATGCTCAAACAAACAAACAAACAAACAAACAAACAAACAAACAAACAAACAAATAAACAAACAAACAAACTTACAAAGACATTTATATATTTATATAGATATAGATACTGTACATATATATTAATTCCTGTTATTCCTATAAAGACCATATGGCCGTAGTTACGGTTTCATTAATCATTTAATCTTCGGATGATTAGCGGATTGGGTTAAAGCATCCTAGACTGGTGCTAGGGCAGCTAGCTAATCCTACCAGACTGGCACGGAGAACTCCGAACACATTTATATAGCGAGTCGCTTGATGCAAGAAAACACGCCCGCCTGCAGATATCCCTCTGAGACTCTACTCATAAAGCAGCTACCCCGCATATCTGCAGGACGTACCACTATCCGCAACCTGTGACGCGTCCGGTCGCATTCAGCTATGCTTCCCACAGGCAGATTATAAATCGGGCACCAACATAGATGCTAGTGTCCGAATTATTATCCCCAATTGGGCGGATTAATGACCTTGTGCATTTGTAAAAATTTTAACATGTTTTAACCACTCTTTGTATTAGTTATCTTATAACCTACACCACCATAATATCGAGGGAATATTGAGTAAGTTCTGATAGTTGTAACGTCCGAAAATGTTAATCTTACACCGATCTTAAATTATACTTTCTGAGTAGATTTAAAGATATCCATCCGTCAGTCCGCCTGTCTGGCTATCCACGTAAACTTGTGCACAAACTGATTTAATTCGGTTCCTTATTTCACTAGTCCTCATACAAATATCCTCCCTAATTTGAATTTAATCTGTTATAAATATCTGATTTGCATAGATATGCATAAAAAGGGTTCCACAAATAAATTTTATATAAAAACAAATCACTCTTCCATATAAACCATACTTCCAAATATCACTCACGAACCAATTTATTCAAATTAGAGAAATTTTAAAAGAAATTTGGTTTTGCTCATTTACTCAGTGTAGATTGCTATATGGTCTTACTTGTTTTTCCTTATAAATACAGCTTTATTAACGTCATCATATCATCCTAATATATTTAATATACATACATACATACATACATACACAGAGAAAATAGATTGGTAGTAGCAACCGGAATTGTTGAAAATCGAATGAGTGTGCCTTGGTAACCGAGTTTTACAGTTGAAGCTACAATATTTAAGAACGGGTAACAAAAGTTTTGTTGCTTCTATCGAAATTTTTCCTTAATAACCGATTTTCTCTTGTCAGAACCGAAAAATTCTACGTGTACAACCGAATCATTCGTTTGCCAATAAATTCGGTTGCCACTACAAATCTGTTTTCTCTATGCGTATATACATACTTTGGTATGTTGAAAACCATTTTCATCTTCAATAAATAAGGTGTTGTTCTCAGTTGTTTTCTTGCTTCCACAAGAGTTACAAAGACAGCAAATAATTAAACCACATTCAATAGTATACTTTTTCTATGAAATCTACCTTTATTGTTGATTATTTCTTAAGTATTTATGATGTTGACCACATACAAATATTTTGTAATCAATGGCACAAGCAACAAAATTTTAATAGTTAAAAATCCAAGGTCTTTATCTTTATTAGTTATAGTTTTCTAAAGTTAAAAAATATAAAAAGAAATGATTGAAACCAATAAAAGTTTGTTTTCCTTTTTTTACCACAAATTCCTTTGGTTTTAGAGTAGTACAAATGAACTGGTCAGCATATACGGAGGAGCAATATTGTTATATGCGTTCATACTCAATCACCAGTCGAAAGTAAATTATAAGATGCAAAATTTTGAAGCCAAAATTTTGGTGATGGTGGTGTATGTTGGCACCTCAACAAACAGATACGTAAAGCCAACTGATATAATTATGATTCTGCTAACACTGATGTGTTCTCAATAACAACAGAGTAATAATGCTTTAAAAACTTATTATTATATTATAAAATGTATGTATGGAAATAAAAAACTCTGTGGAAGAGTTATATCAAATTACCAAAGTTATAGAGTTTAAAAATTATTTAAATAAATTGCTGTAAGCACATCCAAGATCCTTCGTGAAAGCTCTCAAAACTGAATGCAAAATTAAGCTTTTAACAAACAGTATACTAAAATTGCGAGACCCTTTAAAAAATAAAAAATTTGCAGACAAGTGATGAAGCATGGTTGGCCAAGTCCGACCATATAATACCCTACACTGAATATATGAGCAAAATGTTTTTCTTTTAAAATTTCAATAATTTTTTTCTGAGTATTTTCGGAAGTGGGCCAATTACACATGTACAACAGTGCAAAAAACACACGATCATGACAGTATAGGCTTGACTCTACTATCAAAGGGTAGTAAAACCCTATACATACTCAGTTTGTGCGTTTTGGAGACCAATTTTTTTTTATGGGCCCCAAAGATTCTGTAAATCAGTGGGCCCTCAAAAAATGGTGTCATCAGTTTTTGGCCAACAGCTAATTCAGACTTGGTGATACTGCTTAACTTTATATGGCAATAATATGGCTAAGAGTTCGCCAAACAGATTTTGTTAACATTTTGCCCAAAAAATTGATTCTTCGTGCTCTTTTTTTCAAAAAATATAGGAAGAAAAAAATTGTTTTTACTTTTTTTTAGAATAACTTCCAGGAACTCCTAATTTTTCACTAACAATATTTAGCAAAGTTATAGCTACGGTAAAGCTGAACAACTTTTATAAACATATCAATGCATTCTGAAAGTGTCTAGGTACTCTAAGTAGCACATTAAAATTACTTTATACCTTAACAATTTTCGTTTTTACTATTTTTTTAAGCTAAAACAAAGATTTTTGTTAAAATAATATGACCAAGTCCACACTTCTATGTTGTGCTGTATTATTTACCCGGTTGAGGTGTTTTTGAGTGGATTTACATAGATGCCCAACGCTTGAATACGACGTGTGAGAGACACATTTGGGCTTTCTTCAACTAAAGCCTCAGCGGCAGCAACATTCTCAATACTACGGGTACTTCTTTGTCTCACTGGCACGGGAACATTTTGTACTATGCCCGTGGATTCAAATTTTTCCACAAGACGCTCAATTGTTGATCTGGCAGGACGATTATGATGACCATAAATTGGACGTAGCGCTCTTAACGTTGAGGCCACTGACTCCGAATTTCGGTAGTAAATTTTAATAATTTCGACTCGTTGTTGGCTCGTATATCTTTCCATCATGAAATGGCAAATCTTACTGAAGAGAAATGTCAAAAGAGCGGCAAAAAAATATGGCGTCGTTTACTGTCCCTATCGGCCTATTTTTGTAGCGTCCCTGTTGAAAAACCCTTTATTAGTTAGAAAACAAAAATGAAACAAGTAAGAGTACTATATTCGGCCTTGCCGAATCTTAAATACCCTCCACCTAAATATGATGAGAGATGTAGAAGTTACATTGGCATAAACACTTTAATATCCATATTCAATATTTGTTTTCTGAGGATTAAGACAATGTTATCGAAATACTATTAAATAAATATATGAAATAATATAACAATTGTAAGAAAGACTAGTTTAAGCAGAAGATACTTTAACTGCAGATTCTTACCATTTTGAATAGAGTTTGTCATTTATTTATATTATAACGTATGACATTTAATATATTTTAATATATGTATATTCGCGATTAATGAATCTTCCGGATATGTGTCTTATATATAATTATGAACCCATAGTCAAAAATTCCAGCAGTATGATTTCTGTCTACTTGTAACTAATTTCTGTTGAATTTTTGATCGATATCAATGTTTATATGCGTTAATGTATTTTTGGGTTGTGGAACTAATTGGAAGCTATGACCTATTATGAGTCAATCATCATAAAATAGTTTAACGTGAATTCTATGTATTTTAATTGAATTATGGGTATTATTTTATGGGTATTATAGTTATTACCGAAAGTGGAACTTATATGAGGGCTGTTGCCAATTATGGACCGATATTCATAAAACTCAGTAGTATGATTTTTGGATTCAAATTTTTGTTCAACATATTGGAGCTGACCTATTATGGGACTATCGCCATATAATACTGTAACGTGATTTCAGAATATTTGAGGGCTATTTTTGTAAAATTTATAAATAAAAAATTAATAAATCTTAATTTAAACAACGCTATTAACAAGTGTGGACCTTATATGACAACTATATGGAATTATGGACCGATATTTAAAAAATCTTGTAATATGATTCTTGAATACAAATTACTGATCGGTGTACAATTTTGTTTCAGTACAAATATTTTTTTTGGATATTTGTGTAGGTTAATGTGTTTTCCAGAAGTGGTACTTATATGGAGGCTATGACCAATTATTGGCCGATCATCATAAAATTTCGTACAATGATTTTTACATATATTGTAATTTTTGGATTCGAATTTCAGCTTGATGACTATATTTGTAAGAAATTTATGAGGCTTTTAGTGATTTTCGGGAGTGGACCTTATATGGAGCTATGGTCAAATATGGACCGATATTTACAAACTACAGTAGTATGATTACTAGATACAAATTACTTATAAGTGTATAATTTGATTTTGATATCGATATGTATTAGATATTTATACAGGTT
The DNA here is from genome assembly GCA_942486065.2 of Calliphora vomitoria. NCBI lineage: Eukaryota > Metazoa > Arthropoda > Insecta > Diptera > Calliphoridae > Calliphora > Calliphora vomitoria. The sequence continues at coordinate 41,992,234 of OW818029.2, forward strand.
AATGTGTTTTTCGGAAGTGGTCCTTATATAGGAGCTATGACCAATTATGGGCCAAACTTCATAAAATTTGGTACAGTTCTTGCTATGTATATGAGTTTTATGTATGTCGAAGTTTAGAATTATTAAGAAATTTATAAGAGATTTGTGAGTACTTAACTGATTTTAGGAAATGGACCTTAAATTTGAGCTACGGTCAAATATGGACCGATATTCACAAAATCCTGCAGTATGACTTCCATATATAAATTACGGATCTGTGTAAAATTTTGGTTTGATATTGATATTTTTTAGATATTTATGCAGGTTAATCTGTTGTTCGGATGAGGTCCTTATATGAGAGCTATAAACAAATATGAACCGATCTTCATAGAATTCGGTGCAGCGACTTTTGTATATAAGGAGATTATTTGTGTCGAATTTCAACTCAATAGCGATATTTATAAGGTATTTATGCATGTTTAAGTGATTTTCGGAAGTGAACTTTATATGGGGGCTATGATCAAATATGGGCCGATCTACGAAAAATTCAGTCTTGTGATTTCTCTTAGCACGAAACTTATTTTTGCTGAATTTTGTATGGATACTGCAATTCTGTAGGCATTTATAGACTATAGCACCATATTTCGGGAAGAAATTTGTATGGGGGCTACGAGAAATTATGGACCGATTCTTTCCATTTTCAACAGAATTTGTGCTTTTATCATATAAATAATGTGTGCAAAATTTCATGGTATTCTCTGCAATGAATTTTACCAAAAGTCACAAAAATCATGTGAAAATTATAAAAATTTTTGGAGGTTGTCTTACATTTTGATCCATAACCTTGGTTCTACCAATTCGATTTTGCTGATTTTCAATACCAAACTGCTTAGAAAAATTATGAACATTTTGGTATATATTTCATTAATTTTGCTTATGTGTTTTGGACGTGAGAGTGTTTTACACAGACAGACAGACAGACAGACGGACAGACGGACAGACAGACGGACATTGCTCAATCGACTTAGAATTTCATAAGGATCAATAATATATATACTTTGTTAGGTCTCAGATGAATATTTCTCAATGTTACACACGGAATGACAAACTTATATATACCCTCTTTCACCACTTGTGGTGGTGGAGGGTATAAAAAATTTTCTCAAGTTAAAACAAAATTGGGGTTTTACCCATAGAATGGCACTAACGTTAATATCCATTAAAGTAAATGCCAACCATACTAATTAAGAAATGTTTGATACTTAAGCTTTTGTCTTAAGTATCAGCACAATTACAATACGTTTTAGGAAAACATAGCCACATACAGCCCTATACAATTATCAACTCAATTGTTTAATATTTTATTGATTCATTTATTCATTTTACATACTTACTTGCACTCATATGTATATGTATATTAGAGTGACAATCAGTTGTATGGAAAAAAATTTGAGTTCGATTTTTGAAGAGTGCCGGGTGGAATATTGTGACACTAGGTCTAAAAGATATGTACTGAAAATTTGAGCCAAATCGGACAACGATTTCGGGACGCGCATCGAGGTCAAAGGTCAGATATATGTAAAATGTTACTATTTATATGAAATAAATTTGTAAAACTCCTTAACTTTCTGCATTATGTTACATAAATATGTAGATTTATTTATATTAATGAAAATTACAGTCAAAAAAATATTTTTCAGATTAAACCTATATCTCCTTTGGGTCAAATTGACCCACAAACTGTATTATCGTTAAAATTCGGGAAAAAACGCAAATTTTTCAGTTTTTGTAAAAATTTTGCTACTAAATAATTATTTTTGCAATCGAATGCATAAGAATCGAAATGTGTACGTAATTGTCGTTCTAATGAGATATAAAAGATAAAAATTGATTAAAAAATTTTAAAGTTATTAAAAATTCCCCAGACCATTAACGTGTCTCAGGCCACTTGAAGAAGAAATGTAGGAACAAAATTAACATATTTTAAGAAATATTAAAATAAAAGCTAATTTTTACTTAAAATATATCCGTATTTACATTCGTATGAGTTTTTGTCTTTGTAGAATACCGTTAACCTATTCCCAGGGATGGCCAAAAAAATTAATTTTTTTTAACGGCAGTTTCAAACCTCCATTTTCAAATTTTTAAAAATTTTCTTAAAAAAATTTCAGAATTTTTTGATCATCACATTGGGATTTATTGAGATCATAATAGAGAATAAAAATATGAAAAAATTATGTCAATACCTCTTACAGTTTTTCCGTACCTACGATTTAAATTTTGTGATTTTCGGGAAAAAAATTTTTTTTGGTCATAATTTGGCGAATGAGAGCAATTTCCTTACTGTTACAAATTTTAAGTAAAACCTATACAGAATCTTTTAGTTCAGATCATTTTAAATATACTCTGAAAATTTTACTGAAATCGGACAACCTTAACCCTTAAATGGTGAAGGGCAAAGGTAAAATTTAGAAATATTTGGAATTTCTAATGTGAAGATGCCGAAATGTTATATATTTTTGGGACGACTTTAATGAAACTTGAGAAAAATATAACATAAAGTCTATAATATACAATAACAGTTCAAAAATTAAAATTAACCCTTAATATAATTTGGGGCCCAAACTTTTAAAAACGCGAAAACCACAGTCAAATTTATAGTGATTTTGACCCCAAGTGCTTTTAAGGGTTAATTTCCATTTTTGCAATGTTATTGTATATTTAAGACCTTAAGGTATATTTTTCGCAAGTTTCCTTAAAAATGTGTTCAAAAATGTATAATATTTCGCTATCTTTCATTTCTATATTCCAAATATTTCTAAATTTTACATTTGACCTTCACCATTTAAGGGTTAAAGTTGTCCGATTTCAGTAAAACTTTCAGAGTATATTTAAAATGATCTGAACTAAAAGATTCTGTATAGGTTTTACTTAAAATTTGTAACAGTAAGGAAATTGCTCTCATTCGCCAAATTATGACCAAAAAAAATTTTTTTTCCCGAAAATAACAAAATTTAAATCGTAGGTACGGAAAAACTGTAAGAGGTATTGACATAATTTTTTCATATTTTTATTCTCTATTATGATCTCAATAAATCCCAATGTGATGATCAAAAAATTCTGAAATTTTTTTAAGAAAATTTTTAAAAATTTGAAAATGGAGGTTTGAAACTGCCGTTAAAAAAAATTAATTTTTTTGGCCATCCCTGGGAATAGGTTAACGGTATTCTACAAAGACAAAAACTCATACGAATGTAAATACGGATATATTTTAAGTAAAACTTAGCTTTTATTTTAATATTTCTTAAAATATGTTAATTTTGTTCCTACATTTCTTCTTCAAGTGGCCTGAGACACGTTAATGGTCTGGGGAATTTTTAATAACTTTAAAATTTTTTAATCAATTTTTATCTTTTATATCTCATTAGAACGACAATTACGTACACATTTCGATTCTTATGCATTCGATTGCAAAAATAATTATTTAGTAGCAAAATTTTTACAAAAACTGAAAAATTTGCGTTTTTCCCGAATTTTAACGATAATACAGTTTGTGGGTCAATTTGACCCAAAGGAGATATAGGTTTAATCTGAAAAATATTTTTTTGACTGTAATTTTCATTAATATAAATAAATCTACATATTTATGTAACATAATGCAGAAAGTTAAGGAGTTTTACAAATTTATTTCATATAAATAGTAACATTTTACATATATCTGACCTTTGACCTCGATGCGCGTCCCGAAATCGTTGTCCGATTTGGCTCAAATTTTCAGTACATATCTTTTAGACCTAGTGTCACAATATTCCACCCGGCACTCTTTGAAATCTAAAAAAAAAAAATCGGCTGTCACCCTAATGTATATCTACTAAGTAGATTTTTAGTATTGTAATTGAAGATAAATTCTATGTGAAAACATACATATGTCTGTATAGCTAGGTGCTTATACACAGACATAGACTGACTTCATTGTAAGAATTTGTGTATCGTAAGTATTAAACAATATAAACACACATACTTATGTATGTATGCACACCGCAATGTACTTAATGAATTATTTAATAGAATAATCTATTATAATTAACTTATTAAATTAGATCTATTTAGAATATTATACATGTTGTAGAGCTATCTTCCATGCGAAAATTCTAACATACTTCTAAGTACTGTGTACATTTTTCACATATATGTATGTATGTTTGTATGAAATGTATGTATATAACAAAAATCTGCTACTGTACTTGTTGTTCATTACAGTATTATTCAAGCGGAAGTCAATCGTCTCAAAAGAAACCCTAAGTAAATGTAATTAAATGATTTTCAAAATGTAATCGAAGTTCTTTGAATACATTATTTCTCAATAATTAATATTTTTGAATTGTTTATTGATTCGAAAGTATTTTCAATAATGTGCGGCAATTTGTTATATGTTTGTATTGTAAAGGTATTTAAATACGATAATATTGAGTTTTAATACTTTTAAATCCATCCGGTTTGTCAAGAAATCATTTTTAAAAACACTTTTTTTAGAATACAAAATATGGTGCTTTTTTTGCATATTTTTGTTTCTCAATTATTTTATACCTTATTTTCATTAATAAATACATATGAAAACAAGTAAGAAAGTATGGTCGGTCAAGCCCGACCTTATAATACCCTACACTAAGTAAATGAGCAAAATCATTATTCTTTAAAAATTACAATAATTTAAATTCGTGAGTGATTTTCGGAAGTGGGCCTTATATGGGAGCTATGAAAAATTATGAACCGATCACCATGAAATTTGGTCATGTCATTAATGTCTATATGAAAGTTATTTATGTTGCATTTTATGTGTATACCAATATTTTTAGGAGATTTATGCTCGTTAAAGTGATTATCGTAAGCAGGCCTTATATGGAAGCTATGACTAATTATGGGCCGATCATAATAAAATTTGGTGACATAAATTCGGTATATATAAAATTTATTTTGAGAAAAACTTGTGTAGATACCTATATGAATTAAACATTTATGACCGATAAAGTCAAATTTCGGGAGGACATTTGTATGGGGGCTAGGTGAAATAATGGACCGATTTCAGCCAATTTCAATATGTACTAAATTTTATCGAAATATCTTCAAAATTGCGACCTGTACTCTGCGCACAAGGTTTACATGGACAACCAGCCAGCCAGACGGACGGCCATCGTTTAGTCGTCTCAGAAAGTGATTCTGAGTCAATCGGTATACTTATAAACATCTACACAAATCCATTATACCCTCCCCACTATGGTGGTGTAGGGTATAATAAAAGAGTTTTTCAACTGTATTAAAACACTTACTAATAGCGACCGTAAATCCAAAAAAAAAAAAAATTATTTAAATATCGAATATAATTTTTGTTTAGATGATCAAATTATGATACAAAAACTTTGGAAAATAGAATACACAGTATTTTTGTCTGTAAATAATTTAAGTAGTTAACAAGAACTAAAAATCAACTTTAAAAGTTGATTTTTTTTATGACAACAATAATTGCTAAAGATTCGCCTTTATTGTAAATGAATTTATTATACACTCCTTCATGAGTGGCAAGGGTATATATAGGTTTGTCATTCCGTTTGTAAATTCTATAGTTTTAATATAGTAGCCGTATCCGTCTGTCCGTCTGTATGCAGAAATCAACTTTCCGTACCTCGCAAATAACCTACAAACATGACTGATACATCAATATATCAAGATTTCTTCTGGCTCGGTTGTTATTTAAAATCGAGAAAATGGCTGAGATATAAGGAAAAAAACGGGACAACCACGATTTTTGGACTATTTTTTATATATATCTGGATTACTAAGTCATTAATATAGACAATATGGATATCTAATGATAGATATTTCAAAGACCTTTGCAACAGGCTATATAAGGCCAAAGTAAGTCAGACCTTCAATTGGTCAAAATAGATAGCGGAGTCGATATAGCCATGTCCGTATGTCCGTCTGTCGGTTGAAATCAACTTTCCAAATCCCCTAAAAAAATAACTTACAAACATGTTTGATACGCCAGTATATCGAGAATTCTTCCAATTCCGTTGCTATTTGAAATCGAGAAAATTGGCCCACAAATAGCTGAGATATAAGGAAAAAACCGGGACAACCTCGATTTTATGCCTATTTTTTTTTATATATATCTGGATTACAAAGTCATTAATATAAACAATCTAAATATCTAATGATAGATATTTCAAATTCCATTGCATCGATGTATAAAAAGCTATAGTAATTTGGATCTACAATGGGTCAAAATAGGGAAAAGTATTTTTTAACCCGAATTTTTTTACCAAAAAATTTGTTGGTCATACATTTTTTTTCAGTACAAATTAAAATTTTTTAATTTTTTTTAAAAAATTAAAAAAAAAAATTTAAAAACAAAATTTTTTTTTTAATTTTGAAAATCAAAATTGAAAATTTGTTTACCTAAAAATATTTAAAATTTGTATTTTAAAGTATAATTTGGTGAAGGGTAGAAAGATTCGGCACAGCCTAATATAGCTGTCTTACTTGTTTTTTTTATGTTAAAATACTTGGTTAAGGATAAAGCAATGGTGTTTAGCTAGCTCAGCGGTATGAAGTAGTCATTGACAAGTAAGTTGTTCAATAATTGCTGGTCATTACTAAGTTTTCGCTGGGATATAATACAATAATTTGCCTTAACACTACAAAGTGTATTTAAATATAAAAATATTTGGAATATTAAACCCATTAGTGGCAAGATGTCGGGCCATTTGGGGTACTGTATAATAAGCTGTCGCCTAGACGCTGTGACAGAATACGCACCCCAAATTTTTATTTCTGTCTCTAAAATAAAATTATTATTTATTTACAAAAGAAACATTTTGTCTCGACTAGAAAAAAAAATTAAATTAGCATATTTTACAATTAAGAAGATCATCATGTAAACAAAATAAAAATCATAATTATTCGTTCATAAATACATAAAACCATGATTGAAAAACAAATTAAAGAAAACAAGAGAAATGTGAATGAAGAAACAAAGTGATAAATGAATCAAAAACAATGAGTATTAGATTAACCAAAAACATGCAGGGCTTCTCCTATAGCTATTATGATGCACTTGAAGTCCATAGAGTTAGGAAATACTTATAGTTTTTCTCGATCACTTCGTTTAGTACTTTTTTTATTAGCAAATGTAGTGAAATAACGATATTATCAAAGTTACTAATTCAAAAAATCATAAGTATGTGGTTTTATTTAAGCTGTAAGTTGATAGAAAACAAAATGAAAATTTTTCATTTGTAAAACATTTTCTGCCGGAATATATTCCTATTTTTGGTCAGCAAAAGTAGTTGATATTGCTTCCGTTTAATATAACAAAATTTTACTACAAAAACCTCATACAAGTTGCAGCGTGCAAACTATATACTGCCAAAATGCGCAGTAGAAAATACAAACAATGCACAGTGGGGCAGAATCAAAATTTTTTATAAATAAATCTGGCATTTCTAAACGGCTGGTCCGATCGGAATAAAATTTCACGTGAACGTAGCCAAGAATTATTCGAGTTCAAGTTATTAAAATGGATCCTACAAATGCGTCAGGTACGGCGATATGGGGGCTCAAAATTTTTAAACACGTGCCATCCGATTTCAAAGATTTGTCTATTTTTGCAAAGCGCCGTTTAGAAATGCCAGATTTATTTACAAATGGAAATATGGAAGATGCTAAATGTAAACATTTTTAAAACGAAAATTTTCATATACAACAAATTTACGCCACATATTTTAAATATTTCTGACCATGAGTAGGAAAATGGTAAAAAATTGCGAACAAGAAACAAGATCATTCATGCATGTTGTACGTTGATTTGGATGTATAAAAAAATAACTTGTATAGAATTGTGTATTATTAAAAGTAATTTAAGTGTAATAAAACAGAAGTTATCTTTTCAACGTAATGTTTTGATAAGAGTTAATAATTTATAACAATGATTTTGATTGATAAATATTGTTTATTATTATACCCTATACCACCATAGTGGGAAGGGTATATTGCGTTTGTGCAGATGTTTGTAACGTCCAAAAATAATAGTCTAGCACCCACCTTAAAGAAAACCGATCGACTCATAATCAATTTCTGAGTCGATTAAACGATGTCCGACCGTCCGTTTGGCTGGCTAGCTGGCTGTCCACGTAAACTTTGTGCGCAAAATACAGGTCGCAATATTGAATATATTTCGATAAACTTTAGTATATATAATTTGTTCGGCCCAAAGACAAAGCCTATTGAAACCCCCATACAAATGTCCTCCCTAAATGGAGTTTATCACAATAAAAGATTAATTTAAATACGTATCTACACAAATTTTCCTTCAAATAAATTTCATATATACAGAATTCATGTCACAAAATTTTATTATGATCGGTTCATAATTGGTCATAGCTCCCATATAAGACCCACTTCCAAAAATCACTTTAACGTGCACACACCTCTTGAATGTGTTGGTATCGACATTAAATACAACATAAATAACTTCCATATTAAAATAAATCACTCGACCTAATTTCATGGTGATTGGTCCATAATTGGTCATAGATCTAAGGACCACTTCCGAAAATCACTCACGAATATAAATTATTTAAATTTTAAAAGAAAAATATATATATTCTATGGTCGGGCTTGACTGAAGGAAAACCAAAAATAATGCTTTCCTTTATTGGCTATGTTGTAGCCGGCACTGAGCTTAACAACTTTGCTGAACAGTACTTTGCGATATTCGGATATTTAGATGGTCAATATGTATGGAAAAAAATAATTTCCTCTATACAATACCTATTAGCTTCAAATCAATATATCTCGATTTCTAGACCTGACCCAGATAAACGTCGTGACTATATAACTTTAATTTACCAATATAAACTTTCCGGTAGGCAGAATTCTCGCCAATGACTGACCCCTACCATTTGTCGCATAGTGTTATTACAGACTCGGTGGGCAGAACACCCGCCGATTTGGCCTGTCTCACAGTGAAATTCAAAGAATACCACAGAAAATTAATTTTAGACAATTGGCGAATTGGAATGCATTTTATACCCTAGCAAGGGTGTCACCAACAATTGTTATTGCCAAGGCTTATTGTAAATATCATCTAAAGGGTTTTTTAATAGGGACGCTACAAAAATAGATCGATAGGGACAGCAAACGACGCCATATTTGTTGCCGCTCTTTTGACATTTCTTTTCAGTAAGGTTTGCCATTTCATGATGGATAGATATACGAGCCAACAATGAGTCGAAATTATTCAAATTTACTACCGAAATTCAGAGTCAGTGGCCTCAACGTGAAGAACGCTACGTCCAGTTTATGGTCGTCATAATCATTCTGCCAGATCAACAATTGAGCGTCTAGTGGAAAAATGTTAATCCACAGGCACAGTACAATATGTTCCCGTGCCAGTGAGACAAAGAAGTGCCCGTAGTATCGAGAATATTGCTGCCGCTGAGGCTTCAGTTGAAGAAAGCCCTAATGTGTATCTCAAACGTCGTTCTCAAGCGTTTGGCATCTCTGTGACGTCGTTGTGGCGAATTTTGCGAAAAGATCTTGGCCTACATCCTTACAAGATCAAATGACGCAAGAACTGAAGCCGCTTGACCACCAAAAGCGTCGTATGTTCGTGAATTGGGCTGAGCAACAAATTGAAAATGATTCGGATTTTCATCGAAAAATCATCTTCAGCGATGAGGCTCATTTCTGGCTGAATGGCTTCGTCAATATGCAAAATATGCGTTATTGGTCAGACAGCAATCCACATGTACTCCATGCGCCATCATTGCATCTCGAAAAAATTACAGTTTGGTGCGGTTTATGGGCCGGCGGCGTCATTGGGACGTACTTCTTCCGTGATGATCAAGACCGGCACGTTACTGTGAATGCTACCGTTCAATGATAACAGAATATTTTTGGATGATATGGACTTGGAGGACATGTGGTTCCAACAGGACGGCGCCACAACCCACACAGCGAATGTCACAGTCAATTTATTGGAAACCAAGTTTGGAGAACGTGTTATCTCACGAAATGGTCCAATCGATTGGCCGCCTCGGTCGTGCGATTTGACGCCGTTAAACTATTTCCTGTGGGGCTACGTAATGTCTATTGTCTATGCCAACAAGTCAGCAACGATTGATAAACTTCATTCGAATATCGAACGTGAAATTGCAGCAGTATCGGCCGATTTATGCTTGAAAACCGTCGAAAATGGGGTTCAGCGTCTGGACTTCTGCAAGCGTGCCCGTGGTGGCCATGCAAAAGAAATCGAGTTCCATACATAATGGCATCGAAGGTGCTTTCACAGGAATAAAGAATTTCATTGATATCCGAAAACGTTTTTGTTTTATTTAAAAAAACTTTTGTAACGCTCTTATTGAAAAATCCTTTAGTAGGCATTACAAATATACTTAAGTTAAATAGATGATATTTACAAATAGACCTTGGAAGGTAGAAAATGCATTCCAATTTGCCAATTGCCTAAGATTAATTTTCAGTATTTCAGGTATTCTTTGAATTATTAAAGAGTAATTATAATGAATGAACTTGAGCCGAATTAAGAATTTACTTTCAAATTATATGAAGTAGAAATAATTACCAAAAATCTCTGAGAAAATTAAAAAAAAAACATATTTTTTAGTTGAAAAATTCAATTTTAGTTTGTAACATGACAAGTCTTAAAAAAAACTTGACAACCAAGCTCATTCAAGGCCGTATTGCAAACCGACAACCAACCCAAGATCACCTTATAATAGTTATTAAAATTCGCCAATACCTCTATATATAAAGTAATTTCCAGATAACAAAACATAATAATATGGAACACAATTACTTATTTTCCAATACCTTCAAAATTCATACAGTGGCTAAAGTATAATTACAACTTTTTGCAAGAAGTTCTACCCTAATGTGTATATTTATGCAGTTTCTTGTGTCAACCTTTAATTAAATCGAAAGAAAAAAAAAAGAAAAAAAATAATGTTGTTTCTTTTATCAATTTATACAAACACACACACATATACACATATGTACATATGCACGAGTATATGTGTAAGAATTTAACCCATATATAAATAATACAGTACGAACATGTGAAAGTTTATGAAAAAAAAAAACAAACACTCATATACACACATTCACATGAAAATAAATAAATAAAAATAAAATTGAAATAAAAATACTTAAAGAAGGCTAAAGAAATGCAAGAAAAAAATTAAACAAAAATGTAAAGACAAGTATGAAAATGGTAGTAGTGGTGTGAGGGTAGGCGATAGAAGGGGAGTTAGTGAAAACCGACTGTAATATAATATGTAAATTATGTCACGTTTTCGGCTTTTTCTTTTCATACTTTTACATACCACTTATATAACTCTTCATTTGGTTGGCAAGCAGTTCTTTCTGTACTGTTTAAATTTCTTCGCTTCGACAGAAGGTCTGCAAAAGTGTATCATTATTTAATTTAATGTAAAATAATTAACTGTGGTGGCTGCCTCATACATACTCTCACACGTACTCTTACAATTCTGGTAAAATTTTTTATTTTTTTAAATTTCGTCTTCTTTTATTTATTCTTTTTTTACATTTACCCTCCAAATAAATGCAAACAAAAAAAAAAAAAGAGAAAAATGAAAAGATGTTAAACAAAACTTTGATACACATAAAGTTTTGTCCTGTGTGTATATGTATGTTTAAATGAATGTAATGGCTGTAGTACATACGTTCTACTTAAGACTTGAAGTTGACTGATGACGTGACACGTACTTTCAACGATATAAAAGGATAAAAATTGAGTTGAACGAAAGGCGAACAAAATAGAAAAAAAAAGCGACCAAAAATGAGAAACTGCAAAAAATTGGTGAAAAATTGAAAAGATATACTTTTAAATGAACACACTTACTTACATGCGAAATATTTTTACATTGTTAAATACTTATACATGCATATAATGTATCCAAAATACTCGTACTAGAGACAGCAGTCGTGTGTAGAGTATGAGAGGAAGCAACCAAGTCAAGCTAAGGAAACGGATGTCAATTATTAGCTTAATGAGTTTCATGTGGAAGTAATGAAAAATATTACAAACTTCTTTGAAAATTGATCATTTTCGTTTTAGTTTTAAGCAGAACAAAATTGTTCTTCTTCTATTAAAAAAAAAAAAGAAGATTAAATACAAAGTATAGGAAAATTGTTTTATTTTTTTTCATATAATTAATTGCGGCATATTTGTATATTGTTTTCTATGTAATATAATAAGTAAATTCTTTGATGAGATATATTTATGAGCAAAACCAAATATCTTGCAGAATCGTTGAAAGTGACTTCTGATAGCTTGTGTTTCTTTAGTTCTTTGTAATGAAAGAAATCAGTGACACATATCGGTTGACCATACAAAGAGCGAACTTTGAACACTTTAAATTAGAACCATTACTTTGAACACCTGGTCCAGATTGTATTCCAGCACTTGTTTTTAAAAAAGTGTTCGTCATCTCTGGCCCGTCCATTTAGAAACCTTTGTTACCTTTCATATCAATCTGGGATTTCCCCAATTGTTGGAAGGTTGCCAACGTCCAGCCAATCCGAAAAAAAGGCGACCCCACCAATCCGGACAATTATAGCCCAATCGCAATTTCTTCGATGCTCTCGAAGGTTATGGAGAGCTTGTTAAACTATCACCTTGTCAAGTATTTAGAATCGAATAGACTTCTGAATGACAGACAATATGGCTTCCGTACTAGTCGTTCAACTGGGGACCTAATGGCATTTCTTTCAGAACAGTGGTGTCAACCAATACACCGAATGGGAGAGAGTAAGGTCGCACTCGATATTTCAAAAGCATTTGACCGGGTGTGGCATGATGGACTAGTTTCGAAATTGATCTCGTTCGGAGTCGGGGTTGAATTTTCTCGTTTTATTTCTAGTTTCCTTCGTGGACGTACTATAAGGGTAGTATTAGATGGGGTTTGCTACGATAACTTCATATTGTGCTCTTGAGTCCCCCAGGGCTCTATTCTTTCTCCTTCCCTTTTTTTAATTTTCATGAATGATTTACTAACAATCACTTCAAATCCAATACATTCTTTCGCGGATGACAGTAATATCTGTCACTCATATTCATTTGTCCATAGACCAACTCTCTCTGACATTAAACTCTCAAGAATGAATATGGATGACTCGATAAATCGTGACCTTATAACAATCTCCAGATGGGGTGAATTGAACCGGGTTAATTTCAACGCACTCAAAACTCAGTGCTGCCTATTGACACACAAAAGTCTTGAGATTTCACCACAATCAATTCTTCGTATGGGTAACGCAACTGTTGGAGTTTCAGATAACCTTATGATTCTAGGCACGAGAATACAGTGTGACGTCCGTTGGAACCGTCATATATTCGATGTTGCGAAGGAAAGTTTAGGTGCTTGGGCTTCTTGAGACGCTGTCGGACATATTTCTCCCCTTCCGACCTTCATCACATATACACTAGCTTCATTCGTCCGAAGATGGAATATAATTCCCACTTATGGGCCGGAGCTGCAAGGTCAAGCCTAGATCTGCTGGTCCGGGTTCAAAGAAGGGCGGTTGATCTTATAGGTGATGAAACTGTTACCCGGTTTATCGATACTTTAGAACATCGTTGGAATTTGGGAAGCTTGTCCTTATTTTATCGATATTACCACGGGTGTTGTTCAGCAGACATAAGTAATATCATACCTAATACGTGCACTTTCATTCGGAGCACACGACTATCACGCAGATCGCACCAATTTGCTATACACTTGAGTACCAACCGCACGACACATTATAGGGAAAATTATTTTTTTGGACAAACCATACGTATGTGGAATTTACTACCTGCCAACGTATTCCCGGCGGAATATAATATTTATCAATTAAAGTCAAACGTCAACAAACACTACTCCCTCTTACCTCCTTCTCATAACTTAATTTCCTAACATCAACACAACGCACTGCATATATAGGGGTATCCCCTAAGTGTTGGTTAGAAAAAAATATTCGTTTTTGCCTCTGCAATACAAAATTATTATGATCAACAATTTACGTATACTCAAGATCAAACATATTGTATATACCGATAAACCCCAGCAAGAATTAGAACACCATTATATATCCACAATGTAGATTTATCTAAATCTTTCCATTTGCTTACAATTCGTTTTTTCAATGATTATATTTTCTAATCTCGGAGGAAAAAATAACAGAAAAGTAGACAAACTATCACCGTATCTGGACACCGCAAAACATATAAAAAACATATAATATTATCTGATGAAACTCGAATGTGACGTGGTAAAGGAATTGCACTCCATTGCATTTTGTTTTTCGCGATGTATAATGCATCTTCACAAGAAGCTCCATTTTGCATTTCACATTCACATGTATCAATATCACTTTCAATATTTTTTGAGCTAATATCGAAGACATTGAAATATCTGAGTCACTCACATTTAGAATTTCAGCAATAGCACAGCTGTGCAGATTTCGTAGATTTTCCATTTTTTTCCTATCTACATGTTTCTGATTATAAATACTTAAAATGTATGGTCAAAAGAATTTTATATCAAATTTCTTATGAAAACTACAGAGTGTATCAAAATGGTCCCATACCTATGATTCGTAAGTTTTTTTTGTTAACCTAAGAGCAGGGTTAAAGACATTTATATTAAAAACATTTTATTTAAAAATAAATAAATATTATGTAAATGGCATACAATTAATTAAATAAACTTAAATAACAAAATGAAAACAATATACACTCAACTTGTATTTATTTTTATTCCCGCTTGTATTTGATCATTTATACACTGCATTTCATTTCATTTAATTCTCTTCTATTTTTTTTCTTCTACAATCCCTTTAAGTTTAACATACTTTTGAACATCTACTTGACATACTTGTCAATATTTACTAAAAGTCAACATTTTGATACTATAAAGTATACATAACCGTAAGCATACATACAGATCAACATATATACATTAGGGTGGCCCCGTTTGTATGGAGAAAAAATAAGGTATCGATGTTTCCGCCTAAAATGAAAATTTGATTCATTCTAAGACTACCTTTTGAAATTTTTTCGTCCTTGAGTCAATATTTGGCGAGCTGGATCAAAGGATAAAAAGGTCCTTTTTTGAGGTTTTTTACATTTTCTCCATATTTCTTCCAAAGGAAGTATATGTAAGTTTGATATCATATAAAAGGTCTTTAAAAGACGCATTCAATAGGTTATTAGAATCTTAAAAAAAAAAAATTAAAATTCAAAAACTTTAAAAATTTTCGACAAAATTTTAGTTTTTTTTAATTTTTTCATAGAATTTATTCAAATAAATATATGAAATTCTTGATCATAAACATAATGTAATTTCACCGAAATGGTGAAAGCTTATAAAATTTGAGTTATTTTGATGCCCATTACATATACTAAGAATTGAGTATACAGAGATTGTCAGATAGGGATGAAATTAGATTTAAACAAATTTGAATAAACATTGAACTGGACTGAATTTTAAAAAACGAGAAAAACCGTTTCGGTGAAATTACATTATGTTTATGATCAAGAAATTTCATCTATATATTTGAATAAATTCTATGAACAAATTAAAAAAAACTAAAATTTTGTCGAAAATTTTTAAAATTTTTAAATAAAATTTTTTTTTTTTAAAATTTTTAATAACCAATTGAATGCGTCTCTCAAAGACCTTTCACATGATACCAAATTTACATATACTTCCTTTGGAAGAAATATGGAGAAAATGTAAAAAACCTCAAAAAAGGACCTTTTTATCCTTTGATCCAGCTCGCCAAATATTGATCTCAGGACGAAAAAATTTCAAAACGTAGTCTTAAAATGAATCAAATTTTAATTTTAGTCGGGAACATCCGCAACTTTAATTTTGGGGCCACCCTAATATACATATTTACATAAAAATGTATATACGCTTGTATATTTATTGTATGTTTAAGTGTGTATTTATAAGTTCGAACCCTTGAGTATAAGAAGTAGATGTATAGATACTTACAAATATGAATTTGATTTTATTTTATTTTTTTTTATAAAAAATCAACTGGTTTACGATTAAATGATTCTTTTTAGTTTGAAGTATTTGTAAAATCTTCAATATTATGTCTTTTATATTTCTCTAATGCTTAGTAGACCCGTCCATAAAATAAATTTATCTTTGATGGTTTTATTTTATGTATTTTAGCGGAATAAAAAATTCCATATTTCTGATATACTCATATTAAGTGAACAATGTCGGGGACATAACATAGAGCGTGAGCTAGGTGAGCTGTTATAAACAAATCAGATTATGTACTTATATCAAGGCAGGCGCGGATCCAGGTCAACCATTTAGGGGCGAAGATATCAAAATTTGTCTGTCTGTCTCTCTGTCTGTCTGTCAGTCTGTCTGTCTGTCTGTCTGTCAGTCTGTCTGTCTGTCTGTCTGCCTGTTTCCTATTTAAAATCAGCAAAATCCGTCCATAAATAACGGATATATGAGCAAAAAACCGAGACAACCTCTATTTTGTTTCCTATTTTTGATCTATATCTCGATTACTAAGTCATAAATATAGACAATATGGATATCTAATGATAGATATTTCAAAGTCCATTGCAACGATGTATATAAGACTATATGAGTTGGACCTATAATGGGTCAAAATCGGGAAAAATATTTTTTAACCCGAATTTTTTTCACAAAAAACTCTTTTTTCACTAATAAATTAAAAAAGACAAATTTTTAAATTAAAAAAAAATTTTTAAAAAAGTTGGAAAAAACTAAAAAAAAAATTGTTTAAAAAAATTTAAAAAAAAAGAATTTTTTAAATTTTATTTTAAAGTATAATTTGGTGAAGGGTATATAAGATATAAGCAGAATAAGCTCTCTTACTTGTTTTTTTTTTAAATTTCTTTAACTTTTAGGCTTTCATTATACAATTGGCTAAGAATAAAATAAGAGTTATCCCAGTAAAAGAACGCTTTTCAAAATTTACGATACAAGGAAGGGTAGGTTTAATGTAGACTCAAAACAATACATTTCCCATAATGGACATATCGTCGCCTAAAATGCATAATGACGTAACTTCATTTAATGTTTAAAGTGATGGAAAAAAAAACATTGCAAAATGAAAAATACTCGTATATATGTTATATACATAATTTCTACTATTTAATTTTTTTTTGCCTGTAGCTAGTAATTGATAAATCTACAAGGTAATCAGATTTATCAATTACTAGCTACAGGCGCCGATCCAGAGGGGGAAAAAGGAATTCCCCCCCCCCAAAACCGAACATTTTTCATATCAAAAAGGGAAAAAAAAGGAAAAACGTAGAACAAATTTTACATTTAAAATGATTGACCTTGATCCGCGCCTGCTTAGCTATCATATAGATGGAGAAAAGTTAAAACCACACATCTAACTAGTTGTTATGTTAACAATTTACCATCAATAGATCTACATAAGTCTGGCTTGATTAAAAATCTTGTGACATTTTTTGATAGAGAAAAAGATATTCAATAATAAGTCGGTAAGAATTGACAAAGTTCTAAAAGTTATCGAAATTTCCTTAACATCTTAAAGTTTTAACAGTTGTTGGTTAATAATTATAAATAGATGAGGAAAATAATGATGCGAACCACAGATATTTCACATCAGATAAGGTTGATACTTTTAGAAAATATTATTTATAATGTCTGATGAAATTCAATTAACTAATGAAAAATCTAAAGTTGTATCTTGACTGTTTTCACAAATGAATAACAAATTGAGGAGGAATGGAAAAATAATGATAAGAAATGCAACATTAACCAACACAAACAAACGACAGATAAGTTTTAACACTCCCCAGCAATTCGACATGGACCCAATGCACCCGTAAAATACAGTAAATTATATGTAGGGTCATTCGTCCCGAATGTACTCGTTGTAATGCAGACTGGAGAAAGTCGTTACTTAAACATATCATAATCTAGAGATGGGGACATTTGAAACTTGTTTTTTGTATTGTATTTCAGAAAGAATTTATTTAACCTGTGATAATAAATCGTATGCAGAATAAATTGTCCAATTGTAATCGACAAACTGTGGCAAAAGTCTATGTTAAAAAAAACTAGTCACCTAACTAATTCTGTGGCTAGTGGAAACCTGAAAGTAGCTGAGATTGCTTCTTCCCGACTGCCACCTCGAACTGTGGGGTCTAAAACCCCTACACACACATAACTACCATTTTTTTAACATAAGATAATTGTGGTATTCACCATCAGAATAGAAGAACTGGTTTGGCATTATTATTTCATGGTCGAAAACAATATAGATAGGTTGTGTCAACCTTTCACCCCTTAAATATTTTATCTAATCATGTATTCTTATACCCTTAGATGTTTTTTATTATGATTTTCTAAAAAAAAAAAAAACTAAATTGTTCTTGAAAAATTAAATTCATATTTCATATGTTTTAGAACCCATATATGCCGAAGTGGATATTTTTATACCCAATCCACAAAATCGTACTTGTAGCTTAGTAAAGTGGTATTAATCACATGGTTATTTTTTTTTTTTACTGATAGAGGACATCCATGACTACTAGACACAAGGAGGGCATTGGGGACTTCCACTTCCCCCGTTTTCTAGAGCAACTTATTTTCGGATTTTGTGATTTTGTAAAATTCCTCCACTTTGGCCGACTAGTTCCGCACCAAGGCATGACCTAATATTACCGAAAAAATTATTTTAGTTAGCTCGATTCTTACTTTATCTTTATCCAAAAAAAGATTTTTAATATCGCTTTCCTAGAATTTTCTAGATTTTTCTAAAATTGCTCTATTTTTGGGCATTTTTCTAGCCATTCGGCGTTAATGGGTTAAACAGCTCTTTTGTTGTTTAACATATACATTTGTTGTTGGTACAATGAAAGATAAATGGAGAAATTCAATATTTGGACCCACTGTTATCAGTTGGCTGGGTAAAAATGTTTAAAATTTAATTTTCAAATGCGAATATTTCCTAAGTATTGAAATACATACGAAGATATAGAATCGTTTTACAAACTTAACATACCCATGTCCATGTCCTACTTGACCATGAGGTCAAAATTCAAAACTTAAACTCAACATGTCAAATTTCATTAAATTCGGACTAACCGTTTGGGAGTTGCAAATTTATTTCCCTCTTCCCACCTTTAAGTATACCAATCTGCTCAGGATCACTTTTGATTAAGCGATGTCCATATGTCCGTCCATGAAAACCTTGTAATCAAACTACAAGTCGCAATTTTAAAGATAATTCGACAAAATTTGGCACAAATTGCCATAAGACCTAAGCCTATTAGATTTTGTTAGAATTGATACATTATTTCTCCTGGCCCCATTCAACTGTCCTATCTGAAAGTAGTTAAGCTTTCATAAATGTCTTAATTAAGTATAAACATATCCAAACAAAATTCAGCACAAATAAGTTTAATATAAGCTGAACTCTTACTACCTAATTTTGTACCGATCGGTGTACAATGTTCCATAGCTCCTATATAAACACCATTCTCGAAAATACAATCAATGTACATAAATCACGGATATATATTAGTATCCAAATAAAATTCAACACAAATATGTTTCATAAATATGCAAATAATCCCACCAAATTTTGTGACAATCGGTCCATAATTAGTCATAGCTTCCATATAAGGCCCACTTCCGAAAATCTCTTTATCGAGCATAAATATCATAAAAATTTTAATATTCAAACAACATTCATATCAAAAGAAAACTGTTTATAATCGTAAACACGGTGTAGGGTATCATATGGGTGGGCTTGGCCGACTATACATTCTTACTTGTTTTCTATACTACTGTGGGACGATCGGTCCATAATTAGTCTTAGCTCCCATTTACATTTTAAAATAAAATATGGTCAATCACGACCGAATGTACATACTTATTTTTTCAAAGGCCTGAATTTTATAATTAAACTTTGAACTTTTAAAAGAAGATAAATTGTTCTTTCAAATAAAATCAAACTAAATATTGTAATGTACACCATTGCAAAATTATTTACTTTTGTTAAATTTTTAAGACGTAATTTTTCTATGATTTGACATTTATTCCAAAACTGTTATTCCATAGCCCTAATTAAGCTGGCGTTAAGGGTTTTTGCCTGTGAATTTAAAAATTTTAAGAATTATAAATGAATATATTATGAGGACATATGGGCAATTCCACGAAAATGACAACCACGACTTAAAAATAAAAACCCTTAAAACTTTTTTTCAAGATGATTTGAATGGGAGAAAACACTTAAATGTTACTATGTGAAAGTATTTAGAGCTTATTACAACATTTTAAGTGCAAAAATAATAGTTAAAGCTGACTATATTTTATTTTTTAATTTAATTGGTATATTTTAGGCTAAGATTGCGGCGAAAACTAAGCTTCCAATTAGCATGTAGTATGAAATCAATTTGTCTAACATTGTTTTATTGATATTATCAAATTGTTTGTTGAAACTGAATATATATTTTCTATTAATTTTTTTAGTTTTTGTATACATATATTTACAGAATATATATTGTTTTACTATAAGAGAAAAAATCTGTCACGTACGGTGTGTCGCGTACGATATTAAATTTTATTTATTATAAAATCGTCCAAAGATTATTTTTATTTAAATATGACGGATTGTAAAGGAAGAATAATTGGTTTAGTGTAAGAAATTATAAGAGAACATAACGCATCTCACGACTTGTAAATTTTCGCATATTTCTACATGTACTTCAAAATTACTTCCGTTTTATGTCAACCTTATTTCGCTCGATATTTTGGACAACAATACTTCGAAAGAACTTATTATTTTTTTAAAATGTAGTGCCCTCTGAATAGAATATAAAGACCAAATTATTTTTCAGATACTCTTGTTTGTGCAAAATTTATTCCATTCCATATGCGTACAAATGTCACGTACGATGACATGGAATTGCCCATATATGTTAATAAAAATTAAACCACTAAATTTACAGTTTTGAATCTTTTTTTATTTGATTGAAATTATTGTTACAATTTACAAAAAAAAAAAATATTTTTATAATTCAAATCACTAATGATGAAATGTTGAACCTTTTTCGAAAATCCTTCCATTATGGTTTTTATAGTGCTTTATGTCACTTTGTTCGAACAGGTTGTCCATCACCCTTTAAAATCTACCACAGTTTTGGACACCTTTTTTGTGCTCTTCAATTCTCTTTTAACAAGAGCCCAATATCTCTCCACACGCAGAAAAAAAATATAGTTGTACATTGTTACTGTAACCATTTAAAATTTGTGAATGGTTACTGTAACAATTTAAAATTTTTTAACAATATTATAGTCACAGTAACTATATATATGATTGTGGTAACAATAATATGGTTAATTTACGATTCACATGAATATTTCAACCATATATATGGTTACAGTAACCATGAATATGTTTGTGACAACCATTTATATGATGAATAATCTTATCATAATATGTTGTTCTCAGATTATGATATGAGAGCATCATAATATGGTAAGTCCTTCATCATATAAATGGTTGTCACAAACATATACATGGTTACTGTAACCATATATATGGTTGAAATATTCATGTGAATCGTAAATTAACCATATTATTGTTACCACAATCATATATATAGTTACTGTGACTATAATATTGTTAAAAATTTTGATATTGTTACAGTAACCATTCACAAATTTGAAATGGTTACAGTAACAATGTACAACTATATTTTTTTTCTGCGTGCATTGGACTCAGCTCCAGGCAGTTTGGAGGACTTGCCTCTCTTGGTTCAAATACCACATTATTGTTCTTGTACCACTCAAGACCTTTCTTACCATAGTGGCATACGCTAAATCAGGCCAAAAATAAGTGGACACATTAAGAAGTCTTATGAATGGAAACATCCTTTTTTTTAAACATTCCTTGATGTTAATTTCGGTATTTATAGAGCCCTTTGTAACAAATGTTTGGCTTTTTTGCCGCAACTGCATATTGCTTACCATACCAAGAACTTTTTGAAAAATTGTTTCCGCTTTTGGGTCCTAAACTTTTCTTTAACATTCCCACGAGCATCTGCAACATAGAGTTGACCCAGTAGCTGCAAAAAATTGTCCATACGTACATTTCGTCATCCATTATGCATCAGATATATTTTTTGTATACAATTTGACATCAATTTCCGTGCTCCGTCTTTGGCCTCTAAATTTTTAGCAGAGTTCCTGTTAGGAACTTTTTGAGCCTTGTATGTTTTTAAAGCTGCATTAGCTTTAACTTTTCGCACCAAATAGTCCGTGTACTGACCTAACGGGGCTGCTTTCCTACCGGATAAGTTTGGAGCTCTTTTGAAAATGCTTTCTATTTTTTTGGCTTTAGAAACATCACGTGGACCATTCCTTCTACCTGAACTAGGTTTTATATCAACGGACAAGTTCTCCCGGTACTGTTTAATAACATTGGAAACAGTTTGATAGCAGACCTTTGATTGTTTGGCCAAGTTTTTGCAGGACCAAGTTGGGTTTTGTTGAAAATATTTAATAATTTTAGTACGCATGTGTGTTAAGAATTTTACGATCTCAGTCCTTAAGTATACTGATACCATAGGAGGGCTCTGAAGGCTTCCCACATCCTTTAACAACCAACATACGAACAGATTATATGGCAGACATATCGACTCTGCTATATTTATGGATTAATAATAAATATTGTTACGTTTTTACCTTTTAGAAAAGGGGTTTATTTTCTTTAAATAAACCGGATAGTTTTGATTACAAATAAAAAGCAGTTTTAGTAGTTTAAGATTGTAACAACCCTTTATTTATTTAAAATGTACAAAAACAACAGAATTAAATAGTCACTCAGTGTCTTTATACACGTCTATCAATTCGCAGAAATGCACACACACACTTATAATGTACAAGTATACACGTACAAGACAGTTGATGTTAACTCTAACAGCGCCAATGATCAACTCCCTCACGACTGCCACCTCTGCCACTATTTATATATGCGCCATCTATCGTGAATCTTCTACAATGATCTTAACGGACAAACTAGTACATTCGAATTCTAGAGCTCAATTCTAGAGTCAATATTTAAACATTTAGTGTTGCCTTACTTATAAACAATGCTAATAACCGCATGCTATCAACATTGTTGATAAGTAGAAGCTTCTAATGATGGACGTGTTAATAAACATGATTAATGAATAATGGACACAAATGCACTAACATTGTAAAATTTCAATAAAGGTTATTTTATATGTGAACTTTTTTTAAAATTTTATGTTTTTGATATGAACTCCAGCAGTTTTCTAGATATTTATTTCAAATCACCATATATATCATATTCTCCCTTTTTCCCAACTTATTTTTAAATTAATATTTTTATAATCTTTCTTTTTTCTGCACAACCATAGAATTTCTTTGACATTAAGAAAAAACCACAATATGATTTCTCTTAACAGAAAAAAAAAAAAATAACATAAAAGTACTCTATATATAGAAACATTTTATAGAATATAGCAAAAATTTACACTTGTGTGTGGTCTTTTAAGCTGGGCATGGAGAAAAAAAAAAAATTAAAACACAGAAAGTAGAAATTTTATACATAATTTATAATGCATTTGAGAATAGAGCATACGACCAAGAAAAATAAACAACACCAATATGGAGGGAATTCATAAAATGAAAAAAATTCAACTAAAAATGTAATTCACATCACAAAATATATGTATAAGAAAAAAACAACTATATAAAATAAAAAAAAAAAAAACAATTTCATATAAAAAGAAAATAAAAGAGGAAAAAAAAAGAACAAAATTATATAAAAAGAAAATGAACGCAAAAAATCGTTAAACCATGAAATGAATAAAATAGAAAACAACAAGGAAAAGAAAAAAATTATTTCATAATAGATTTTTTTTTTATAAATAAAACTATAAGAATAAAAATAAATATGTTTTTGTAGGTTAATGTTTGTAACACATAAACTCACATACATACATATACATACATATGTATAAACTTGCATATGAACAAACAAAAGAAACAACCCAATACAACTGCAAGGATTCGTTGTAGCAAAAGAATAAGTTGAGGAAAAAATTCATTATGGGAAAAACTCCATATTAAAGTTATTAAATTTAAAATAAAATTTATTTACTCTACATCGCTATCTTCTGTCATTCATGTTTGGGTTAATTTTTTAAGTCCTGCTTATTACTTATCTGATGTTTTCTAATATTTCTCTTCAGAACACTCCACAAATTCTCAATAACATTGATATCTGGTGACTAAACTGGAGTTTTAACGATGTGGCGATAGTTCCAAATAAGCCATGTCTGTACAAGTTGAGACATGTGCTTTTGGTCATTGTCCTGGTAAATCCTAAAATCGTCTCTTATACCCAATTTTTCAGCACTTTGCAATAAATTATTTTCCAATAAGTTTACATACATATGTTTGTCCATAGTGTCATCGATAAATATTAAATTCCTGACCCCTGTTGACTTCATGCATCCCCACATTATGACATGGCCTCAACCATCTTTAACAGTGCCACGTAACAATAATCTTCATATGAATATATAAGAAATTACACGTATTTACATATCTAAATAGTACCAGGTTTCGTGGAAAATTATTGGTGCCAGAGCTAGGATTAAACGGTATTTTTTTCAATAATAAAATATTTATCAGCTAAAACTGTTTTCAAACTTTATCTTTAAACTTTAAACGTGTACGAATTTTCAAATTTAAATCAAATATGTTTAGATGTTTTTGCATATATGCTATTTGCAAGTCAAAGTACAACGTTTTAAAACGGCCTTATATGGGAACTATGACTACTTATGGACCGATCATCATAAAATTAGGTGACATGATTTTCCTATAAGGAGTGAGATCGTAAAATTCTTAACACACGTTTTTCATTAAAACTTTTAACCCAAGTAATATTTGATTTTTCTTTTTTTTTGTTTTTGATCAAGTTGCCTTTGTAACACATGTTAGTTATTATAATTAATTTCAATTATATTCATTTGTTGTTAATCTGATTAAAATGAGTGACCAGAAAAAAGTGCGTACTAAAGTTATTAAATATTTTCAACAAAACCCAACTTGGTCCAACAAAAAGTTGGCCAAGCATTCAAAGGTCTGCCGTCAAACTGTTTCCAATGTTATTAAACAGTACCGGGAGAACTTGTCCGTTGATAGAAAACCTGGTTCAGGTAGAAGGAATGGTCCACATAATGTTTCTAAAGCCAAAAAATAGAAAGCATTTTCAAAAGAGCTCCCAACACATCCGGTAGTAAAGCAGCCCGATTAGCTCAGTGCTCGTTATTTGATGTTTTTAAAGCCCAAAAAATAGGAAGCATTTTCAAAAGAGCTCCCAACACATCCGGTAGGAAAGCAGCCCGGTTAGCTCAGTGCTCGTACTATTTGGTACGATAAGTTAAAGCTAATGCAGGTTTAAAAACATACAAGGTTCAAAAAGTTCGTGACAGGAACTCTTCTAAAAATTTAGAGGCCAAAAACAGAGCACAGAAATTGGAATCAAGTTTTATAAAAAAAATATTGTTGCTGCATAATGGATGACGAAACGTATATTCTGGCAGATTTTTTGCAACTTCCTGGTGAAAAATTTTATGTTGCTGATACTCGAGGGAATGTTGAAGAAAAGTTTAGGACCCAAAAGCGGACAAAATTTTCCAAAAAGTTCTTGGTATGCCAAGGAGTATGCAGTTGCGGCAAAAGAAGTCAATCATTTGTTACAACGGGCTCTATATATACCGAAATTTACATCAAGGAATGTTTACAAAAAAGGCTGTTTCCATTCATAAGACTTCATAATGTGTCCACTTATTTTTGGCGTGACTTGGCATCTTGTCACTATGGTAAACAAGCCCAACAAAAACATTAACGGAAGGGTTTCCGAAAAAGTTTCAAAATTGCATCACAAAATATTGTTTTTTTTTTTTTTTTTTTTGTAAATTGTAATTATTATTACAATTCAATCAAATAAAAAAATTTTAAACTGTAAGTTTAGTGGTTTCATTTTTATTAACATAAATGTATGTTAAGAATTTTTCGATCTCACTCCTTATACAAAACTTATTTGGAAATAAATGTAAATTAAGCATTAAGAGCCGATAAATTCCTATTTTGGGAGGAAACTTGTATGGGGGTTAGGTGTAATAATGGACCGGCCTGTACTTGGCGCACATGGTTTATATGGACAACCAGCCGGACAGTCAGACGGACGGATATCGTTTAATAGATTCAGAAAGTGATTCTGAAATATCTTGCTTCAATATTCAATAATGGATACAGTACATCTGAACAAAATTTGTATTTAATAATGTGAAATCTAAAATACCTGAAACTGAATGTCAATAAATCAAAAATGTGCATTTATTTTTCTGCAATAAACAAATTCAAGTAAAATCATGTGGACGCAACTTAAATTAAATTGAGAACAGTACATTCCCACAGCGACAGTACCGCTTACCAAATTTGTCCACTGGACATATAATATCACTCCCACAATCTTGAAGTACACAACAGGAAAAGAATACTTTTTCAGTATGAATTATTTGACATCCTACATGTTAAGTCTAAATCTATCTGATCAGAAATATATAATCTTTGTTTCATTTAACATAATTCTGATAAATACGAAGGAATTTTAAATTGTTCTACAAAACATAAAAGTCTTTAATTGATTTTTAAATTTGGTTTTAAAAAAATAAAAATCATTGATTGATAAAATTCAAAAATAATTGTTATATTTGAATAGATAGAGTTACGAGAAATATTATAAAAGACATTTTGTTGATATTGATTTTTTGAGTTGAAAATTGCATAAATAACACATATTTCTGTGTCTGGAAAACCACTAAAATATTAATTTGATAAATTTTGTATATTTGTATGTCTAACTTAGAATGAATTATACAGTATGATGCAATCTCTCCCAGTATGAGAAGAGAACAAACCGGTTTCCGTGGTTTAAAATCCTGTGGTGACCATGTCAATAATCTGAGAATAATAGTCGAGCAGTCTGTTGAATGGTGACACCCATTATATCTCCATTTTAGAGATTTTGTAGAGGCGTTTAACACGTTCAACCATATAGCAATTTGGAACGCGTTAGCCTGTAAGGGAGTTCCACAACAGTCGATCTCTCTCATACAATATATTTATGCTAATGCAACAAGCAGAATTTTGAATGAAAATTAACTATCTGACAAGATAAACGTTGGTAAAGGTGTGCGCCACTTCTTTTTAATATTGTGGTAGATGTCATTATGCAACAAGCTACAAAATCCAAAAATAGAATTGTGTAGGGCCTTCCATATAGACATGCTGCCCTTGACTATGCTGACGATATTTGTCTCCTCACACATTCTTGTGCTGGTATGGAACACGAATTGTGCAACATTGTCGATAATGCCCCCACTGCTTTGGATTTGAAAATCCGAAATCACAAAAATGGTCTGAAATATGGTTTTCGAGATGTAAGAGAAATTTTTACAGTTGATAGATATTGATGTTAGAAATTTGAATGAGTACGATATGTATTTCATAAAGAAATTAAATTTATTTCTCTATATTTTCATAAAATATTTCAATATTTTATATGTTGACGAATAGTTTAAAGTGCCGAAATAATTTAATATTTTACAAAATCATAAATTGTTTTTTGTTTGCTTCTTCTATACTATTTCATATGGTACACCTAAGTGAACTTTAAATTTAACGATGCGTAATAATTCAACTAGTTTATGAATTTATATTAGTATATGTATGTATGTATGCTTATTAGGGTGGCCCCGAAAAAAAGTGTGGATGTTCCCAACTAAAATAAAAGTTGAATTCAATCATTCCCTTTGCAAGATATATAAAAAAATATTGTAAAAACCTTAAAAGAGAACATTTTTATACTTTGATCAAATACCGACGCAAAGTGTGGTCAAATGCCCTTTTTACGGATTTATTAATATCTCAACAACAACAATAGCAACGCTCGCAAAATTTTACGTGGGTAGCTCTTAGACCAATCCGCATATTGTAACAAAATTTAAGGGATAGAAATGAATTATTAATTCTCCTATATCTATAGAACTACATCAGTGACACACACTAAATTTATGTATGTTATTGGTAAAATAAACTACAATATTGTTTTAAGATGATATCATTATATTAACTAGTATTGGGAGGATGAATAATAGAGATCTTTCCCAACACCTGCTACTAAAAGACTTCGGATACGAATTATTTTAGAACATAATTTCTTTGTATTTAATGAGTTTTTTACAAAAATAACGGGTTTTATTATAGCCACGTCCAGGCCTGACTCACACGTGACTCTCGTATTATTAATCACTACATTTGCACATCTCTTATAAAACAAAAAACAATGACAACAACGACAGCGTAAAACGTTTAGCAGAATCGCAAAGTGTTTTTTGTTAGTAGACTTAACGGGTGAAGCTGTTACTAATTTACATATAACTTATGAGGCGCAGCGATGCGCCTCCTTATTTTTTCTGAAACAACGCTTAACTGTCCAGGCTTTAAACTTGTATTAAATTCTCTACCCAACTGAGCCCAGCTAATAACTTTATGTCCATTTGAACTGATAAAACCCATTTTTTTTGCACTTCCAATATAAAAACTAATAACAACGCCACTTCCACAAATAATTCAAATTAAAATTTTACCAAAATATATCAACAAATACCTGAACTTGACGATTGCATAATTAGATTTATTAATTTTTTGAAATTACTTACAACAAATAGTATTTATTTGCGCAAATTTTTATTTTTTTTATCACTTTTTTAGGTTTTTTTTCTCACAATATGTAGTTTCAACACATGACTATAAAAATACCGTTTCATATTTGACATTAATTTCTTGCCAGCTGATGTAGAATTTTATGCTCTTTAAGCAGGTACTTTCAGTTTTCACGATACTTGAAATTTGTTTTTTTAATTAATCCGTAAAATTAGTATATTTGGCCCCTCTGTGCGACGGCAGGAAAAACATTTAAAGAAATGGTCTCCTCAAATAAATCGACACCTTATACTTTCTCCATACAAACAGGAACACCCTAATTTATGTGTATGGTGTATGCATGGGGCATTTCATACATGGATACATAAATACATGTGAAGGTTCATACGAGGGTTGTGTAATATTTCAGCTGTTACAACAAAACATACTTTTGTATGTTTCAATGTAAAAGCTTCAAATAATGATAATGTGCAGCAAAATCATGAGAGCGACAACGAAACTTCAATTATAAACATATCTAGTTAATGCCTTGCTCGACAAAGACCACTCTATATAAGACATAAAACGAGAAGTGAAAACAATTTAGAAGTGGTATGATAAAAGTTGAGGTAATTTTCCCATATCGGTATAGTTTAG
This sequence comes from Calliphora vomitoria, assembly GCA_942486065.2. Classification (NCBI taxonomy): domain Eukaryota; kingdom Metazoa; phylum Arthropoda; class Insecta; order Diptera; family Calliphoridae; genus Calliphora; species Calliphora vomitoria. The sequence continues at coordinate 42,021,744 of OW818029.2, forward strand.
TTTAATAGGAGCCGCCGTTTGGTCCATTAAATTAGGCACACTGTGCTAGATGAATTGATCAGATAATTGTAAACTAACGAACCGCAGAAGATTTCCTGTCCAAAATATGTCTCTATACCTAATGTAGGCATTTAAGCATCAGAAGAACTATTAAAGAAATTATATTCCGTAATATAAAATCTCAAATACAGTTACATTTAAGAAGAGATAACAAATCTTCTATTGAAGTGATTGTATGGTAAACTAAGGCTATAAAATGGCCCAGATCATAGTACTCAGTTTTGGCCATTGAAGTCGTATGTTCAATCCAATTCAGTTTAGCTTAGTTGGTGCACAACTGTAATGGATGTAGGTAATCGATATGTGGCTATCAATAGATATTTTTCTGGTATTATGTTATACCTAAGCCAGTTTGCCGCCTCTTTTGTTGGCTGATATCTTATACTGAAGAATAATGCCCCAGCTTGGAAACCTGGCTGATATCCTTATACCAAATTTCTTGATGTAAACGTTTCTACCTACTCGCTTTCCTATATAGCACATGACAGGTCCTTCTAGAACTACTATCTTAAAATAAATGCATAGAACAGAAGGAGAGAGTAACATCAAAAAATTACTCTCTTTTCACACATACGGGTGATATAATAGCAAAATACATGCAATACTTTCTCATGAATTAGCTTTTTGTCAACAGACTTGGGCTTCTGTCTCTCGGTTACCTATCTACTTAAGAGTTGTCATCTATAACTACTGCTATTAGAATCAATATTCCCGCAGTTTTTATGCTATGTTGTTTTTAGTTTGTGATCCATATTTTAGGACTGTTTTTGAATGTCAATATCATGACAATGCTATGAGGTGCTCGGTGACTGGACCACAGGATGTTGGCTAGAAGTTTATCCAAATAAACCGTTTTTAAATTAAAAGCTTTAAACTATCACTCTCACGGAAATATGAATACAGAAACTTTTACAGGTAGTCCATCTCCGTTTAAAATTTATCACTCTTTTGGACACATTTTTTGTGCTCTTCAATTCTCTTTTAACAAAATCCCAATATCTCTCCTCACTGCCTTAGATCCAGGCAGTCAGAAAGCATCTTCTTTTGTGAACATTCCTTGATATAATTTTCGGTATTTATAGAGCCCTTTGCAACAAATGGTTGGCTTCTTTTGTCTCAACTGCATATTGTTCGCCATGCCAACAACTTTTTGGGAACATTTTCTCCTTTTGGGTCTTAAACTTTTGTACAATATTCCCTCGAGCATCAGTAACGTAAAAATATTGACTCGTAAGCTGCGAATTTTCCATACGTACGTTTCGTCATCCATTGTATAAAATTTGACTTAAATTTCCGTGTTCTGTCTTTGACCTCTAAGTTTTTAGCATAGTTCCTGTTAGTAACTTTTTGAGCCTTGTATGTTTTTAAACCTCCATTGGTTTTAATTTTTCATACCATATAGTCCGAGTACTGAGCTAACCGGACTGCTTTCCTACCGGATGTGTAGGGAGCTCTTTTGAAAATGTTTTCTATTTATTGGCTTTAGAAACATCATGTGGACCAATCCTTCTACCTGAACCAGGTTTTTTATCAACGAACAAGTTCTTCCAATACTGTTTAATAACATTGGAATCTGTTTGACGGCAGACCTTCGATTGTTTGGCCAACTTATTGTAGGACCAAGCTGGGTTTTGTTGAAAATATTTAATCATTTTAGTACGCACTTTATTCTCGTCAATCATTTTAACAACAAATGATCATAATTGACATTAAACATAATAACTGACATACTTTACAAAGGTAACTTCATAAAAAAAATCAAATAGTACTGGGTTAAAAGTTTTAATGAATTTTTTTTTTTTCGATCTCAGTCCTTACGTTTTTAATCCAATTTTTACAATTCTTTCAAACGTTCCAAACATTATGTCCAAAATAAAATTATATAAATCTCTGCTTTCTGATATACGTTTTTAATCTGATTTTTGCAATTCTTCCAAAACCTCCCACGTACGAATAATAAAAATCTGTATGTTCAGGTGAATTTTTAAATTAAAATAAATGAAAAACAAAAACTGTATGATAACATACATATATTTTCAAAAATAAAATATCACAACTTATAACAATACGAAATGAATACTCATGTAAATTTGCATGTTTGTTGGAGGTAGAATGAAGTGATGTATGGTAAAAATAATCAAAATAAAAACGCACTTGATAGACAACAACAACACAGTGGAAGAGAAGCAGCAGTAATTGCACAACAACTACGTAACCTCTCTCTCTATCTCTCTCTTTCTCTCTTAAACACCTCAACCTATGTCACTGGCTCACTTTCTCACTCGTGCAACTAACAACAGCAGCAATAACGAATGTGAAAAAAATTTGAATGAACGAACATCTCTTGATCTCCATTGAACTATAAATGCTACAAATGTCAAAAAAGTCAAGCATTTCATATAGCTGGGGTCACTTATTTATTCGTCCAATACACACATGTACACCCAAACATCTGCCCACATGCAAACAAACACGCACTCAAACATATATGTACATATAAGGGATGCCCCTTGTGTATGGAGGAAAAATAAGGTGTCGATGATCCCAACTGAAATGAAAGTTTAGCATTTTGTTAGCTGGATCAAATTAGAAAACGGATCTTTTTAAGATTTTTATAATTTATTTATGTTTATAGGACCTTTTACCAAATACTGAACCCAAGACAACAATTTTGGTAATGAATTTAACTTTTATTTTAGTTGGGAGCACCTTTTTTGGGGCCACTCTAGTCTTATAGCAGCATGAAAGGATATTTATGCAAGTGTTAGTATGTATGTATGTCTGAATTTGTGGAAACATTTGCTATACTGCACCACAAAACAAAAATATTAAAAAAAAAATAGAATCGTATAACAGCACAATGAAATAAAGCAAAAGTGAACGTCAGAATGGTTGAAAAAAAAAGGAAAACAGCAAAGAAAAATACAGCCTGAGAATAATGTCATATGTAAAATAAATGGTTTTGAAATGAGTGAGTGTCTGAGTGACAGATGAAATTTATTTATTTCCATTTACTTTTTTTTTTTGTACACCGGAAATTTACCCAGACAAACACAAGCGCACATTTGTTGTTCTGTTTGGTTTGGATGTTAAAAAATTTATAATGTTTATTTATTGTTTACAATTTAAGATATTTATTTGGAAACAATTTTGGTCCCGTTGTCTAACATCTAATTGTAAATTTGTAAACTTTATTTAGTTGAGAATAAGTGATCGTCGCTTAAATAGTAAATATATATATCAGAATTATGTGAAGCACTTTTTGGCATCAAAGAAAATATTTATAAGAGATTTATAGGCGATATTGTGATTATCGGAAGTATACCTATAATATAAATCTATAAAATTACTGATTCTGTGGTATGGTTTTCAAATTGCGAATAAGTAAACTGTTCTACTTGCAACGCCAGCCAAATGTATAAGAAAATATCAGGATCCATTAGTTAGGGTTATCCAGCGTCTGATTCAAACACATTTGATTTAAAGAACAAATGTTGTAATTTTTGTTTGAACTTAATTTTCATATAAGGAGTGAGATCGAAAAATTCTTAACATACGAAACGAAACCACTAAACTTACAGATTTAATTTATTTTTATATTTGATTGAAATTATTATTACAATTTAAAAAAAATACATATTTTTATAGTTTTAATCACTAGTGATGAAATTTTGAACCTTTTCCGGAACCCTTCCATTTATGTTTTTGTAGTATTTTCTGTCACTTTGCTCGAACAGGTAGTCCATCTCTGTTTAAAATCGACTACACTTTCCTTATATTCTTAATCAACATTTAATTTTATAAAAGGTAATAAATAAATAAGTCGACATTTGCACGTTGATTTAAAGTCATGTCTTTTTTTTTTTTTGTTTCTCTTTTGAAACCCCTACGAAAATCTCCATTCATTTATACGATGCCTTTTTTTCAAACATGCTTGCCTTTTTTGGTATATAATCGTATCAACAACTAATCAGAAAAGAGCTTAAAGCTGAATATCAAAAAAAGTCATGAATGAAAAAAGTCACAATTTGCTAGTACAAAAAAGCCGATGACTTAAAGACAGAATGTAAATGCTTCCTAATAAATTTAAAAATTGATTATGAATAAGGGTTTATAGTTATATCCCTAGATCTGGCATTATTTACATATGTAAATATCTGAATTTTAAAATAGCTACTATTTTTGTATTTTTGATCCGATCTGGAAATGGTTTGCAGTCAGTCAGAAATTTTTGACGTTCTTCGTGCGTATGTAAAAATTTTTCTAGACATTTTGTTACATTTTCTTAATTATCTGCCACTATTTACACATGTAAACATTTTTGTTTTTCATATAATTCATTTAATTTTTTCTATTACTGTGCGAAGATGTCCTGTACTACTTATTGTCTAAGAGTCATCCTGAAAGTTCCTCGACCACATAATTTGATAAAAGAGACTTGAGTATATTTGACGTTTCAGGCTTAGATATATACAAACCTCATTTGGGTTGTTTAGTCTTTGGGAGGAAGATTGAGGAATGTGAGCATCATTGTGATGTCGGATAGCCAGAGGGCACCTGGGGACTTATATTCTCCTCATATAAAGTCTCGAGTTTCGTCATTTACTCTATTACATCTCTAAAAGGTACACGTTGGCATTATGATGGTTACTTAGTCATAAGTGCCATGTCAAGAGCACTTACTGGGTCTAACAACTTCAACATTTTAGCTTACACTACGATGTAAATGGCACTACATCTGGCGAGTGGTGTGGTGTTTTCAAAACGGGATCCTTCTGATTATACTTGACTGTTCGCGCACAGTAAACTACCACATAAATCAACCAACCATATCTCTGAGAATGTACATTGGGATTCCCTTATGTTGGGGTAGTGATGAGTGAATTACATCGGAGCAGCTTTGATGTCTGATCTCTCAATTAACAGAATAATTGGATTCATAAGATCCCTAGGCCTACTGTGGTAATGCTATGGACGGCTTCACCAGTATCCCTAAAGGTTTAGAGAGTATCCCTAACAATAATCTGCATATGCAATTACACGTATTTACAAATGTAAATAGTGCCAGAGCTCCAGAGCTAGGGGTATTGAAGAAACTTGAGAAAAGTGAAATCCAAATTTAAGATATAATTTTGAAGATAATAAATATTAACCCTGCTGTTAGGTTAAGCCCATTTGGTCCAATTTTTAAATTGTTTCCTTTGTAATTTTTGAACGGTGATATATACTGACTTAGTTTTCATGCTCACGTAGTCTTTTTATAAACCCTTTGGTCCATAGTATATTTTCCTCAGTTTTTACATTTATTTAAAAAAGTAAGTACTTATTAGTGTGTTTTATATGTTTTCTGAAATATAATCAACTTCCGAATCTGAAATATCGGAGTCACTTTCTGCATTGAGCTGTTCTTGTAATTCACCTTCGTTCAAGTTTGCCATGTCGTAAGTAAAACACGTCTGTTTTATTAAAAAAACTGCACAAAAAGTGAACCAAGCATTTGCAAATATTTTAGGTGCTTTACAACCAAAATCAAAAAATCTATGTTGATTAAAACAAAAAATAAAAAAGTGGATCTCACACTTGTTTTTTGCTTTAGGAGTTTATATGGACCAAATGGTCCATTAACCCAACATTCGTTAGTTTTTTCTAACATAACAGCAGGGTTAATAATATTAGTAACCAGTTTGTGTTCTCTGTTTATATTCGTTATAATCTCTTCATACCAATATATTTGAGATGTTAGATAATCAATCTTTATATTGTTATAATATAAAGTTTAAAGTCGAATGAGTTTCACTCATTCTCAAGTGCCAATTCTGAACATAATTTATGTTATTAAAGCGTATTGTTAAACATGAAGTCAATCAATTCTGGAATATTATATTACCTCAGTTGATACTTATGCGCCTGATTATTAAATTTAATGTATTATAATAATGAACACATTAAATGCCCTTAATCCTATCATAAAAACTAAGACAATAGAATCTATAGTAAAATAAAGAAAATTTGCATAAATATTAATGTATTAAGAGAATTACAGATAAAAATATATTAGTTAATAAATGTCAAAAATATAAAATTTTTGTTTGAATACAGTTAAATCAACGAATTATCAGTAGCATTGTGTATACAAAATTTCAGTTGCTATTATTGATTGTTTTAATATCCTAACCGAATTCATTTGTAAAACACTTGCATCTACTGTAAACAAATGTCTGTTGCCTAGCACATACTTCACAATATAGCACAATACTTGCAACCTTCACAATTCGATTGGCGACAAATTCGGTGGCAACAAGGAATTTCTTTTCTCTGTGTATACTAATTCATAATGTATATGTTGAGATAACGATGACAACCAATTCTCCAGCATACAGATACTATTTACCCTCATTATAAATATGTATTCAATATTTGTGCACTCACTGTTATATTGGTTATTATTTTAATATGTTTTAACATCTAGAAACTGCAACACATTTGATAACCAAACAAGTCTATTATTATACATACGTATGAGTAACAAATTTGTATTGCCATTGAATAAAAATTACTCATACGATATGTATACCCATTCATATTTCAACGTGTATGCATTTTGATTCCAATTTATATAAATTATATCTTTCTAAATAAGAAAAGCTAAAAAATATAGTCTGTTTGTTATTTCGTACTTAGCACGGTTATTTAAAAACAAATTTATTTCATATTTGTGTACAATATATGAACTATTTTTGTACACACTGTCTATCCACGTCTTTATATATAAAATAAATAATTTAATTTGGTGTTTTTTTAATGAACTCTGTATATTTAATTATTCAATATGTAAATTAATTTTACCTTAATTGTACGTATTCCCCATCATATGCGTACTTTAATTAAACAAAAAGAATACATACACAAATATTTGAAACGAAAAAAAAATTTTTAATATTTGTTATAAAAAACCGTGTGGGTGTGAAAGTTTTTGTCATAGATTAATACACATAGACCGGAAACTCTGCTGTCAATGACCTAACTCAGTTTTCAAAAACTTCAATGGTGAGAATGTATTACTAAAAGAAAACTATGTGAAAACAAAAACAACTCTCGTATGTGTAACTTTTTTGAGTAATTTATTTTTGTGTGAGGTTTTTTTCTAGTTTCTGCTCTATGTATATTTCTCTATGGTTTTTGTGTGTTTAAGCCCTTAATAAAAGTGAGATTTTAATAAAAAGGAAATTTTCAATATTAAATAAGTATAAGTATAAGTATAAGTATAAGTATAAGTATAAGTATAAGTATAAGTATAAGTATAAGTATAAGTATAAGTATAAGTATAAGTATAAGTATAAGTATAAGTATAAGTATAAGTATAAGTATAAGTATAAGTATAAGTATAAGTATAAGTATAAGTATAAGTATAAGTATAAGTATAAGTATAAGTATAAGTATAAGTATAAGTATAAGTATAAGTATAAGTATAAGTAAGGGTATGTTAAATGTCAAACCTAAGGTTGCACTTATGATAGATGCTTAATACATATATTTAGTGTGGGAGAATATAGTGTTTCTGATTTCTTATAGATATTGTTACAAAATCACATTAAGGGTCCTCATGAAAATGCTTAAAAGCCTCGCAAACTGTGCAATCTGTAGATTTTTACACTCTCGCAAATTAACTGTCAAAAAATGTATGGAAATTCGTTTGCACTACTCCGATAAGTTTGCGCGACAATTTAGACTAGCAAACTTGAATTTATTGTGCATTTGATTAATCAGCTGCTTTTGTTTACTTTTATTTATGAAAAATAAACATCAAATAAAATATAAATATTTTGTGCATGTGAAAATTGTGTAACTTTGGAACAGACTAATTATGTGTATGGAAACATTAACCGTCAGCTAGAACATAAACAAAATCTTCAAACTATGTATATCATCGTTGGTTCCAAAGATTTAACTTTCATTCAACATTTTAACAATTTAAATTTATACAATTTGAACAACTTTTTTTACAGCTTTTGTTGAATTTATTTTTATTTTACATTTTTAACAAATATTTTACCTTAATGTTTATTAACATTTCCATTAACATAATGAATAATTCTATAAACAATGTTGATAAAGGCTTTTATAGACGGCGATACTGAATGTTAATACTTTTCAAATTTAAGTTATTATTAAAATCATCCAGTTTGTCAAGAAATCATTTTGAAAAATACATTTCGTGTTTACAGTAGTTATTAAAAATATCTTTGTATTGATTATTGATGTTTTTTCGCAAATTTTATTTATTTTTTATATTTTCTTCGTGTTAATTGTTTGTCTTATTTGTATTTATAAATAAAATAAAAACTTTTTGAATTGTTTTAACAAATATTTAAATACCGACCGTAAATCAAAAAAAATCATTTGTAGTATTCGAAAATCGAATACAATTTTTGTTTAAGGGGCCCATAGACACATACTGCTCATGCTCATGCAATAAGCATGTGTTGGTAAATTTTAAATTTTTGTTTATGTATGCGACACACAGACAATGCAGTATGAAAAATCAAAAAAGTTTTGATTTTCAAATGAACTCGTACTGCTGACAGTTGTTCAAATGAACAATAGTACACATTTTTTCATTTTTATGAAATATAATTTTTAAATTTGATGTTTTAGTTACTGAAAAATAGAAAATAATAATTTTTGTTGTTGTCAAACGCATTTTTTTAAATGATGATTGATAGGTGTGTAGTAAAATACACTGTGCATGAAATTGACACTTTTTTTTCTGTCAAGAGGGGCACCCAGCGGGTTAAACTAATTCGACCACGCTGAATTCAGTGGTGCTAACCGTTTTTTTAGGTTAGCTCGTATTTTCGAGATATACCGTTATTTCGAAAATGGAGGAGGTTGCACAACATATATTCGCGTAACTCAAAAACGGTTTGGTTTATTAAATAAACTGAAAAAACCGAAAATCCGCAATAAAATTACCATTAAGCAACGCTTAACATTTTTTTAATCTGCACAGTGGTTTTAGAAATATAATTTTTTTTAGCAAAAAAAAAATATTTTTTTGGGACAATTTCGAAATTTTTGTTAAAAAAAAAATTTTTGTTTAAAATAAAAATTGGAAAATGCAGCTACGCTCTTAATTTTTTCCATTCACATAGAAAGCAAAGTTCCAAACACAAGTGGAAAATATGAGCAGATTTAAAAGTGGTGGCTCTTTTAAGAGGCATGCAATTGGTCTATACTAAAAATATGTGCTTCGTGTGCTTATGGAATACGCGTTTTAATGGCGACCAGTACAATACACGGGACTGGGCTTTACGTGAGGAAAGCAGATTGCATAGAAATAATATCATTGAATTACCACTTGTGCCGATGGAAAAGATTTTGCTTCCTCCACTCCACATCAAATTGGGTATTGTAAACAATTTTATAAAAGCATTGAACCCAGATGGGATTGCTTTTACCGAATTGAGCCGAATTTTTCCACGATTAAGCGGTATGAAAGTAAAAGAAGTTATGAAGTCTTACTACTTTTTTAAATTAGATTTATATTTAATATCACAATGTTTTTATTTTACAGGAATTCTTAATGGACCGGACATCCGTCGTCTAATGAAGAACCAACATTTTGAAGTTGCATTGAATGAAATCGAGCTATTGGCCTGGAATTGTGTGAAATCAGTAATAGAAAATGTTGTTTTAGGAAATCATCGGTCCGAAAATTAGCGAATTTTAATTTTGCATTGTCATGCAGAAAAATTTAACGAACAATCACCAGCCGAGTCTGATGAACATGGCGAGAGTTTTCACCAAGTAATAGCCAGACTCGAACACTGGTATAGTTGCAAAAAACTTGATTCGCTTTTAGGGGATATTTGCTGGAATCTGCAGGAGGAAGAAGAATAAATTTCTAAATAAAAACTTAAACTTTAATTAACAACAAGTATAGTTTTCTTTTTTATCTATATACATTTTAAATAGGTTTTTGCAAATTTTACTCCTTCACTTCAAATAATAAAACATTCTATACATACATATATATTATAATTCATAGTTTATTATTATGTGTGGTTATTATAAAAACTAAAATTGTTCATCTTTTGGAAATAAAATCAAAAGTTGTGAACAGATTTTAATCATTTGGGGGTTGTTTTATTTGGAACTTTGCTTTTTATGCGAATGGAAAAAATTAAGTGCGTAGCTTCATTTTCCAATTTTGTATGTCGTTTTAAAAAACGAAAATTTCGAAATTTTCCTAAAAAATTATTATTTTTTTTTGCCAAAAAAAATTATATTTCTAAAACCACTGCGCAGATTAAAAAAATGTTAAGCGTTGCTTAAAGGTAATTTTATTGTGGAATTTCGGTTTTATAGTTTATTCCATAAACTAAACCGTTTTTGATTTACGCGAATATATGTTGTGCAACCTCCTCCATTTTCGAAATAACGGTATATCTCGAAAATACGAGCTAACCTAAAAAACGGTTAGCACCACTGAATTCAGCGTAGTCGAATTAGTTTAACCCACTGGGTGCCCCGCTTGACAGTTTTTTCAACTAGCATAGTGATATCAATCACACACGTATACGAAGGGTTCATCGGCAGTATATGTCAGCAGTATGTGTCTATGGGCCCCTTTAGACTATGAAATTGTATTATAATACATACATAAGTTTTTGACAAATATTAATACTCAGTATTGCCGTCCATAAAAGCCTTACCACGTTGTTTTTAATATTATTGCGCAGTCTGACTATAATAAATGTGATGCAGTTTTAAAAGAAATTGCTGGAGATTGCTAGAAGTTACCTCTGTTTTAAAAATAGTGGAAGCGAGAGTAAAAACCAGTAAGTTCATTGTGTTATAAAACAGTAATTTATATGTATGGACTATATGGTCGATCTTTCAGTGAACTTAAACCTAACTCATGATCAATCGGAAATGAGTTACAAGTGACTAAAAAGCTAGCTTTTATCATTGTTAAAATATATGCAGTTTTTTAGTTTTTTAGCTGTAGCTAACCACAATAAAGCTCTTTATGAATTAGCTTATTCTTTGCTTTTGGTTCTCTATAATGTTTGTTTATTTCTGCACTAGCTTTGAGTGAACAAAAAGTTTGTTCTATATTTATCGAGAAGTCAAGTATTATAAAAAGAAGCAGCTTTGCATAATCTCGGAATTACTTAAGAAGCCAGTTGTAAGTGCTATAGCAATAAGTCAACTTGATTTTGAGTTAGCTCATAAAAGTCGAACAAGTTGTTTGAACTGTTGTTGTGTAAATTTTAATAAATAAAGACTCGCTATCACTTTTAACCCTCTAATGCTTAAGCATGCCTTAAGGCACTCATCGCAAAAATGACAATTAATGCAAATATAACTTATTTTTTATTTAAAAAACTATTGTAACAGTTTCTAAAAAACATACTTAAATATTTCAGTATGACTTGAAACATTTTAAAAGCTATCTTCTTTATTATCTACTGCACATTTTACACACTAATTGCATTAACAACCAAAACAAGTAAGAGAGCTATATTCGGCTGTGCCGAATCTTATATACCCTTCACCAAAGTATACTTTAAAATACAACTTTTAAATATTTTTAGGTAAACAAAATTAAATTTTTTTTTTCAAAATTTAAAAAAAAATAAAAAAAAATTATTTTATTTTTTTTCAAAATTTTTTCAAAATTGTTTTCAATTTATTTTTTCGAAATTATTTTTTTTTTAATTTTTTCCAATTTTTTTTTTTAAATTTATTAGTGAAAAAAATTTATAAAAAAAAATATTCGGGTGAAAAAATAATTTTCCCGATTTTGACCCATCGTAGGTCCTTATATAAATCGTTGCAATGGACTTTGAAATATCTATCATTAGATATCCATATTGTCTATATTAGTGACTTAGTAATCCAGATATAGATCAAAAATAGGCCAAAAATGGGACAACCTCTCCCAGTTTTTTCCTTATATCTCATCCATTTGTGGGCCGATTTTAAATAGCGATCGAGCCGGAAGAATTCCCGATATATTGATGTATGAATTATGTATGTAAGTTATTTGGAGGCTATGGAAGTTGATTTCAACATACAGACGGACAGACGGACATGGCTATATCGACTTCGCTATATATAACGATCCCGAATATATATACTTTGTGGGGTCGCAAATGCAAAATGTAGAAATTACAACCGGAATGATAAACTTATATGACAGACACCTTTGCCACTCATGGTGAAGGGTATAAAAATATGGGAAGTCTATGTTGTGTTATCAAACGTTGATTAAAGTGTTTTAGAGTTTCCCGATTTCAATTAAATTTTTTTTTTTAAAAAGTGTACATTTATTTTATATATTGGAGTCAAGATTTATGTAGAAAAAGGTAAGCTACTCTTTAGGGAAGTCATTAATTGATGAGTGCCTTCAGGCACTCTTGTGTATTGCAGACTAGTTTTGCTGCCTCAGTTTTTCCCTCATATAGCAAATCAAAGCAACGAATACCAGTTGCTTTGATTTGCAATTGTTTACATAAAATTTTAAGAAATGGCTGGTCGAGTGAACAAACGTTTCAATTTATCTGATTTGAGTGATGAATAATTAGAAAAGTTGTTTTCAATAAAAATTTACAAACTATACTAACTAAAACCCGACTATGATTCAATCTCTAAAACCTCAAGGGTGCCTTAAGGCACTCATTTAGTTTTTTACACCTGGTAAACCAGGTAAACCATTAATTTACCATAATAAAATGATTAACAATGTTTTTAGCCATTTTTTAGAAATTGGCATTAGAGGGTTAAACAACTTGGCGATCTTCTTTGCAATTTAAAAGAATCTGGTTTATTTAAGGGATATAAACAAACGATTTTAAAAGTAAAAATGTAACAATATTATTCAAGAAATACTTACTCATTTATTGTTACAAAATATAACACATTGTTTTTGTAAGAATATTAGTAATCTTCATATAAACGTAAGTTTTTTTTTACCCAATTGTTGAACTATTGGTCATATCTCTCAGCAGAGAAACAAGACTTTTTAATTTATGCTATTTTGAAACTCATATCAGTATAATAAATTAAGCAATTTTAATTGCTCAATTTCATTATAATCTGAACTTACCTTTGATATCCTTTAATAAGTTTCTTTGCATTCCCTTTTAACAACCTTTTTCAAACAATTCAGAGAACTTAAGTAAATTGCAAAGGTATTTCGGCACCCGCACATCAACAAATTATTTACCTTTTGTGTGAATATACCCTAAATAAATTGTATGCATTTCCTAAAGATTGAATCTTGTTGTGCATATGTATGTACTGGATGATTTCATTGGCAAATGAAACTCTATCATTAGCTATGAATGCACTTGCAAATTTGTATTTACCCAAAAACCTCTAACTGAGCCGCATTTTATTGATGTTTCAATTTCCTTAAAAGTCAACATTACAAATTGACTACTTATTCATATGTTGTACGTGGTTTGCAAAGTAAAAGGGACTTTTGTAAAGATGTGTTTTACAGCAATTTGCAAATACTGAATTTCTTTGCAATTTGAATACAAGATATTCAAAAATGTATACATATAACATATACTTTTATATCACACAGATTTCTTACACCACTTTTTAAAAGTCCCTGTTTAGACAGTCAAATCTTCAGCACTGCTAGTGGAGTGTATTTGATGGCAACAACAAATTATACAATTACCCTTCTATTTCTTCTTCTATCAGGTGTAATGGTTGACAATTTGTTCGTAAGAAAATTACTGGTTTTAGTTCATTTTACAACTTCACTTCATTAAACCATTTTACTTCGTGTTAGTTGCTTTTTTTTATTCTCCACATGAACAAATAAATTTGATTTGTTTGGGATTTTACATATAAAGTGTACAGAAAATTGGTTATTTATTTAAAAAAAAAAAATACAAATTGAGGGAGTGTCGAAAATAGGATCAATATCTTTAGAAATAGTAAATACATAATTTAAGTTATATGGGGGGATAATAAGCATTTCGATTGTTATTTTTAACAACTTCAATATCTATTAGGCTTAAAAAACACCCTGTATAACAGATGTGTTCTCATTAGCGGCAGAGTATGATCAATTTGTTTAAAAACACGAGGCTCATCCACATCCAGTGTTAGATAGAATATACAGGTTTATTGCGTGAATTGAGTTTTTTGACTATCATAGATTATGGGCGATAATAAACATTTCGATGAAAAACATATATTTTCTAGCCTTTGCTCTTCTGAATTCGATAATATTTGCTGATAAACCGACACGGGAGACAACATTGTTCGTATTATTCGTGATATATAAGTAGCAACGCTCGAAAAACTGGACCAAAATCGTACGTCCAGAATGCGCTTCGTCAAAAACAGCCACGGTTGGCCGTATGCCCGAAAAATTGTTTTTTTTTAATACATTTTAAACCGCGAGAACTTTTGGTACAGATTTTACACGCTGAAGTACTATTTTTTATTCATAAAAAAACTACATGTGTAATGAGAAATAAAAATCGTCAACAAGTTTACTTAAACTTAAAAAAAATTGTGTGTTGGAAAATATTTATAAAAGACTAACTTAAAACATAATGATCAATAATTTTGCCCTCCTAGCGAGAAAAACAGAGAAAATTGCTTATAATTTTAAATTGAAAATCCGCTTGAGTGAAATGATAGTTAAGACACAGTGGCTCAGAATCGTTTTTCATCGGCTAAAAATCTGTAACTTTTGAACCGATAGAAATATTTCACAAATAAAGGGTTTTTCAATAGGAGTGTTACAAAAGTTTTTTTAAATAAAACAAAAACGTTTTTGGATATCAATGAAATACTTTATTCCTGTGAAAGTACGTTCGATGCCATTATGTATGGAACTCGATTTCTTTTGCATGGCCACCACGGACACACTTGCAGAAGTCCAGACGCTGAACCCAATTTTTGACGGTTTATAAGCATAAATCGGCCGATACTGCTGCAATTTCACGTTCGATATTCGTACGAAGTTCATCAATCGTCGCTGGCTTGTTGGCATAGACTTGACGTAGCCCCCAAGGCGGCCAATCGACTGGACCATTTCGTGAGATAACACGTTCTCCAAACTTGGTTTCCAATAAATTGATTGTGACATTCGCTGTGTGGGTTGTGGCGCTGTTCTCTTGGAACCATATGTCCTCCAAGCCCATATCATCCAATTGGGGCCAAAAGTATTCTGTTGTCATTGAACGGTAGCTATTCCCATTCACAGTAACGTGTCGGTCTTAATCATCACGGAAGAAGTACTGCCCAATGACGCCGCCGGCCCACAAACTGCACCAAACCGTAAGTTTTTCGAGATTTAATGATGGGTCATGGAGTACGTGCGGATTGCTGTCTGACAATAACGCATATTTTGCTTATTGACGAAGCCATTCAGCCAGAAATGAGCCTCATCGCTGAAGATGATTTTTCGATGAAAATCCGAAGCATTTTCAAGTTGTTGCTCAGCCCAATTCACGAGCATACGACGTTTCTGGTGGTCAAGCGGCTTCAGTTCTTGCGTCATGATGTAGGCCAAGATCTTTTCGCAAAATTCGCCACAACGACGTCAAAGAGATGTCCAACGCTTGAGAACGACGTGTGAGAAACACATTTGGGCTTTCTTCAACTGAAGCCTCAGCGGCAGCAATATTCTCGATACTACGGACACTTATTTGTCTCACTGGCACGGGAACATTTTGTACTATGCCCGTGAATTCAAATTTTTCCACTAAAGCTTAATTGTTGATCTGGTAGGACAATTATTACGACCATAAATTGGACGTAGCGTTCTTAACGTTGAGGCCACTGACTCTGAATATCGGTAGTAAATTTTAATAATTTCGACTCGTTGTTGGCTCGTATATCTTTCCATCATGAAATGGCAAACCTTACTGAAGAGAAATATCAAAAGAGCGGCAAAAAATATGGCGTCGTTTGCTGTCCCTATGGGTCTATTTTTGTAGCGTCCCTGTTAAAAAACCCTTTAGAGAGACATTTTCTTGACATTTTTCTCCAGTTTTAACTTCATTAAAATCGTTTCAGCAGTTGTTGATAAATTTAAAGTTGAACTTTTAACTTTTTTTGTATAGCATTTAGTACGAAAAAGCGATTTTTTTTGTTTTTTTGAAACAGCTTTACTTATAAGTTATAAGCAGATAAAAACAAGTAAGAAATCATGGTTGGTCATGCCTGACTATATAATACCCTATAATTTATTTTCGTGAATGATTTTCGAAAGAAGGCCTTTAATGGGAGCTATGACTAATTATGGACCGATCGCTATGAAATAGGTCGTGTGATTTGCCGATTAGGCATTGCTTTCGGTCCAAAAGCAAAACATGTGACAGATGTAATCGAAATATCTTCAAAATTGCGACCTGTTCTTTGCCCACAAAGTTAACATGGACAGCCAGCCAAGTAAAATAAAAAAAAAGTGGGTGTAATTTCATTCAAATGGAAAAAGTGTTCCACAGACAGGTCTAAGGTTAAAGAGGACACTTCCGCCTTTTTACTGGTAGTAAAATTTGTTTAACTCCTTTTGACTGTTAAAATTTCTATTTCACTAAAATTTAAATTTGGCTAAAATACAATACATGAGAACACATTTAATAATGCAGAAGTTACAAAGGGTACAGTGACACATCATATATCATTAGCAGGAAGAATTCCCGATATGTTGATGTATGAATCATCTATGTAAGTTATTTGGGGCTACGAAAAGTTGATTTAAACATACAGATGAACGGATATCGTCATCGTTATCTATAACGCAAATAAAAACAAGTAAGAAAGTATGGTCGGTCAAGCCCGACCATATAATACCCTACACTAAGTAAATGAGCAAAAATATTTTTCTTTCAAAATTTCAATAATTTATATTCGTGAGCGATTTTCGGAAGTGGGCCTTATATGGGAGCTATGACCAATTATGGACCGATCACCATGAAATTACGCGGTGTGATTAATGTCTATATTAAAGTTATTTATGTTGCATTTTATGTGTGTACCAAAATTTTTAGGAGATTTATGATCGTTACAGTGATTATCGGAAGCAGGCCTTATATAAGAGCTATGACTAATTATGGACCGATCATCATAAAATTTGGCGACATGAAATCTGTATATATAAAACTAATTTGGAAAAAAAATTGTGTAATCTATATATATAAAAATGGATGTTTGTATGTATGTGGGTATGTATGTATGTATGTATGTTTGTATGTTCCGAATGAACTCAAAAACGGCTGAACCGATTTTGATGAAATTTTCAGGGAATCTTCAGAATAGCCCAGCGGGTAACACTGTAAAGTCAGATTTTTGATTTTCGGTCTGTGGGCGGAGGGGCGTGGCAAAATTAAATTTTTACATTTTACCGCCAATGCCATCTATATATTTAAAAAACGGCTGGACCGATTTTGATGAAATTTTCAGGGAATCTTCAGAATAGCCCAGCGGGTAACACTGTAAAGTCAGATTTTTGATATTCCGTCTGTGGGCGGAGGAGTGTGTAAAAATCAAATTTTTACATTATACCGTTAATGCCATATATATATAAAAACAGATTTGTGTATGCATGTTCCGCATGGACTTAAAAACGGCTGGACAAATTTTGATAAAATTTTCACGGAATCTTCAGAAAAGCCTAGCGGGTAACACTGTAAAGTCAGATTTTTGATTTTCGGTCCATAGACGGAATGGCGTGGCAGAATCAAATTTTTATACTATACCGCAAATGACATAAAAAATAAGATTATTGTATAATTGTTGATCGACCTTTTCTTCAATTCTTACAGATAGTTTATTTAGTTTTCTATATACAGGCAAACAAAGTCAGTGATTGTTGTAAAAAAAAATTTGGCAAAAAAAAAATTGAAAGTGTACTCTGAAGCGAATTATTTGGTGTAAGCGAAGAAAAGAATACATTTCAACACATATCCGCTACTATAAAAGTTATTTTATATTATCAATCGATGATAAACAATTTTGTTTACTCTTGCATATTAGGTGCATGAATAAGAAATTTCCATATGAAATCTATGAAAAAAAATAATATTTTGAATAACTCTCCGCATTCCACTTTTAATAAAAAATAACGGTTTTATTCAAATAAAATTTGTTTTCGAAAGGGCATCTACGTCTAGAGCCGCAGAAACGGAAAGAGAACGAGAATCACGGCTTCAGCAAATGCGTCGCATTGCATCTTCATCGAGTGCTGCAGAGACACCTCAACAGCATATCGAAAGACTAGAAGCCAATCGCTCCCGAATGGCTCGATCAAGAGAAAGAATCGATTTAAAGTTGCCAGCATTTTATTACAATAAGTATGATGGGTACAGGAATCACAAGGACGTACTGATTGCCGCAATGGACAAACATTGCTTTCATTGCCGCGTTTTGAAGTTCCCTAAGGAATCCCCGGGAATGTGCTGTTCGAACGGTAAAGTTATTCTGCCACCAGTTATTGAGCCGCCTAAGTTGCTTCTAAGTTACTAGCACTTCCTAGCACTTCCTTCAAAATATCCAAAAGTGCAACTCATGATTTTAAATGACGTCGGCTTCATGCCCACTTTTAAAATTCAAGGCCAAATGTACCACAGAATTGGATCATTGCTCCCGCTTCCCAATGATGATGCGAAGTTCCTTCAAATTTATTTCACTGGAAATGAAGCTACAGAAGTCGAACGCTATCAACGAACATGCGTGTGCATTACCTGCAATACCCTTCTGCCGAAACATTCTCAAAACAATTGATCTCGCCACAAATGAGATTTCGTTGTTGACAAGGTATTCCCAAGTCTTACAACCAACTACAAAAATTCGGATTGGCTGTGGGAACATGCAATTTTGGCACCAACAAATTATGATGTTAACAAGCTCAATAAACAAATACAATTGAAACTGCCTGGCGAAACAATAAAATGCAAATCGATTGACACAGTAATGAACGAGGAACAAGCCGTCGATTATCCTACTGAATTTTTGAATTCATTGGAACCAGCCGGACTGCCACCACATGTATTAAAATTAAAGGTTGGATCACCAACTTTGTCCGACACTGTATATTTAAATCGAGATCGAGATGCAATATAAAACAGATGTTTTCTAAGGGCCAGCAACGCGGACCGGGTACAGCTAGTTACATATATAAATTAAACATTTATGACCGATAAAGTCCAATTTCTGTAGGACATTTGTATGGGGGCTAGGTGAAATAATGAACCGATTTCAGCCAGTTTCAATAGAGTTTGTCCTTGGGCAGAAGAGATGATATGGACCAAATTTTGTCGAAATATCTTCAAGATTGCGACCTGTACTCTGCGCACAAGGTTTACATGGACAACCAGCCAGCCAGACGGACGGACGGACATCAGAAAGTGATTCCGAATAATCTTTTTGGGCGTTACAAACATCTGCACAAATCCAATATACCCTCCCCACTATGGTGGTGTACGGTATAAATCGAGAAATTACAAAACGGAAACTTATATATACCCTTGCCACTCATGGTGAAGGGTATAAAAAACACGGTTATTAAGCAAATAGTTATTTTTTATCAGTTGTCAAAAGTGTGTACACCACATTGTGAGTAATTTACTTGCATAGTGTTATGTTTATTTTAAATTTGCATTCAGTTATCGATTCGGAATATGCTAAAATTAAAATCAGATCCGCATAGGCTTGAAAGGCTTGAAATGGCAAAAAAGAGCATCGAGATATAGAAAAAAAAGATCTGCTGTCAAACTGTTTCCAATGTTATTAAACAGTATCGGGAGAACTTGTCAGTTGATATAAAACCTAGTTCAGGTAGAAGGAATAGTTCACATGATGTTTATTAAGCCAAAAAATATAAAGCATTTTCAAAAGAGCTCCCAACACATCCGGTAGGAAAACAGCCCGGTTAGTCCAGTGCTCGGACTATTTGGTACGAAGAGTTAAAGTCAATGCGGGTTCAAAAACATACAAGGCTCAAAAAGTTCCTAACAGGAACTGTGGTAAAAATTTAGAGCCCAAAAGCAGAGCAGAGAAATTTAAGTCAAATTTTATAAAAACACTAGCTGTACCCGGTCCGCGTTGCTGGCCCTTAGAAAACATCTGTTTTATATTGCATCTCGATCTCGATTTAAATATACAGTGTCGGACAAAGTTGGTGATCCAACCTTTAATTTTAATACATGTGGTGGCAGTCCGGCTGGTTCCAATGAATTCAAAAATTCAGTAGGATAATCGACGGCTTGTTCCTCGTTCATTACTGTGTCAATCGATTTGCATTTTATTGTTTCGCCAGGCAGTTTCAATTGTATTTGTTTATTGAGCTTGTTAACATCATAATTTGTTGGTGCCAAAATTGCATGTTCCCACAGCCAATCCGAATTTTTGTAGTTGGTTGTAAGACTTGGGAATACCTTGTCAACAACGAAATCTCATTTGTGGCGAGATCAATTGTTTTGAGAATGTTTCGGCAGAAGGGTATTGCAGGTAATGCACACGCATGTTCGTTGATAGCGTTCGACTTCTGTAGCTTCATTTCCAGTGAAATAAATTTGAAGGAACTTCGCATCATCATTGGGAAGCGGGAGCAATGATCCAATTCTGTGGTACATTTGGCCTTGAATTTTAAAAGTGGGCATGAAGCCGACGTCATTTAAAATCATGAGTTGCACTTTTGGATATTTTGAAGGAAGTGCTAGGAAGTGCTAGTAACTTAGAAGCAACTTAGGCGGCTCAATAACTGGTGGCAGAATAACTTTACCGTTCGAACAGCACATTCCCGGGGATTCCTTAGGGAACTTCAAAACGCGGCAATGAAAGCAATGTTTGTCCATTGCGGCAATCAGTACGTCCTTGTGATTCCTGTACCCATCATACTTATTGTAATAAAATGCTGGCAACTTTAAATCGATTCTTTCTCTTGATCGAGCCATTCGGGAGCGATTGGCTTCTAGTCTTTCGATATGCTGTTGAGGTGTCTCTGCAGCACTCGATGAAGATGCAATGCGACGCATTTGCTGAAGCCGTGATTCTCGTTCTCTTTCCGTTTCTGCGGCTCTAGACGTAGATGCCCTTTCGAAAACAAATTTTATTTGAATAAAACCGTTATTTTTTATTAAAAGTGGAATGCGGAGAGTTATTCAAAATATTATTTTTTTTCATAGATTTCATATGGAAATTTCTTATTCATGCACCTAATATGCAAGAGTAAACAAAATTGTTTATCATCGATTGATAATATAAAATAACTTTTATAGTAGCGGATATGTGTTGAAATGTATTCTTTTCTTCGCTTACACCAAATAATTCGCTTCAGAGTACACTTTCAATTTTTTTTTTGCCAAATTTTTTTTTACAACAATCACTGACTTTGTTTGCCTGTATATAGAAAACTAAATAAACTATCTGTAAGAATTGAAGAAAAGGTCGATCAACAATTATACAATAATCTTATTTTTTATGTCATTTGCGGTATAGTATAAAAATTTGATTCTGCCACGCCATTCCGTCTATGGACCGAAAATCAAAAATCTGACTTTACAGTGTTACCCGCTAGGCTTTTCTGAAGATTCCGTGAAAATTTTATCAAAATTTGTCCAGCCGTTTTTGAGTCCATGCGGAACATGCATACACAAATCTGTTTTTATATATATATGGCATTAACGGTATAATGTAAAAATTTGATTTTTACACACTCCTCCGCCCACAGACGGAATATCAAAAATCTGACTTTACAGTGTTACCCGCTGGGCTATTCTTAAGATTCCCTGAAAATTTCATCAAAATCGGTCCAGCCGTTTTTTAAATATATAGATGGCATTGGCGGTAAAATGTAAAAATTTAATTTTGCCACGCCCCTCCGCCCACAGACCGAAAATCAAAAATCTGACTTTACAGTGTTACCCGCTGGGATATTCTGAAGATTCCCTGAAAATTTCATCAAAATCGGTTCAGCCGTTTTTGAGTTCATTCGGAACATACAAACATACATACATACATACATACCCACATACATACAAACATCCATTTTTATATATATAGATGTACCTGCTGTATAATGGCGAAAACTTATGTTCTGGCAGATTTTTCGCAACATCCTAGTTTATGTTGCTGAAGCTCGAGGGAATGTTGAAGAAAAGTTTAGGACCCAAGAGCAGACAAAATTTCCCAAAAAGTTCTTGGTGTGGCAAGCAATATGCAGTTGCGGCAAAGGAAGCCAATCATTTGTTACAACGGGCTCTATAAATACAGAAATGTTTACAAAAAAGGCTGCTTCCAGTCATAAGACTTCATAATGTGTCCACTTGGCATCCTGTAATTATGGTAATCAAGCCCTTAAGTGGCTTCAAAAACAAGTAATTGCTTCTTTGTTAAAAAATTAATATCTCAAGTGACATTTAACAGTCCAAGGGAAATTGTCATCAAAAAAAAATAAGAACAATTAAAAAGAAATGTTTAGGTGTAATTAATATAGCAAAGGTGACAGTCGTTATTTAAATATTCCCAGGTATTGCATGGCGGAGGCAGTCTTCGATTTACTCGTATTTTTGTTTGTATTGTCATAATAAATCGAATGCAGAGTAAATTGTTAATTTTTAGTCACCTAACTAATTCTGTGGCTATTGGTAACCCGAAAGTAGGTAAGATTGCTAGTTTTGGACTGCCACCTCGAACTGTGGGGTCTAAAAACATCTACACACAGATAACTACCATTTTTTTTCAATATTACAGGTTTGGCATCATTATTTCATGGTCCAAAAAATTTTAGTTAGGTTGTGTCAACCTTTCACCATCTAAATATTTTATATAATCTTGTATTCTTATACCATTAAATGTTTTTTATTATGATTTTCTAAAAAAAAAAAACAAAATTTTTCCTGAAAAATTAAATTCATTTAGAACCCACATATGCCGAAGTGGGTATTTTTATACCCAATCCACAAACTCGCTTGGTTATTCTTTTGGCTGATAGAGGATATCCAAGACTAGTAGACACAAGAAGGGCATTGGGGTGCTTCCACTCCCCCCGTTTTCTAGATCCATTTATTTTCGAATTTAGTGATTTTGTAAAATTGCTCAACTTTGGCCCACTAGTTCCCCACCAAGGCATGACATAATATTACCGAAAAAATTATTTTAGGTAGTCCCATTCTTACTTTATCTTCATCCAAAAGAAGCTTTTTAATATCGCTCTCCTACAATTTTCTAGAATTTTTTCTAAAATTGCTCTATTTTTGGGTATTTTTCTACCCATTCGGCGTTAATGGATTAAATGTTCGTATCTTTTTGCAATCATTTTTGTTTGAATTCTTGCATGTCTGTATGAGTTTTTTTTGTAATAATTTAGTTTTTATTTATTTGTTTATACATTTGTTTACTATTTGTTAAACAATCCAAGACGTTAACACGTTACTTTAAAAACATTTCTCATCACTCAGACAATTAACAAGTGTTGAAGATAAATATAAAATGTAAACATTCCTATATATACATTTACTCGCAATTATATGTATTAGGATGGATCGCCAAAAATATATATAAATATTTTAGATTATATCCAACGGGATAAATATATAACAGAAAGTCTATAGATTTTCGACATTACAGATATTCTAGATAAAAATGTGTATGTCCTGCACATTTAGCTAACTTTGGAAAGAAAATACGTTTCGAGAAATTCAAATAAAATTCCCACTTGATTTAGTTTCGATAAACGGGAAAAAACCATTTTGTTGGTATTATTTTAAACAACCTAGTATATGCGTACACTTAAAAAATCTTAAAATTTTTGTAAAAATTACAAAAGTTAGAATATTTTAGGACATTAACAAAATTGCATATGATTTTTTTACGAGAAATATTATAACAACCTTTAATAATCACCTTTTTATCCTTTGATTGAGCTTAGTAAATACTGCAATAGAACAAACACTTTGAGAAACGGAATTTTAGCATAAGTTAAGCTTTTATTATAGTGGGAAACATCGAAAACTTTTTTTTTTTTTTTTTGTCCACCCTAATATTCATATGTATGTAAGTTAGTTAGAAATTTAAACACATAACAAGAAAACATGTTGTCAACACTTGAAAACATACTGGTACTTGTAAAGTTTCAATTTATAAAATAGTATGAGGTTAATGCAATAAAAAGAAACAACTTTGAATCAGTCAAAATGCGGAAAAAGCTAATAAATTAGATTTCTTACAAAATGCGCTTAACTTCTTTAAAAATAATGACATTTAGGGACGTTGAGCTATCTGTTTTAAGTGGTTGATTCGAGTTGCAAGATCATGCAAGATCTATGGTCTGTTAAAAATACAAAATTGATCAATGTGAGACATTAGAAGAGAATGTGAAAGTTATTCAGCTCTACTCGATTACATATACATATATAGTTTCCAAATTAGTGCATTGTTCCAAAAGGCCTTTGTTTGAATATATTTTAAAGCATTTTATCATAGTATACATGTCTCCAGATTCATTTCAACATTAGTCATTCTGTGCACATTCAAAGCAAATGTATTTCAAATTTCGTATTTTTGAATATTACAAATTTTTTAGAAATAATTTTTTATACTGAATAAGATCATGAACAAGATCATTAAATCGATAAACTTTGAATTTTTAATGGCCTCCTTGACTTAAAACTTTTACGAAAGAATTGGGATTTGCCCCAGAAAAAGTGATGGGATGAAACTTTCTCGTTTTTTACTTAGAAGACTGTAGTTTTTAAACCCAGTAACTTCAGAAAATGATCACAACTTCTTTCATAATGTTTTCAATCTATCTTAGCTAATAAAAATTTTTGAAACATTTTAATATTTTTTTGGAATTTTTTTTTTTGTCATTTGCTATGATATGGATACCAATTATATGAGGATTTGTGTAGCACAACGTGACATTGGAACATGAACAAAATAAAATGAAAGATTTATCAAAGATGCTATAAATTAAAATTGAAACTTTGTTTCTAGTAGCGTCATTGACACAAATTTTGTTCAAAATCATAAATACTCCAGAAAGAATTATCAATTAAAGATGACTTGTGAAAAAGTATTTTTTCTATATACTAAAATTTTACTAAAGCCATTCTCCGGTGTGAAATTTAAAATGTTTATAATTATTCATTACCTGTTGCCAAACATGTGAATCGTCTGCCAGGATTAACTTATTATTTATGGAGAATAGAGGATCACACGGTAGCAACGGTGGTACTTAAACCCAACATAGTTAAATGGTTGTATACGGCTATAGAACGTCCATTTCTTACTTATGAATCTCTTGTATGGAGGACCGCAACTAGAAGAAACTATGTTTTATACCAACTATATAAAGTCCAGAGATCAACTTGCATTGGCATAAGAATTGCACTAAGAACTATTCCTTCACAGGCACTGAACATTATATTAAAACTTGTTCCAATAGACATAATAGCCACCTCTGCCTGCAGCTAGGCTTAACGCATCTGGTTGTTGGAGATCGAGAACATATGGCCACGAGGGTATTCTTGGCCTACTGCCATGCATCGTACACCACCCTTCGGACTATATTACTCCATATACAGATTTTGATAGAGAGTGTGTGGTATAGGAGTATTCTCGTGGATATATACAGACGGCTCTAAAATGAGCTGTGGTGTTGGTTCTGGTGTTTTCTGTGATCAACTTGGGATAGGTATATCATACCGTATTCCGAATGAGTCTAGTGTTTTTCAAGCTGAGATTTTTGCTACTATTGATACTTGTAATAAACTATATGACCATAATACTCGCAGCAATATTGGTATTTTTGTCGAAAATCAGGCGGCACTTCTCTCACCGAATGCCTATACAACTTCATTAGTTAGGCAATGTAAGAATGTTCTGTCACGGCTAGGTCATCTATCTGATATTACTTTAATTTAGGTCTCTGCCAATAGGCAGACGAATTAGCCAGAATTGGATCTACTTTGGATATCACCAATGCGGTTTCAGTAGCTATTTTGCTGGGGACTATTAAAAGTATTGGCCCATAATCATAATCAAACAATAAAGTTGGTTCTTTTTAAAAACAACTTTAAAATAAAAACCCGCTTTTTATTATTTTCTAACTATATTCAAAATTAAAGTATGTTTTAAATTGAACCGACTTTAACTGGTTGTCACCTCAAAAGTAGAAAATCTTTTCATACAATATACAACAAAATATAGACAAGTGGCATCGCTGAACAGCTGACTTAGAAAATTAAAAAAAAAAAAGTGACAAACAATAAACGTAACCGGGAAACTATAGAAAAAAAAACAGTTTGTAGTGGAAAAATAGAAAAAGAAAGATTAATATCAAATTTATTATATTTTGGTACTAATTTTGTTGATTCAATATTCAATAATTGCAAAATATCTGCCAATATCTTGTAACTTAAACATTTTGAGTTTTTGTCGAACTTTTTTTCATGGCGAAGAACAGCTGATGCTGTTGTTAAATGAGTTAAAAACAACTTCAGCAAGTTTTATATTTACAGTCGACTTTAACGTCAGAACTATACTTTAACTTGTCTATGGTAGACCTAAAGTCCACTATTAAGTAGAGACGACTTTATTTCTCTTAAAATATACTTTATTTTTGACTATGATTATGGTCTGAGAATAGATTGCCCAAATTAGATATATGTGGGGTGGCCAAATTAATATAAGCCTCAATAGAAGGGATATATCAAGGTTGATGGCAGTATTAAGGGGGCACTGGATGCTAGACAAGCATTAAAATCGTCTTGGGCTTGCTTTTAACTTCCATTGTCGTAGCTGTAAGGATAGGGAAAAAGTGGAAAATTTTCCACCTACTGTGCTAATGCCCAGCTCTTAGTATCAAAATGCATAAATTCCTGACCAACCCTGGTGAGGTTACTGGGTCGAAACTTAATGACCTACTGAGATATCGCACGGCTACAGGTTAAGTCTAATAACTCTGACTTATTAATATACATTACAGTGTAAATGACACCACATCTGACGACTGATATGGCCTTGTCAAAACGGGGTCCTTTCGACACTACTTGACTTTTCTTGACTACATGGTAGTTCACTACAGAGGTTCACTCTTTTACAATTTTGGTAAAATTGTGTAAGAGGTAAAAAATGTTAATGTCCTTTATCTGTCACCCATGTGTTAGGATTGACTTATTATTATATAACTCCATAGGTATTTCTTTAGATGTGATCTCTTTTGAAATTTAATTAAGCATATTTCACCAGAATTTATTAAGTTTATCTATTAAGTCTCACATATAGCCTTATTATTTCATTAAAAGCTAGAGAATTCACATGTAGCAGCTGTGATTTTTCCAATAATTAACTTTTTGTATTTTAAACTGCCGAACATTGGGTCATTTTAGCCATAGCTACTTACTTTTGTACAGTTTCAAAACATTTAACACATAATAACTTATCCTCATCAGAATATCTAAATAGAATTTCATTGAATCTCAGTAATCCTAGAGATTTTTATTTTCTAATTCATCCTGAGAATCCCATTATAAGACAGAACAGTTAAAACTCTTTTAAGGCAAAATATTAATATCCGTTGCAAAACACACATGTCTGGGTATGAGTGTAAATGTTTTATTTAACTTTGAAATTAAACTTCTAAAAAGGATTCTTTTGAGTTGTTTTTTTTTATGTATTTTTTATTGCTAAATTTATATTTCATCGTTGCCAAACTTATAATAACATACAGCCATATGTGTGGTGTTTGCGTATGTGTGAGTCTGTAAGCATTTTAAGGATATAAATAAATAAAAAAGGAAGTGGAAAAAATGTTTAAAGTACAAAACTTTTACTACGACATTGCAATTTTTCTTATTTTTATTTTTTTTATTTTTTTTATAATCTGCAGTATATTCTGCATAATTTTTACATTTTTCAATGTCATTTGTGCAATTTTCTTTTGCAGTTTCACTGCTTTTTATAGTTTAGTACATACAATTTCAAATTTTTGTTCTTCTAGCTAAATTTTTTTTAAAGCTATCAGCTAAGGCTGATGGTGTATTTGGTTGACGAAAGTATTTGTAACATAATAAATATGTTAAATATGAAAAATTTACTCTATTTTCAATCATTAGTTTAAGACTTTTTTTTGTATAACCCAAATTTTACAAATAATGTAGTCATATTTCCAAAGCAATTTTACTAAACAACAAAATTAGACTAACTTCTAATGAATCTATATACAATACTAAAGCTAAGTTGTAATTTTTATAATTTTACTTATAGCTCAATTTAAATGTATTCTTTTAACTATTCTCCTCAGTTTTTTTTTTTTTTTTTTGCAATTATAAAATTTCAATAAATTTTAGAAACATTGACAGCATGGTCACCAACAACTATTTGAGAGCACACCACTACCCACTAGGTGTTAAATTGTAAAAAAAAAATAAAGAAATTGTGTATATTTATTTAAAATTATAGCTGTACGTGGATAGTAAAGTGTTCTATTTACTCTATGTTACACTGGGTTGGTAGTTTATATCCAATAGTTATAAGTAAGAAAGGAAAATTTACGATTCCCAGTTAGTTCATCTAAATGCATGAGGGTGTATAGGGAAATATTTATGTAGTTTAAGGCGGTTTTACTGGTTATGTTTCTGTATTCATTTCCTTTTCAGTGAAGTAATCTAACTTATTCATCTTGGAGCTGTTTGTGCTCAGAGGAAGATGTTTCCATACAACTTTTTCTATGTGTATATATGTATGTATATAGGGAACTAGTTGGTTAGTTTTATTTGTTTCGTTTAACAACAAGAGAAAGCACGTTTGTGCTGATGTTTGTAAAGTCCAAAAATATGAGTCTAACACCCACCTAAAAGTATAACGATCGATTCAGAATAACTTTATGTGTCGCATTAACGATGACCACCCGTCCATTTATGCGCGGTACAAAATGCTTCATACACTTTTCTCGGCCCAAGGAAGAATCCTATAGAAACTGGATGAAATCAGTCCATTATTTCACTTAACCCCATACAAATGTCCTCCAAAAATAGGTGATAAATGTTTTATTTATATAGGTATCTACATAAATTTAGCTCTAAATAATTTTTATATATACAGCATTCATATCAACTAATTTTATAGTCATAGGTCTCATATAAGGCCTACTTCCAAAAATCTTTTATATAGACATAAATCACTTGAACTAATATATTGACGATCGGTCCATAATAAGTCATAGCTCCCATATAAGGACTATCATTCACGAAAATAAATTATTGAAATTTTAAAAGAAAACTATTTTAGCTCATTTATGCTCTTACTTGTTTAGATTTGGATTTACTGAGTAGCGATGATATCATGCATCCTTTTCAAATTGTGTATAGAATTTAATTGCTGATCCATAATGACTTCACAGAGACTGAAATCTTCCTTGTTATCTGCGGCCTTCGTAAGTACAATTTAGACATTTCAATTTAGACATTAATACAAGGTGGCGCAAAAGTAAACTTCCGATGTTTTTTGGCTGTAATTAAAAAAAAAAAATGAAAAACTTTGATTCTTCTTGTGGATTATTTTTATTTGGTCTTTAGATTTTTTTTAACATCAAGTTGAGAATATGATGTCATGTAAATGGCCGCCGCCACAGTTGATTGTCATTTGAGCCATTTTTATGGCATTTTCCATCGCTTTGGCCAAAACTTCCGGCGATAGGTCCTCACATTCTTGACGGATATTGTCTTTAAGAGCTGCAAGAGTCTGAGGATTGTTGACATAAACTCGCGACTTCAAAAAGCCCCACAAAAAGAAGTCTGGAGCGGTCAAATCAGGCTATCTTGCTGGCCAGTGCAAATCTCCAAAACGGGAGATTAGGCGCCCGGGAAATGCATCCTTCAGCATATCGGTTGTGGCACATGCAGTGTGTGCCTTTGCACCGTCCTGTTGGAACCACATGTTTTCCAATCCCAATGCATCAAGTTGCGGCAAAAAGAACTCGTTGATCATTGCTCTGTAGCGCTCACCATTCACAGTAACCGTTTGGCCCGCGACGTCTTCGAAGAAAAAAGGTCCGATGACTCCTCCAGCGAAAACAGCACACCATACAGTGACTTTAAGCGGGTGTAATTTCTCTTCGTGGGTTACACGGGGATTTTCAGTGCCCCAGAAGCGTAAATTTTGCTTATTTACGTACCCGCTAAGATGGAAATGGGCCTCATCACTCATGATTATTTTTGATGAAAAATCATCTTACTCTTGGTGGTGATTAAGGATGGCTTGAGCGTATGTTAGACGCGATTGGCGGTAAGCAGCTAACAGCTGATGCACCGTCTGGACTTTGTACGGAAACATCTTCAAATCTTGTACCAAAATTCGCTGTAAAGACCGTCGACTGATACCCATTTGCGTGGCACGTCTTCTGGTTGTTGTCGACGGCGCTTCCATGGCATCCTCGGCTACAGCAGCAATATTCTCAGCAGAACGGCTACTCCGGGGTCTGCCACGCCTGGCAGCATCTCGTGTTGTGCCAGTCTCTTCGAGGCGAGCGGCTAAACGTAGCAGTGTTTCACCAGTAGGCGTTGGACGGCCAGGAAATCTGCGACGAAATTCACATTGTGCCAAAGTCACCGACCGATTATTGGTCAAATAAATAGTCAGGAATATTCCGCGTTCTGGAGCAGTGTAGCATAACATTGTTTATTAACGTGTATTTCGCATGTGTTTACTACACAAATGTCAATACAGAACTGACATTAGGGGTCAATAGCAAAATTTATAGCATTTTCTGATAGGAGGATTACTTTTGCGCGGACCAAGGTATTGCAAAATTTGAAAATTTAAATTTTGAACTGCTTATAACTCGAAAATTGTAAGAGATAAATAGCACACGAGCACTTCCCAAAAATTTAAAAATCTTTGAAATTGGATGGGAAACAAAAAAATGGCACGCGTTTTAAAATTTACATGTCGAATGTACCCTTCTTTGAGCCTCCATAGCGCCACGACTGAAGCATTTGTAGGGTCCATTCTAATAACTTTTACTCGAATACTCCTTGGCTACCCCCACGTCAAATTTTATCCCGATCGAAGAAAATCAAAATAAAGACAGTTGTCAGTTTAGTCTTGATGTTCGGGCACCTGCTGCAAAATTTATCATTAAAAAGTTATACGGGAATACAAAATGTATTTATTTTTTTGGTAAGAATTAGTGTGCTGAATTCCCAATTATTGATAAATTCACTGAAATTTATTGTTGGGGGCTGAGCTACTTAGTTTCTATGCGCATTTTATTCTATACCAGCGGCTTGGATAGCGTTGTAGCAAAGACTAATAACTCTAAGGAGGATATTGAAAACCGCGTCAGAAATGCCAGATAAACTTTGTTTTGCTGAAATCCGTAGGGAGCTCTCGTACTCTTTTTCGTCGAGTGAGAATTCAACACAAAATATATTCAATACAAATTTCAATCCTACTCTATGGCTGTAAAGCATGAAATGTTGCACCCTGAGATATTCAAAAGCTGTAAGTGTTTGTGTGCCTATACCTCCACTGAATCATACGTAACTACTGTAAACACGAATGCCAGATTGGGGATCGAAACTAAGCAACTGCCACTTGCAACATAAATGAAGAAATGCATGTGGAGCGGCATCTATCACATTCTTCGTAGACTAGCAAACGACATCACCAGAAACGCCACCGACTGGAACCTTTAGGGTAACCAAAGATTTGTAAGACTAGGACACACAAAGAGGCGACAAATTGACAGCAAAACTGCTGCCATGAACAAAATTTGGGGAAAAATAAAATTATTTGCCCATGATAAATCACTTTGAAACGTATTTTCTGAAGCCTTATGATCCTTTTAGGAACGACGTGAACATATATATACATAAATATCTACAGGATTTTAATCAAAAAGTTATCTTAAATTTCAAATAATTTTAAAGTATTCAAAAAAAGAAAAAGTACTAGCAACCAAATACATATATGATTGCATTAATATGTTTGTAATTTAATGTGTATATTAACCGCTTAATGTTGTTTTTAACAAACATTTATAAACTAAAGTTAAATAAAATTATTTGATGTATGTATGGAAGCGTGTATGTATCTTTGTTTTACCAGCATTATATTTACCATTCACATCTTATTCATCTGCTAGGCATTCATGTCATGACAAACACCATCACGGTGACATGTCAGGGTAAAATGTTCAGACATACATAAACGTTTAAATATACATAAATACACTCACATCTACACACATACATACATACAAATGAACATTAAAATTGTTACTAGTAAATTACAGCAAAAAAAAGAAAAAAAACAAAAAAAAAAAACCATATTGCATATACATATTGCAAACAAATGTTGGCATTGTTGACGATATATATATTGTGATAAATAACTATCTGATGATATGTCACAAGTTGTAATGCGTTTTGTGGCTTTTCAGTTGCACTGATTGCGGTACAGAGATTAAAATGGCAACAACTATAACAACAGCTCCAGCAATAATACCAACAAAAAAATTTGTGTTTAAAACAATAACAATATGTATGTGAAAAAATTGTTCAAACTCTTCAAAAAAATAAAACAAAATGAATAAAAATGAAATTATTTTAATTTATAAATTTTTATCGCATCAGTTTGTGTACAGAGATTTGAAAGAATTTGGTCATTTAATTCTACTTTTTTTAATGGATATTGTTTTATAAAACAATTTAATATAAAATGTATTTCATTTGTCAAATAGATGTATTTTGCATAAATTTTATTTGTATCTCTTGACAGATGGTAATTTAATCATACATTTTTTTATCTTCTTAACTTATTATACTTTTGGAGCAGGGAATATTTAATTTAATCAAGACCAATAATATTTTTTCTGTGCAACAGTCACACATGGTAACACTGCCGATCAAGAAAAACTGGGTACGCAAAAACTTTTATATAGATTAAGGCTAGAAAATATCAGTGGTAAATTTCAACTTGCTAAATATGTATAGTGGTCAAAACAAAGTTTAGCATAAATTTTGATCGAAAACTTTTGTAACCGTGCACAGTGGGGCAGAATCAAAATTTTTTGGAAATAAATATGGCATTTCTAAACGGCTGGTCCGATCGGGATAAAATTTGACATGGGCATAGCCAAGGAGTATTCCAGTTTAAGTTATTAAAATAGACCCTACAAATGCTCCAGGGGCAGATTCAAAAATATCCCACTTTAAATCTCCGTTCTTCAAAAATATTTCACATTTTCATACTAAACAAGTAAGAAAGTATGGTCAGTCAAGCCCGACCATATAATACCCTACACTAAGTAAATGAGCAAAATCATTTTTCTTTCAAAACTTCAATAATTTATATTCGTGAGCGATTTTCGGATGTGGGCCTTATATGGGAGCTATGACCAATTATGGACCGATCAACATGAAATTAGGTGGTGTGATTAATGTCTATATGAAAGTTATTTATGTTGTATTTTATGTGTATACCAACACTTTTAGGAAGCAGGCTTTATATGGAAGCAGGCTTTATATGGGAGCTATGACTAATTATAGACCGATCATAATAAAATTTGGCGACATGAATTCTGTATATATAAAACTTATTTGGAGAAAAACTTGTGTAGATACATACATAAATTAAACATTTATGACCGATAAAGTCCAATTTCGGTAGGACATTTGTATGGGGGCTAGATGAAATAATGGACCGATTTCAGGCGGTTGCAATAGGCTTGGTCCTTGAGCAGAAAAAATTATATGTACCAAATTTTGTCGAAATATCTTCAAGATTGCGACCTGTACTCTGCGCACAACATTTACATGGACAGCCAGCCAGCCAGACGGACGGACGGACGGACGGACATCGTTTAATCGACTCAAAAAGTGATTCTGAGTCGATCGGTATACTTTAAGGTGGGTGCTAGACTAATATTTTTGGGCGTTATTAAGATCTGCACAAATCCAATATACCCTCCCCACTATGGTGGTGTAAGGTATAAAAATGTGTACAAATTTTCTATTCATTCAGCAACAATTCAATGGTTCTGACCTTTATACTAAAATATGAAAATGTGAAATATTTTTGAAGAATATCATTCTAAATAACAAAATGTAAAAAAGCTTGTTAAAAGATGAAAGAGCATCCCGCAATTCTTAAAAATTGGAGTGAAAATCCCAAAAATCGTATTTTTTACAATTTTGTCCATTTTTCCACATTTCCTTCGGAGCTGAGAAAATACTTTGGGATTAAAAAGGGATTACATCAAAGTTTTTAAAGCTGCTTTCCGTTTTCTGATCCCATCTTTGGGATTTTAGAACATGTGTCCCAAATTTGAAATTTTAATAAAAAATAGGTCAAATTTCGAAGAGCGTAGGGCCGACATATTCGAAAAACAAGACATGTCTTTTATACTCCGTAAAGATACCTTACGAAATTTGAAACACGTCATTTTGTTTGTAAAATTCTACCAAGTAGGATTTTCCCGTTTTCGGATTTATGGTTACTTCTTCATCGTATCTTGATAAAATATATAGAAGTTTATTTGGTTTTGGCTTGTAGAATAATAAAGTCAGTTCATTGTCGTAACAAAACATGGATGTTCCAGCTCGCCGGCTTTTTACATAGCCCATTTTCTTCGGATTTTCTTTCTTCATAAAAGTGTCAACAATAGTCAATTTATAGGATTCCATAGCAGTATTTTGGCAAGGGGAACTGATGTGAACCAGTTATCCATTGCAATATTGCGATTCATTCCATGAACAGTTTTCGTCAGCTCTTTTACTCTTTCTCCCAGAGAAATTGCTGTTGGATTCGAGCCCAAAAAGTCACTGTCATTTTCAACTTAAAAAAAGTAAGAAAGTATGGTCGGTCAAGCCCGACCATATAATACCCTACACTAAGTAAATGAACAAAAACATTTTTCTTTAAAAATTTCAATAATTTATATTCGTGAGTGATTATCGGAAGTGGGCCTTATATGGGAGCTATGACAAATTACTGACCGATCACCATGAAATTTGGTCATGTGATTAGTGTCTATATGAAAGTTATTTATGTTGCATTTTATGTGTATACCAATATTTTTAGGAGATTTATGCTCGTTAAAGTGATTATCGGAAGTAGGCTTTATATGGGAGCTATGACTAATTGTAGACCGATCATAATAAAATATGGTGACATGAATTCAGTATATATAAAACTTATTTGGAGAAAATTTTGTGTGGTTACCTATATAAATTAAACATTTATGACCGATAAAGTCCAATTTCGGGAGGACATTTGTATGGGGGCTAGGTGAAATAATGAACCGATTTCAGCCAGTTTCAATAGACTTGGTCCTTGGGCAGAAAAAATTATATGTACCAAATTTTATCGAAATATCTCCAAAAGTGATTCGACTCAGAAAGTGATTCTGAGTCGATCGGTATACTTTAAGGTAGGTGTTAGACTAATATTTTTGGGCGTTACAAACATCTGCACAAATCCATTATACCCTCCCCACTATGGTGGTGTAGGGTATACAAATTTGTATCAAGCGTACGTCCGCTCATTGCCAGCTTTCGTCATTAATTAACGTTGTTGGAAAAAGGAGCGTAATTTGAACAAACATAAAAAAGTAAAATAGTTATATGATAAAGAGTAAATGAGCTTCGTCGAGTCGACGAACAGTATCCATCCAGGGTTAAAAATTCAACCTTTTTTTGGATACATAGCTATTGGCAATAACTATTATTGCCAAATTTTGGTTTTCTTTGTTATTTTGTTTTCTAATTTGAAATGTCGAATGGTTTTAAAAATTGTTTTATGGACCGTTTTTGCCCATTTTCAACATCAATTATTTCTGAACAACAGACAATATTTTTGTGAAATTTTAACCACCTAAGCACGTCTCTAAGTCTCTATCGTACCTATATACTTCGTTTTATAATTTTGTAAGGCCCCATACTGTTGTGGTTTTACCACCAAAAACTCGATGTGTATATTTGTTGGAGAGTAATATAATATAGTTGTACATGTTTACTGTAACCATTTCAGAATTTTTACAAGTTTTTGAACAATAGTATGGTCACTGTAATTATGCATATGATTGTGCTAACCATAAACGGTGAAGTTACGATTCACATGAATATAACAATCACGTGTATGATTGCAGTAAATAAGTTTATGTTTGTGACAAAAATTTTTATAATGAAGAGTTTACCATATTATGATGTTCTTGGTTTATGGATATCATAATCTGTGAACAACATATCATTATATAATTTATCATGAACATGTTTGCCATAAACATATATATTGTTTACTACAATCATATAATTGATTAAGACCATCATGTGAATCTTATGTTTACTACAATCATATAAATAATTACTGTGACTATAATAAAAATGTTGAAATGGTTACAGTAATCATGTACAACAATATTTTTCTCTTTGTGTAGGATATATGGATCTATAGTCTCAAAACCCGGTAGTAAGATCTATGCATACTTAAAACAAATTTGTGTTATTTTATTTATAAATTTTTCGGATGTGGGTCCAATTGGAGCTACATACTATTAAGGGGCGATATTGTCTATGTATTTCAAGCTTATTTTGGTTTAAATTCTACCCAATAATGATATTTACAAGAGTTTTATGGTTGTTTTATTATTCTCGGAAGTGTATCGTATGTTGGAGCAATGAGCAATTATGAACTTACAAAATCTTCCAATGGGATGTTTGCATATATACTAGGGTTCTATAAGTCTATTTTTCAATTGTTCGTGATAATATTATTTAATACATTATAGCTTCGATATATTTAATTTGTATTGCTAAACATTACAAAAAGCAAGAATAAATGTAGAAATACTATAGAACTCTAATATATACAAGTTGTATATATATACAATGTACATTATACCGTACCTCAAAAAAAGAAATCACCGTACACCCCCTAATATAATGTAGTTCTGCAAGGCCGAACGTAGAGGTCGCCTTTTTACATTTTTCGTTATATCATTGCCATTTACAGTTGGATCTTAAAGTATGATTTATCAATATTTTTGTCTCGGGAAGCCCAATGTTTTGCTCTAAGGGACATTGACCTCAAGTATCCCGTTCTAGTATTTATTCACCAGAGCTTTGTTTCTACCACCCTAATGTACCACCCTAATGTCAGAAAATTAAAGCTCGCAAGAAATCATTAAACGAAGTAATTCGATAATACCTGCAGAACAGTCTGCATTTACCATCGTATGTATACATATGATGTAACGAAATCGTGTCTTTTTGTCAAAGATAATTCGACAGCATTTGGTACAAGATTTTCTATTATTCCAAGGACGAAGTCTTTTGAAGTTTGTTAGAATCTTTCTATTATTTCTCCTTGCCCCCATATAATTGCCCTATCTGAAAATAGTTAAAATCTCATAAATATTTTAGTTATAAAGATATTCAATCCAAAATCAGCACAAATAAGTTTTATATAAGCCGAACTCGCACCACCAACTTTTATGACGATTTGTCCATAATTAGTCATAGCTCCCATATAAAGCCCACTTCTGAAAATCATTTTAACGAGATTTATTAAAAATGTTGGTATTCAAATCCAGCTTCCACATACATTTTAAAATATAACTGTTTATAATCATCTTCTCGGTGTAGGGTATCATATGGTCGGACTTGACCGACTATCATTTCTTACATGTTGTTATTCTTTTGGTAAAATTAAATTTTTAGCGAATTACTTCGTTAGCAAAAGTTTAATGATTTCTTGCGAGCTTTAATTTTCTGACATTAGGGTGGATAAATAGTAAAACGGGATACTTGAGGTCAATGGCCGTTCGAGAAAAATACTTTAACCCTGCTGTTAGGTTAGAAAAAACTTACGAATTTTAGGTTAATGGATGATTTGGTCCATATAAACTGCTAATGTAAAAAAAGTGTGGGATTCCACTTTTTATTTTTTTTTTTTAATCAACATAGATTAAATATCTAATAGATAATTGTGGGATTCCCATTTTTTTTGATTTTTGTTGTATAGAAGCACAAATATTTGCAAATGCTTGGTTCACTTTGTGTGCAGTTTTTTTAATAAAACAGACGTGTTTTAGTTTCGACATAGCAAAATTGAACGAATATGAAGTACAAGAACTGCTCAATGCAGAAAGTGACTCCTAAAGTGACTAACTAAAAACTACTTCTTTTTTTTAAATAAATAAAAAAAAATCAAAGATAACCGCAGAAAATATACTATGGACCAAATGGTCCCTTAACCTAAGATTCGTAATTTAATATTTTTCTCTCCTGTTTTAAGTCAGATCTTTAAATTTTTGTATATAGCATTGGTTTATAAAAAGACCACGTGAGCTAGAAAACTTAGTCAGTATAAATATATCAGCGTTCAAAAATTACAAAGGAAACAATTAAAAAATTGGACCAAATGGGCTTAACCTAACAGCAAGGTTAAGTACCGACTGTAAATGCCAAAGATATAACGAAAAATGTAAAAAGGCGATCCCTACATTCGGCAAAAAAAAAAGTTTTCGTAACTGCCTTGCATAAATACATTAAGGGTACTCATTTAAACGCTTAAGTTTCCCATTTGTGTAAATGTGCAAATTTGCGCGACGTGTTTCATGAACCCACCTTTTCAATTTTATGCAAGTTTACACAGAAAATTTATATTTGTAAAAAATGTCAAATAAAAATAAATTCAATAAAAGCTGTAAAAAAAAGTTTTTCAAATTGTATAAATTTAAATTCTCAAAATGTGGAATGAAAGTTAAATCTTTAGAACAAACGATGATATACATAGTTTGGAAGATTTTGTTTATGTTCTAGCTGTTGGTTAATATTTCCATACACATTGCCATTAAATCCAATCATTCTGTTCCAAAGTTACACAATTTTCACATGCACAAAATATTTATATTTTATTTTATTTTTATTTTTCATAAATAAAAGTCAACAGAAGCAGCTGATTAATCAAATGCACAATAAATTCAAGTGTGCGAGTCTAAATTGTCGCGCAAACATATCAAAGTTGCGCAAACGAATTTCCATACATTTTTTGACAGTTCATTTTTCATTATTTCCATACATTTTTTGACAGTTCATTGGCGAGAGTGTAAAAATGCACAGATTGCACAGTTTGCGAGGCATTTAAGCGTTTACATGAGGACCCTTATTATATTAGGGTGTGTACGGCGCACTTTTCTTTTTTTGCTTGTAAGGTGGTACGCTTTAATGTACATATATGGGAATACTGTATTTTATTTTAACTGCAATATGAATTACAGTAATTAGTAGATTATTACTGATACTGGTACTGCAAAGTGAATATCTATGTACACAACTGATCTGTATACAATTTTGGTTCAATATCGATATTTATAAGATATTTATCGCAACAAAAATTCTTAGAATTTTGATATTGGCTACTGGTTACCAGCATGGTCTTTAACCAAAACATTCAGCATGCCTCACACTGTGTTAAATCACAAATTTAGCTGGACAAAATAAGAAAAATGTCTGGCCAAATTCCTTCTGATCATTTAATCAGCTTTCCAATACAATAGGTAACTGTGATTCATGTTTTGTTTTTTTGTTTTTAGCTCTCATTAGGAAAAAGTAAGCTTTAAAGTCAGTTGTTGTCAACACGTGCATTCAGATAACAAATAGAAGCATATTTGTGGTGTGACTTTGGTTTATGATTATAAAGGCTACAGTGATTTTGTTGTCATACTTTTTTTTTATTATTATTAGAGGATTATTTCAAGGAAATACATTACAATTTCCATTTAAATATTTCCACTGTAAGTATTAAAAAACAAAAAATTTTTTATGAGAAGTTCAGAAAGTGCAAAAAATACAATATTTCCTTTTTTCAAGTAGAGTTAAAACTGTTCATTCCGGATAGTTCCGGCGTAAAACTATATTAGGGTTAATCTTTCAAGTGTTCACTTTAAGGTAAATCTAAAACATCTTGCGCATTTTAGCGACCGCCATACATTTTTTTCATTTTTCCAGTATGACCTGCAAAAAGAAAGTGCTAAAAATGAAATATTTTCAAGTTTCAAGTGGAGTTAAAGCTATTTATTGCGGATAGTTCTGGTGTAAAACCATATTTGGGTTAATCTTCCAAGTGTTCGCTTTAATGTAAATCAAAGACATCTTGCGCCTTTTTATGACCGCCATACCTTTTTTTCAATTTGCCAGTATGACCTTTGACCACCAAAATACATCACAAAAAAAGTTTAGTTTTTATAATCCTTTATATATATGAACTCATTTTTTATTTAATTCATAAGTGAAAAGTGAACCCAACGCGATTTATTAATTTTGTCCAGTTAGATTTGCGATCTACCACACTGTGTGCAGGTTCGATTCCCACACAAGACAAGTTGTGCATGTTTACAGTAACCATTTCCACATTTTTAAAAGTTTTTTAACTATTTACATGATAATATGGTTAACTTACGATTCAAATAATTGTATCAATCATATATATGGTTACAGTAAACAAGTATATGTTTGTGACAATCATATTCATGATTAAAGTTTTAACATATTATGATGCTCTTGGCTTATTGATATCATAACCTAAGAACAACATATTATGATATAAATATTCATCATAGCATATACTTGTTTACTGTTACCATATATATGATTAATACAATCATGTGAACCGTAAGTTAATCATATTATGGTTACCACAATCAAGGTATGGCAAAATTTTTAAAGTTAAATTTTTCCCTTTACGCCCGTATTAATTACTACAGACCTGACATTATGGCTGTTTGCGAAACTCCAGTTAGTGAATCGGTCGATCCATCTGATTTTTTTGTACCTGGATATCACATTACTACGGCCTTTACCATGAATAGGGGTATTGCTGTTTATGTACGTGACAGTTTATTATATCAACCCCAGAACCATTTAAATAACACTGACCTCGAGTTTACCACTAAAAATCAAGATCTGCTCAAAGACCAAATTTATGTCTTTTCTTTACCGGAATCCAAACATAGGAAGAGATGCTTCCCATAATGGATTCGACGCACTCTCCAATACCATCTCCAAAATTTTGGAAGTACATCCAGACACAGAAATAACCATAGCTGGTGACTTCAATGTTCATAATATATCCTGGCTTGTACATTCTAGCCATACTTCTGCCGAGGGACAATATGCTGAACTTTTTGCGGTACATAACCATCTTACTCAGTTAATAACTGAACCTACGCATATTCCCAATAGTGTTAGGGTGAAAAAGGTAGCATTCTTGACTTATTTTTGACCTCTCACCCCGAAAAATATAATGTTGATATCCTTGCACCCATGGGAAATTCCGACCATAACACCATTTTCACCTCATTTTCGTACTCTGCCCTCAG
Source organism: Calliphora vomitoria (assembly GCA_942486065.2). Classification (NCBI taxonomy): domain Eukaryota; kingdom Metazoa; phylum Arthropoda; class Insecta; order Diptera; family Calliphoridae; genus Calliphora; species Calliphora vomitoria. Next base: position 42,063,175 of record OW818029.2, read on the forward strand.
GGATTCCCCGAACGCTTCACCTGAACATTTGGTGTTTGATTACGGTAAAGCACACTGGAATGAACTCAAACGTTTCTTTGATAACTTTAATTGGAAACTATGCTTCTTCGACGATAATATTGACGCAGCTGCCGGGATGGTAGTTAACACGGTTCTGTTGAGGATGAAACTCTTCATACCAAGAAGGAAAATTTCCAGCAAATCGTCGGACAAATGTTGGTTCAATAGAACTTGTCGAGAGGCAGTTAGAGCTAAAAATATGGCAATTCGAAATTGGTGCAGAAACAAAAACCCCAATACTGATCAACTCCGTAGACAGGCACGTAATGACTGTACGAACATACAAGTATCAATTATTCTAACATCCCTTTTTTTAATTTTCATGAATGATTTACTAACAATCACTTCAAATCCAATCTATTCTTTCGCGGATGACAGTAATATCAGTCATTCAAATTCATTTGACCATAGACCAACTCTTTCTGAGATTAAACTCTTAAGAATGAATATGGATGACTCGATAAATCGTGACCTTATAACAATCTCCAGATGGGGTGAATTGAACCGGGTTAATTTCAACGCACTCAAAACTCAGTGCTGCCTATTGACACACAAACGTCTTGAGATTTCACCACAATCAATTCTTCGTATGGGTAACGCAACTGTTGGAGTTTCAGATAACCTTATGATTCTGGGCACGAGAATACAGTATGACGTCCGTTGGAACCGTCATATATTCGATGTTGCGAAGGAAACTTTTAGGTGCTTGGGCTTCTTGAGACGCTGTCGGACATACTTCTCCCCATCCGACCTTCATCGCCTTCCACTTATGGGCAGGAGCTGCAAGGTCAAGTCTAGAGCTGCTGGACCGGGTTCAAAGAAGGGCGGTTGATCTTATAGGTGATGAAACTGTTACCCGGTTTATCGATACTTTAGAACATCGTCGGAATTTGGGCATCTTGTCCTTATTTTACAGATATTACCACGAGTGTTGTTCAGCAGACATATGTAATATCATACCTAATACGCGCACTTTCATTCGGAGCACACGACTATCACACAAATCGCACCAATTTGCTATACACTTGAGTACCAACCTCACGACACATGATAGGGCAAACTTTTTTTTGGTCGAACCATACGTATGTGGAATTTGTTACCTGGCAACGTATTCCCGGCGGAATATAATATTTATCAATTCAATTCAAACGTCAAGAAACACTACTCCTTCTTTCTTTCTTCCCATAACTTAATTTCCTAACATCAACACAATGCACTGCATATATAGGGGTTACACATATGTTGGTTACAAAAAAAAAAACGTCCGTGTCAAATTTTATCCCGATCGGACCAGACGTTTAGAAATGCCAGATTTATTTCCAAAAAAAATTATGATTCTGCCCCACTGCATTACTTAGAAGTAGTCAAATAATCAGCTATTGTTTATCTGAATACATTCTGCTCTTACTATAACGTTGCTACAATTAATGTCTTATTAGTCGTTATTTAAGTCATTATTTGTAACTAGTTTTAGTAATATCAAAGTAATTACAATTGTGTTAAAAAATTATGAGTTTAAATGCTACTGTGTAAGTAGTGAAAAGACAGAAAATTAACATTTTAACTCATTACTTGGTAATGAAACATTCTTGTGAAGGAACAACTGTGTTTTTAACATATACAAATGAACAAATAATTGTGTTTATGAAACATCTGATTTTTTATGAAAATCGGAATTTTAATAAAAAATATTTTTTGTGACAAACCTAGTCAAACATTTTATTTTAGTGAAAGAGTGGCAATTTGTAAAAAAAAATTTCTATACTTTTTAAGTTAAACTATTTAGCAATAATTATATGAAATAGCATATAAAGATAATAATCTTTTGAATGTATTTGATGAATCAGTCCTTGTTAACTGAGAATTACTTTATATTAGCTTATCACAGTTTTCCTATTAAAACGAATGCAGTATTTCATTTTATATTTAACTTTGACTCTCGATAGTAAGTAGATATGCTTTTATTCTCATTAATATTTGTAATTATCGATTTTATCACCACTCCATTTAATAATGGCCATTCTGAGGTTAATGAAATTGAAATGTGTTTTTTACAACTTGCTTTTATAACTATTTTATTTTTTTAAGCAACCAACAAACATTATCATCACCAATAATAAAAGGTAAACTTTTTTTCTGCTACTCTTTATTTATTTATTATTTTTACACCGGTGTAGTAAATTTCCATTAAATGTGAATTTTTGCGCAAGTTTTGAATAAAAGTTTCCTTTTCAGTGCTCATTCATATACTTCTCTAGGAACTACGTTAAATAAAAAACGGAAGCAACAAAAAACATCTGTATTGCTACAATTTAACGGGAAACTAAAGTGCACCGAACAACGTTAGAATGGCAATCATCAGCCAGCTCCTTTACCAACACCAGCTCAAAAAAAGACTTGTTGTACGAACAACCACTAGACATTTACACCATTCTCAATTCTTGCCAAACATTTACATTTACACATGTTCGTAGCTGCTTCAGTCCCCGGCTCGGTATTGTCAGTGATGTGTCTTGTAATATTGCAATCTTGTCTAACTGCTAAAGTTAAAAGTTTGCAATTTGTGGCAAAAAGAAACTATATTAGAGAGAAAAACTAAATAAAAGAGTTTTGTAAAAACATGAACAATTTTCACTCGTTGTTTTTCTAAAAAAAAAAAAAAACAAATGGAAAAAAATAGAAACAGGTAAAACCATTAGTAGTCACGAGTTCCATACTCTGTTTCTTTTCCAATTTTCTGTTGTTGTTTGCAGTTTTCTTTTTTAAGTTTTCCATTCTTTTATTATAATGAACCCCAAACAATGTGCAGAGAAAAGTACACCAACAACAATAGGAGTTGGTACAAATTGTTAATATATGAGAAATGATGGGCAAGGTGTCCAGGGTAGACATTTTAATGAAAAAAAGTAAAGAAAATATTTAAATTAAAACACAACATCACACATACATACATAGTATACCCGCAAACACAAACATAAATTAGACAACTTCTATTACTTCCACAACTACTGTTGCCACTCATTTTACTATTAAGGCGCTTAGAGCAGAGCTAGAGAAAACAAAAAATATTGTAAAAAGTGCCCCTGGGTATAATTTTATGAAAAAATAACGCATTACTTTTTTTTTGTATCTATACCAAGTAGTAAATACTATTTTAAAAGTCACTTTTTATCCGTTGTTTGAGTAAGAGTGTATTAAATATTTTAGCTAAAAGGTTTTCAGTGTTAAACAACATTACTTTTTAGAAAAAATATTAAAATTAATTTTGTTCCTGCAAAATTAAAATTAACATGATGGACATTATGTTTAATCAAAGGCCATTTTTTGTTTAGGTTTTTATTTTTCAATATTAATAAACATAGGAATATGAAAAAATGAAAACACTGTTTAATATTTGTTATGGTCTAATACATACAATAATGTGCGAAATGGCATTTGCTATTCGAAAGACCAAACAAATATTTAAACAAGTATTTGTTCACCTAAATGTATAATTTTATACATTTAGGTGAACAAAATTTTTTTCAAAATTTTTTTATAAAAATTTATTTTGCAAAATAATTTTTAAATATTTTAACAAAAAAATATTTTTTTTTTTTTTTTAATTTATTAGTGAACAAAAATTTATGACAAAAAAAATGTGGGTTAATATATATTTTTCCTGATTTTGACCCATTGTAGGTCCAACTATGGCCTTATATACGTCGCACAGTGTAAGATTTCATTGTTTTAGCGAGATTTAATTTAAAAAAACTACTTTAAAAAAAAAAAAAAAAAAAAAAAATATTGCATACAATAAACAACAACCCTGGTATTTACAAAAACAAGTTTTAAAACAAAATATGTTAACAACAAAAATATAATGGTATCAAAGAGTGATATGTTTAATTGACATTACAATTTTAAACTAAATAAGAGTTTCATTACATTTCAAAATAAGGCCTGCTAAATTTGTTTATGAGTGATATTCAAGACATCCATTTTAGGTAAGATATTTTCTTAATTTTAAAATTTTCAATAGAAAAAAAGTTACAGAGATCAGTTGAGTTCAGTAAAATTTTTTTTTTTACTATACCGTTTACCAACCTTCCTATTTATAGAAACAAAAAAGAAAATCTACCCCAATTGTCTCCCGGAAATTTTTGACCTATAAAAGCGTCTTGGCCAAACAAATGTTTCGTAGTGAAATTTTCGAAATTTGGGTTTCAACAAAGCAAAATAAAAGACATGAACGTGTTTTTGATTTTATATGTAGAAATATTAGTACTGTAAGCGACAAAATTGTAGACTTTTCCATGTTAAGCAATTTTGTAAAAAAGTTTTGTTATGAAACAAACGTGAAGTGGAAGAAAGCAATCGTATGGGGACTAGGAGAAATAATGGACCGATTCTTACCAAATTCAATAGGCATCGACCTTGGGCCAATGGAAAAGCTTTTACCTAATTCTGTCGAAAAGTTTACATGTACGGAAAGACGGACAGACGGACATCGCTTAGTCGACTCAGAAAGTGATCCTGAGCAGATTGGTATACTTTAAGGTGGGTGTTGGAACAATATTTTTGCACATTATAAACATCAGCAAACATAACCCACTATACCCTCCTCACTATGGTGGTGTAAGGTATAAATATTAAAATTTTGATTTTAAAATTTGTATGGGAGGTAGGCGGAATATTGCCACGACCACCTCAATTTTTTCTGCAAAAGTGTATCTAACCATAGGACAGCTGTGTTTCGAAAATCATTGAATTATCTTTAACCGTTTTGAAAATTCAGACTTTAGTCCCTCTAGATTACACAAATCTGACACTGTGCGTCGTTGAAAAGGGCTTTGATATATCTATCATTAGATATCCATATTGTCTATATTAATGACTTCGAATCCAGATAAAGATTAAAAATAGGTAAAAAATTAAGGTTGTCCTGTTTTTTTCCTTATATCTCAGCCATTTACTGGCCGACTTTTTCGATTTTAAATAGCAACTCAACCAGATCTATAGCAGATACATTAATGAAATAATGATGTATGTAAGTTATTTGGGGGAATCAACTATCAGCTATTTGGAAATCAACTCCCCGTATCCCCCATACGGATAGTTGATTTCAACATACAGACGCACATGGTTATGTCGACACGGCTATCTATAACGATCCAGTATATATATACTTTGTTGGATCGCATAAGAAAAAAGTAGAAATTACAAACGGAATGACAAATTTATATAAATTTATACTCATGGTGTAGGCTATAAAAACTTTAAATTAGATATTAAATTTATTCACAAATTTTGAACTTTTGAAATATCTTAATTAATGTCTATTGATAATTTTATTTCACTGTAGAACTCATATTTTTATACCCAACATCAAAAGCATGGGGGTATATTGTCATTCGTTTCGTAACATATATAAATATTGGTCGTAGAACCATAAAGGTATATAACAGGTGGCGCAAAAGTAATCCTCCTATCAGAAAATGCTATAAATTTTGCCGATTATTGGACAAATAAATAGTCAGCAATATTCCGCGTTCTGAAGCAGTGTAGCGTAGCATTGTTTATTAACGTGTATTTCGCATGTGTTTACTACACAAATGTCAAAACAGAACTGACATTAGAGGCCAATCGCAAAATTTATAGCATTTTCTGATAGAAGGATTACTTTTGCGCCACCTGTTATATTCTAGGCTGCATAAGATTCTAAGGTGATCTACCTATGTCTGTCCATCTGTCCGTCTGTCTGCCTAAATAGCTTTTAACCGGTATTGCAACATGTAGCTGAGCATTGTCATGATGGAATATTACAGTTTCATATCTGGCCGCATATTCTGGGCATTTTTCGGCAAATACTAGCTTCAAACAAATAAGTTACACTCAGTGCAGGTTTCCTGTGATGGTTTGGTTAGATTTCAGCAGCTCATAATAGATAGGACACTTTTGCTCCCACCAACTACAGAGCATTACCTTAGAGCCATGTCTATTTGGGATTGATATCGATTCGGCTGGTTTACTGGGTTTCACATACGATCTCTTACGTTTCGGGTTATCATAATGGATCCAGTATTCATCGATAGTAATGATTCGGTGTAAAAATGATTTTCTTTTATAGCGTTCAAGCATCATTTCGGACATGCAAAATCATCTTTTATAGTCTCTCTGTTTCAACTCGCATGGTACCCAATTTTCCTGTTTTTGGATGAATGCTGCTGCTCGCAAACATCTTGGAATTACTGTTTGATTAGCTCCTAATGTTTTTGCAAGCTTTTGTTGAGTTTTACACAAAATTCAACATTTCCGAAGCAAAAACAACTATGTTGTTTACACTATAGTGTTCATTCAATAACTAATTGAGAATAAATGACAGATATATACCCTTCAAAATTACATATAAGTTATTAAAAATAAAGATACGCCATCTATTTTAGATTTCTCGATTTTAAGTCTTACACCCAATATAGCTCATAAAAATTTTGAAATCCAAATATAATTTAACAAAATTAAGTTTCATATAAAAATAAAATACACAACCCACAGTGGGGCAGAATCAAAATTTTTTGGAAATAAATCTGGCCTTTCTGAAATATTTTTGTAGAGCGGAGATTTAAAGCGGGATATTTTTGAATCTAATTGAGATATTGACTTGAATTTTTTTTGTTATACCAAAAATTAACTTGTCTAAACAAAAAAAATTAGTTCGGAATAAATGTGGATCAAATTGTTCCTAACATTTGCAATCCTATTAAAATTGTGATACAATTTTTAGTTTTAGAAACTCAGTAAATATGTAATATGCAATAAAATCTTTATTTATTTACAAAACTCAATGAAATTTTCAACGTCTTTTAAACTTGTCATTCTAAATAACAAAATGTTAAAAAACTTGTCAAAAGGTCAAAGAGCATCCCGTAATTCCTAAAAATTGGAGCGAAAATCCCAAAAACGGTATTTTTTACAATTTTGCCCATAGGATCCACATTTCCTTCGGTGCTGAAAAAATACTTTGGAAATAAATAGAGATCACATCAAGGTTTCTAAAACTGCTTTCCGTTTTCTGATTCCAGCTTTGGGATTTTAGAATATGTGGCCCAAATTTGAAATTTTGATAAAATATAGTTCAAATGCCGAAGAGCATAAGGCCGACATATTCGAAAAACAAGACATTTATTTTACACCAAAATATTTTACGTAAAGATACCTTACGGAAACACATAAAATTGTTATATGATCTTAAATAAAGTTTTTCTTTAATAAAAAAAAGAGTTAAGTCACCTTTTCGTCAAAAAAACTGCAAAAATTTACTATTTTTTGAATTTTTAAATTTAAAATCGGTTATTTTTGGATCCATAATCGATATTGCCCTGAAATCTTTTGTATGTTATCGGTAATTTAGTTGTCTAACTAAAAAAAGAAATTTTAGCCCATTCGGTCCAAAAGTAAGCCCTATATTTTTAAAAAAAGGGACAAAGGTATGGCAAAATTTTAAAAGTTCAATTTTAAAATGCCTATAACTTGGAAACTATAAAAGATAAATTGCACACGCATGCACGTTTTTTCAGACCTAGCCAAGCGCTTTCCAATAATATACAAATCTTTGAAATCGGATGGGAAACAAAAGAAATGGCACGTGTTTAAAAATTTTACATGTCGAAGGTATCCTACTTTGAGCCCCCATAGCGCCGCCCCTGGAGTATTTGTAGGGTCAATTTTAATAACTTAAACTCGAATGCTCCTTGGCTACGACCACGTCGAATTTTATCCCGATCGGACTAGTCGTTTAGAAATGCCAGATTTATTTACAAAAAATTTTGATTCTGCCCCACCAATTTCGGTCTGTAATTGCTCATAGCTCCCATATAAGATCTACTTCCAAAAATCTCTCACGAAAATAAATTATTGAAATTTTAAAAAAAAAAAAAGATTTTTTCATCAAGTTGATATGGAGCTTAAACTACTACTACTTATATAAATTAATATACTTGCACCCTTTCTTTCCCAGAAAATCCCTGAACAATTTATCATTAGTTATTATTTGTTATATACTATATTATGCCACCTAAGTATCTACTCTACGCCTTTAAATCCACACAATAATTGCGGAAAATTTTCATTAAAAATTTACAAAAATATGCAAAGTTTGGCATAAATAGAAAGTATGTGGATGAATTGGCTTGTATAAATATATACACATAAATATGTATAAATTCGTATAATTGTGTTGCCATTTCTGACTTCATCTGACTGTCAGTCTGCCTACTTTTCATATTAGTACGTACATATGTATGTATATTTTCTAACATTATTTTGTTACAAAACAAAAAAAAATAAATAAAACAAATTTACTTAAATATGCAACAATGTTTTTGTCTTATTGTTTGCATTTCGCTAAACTACTCATTTACTCAGGCATAAGGACGTAGTACGGTCCTTGTTCAGTATGTGTACGAGTATGTGCGCTTTGTTATATATAAATTTAGTACTTTTGTACCCTTTTCAAATTTATTGTTGTATGAAAATGTAAATTAATTTAAAACCACATGAAAAGTTATTATATTTAGAATAATATTTAACAGCTGCAAATTTGCATAATTTTTTGTGATTTTTATTTTTTTTTTTCTCTCTTTTCTGTTCACATCTTTTTATTTGCGTTTCGGTACCAAAAAGTTAACTTTAAAGATAAATATTCATTTTTAAATATGATGTAGAGGGTTTCTAAATTTCTGGCTGTAATGGTTAATTGGGAATGTTTTAAATTACGAAAATTGTAGATAAATGTGTGGGAAAGTAAAAATTATATAAATTTATTTTTAAAGTATAAAAATTGTATTAAGATTAATTTGTAATATGAATGAGTTTATACACATTTCTTTTATGATTTAATTTATAAAATATTAATAAATTTATTTCTTTACTTTCATTTTAGGTAAGATTTGCATTTAACTAAACAGGAATACATATCAAAGGTAATTAATTTGTTAAGAAAGCCATATAAAATAACTAAATAATTAAAGTCCTGACACCAATATCGGAGCATCCGATAGACTAGACGAAAGTGTGCTGGGCTATCACACACCCGCCACAGACTGCGGATGTATCTGCTCCAGTTTCTGTCGCAGTTTGTTCTTTTTTTTATGTACTTAAACAGCTAATACCTAAGCTATAATCACATTACGATTGTAACAAAATATTCTAAAGTATTTTGTTTTCATATGAAAATAAATTGTGATGAATTTTAGCCTGTTACCAATATTAGAAGGGTGTTTACATGCTAACAAATTATTCAGTAGAGGAACTTATATGGGATCTGTGGCCAATTTTAAATCATCAATCAAAAACTGGTGGTTTTTTTATGTTTATATAAAACTTATTGGAGGTGAATTCTGTATGGATACCAAGGTTTAATGTTATGAGCGCTAGAACCCTATTCAGATTATAATAGCCACAAAAAGTCTTAAACACTTACGGCCGTATCTATAACGAAAAATTGGCCAATGTGTATACATCGCACACAACGATCTGCTAACTAACAGGCCTACCTAAATAAAAGCGTAAGGCGGAACGTTTTTTTCCGCTTAGCTTTAACGCTGAACTATCATACCTAAATAAGAGCGGCAACGCTACCTCAAACAACAAAAACAAGGTTATCAAAAAATAAATATAACCACCCGGATTATTTAAACAAAAAAGTACATTGCAGTATTGGTGTTTCTGATTTTTGTTTTGTGATTTGTAAACTTAAATTTGATCAAAAAAACTAAATATTAAAGTTTAAAAAATGAGTTTCTTTCTTATTTTTTTCTCTTTTTGTATGTATGTGTTTACATTTATTGTGTTTTGCAACTAACTTCACTATTAAACGCGCTGTCAAAATCGGATTTTCCAAATGCAAAGCGTTGCCGGCATGCTGCATACAAATTGTATGGGCATGAGAATTTTTGACAATTAAAAAAAGCCTTCCGCTCCAATTTAGGTATGCATGTAATTAGCAGACCGATTAAGCTTAGCAGAGAGTTAGCAAAGAATTTATTTATAATGCACTTTTGTCTGTAAATAAATAATTTGAAAATCAACTCTGAAAAGTGTGACGCTATTTAAAAAAAATCAGCTCTGATGTATTTGTTAGTATTTCTATTTAAGTTTTTTTCCCTCAAATTTTATTTTGTTCCCTTACAAAACTTTTATAATATATTTCACGTTTATTAACAAATTTACTTTGTCACAAAACGGCTGTTGTTTAAAGACTTAACAAGTCTTCGATTGTTCGTTAACATGCGTTTAGAGAGTGGATAAGAAATACATTATAAATAAATCGTATGTTAAATCCATACTAAATTTTGGTTATAAATATGGCTGTTAATATACTTGATTATTGAAAAGTCGACTATTATCCTCATTTTAGGTAAAGTCGACATATAGCCTTTAACTTAGGAATAATTTTCAAAGAAGTTAAATTAAAGGTTTAATTGATGATGAAGCCCAATTGAATGAATGCATAAAACCAATAAGAGTTCCATGAATCAACTACGTTTTTTCATTGGTGAAAAATATTAATTTTTGTATTTTTTTGTAAAGAATATTTTAAATGATGCACTTTAATAACAAAATGAAGCAAAGTTATATACAAAGGCAAATATAAACAACACTTTAATCTGATAGAATTGTAAATTAAAGTGATATATACAAATTTCCAGTTCTGATTTCATAAAAATTATCAACAAATTTCTGAGAGCATTTAGAATAAAATGTTATATGTATGGCTGCTATTTAAAGTCGACACACCGTCACTTCCTCGATTTTTCACCAACTTTTTTTAAAATAATTATTTTTTAAACAAAACTCTTTTCTAGCAATTTTTTTCACCAATTGAGATCCCTGTGTTTCATTTGGAAACAGAGACAACTGAACATAAATTTTGGAAGGAAGATTCCCAAATTTTAAGAAAGAAATTGAAGACTTCTCTTTTACAAATATATGCCCCTAGGAAGCGACGAAAATTATATATCCCTCGAGTATTCGAATTCTCACAGCATATATGGACATATCACCGGACTTACAATTACCAACTACAACTATTAATGGATCAAGATTTGCAGTTGTTGTAACTGTGGACCTGTGAATCCTAACTATCATTACAATTCTTCCTGAAACTGACAACTTTAATCATTTCGAAACTACTTTTAGAAGTCATAATTTAATTTTTCAATACATCTATAGTATTCCTACGAAAAATAAGTAAAAGAGCTATATTCGGCTGTGCCGAATCTTATATACCCTTCACCAAATTATACTTAAAAAAAAAATTTCAAATATTTTTAGGTAACAATAATTAAACATTTTTTTTTTTTTTTCAAAATTGTTTTTCAAAATTTAAAAAAAAAAAAATAATTTTTTTTAAAACTGTTTTTTAAAAATTGTTTTTTTCTTAATTTTCTTCCAAATTTTTTAATTTATTAGTGAAAAAAAATTTTTTTGGTAAAAAAAAAAATTCGGTTTAAAAAATATTTTGCCCCACTATATGTCCAAATAACTATATCCTTATATACATCGTTGCAATGGACTTTGAAATATCTATAATTAGATATCCATATTGTGTATATTAACCCTTATGTGTGTGACAGGGTACCCGGGTAACTTTTTGTAATTTAATTGCAATTTTCTATGTATGCAGAATTCCTAAGCGCTTGAAACTTTCTGAGAACTCCTAACTTTTTGTTATATTTATTTTTCATAATGATCACATTTGTGTCTCGACTTGGGAGGGAGTGGTAAATCATTTTATATTTTACACTCTTAACAGGGTGACAGGACACCCAGGTACCACATACAAATTATATGGAAAATATTACGTATACGCTCGCAACACAATACTGAGTAGTCTTTCTACTGGCTGAATTTATTTGAGTACTGTGTATATAAATGGGAATCCCCATATATTGAACTGACGTTAGGCTAAACCTAAAATTCTTTTTAACACTTCATAATATGGAGCATTTGTGTATATTGCGCAATAATATGTAACTTCATAAGTTCTGTATGAAGTCACCCTGTTAAAGGTGTTTTTTTTGACACATACATAAGGGTTAATGACTAAGTAATCCAGATATAGATCAAAAATAGGCTAAAAATCGAGATAGTACTTATATCTCAGCCATTTGTAAGCCGAGCCAGAAGAATTCCCGATATATTGATGTATCAATCATGTTTGTAAGTTATTTGGGGGCTACGGAAAGTTGATTTCAACATACAGACTGACCGACGGACATGGCTATATCGACTTCGCTATCCATAACGATCCAGAATCGACATCCGTCGACATCATCTACGAGGGAAATAATGTTGTGGGTTACATGTCATTTTTATGTCTTTTGTATATACATTTTTTCACTCAAAATTATACAAATTCATATAGATTTAAAAATTTCTATACACAAATAAAAAGTTTGACATAAATTCATATTATCACTATTATGTTATCAATATATATATATATATATATATGTATATAACCTACAAATTAAATGTTAATAACATAATCAGAAATATTATATACCCAACAGTTCTAGGAGACTGTTCCGAACTAGTGATTTCACCTATCATTTAGGGTGACAACAATTTACATAACTAGCTACGTTTCTATTAGTGATCAAAAACATTATAAAAAAATCATATCACAAAATCAGAAAATAAAATTAGTTTGAAGCGAAGCTTCATCATGAACATTATATGGAACTGGCCAATTTTTAGTGAAATACATAAACCAAACTATTGTTATGGAGCAAAAATAATCATGTTTGTCATGATAAAATTATAGATTTTCATCAAATCGATAATTTGGAATCGTTTACATATTTTTAATTTAATTGCATATCGCCCATAGGTTTACATTGATTTAAAACATGTAAACAACCACCAAAAACATTCTCCTGTACAGTTTGTTGTTATGCACTTAAGATATTTTCGTGGTTAGGGCTCGTTATTATGTCTATCAGCCTTCCCACTTATGAAACATTTTATGTTTAACAAATTAAAATAATTAATTTTTTTGTTTTTAACTGCATATTTTTTAATTTATGGTAGTGTTGGGTTGGAATATAATACATAAATATTAATTTTTGTAAATTACACGCTGAATTACAATTTCTAATACATTTTAAAATCTTATTTGCTCCTATGTATTAATTTTATAATTATTTGTAAAGGCTCATTTAAAAAACCATACATTTTAAACATATTTAAGAGGTATGCAGAAAAGATCCTCTTATAATACTAAATTAGTTTAAGTTTTTCCCATCACTGCGGTCAATGGCTGTCAGTTAAGCTATCATGTATTTTGATGTGTACGTCCATAGCAGATGGCATTCTATTTCAAAGTCGGTAACATGCATGTTAGCAAATATAAACATACTATCATACATTCATACATACACGTACATACATATGTATGTATATTTGCAAATACTAACCAAATAGTATTTTTAGCTTTCGAATTCAACAGTAGCACAGATAATACAAAACTGTTTATAACAGACCTCCGCACATGTGATTTCGAAGAACCTAAAACATGTCTACATTCATGTTTCATAGATTTTTAGTGAAATTTAATAACAGCAGAAACTGCTATATTGATAAAATGGTAGACCCCAAAGTAACAAATAATGCTACCCTACCATAAATATGAAAGCACTTGAGTGTTTAAAAATACATACAAATGTTGGAAGCCACCACACCAGCATATACAAACTCTCAATATCAAAATCATACCACTATGATTTTCATGGTTAGAACTAGAGAGGGCCACACCGAGCATGTTGCACATAGATATGTATACTGTATACTGTTGAAAGAGGGAGTGCGACAGAGTAGTAAAAAATTTGTAACTTTTTACTTTAAGTTTCCTGTTGTATACACAAAATTTCCTTTTTATTTTTCAATCATGTCAAATTGTCATATCGCATTTCCACGCTAACAAGGTGTTCAATATGTTGCTTCATGGTTACAGTTTCAGTTCAAAAAGGATATAAAAGAAGACATAAATGTGGCAATTATCAGTAACTTTGTAAATAAGTGTTTGTATGTGTGTATTTTGAACTACATTGAAGTTGTCTTATTGAACGACTATAGTTATAGTTAAGTATAAAATGAGCGCAAAAAAAAAACACTTTGATAGTTTAACTGTTTAAAATCGTTATTTTCGAACAATTACAGATAAAATGAAATTGCATTTAATAAGTGTATTTAATAGAATTGCTGTTATTATACATTTGAGGATCCGCAGAATAAAAGGTACTTTTTTGCATTTTTTTACAAAATGGTTTTTTGGTATTTTTATAATATTTGGGTTGCAATCTTCAAGAAACAATCAAGTTAACGAAATTTTTTTAACATAGTTTACTAAGTAAATGTCATAGGGTGCAACTAGAGGCGCAACTGAGAGTAACAATAATTACTCTCTTCCAAAAATTTCACATATATGTTAATAAAAATAAAACCAGTTTTGATTTTTTTTTATTTGCTTCAAAATATTATTAAAATTTACAAAAAATGTATTTTTATAGTTCTAATCACTAATGATGAAATTTTGAACTTTTTTTGGAAACCGTTCCATTATGGTTTTTACAGTGATTTATGTCTCTTTGTTCGAACAGGTTGTTCATCTCCGTTTAAAATCTACCACACTTTTGGACACCTTTTCTATCCAGCTCCAGGCAGTTTGCAGGAATTGCCTCTCTTGGTACAAATACCACATTATTGTTGTTTTACCACCCAAGACCTTTCTGACCATAGTAACAGGGTGCCAAATCAGCCCAAAAATAAGTGGACACATTAAGAAGTCTTATGAATGGAAGCATCCTTTTTTGTAAACATTAATGATGTTAATTTCGGTATTTATAGGGCCCATTGTAACAAATGTTTGGCTTATTTTGCCGCAACTGCATACTGCTTGCCATGCCAAGAACTTTTTGGGAAAATGTTATGCTTTTGGGACTTAAACTTTTCTACAAGATTCCCTCGAGCAACAGCAACATAAAAATATTGACCCGGAAGCTGTGAAAAATTTTCATATGTATGTTTCGTCTCCCATTGTGCAGCAGGTATATTTTTTGTATGAAATTTGACTGAAATTTTCGTGCTCTATCTTTGGCCTCTAAATTTTTAGCAGAATTCTTGTCAGGAACTTTTTGTTCCTTGTATGTTTTAACCCCGCATTGGCTTTAACTTTTCGTACCAACTCGTCCGAGTACTGAGCTAACCGGATTGCTTTCCTACCGGATGTGTTCTGAGCTTTTTATACCCTACACCACCATAGTGGGGAGGGTATAATGGATTTGTGCAGATGTTTGTAACGCCCAAAAATATTAGTCTAACACCCACCTTAAAGTATACCGATCGACTCAGAATCACTTTCTGAGTCGATTAAACGATGTCCGTCCGTCCGTCCGTCCCTCCGTCTGGCTGGCTGGTTGGCTGTCCATGTAAACCTTGTGCGCAGAGTACAGGTCGCATTTTTGAAGATATTTTGATAAAATTTGGTCCATATCGTTTTTTCTGCTCAAGGACCAAGCCTATTGAAACTGGCTGAAATCACCTAGCCCCCATACAATTGTCCTATCAAAATTGGACTTTATCGGTCATAAATGTTTAATTTATATATGTATCTACACAAGTTTTTCTCTAAATAAGTTTTATATATACAGAATTCATGTCACCAAATTTTATGATGATCAGTCCATAATTAGTCATAGCTCCCATATAAGGCCTGCTTCCGATATTCACTTTAACGATCATAAATCTCCTAAAAATGTTGGTATACACATAAAATGCAACATAAATAACTTTCATATAGACATTAATCACACTACCTAATTTCGGTCCATAATTGGTCATAGCTCCCATATAAGGCCCACTTCCGAAAATCGCTCACGAATATAAATTATTGAAATTTTGAAAGAAAAATGGTTTTGCTCATTGCTTAGTGTAGGGTATTATATGGTCGGGCTTGACCGACCATACTTTCTTACTTGTTTGAAAATGCTTGCATAATGTGGACCATTCCTTCTACATGAACCAGGTTTTCTATCAACGGACAAGTTCTCCCGATACTGTTTAGTAATATTGGAATCAATTTGAGGGCAGACCTTTGATTGTTTGGCCAACTTTTTCTGGGTTTTGTTGAAAATATTTAATTATTTTAGTACGCACTTTTTCTTGTAACTCATTTTAATCAGATTAACAACAAATGAACATAATTTACATTAAACATAAAAATTTACATGCTTTACAAAGGTAATTTGATCAAAGAAAATATTAAATAATACTTTGGTTAAAAGTTTTAATGAAAAACGTGTTTTAAGAATTTTTCGATCTCAGTCCTTACTTGTGATAAGTGAATTCAACATACTTGTGAAAGAACCACTTTATTACACTTCTACACAATATTTGAATACTTTGCAGGACACTTTTTTTCATGTCACGTTAATTTTGTTCAAGCAAAAAAAAAAAAATATATATATATTTTTTATTTTATTTGTGGTAGAATTTAATTTATAAAACAGAGTTTAAATTTTGGCATTAAAAATAGAAGAAAATTTAAATAAATTAAAATGTATGCATTTTTATAGAACTCTGTGTCTGGTGAAAATTCAAAAGGCACCAATACAACCTCAAAATTATGTACTAATACGTTCTCACGACTTAGGTTTTTGACAAAAGACTTAGGTTTTTCCCCTCTCAGTAACGCTTCTATAGATATATTATTCTATATTATTCTATGGGTTCTAAAAAATAGACAAAAATAAAATATATCGAAGACCTATATTCAAAACCCTCTATCTTAAAAAATAAAACTTTTCGGGAGACCCAAAAAATAGGTTTTTCCGCATGTTACTTGAGTGATTAAAATTCGGTATTCTACAATATTTTTTTAAAGCAACTACTGATAGATTGAGGATTTGATTCTTAACAAGTAAGAGAGATAAATTCGGCTGGGCCGAATCTTATATACCCTTCACCAAACTCTACTTCAAAATAAAAATTTTAAATACAAAACAATTTTTTTTTTTTCAGTTGTTTTTTTTTTCATTTTTTGGAAAAAAAAATTTTTTTTTATTATTTTTATATTTAAATTTTTTTTTTTTTTAAATTTAAAATTTTTTTTTAATATTTAGCGAAAAAAACTTTTGGTGAAAAAAAAAATCTGGTTAAAAATTTTTTCCCGATTTTGACCCATTGTAGGTCTAACTTACTATGGTCATATATACGTCGTTGCAAAGGTCTTTGAAATATCTATCATTAGATGACCATATTGTCTATATTAATGACTTAGTAATCCAGATATAGATAAAAAATCGAGGTTGTCCTGGTTTTTTCCTTATATCTCAGCCATTTGTTGACCGATTTTACTGATTTTAAATAGCAAACTTCTCGAAAGCATGTCTGACAGAATTATTGAAGATTTGGATCCCGAAGATATCTGGGGTCTTCAGAAAATTGATTTCAACAGACAGACGGACAGACAGACGGACATGGCTTAATCGACTCCGCTATCAAGGATCCAGAATATATATACTTTATAGGGTCGGAAAATTATATTGTGGAAATTACAAACGGAATGACAAACTTATATATACCCTTCTCACGAAGGTGAAGGGTATAAAAATATTGAATGTGTATGTATGAAAATGGATCAGATAGAGGTTCTAAAATTTAAATAAATTATTTTGATTTCATTTATATCATCTGTCAGTTTTTTACGTGATTTATTTAAGATAACGGCTAACAATACAACATAAGATAAAACATATTAACAATAAACAATATTAAACAAAAAGTTATAGAAAAAAGTTTTTTTTTTGCTTTTTTAAGTTTTTTTGGAGTTTGATCCTCTGGCGACATGCCGGTGGAATTACGGGTTTAAATCTTGCAAATTCTTCCACATATTAGGCTGAATTGGTAGTGGACCAGAATATAGAGATTTTGGTTCAATATGTTCTGTATAAGGTTGAATACGAACAGGTAGATCAATGTGATCTGAATCAAAATTTAATTTATATTTTACGGTACCATCTGGAAGATAAAAAAAGAGATCTTAAATTAGACACTGTCCTGGTCTAATGGAAGACAAACGCATTAGTTTGTAATTATTAAGGTTAGGTTTCCAGGCAATAGGTCCCTATGTGTTACCTGAAAGTATAGAGACCAAAAGAGAAGGATAGAGTAGATATGAAAAAAGAGAAGATTTGATTAAGATTGAAGAGTGAGAGAATAGATACGAGAGAGAAAGAGAAAGAAGAGGAGATTAATATTTGGTCACTCCAAGGAGATCCCCATATTTGGTCTGGTTAGCCAATTACTATTTCATACAAAGGCATTAATGCACTCAAGCCTCAAATTCGAGAGCTCAGAGAGACTAGTTAGGGAACGATGTCCCAGAAAACTTAAGCGTAGATTTTCCAATGCCGGACAGTGACAAAGAAGATGAAAAATTGTCCCATCCTCCACCTCGTTTTGACAACTTCTGCAGAAGTCGTTGTAGGGCAAGCCAAGTCTCCTCGCGTGGTTGCCAAAAGTGCAGTGACCGGTAATGCCCACCACCCAAGAAGATATGTTGTTCGTCTGCGATTCAGTCGCGGCAATATCATTCCGGTAATAGTACATGTGGGTTCACAACCCCATCTTGTCTGAGCAAGCTCATAGTAGAAGTTACTAATGTGAAGCTTGAATTTGGATAACGGAATCCCACATAGGATGTCTATGTATCCGTCAGGCAGCATGGCGCCTTTTTTCGCCAATTCATCAGCAACACAGTTGCCTGTAGTGTCTCCGTGTCCCCGTACCCACTTGAGTACGAGCGTTGAATGATACCGAATGATACCTATTATACTGACGTGACCATATGGATTATGTCTCCACGCCCCAATCGCGTTTAGCCTGAAGGCCGAGGTGAATGCCATTTTTCTGGCCATTAGATCCATAGGGATCCAGTTTAATAAAGCAAAGAGCGACTTTGTTGCGGTCGTTCTTAAAGCTCCTGTTATCAGGATTGCCATTATTCTCAAAACCTTCGCGAATAACATACAAATTAAGACTTTGTCCAGTGCCTTCCACCAGACAGAGACTCTGTAGAATCGTGTTGGCTTACTGACCGCATCACATTGCCAGTTAACAAACTGGAATTTAATACCCCACTGTGTGTGATGTCATTGAAAGGGTATTAGATAGTTTACTATCTAGAATGGCTCTTAAGTTTTTTGCATTGTCCGATAGTTTTAGTTCAACACCATTTTATCGGGGAATCGAGAAATGAGGAATCTTGTACTTTCTTGTGAGTAATTATTAAAGAAATCATAAT
The DNA here is from genome assembly GCA_942486065.2 of Calliphora vomitoria. Classification (NCBI taxonomy): domain Eukaryota; kingdom Metazoa; phylum Arthropoda; class Insecta; order Diptera; family Calliphoridae; genus Calliphora; species Calliphora vomitoria. The sequence continues at coordinate 42,082,580 of OW818029.2, forward strand.
GTCTATAAGAGTAGACACTTTTTTAAGTAAATTCTAGTTGTAAACATTTATTTTTATGCCATGGAAATTAAATAATTTTAAAAATTTTCAAGAGAATGTTTACAACTACATGACAGGAATTCTGTATATATAAAACTTATTTGCAGAAAAACCTGTGTAGATAAATATATAAATTAAACACTTATGATCGATAAAGTCCAATTTCGGTAGGACATTTGTATGGGGTCTAGGTGAAATAATGGACCGATTTCAGCCAGTTTCAATAGGCTTGGTCGTTGGACAGAACAAATTATATGTATTAAATTTTATCGAAATATCTTCAAGATTGCGACCTGTACTCTGCGCATAAGGTTTACATGGACAACCAGCCAGCCAGCCAGACGGACGGACGGACATCATTTAATCGACGCAGAAAGTGATTCTGAGTCGATCGGTATACTTTAAGGTGGGTGTTAGACTAATATTTTTGGGCGTTACAAACATCTGCACAAATCCATTATACCCTCCCCACTATGATGGTGTAGGGTATAACAACGTCAAACAAATGTGTGCTAAATAAAGTGGTTACATCTTTTTCCTCAAATATTTGTTATGTGTGACTCTACCTTAAGATAGAGAAATAACAAATATGCAAATAAAACAGCATACTTAAATATATTTATTTGTTATGAAATTCACACCATAGATGAGGTATGTTTTACATAACATATTACCTTAAAAAAGTAATTTTCGTGAAAATCAAAGATTTTTTTTGAATATAGGCCATCGAATATTTAATTTTAATGTGTAATTTGTTTATACACTAGATCAGGTTTAAAAACATTCAATCAAAATATTATCGTTTATAAAAAACGTACTTTTTTAATTTTGTTTTTAACTAACGTTTATTTTTCCTTTACGTTTAATGTTTTAACTTATAGCAGTTAACTGTATCTATTGATAAGTAAGAAACTTGTTTAAATTTCCTGGTTCATGCAGTTTTTTAAGGGGGCGAAACTAATAAAACTCAATTTCCCAAAAATTTTTAATGAGCAAAAAAGTACCTTTTGTTCTGCGGCTCTTCATTTCATGTTACAAGTGTATTTTGTAATAACATATATCTGGGAAACATTTCTAAATAAACTGTACGAATTAAACATTGAAATTTATTCCCAAAACTTTTTAATTGGGAGTATGAATTTGCAAATATTACAAAATTGAACATGTTGTAATTTTTACTTTGCTTTGTTATTGCATTTTTTTTTTCATCTTTGATTTGCCTACATGAGAAAAACACAATTGATTTAAATTAAATGGATTCCTAAATATCATAACAAAATGTATGTATGTACTTTTCATTGTATGTATCTGAAAATCATAAAAAATAATTTTTTTACAAAGAAAATTGCAACTACATATGTATTTTCAAACAAAACAGAAAATGTACATGTAATTGAAAATTTAAGTAAGTATCTACAAGCCTTCTAGATTTGTCTCAAGCTAAAAAAATTTATAAAATAAATGTATTTTTGATTAGCACTTATTATGAATTGAAATCAATGAAAGAACATTTAGGTACAAAATGTTTTCTGTGTATAAATGAATATATGTATTTTGTAACTTTAATCAAATTATGTTTTCTTTCACTATAACTCTTTTGATGTTCCTTATATTGTGCAGGTGTCATATTAAATATATATTAGTACGTGTCTCTGAAATCTTCTGACTTCCGGCGTCAGAAGAGTACATAATGTCTTGCCATAAATGAAAAGGGTCAATTGATTCAACATTTTTAACAATATTATAGTCACAGTAACTATTTATATGATTATGGTAATAATAATATGGTTAACTTTCGATTCACATGATTGTATCAACCATACATATGGTTGCAGTAAACAGGTATATGTTTGTGACAACCACTTTTGATATAAACTACAAAACAGTGCTAATGAAGACTGTATGATAACAATTAACCCATTAACGCCGAATGGGTAGAAAAATACCAAAAAATAGAGCAATTTTAGAAAAATTCTAGAAAATTCTAGGAAAGCGATATTAAAAATCTTATTTTCGATAAAGATAAAATATGAATCGAGCTAACTAAACTAATTTTTCCGATAATATTAGTTCATGCCTTGGTGGGGAACTAGTGGGCCAAATTTGAGCAATTTTACAAAATCACAAAATTCGAAAATAAGTTGCTCTAGGAAACAGGGGGAGTGGAAGTAACCAATGGCCTCCTTGTGTCTAGTAGTCTTGGATGTCCTCTATCAGTAAAAGAAAAAAATAACTGAAAATAATTGTGGATTGGGTATAAAAATACCAACTTCGGCATATGTGGGTTCTAAAACATATGAAATACGAATTTCATTTTTCAAGAGCAATTTAGTCTTTTTTTTGTTTAGAAAATCATAACAAAAACATCTAAAGGTATAAGAATACATGATTAGATAAAATATTTAAATGCTGAAAGCTTGACACAACCTAACTAAAATTTTTTCGACCATGAATTAATGATGTCGAACCAGTTCTTTATACTGATGGTGAATACCACAATTATCTTATGTTAAAAAAAATGGTAGTTATGTGTGTGTAGGGGTTTTTAGACCTCACAGTTCGAGGTGGCAGTCCGGAACAAGCAATCTCACCTACTTTCAGGTTACCACTAGTCACAGAATTAGTTAGGTGACTAGTTTTTTTATACCATTCACCTTCGTGAGAAGGGTATATATAAATTTGTCATTCCGTTTGTAATTTCCACAATATAAATTTCCGACCCTATAAAGTATATATATTCTGGATCCTTATAGATAGCGGAGTCGATTAAGCCATGTCCGTCTGTCTGTCTGTCTGTTGAAATCAAATTTCTGAAGACCCCAGATATCTTGGGGATCCAAATCTTCAATAATTCTGTCAGACATTCTTTTGAGAAATTTCCTATTTAAAAATCAGCAAAATTCGTCCATAAATAAAGGAGATATGAGCAAAAATCCGAGACAACCTCTGAAAATTTCATCAAAAAAAGACAATTTATTGCATGCTTTGACAAAAAAGCAACAAAACGTACATATGTTTGGATGTGTGTTGGCTTCATTGGTTTGCGTATTTTGTTTTAGTTTTTTTTTTTTTTTTTGGTGTTTGACAAAAAAGCAACAAAACGTACATATGTTTGGATGTGAGTTGGTTTCATTGCTTTGCGTATTTTCTTTTTTTTTCTTTTTGGTGTTTGGTTTCCTTTGGCTTTGTTGTTTTTATACTCTTCACCTTCATGAGAAGGGTATTTATAAGATTGTTATTTCGTTTGTAACTTCTACAATATAATCTGTTCGTCAGCAATTAAATGTAAAATTTTTAAAATTTGTCTTGATATATTTAGTATGCTATACGCTGAAAATGGTCAATTAATGCATCCACAACAAAGGTGAAGGGTATATAAGATTCGGCATAGCCGAACATAGCACTCTTACTTGTTTTAAAATAGGCTTGTGCTAGGAGGAAGCGAATTGACTCTTTGGAGACAGTAACTACAGTTTGTCGATTACAAATGGACAATTTATTCTGCATACGATTTACTATGATAGGTTAAATAAATTCTTTCTGAAATACAATACAAAAAACAAGTTTCAAATGTCCCCATCTCTAGATTATGATATGTTCAAGTAACGACTGTCTCCACTCTGCATTACAACGAGTACATTCGGGACGAATGACCCTACATATCATTTACTGTATTTTCCGAAATAGAAAATATAGGCTTTTCATACAATCATTTGATATTTGTGAAAACCTTAGGACGGAAGATTGATATTTTTTTGGTAAAATTAAATAATTTTATAAACTTTTCGGATGCGGGTAGATTTTGACTCAGTTTTTATATTAATCCATCATGCCATACTTTATCAAACGCTTGAGAAATATCGATAAAGAGAGCGGAACAATATTTCTTTTCCTCAAGCGCTTTTCTTACAATATTTACAAGTCTACGGGTTTGTTCGATAGTACTGTGTTTCCATTTTTTGAAATTCCAAGAGCTTTTTAAGTCTTTTTATACAATCTTTACTTCGATTTGAGTTGGGGGGATCTGTGCAATTGCCACTCTCTTCGAACTCTTTTTTTTTTTCATTTATTCGACATCTGCAGAATAAATTCTATTATATCTGATTTGTCGGGGGGTTTGGGTAGCATGTTGAGCAGCCATTTTGAGATTTTTATCGAAATTAATAAGAGAGTGATCGGATCGATGTTTTCTGGTGTTCTTAGCGGTATATTTTCCGAGCAATGTGTACTGAGGTTTTTTTTATATTTGAGTCAATTAATTCTTGTGCCTGCCTAATTTGCCAGTCGGGGATACAATTTCTCAGGGGCTCAATAAAGTAACAATAGTGGCTGAATGATCTGAAGATAGTTCCAGCGAGGATTCAACTTGAATCATTTCTCTAGGGATATTTTTCATCATGCTAAAATCAATAACATCCGGTATTATTCGCGGGTCAGTAGGCCAGTAAGTAGGTTGGCCGCAAACAAAAACTAAATTTCCTTGAAGTTGACAAAGAACGTTTTAAAATTAGCATTTTCATTTATTAGAATCGAAAACTATTTGTTTATAAAATTTTGAAAATTTAATATTTGGGATATGCATGAAATTTATGATTTTTAATGGGTTAATGAAGTCAGAAAATGTGTATATTTTATATTTAAACTAAATTCGAAACATCAAATAAAATGTGCTACACCTATTTTGCAATATTTTTCAGCATTTGGTTATTAGAGCATTGGGATCAGAGTACGGAACCAAACAAAATGAAACGTTTGCTTTCGTTTTGTTTTGTTCTTTGCAGTGAGTATAAATAAAAACCAAAAACATAAACAATGAGAATATTTGTGCCAATTTGTTTTGTATTGTTTTTGCTCGTGAGCGCAAAATTTACATTAATATAAACGTACGCAGCTAAAAAAGAAAGGAGTAAGAACAATATTGAAACATTCTGAGAAGAAACGTTTAACAAACGTTTGGTAATTGATATGCTCATTATAGTAGAGAACAGAGTAGCAAAACAAACAAAACGAAAAAAAAAACAAGTATACCAAATTATACTTTAAAATAAAATGTAAACAAATTTTTTTTTTTTAATTTTTGAACATTTTTTAGTGTTAGTGTTTTTAAAAAAAAAATTTTTAATTAAAATTTTTTTTTTTTTTATATATTAGTGAAAAAAATTTATGACAAAAAAATGTTTTTTGTGAAGAAAAAATTCGGGTTAAAAAATATTTTTCCCGATTTTGACCCATTGTAGGTCAAACTTACTATAGCCTTATACACATCGTTACAATGGACTTTGAAATATCTATCATTAGACATCCATATTGTCTATATTTATGACTTAGTAATCGAGATATAGATCAAAAATAGGCCAAAAATAGAGGTTGTTACGGATTTTTGCTCATATCTCCGTTATTTATGGACGGATTTTGCTGATTGTAAATAGGAAACTTCTCGAAAGCATGTCTGACAGAATTATAGAAGATTTGGATCCTGAAGGCATCTGGGGTCTTTAGAAAATTGATTTCTACAGACAGATCGACTCCGCTATCTATAAGGATCCAGAATATATATACTTTATAGTGTCGGAAAATTATATTTTGGAAATTACAAACGGAATGACAAACTTATATATACCCTTCTCACGAAGGTGAAGGGTATAAAAATACGTTACTCTATCTGTTTTATACTCAAATGTATGATTGTAAATTGAATAAAGCAGATGAGTGAAAAGCCATTTGTTTCGTTTTCTCTCTTTGTCACTTGAAAAGTTTCTGCTTTGTTTTTGCTCATGTATACTATAATTTAAAAATCTTGATTTGTTTTGTACATTTTGCAAACTTTTGCGAAATATTTTGTTTGTTTTCATCATAGATGGGGATAGTGCACTAATTTTCTAGGTGGCACTAATACTTAGAGATAGTGCAAAATTAGTGCAATCATTTTGTTGATGTTTAGTGCTGAGTTGAAAATTAGCTGATTTGAAAATTAGCATTAGTGATATTGAATTACAAAATTTTGCACTCAAAATTAAATTATTTGATTTAAAAAAAAGCAATCATCAGTTTATTTCAACTTTTTTGAGTGCAACTTCAAATTGTGCATTAAATTTTTAAGTTCCAAATGGTTTAAGTTTATTTTTGAGCACTAATTTGAAACTTAAGACTAATACTTCATTAAAAATAACAGAAAATATTTAAAGTTTTTATTTTTCGAATTTAAATTCAACAACTTCATGACGACTAATTTTTGGAAAATTTAGTGACAGTATGTTTAATGGTAGCAAGTTAAAATTTTGCACTAATTAATTGTAGTGCAGATATTTGCATTAAATCATCGTTTAGTGATAGTGATCACTATCACTATCACTATTTTTTTTTTTTTGTGCTAGTGAATAAATTACAATTATCACTATAGGTGATGAAAAGTAGTGCAAACTAAATATTTTGCAATGCTGATTTCAATCAACATTTAGTGCATTACCATCAACTGTGGTTTTCATACTGATTGCCAAAAATCGATACAATACAAACGTATGAGTTATATTTAATTTTTATAATATTTTTATTAAGTATACGTTACCTTATATATGGGGCATTTCATGTCATGAAATCGATGTCTTCCGATTGGGATGAAATTTGCACCATTGTTAGTTATATTGGATAGTAATTCAGACACAACTTTTCAACAAGATCGGTCGAGAACTTTCAGAGTTATAGGGGGTCAAAATTTGACATTTTGGCCAAGCAGGTGTTTTTTCTCATCCATGTAACTTATTACCTATTATTCTCAGCAAAATGTGTCCCAAATAGTTTAGATAGCTATTTATTCAATCATTCGGAAAAAAATTAAAAATAAAAAATTGTCATCCAATAGAACTGACCATGGTGCATTTCATCCAAATCGGAAGACATCGATTTCAAAAGTTGGTTCACTTGACATGAAATGCCCCATATACATTTATGTAGGCGTTTTCTAAAAATGTTTAACCCTTATGTGAATGACAAGGTACCCGGGTACCATTGCCGTTTTCAGCTTATTTTTTTTTTATAGAAACAGATGGTCCACATATTTAAAACTTCTTGAGAACTTCTAACTATTAATTAATTTTAAATTGTCAGTATTTTTTAGCATAAAAATTATTTCGAATAGCCAAGGTGTACGCTTTTTCATCATACACCCTTAACGGTATGGCAAGGTGCCTTCATACATTAAATATCAAAAAACGATTATTGCAAGTATATTTTTAGTGAACTGTTACTAAAATATAATTTAAGAAAGTCATTATGATTATTTTATACTAAAACTTTTATTTGGTGAAGGAACAACAAACAAAAAATATTTTTTTTTTTTTTCTAAAAAATTAATTTTTCTAAAATATTAATATTCATGATCGCTTTGCGAATAATTTGTGCATATTGGACAGTTTGATGAATGGTCATTACAAATCGATTTGGAACATCTGGTACAAGCTTAACATGTTTTTTTTAGCGTCATACGTGGTTGCGAGCATGAGCGACAACTCTCAACTACGGGATTACGACCGCTTTTATAATTTTTTTGCAAAACGGAAATGTTTGACGTTGAAATATTAAAATCTTTCCCAAGCAAACTCTGTATTGCAGATTTGTAGATTCTACTTATGGCTTTCCATGCATAGTTGATAACATAACTACAGCATTCCTCTTCGGTACATAAGAGAACAATGCGTTTTTGATAAAAGCGAAATTTGTAGTGTATACTAATTTGTCTAAAATAAAATTGTAAATATAGAACTAAGCTTCTAAATAAACACTTATATTATCGAAAATTATACAACCAAAAATTAAAAACATGTAAAGCACAACACCAGAAAAAACCAGATCTAAAATCGTTCTTTCGCCTATAAGAGTTTAACGCTCGCCTTCTGATGGTTTGCCAGTATACAACTTCCCATGCAATAGGTAAGAGTTTAATACATCACAAGCCCAATTTATTTTGATGCCATATTTTTCATGCTTAGACGGCATGTACTGCGTAAAGCGGGTACGTCATGCAATTGCTCATCAATTGTAATGCACTCACAAGGTTTGTAACTCTTACCCAAATTCTTATTCAGCATCGTCCAAATATCTCGATTTAATCATTATCAAAACGTATGCACTGTAGCATCATTTTGAATCTGCAGATAGACATTGCTGCCGGTAAGAGAGTAGGTTTCCAACTTGTTTTCACTAATTTGCAAAATTAAAAGAAAAAAATTATTTAATTTTTATTTGAAACAAAAAAACTCATTGACACGTTAATAAGAAATTGAAATGCATAATGTAAATCTAACATATAACGATTATTAAACAAGTGCTGCTCAGGCTGAAACTCTATATTCTCAGGAAAAAAAAAACGAAATAAAAGTATTATAAACTAAAAAGCCGAAAAAAAAAACACTTAAAGCTAAATATGCACGAAAGAAAATACAAGTTTTGCAATTAAAATTGTAACTAAAATTAAAATATAGTTTTGCTGCAGTAAGATGTAAAACTGTTTAGTCTATATACCATGAATATACATCCCTATGTATATAGGATTTACATAGAATGATGCTGTTATATTCTTATTTTTTGTGGAAGAAAATAAAAAAATGGCATATTGAATGAATATGTAATGAAATACTTAATTTTCTGAGTATGACTGCTTATTCAGTATATGACTTACATATTGAAGAAAAAAAAAAAAAACAGAAAACGACAGCTAGAAATCATTTTACATAATCTTAAGTAACAAATGTCTATCCAAGTGAATAATATTTCTTTTGCACACAGACAGATTAAAATGCACATTACGTGAAAACAGTTAGTAGTTGTTGAACGAAATATTGGCAGGTGATCATGTTTGAACCCCTATTTCTTAGCCGGCTTCTTTTTATATGGAAGATCTGTTTAAGAGTTTTGTGGAATATTAAGTAATAATATGCCATATTTATCTATTGCCCTTAAGACAAGTATCATCTGGGTAAATTAATTTTAAATTAAATTTGAAGTACGATTTAAATTAAATCTTTAACTATTGTATTTTATTAAAATTTTGTTCGTAGGGTATTTGTAATTCGAAAAATGCTAAAAATATAAAAAATTCTGGTATTAAAAACATGTTTTTTAGCATTCAAGATGTATCCCAGCAAAAAGTTCGCTTACAATAACTTACTTTTTAAGTAGTAACGTCTAAAAAATCAAAATAAACAAACAAAATAAATAAAAAGTTAGTTTTTCTCAATTTGCCAATTTTTTAGAAAATATTATTACTGAGGGAAAACCATAATTTGGCACACAATAAAATTACTATGCCGTGGTGTAGTGAGTGCAACAATTGACTAGCAGCCGGATGGTTGTTGGTTCAACTCATGGCTGCTTATTTTTTTTTTTTTTTTTTTTTGTAAATATATATATTTCTATAAATAACTCTACTAACAAAACAACTTATTTCCGTCCAAAAGATAAACGACTATTTTTGGAACATCGCGAACGGAAATAAGTACTTTTTCCAGTAGAATAATAAATCTAGTCGTTAAATTCCCCTTATTTTCAGCTTATTTGTAAGTAAAGTTTTTGCTGGGATATATTTATGCAAGCATATGAGCATTATACGAATACGTATGGAAGAGTATGAACAATTTTAATAGTTACAAGTAATTTAAGTGTTTGTTTTCGCATGCATTGGTTTTTGTTTTATGCAAGGACATATATAAACAAGTACATCCATATGCATATGAGGAATCTTGCAAAGTTTTAAACATGAATCTTAAAATTATACAGCTTTTAGTTAAGGTTTCTGTTTTTAATTCAAAAACTAAATTCTAGTCATTCACACATAAATCACTAAAATATTAAGACAGCATATACAGATCGATTCTATGCAAATTTTATATTTTTATGTTTTAAGATGTTAAAAAATATTGCGAACTGTTGTGGTAAATTATCTGCCACTATATGAGTATTTCCACAAAAAGTTCAAGTTTGTTTAATATTATTTAAAAAATAGCTTTACATCTAAAATACCCATACCGCTAAGCTAACGTTACCGAAATAATTGTAAAAACGTTTTGCTCCAAATACCTTTACCAGTATTCATATAATATTTAGATATAATGAAAACAGAAACATTTGATTTTAATATAAGAGTTTGTTTATATATTTAGTTCAATATTATACCGATATATTTTAAATACATTTACCATAATGACAGCAACTATTGTTACCGCTAAATTACCATAGACTTACCATTATCTTTTAATCGTTTATAATGTTACGTTTTTACCTTTAAAAAACAGGGTTTATTTCCTTTAAATAAACGGGATACTTTTGATTGCAAATAAAAGCAGTTTTAGTAGTTTAAAATTGTAATAACTCTTTATTTATTTAGAATGTACAACAACAACAGAATTAAATAGGCACTCAGTGTCTTTATACACGTTTATCAATTCGCAGAAATACACACACACATTTTATAATGTACAAACACACATGAACACGACAGTTGATGTTAACAAAGACAAAGATCAACTCAACTCACGACTGCCAGCTCTGCGCCATCTATCGGGCATCTTCTACAATGCTCTTAACGGACATACTAGTACATTCGAATTCTAGAGCTTTCGATGTTAATGTTAGCAGCTTAAACATTTAGTGTTGCCATACTTACAAGCAATGCTAATAACCGCATGCTATCAACATTGTTGACAAGTAGAAGCTTCTACTGATGGACGTGTTCATAAACATGATGAATGTTGCAGGCCCTTAAATTCAAATCGCTATTGCACATTCGTAACAATATAATACTAGCTTCGCTAACCGTACCGTAATGATTTAAAATATATTTGGTCTATCTAAAATTATTTTGTAATGTAACAAAAATACGTTATTTATTTCATATTTAATGTTTAGTATACAAATTCTGTAGTAATTATTTATTGTTCTAATGCCTTAGGATTAGAGTTTCCAAAAAACCGAAGAATTTTAAAACCGCGGTTTCGGTTTTAAAAAATTGAAAACCGATCGGTTTCGGTTCGGTTTTGTGATAATTTATTAACTATTAAATCAGTTGATAATATAGGAACTGCTAAACAAATTTAAAGTTTAAATTTGACGAGTGTTTACGAGGATAAAGGAAAATTGGTACTTTTTCTTTTAATGGTACCTTTTTAATATATTAAATTAGTTAAAGTTGGCTAATATGCTTTTCAGTAAAGAAATAATCAAGAATAGGGTGCTCAATTGTATTATGATACTAAACCAAACTAAGGAGTACTTTTTCGTTCTTCAAATTGAATTTTCTATAATATTGAACCTAGAATCAGGAAATTACTTTGAAATTTCAAACTTCTAATGCTACTTTTTATTATAATAAATTATTTTACTTATTGTACATACAGAATAGTTGGCTAATATGCTTCTGGGTAAAGAAAGAATTAAGGATAGAGGAATTGCAGGTACTTTTTCGAACTAGTAGTACTTTTTGAATATTTTATAACGATGGACCTAGAAACGCGAATTCAAAACGGATAATTAATGTTGCTATTTATTTATTGTAAAGGTACTTTTTGAATATTTTATAATAATAAACCTTAAAATTAGGCACAACTGATTCTGAATGAGTTAGAATTCACGAAAGGTGATTATAGTCTTACCTTTCTATTGTATTTTCTATAATAATGCACACAGAAATATGAAATTAAACATTCATGGTGCTGAGTAGGAATACAAAATGTGGGTACTGTTTTTATTCTAATAATACGTCTAGAATGAGCTACAATCCACATTTCAATGAATCAATAAACATGAAACTAGAGACATATTCTCCTGAATTAGTATTAATTTACAAAGGGAGACTTAATAGTACTATTTCTATAATCCAATTGAGGTGGCGAAGTGCACCGGTCAGATAGTACTCCTTTTATCGGATATTTGAAAATAACTAAGACTTTGTTACAAAAATTTTGCATTATTTAGCCTGCTACATCATCTGAAGCAATTATTGTAATACAATTTAAAAAATTTAAACAAATCTTAAGATATTTTTACCGATCTGTGTTTAGAGATATTGGATGAATAATTGGATGAAAAAGTTTGTTTCTCATTTCTAAATTTTGAATTTTTCTAGTGAAAAAAGTTTAAAAGTGAAAACCGAAGAATAATTGTCGTTTTCGGTTTCAGGCCTTGAAAAACCGCGATTTCGGTTTCGGTTAAAACTGAATTGGAAACTCTACAACATTTTGTTTTCCATGCGATTCATAGACCCACTTATAATCTGTACGTTTTCCCAATCGCAAAAATGCAACTAAAAGCGGTTCATGGATCTTCTAGATTCAGTCCGCCAACTTGCAAATACTGACCTTGATGTTTTTCAATTGTCATTGCAAATGCTAAGAATAGAAAACTGCAATCGATTAAAATGAAATAGCATTTCCTTCAGAAACACGAAAGGAAAACAATTTTCAAATTTTTGTATGAAAAACACTTAACAATTATTTAAAAACTGAGTAATTTTCATAAAAAAAATTTGAAAATTGTTTTCCTTTCGTGTTTCTGAATTAGGCCCTATAATCTTTTATACTTCCCAGTTATTGACTTTTTACATAACTTAATTAATATGTATGGAAATAAACGTTAGTTGAAGACTACAAGTGTCATATTTTTAGTTCGATATCATTTTTTTATATTTTTTTTATTGATGAAGTCATTATGTTCAAATGTACACGTTAAAATTTTTAGGAAAATAAGTTTTGTTTAGAAAAAAAATTATGTACATGTGTGTTTTAAATGTGAAATTTTTGTTCAATGTCCAAATTCTATTAGAATTAATTTAACAGAGTTAAGCTTAAATTACTATGTTGTCGTCATCTATATAGATTTGGCCTTCTAATCTTTAAAAAACTAGCTGCCACTTTTTGCCTCAACGATTTTTATTTCATTTAGAGTTTAACATGTCCATTACAAGGAAGGAGCAGCATTTTTATTTTTAATGTTGGCGTTTCATTTCGCCCACTTCAAATTTTTAGTAAAAGGTAGCCTTTGATTCCTTCCACACATGCCAAAAGATGTTGTGAAAATTTCAGGGAAATCGGTCCAGCAGATTCGCCGTCTACAGGGTTCAAACAAACCCACAAAGAAAAAATTTACATGCAAAAACACACATTCATGTTAAAAAAATTTTTTTTTGATTTCTGTCGCATTTCTGTCCTAAATATTAATATTGGTAGCTACTATAGGTTTCCTTTTATATAATTTGTCATCATAGGTGCCACGCCCACTATTGCTAGTTTGCCCATTTTTGATCTAAATAAGTAATTCGTACAAAGTTTCAATGCTTTACATATCACAATTATACAAATAGATATGAATTTTACTGCCTGTTTCTCTAAATGCGAACGAACATTTTCTTTCGTATCTTATATTGAAAACAACAACAAAATTTTAAATTTATTTGTTGTTTTCAATTTAAAATACGAAAGAAAACGTTCGTTCGCATTTAGAGAAACAGGCAGTTAGTATTTAGTTTGTATGAGAGATGGATTGTCAGTAACAATTCACAAACTACTTTTTCAATTTTACATTTTAATCAAAAATTTCTCTATAAGCGTAAAATTGCACAGCCTTGTCGACTACATTACCAAATATCAGAGAACACTAAAGGTTAAGCTATAAAATGTCTAAGAATTAAAAAACTGATAGAAGACTTTTTGCAAAAATATGGGAATAAAAAATTTTAAAATACCAAAAATTGTATTTTTTAGATTTTTGACTCTGTTGACGGTAGCTAGATCCAGGCTATAAACTCCCTTTGCAAAATATTTAAGAACATAGTGGAACATATAATAGAGGTTTTACTTTTTTGATAGCAGCTATGCGATTAGAGAAAATTTGGCATAAATTTGAAATTTACATATAAAATAGGTCTACTTCGGAAGTCTCTTGACCACGCAGTTATACTAAACACTTTTTTCTATTCTATTTCCCAAAACGTTACCGTTGAGAAAAATATACACGCAATATTTATTTTGTTTTTATTTTCTGTATAAATAAATTTTTTTAATTTTTTTTTAATTTAGGTGCACATAACTTTTGACTTGGTATTGATTTTGAAGTAGTTCTTTCTTAATACTAACACATTTGTTGTTAGATAAAAAAAATATATATTTGAAAAAAAAAATTGGGAGAAATTTTGATCTGCTATTTGGAAAAATCTAGACCAAGGTAAGGGAAAATTTTAATTTTCAATGGTGAATATCTCGAAAACTATAAAAGATAAAATATAGTTATAGCTATGTTTTTTATAGCTCTCTTTTTCTAGATTCCATGTATATACAAATCTTTCAAATCGGATCGAGAACAGCACTTTGGCATCATTTTTAATTTTTAATATAAAAGTTTAAATTCAAAACATAAGCTCTGCAACACCTCCTCTATAGTCCTGGGAAATTGTATTGAAATCGGATTATTGGTTTAGAAGTTATAGATTTATTTGCACTTTTTATTTTCGTTTCCCCCACTGTGACCCAAAAGCTAGGGTTTAGGTTCTCGAGCAACCACGATATGAGTTTTTTTTAACCATCCTCGGGTGAAGTTTACTGTTAATCTTCTCCATTTGCAAAGATTTATCTATTCTGCCTTTCTTTCCTTTCGAACAAGCCCAAACATAGTCAAGTTTCCTAAAAAGCTCAATAAAATTTTATCATATTTAAAAAAATATATATAAAATACGAAAGCAAGATTTTCGCGTTCAAAATGGGAAGCTCGATTTTGATTTTAGACCCATGGTTTCTTCGGCAATCCTTCTTAGAATTCATCGTAGATTACAAATTTGATAACCGCTTGGTAGAGAAAAAAAATTGACCCACTCTAATGTACATATATAGATATTGTATTTGCTAATCTTAGTTATTTCCCCCCGATGCACAGTAATTCCTTCTCATATAGCTACTGGACACAACTTGAAGATGTTAAAGTAGGTCTATGCAATTTACCACGTTATTATAAATTAAACTATTGCAGAAATATGCAAAGTTTAAAAAAAAATTGGACTTAAATACCTTCAAATCTTTCATTAACCCATTTTTCGCCGCACCAAGTTCCCGTTGACCGATTTTCCTAAAATTTTATATTGAACCTATTTTTATGCTAATTAAGAAAATTCCAAACTTTGGAGTCAGTGGGTTTTCTAGTTTTTTAGAAAATTGGTGGTAATTATAGTCACCAACGGCGGAATATGTATGCAAGGATGGTATTTCTTAAAGGTACCTAAAAAACATTTTTTTAATGATATAAATTACTTATGGCAAACTTTAAAAAATTTTGTATGTAAGTGCACGTACCACTTCTTACACAATAAATAGAGTGTGGCTTTGGCATTGATTGCATCATATTCTTTAAACCTTATTCATGCTTTTGAATGGTGTGTTGTCTTTTGTGAGGTTTTTTCTTGGCCACTCTGCTTTCATTTCCTGCACGTCTGTATTCTCGCAAAGAAGAACTCTAGCAATTTCTGACCGAAATTCAAGTTGCATTTTTCCTTTAGCTTTTGCAATTCTGCACAAAAGTCTGTGCAACTTCCAGACATTTACAACAGCTGAGTCTACAGCATTAGAAAAATAGTCCACCAAAAAATATTTTGCCTATAACACTTATACGGTAGTTTGATATTACATTGTCAAAATACTCAAATTTTTGGCAGCTGCACATTTTTTTAGCAAACTCAAGACCACGTGAGCTCCGTGAGTTCAATTTCTATGCTACACAGTTCTTGAGAACTAGGATAAGGCATACAGCAAATCATATTTCCATCTGATGAAGCCACCCACGACTTGAAGCGGAAACAAATGGGCTTATTGCTTATATATATTTTGCTCGAATGCCTTCCAAAAAATGGCACCGTTCATCAATTGTCATGGCTTTTACACAACTGAAACACTTTGGCTCCAATAGTTTTCATATTGTGGAATAGATAGCCATTCAATATCCAAAATCCAATCAAACGCCGCGGCGCGCCTCATCGATCGAACTGTGCATATATTGTCCAAACCGTTATTTTGTCTCGGTTGCTTCTGTTTTTGATGACAAAACATATGTAAAGTTTACATTGTAAACGCATGTTCATAAACCACATTAAAGACATACGTTTTTCGCCAATGGTTACTATAA
Source organism: Calliphora vomitoria (assembly GCA_942486065.2). Classification (NCBI taxonomy): domain Eukaryota; kingdom Metazoa; phylum Arthropoda; class Insecta; order Diptera; family Calliphoridae; genus Calliphora; species Calliphora vomitoria. The sequence goes on from OW818029.2 coordinate 42,098,771, forward strand.
TCACCACAATATTCATCATGCAATTTTAGATGATACGTGTATATTAAATATCGTGAATAGGGCTCAAAACAGAAAAGTAAAGATTTAATTTTATAAATATAAACATAGTTGTTAGATTTTATAGGATCTTGGTTAAATTATTTCTATATATTTGATGACCTTTATTTACTAATTTCTAAAAGCCGCAATATAAATAGTTTATGCTACGTAAGGAAATAAAATGAGTATATAATAAATAAATAAGACCCTAAATAATTGATAAATAAAATTATATTGAATAAAAAACTTTTTATTTGTCAGTTATGAATAATAAAAGTGCTGGTAATTAAAATCACCGGTCGGCGAAAAATGGGTTAATTGGAGATATGATACAAGTGACCAATCAGTCGTAAAACCTTATTATTAAAAACGAATTAAAGTTTTGAAAGCTTAAGATATTTTTAAGCAATTGTGGTAGAACATAATAATCAGTCTAAATTTAAATGAATTTTATACTTAGAAAAATTACTTTTTCTCAGTAAAATAATAAAATCGTTTAAATTAATAAAAATAATGACTAAAAAAAATTCACAAAATCTATTAGTTGGGGCTCTTCAAGCAAAACATAAGCAAATATTTTAAAATCGTGTTGTCAATTTTCGAAATGCTATCACTATTATGTATAATAAAAACCATATTTTGTGCAGTTTTACGCCAAGAACGTGAAATTCAACTGAGAGTCTTATAAATTGTTAATGAATTTAAAATCTATGGAAGTTATACTCTTAATGTCAGCCAGTCCGTTTGGCTGGCTGTCCTTGTAAACTTTATGCGCAAAGCAGAGGTCGCAATTTGGAAGATATTTCGATAAAATTTAGTACATAATATTTTTTCAGCCAAAGGACGAAGCCTATTGAAACTGACTGAAATCGGTCCATTATTTCACGTAGCCTCCAAACAAATGCCCACCCAAAATTGGACTTTATCAGTCATAACTGTTCAATTTATATAGGTATCTACACACATTTCACTCGAAATAAGTTTTACATTGTTACGTTTTTACCTTTTAAAAACGGGGTTTATTTCCATTAAATAAACCGGATACTTTTGATTGCAAATAAATTGCAGTTTCAGTAGTTTAAAATTTGTAACAACTCTTTATTTAAATGTACACCAACAACAGTTCAAATATTCACTCAGTGTCTGTATTTACGTGTATCTATTCGCAGAAATGCACACACACTCTATTACGTACAACCTTAAATGCACAAGACAGTTGATGTTAACTCTAACAGCGCCAATCATAAACTCAACTCATGACTGCCACATCTGCCACTATTTATACACGCGCCATCTATCGGGAATCTTCTACAATGCTCTTAACGGACATACTAGTACATTCGAATTCCAGAGCCTTCGATTTCATTGCCAGCAGCCCAAACATTTAGTGTTGCCATACTTACAAACAATCCCAATAAACGCATGCTACTGATGGACGTGCCTTCAAACATGATGAATGTTGTAGGCAGTCGTTACAGACCGTTGAATCCAAATCGTCATTGCACATTCGTAACAATATATACAGAAGTCGTGTCACGATATTTTGTGATGATCGGTACATAATAAGTCATAGCTCTCATATTGGTATCCACATAATACTCAATAGAAACAATTCTCATACGGGATAAACACACGCCCTAATTTCATGGCGATCAGACCATAATTAGTCATAGCTCCCATATAAAAAACATTTAAAAAAAAAATTAAGTATTAAAAAATATTCACTAATCTACTTAATTTATTTCATTTGATTTGTGATTCTTAAATATATTCTTACCCAGTAAGCACAAAAGAACTAACAAATTTAAAATAAGTATTGCTAGAATTGTACTTGAATTAAAATAGTACTTATTACATTTCAAACTTTGAAAATTTAAAATATTTGATTTTATATTTCCTTTCTACTGGATAATACTATTGATATAAAGTGTAATACAACTATAATTCAATTGCTTGATATTGACATCAAAGCTGGAATTAAACTAGCTTTTAACTTTAATTCCAGCAAAAATGCTTATTGGGTAGTTAGTACAAAATTAATTCAAAAATATGTTCAAAATTGCGACCTGTACTTTGCGCACAATGTTTACATGTTTACAGCCAGCCAGGACAGACATCGTTTAAACGAATCAGGAAGTGATTCTGAGTGAATAAGCATACTTTTAGGGATAGACTAATATTTTTTAGACGTTACAAACATCAGCACAAACGCATTATACCCTCCCCACTATGGTGGTGTAGGGTATAAAAATAGATTTGTTATGGTATTTTTAATAACTATTTTTGAGTAAATATTACTCAATTTCGATGTCTTCTAATTGTAGTGTTTAAAAAATTATTTTAAAACATTTTGTTAGGGAATATAAAGTCAAAATGTAAAGAATACTTTAGCTGCCAGCCTTAAACACTTACAATACATAATAAATAGTTTAAAGTGTTTTAATAAAATATGCTAAACTCTCTTTGAAAAAGTTAAATAAAAAAAAACTTTGTTACCAACAATAATAAAAAGAAATCATTTCAAATCGTTTATGAGCCATCATAACAATTGCAATCCAACAGTGTACAAATGTTTGGTTGTTGTATTTAGTCATACAATGATGACAACAGCAACAGCAGCAATAACAAAATACAATACAATTTATAAGTAAATGTCCTTAAGAAAACAATTGTAGTGTTGTTGTTGTCGTTGTTGTACAGATAAGTAACAAAAATTGTTCTTCATATTTATAGTTGGGAGTGTGAGCGTTAATGTAATCAAATATACAAAGACTTACAGGGAAGGGCGAAATGATATAGTTAGAAGAAAGAACTGGTATTTAGATAAAGACAAATACAAATATGAAAAACATACCAACCTAGCAATAAACAAATTAATTCATGGTAACATGTCATTACTTCTACTATTATACATAAAACTGTTAATGCGTTGTTCGAAATATACGCCAAACGTTGGGATAAAAGTTACTAAAAGTGGCGATTAATAGAAAATTAAGAAATTACTTAAAAAAAAATTAACTTGAAAGGAGATGAAAATAAACAAAATTAGAAACCATTAACAATAAAAACTGTTTTTCTAGAAATTTTTGTTTTTCTGTATAGTGCTACCAAAATATAATTATTTTTATCATTTTGAAAAAACGTTATTAAAATGTATAGTAACCGCATATAAAACTCCTTTTTATACCCTTCACCATGAGTGGCAAGGATATATATAAATTTGTCATTCCGTTTGTAATTTCTACAATTTTCATTTGCGACCCCACAAAGTATATATATTCTGGATCGTTATATATAGCAAAGTCGATATAGCCATGTCCGTCTGTATGTTCAAATCAACATTTCGTATTCCCCAAATAACTTACAAACATAATTGATACATCAATATATCGGGAATTCTTCCGGCTCGGTCGCTATTTAAAATCCATGTCTGGATTACTAAGTCATTAATATAGAAAATATGGATATCTAATGATAGATATTTCAAAGTTCATTGCAACGATGTATATAAGGCTATAGTAATTTGGACTTACAATGGGTCAAAATCGGGAAAATTATTTGTAACTCGAATATTTTTTTTACCACAAAAATTTTTTTTTTCATTAATAAATAAAAAAAAAATTTAAAAAATTTGGGAAAAAATTGAAAATAATTTCGGAAAAAAAATTTGTTTTTAAAATTTTGAAAAACTATTTGAAAATTTGTTTTTTTTAGATTTTGAAAAAAAAAAAATATTTAATTTTGTTTACCTAAAAATATTTAAAATTTGTATTTTAAAGTATAATTTGGTGAAGGGTATATAAGATTCGGCACAGACAAATATAGCTCTCATACTTGTTTTATTTAATATTTTTTAAAACTCAAATTTGCAAACGGAACTCTTAACTTCAGCATCATTAGAGAGGAATTGTTAGATTTTGATTCTAATTTTTTTTTTCAAAAAATATCTTTTTTTCAATATTACAGGTAGGAAGGTTTGTTTCTTTCTTTAGGATTCATTAAAAAATTGTGCCAGTTTGCTGCCTGTGTTAAAATAAAATTTTTTGTGAAGTAACTGAAATTAAACTCAATTACAATAAATAATTTGATTTTATGTTTGTTTATTCTGTATTAAGTATTTATCTATTTTTATTAGCTATATTGATTTTTTGGAGTAAGACTAATAAAGGTTGGTCACCAATATAATGATGTCCGACACTGTATATTAAAATAAAGATCGATATGCATATGAAACAGTTAATTTTATAAAAACAATGAACAAAATGTTTGCTTTTTATTTCTTTTCTATCATTTATTTTAGCTTCTTTCTTTATTCAAATTTAAAATAACAAATATTTTATATGTTATATTTCTTAATAACATTTTAGGTCTCTATGTCTGTCAATATTAGTCCAAATGAAAAAAATACCGAATGATTTTCGAAACTTATAGAAAAAATCAATTAAATGATTTAAAATATAATATAAGCACATGTAAACTGTGCTGGTTTTTTTTTCGAAATTTTAATTTCTGCTTCTTTCTGTAAAGAAAATTATAACATAATTTGTATTGATACAATAACTCACAAAACTTATCATCTGAAAAATTATTAAAACTCGTAAAAACTAGAAAGAATCATAAAATACGGCTACAAGACCGATATTTATACCCTACACCAGCATATGAGGAGGATATAATGTGTTTGTGCTGATGTTTATAACGCCCAAAAATATTAGTCTAACATCCACCGTAAAGTATACCGATCGACTCATAATCAGTTTCTGAGTTGATCAAACGATGTCCGTCCATCTGGCTGTTTATGTAAACTTTGTGAGAAACGTACAGTTTCATAGAAACATAAATCATATGAACTAATTTCATTGCGAACTATCCATAATTAGTGTTATATATAAGGCCATATGGCCATACATAGGGACTGAGATCGAAAAATTGTTAACATACATATATGTTAATAAAAATGAAACCACTAAACTTACAGTTTTGATTTTTTGTCTTTGATTGAAATTATTATTACAAAAATAAAATATTTTAATAGTTCTAATCACTAGTGATGAAATTTAAAACCTTTTTCGGAAACCTTTCCATTATGGTTTTTATAGTGCTTTATGTCACTTTGTTCGAAACGGTTGTTCAGCTCCCTTTAAAATCTACCACACATTGGGATACCTTTTTGTGCTCTTCAGTTCTCTTTTAACAAGAGCCCAATATCTCTCCACTGGCCTTAGTTCCAGGCAGCTTGGGAAATTTGCCTCTCTTGGTACAAATACCACATTATTGTTCTTTTACCACTCAAGACCTTTCTTACCATAGTGACAGGGTGCCAAAACAGGCCAAAAATAAGTGGACACACTAAGAAGTCTTATGAATGGAAGCATCCTTTTTTGTAAACATTCCTTGATGTAAATTTCGGTATTTCTAGAGCCTGTTGTAACAAATGTTTGGCTTTTTTGCCGCAACTGCATATTGCATGCCATACCAAGAACTTTTTTGGAAATTATGTCTGCTTTTGGGTCCTAAACTTTCCTTCAACATTCCCTCGAGCATCTGCAACATAAAAAAATTTACCCAGAAGCTGCGAAAAATCTGCCAGAACATACGTTTCGTCATCATTCAATTTTCTTGCTCTGTTTTTGGTCTATACATTTTTAGCAGCGTTCCTATCAGGAACTTTTTGAGCCTTGTGTGTTTTTCAACCTGCATTCGCTTTAAGTTTTCGTACCAAATAGTCCGAGTATTGACCTAACCGGGGTGCATTCCTACCGGATGTGTTGGGAGCTCTTTTGAAAATGCTTTCTATTTTTTGGCTTAATAAACATCATGTGATCCATTCCTTCTACCTGAACCTGGTTTTCCATCAACGGCCAAGTTCTCCCGGTACTGTTGAATAACATTGAAAACAGTTTGACAGCAGACCTTTGACTGTTTGGCTAAGTTTTTGCAGGACCAAGTTGGGTTTTGTTGAAAATATTTATTTTAGTACTTTCTTCTGGTCACTCATTTTAATCAGATTAACAACAAATGAATATAATTGATATTAAACATAATAACATAATAATCCAGAAAATACTTGGATTAAAAGTTTTAATGAAAAACGTGTGTTAAGAATTTTTCGATCTCAGTCCTTATAAGTCTAACTTACGAAAATCATTCACGAAAATAAATTATTGAAATTAAAAAAAAATAGGTTTTCGCTCATGCACTTAGTGTAGGGTGTTATTTTGTTGTATTCACAAATATTGTATTTCAGAAAATTTCAATTAAGTTTCGGAAATTTTCAATTAAATTTCAGAAATTTCTAATATGAAATATATTAGTAGCGCCCGTACTTGAATTAATCGCTTTATTTACCCCAACCTACGCCGTAAAGACGGTAAATGACTGTCTATATATCAGAATATTGTAGGCTAAGCTAAAGTCCAAACTATAGCTGAGTTAGAAACACGTCATTCCGACTGAAGGCTTAATTCTAATTCTACACCATTTCCAATTGTATTTCAGAAAATTCTAATAGCAATGGAAATTTCTGAAATACAATTAGAAAATTCTGAAATTCAATTGAAAATTTCTGAAACTCAATTAAAAATTGCAGAAATACAATAAGAAACTTCTAAAATTCAATTGGAAATGATATAGAAACCTAATCAAATATTGCAATATTTTGTAATAATATCTTGTTTTTTTAGACAGTCAAATGTCGCTATAATTTTGAACACAGCTGTATATTAATAATAGCTAGTAACAATTCTTATTCTTTGGCATTGCTGTATGTGTGTTGTAACCTTATCAGTTTGGGTCACGTGATTTTGGTATATTTTGTGGTTTTTTTTACACAAAATAAAAAGAAAACGTTAAGTAAAGTAAAACTTATTTGTGACCAGAGTTTTGTTATTGTGTCCATTGTTCTTCTTCTCAAGCTAAGAAATGCGAGGGATGAAAACAGAACAATATTATACAATCATATAATATTGTTCTGCACAAGTATATATGTATGTATATGTATTTTATATATATTATATCCCAGGATAACGTAAAAGTTATTATTTTTATTATAGTTGTTTTGTGTATTCGAGTATTTACGAGTATTTGTACTTTTTAAAGCCAGCACAGAAGACAAGAAAAAAAGTTTTTTTTTTTCGTTTTAGGTTATTACGGTTACTTAGTTAAGTTTGAATGGCTGGCAACAAAGTGAAAGAACTACAAAAATTTACATTTAAAATATTTAACTTAAATGATTTTCTGCCATTTACAGGGATTTTTCTTGTAAATCAGTTATGGCCATTTTATACACAACATGAAAGTAGGAAAGAAAGAAAGAAACGTTTTAAATATTTTCAAAAGTTTTATTGTTGTAATTTTGATAAAAGTTTTTGTTTTTATTTGTACTTTTGCATAAATAATATACGAAATATTTTCCAACAAATGCCACTACAACTATTCTATTATAAATGTTAGGAAAATATGTAAGTTTATGGTAATTTTAAAATCAATATTCTTGTTAAATTTAAATTTGTCAAATAATATTTTTCAGACATCTTAAAGTATTTTAATGATGTTGGATTTAAAAAAATTAGCTTTTTGAAAATAAATATATGCTTAATAGGGCACAACATATTTACAATGACACATTTTTAAAAGGTGTCGGTCAAGCCCAATCATATAATAACCTGCACTGAGGAAATGAGCAAAATATTTTTTTTTAAATTTTTTCTTTAAAACTGTTAACAATTAAATTTTATGAGTGATTTTCGGAAGTGGAGCTTATATGTATGAGCAATAATGGACCACTCGCCATAAAATTGGGTCGCGCGATTTAAGTCTATCTGAAACTTATTTCTGTTGAATTTTATTTGCATATCAACATTTTTAAGATGATTATGCTCGTTAAAGAGATTTTAGAAAGTGAGACTTATATGGTAGTTATGACCAGTGTTGCCAGGAGCTGGCAAAAAAAGAAGCTATATAGACTTCAAAAAAATGCCAGAAAAAGCCAAACTGCTTTAAAAAAAAGCCAACAAAAAAAGCTAAAATATTTCAAATTAAGAATTTAGGTTTATATTTATTTTTAAATAAAAAACTAGAAAATACGTTCATAAAAGTAAATAAAATTATAAAGGTACACTTCAGCAGCAAACAAAAAATAACATTAATCATTAACAATAAATATATACATATGCATATATATTTTTATACAGACAAAACTCAAATTTTGTTTTTTTTTTTTTTTTTTTAATTTAAGTACTAAGTATTTACTATTTTAGTGTTTCAAATAACTACATAAAATATACATTAATATATTATCAGCATTTAAAGATACATGTATAATTATAAAATAGGTATAATAGTTTTATCATAATCGGAAGAATCAGAACTAGAATTTGAGTAAATATAAATAAAATATAATAAATAGTATTTAAGTATATAATTTTTTAATGATAATTTAATATTCAATAACGCATTAAACATTTTTAACTTTACAATTTTCATTGTACTAAAAAGTCGTTCAACCTCTGCATTAAGTACTTAAAGGAAGTACTAAAAAGTTAAATACTGGATTAGCCATGTCAGAAAATGGACATTGTTGGTTCTATATTTGTCCATTTGTAGTTTTAAATATTCTGCCCTGAGCCATAATCATCGTAATTTCATTAGCAGTTTAATTTTTCACATACATAATATATTTTTTTGGTAATCTTTGTCGCAATTGCTCAATAAGTTTTATTTACCGTAATTTTTTTTCAGAATCTTCACTAATTAAACCGTTCTTTATTTTATCTCTCATTCTTCAAACTTGTATGAAAAATGTGGCGAAAACATTAAACAATTTTCAATTAGAGACGATAAAGGATCAACTTCTTTGCTTTATATTACAGTTTGAAAACACAAACTATGGAGAAGAAATTTTAAATTAGAAAACAGATTTTTCGGATCCGCTGAATTGCTTACAAATAATTTATTTACTTTTTGTACTTTGTGCAATACTGGTTTCAAAAAAAGATAATACACCAAATTATAATCAGTATATTAATCACTTAAATGTTTGGCTTTGTAGCATAGTTGGTTTTAACTCGAAGCATAGATCCACAATACGTTTAACGGCTATTTCAAATGACAGCCATCGAGTATCACAAGCCTTCGAGAGTTAGTGGGACTCTTGTCCATTATATAACGATGAAAATAATGTGTAATAACAATTTTGTCTTGAAAGTGAATTTGCTAGACATTTATAGCTTTCAGATATAAAAAACTCTAATTTTTAAGCACTTGATATTTACAATTGGTATTTATTCTTTTAATACTGCATAATTCTAGAGTCTGTTGAAAAGCTTAATGAAAAACAGTAATGAATTAATATGAAAATGTCTCACAAATATAAATTTAGCATTTTTATTTACTCTTTAGCCTCAAAATTTTGGTTTTAGTTTCTAGCCTTTTTTATTTCAAAAAAGGCTATTTGCAAATTAAAAAAAGCTAAAAAAAAGCCACGAAGCTAAAACCAAAATTTCGAGGCTAAAGAGTAAATAAAAAGGCTAAATTTAGCCTCAAAAAGGCTAAACTGGCAACACTGGTTATGACTTACTACGCACCAGTCAACATAAAATCAGGTGACATGACTTTCATATACATTAAACTTATTTGGAGAAAAATGTATGTTTTTTTTTTTTTTTTTTTTTTTTTAAAAAAGATACACCCAGAGTCCCTGGCAGGAATCGAACCCGCAACCCCCAGATTGATAGTCCAGCACACTATCGTGTAGTCTATCGGGGCACCCAATAACAGTAGATAACAGTATATAAATTAAACATTTATGGCCTATAAAGTCCTACTTCAAGAGAACATTTGTATGGCGGCTAGATAAAATAAATAAGTAATTAACCGATTTCAGCCAATTTTAATAGGTTTCCTCCTTCAGCCGAAAAAACCATGTGCCAAATTTGATTGAAATATCATCCAGCTTCCAGCCGCCTCTAACACAAGGGACAGTCGCTGGTAGTTGTTGGCTATTGGTTACTTGAAGGCATCAATCATTTGCCTTGACGTGCCAAGTATCGTAGGCACACAGAACTTGCTAGGAGTCCGGCGCCAACCGGAAACGAAAATAAATATATGGTAATTTAAATTTTTGATTCAAAACATTTATTTTATATATATCCCACTCGCATCCCACTAAGAGACCAAAAAGTTCTTAAAGGAATAGACCTAAGCTTTTAAAAAAATTTAAAAGGCCCCATTTTGGAAAAAAAAGTCAAAATAGTTTTTGATTTAGCCAAAAAAAGTCAACAATTTAATATCTTGAGTTACAAAACATTAATTTTAATATATATACTAGAGTTTCCAAAAAACCGAAGAATTTCAAAACCGCGGTTTCGGTTTTAAAAAATTGAAAACCGATCTGTTTCGGTTCGGTTTTGTGATAATTTATTAATTATTAAATCAGTTTGACGAGTGTTTACGAGGATAAAGGAAAATTGGTACTATTTCTTTTAATGGTACCTTTTTAATATATTAAATTAGTTAAAGCTAATATGCTTCTCAGTAAATAAATAATAAATAATAGGGTGCTCAATTGTATTATGATACCAAAAATGGAGAACTAGAACTAAGGAGTACTTTTTCGTTCTTCAAAATGAATTTTCTATAATATTGAACCTAGAATCAGGAAATTACTTTGAAATATCAAACTTGACAGTGGTTTAAGTGTGGAAAATTTTTACTTTTTCTTCTAACGGTACTTTTTATTATAATAAATTATTTTACTTATTCTATATACATAATAGTTGGCTTAGTAGAGAAAGAATTAAGGATAGAGGACATAATGATATTGAGGTAACAGAAACTATTATTGAAATTTCTATAATAATGAAGCTATAAGCAAGATATTAAACACACATGATCCTGACTGAGTTAGAATATAAATAAGGGATTTGCAGGTACTTTTTCGAACTAGAAACGCGAATTCAAAACGGATACTTTTTGAATATTTTAATATTTTATACATAATAAACCTTAAAATTAGGCACAAATGATTCTGAATGAGTTAGATTTCACGAAAGGTGATTATAGTCTTACCTTTCTTTTGTATTTTCTATAATAATCGACATAGAAATATGAAATTAAACATTCATGATGCTGAGTTGGAATACAAAATGTGGGTCTTTATGGTCTTGTTTTAATTTAATACGTAATACGTCTAGAATGAGCTACAATCCACATTACAATGAATCAATAAACATGAAACTAAATTAGTGTTAATTTACGAAGGGAGACTTAATAGTACTATTTCTTTATTCCAATTGAGGTGGCTAGTACTCCATACTTTTATCGGATATTTGAAAATAACTAAGACTTTGTTACAAAAATGTTGCATTATTTAGCTTGTAATACAATTTAAAAAATTTAAACAAATCTTAAGATATTTTTACCGATCTGTGTTTAGAGATATTGGATGAATAATTGTATGAAAAAGTTTGTTTCTCATTTCTAAATTTTGAATTATTCTAGTGAAAATAGATTAAAAGTGAAAACCGAAGAATAATTGTCGGTTTTGGTTTCGGTTTTAGGCCTTCAAAAACCGCGGTTTCGGTTTCGGTTAAAACCGAATTGGAAACTCTAATATATACCACTCGTATCCCACTAAACGACCAAAAACCTCTTCAAGGAATAGACATAAGCTTTCTTTTGAGCAAAAAAAAGTCAACAAAGTTTTTGATTTTGCAAAAAAAGTCAATAATAGATATCCAACTCGTATCCCACTAAGCGAACAAATAGGTCTTCAAGAAAAATATCTAAGATTTCTTTTTTTAAAAAAAGGGTCCATTTTGAAAAAAATGTCAACAAAAAGTTTGATTTCTGAAAAAAATATAAAAAATTTTAATTTTTTTTTTATTTTTTCGAAAGGTTGAAGAAATAGCTATCTAAACTATTTGGGACACATTTAGCTAAGAACAATAGGTAATAAGTTGCATGGATGAGAAAAAACATATTTGTGGCCAAAATGTAAAATTTTGACGCGTCTAACTCAGAGAGTTCTCGACCGATCTTGCTGAAAAAATGTGAATTATTATCCAATAGGACTAACCTTGGTGCAGATTTCATCCCGACCGGAAGACAACGATTTCCAAAGTAGTACACTTGACATGAAATCCTATATATATAAAGGGTTTTCCAATAAGAGGTGTTATTTTGAATCACCCGGTATTTCGGTAGCTGTCACTTTCGAACCTTTTATTCTTTGACATTTGACAAGTAAAAACTACGCCTTTACTAAAAATGAAACGATACACATTTCAACAACGCATTGAAATTATTAAAATTCACTACAAAAATGGTGAAAATCTTGCAGTCATAGTTCGCAAAACTAAAGCATTTTTGGATCACCGTGGAGCACCTTTTCGGACCGCAATACAGAAATTGATGGAAAAATTCGAGCTGTTGGGACAAGTTAGTGATGTGTAGAATAATGAGAATATTGCTTCTGTAGCCCAAAGTGTTGAAGAAAACCCAGGCTTGTCCATTCCTCGTCGTTCTTTGGAATTGGGCATTCCATGAACGTCATTACACCGTATCTTATAGTCGGAGTTGGATGACATTGATCTGGACAATGTTTACTTTAAACAAGACGGCGCTACGTGTCACACACAAAACGAAACCATTGATCTTTTACGGTAAAAGTTTCCGGAAGATATGATTACAATTGGCCACCGAGACTTCTTCCTTTGGGGCCACGTGAAAGATAAGGTCTACACCAACAGCCCAGCGTCGATTCAAGACCTCAAAGATAGAATTCGTGAGGCTATCGAGGACATAGGGCAGCCACTTTGCGATTTGGTTATGGAAAATTTCATGAAAAGGGTATGGTCCTGTCTTGATGGCCATTTGGCTGATGTTGTTTTTCATTATTAACAACATACCTTCCTCTTTATTACGAAATAAACATCCGATCATTTATCTCAAAATGTGCCATTTTTCTCTGAATACCAAAATAACACCTCTTATTGGAAACCCCTTTATTAAATGAAAAAAAAAATCTATTTGTTAGAAATCACAGAAAGAATACACCCTAAAAATTACCATAAAATTACCTACACTATTTCAGTTTATATTTTTTTTTATAATTCAAATTTTTCCACCTCACTTCAACTATTTTAAGTGCTAATTATCCATTACACTGACATTTCGTTATGCCACAACAGCTACGACAAATGGTTGCGAAATGTACAACAGTCACCAAAATAAAAAAAAAAGTGGAATGATAATAAAATCTGAATCAAAAGTCATATTATTAATGATATCGTTATGCAAAACTGATATGAGACAATACAAAAACGAAAGCAACAGCAAAATCAACAAAAAGTACAAAAACAAAAAAAACAACAACAATAGCACGCTGTAAAATAATATAAGAAAACAGGCATAAACGCACACATAAAATGAAATGGCGCTGATGGTGTTGACAGTCATGATGATGACAAACAGGAGACATTAATTGACAAGAAATGACGCCATGTCGGGAACATTGTCAACATGGAGCAGTTAGTGCGTGTGCGCTTATATGTTTGTAAACGTAGCTGCATAATAAAATCATTAAATATTACAAATTATCTATTCGATTTTTTTTTGTTTGGGTTTTTGCGCAATGGTTTGTTTGTCTTGCACAAGTAATATTTATTTATATAGATAAAAACGAAAACATTACTTACAGTGTAACACAGAATTGTGTATATTAATTGTGTATATTATTAAAATAAAGAGTAAGCCAGAAAAAACGTATATATGTATTAAGTTAAATAAATATAATTCTCCAAAATAGTTAGGTTTATTCAAATATTGTACAAGTCCATTAAACATTAAAATATTGGCATATTAATCGGTATTTATAAAATTATGCAATTTTACCGGAAATCCTCCATTAAAAGATTTTATAGTTGCATCCGTTACCTTTTTGGACGATGTGGTTCACTTTGGCTTAAAATCCGTCATGTTCTGGGATACCATTCCTGTGTTCCAATACCTTTTCACAGTCTGAAGTTCTAGACAGTTGGGTTGACATTATTGTTTGAATAGCACTTAAGGGGCTTTTGTCCATAGTGGCATGATGACAAATCGTTTTAGAAATATGAAGCTACTATGTGCTGTTTTTAGAAAGGTAAACAAGGTTTTTGTAGACACTGCCATGATTGGCTTCTTTTGCCTCAGCTGCAACACAGGAAACAGCTTGGGGAATATTATTTGTTTTTTTATCCGGTATTGTTCTTGAACATTACCTTGTTCATCACCCACATCAGCTGTTATCAAAAAAAAACTGGAGTAGGATGGGTAAAAATGTTTAAGATTTTATTTTCAGGATATTCTACATATACAATTTTTTTGAAATCGGAACTCAAACGAAGAAATATGATCGTTTTAAAAATTGAACATATCCGAGGTGTCCTACTTTGGGGACCCCAAGTGAGCCCACGCAGTCCACACTGGTGTTAGCATCGGATCTTATTTCTTCAAACATGAAGCCGGAGCTCGTGTTATGTTAGATCGTTAACGCACCATGATCAATGAAAATCTCATTCATACGGACAAGACGTGGTTTCAACAGGATGGCACTACGTGTAATACGTCAACCGCAACCATCGAGTTATTGAATTTAAAATTTAGCGATAACTTTTTCGATAATTGAACCGTTCAATTTGCCACCAAGGTAGTGCCATTTGACATCTCTCGATTATTTCCTGTAAGGCCACCTGAAGTCAGTGGTTTATGCTGATAAATCAGCAGCAATTGACGTCTTGGAGGACAACATTTTTGGTGTTATTCGTGGTATATATTCCAATGCCGGACAGTGACAAAGAAGATGAAAAATTGTCTCATTCTCCTCCTCGTTTTGACAACTTCTGCAGAAGTCGTTGTAGGGCAAGCCAAGTCTCCTCGCGTGGTTGCCAAAAGTGCAGTGACCGGTAATGACCGCCACCATACCGCTCAGTTGTGAGCGTATCAAGCCAAGAAGATATGTTGCTCGTTCACGATTTAGCCGGGGCCATATCATTCTGGTAATAGTACATGTGGGTTCACAACCCCATATTGCCTGAGCAAGCTCATGGTAGAAGTTACTAATGTGAAGCTTGCATTTGGATAACGGAATCCCACATAGGAAGTCTATGTGTCCGTCATGCAGAATGGCGCCCTTTTTCGCCAATTCATCAGCAACACAGTTGCCTATAGTACCTCCGTGTCCACGTACCCACTTGAGTACGACTGTTGAATGTCTCGCCATCCTGTTTAAGGATGCCCGGCATTCCTGGACCAAATTAGATGTTTTATATACACCTGTTAGAGATTTTATTGCGGCCTGACTGTCAGTATATATACGAATATCCCTAGCTGATATCTTGTTATAACTGATCCAGTTAGCCGCCCTTTTTATGGCTGATATATCAGCCTGGATAATGCTGCATTCATTTGGAAGTCTAAAAGATAACCTAGTTTTGAGTTCCTGAATGTAGACACCTACGCCAAATCGATCTCCCCTCCTAGAGCCGTCCGTATAGACTGAGGGACCTGTTGTGTCGTGTAGAGGTCCGTCCATTGCTTCCATATTATGCGGAATTGAGAAACAAAACCAATCGATATTTTTCGGAACATTCCGAATGCTACCTATTATACTGGCGTGACCATATGGAGCATGTCTCCACGCCCCAATCACATTTAGCCTGAAGGCCGAATTGAATGCCGTTTTTCTGGCTATTAGATCCACAGGGATCCAGATTAATAAAGCAAAGAGCGACTTTGTTGCGGTCGTTCATAGAGCTCCTGTTATCATGATTGCCATTCTACTCAAAACCTTCTCGAATAGCATACAAGTTGAGCCTTTGCACAGAGCATTCCACCAGACAGAGACTCCATAGAATAGTGTCGGCTTAATGACCGCATCACATAGCCAGTTCACAAAGTGGGGTTTAATACCCCATTGAGTACCTATAGCCTTCTTACAGACATACATAGCCGTTAAGGCTTTTGACATCCTTGAAAGGGTTTTGGGTTTCCAGGATAGTTTATTATCCAGAATAACTCCCAAGTATTTTGCATTGTCCGATAGTTTTAGTTCAACACCATTTAATCGGGGAAGCGAGAAATGAGGAATCTTGTACTTCTTTGTAAACAGTACAAGCTTGGTTTGGCTTGGGTTAACACTCAATCCACTGTTTGTACTCCACGGACTTAGTACACTGAGTGCATATTCCAGGCGTTGTGATATCGTGCCAAGTGGATCCCAGATACTGCCACTGCGACGTCATCCGCATAGGCGACAGTTTTATAACCCATGAGATCCAGTTTCCTGAGCAGATTATTTATTGCCAGATTCCACAGAAGTGGAGATATGACGCCTCCTTGAGGTGTACCCCAAGTGGCCATTCTCGTGATCACAGCCGTTCCCTTTTCGGAACGAATGATCCTGCATTGTAGAAGGTTCTTGATGATCCTTACAGTTGATTGGTCCAGACCAAGATTATGTAGGGCTGAAACTATGGTTGCAAATTCTACATTATTAAAGGCTCTTTCTATATCCAGAAAGACCACTAATGAGAAATTACCAAATTCAAGGGATTTCTCATTATATCCCACTAAGGAGTGAAGTGCTGTTTCAACAGATTTGGCCTTCATGTAGGCATGTTGAGAAGGAGATGATTCTTGTTCTAAATACATCCGTATGTGGATGTCGATAATTCTTCCAAGGGTTTTCAGCAAGAATGATGATAGACTAATTGGTCTGAAATTTTTTGCTATGGTGTGTGATACTTTCCCTCTTTTCGGAATGAATAGCACAGTGCATTCGGTCACAGTGTTTATAGTAACCATTTCAACAATTTTAAAAGCTTTTTAACAATATTATAGTAACAGTAACTATTAACATGTTTGTGGTAACCATAATATGGTTAACTTACGATTCACATGATTTTGCCAATCTTATATATATGGTTATATTAAACAAAGTATATGCTTGTGACAACCATTGTTATGATGAATCTTTATATCATAATATGTTGTTCTCAGATTATGATATCAATTAGCCGAGAGCAACGTAATATGGTAAAACCTTAATCATAAAAATAGTTGTCACAAACATATACTTGTTTACTGTAACCATATATATGATTGATTATATTGCATCTTGATCTTGATTTTACTATACAGTGTAGGACAAAGTCTGTGATCCAATCTTCAATGTTAATACATGTCGTGGCTGGTTCCAATGAATCCAGAAATTCAGTAGGATAATCGACGGCTTGTTCTTCGTTCAATCGACTTGTATTTTATTGTTTCGCCACTTTCGATTGTATTTGCTCATTGAGCTTGCTAACATCACAATTTGTTGGTGCCAAAATTGCATGTTCCCACAGCCAATCCGATTTTGTGTAGTTGGTTGTAAGACTTGGGAATACCTTGTCGAGAACGGTTTGAATATTCATTTGCATTTGGCAGAAGGTCTGGAACAAAATCTCAACAATTGTTTTGAGAATGTTTCGGCAGAAGGGTATTGCAGCAAATGCACATGCATGTTCGTTGATAGCATTCGGATTCTGTGGCATAATTTCCAGTGAAATAAATTTGAAGGAACTTCGCATCATCACTGGGAAGCAGGAGCAATGATACAATTTTGTAGTACATTTGGCCTTGAACTTTCTTGAACTTTAAAGGTGATCATGAATACGAAGTCTTTTTAAAGCATGAGTTGCACTTTTGGATATTTTGAAGGAAGTGCTTGGAAATTGGATTGACGCCGGAAATGTAACTTAGAAGCAGCTCAGCTGTCTCAATAACTGGTGGCAGGATAACTTTTCCGTTCGAACACCACATTCCCGGGGAATCCTTAGGGAACTACAAAACGCTGCAATATAAGCAATGTTTGTTCATTATGATTCCTGTAGTCATCACACTTATTGTAATAAAATGCCGGCAACTTTAAATCGATTCTTTCTCTTGATCTAGCCATTCGGGAGCGATTGACTTCTAGTCTTTCGATATGCTGTTGAGTTGTCTCTGCAGCACTCAATGAATATGCACTGTGACGCATTTCTGAATTTACAGTGTTACCCGCTAGGCTTTTCTGAAGATTCCGTGAAAATTTTATCAAATTCAAATACTTACATACAAACATCCATTTTTATATATATAGATTTGTTAAAATTCTTTATTTTCCCCACAATAGTCTTAATTAATATACTTATGTAAAAGATACTTATGTATTCAGAAAAAATCCGACAATCATATGAACAAGCCAACCAAGCTACCAAAACTCAATCTGTTAACTTAAAACTAGCGATTTTTTTTCAATTGTAGCAAACACTTATCGCTGATGGATAAAAAAATCATTAATTCTTGCAAAATATTGAGAGTGTACTTTTTATATAAATGTGTTCTCTATTGTACAAACAAGGCGGCAGCAACCTGCTGTGTTGAAAATTAGACTTCTTGGTGTTCTTTTCGGAAAATATGTAGTTTGAAAGGTGTTCTTTTCAAATAATGTTACCCTAAAACCCTGAAAATATGCTACATGTTTCACCCTCAATTTTGTTAGAAATGCACCGCTTTTTAAATATCTTTTTTTGTCAATGTTTTTGAAGTTTGTTTGTGTTAATGAAATTGTTTTTGTGTTATTTGATTAAAATATTTAAAATGGAAGCAAAAAGTATAGTTTTATAATATTTAGAAGCTAGATAAAAGACAATTGCATGAATGGTAATGATTTTTGTTCTATTGTGATCGTTAAAGATGCAGCACATTTTGTGGGTATGGGTAAACTTTAATAAATGGTACAAAATAAATAGGCAACATTTAGTGTCAGAAAGTTAAGAATCTTGTTGGTGCTCCTATTCAGTACATGTAAATTGCAGAAGTTACTCATTCCCTGAGGCCTTATTATTGGCTTTAAGGCATATTTTGAATTTTTTAACATTTAAATTAACATGACTTTAAGAGATAAAAGTGAAAGCAACCTAAAACAGAACTTTTTTTAATGAAATAGAAAAAACCTTAAAATTTTAGATTTTTCTCATATTTGTGTAATTTTTTACCACTTTTCAATAATGAAACATTTAAACTATTTTGTTCACAGCTGTAAATAAATTTACAATATTCTCAATGAATGAATGTATATATGTATGTATCTATGTTTGCTGTTTATGACCAAGTGTTATGAAAATGATTGGAGGGTAATAAAACTATTTATAATTTATCAATAAAAACAATTTATTAAATGAAATATTTTATCATAAACCATGTTTTATATATCAATTCTCATCATGGTGGGTCGAATTATTGATTTTGTGAGTGTTTTTCTCTAATTTTTTTACGTTTTCTTTTTTTGTTTTGGTTTTTGCTTTGCTGAAGGACATTTTCATTTTTATTATGATTTTTTTCCTATAATGTTTTACAATTTGTTTAATGGTCGTTTAAGAGTTTAGCAGTGAGTTTCTATTTTTCTCTATTATATCTTTTTTCAATTCATTTAAAATAAAAAAAAAAATAAAACTTTTTAAATGAGTTTTTATTAAATTTTATGCGAAAAAAAAAACTATGCAAAAAAAAAAATGCATTCATTTTATGTGTGCAAGTGAGAAACGAGGCGAAAAAAAATTTATTTACCCAATAAATTTATTTTAGATTATCGTGGGTTTACAAATAAAAATTACTGAAAAAAAAAGAACACGTAAACTATGATTAAATTGTACTGAAATTAAATTTAAATGTATTAGTTTGCAGATTAAGTTCATTTTTTAAACCATTTTATTAATGCACAATACAGTGTATGTGAAAAGAGAGTTTAGTTTCATGACGAACGAACTCTTAGTAAAAACATATTTTTATGGCAGGCATTTAATCCTCGGCGGTATAGGGGTTTTTTGGCGCTAAACAGTATAACCAGGTTTGTGCAGACCTATATGGGATTTGTATGGAAATACATAGGCAGGTCTCCTAAAAGTATGTGTAAATTTGTTTGTTTGGCATTCAAGAGACGAATGCCTGGCATGTGAATGCTGTTTGCAATACATGCAATGAAACCACAACTATGTACATGCATTATTAATGTGTGAATCCCCTTACATTATACATAGAAAAGAGCTACCATATGTAAAGTTTCCTTTTTTAATTTTTCTTAACGTACAAAGTATTCATAGGTCTGCACGGACCTGGTTATGACATTTGAACCAAAATATATGAAAATCTGGATTATGCCGAAATCGGATCCACAATGGGTTTGATTTTTTGCTAATTGTGTCCGGAGACTGTTGCTCCAGGAAGTCATGAAAGGATTTGTCTATAATACGAAAAACACTAAAGTTATACACACTTTTATATGCAAAAGGTCTGCACAGACCTGGTTGTACCGCCTAGGGTTAAGAATGATCTCAATCCAAAAATAAAACAGCCTGATCTGCAATCAAATATAATTTACATTAAGAATTTTTAAACACTTTAAACGTTAAAATATTTGTAAATATGCATTAAATTGTAAAGGCAGATCAGTACAAGATCAGCTTATAAATGAAAATTATTATTTGCTGCACTTCTTATTCAAGCAGAAATAGTTGTTTACATATTTTGTTAAACACACTGTACACTGTACACTTTATAATTGCATATTTTTAGTTTTTTTTTTTTATCTGCCACAATCACAAACATGCCTAACCCTCAATATAAAATTTATTTGAATGCGCTTGTCAATTTATTAAAATGTTGTTTTTTTTTCTTTTGAGTATATTGGTTTTACATAGATTTTTTATTGTCGAACATCATTCAATAATAATACTCAGCGGGAAGCAATTTTTTTAAAGGAAAATTTAAATATTTAATCAAAATTTTATATCATATTGGGATTAAATACTTGTTTGTTTTTGATTTTTTTTTTTTTTCATATAGAATTTGCTGTTTTAATTATAATGATCTTTTTTTTCCCCTAAAATTAAATAATTTGTAGAAAAACCATTTATATTAATTTTAGATTTGAAGAATTGTTTTAGTTTTATTAAAATCACCTGATAAATTTAACCTACATTAAAGTGAAGCTTATTGTTAAATTTGATTTTATTATTGATAGATTTATAATATGAATACAAAGATATAATTTATGTATAATATTTTTTTTATGAATAAAATAACATAGTTTATAATAAAGTAAATACCAAGCAGTTTGAGAAGTGTCAATTGGAAACCCTACACTAGCTATATTACTACTTGTACAACTAACTAGTTCGATGTGGCTGGTAAAGTGGTAGTTAAATGGTTATCATTTGCACTACATTTCGCTAGCACATTCAATAATAAACAATAGTCAGATATTCGTCTTAAATTTTTGAAAATACTTCGATGACCACGTGTAATGCTGAATGTGGCCGTTCGTGTTTTCGTTCTCACTGATGATGCAGAAAATGAAAAAAAAAAATGAGAGAAGACTCGCATTTTTTAAAAACAAATACAGAGCAGTGTAGAAAATCAAACATTTCGGAGAATCGATGAAACTGAAATGGTTTCGAAATTAGTGAAATCAGTGTCACATAGCGGTAGACCATAACAAAACCAAGTAAGAAGTTTAGTCTTACAAGACCGAGCATATAATTTTTCTTTTAAAATTTCAAACATTTTTTTTGAGTATTTTCGGAAATGAGTTTTACAAGGTGGCGCAAAAGTAAATTTCTGATGTTTTTTTAGATGTAATTAAAAAAAAAAAAAAAATGAAAAACTTTGATTCTTCTTGTGGAATATTTTTATTTGGTCTTTTGATTTTTTTACATCAAGTCGAGAATATGATGTCATGTGAATGGCCGCCGCCACAGTTGATTGTCATTTGAGCCCTTTTTATGGCATTTTCCATGACTTTGACCAAAACTTCCGGCGATAGGTCCTCACATTCTTGACAGATATTTTCTTTAAGAGCTGCAAGAGTCTGAGGCTTGTTAACATAAACCCGCGACTTCAAAAAGCCCCACAAAAAGAAGTCTGGAGCGGTCAAATCAGGCGATCTTGCAGGCCAGTGCAAATCGCCAAAACGGGGGATTAGACGCCCGGGAAATGCATCCTTCAGCATATCGGTTGTGGCACGTGCAGTGTGTGCCGTTGCACCGTCCTGTTGGAACCACATGTTTTCCAATCCCAATTCATCATGTTGCGGCAAAAAGAACTCGTTGATCATTGCTCTGTAGCGCTCATCATTCACAGTAACCGTTTGGCTCGCGACGTCTTCGAAGAAAAAAGGTCCGATGACTCCTCCAGCGAAAACAGCACACCATACAGTGACTTTGAGCAGGTGTAATGGCTCTTCGTGGGTTACACGCGGATTTTCAGTGCCCCAGAAGCGTAAATTTTGCTTATTTACGTACCCGCTAAGATGGAAATGGGCCTCACCACTCATGATTATTTTTGGTGAAAAATCATCTTCCTCTTGGTGGTGATTAAGGATGGCTTGAACGTATGTTAGACGCGATTGGCGGTCAGCAGCTAACAGCTGATGCACCGTCTGGACTTTGTACGGAAACATCTTCAAATCTTGTATCAAAATTCGCTGTAAAGACCGTCGACTGATACCCATTTGCGTGGCACGTCGTCTGGTCGACGGCGCTTCCATGACATCCTCGGCTACAGCAGCAACATTCTCTGCAGAACGGCTACTCCGGGGTCTGTCACGTCTGACAGCATCTCGTGTTGTGCCAGTTTTTTCGAGGCGAGGGGCTAAACGTCGCAGTGTTTCACCAGTAGGCGTTGGACGGCCAGGAAATCCGCGACGAAATTCACGTTGTGCCAAAGTCACCGACCGATTATTGGTCAAATAAATAGTCAGCAATATTCCGCGTTCTGGAGCAGTGTAGCGTAACATTGTTTATTAACGTGTATTTCGCATGTGTTTACTACACAAATGTCAAAACAAAACTGACATTAGGGGCCAATCGCAAAATTTATAGCATTTTCTGATAGGAGGATTACTTTTGCGCCACCTTAGAGAAAATATACATAGAGCGGAAACTAGAAAAAAACTCAAACAAAAAAATTACTCAAAAATGTTACACATACGAGTGTTGTTTTTGTTTTCACATAGTTTTTTTTACTAATACATTCCCACCACTTAGGTTTTTGACAACTGAGTTAGGTCTTTGACAGGAGAGTTTCCGATCTATGTGTATTTATCTATGGCTATAACCATAGGGAAATATAGAGCGGAAACTAGAAAAAAAACTCAAAACAAATATTACTCCAAATAGTCACACGAACGAGCGTTGGTTTTGTTTTCACGTATTTTTTTCTACTAATACATTCTCACCACTTAGGTTTTTCACAACTGAGTTAGGTCTTTGACAGGAAAGTTTCTGCTCTATTTAAAAATAGCTATCTAAACTATTTGGGACAAATTTTGCTAAGAAAAATAGGATGAGAAAAAACACCTGTCTGGCCAAAATGTAAAATTTTTACCGCCCTCTAACTTAGACACTTCTTAACCGATATTGTTAAAATATTGTGCCTAAAAAGACTAACGTTTTTGCTAATTTTATCCAGATCGGAACCCATCGGTTTTAATAGTTGTGTCACATGAGATGAAAACCACCGTATATTTACATGATAAATTCCAACAACTGCATAGATAAGTTTGAAAAGAATGTTTTGAGAAGTTTGAAAAGAATTTCTGTATCTGATAACTTCACAAATATCAAAACAAAACATACAGCTTCTGCATGCCAATTAAATATATAATTAAAATTATTTCTGTTAGAATTTGTACTACACATAATAATTTATCTCCATCAAATAAAGATTCTAAACTCTAATGAATTTTTATTTGAATTTATAGTATAGTTTGAAGTTTAAAAACTATTTTAATGCCCATCATCATATGGAATTAAATAGGGTGTCCCTGATTTCACAGAAAGAAGAAGTGATTTTGATGGAAAATATATTTTGCTAATGGGAAATTACCTAATAAAAAAAATGTCTTATCCGTTTGTGGGAAACATACAAGGGTTATCAATTATTCTAGCTCAATTTTGAGTGAATAAGTATAATTTTTTTTTATTCGAATGATCGATAAATTTTGAAAATAATTTAATAATATGTATTTAAAATCATACAATTTACAATAACGACGAATATTTAAAAAAATGATAAAATATACATGTAAATATAAGCAATTTATAAAATTCATAGGCTACTTATTTACATTGGGAAATAATCACAGCAATTTTATTTCCATTTTCTTTTAAATTGCTTTGACACACCTTTCACGTTAACACACATTAAGTTGTGCCTTGCTACTTCTCATAATAATTTTGGACAACTAACGACAATTCAAAATCAAAACATGTAAAATCCGCTACAATCGCAAGCCATGCAACATGGTGAAACTTTTCCTATCCCGTTTGCTTCTCTACGCTGCTATCCAACAAACAAAAAAGTTGCTGCAATTTATCGTACGAAAAATTGCCAATGTAAATGGGCTCTTTGTTAAACATTTAATAAAGTTATATGTAGCTAATTTTAATGGTTTTAGAATTTAGATGTCAAAAGGCTCTCAGTTTATGTTTACGACGTTTGATATATGGAGAAAATATGCCATTATTATACCACTTACCATGAGTGGCAAAATTGTCATTCCGTTTCTAATTTCCAAATTTTTCATTTGCTCTTCCACAAATGGTATATTCGGATATGTCCGCCTGTTTGTTGAAAACTCCTTCCGAAGCCCACAAAGAACTTATAATATAAGTCTTATATATGTGTTATTTAATAATTACATTTTTGGTAATAAATACTTTAAAAGTAATCATTACACATTTTTCATCAATTACTTTCAATTTCAATTACATTTTACCCATTACATGTAATTTGTAATTGGTAATAACCAAATACCAATTACATGTAATTGATAATTGGCATTCATCAATTACCAATTACATGTAATTGGTAATTGGCATACACCAATTACAAATTACATATAATTGGTAATTGATTATTGCCAATTACCAATTACACGTAATTGGTAATTGGTCCTGTAATTAAATACAAAATGTAATTGGTAGTGCCCAAGTCTGACTTATATATCCGCTATATTCCAGCCAAGGTTGCTATTTAAAATCGTCCCCTAAAAGTACTATGAGATATAAGCATAAAACTGCGACATTTTTCACCAATTTTTCCAAAACAATTTTTTTTTTCATAACAATGTTTACATCAATTCAACAAAAATGAACAAGTAACCTTAGAAGACGACTATAAACCAGGTACCGTAAATAACGGTTATCCAGAAAATTTGAAATCAAAAAATCTCTATGTTAGAGTCAACAGAGACCTGTATTGTTATATACCAATAGATTTGTATTGACGTGCTCTTTCAGAATCTATGATGATATTACAAAAATGATCTCAACTCCACAATAAACAGTTATTTTTCAACGTAAAAATAAAAGTTCGCATGAAACTGTTAAAAAAAGACATTTAAATAGCCGTCATAAAAAAAACTCATCTGAGGAGTTTTATTTTTTCCGTCAGAAAAAAAACTCATTTGAGGAGTTTTATTTTTTCCATCATAAAATTAAAGTCCTTTGAGGAGTTTTAATTTTTCCGTCAGAAAATAAAACTCTTTTCGTTTATTTTATACTTTTTTCAGTATCTTTCCTTGTTGAATCTATTTGATATAATGTTTGTAGAAATTCATTTCTTTAAGAAATAAAAAACAACAACAACAATTTGATAAGAGGAATCAAATATAACAAATTAAAATCCCACTTGATTTGATTTTAATGAAAATTTATTCAATTGCAATGCAAGGTGCTTTACAAATTGTTATGATCTGACCAGCGGCAAGCTTTAGAAGTCAATTTTCATAAAATGAGTTTTATTTTCTGACGGGAAAAATAAAACTCCTCAAATGACTTTTATTTTCTGACGGAAAAATTAAAACTCCTCAAATAAGTTTTTTTATGACGGCTATTTAAAAGTCATTTTTAACAGTTTCATTCGAACTTTTATTTTTAAGTTGAATAATAGCTGTTTTAGATGAATTTTTATTTTTAAAGTCACTAAATAACTGTTATAAAATAAGTTTTTTGATATCACTTATAACCGTTACGGTCCCTACTATAAACAATTTTCTTTTAAAATGTATATGGGACCTATGACTGGTGATATGTCTTCTGTATATGTGGGTCGAATCTTAATATTGAATAACAATATTTTTAAGAAATGTATACTCATTAAAGTGATTTTCGGAAGTGGGCCTTATATGGAAGCTATGACTTATTATGGACCGATCGTCACAAAATATGGTAGCGTAACATACGCTGATAGTTACTATGGAGTTCTATGAATTACCATAATTTTCAATGTGTCAGTCAAAGCCTGGCCTACTTTTCCATCTATCATCATTAGCACTAATTTGTAGCTTACTTCAATTGTCTGGCGGTTAATGTCTAATTCGAATGGCTTTATTGTTGCAATTTCGGCCTTATATCACTGACTTCTTTTTTAATGACTTCATGAGTTTCCTTTTTAAATTCAAATTTAATTGGTCTGCAGTTTTTTGTAGAAGATGGTGTTTGATTTTTCCAAATATCCTTTGTATGGATCCTACTTGTCGAAGGCTCCGAATCTTCCAAATTTGTTATCAATCGCAATGGTACATATCTGTGTCTAAAGTATTTTCACATAAATATTGCTTGTATTGTTTTTGTCCAGAAGAACCATCACATCCCCATTTGCAGTTTCCATATTTCTTCAAATCATTTCCTTTAAATGACAGTAGCAAGCGCTGAGCTGTCTTGAAGTACTACCTCTGCCGAAATCGATGTGATTGTAATAGTGTCCACTGGTGGCAAACAATCCTTCTTAGCAGCAGTTATATGATGATACTAGATTGACCCGGTGCGCTTCGCTACCCCTGTCGATGTAAAAATCGGTTCAGCCGTTTAGTAATTATTGTTTAAAAACTAAAGGTACCAATTTTACCCGTTTTTCCCCCTTTTTATCCCTTTCTGGTCTAAGTATTGAAAAAATGTCTATTGACGCTTCCAAGTAAGGATCTATCTACGTTCCAAATTTCAATAAAATCGGTTCAGCCGTTTAGGCGTGATGCTCAAACAAACAAACAAACAAATAAACAAACAAACTTACAAAGACATTTATATATTTATATAGATGATGGATAGATATTTGAGCCTTTTTCAATCGCACGCAATCTGAGCTGATTATATTGCTCTTTTGTTAACTTCAGATTAAAAATAATGCTAATGCTTCTGTTTTTCATCGCTTGGCGTTGGAATACTTTTAAGAATCCGTTATGTTCTCACTGGACTAGCGTTAAAAACTTTTTGAATGATGTCGACTTTTGTGATCGAAATTGGTATAGCAAAGTTTCTTGTTTATTTTCACATCCGATTTCTTCATTAATATCCTTATCTTTCCGCCTTTTAGATCTATCGCTACAGTTGTTGGCTGATTTTGGTGGTCTGCCAAGATGGTTTTGGTTTGTACTTTCTGAAGATACCTGGATAGTAAGTACGCCCTATAGCCAGTTTTCAAACATGGTATAAAATCTTTGTTTCCTCCATCCAATTTTTGGTAGCGCTTTGTTAAGTTTTTGACGAAATCCGTAATTTTAATTTACAAGTCCAATTTTATTTCGGTGCTGCATGGATATAAGTTTGCTTTTTTTGAACGTAACTTAGAACATCTTCCCGCTTTTGGTTTTAAAAATACTCTTCGGATAATTCTTTATAGCTGCAGCTCTCCATGTTTTATAAAGATTTTAAAATTTTATTGTTATTGCTTAGATATATTATAGCAACTGAGTTTGTACTCGAATACCGCTGGCTTTTATACTATTCTTGCATTTCGGTATACTATGTCCTAGGTAGCATAAATAAGTTCAATCAAAAGTGATAAAAACTAAAAAGGCCCAAAAATAAAAAAGGAATAAAATAATAATATAATACACTAAAGATACCTATCACAACTTATATTGTTTGGTGTATTTATATTTGTGTCATATGAACAGGTAAAATAAAAAAAATTGGGAGTAATTTCATTCAAATGAAAAAAGTATTCAACAAACGGGTCACAACAGGTCAACAAGTATATATGGGCTTAAAGAGGCCACTTTGGACTTTCTCCTGGTAGTAAAATTTGTTTAACCCCTTTTGACCTTAAGTACTTTTATTCCACTGAAATTCAAAATTGACTTAAATATAGTATCTGAGAAAAAATTTAATAACACAGCTGGTATAAATGATACGTTGATATGTAGTACCAGTTCTTAAAGACTATTATCCTACCAACATAACAAAGGAAAAATCATCCAATTATGGATAATAGTTTACTTGTGATCAAATTTTTTATAAAATGATATAAAATATTTGATTTTAACAGCATGCCACGCACACAATTGACAATATTTGTATCTAATATTTTGGCTACTTTAGTTTCAATGTGTTTACTATTGAATAGAATTAAAATTTTGGAAATCGGAGTTAACAAAAAGTTGAACTTTTGGCCGATGAAATTGAGATCTGAGCCACAAAAAAATATTTTGCTTTATAACTTATGATTTTTATCAAAATCTCTTCTTCTATAAATGTTGGGATACCCAATACCTTGGAAAAGGACACCAATTTTTTTTAGTTTCTGGTATGTGAATTGGTATGAGTATTAAACAAAAGTTTTGTTTTTATATTTCATTCAACATAATAAACTTAGCAAACCAAACAAACTGTCAACATTAAAAACATTTTTGAAAAACAGACGTATGGCTGTCTACTGGTATTTAGCTAAGGACTAAGATCAGTCAATTGAATTGTATGAAACAGTTAAGTGAGAGAAATGTATTGTGTTCTGCTCTTCACTTAATAACTAATAAATTATACACAAATGTATCACTTTTATAAATTCCCAAGTTTGACTAATCTCCAGCCTTTATATTCCTGGCCAACGTATTAGTATAATGTACTTTAGGTATAAGGATTATGGTGCACTGACACATGCATACACCATCACTTATTAAGTTTTACGTATTTACGTGTGTGGGTTAAGTATTGTGTATGTGTGTTTATGTTTCAATTTATAGGCTGATGCAAGTGTGAACTTTTTGGAATTTTATAGGCGATAATTTTGAATTGCAGCTGTGTACAAAATGCAATGGCAAATAAAATTTTATTAAGCAATTAATTTTTTGTTTGGGAAACAATTTGTATGCAAAGGCAATATGAAATGTAGAATAGAAAAAAGCAAAAATAAACTGCTCCCCTTATTTGTTTTTCAAATAATAATCAAATGCCTGTTTTGTTGGTAGCAAACAAAAAATTAAACACACATATGAACGTAAATTCAAATTACGATAACGGATAAGGACATAAGGCTGACGATGTCGGTAGTGGCGATGATGGTTTGAAATGAATCTGTTGTGATGACCAGGGAATGTACAAATGTATATGTACGAGGGTTATATGATTAATATAAAGACAAAAGGGAAATTAAACAAGTACGAGAGTATGGTCGGTCGAACCCGATCATATAACAAGTTTTACCATACACTGAGTAAATGAGCAAAAACATTTGTCTTTTTCAACAATTTATTTTCGTGTGTGATTTGGGAGCTATCGCCATGAGATTAGACAGGCCGTATGATTTATATATTAAACTTATTTCTGTTGCATTCTATATAGATACCAACATTTTTAAGAGATTAATGTTAGTTATGGTGACTTTCGAAGGTGGGCGTTATAGGAGAGCTATGATAATTATGGACATATCATCACAAAAGTAGGTGTCATGACTTCCGCATACTTAAAACTTATTTGGAGAGAAATCAGCCTAGATACCTACACGCAGAAAAAACAACAATATTAACAATATTATAGTCACAGTAACTATATATGATTGTTGTAACAATAATATGGTTAATTTACGATTCGCATGATTGTATCAATCATGTATATGGTTACAGTAAACATGTATATGTTTGTGACAATCATCGAACACACTTTTGGACACCTTTTTTTTTGTGCTCTTCAATTCTCTTTTAACAAGAGCCCAATATCTCTCCACTGGACTCAGTTCCAGGCAGTTTGGAGGAATTGTCTCTCTTGGTACAAATACCACATTATTGTTCTTGTACCACTCAAGCCTGTTCTTACAATAGTGACAGATGCCAAATCAGTCCAAAAATAAGTGGACACATTAAGAAGTCTT
The DNA here is from genome assembly GCA_942486065.2 of Calliphora vomitoria. Taxonomy (NCBI): domain Eukaryota; kingdom Metazoa; phylum Arthropoda; class Insecta; order Diptera; family Calliphoridae; genus Calliphora; species Calliphora vomitoria. The sequence continues at coordinate 42,129,020 of OW818029.2, forward strand.
GTGAATGGAGACATCCTTTTTTGTAAACATCCCTTGATGTACATTTCGGTATTTATAGAGCCCTTTGTAACAAATGTTTGGCTTTTTTTACAGCAACTGTATATTGCTTGCCATACCAAGAATTTTTTGGGAAATTTTGTTTGCTTTTTTTCATTGCATTGCTGCGATTTTGACTTCAATTTCCGTGCTCTGTCTTTGGTCTCTCAATTTTTAGCAGCGTTTTGAGCCTTGCATGCTTTTAAACCTTTAAGCTTTTCTTACCAAATAGTCCGAGTACTGACCTGACCGGGCTGCTTTCATACCGGAGGTGTTGGGAGCACTTTTGAAAATGCTTTCTAATTTTTTGGCTTAATAAACATCATGTGAACCATTCCTTCTACCTGAACCATGATTTATATCAACGGACAAGTTCTCCCGGTACTGTTTAATAACATTGAAAAAAGTTTGAGAGCAGACCTTTGATTGTTTGGCCAATTTTTTGTAGGACCAAGTTAAGTTTTGTTGAAAATATTTAATAATTTTAGTACGCACTTTTTTCTGGTCACTCATTTTAATCAGATTAACAAGAAATGAACATAATTGACGTTAAAGATAATAACTGGCATGCTTTACAAAGATAACTTGATCAAAAAACAAAAAAAAAAGAAAAACCAAATAATACTTGGGTTAAAAGTTTTAATGAAAAACGTCTGTTAAGAATTTTACTCCTTAGTTGAGTTGCAAATGGTAAGAATCAGTCCATTATTTCTCCTAGTATCCATACAAATATCTTCCCGGTATATAGATCTATGATACAGAAATGTCTATGCACATCCATACAAAACTTTAAATTTTGGTATTGAAAATAGAAAAAATCTAAACGAAATATACAAAAATCGGTGGTGATGGGTATATAAGATTCTGCACATCCCAACATGACACTTTTACTTGTTTGGTTATTGTTTTGCTAATATCAAACCTTGAAATAAATCAGTCACAATAAAAATTTTCGGAATCAACTGACATTTTAAGAGATAAATTTGTTAAGAATTTTACGATCTCAGTCCTTAAGTATACTTTGAAGATAGAAAAAATGTTTAATTTAAAAAAATTTTGAATTTTTTTCGGAAATTTAACTTAATTTTTAAATGACTTAAGGTATAGTTAGACGTGCCATAACCATAACCATATAAAACAACTATTCGAACCAAACTTATGGGCAACAATGTATTTGATTATTGGTGACATGCCATAACGCCATAGCCATAACAGTTAAATGCTTATGATATGGCTATGGTTACGTCCAGTGTTGCCAGTTTAGCCTTTTTGAGGCTAAATTTAGACTTTTTATTTACTCTTTAGCCTCGAAATTTTGGTTTTAGCTTAGTGGCTTCTTTCTAGCCTTTTTTTAATTTGATAATAGTCTTTTTTTAAATAAAAAGGCTAGAAAAAAACCCGAAGCTAAAACCAAAATTTCGAGGATAAGGAGAAAATAAAAAGGCTAAATTTATATTTGTGAGACATTTTCATTTTAATTCATTACTGATTTTCATTTAGCTTTTCAATATGCTCAAGAATTGTGCAGTATTAAAATAACAAATAACAATTGCCAATACCAAGTGTTTCAAAATGAAATATAGTATTTTATATCTGAAAGCTATAAATGTCTAGCAAATTCGCTTTCAAGACAAAATTGTTATTACACATTATATTCATCGTTATATAATGGACAAGAGCCCCACAAACTCTTGAAGCCTTGTGATACTCGATGGCTGTCATTTGAAATAGCCGTTAAACGTATTGTGAATCTGTGCTTCGAGTTAAAACCAGCAATGCTTCAAAGCCAAACATTTAAGTGATTAAGATACTGATTATAATTTGGTGTATTATCTTTTTTTAAACCAGTAAGCAATTCAGCGGATCCAACAAAGCTGTTTTCTGATTTAAAATTTCTTCTCCATAGTTTGTGTTTTCAAATTGTAATACAATGAAAAGAATTTGATACATTATCGTCCCCAATTGAAAATTGTTTAATGTTTTCGCCACATTTTTCATGCAAGTTTGAAGAATGAGAGATAAAATAACGAACGGTTTAATTAGTGACGATTCTGAAAAAAATAATACGGCAAATTAAACTAATTGAGCAATTGCGACAAAGATTTTCATATGAAAACTCTTCGCTAAATCGATTTTTTATCCGTTAATAATACACTTCAAATAGTACTCGTAAAACCAAAAAAATATATTATGTATGTGAAAAATAGTAAATGCTTAGTACTTAAATTAAAAAAAAAAAAAACAAAATTTAAGTTTTGTCTGTATAAAAATATATATGGGGCATTTAATGTCAAGTGAACCATCTTTTGAAATCGATGTCTTCTATTAGATAGTAATTCAGACACAATTTTTCAACAAGATCGGTCGAAAACTTTCTGAGTTAGAGGGGATCAGAATTTGACATTTTGGCCAAGCAGGTGTTTTTTCTCATCCATGTAACTTATTACCTATTGTTCTTAGTAAAATGTGTCCCAAATAGTTTACATAGCTATTTCTTCAATCTTTCTGAAAAAAACATTTCTTTTGACGTTTTTTGCAAAATCTAAAACTGTTAACATTTTTTTTTCAAAATGGGCCCTTTTTTTAATTTTTTTTTGCTCAAGAGAAAGCTTAGGCCCATTCCTTTAAGAGATTTTTGATCGCTTAGTGGGATTCGAGTGGAATAAATGTTATTTTTTGTTTGCTGCTGAAGTGTATCTTTATAATTTTATTTATTTTTATGAATTTTATGAACATATTTTCAAATTTTTTATTTAAAAGTAAATATAAAACTAAATTCTTAATTTATAATATTTTTGCTTTTTTTTTGACTTTTTTTTAAAGCAGTTTGGCTTTTTCTGGCCTTTTTTTGAAGTCAATATAGCTTAATTTTTTGCCAGCTCCTGGCAACACTGGTTACGGCTATGGCAATATGGTAAGGCACGACTAAGTAATTGAACCTTTAGGAAATATTTAATTTTAAGCAAAGTAAGACTCACAAAAACGGCTGTAACTAAAACTTTAAACGAACAAAATTTCCCGTGTCTATATAGGAGGTACAGCTGAGTTTCAAATAAAAAATTTTTTGAATTCTTAAAAACTTTATACATTTTTGAAAAGAACACACAGTTTCCTAAATATTGATACATAATAAGTATATCTTACAATCGAATCAAGAACAACAATTGAACATAATTTTTCATTTTACAAAACAGGTACCCGAAATATCCCACTTTAGGTCATTTAAACTTAAACTCAATTACATCTTCTCTATACCCATGGGACATTTTAATAATTGAATATCTCTTTTGAAATTACAGATGTATATATATTTTTATAGTTTCCCCATAGTGTGAACGTTCAAACAGATTTGTGTTCGGCGTAGCAAAATTATACAAAATAAGATGTTTTACAAATTTAAATTTGTATAGTAATGTATGTTTCACTTGTGAGAAGAAAATCTTTTTTAATACTTTGTCAAACAATAATTCTGATAATTAATTTATGATTAAATTTTAATGCATACCAACCTCGCATGCATGTATTTGTGTATTGCGTTATAAACTCTATTTGTATTTTTATACCCTTCACCTTCGTGAGAAGGGTATATATAAATTTGTCATTCCGTTTGTAATTTCTACAATATAATTTTCCGACCCTATAAAGTATATATATTCTGGATCCTTATAGATAGCGGAGTCGATTTAGCCATGTCCGTCTGTCTGTCTGTCTGTCCGTCTGTCTGTCTGTCTGTCTGTTGAAATCAATTTTCTGAAGACCCCAGATATCTTCGGGATCCAAATCTTGAATAATTCTGTCAGACATGCTTTCGAGAAGTTTGCTATTTAAAATCAGCAAAATCGGTCCACAAATGGCTGAGATATAAGGAAAAAACCAGGACAACCTCGATTTTTTACCTATTTTTTTACCTATATCTGGATTACTAAGTCATTAATATAGACAATATGGATATCTAATGATAGATATTTCAAAGACCTTTGCAACGACGTATATAAGACCATAGTAAGTTGGACCTACAATGGGTCAAAATCGGGAAAAAATTTTGAACCCGAATTTTTTTTCACCAAAAGTTTTTTTGGCTAAATAGTAAAAAAAAAAAATTTTAAATTTAAAAAAAAAGTTTTTTAAATTTAAAAAAAATTAAAAAAAAAAATCGAAAAAAAATTTTTTTCAAAAAATTAAAAAAAAACAACTGGAAAAAAAATTAATTTTGTTTGCCTAAAAATATTTAAAATTTTTATTTTGAAGTATAGTTTGGTGAAGGGTATATAAGATTCGGCTCAGCCGAATATATCTCTCTTACTTGTTTTTTTTAAATTATAGTCCGCTAAGCTAGTCCAGTGTGTGGGTTGGATGAATGTGTAGGAATATTCATACATATACAGAATATTTTCATCATCAACAGCAACAAATAAAATGAAGCAATTATTTTACGAGCACTCAGCACGGCAATACTTGATGCTCGTAAGCTTTTCATTCAATTATTTTAAACAACAATATAAAAGAGACTATAAAAACAATGGTCCCAACATCCCATCACCACTCGGGCACAACAAATTAAGTCATTGACAATTTTTTATTTATTTTTTTTTGCTTGATTTACTTTTTTCTAAATTGCAAATACAAATACCCGCGTACATACATATGATGAGAGCATATTGTAAGTGTACAGTAGTGTGGCTCTTATTGTTCACATTTTGTGATCTGAAAACAAATGCTGAAAATTTTAGCAAAATCAGATAACGTTTAGAGGTTGCACAACTTGAGTCTATACTAGAGTTTGAACTAGAGTTTGAGCTAGAGTCTAAATTAAAGTCTGAACTACAACTTAAACTCTTATCTAGGCGATCAATTTCTCCTGAATAAACTGTTCTGAATGAATCCTTAAACCTTCAAAAATACTGTGCAGCTCTCCATTAACTGTACGTACCTACTTAACAGCAAACAACGATGGAAAAAATCACAACAAGTTTCCAATTAAAACGCATAAAATACGCATTACAACAAACCCCCGTAATATGGAGTTTCAAAAGTTACAGGAAAACACACAAACTCGGTAAACATCGACATTATTTAAAAGTTATTTTGTCTAGCTGGAATCATAAAAGTTGAGAAAAAAAAACACTCTAAAACAACAATCAGGCCAACATACATTTTTGAATTAGAAATTTTCGCATTAAACAGGAAACTGAACAAATTTTATTGGTCTCCTGTTCAAATAATGAAAAGCAAAGCAATGAAAATTAAATGAAATCAAGTCAAGTACAAAATTTAACTTAAAAAAAAAAGAAAAACATCACCGTCAATAACAACAAACACCACAGCTACAGCTATGGAAAATTGCTTAATAAAGTATGTGTCCATTGTTGATTTACATTATAATTTAGATACAAATACTTATTTTGTTGTTGGTCTTTTGTTATTTGTAGCTTTTATAGCTTTACCGTTAGTTGCATTGTTATTTTATTACATAATCGTGATAAGTACATCCAAAGTCCTGGGGTCTACGCGCATTTATTATTACAGTTCACATACACTCATACAGAAATAAACACAAACACTCACATTTACAACCACCACTCTTATTCGCACATTCACTCACGACTGACCTTTGGAAACCTTTTTTGTCAATATCCGTTTGCAACTCGAAAATGCCATTACGACTCTGCCAAAGTACTTTGTGTTAGTGTGTTAGCGTCTGTGTCTGTGTTAGTTTATGGGGGTGGTGGTTGTACATATATAGTACTTACATTTCTATAAATGCAAGTAGCAAATGTATGCGTGTTTTAAATTATTGTATTACTGTGTATGACTTTGTCTGCATTATCCTATACTTTGGTCTTTGACCAGGTTTTATCACGTTAAATTGAGGTCATTTGAATTTGTCAATTTGCTTGAAGTCTTTATAGCGAAAGTGTATTAACGACTGTAAGCAGAGACTATATATGTTGAGATTGTCAGATGGATATTTGTAAACTGGTGAAAAGATTTTTGATTATGAAATGTCACCGAATTTTGGTTTAAACTTGGTTCATTTTCGAAAATTTTATTAATGAGCTTAAATCTCTGAAACGCATTAGTGTTCAAATTCAACACAAACAAGTTTCGTATATCGTTACCTTAATAAAGAAAGGCCATAACTCGTGTTTATTTTAAGTCGATATTTTTTTACTAAATATGATATATGTATAAGCGGACCATTTATCGAAATAAATGAAAATCTGGGCTTACAAAAAAAGAAAACACGAGTTAGGGCCTTTCTATATTAAGGTAACGATATTCTGATTTATCTATACTAAGCTTACTAATTATATGACGATCGGCTCGTAATTAATCATAGCTCCGACATCCGACTTCTGGCACTAATAATTTTCTACGAATTCTGGCAGTATTTACATTTGTAAATACGTTTAATTTTATAAACATGTATATCGTCCACAAAAATTATGCAACTGCATTTGTAGACTATAAGCGAAAACTTCTGTATTACATTAACATTTTACCAATCTTCATAATCGGAGCTAAGTCCCAATAACAAACACTGAACATGGATATTATAGTGTTTATTCCAATGTAATTTCTATAATTTTCATCTAATTTAGGTGGAGGGTATTTAAGATTCAACATAGCAGAATATAGCACTCTAACTTGTTTAGTTTAAAAAGTAGTTGTTAGTAATAAAAATAAAAACATAAAAAATATTGTTACGAATTTGCAAAAGTGATTTGAATTTAACGGTCTGTAGTGACTGCATTATTCAACAATGTTATAGCATGCGGTTGTTGGCATTGTTTGTAAGTGTGGCAACACTGAATGTTTGATCGAAGGCTCTGGAATTCGAACATACGAGTTTTGACCGTTAAGAACAATCTCGACTACTCGGATGAAGATGCCAGTGTGTATAAATGGTGACAGCGGTTGCTTTAGTCAGTTGAGTTGATCATTGTCGCTGTTAGAGTTAACATCAATTGTCTTGTACGCGTATACTTGTACATTATAGAGTGTGTGTGTATTTCTGCGAATTGATATACGTGTATAAAGACACTGAGTGAATATTGGAACTGTTTTTGGTGTACATTTAAATAAATAAAGAGTTGTTACAAATTTAAACTACTAAACGGCTTTTATTTGCAATCAAAAGTATCCGGTTTATTTAAAGGAAATAAACCCCGTTTTTAAAAGGTAAAAACGTAACAATATTAAAAGGTATATAGTCCGCGCTGCTGGCCCTTACAAAACATCTGTTTTATATTGCATCTGGATTTCGATTTTAATATACAGTGTCGGACAAAGTCGGTGATCCAATGTTAATACATGTGGTGGTAGTCCGGCAGGTTTCAGTGATTTTAAAAATTCAGTAGGTTAATCGACAGCTTGTTCTTCGTTCATTCGATTTATCAATCGATTTGTATTTTATTGTTTCGTCAGGCAGTTTCAACTGTATTTGCTTATTGAGCTTGTAAACATCATAATTTGTTGGTGCCAAAATTACATGTTCCACAGCCAATCCGAATTTTTGTAGTTGGTTGTAAGACTTGGGAATACTTTGTCGACAACGCACAGTGTCAGATTTCATTGTTTTATACAATAAACAATAACCCTGGTATTTACAAAAACAAGTTTAAAAAAAAAAGATGTAAACAACAATAATATAATGGTATCAAAGAGTGAGATGTTTAATTGACATTAAAATTGTTTAATAGTTCTTGCTAAAAGTAATCAATTTTTGGATGCGTTGAATATTTTTGTTTTTTGATATTTTATTAAAATTTTTTTTGAATAGTAAAACACAATATTTAAACTAAATAAGAGTTTCATTACATTTCAAAATAAGGCCTGGTAGATTTGTTTATGAGTGATATTCAAGACATCTATTTTAGGTAAGATTTTTTCTTAATTTTAAAATTTTCAATAGAAAAAAAGTTACAGAGTTCAGTTGAGTTCAGTGAAATTTTTTTTACTATACCGCTTACCAACCTTCCTATTTATAGAAACAAAAAGGAAAATCCACCCCAATTGACCCCCGGAAATTTTTCACCTATAAAAGCATCATGGCCAAACAAATGTTTCGTAGTGAAATTTTCGCAATTTTTCTTTCAACAAAGCAAAATGAATGACATGAACGTGTGTTTGATTTTACATGTGGAAATATTAGTACTGTAAGTGACAAAATTGTAGACTTTTCCATGTTAAGCAATTTGGTAAAAAAGTTTTGTTATGAAACAAACGTGAAGTGGAAGAAAGCAATTGTATGGGGGCTAGGAGAAATAATGGACGGATTCTAACCAAATTCAATAGGCATCGACCTTGGGGCAATGGAAAAGCTTGTACCTTATTCTGTCGAATTACCTTTGAAATTGCGATCTGTAGTTTGATTAAAAAGTTTACATGGACAGACAGACGGCCGGACGGACATCGCTTAATCGACTCAGAAAGTGTTCCTGAGCAGATTGGTATACTTTTAGATGGGTGTAGGATCAATATTTTTGCACATTATAAACATCAGCAAACATAACCCACTATAACTATAAAATATTAAAATTTTTATTTTAACATTTGTATGGGAGGTAGGCGAAATATTGCCACGACCTCAATTTTATTCTTCAAAAATGTATCTAACCATAGGAGAACTGTGTTTCCAAGATAATTGAATTATCTTTACCCGTTTTGAAAATTCAGACTTTAGTTCCTCTAGATTATACAAATCTGACACTGTGCAACGGCTTGAATATTCATTTGCATTTAGCAGAAGTTCGCGAACGAAATCTCATTTGTGGCTGAATCAATTGGAATTTTTCTATTTCCGATGTCCAACAATTGTTTTGAGAATGTTTTGGCAGAAGGGTATTGCAGCTAATGCACACGCATTTGATAGCATTCAACTTATGTGAAATAAATTTGAAGGAACTTCGCATCATCATTGGGAAGCGGGAGCATTGATCCAATTCTGTGGTACATTTTTCCTTGAACTTTAAAGGTGGGCATGAAGCCGACGTCATTTGAAAGCATGTTTAAGTAACGACTGTCTCCACTCTGCATTACAACGAGTACATTCGGGAGGAATGACCCTACATATAATTTACTGTATTTTATGTGTGTATTGAGACCATGTCGAATTGCTGGGGATTGTTAAAGCTTGTCTGTCGTTTTTTTGTGTAGATTTATGTTATATTTCTTATCATTATTTTTCCATTCCTCCTCAATTTGTTATTCATTAGTGAAAATTATACTATACGTTTTCTACATAATGTTTCCTAGACATTCTCTACATTAACCAAAATATGGTTGTATATTATATATTAATTCCTGTTTCCCCCTCTGGAACTGCGCCTGTAGCTAGTAATTGATAAATCTACAACGTAATCATCAAAATATCGAAAAAAATTTGTTAAGGACTTCCTTTTTCTAAGCAGCCAATTAAAAAAAACATATATTTTAGAACCCTTATATGCCGTAGTACGTAGACAAATACCCAGACCCTGCAGGCTCTGGTATGGCAGATAAAAAAAAATAAAAATATTCACGGTAATAGAAATGCCGTACTGTCTGTATAAAATTTCATCAGGATTTAATAGGTTAAGAATGCTTTTTTTATAAGAATCGTGAAAAACTTCGTAATAATGTGAAATCATGTAAACAAAGTACCGTGTAAATGTAGGAATAGTTGTACTTTAAAATCATCTTTACTAAATACCAAATGCATTAGTTTTCTCCATCAATTTGCTTACTTTAGCCCTTTTTTTATTTTTAGTGTTAAATTAGTGTTAAATTTACAAGAAAACTTATCAAATGACGATGTTTTATTTTGATTATTTGTCTTAAATAAATTCATGTTTACTATTTTACCTTAACTTTAGTGGCCTTTTGTGCTTTAAGAAAAGGGTTAAACTAACAAGAACAAAATCTGACCTTAAAATAACCAACAAAAAAAGCTTAAATGTTAAACTACTCCCATGTCATCTTCTTCAACCAGACACTACAAAATCCACAATCTCTTAATACCATGTAACACAATGCGGTTTTTAGGCATAGAAAACAATAAAACAACAGGTAATCACTTGAAGGCTTAATGTCCATTTCAAGAATAAAAAGGGCCAACATAAAGAACATAATGCTTTGAAAAAAATGATGAAATTATGGAATAAATTTTGTAACTCAAGTGTTTACATATATGTTACAGATTTAACTTTAGTTTAAATAGAAAGTTGTGGAGTAGAAAAAAATAATTTGTAAAAATTAAATAAAAAATAAGCTGAGTGTATGCTAAAAAGAATAAATAAAATTCTCTGTAAAGATTTTACAGGAAGTGGAAACAGAGAGATGGAGTAGGATACAGTTTAACTAATGTACTTGAACTACATATATAAATAAACCTCATATATATATTTGTGTGTGTATTTCAAAGTAGTAAATGAATGATGGTTGATGTTTGTAATAATATTTTTTTTGATCTGGTTTTTTTTTGGACGTTGGCCAAAATGTAAAAAATGTACACGTACGTGGCAAACCACAAAAGTAGTTAAACAAATACAAATAAATTTAAATAAATGCACAAACAATTTAAATATATACAAAAAAAAACTGCAATATGTGCACATATATATACAGTTCATATTATGTACGCTTACACACCAACACATCAAAGCAATATGGTTGCTGACAGCCGAATATACGGACTTAAAAATAATAATGAAAGATATGGTATATAAACAACTTCAGGTACAGTGGTGAGAACATTTTTAACAATACTGTTCAATTAATAGTTTGGTATGCTACATAACTTTAACAAAATATCAAACACATATCGGCTGGATGTAAGTCCAGAAAATTCTGAAACTTGTTTGTAATGGAATATAAGTAGTTTATTTTTTATTTTTTTCTAAACAAATTTTTTATTTTTAATTTAAGTTATTAGTTTGCGCTGATGATCCAATATTTAATATTTATATTCGATTTCGTGAAATTGTCTATAGTAAAGGTAGGGTCACACATGGCAAATATTTGACGAAAAAGACATAACCACTAAACAAAATATATTTGAATTCTTTTATTTATTTCCAAAACGTATCTTATTTTGGATGATTCAAAACAAATATTTAGTTTTATTTTATTTGATACTGTTTTATCTTACAAAACATTCGTAAGAGTAAACAACGTCAAACAAATTTGTGCTAAAAAAATTTATTAACAGGTGTCCAGGTGCTTAGCCTGCGAAAGCTAGCCTGCTATATCATCTGAAGGAGTTATTGTAATATTATTTAAAAAATTTAAAGAAATCTTAAGATATTTTTAACGATCTGTTTTTAGAGATATTGAATGAATCATCGGATGAAAAAGTTTGTTTCTCATTTGTAAATTTTGAATTTTTCTACTGAAAATAGATTAAGAGTAAAAACCGAACTGGAAACTCTATCTTTATATATAATTTAAGGATTCATGATATGTATAAATAATATTAAGTATACTCTATGATATCACAATCGCCAACATAAGGTAATATCGGTTTTGCTATCATATAGTTTTCTGGTTTATTGGTTCTTTATTAGATGCGTTTATGTAAATAATGTAAACCTTTGTAAATTTCTGTTATGGAATTAGTAAAGATTTTATTTTAATAAGTTGGTGGTCAAGTATCAGATTATATGAAACATCGGAGGACCAAAAACGTTTAAAATTTCTTTAGATAATCAATATATTTGGTGTAGCAAATATATTTTCGTATGTTATCAAAATTAGGAAGATCTAAGGATATGTTGATATTGCTGAAGGGTAAACTATTCTACCAACCTATAATTTGGCAATACGAGAAACATTTTTCCAGAAATGTTTAAAACTCATTTCGGAAAACTTTTTTTAAAATTATTTAACAACAATTTTTTTTAACAGAATGAATTTTAATGCTCATTAAAAAAAACTTTCGATGTTTAAAGCAATGCTTCCGAAATGTTTTGATATGTTTGGCTTTAAAATTTGTTTGTCAGTTTATATTTTGTTAATACATAACACAGAACAATATCAAACTTTTTAATTATTTGATATATAACTGCATCTATATTAGCAGTTTATGAGTTCATTAACGCATTGCACCGTACTAACTAGTACAACTTTGCGCAAACTGCATTTAAATATATTTTGCACAAAACCCATACATTTTATGTATTTTAGCGGAAATGATTTTTTCATATTGTCATTTTATTGTGTATGTTTTGGCTGTAGGTATGTGTGTATATGTTTTTGAGTAATTTTGCCTAAATACATGAATACACTCATACATCCATATGTGTGTTTATAAGTTAGTGTGTGAGAGTGTGACTGGTAGTTATAAGTATTAAATGTACTCCATGTAGAATGCCATGTTTTTATGCCAAAAATGTATGTTGAATGACAGCATAAGCGGTTTCAAGTATTGCTCAAGTATTTTATATATTAAGTTGTGGTTTTTACTATATACGTATACGTGGGTTAATTGATAATTAAATAATGATAATGAGGTGAAGTATTATTTTATTTTTCTAAATATTTTTTAAAAATTATTATTATTTAAGTTTTGCGTTTTAGTATACTTAAATTAAGAAAAGTGTTTATAGTGTTTATAAACCGGTTAACCAAAAAAAATCCGTTTTTCTCCACTATTTCCGTTTTTTTGTGAAATGTTTAATTTAAAATGTTGAATTACTTTTAACCGGTTTATTCGGTTTTTATCAATCGTATAGAAGTCGTTATTGTAGGTTTCCAAAATATAGTGTGCTCCCATAAATGTTGAAGAAATATGCGAAGTTTTAAAAACACTGGCTCGAGGATCCATATCCCTCCCATATATCCTGAAAGGTAAAACTGACATATTTTGCACAAACTTTTTAATAAAATTATGAAACTTGGTAGTATTTGTATCAATATGATTGTTATTAGGCATGAGCTTTTTCCATTATCTGAAGCCAGAACTCTTGTAGCTGTCGTAGACCCTTAAAAAATCTGGCAAACATTTTAAAATCATACTGTCTGTTTTCAAGATATACTTACTTTTAGGTTTTCATTAAAAACTAAATTTTTATTAATTTTTCGCCAAGAACGTGGAATTTGACTTGAAGTTTTAAAAAGTTGTTATGAATTTAAAATCTACGGAAGTTAAGCTCTTAATTGTGTTCCATTTGCTATTTTAATAATTAAGGCTGTTTGCAGGGAATTTATTAAAAACTTACTTTTACAAAATTTTAAATTTTTGAAAATGTAGACAAAAAGTGGTATTTCCAATTAAACAAAGATCAATATATAATGAAATATTAAACAATAAAAAAAAATATTCACTAATCTCCCCACTTTATGCGATCAAACAGCGATTTTTAAGAATAAATACAAACAACATTTCTAAGAATATTTAAGGTATCTATTTATGCATCAAAACAAAAAAGTAGTACAAAGCAAGAGATAGACAATGCTCTTCTAAAGAAAGAGTTAATAAACCTGCTAAAGTTAATTTTTGAGAATTGTTATTATTATGGTATAAAAAGCCATATTTTAATAAAAAAAATTTGAGTAGATGTTGCACCATTTTGATGCCATCTAGTGAAATCAATTGAAATTAATCAAAATATTACCCAATGAAATCATATTATGATCCAACGTAATAGCATTTACGATTTCATATTATGATCCAAAGTAATCATGTTATTATCAAAATTAATTTTTGGGAATACGAAATTGAATTTTAACAGGTTTACGTTTTAATGTACTAAATTCTCAATTCAAATATTATTGCTAAATTCACTGAAATTCATTTTTATTCAATTTAGGAAGGTTATTGCAGACACTCATAATTTTCTTGTAAAAATAGCATAGCTTAGACAAACACCAACAATAAACACTAATACAAAAGCATACTACATACGGTGAGAACAAAATACTATTAAAAGTTTATTTGGTTCCATCTTAAACATATTAACTATGACTTCTAGGGCGGGTCGATTTAAAAATCGCCCAGGTGACAAGGAAAATCGTACTCTAAGGATCAAGATAAGGGACTTTGCCCAAGGAACCATACCTCTTAAATGAATTCTGATGTTCCTTATATTGACCCAAAGGTCAAAATAAACCATTTAAAGTGACCCATAAATAAAAATACAAAAAATCACCATATATGGCACTTTACATGATGTATGTATTGTGTATAAATTTTGTTTATAGAGCGTATGATAAATATAAATATGATATAGGTAATAAATAATATTAATCATACGTCTATGAGAATCAGCATTTTATTTTTAAGATTTAGTTTAAACTTTAAATCAACATAACTTTTGCACCCAATGAGCGAAATGATTAACACGAATAAGGACTGAGATTGTAAAATTCTTAACACACGTTTTTCATTTAAACTTTTAACCCAAGTATTATTTGATTTTTTTTTTGTTTTGATCAAGTTACCTTTGAATAGCATTTCACTTATTATGTATAATGTCAATTATGATCAGTTGTTGTTAATCTGAATAACGTGAGTGACGAGAATAAAGTACGTACTAAAATTATGAAATATTTTCAACAAACCGAACTTGGTTTTACAAAAAGTTGGCCAAACAATCAAAGGTCTGCTTCAAACTCATTCTAATGTTATTAAACATCGAGAGAACATGTCCGTTGATCAAAAACCTGGTACATGTAGAGGGACCATGATCCACATGATGTTTCTAAAGCCAATTAGTAGAAAGCATTTTCAAAAGAACTCCCAAAACATCCGGTTATCCAAGTAATATATGCGGAATAAAATTGCAACAAAACGAAAAACGCTATATTTGTTTCCTACGTTAAACCAAATAATATATAAAACCTTTATAAAATAGCCCATTTTATTAGTTAAATGTAACCAAAAAGTTTATCATATCCATATACTTTTGTTGCAGTTATGAATAAATTTCTTTACAGATGTTGAAAATATCGATGTTTTCTGAGCTCTTATTTGAGTTTCATGGTCTTATTTTTCTCGCTTTCTATTTTAAATAATAAATAAAAACTCGGAAATTAATTTTAAAATAATGGGATATTTTTACACTTTAGAAAGTCTGGAATTTGAAGGGTATTGGAAAACACCATTATCATCTGGGCGTAAGAGTTGGATGATGAAACAGTCAAGAAGAACTTTCTTTTAAAAAAAAATAATCTCTGGTGTTTCTTTTTATGAAATGATTAATTTTGCGTATACATTTCATAATATATTAATTAGAATTGATGGTCAAATCAAATTCTAAAAAAATCAAAATTTGGAATTTACAACTGATTGATTAAGATCCATATATATTTTTTTTTTTTTAAAAGTTTATGTTCTTCTTTGCACATCTTATCAAAAATAGGTTTATTTACTTCCAAAAAAAGTAGCCATTCAATGCCACTTGATGTAAGATATAACAAACTAGCTGAACCCGGTCCGCGTTGCTGGCCCTTAGAAAACATCTCTTTTATATTCCATCTCGATTTTAATATACAGTGTCGGACAAAGTCGGTGATCCAAACTTCAATGTTAATACATGTGGTGGCAGTCCGGCTGGTTCCAATGAATTAACAAATTCAGTAAGATAATCGACTGTTTGCTCTTCGTTCATTAGTGTGTCAATCGATTTGTATTTTATTGTTTCGTCAGGCAGTTTGAATTGTATTTTCTTATTGAGCTTGTTAACATCATAATTTGTTGGTGCCAAAATTGAATGTACCCACAGCCAATCCGAATTTTTTGGTTGTAAGACTTGGGAATACCTTGCCGACAACGGCTTGAATATTCCTTTGCATTTGGCAGAAGTTCGGGAACGAAATCTAATTTGTGGCGGGATCAATTGGTATTTTCCATTTCCGGTGTCCAATAATTGTTTTGAGAAGGAGGAAGGGTATTGCAGCAAATGCAGACACATGTTCGTTCATAGCATTCAACTTATGTAGCTTCATTTTCAGTGAAATAAATTTGAAAGAACTTCGCATCGTCGTTGCGAAGCGAGAGCAATGATCCTATCCTGTGGTACATTTTGCCTTGAACTTTGAAGGTGGGCATGAAGCCAACGTCATTTAAAAGCATAAGTTGCACTTTTGGATATTTTCAAGGAGATGCGCCGGAAATGTAACTTAGAAGCAGCTCAGGCGGCTCAGTAACTGGTGGCAGAATAACTTTACCGTTCGAACAGCACATTCCGGGGGGTTCCTGAGGGAACTTCAAAACGCGGCAATGTTAGCAATGTTTGTCCATTGCGACAATCAGTACGTCCTTGTGATTCCTGTAGCAGAAAATTTTTCCAAAAATTTCTTGGTATGGCAAGCAATATGCAGTTGCAGCAAAAGAAGCCAAACATTTGTTACAAAGGGCTCTCTAAATACCGAATTTTACATCAAGGAATGTTTACAAAAGAGGATAGTTCCATTCTTTTGTTAAAAGAGCATTGAAGAGCACAAAGAAAGGTGTCCAAAATTGTGGTAGATTTTAAATGGAAATGGACTATATGTTCAAACAAACTGACAGAAAGCACTATAAAAACCTTAATGGAAGGGTTTTCAAAATCATCAATATCGTAACTAAATAAAATGATTAATTTCAATTTCAGTTAACCGGTTAAACCAGTTTCAATGAACATTGTTAACCGAAAAGCCAGTTTTATTAATGCTATAAATTTTCAGGTAATCGACAAACCGCTTTTTTAAAAGTTGGGCTTTTAAAAACACTTAAGTTGAGATTTATAACTTGTAACTCTGAAAGACATTTCTTTCTACAATCTAAATATTAACAAGTTGGTTAAATTGGTTTAATGCATAAAACTTGAATAACATTTCAATAAATTTTCAATTAAACCAATCTATGGTTATAAATTCACCAACACTCATCATATGCATTTTCAATTGTTCACATTTTTATTTATATTTGTATGAATGACTGAACATTTATAAATAAGCAAAACTATTTATATGTATGGAAGTACATGAGTGGCTTTTATTTGTGTGGGCATGACTCTGAATAATATACTATATATATACTATACAGTTAAAATAGTTCTTCAAATAAATCAACAAAACTAAAACAAATACAAATAGAAGCAACATCTCACAAAGCTCCTCATACAGCAAAACCTGTGGTTACTTTCGTAGAAGAAAAACAGTGGAGTAGTTTTCTTTGGCACTACTTGTCTATTTGTTGTGTGTTTCTGTTGTTGGTTTTATAAATTTTCTGGCTAACACCCACAAGTTTTTCTTTTTTTTTTTGCCTTCTTTTTTAGGTCTTTGTTATATCAGTGTCTAGTGTTCGTCTTTTTGTTGTTTTTTTTTTTATATTTCTGCCTGATTATATTTTCACTTGTCTAAGGTATAGAGCAGAACATTCAACAGGCTTATTGTGAAGTCATCATATTGTATTCTATCACTAATGCTGCCTGCCATCATCAAAGGTCGGCTTTGCTTCAATTTTCGTTCTTTATTTTTCATTTCATTTTATTTTATTTTCACTTTTGGCCAAAAAATGAAAACTAAAAACCGACTATGATGATGATGATGTTTTTTGTTACCGGAAATATACCGTTTGCTTGTTTTCCGTTTAGTTTAACTTGTGTATGCTTCAGTTCAAAAAATATCTCCACACATACTATAATACACAGTTATATATACATATGGAAGTTTACTCTCATACATACATACATACATACATACATACTCACTTGTATAAATATTAATTTTGGTTATTTTTCAAACAATTACTCTAAAAATTTCCTGTAAGTACTTTCAACCATGTTTAGAGATGGATTATTTTTTGGAAAATTTATTAAATGATGGGATCACTTGTGTAATGCAGAACGTGAGTTGTTTGTGAAATTTATTTTATTATAAAATATATTTTAAAGTTTTTTTTTATGTTTTGTAGGTAATTTGTCGTTAAATAGGTGATAAAAATCAATGTGAAATTTTGTGTGTTTGTCTTGCTTATTTATGTTTGTATTACAGGAAGGTTTATTATACTGTTGTCTAAATTGTTTTAAATTTTTGACACACTTGGACAGGAAAACCGTGAAAGTGAATTGTTTTATCATCTTTTCTGGGAATTATATGTGGATGTATGAGGTGAAGAAATCGGAAATTTAGGAGATACAGCATTTTGCTTAATTTTCTATTTTAAAAATTTTCAGCTCGTTTTCACTACGCAGTGGTAATAAAAAAATTAAGTTATCTGTAACACTACTACAAGATAAAACAAGTATGAAAGTTTAGTCGGTCAAACCCGACCATATGATACCTTACGATTATAATATAAACAAATACCAGACTAATAGGGTATGCCTGTTCTGCACATAAGATCCTATGGGTTGCAGTGCGTAGAGCCTTACTTATAAAAAAATAGGATATGCCGATGATATAGCACTGGTAGTTTCAAAACTGACAGCTAATCTCATAGAGATAGTCACAAATGATAGCCTAAGTTGATGCAATAGATAGCTGGAAGCAAAAGGCTACAGATGGCGAAGACTGAGGCCATACTTGTAACAGCAAGAAGGATTTTTACCACACTGAAAATCATATTTCAGGGCAATAAAATAGCTGTTATACGCAAACTTTGTTATTTGGGTGTGCAACTGGATGATAAACAAAATTTCAGAGAACACACAGACATTATTAGGCAAAAGGCTTTACGAACGACAGCACCGTTGGTTAGGATGATGTCAAATTGATATATACATTCAGCTAAAGCTTATTAAAGATTGTAATGTATATCCCACAGAACGAAAAAGAAAAAAAAAAATTGATACAATTGAACGCCAAATCCAATACCATGTTAAAATGGCAGGAAATGTGGACACACGAAGAAATGGGAATATGGACATTAGTGCGGGTCGATTTGTAGGAACGCAAAAAAATCGCACAAGTAACAAAGAAAATCGTATTCTAGGGAACAAAATAAGAAACTTTATCCAAGGAACTATACCTCTAAAATAAATTCTGATGTTACTTATATTCATAGCTGTTAATTTTGGAATACGATTATTAATCAATTAGATTATTTTTTAAAAATAATATAATTTACATATATTTGCAATTGGCCTTCATAACAACTAATTTTTCAAATGAAATCTCAGTCAATGATTACCGCCTTGCACTGTTGACGATCCCGGCAGTCGTTAAACTGGATCTGAAAACGTTAAGGGCGAGTTAAAATAAATAAATCTCATCAGCACTTGCATTATTAATTAAATAACTGAAGAACTGATGTGTTAATGCGGATTGTTGGTCAATTTTAGTCTGTTCTTGTGGAGAAAGGCTTGCTTCAGGTTCATCATCTGCAAGTCAGATCATTAAAACTAAAAAATTTAAAATAATGCACGCATTAGCTCACCATCATCAGTGAAATCGAAAAAATCTGGCATAGTTTTGAAACCAAAACTAATAATTTATTAGTTTTGGTTTCAAAATTAAATGTTTTGGAATTTTTGCTACTTACATTCTTGTCAGTTAATTCCGGTAATTCTGGACTTAATCACTGCAACACCTTCAGCCAAAGAACAAGTGTTGTCGAGTTTGAGTTTTGCATTTTGACCGCGTAGGACACCTCGAGTATGTTCAATTTTTAAAACGATCCTATTTCTTCGTTTCTGTTCCGATTTCAAAAAAAAAAAAAAACTCCTACTCCAGTTTTTTTATAACAGCGGGTCCAAATATTCCTCGATTTCCCTCATTTTTGCTTTATTAGACAAATGTCAGTATGTGTCAAAAAAGAATAATGATACCAAAGTTATATGCATTTGAATTTAAAAAATTTTAAAGCTAACTTTACATTTAATATTTTAAATGAAAACAAATTTGAACCAGATCCATCCAAAAAACGCCTATTTTTATACCCTACACCACCATAGTGGGGAGGGTATAATGGATTTGTGCAGATATTTGTAACGCCCAAAAATATTAGTCTAACACCCACCTTAAAGTATACCGATCGACTCAGAATCACTTTCTGAGTCGATTAAACGATGTCCGTCCGTCCGTCCGTCCGTCCGTCCGTCCGTCTGGCTGGCTGGCTGGCTGGCTGGCTGGTTGGCTGGCTGGCTGTCCATGTAAAGCTTGTGCGCAGAGTACAGGTCGCAATTTTAAAGATATTTCGATAAAATTTGGTACATATCATTTTTTCTACCCAAGGACGATCCCTATTGAAACTGGCTGAAATCGATCCATTATTTGACCTAGCCCCCATACAAATGTCCTCCCGAAAGTGGATTTTATCCGTCACAAATGTTTAATTTATATAGGTATCTACACAAGTTTTTGTCCAAATAAGTTTTATATATAGGGAATTCATGTCACCAAATTTTATTATGATCGGTCCATATTTAGTCATAGCTCCCATATAAGGCCTGCTTCCGATAATCACTTTAACGAGCATAAATCTCCTACAAATGTTGGTATACACACAAAATTCAACATAAATAACTTTCATATAAACATTAATCACGTGACCAAATTTCGTGGTGATCGGTCCATAATTTGTCATAGCTCTTATATAAGGCCCACTTCCGAAAATCGCTCACGAACATAAATTATTGAAATTTTGAAAGAAAAATGTTTTTGCTCATTTACTTAGTGTAGGGTATTATCTGGTCGGGCTTGACCGACCATACTTTCTTACTTGTTTATGTAAAAAATTCTCAAATCGCATAGTCGATATCAAAATACAGTAACAGACTTTAGATGGCTAAATATGTTCTTAATTATTTTGTAAAGGGTTTCGATAACCCTGCCCTTGGTATGGATATTATAGCCAAAAAACTAAAATATCCCATTTTGGATTTTTCATCACTTTTTTGGGAATAAAATGATATGAATGCAAAATTTTTGGAAAATAATCTACAATAATCAAAAGTAATCATTGAAAATAGTCGGATTATTTTTTGATTACTTTTGATTATTTTTGATTATTTTCTCGTAATCTTGATTATTTTTGGATTATTTGTAATCGTAATCAATTAGTAATCGTGCGAATCTGAATATAATGGTAATTTAATCATTATTTTACCATTCGAAAAAAAGTAATCTAATTAATAATTATTATGATTAGTAATCATTATTTAACAGCTATGCTTATATTGACCCAAAGGTCAAATTTTGAAAAATTTAGAGAATTTGACTAAGCATATTTCTCCAAATTGGTATATTATGACACGAACGCCAAGCACAAGAAAATATTAACTTTTTATTTTCGGATTTTGGTAATATTTTTAGCAGCGTTCCTGTCAGGAACTTTTGAGCCTTGTATGTTTTTAAACCTGCATTAGATTTAAGTTTTCGTACCAAATAGTCCGAGCACTGAGCTAACTGAACTGCTTTCCTACCGGATCTGTTGGGAGCTCTTTTGGAAATGCTTTGTATTTATTGGCTTTAGAAACATCATGTGAACCATTCCTTCTACCTGAACCAGGTATTCTATCAACGGACAAGTTCTCCCGGTACTGTTTAATCACAGTTTGACGGCAGACCTTTGAATGCTTTGCCAACTTTTTGTAGGACCAAGTTTGGTTTTGTTGAAAATATTTAATAATATTAGTACGCACTTTTTTCTGGTCACTCATTTTAATCAGATTAACAGCAAATGAATATCATTGACATTAAACATAATAACTGACATGTTTTACAAAGGTAGTTTGATTAAAAAAAATCAAATAATACTTGGGTTAAAACTTTTAATAAAAAACGTGTGTTAAGAATTCTACGATCTCACTCCTTAGTTGAGTTGCAAATGGTAAGAATCAGTCCATGATTTCTCCTAGTATCCATACAAATATCTTCCCGGTATACAGCTCTATGATACAGAAATGTCTATGCACATGTAGTATCCATACAAAACTTTAAATTTTGGTTTTGATAATAGAAAAAATCTAAACAAAATATACAAACATCGGTGGTGCTGGGTATATAAGATTCTGCACAGCCCAACATGACACTTTTACTTGTTTGGTTATTGTTTTGCTAATATCAAACTTTGAAATAAATCGGTCACAATAAAAATTTTCGGAATCAACTGACATTTTAAGAGATAAATTTGAAACTACACGCAGAAATAAAATATAGTTGTGCATGTTTACTGTAACCTTTTCAACATTTTAACAATATTATAGTCACAGTAACTATATATATATGATTGTGGAAACAATAAAATGGTTAATTTACGATTCACGTGATTGTATCAACCATATATATGGTTAGAGTAAACAAGTCTATGTTTGTGACAAACATTAAACCATATAATAGGATGAGGGAATTATGTTGCTCTCGGCTTATGGATATCATAATCTGAGAACAACATATTATGATAAAATTATTCATCATAAAAATGGTTGTCACAAACATAAACATGTTTACTGTAATCATATATATAGTTGACACAATCATGTGAATCTTAAGTTAACCATATTATAGTTACCACAATCATATAAATATTTACTGTGACTATACATTTATCCCTCGATTTACACAATACTTTTTTTACACGATTTTTTTCGTTTTCGTGTACATCGAGGGATGTGGAAATTACCTTCATGTACACGGTTTTTTATTTGTAATATTTTTAGAAATAATTATTATTTTTCAGAAAATTATCAAAAATAGTTATTAAAACATAATCAGAAAAGTGTAGCAGCTGGAA
This sequence comes from Calliphora vomitoria, assembly GCA_942486065.2. NCBI lineage: Eukaryota > Metazoa > Arthropoda > Insecta > Diptera > Calliphoridae > Calliphora > Calliphora vomitoria. The sequence goes on from OW818029.2 coordinate 42,151,695, forward strand.
CTAAAACTAGCCTAAATAAAACTTCATACGTTCGAGACAATTCAATTGAAAATATGGAAAAGGCACTAATGATGTGGATAGAAGATCAAACTCAAAAGCGAATTCCAATTGATACCATTGCTGTTACAAATAAAGCTTAGGATTTATGAAAAACTTAATACCATCTACATCATCAACTACAAACAAATATATTTTTCGGCAAGTCGTGGTTATTTTGAAAAATTTAATCAAAAACATTCCTTACATAATCTAAAATTAAAAGGTGAAAGATTGCACTGACCGATAAATATGCAGAAATTATTGCTGCCAATACATTACTTATCAAGTCTTCAATGTAGACGAATCGGGACTGTTTTTAGAGTCTGGCTTCATAATATTTTTGTTCCAGATGTAAAACGGTATTTAAACAAAATGGGATTGCCATTTAAAGTGCTTCTAGCAATTGAAAACGCTCCTGGATATCCACAAGACTTACAACATGAGAATGATCAAGTTATATTTCTAGCAAAAAATATGATTTCTTTGTTGCAGCCCTTAGATCAGGGAATAATTTCGACTCTTAAAGCATTATATATCAAGCAATCGTTCAGGTATATTTTAGATCAAATTGAGAATGATGAATCTTTAATACTTAGTAATGAATTCAATGACAAATTTTACAATATTAGATTATGAAAAGCCTGACTTATGCTGCACTCAGGCAATCTACGCTCAAAAGATGTTGGAAAAATGTGTGGCCAGATGTAGGAGAAAACGTTATACTATCTTGTCAATCCTTGGAGCATGAATATTCTGAGATAGTTCAGTTGACAAATACAGTGGGAGGAGAAGGTTTGGATGACTTTTGTGCAGGATAAGATGTTGAAGAATTAGTGAATATGGTGATCAAACCAAACGATAAGGAGTTATGGAATCGTTAGCAGTGCCAACAAAAATTATTAGTGAATGGCTTGAATTAGGCCGAAATTTGGGAAATAATTTTTTAAAAAATTACCCAAAGACTGAAAGAGCCCTCACATTCCAGCAATACATTTCCCAGAGCTTAGCGTAATATCGGTAGGTTTTTAAGGACTAAAACAATAAATCAACACAAGTTTTAAATACAAATTATATTTCCAAATCTCTACGAACTGATGTTATCTTAAATTTATCAACTATCGAAACAGAAACGCATAAAATATTATCTAGTGACGAAAGTGATATGTCGCTTACCAATAAGATACGATTAGTAGTAGAAGATAGTGATGAAGAATTGATTGGAAGTGACGACTGATACATATACGTAATATAAACAATAGAAATATATTTATAAATGTTTTTTTTTTAATGAATTGACATGTAATATTTTCCAGTTCCATTTATTCTGTTTTATTATTAGCTTTAAATTTTAATTATTTTTTATATATTTTACATAGTTTAATTTACTTAAAAATAAAAGAATTTTCTAAACAAAATTTAAAATTTATTGGCATTTGGGTCTTTTTTTCGATTTATACGATTTCTCATACAAAAATATTCCATTTCGATTTACACGATTTTTTCAGGAACGCATCCATCGTATAAATCGAGGGATAGGTGTAATATTGTTAAAATGTTGAAATGGTCACAGAAAACATGCACAACTATATTTTTTTCTGCGTGTAGACGAAGCACAAACAAATTGAGATGCCCTTCTGACATTGCTTCTTCTGATGAGCCTAGAAATCTCTTTTGTTTACAGAATTGACAGTTTCTTTTATAACGACAATTTTCTCCATAAAATGTTGATATGGTGATTTCATTTCCAAAAAAAAAAAAAAATTATATATATATTTTAACCCTAATGTAGACACTTAACTAAATAAAATAACAATCATTTGTCTAAAGTTGTTCTCTTTTGTCTCTATTTACAGAACAGTTTCATATTTTTGTGGGTGACTTAAGTGCAGAAATTGAAACCCAGCAATTAAAGGATGCCTTTGCACCCTTTGGAGAAATATCGTAAGTAGTTAGTAAATACCAAAAAGTAACACAAATATAAATACCATAAAATAAAACAAACAAATTGTGTGTTTGAGTGTAGACAAAAATGTTTATTTAATTTGATTAATACTTTCAACTCTTAGTTCAACAGCGACGACAACAGCAATAATTCGAAACCATTAATCAAAAAAATAAAAAAATAAATGTCAACAAGATAAAAAAAAAGTAATCAATAGTCCTTTTATTTTCTATTTGTATAAATAGAAATCAAACAATGACCTATCCATCCAGTAACTCCCACACCCTATCGACGACAAATAATTTGATTTGTAAATAAATTTCATAATTTAATTATACTCGGAAAGCTTTATCGTGACATTGTTAGGGTATGTGTGTTTATAAAAAATTGTTTGGAAAGTGTATGCAAGCAAATGTAGAAAATTAAATATAAAAATGTTTAATTGAATAAATTATTAGTAACAATTTGCTATAAATAAATGCATTTAACCTTGTATTTATTATTGACATATAGTTAATTTGAAATTATTGAAAGTGTAGCTGTATTTAAAGGTTACTAGATTCTAAATTAAGATTTATTTTAAAGACATGTTAAACATGAATTGTTAAATTTGTATCCATGCTCTACATTACTTTCTCAAATTTACGATTAATAGAATGCCGAATATATATTTATACTAAAATATCCATATTTATAGGGTAAATTAAATTCGCATGCTACTCTTTTATGTATAATCAAATATCACAAAAGCTGTAAGCAAAGCAGTAGTATGTTGGCAACACAAATAAGCCTAAATGCAAACAAATTTCGGTAAAATGAAGTCCATCAAAGTCATACACAAAGTGTAATCATCAACCTAAAAGACGCAGCTAGTCGTCAGTCAGTCAGTCAGTCTGTCCAAACGTCCGTCAGCCAGTCAACAAGATGTGCCATTAAATTGTGCAAATATGTTTGTGGGTTGTAGAAAAGTCGTTAGATGTAAGCTTAAGGCTAACAACAACCCTATCTAACGTACAGTAGATATTCGTTTGAATAAGTCGCAGAGTACATTTTTTATTTGAAATGCTATCTTTTGTATAAGTATGAACGTTAGCAAATAACAATTGTTCCCTTTTTCGCTGTTAATTAATGGTCCTCAATCGTTTCGATGCTTTGAGAAGATTTTCAAAATATCATGTAGATGTTCTTGTTAATTCGACTTTTTGGTTTGGTTATCATTTATTACAAAAAGGAAAAAAGAACTAAATCAAATTTCTAACATACTCTAGATTGTCTAAAACTTTTGAAAAATTATTTTAAATCATTTATTCTGTCTTTTAAGACCACAGAAAAAAAATTCATAATTGGAATGAATTTTGTAATAAATATTATTAATCGAACATGACTTTTTTCTCCCAAACTTTTTTCATTCAGAATAAGTACATGTTCATAAATATTATAAAACTAGCTGACCGACCCGGCTTCGTTCGGTATTTACTAATGATTTGTATTTCATATAGAATTAAAATTAAGGCACAAAAATTTCAGAAAAAAGAAAAAATAACACAAATTTTTATCAATTTATTGCTTAAAAAGTTTTTTCAAAATTCTATTATTATTATATGCATCAACAATTGAAAGAATTATTAATTAAAAAACAAACAAAAAAAAATCATTTTAAAGCTTGATGGTAAACAATGCTTTTTGTTTTTCTATTGGGCAGAAAATGAATAGTCCTGACGGTGTACCGACTCTCGAGTACGCAACATACAACTGACCGTGGGAAAAACATTGGGATTCTAGATTTAACCCACACACTTTTAAAGATTGTCCTTGAGAATTATTTACCGTCATTGCGAACGCAAGGCGAACTGGAAATTGGACGCATTTAAAATTGAATTGTAGATCACTTGGTGCCATAGGTATCCTGGGGATAAGCACTTCTTCACCTTTAAATAGTGTTTGGCATCAGCGTTTTAACCACTAATCTAGTACCATTGCATAGTGTTGGCTGATTCAGGTATCGTAACATAACTATTACTGATCCTACCTTAAGCTGTAAGTCATGCTGTAAGTCCAATGAATTCAGGAACTCTACCGAATAGTTAACAACATCATTAGGATCTGTAATAGAATCAATTGACTAATACGAATGCAATTCGCCATTAATTAAGCTTTGAATTTTTAATTTTATATCATCAACGTCCTTATTTTTGCAGCTAAAATGGCTGTTTCGCTCAACCAAACGTAATTTTTGTAATTTTGAGCAATATTTGGGAACACTTTTGCTATTAGTTCTTCTTTAGACGTTAAAAATTGACAAAAGCCCATTGGAAATGAAATCTGGCCTGTGGTAGAGTCAATCGGTATTTTTCCATTGCCAATGTCTAAAAATTGCTTTGAAAATACATGCCCTGATTGATCATTTTGAAGATCAACTCGCATATTTTCTGTTAATTTTAAAGATTTCACTTGTTTCCATAAAGATGATGACTTCAAGCAAGCGTTAATTTCATCAGCAGGTTTGGCGAAAGTCTCCGGCCAATAGAACCATCATCCCTCCAAATATTTGTTGATTATTTCGCAAGTCTCTTAATGTTCTGTTAAGTGCCTCTAATGCTCGTTTGTGAGCCATTGTACATTCATCCCAAATAATGAGTTTGCAGTTTTGAAGTACTTTTGCCATCACTGATTGCTTCGAAATGTTACATTTTGGCTCATCTACCGTTTGCAAATTTAAAGGCAGTTTTAGGGCAGAATGTGCTGTTCTTCCACCTTCTAATAGGGTTCCGCCAGGTGCATCGAAAAAGAAGATTCCTCTATAACCTACATTAACAGCTCTTATAAAAGTGTCGTACGCGTTTTTCTGATCGTGGCTTAACAGTTGGACATTTGTTCTTACTAATTGACTTAATGAATTCCGATCATATTGCCGCTCACGTTCAAATTCTTCGGTAAATGCTTGGTGTGCAGGACGATCCGGAGCTGGCATTCCTAATTCTTGCAACATTTTTCCAGACATTCTTAAGCATAAGTCTTCAATTGAAATCAACGCCTCATTGAAAATTTCAGCATTGAAATCAATTTCGAGATTTATACCAGTTGTACGAATACGATGCAAAATATCATCAGCCAATGTTTTCTTTATACTTGTTCCACAAATGGGGTGGATTAGATGGGAAACATGTTGATATAATAATGGCAAAAAGTGTTCGATAAATAAGAAGTGAAAAGGAGGTTTTGGTGTTAGTTTTTCAAGTTTCTCCAAAAAATGTATCTTATTAAGAAAAATGAGAAGTGAAAAGGAGGCAATATATTAAAAAAATTTTGAATCGAATAAAAAAAATCATTCAAATCGCTCCAGCCGTTCCTACGTGATGACATTACATACATGGACCATTTAATTTTTATATATATAGAAGATAGATTGTACATGAAGGAATTTGTATCCTTTTTTTGCACAAATTTCTTGATACATATTTTATAATGAATTGCATTACAATTGCATTACCTAATGGCTTAGTTCAAATATATTTGTAAAATAGCCCTATATTACCAATTATTCAAGATGAATCCAAAACGTCTGAAACGTAAAAAAATATCATTAAACATAATTTAGCATCCATTAATATTAAAGCATTTAAAAATGCAGTAAATTTTGCGCATATTTTCTCATTTTGTAGCTGAAAATTATAAAAAAAAACGTAAAAATTTTCCAAGGAAAATTTCAAACAGTTTCAAACAACATAAAAATATAAATGCAAATTTAAATTTTTTTTTTCAAGCCTCCTAGTATTTATTTAAAAACAAAAAATATGAACAAAATCATATTTAAGAAATTATTTATAAATGTTATGAATTGAAATCAATGAAATCAAATCATACAATTTATCATAGGGTAACATAGAGACGGGACGGAATTGTCAAAAACCTAAGTCTGCATTAGTCAATGTATTTTGTTGTTGTATCAGACATATAATTTGTTGTTTTTTTGTTTGACAAAACGGAGTGTCTCGTCTCTATGTATAATTCTCTATGCTATTTATGTTGAAACTTTTTTCTGTGCCCGATAGAAATTGAAATTGCACAAAATAACACAAAAAAGTAAATTTTAATTAAATTTTTGTATTTGAATATCAATACATTGCATTAACACTTGAAAATAATTTCGTGCTTACTCTTGACGAAGCGCATTGACACCCAAACTTGATCCACTTTTTCTAGCATTGCTGAACGTATGTCAAGAATAACACGAACAATATTGGCCTTCAAGTCGTCAATTGTTTCTAGTTTATCAGCATCAACCAGTTACTTCACGTGGTGCCATAGTTAATAATCGATAGGTGTCAAATCGTACGACTTGAAGACCAATTAACAGGAGATAAATTCTCAAAATCAAGTTAACACCAACCAGTTGAAACTACAGGGTTTTCCAACAAGAGGTGTTATTTTGGTATTCAAAGAAAAATGGAATTTTTTGAGATAAATGATCGGATGTTTATTTCATAATAAAGAGGAAGAATAATGAAAAACAACATCAGCCAAATGGCCACCATGACCACGCTTACAGGACCATATCCTTTTTATTAAATTATTCCATAACAAAATCGCAAAGTGGCTGCCCTATGTCCTCGATAGCCTCACGAATTTTATCTTTGCGGTCATGAATCGGAACTGGGCTGTTGGCGTAGACCTTATCTTGCACGTGGCCCCAAAGGAAGAAGTCGCAAGGTGTTAAATCACAAGATCTCTCCGACCATAAGAAATCATTAATCATCTCTCGATAGTGCATTGGACGTGAAATGGACAAACCTGGGTTTTCTTCAACACTTTGGGCTACAGCAGCAATATTCTCAGTTGTTCTTGAGCGACGTGCACGGGTTTTATTCTTCACATCACTAGCTTGTCCCAACAGCTCGATTTTTTCCACCAATTTCTGTATTGCGATCCGACAAGGTGCTTCACGACGACCCAAAAATACTTTAATTTTGCGAACTGTGAGTACAAGATTTTCACCATTTTTGTAATGAATTTTAATAATTTCAGTGCATTGTTGAAAAGTGTGTCGTTCCACCTTTTGTAATGGCGTAGTTTCAACTTGTCAAATGTCAAAGAATAAAAAACTTCAAAAGTTAGAGCTACCGAAATACCGGGTGATTCAAAATAACACCTCTTCTTGAAAAACCCTTTACATCTCGCCCAGATCAATGTCATACGTATTTTCAAACAAAACAAGTTTGAAAGCATGGCCTATCAAGCCCGATTATATAGTACCCTACACTGAGTAAATGAGCAAAAACAATTTTCTTTTAAAATTTCAATAATTTATTTTCGTGAGTGATTTTCGGAAGTGGGCTTATATGGGAGCTATGAGCAATTATAGACCGATCACCATGAAATTAGATCGTGTGAGTTATGTCTATAGGAAACTTATTTCTGTTAAATATTATGTCTATACCAATATTTTTAATTGATTTATGCTCGTTAAAGTGATTTTCGGAGTGGAACTTATATGGGAGCTGTAGGGTTTACAAATCATACGATCTGCATTGACCGTGGCGCGAGCTCCACAAAGTCTGATGTGGATTGGTCTCACTCCATATGCGGAAATTTTCGTGAATATATTACTAAATTTCAAAGTGAATTGGATAATTTGGTAGCGTTGTACGAAAGCCAATATATTCATTATGATTTTCCAGAGTATACTGATCATTAATGTCAAAAAGAAAGCAAAGTATAGCAGTTCCTTTGACAGTTAACCCTTTCGTAAGTACTGTGGGGCTTAAAAAACACTCTTTATGTTAAAACTATTTGTTTATATAGAAAATTATTATATTTAGAGCCACGAATATGGTAAAATCCCAGAATTTTTTAATATATGGACTATAATCAAATTGATTATTCGTTAAATGATACAATACTCAGCCATATCAAATCCACTAAATTAAAAATAAGGCTGTTTATTAAACAAAATTATTTTAAAAAGTTTAAAAAATACATTTCTTACTATTATTCTAAAATAATAGTACTTCACCAGACCTATGAAAGTATTAAGATATTTATTTGAATCTCAATGACCAAAGGATCGTTAATGCAAACACAGTTTATTAAAATTAACTAATTTATGACGTATTTGCTAGTGTCATTGATGTGAAAATTTTCTAGGATTTAACACTTAATTTTGTCTACAACTACATCCTGCCCTATGCTCTTATTTACATCATACTCTTAAATATTTCTTTGTAAAGATTTATAAAAAATCTCATTATCCATTGTAAACCACAATTCACTTTATGATGAACATTCGCTTTGAGTACATTGTACTGACATATTTAAGTTTAATGTTTCTTTTCATTAAAACTGACCCCACGTAGGTTGAAAATTTCATTATAATGTCATTTTGATTTACAAATTCAACCGCTGGACGCCAGGTGTTTTTTTCAGTTATGAAATAAACAGTTCAACTTTGTACTTACTCTTATTTAGCATAAATTTACACTAAATGTACTTATAAATATTTAACAGCAACACCTTTTGTTTAATATTTAAGGGGCACTTTAGAGTAGAGAAATCTTTACTGATAAACAACTTAAACTAATTTAAGTACCATAAAAATTGACAATCATAAAAATTGTGATGGCAGTTTTTTTCAGAATATAACGTGCTTGTATTAATTAAAATGGTTGTTTACATTTGTTTTTATTGGAATAATCTATTGTATCTAAAAAAAATTGATCCTGGATATATTTCCATTTTTATCGTTTTATAATTTTCATTGCAATTTAGTAAAAGTTAATTTACTTAGATGTTTTTTATTTTAAACTTATAACAGAATTCGATATCAGAATCGTTATTATGACCCCAAAGAACAATACATATCTGCCATTTTTTAGTTTAAATATAGTTTCACTCAAATGTTGGCGCGACTAACTACGCTTTTGAAGACTTTTGACTACATATAACCCTATGCTGAATTTAACAGCAGTTTAATAATTACACGTTGATGTTCTTTTTAGAAGGGATAATCCACTTCCAATTCCATATTGAAAGTCCCTGAAAGATCTTCGAGAAATTAAGGCGTTGTTGCAGGGGATTCCAATAAGTAAACACCTCTTGACCAGTCATTCGTAGTTCATATCCACCCTGCGAAATTATGTTTGCATGTTTAAGGTTACCACTACTACCCCTTTCTCACTTCGCATTCTGACTATACAAATCAGATGTTCTTACATATCTCAGGGGTTTGCTTCACAGTATTATTTCCGCTTTCTTCCTTCATTCACTTATCCATCGAACATTATAATGTTTAGCATTTAAATTACCTGCAGATACTTTGTCTCTCAAACTATAAAATTAATATAATAAGTAGTTATAATTCTTGTAAAACTAATCATATAAATGAATGTTTTTTCATTAACTCCATACTTAATTCATGATTAAATCAGACTCGTGTAATTGTAGTCAGTTTCAGAGAAAGCAGCATTTAGAATCAAGCGAAACAATAGAGATGCACACGCAGAAAAAAAATATAGTTGTGCATGTTAACTGTAACCATTTCTGCATGTTTACTGTAACCACTTCAACATTTTTAACAATATTATAGTCACAGTAACTATTTATATGATTGTGATAACAATAATATGGTTAATATACGATTCACATGATTGTATCAACCATATATATGGTTACAGTAAACATGTATATGTTTGTGACAACCATTTATATGATGAAGGACTTACCATATTATGTTGCTCTCGGCTTATGGATATCATAATCTGAGAACAGCATATTATGATAAAATTATTCATCATATAAATGGTTGTCACAAACATATACTTGTTTGCTATAACCATATATATGGTTGATACAATCATGTGAATCGTAAATTAACCATATTATTGTTATCACAATCATATAAATAGTTACTGTGACTATAATATTGTTAAAAATGTTGAAATGGTTACAGTAAACATGCACAAATGTTGAAATGGTTACAGTAAACATGCACAACTATATTTTTTTTCTGCGTGCAGATACAGTTTCTCTATAAAAACAAAACAGATATTCAATAACTAATGCTGCGCGAAAATACTATGAGCTTTGTGTTCATTATAAATGTATAACTGCACCTCGTTGCAATATCAACTTCATATCATTCATTACAAGAGCAATTTAAACGATGGCCTAACCCAATTATCATGATATAACAAACCCTTTGAATGAATATACTAAATATATTTTTCGAGCTCGAGAGATTATAAAGGTTTAGGCAAATACCAACATAAATATGTTTAATGGACAGAAACGCATAGATCATCATCACCTTCAATGACTCTGGTGTGCAGATCAGGCAGAATTTCCACTATTCTACTCTTGAAGGTCGATCTCATTCGTTAGTTTACTTAGCATCAATCCGGCAATACTTTTTCTTATAAAGAACGCCCAAGGGACCACTTAGTTTGATAACAAATTTTTATCACTTATAAAATTCACACAATATTTTTATTTCACGCCAATGGTGCTGTCAACATTTGCCAGCCTATAAAGAAAACAGTTTGACAGTCTGTGGAAAATCCGGCAATATTTCTCTTATGAAGAACGACAAAAGGACCACTGATTTTTATACCCACATCGAAATATTCATCGCAGACCCATACAATTATGTAAGACGATCACGATATGTCAGTCCTTTTGTCCATCTTTTTTGACTCTTTGTACCCTAACAGACGAAAGAAGCGAAGAGTCTATTGAAAATGGGAAAGATCAGTCCATGATTTCTCCTAGCTCCAATAAAAATTTCCCCCCGGAATACTGTTGGTACAGTCATAATTATTATGCGGCAGTCCTGGTAAAATGTCTGAAATTATACTGTAAATTATGGCGAACATTTGTCGCTAGACTCTATACAAGGTCCCTCAGAAATTCACTTGAATATTCACAAGTGTCCTCCAGTAATTAATATCGTGATGAAATTAAACATTAACAAGATATGGAACGATTTTGATAAAATATTCCAGGAATCTTCAGAATTGCCTAGCAGGTAACACTGTAAAGTCAGATTTTCGACCTGTGGGCGGAGGTTAAATTTTTAACCTATACCACTAATGATATCAAAAATAAAAACAATTTTTAAAAAAATAAAAAATTTGTGGACCAAAAAATTTTTTTGATCGGTAAAAAAGCTAAAAATAAGTTAAATAAGATTAGTAAGTAACAGGTGTTTTGGAATTTTTGCAAGAATTTACAAAAACTCTACCAAAACATAAATTTTTATATATATACAATAAATACAATCGTAAACTGCGAGTGCTCTTAAAACAATCCTGACTATGGAGAATGTATATATATAAGTATATTCTAATATTAAACTCTATATACATATATAACTCTATATTATACCTAATTCAAGCGCTTTAATTAAATCTGGCTGTTACTGCACTATTCAATATCAATTTTAAAATAACGTGTAAATCAAATGTGTTTAATTTACGTCATGTCATCCTTAATATCCCTCATAAAAAAAGGACAAAATAAACTAAATTGGACAATTTCTTGTTTAATAGCTTATTTATGTGTTTTTTATATGTACTTAGCAAAAGAAAGTACAAAATAAAAAATAATATTCAAACAAAACAAAATTATGAACCCATTAAGCATTTTTACTGGAATTCAAGTTTGAAACAAGTGTAGTTTCAGCCTTGAGTGCAGTGACAAGCAATTGAATAGAATTCTTTATTAAAAAGGAAACAAATTCAATATTTTTCAAGCTTAAAACACAACTATATTTGCATTCAAATAAAATTCCAACAAAATGTACAAGTAAGTGCTTGAATTTTTAGTTGTGTATTTAGTGCTTATTGGGTAAGTCGAAAAAAAAAAAAAACAAAACATAAAACGTATGATAAATTGTTGTAAAAGTAGACACCAAATAAATTCGACTGAACGATTTACTTTAGCGGATTATACTTGATTAGATTTTTCTGCTTGTTATTTTTCTCCTTTTTTTTCCCCAATACTGTTTGATAAATATTTAAGGATTGTTAGAAAAGTTGTTTCAAAACATTCAGCTTAATCTTTTTCAACTTTTTTGGCATAAAGGAAAAACTTAATGGATTTTTAAGTAACTGCCTTAAAGGTGGTTGACTGGTGGGCAGACAGTTAACGTTTTCTTTAAAAGTGATTCCATTGTTTGTTTAAATGAAAGAATTTGGCTTCTCTCTTAAATGTTATTGAAAACCACAAAATGACAAAAAAAGAAAAAAAATGTTTGGAAGGGAAATTTAGTTTATAGTATTTATACATAATTTAACAATTGAAACAGCTGGGGAAACTGTTCACAAAATTACGTATTCTCGAAGTTAACGCCATTTAACCTAGAAAGAAATTGTTGGTTATGACTTATTAAGTGTTATTTAATGAGTATGAATTTCTTGGTGAAAACGACTACTTAGTGTATGAAATAGATACTAAATGTTGTTTATTAAATAGTAAAAAGATTTAACCCTTGTGTGGAAAACCACACAAAATAATTTTTTTTATACATTCTTAAATATATTTGATAAGCCATGTTCTTGACTTTTCCTGCTACATCAAGTTATCATATAGGCAATTCCATTATGTTGAAATTATAGGGCTCTTAATTAGTGTGGTTTCCCACACAAGGGTTAAGTGCTAAGTTTGAGTTTGGGCAAGATAATTGCAAAAAGCCGAGGCATTCGCACGGGACAAATACAGCAGTAATTATCGCGGCCTCAGTAAATATCGCGGCCTCAGGTATTGCCTCAGGTGTGGCTGAAACTCCAGTTTCAGCCAAACCTGAGGCAATATATCAATGTTACTAATTTTAGAATGAGTCATCAGTCTCTTAAAAATGGTTTTCATTTTACGCACAAATTTGTTAAATATATCAAGATCATGAATCTTCTTATACTTCTGTAAGGTATTTTTATTTTAATTCCATAAATAATATCTGTGTGCCCTCAATATTCCATAATTTTGTTTTTCCATGTCGCACTTGACATCGAAATATGTGATAATGCAAAGCAAAAACATACAAATACTTGCCATCGCATAGTTTCTTATGCATCCTTTTTTGACTCTTTGTACCCTAAGACATATTTTAGATATCAAAAAGTCAATGCAAAAAGTCAAGTCATTGAAATATTTAAAAAGTGACTTTGCTTATCCTTTTGTGTAGTTTTCCACACATATAAAATATCTATGTATTTTGCACTAAGAACAACATTTTTTGTGGTCAGTTGTGCTGTTTCTGCCGAAAACCGAAATGTTTGTGTAAAATGTGTTTAACTACTGGCTCAGAAATTAAATAAATTCGGTCATGAATACCAAAAAACTTGTCTGCTCATAATTTATTTACATTTGAATATTTGTTTGTACACAGAATTTTTTCCATAATAAGTATCACTAAAACTTAGTTTATTTTCAACTCATAACATCAGTTGGTTGTTAATGTTATTTATCCAAAATGTTTCCTTATTTTTTTTCAACATTTAACTTCCTTAATGTTTTATTAAATCATGTTGAATACTAAACATTTACTGACATTCATAAGGCATGATTTAATTTTAAATCAAGCACCTGTGGCCTCATATCACTTGAGTTCATGGCATTATCAGAACTTTGAATTTTTCTAATCTCATTTAACAGTAAAACTATATATATTATAACATCAATCCGTTGAAATTTGTTTGTAAATTTGTTTTCAGTGTTTAAATTAAATTTAATCTTCAAAATTTGCAATGCATTAAGTATATATATACATATATATAAGTTTAATATACTTATTTACATTATAAATAATATAGTTCATGTTAATGTTACTAATATACTTACTAATAAAATATTAATATTTAAAATTGTTTTGTACTTACTTAGATTTAAACATAAAAATAGAAATTAGTCTAATTGTCTAATTAATTTAATATTAAAATATGAACATTTTTTAAACTTTGAGGTATTTAAAGATTTATGTTTTTGGATAGCACATTAACAGCTAACGTAACATAGTGTATATAAATATGTAATCTCTACACGGATGATATGATTTTAGTAAAACTTATCATGGCTATGATGAGCAGTGTTGCCAGTTTAGCCTTTTTGAGGCTAAATTTAGCCTTTTTATTTACTCTTTAGCCTCGAAATTTTGGTTTTAGCTTCGTGGCTTTTTTCTAGCTTTTTTTAATTTCAAAATAGTCTTTTTATAATTAAAAAAGGCTAGCAAAAAACCACGAAGCTAAAACCAAAATTTCGAGAATAAGCAGAAAATAAAAAGGCTAAATTTATATTAGTGATACATTTTAATTTTAATTCATTACTGTTTTTCATTTAGCTTTTCAACATACTCAGGAATTGTGCACTATTAAAAGAACAAATAATAATTGCCAATATCAAGTGTTTCAAAATGAAATAGAGTATTTTACTTATATCTGAAAGCTATAATTGTCTAGCAAATTCACTACACATTATATTCATCGTTATGTAATGGACAAGAGTCCCACAAGGTCTTGAAGGTTTGTGATACTCGATGGCTGTCATTTGAAATAGTCGTTAAACGTATTGTGGATCTATGCTCCGAGTTAAAACCAGCAATGCTACAAAGCCTAACATTTAAGTGATTAATATATTGATTATAATTTGGTGTATTATCTTTTTTTTGAAACCAGTACCTCGTTTCTGTAACTTCTCGCATGAAACAATGAAATTGAATAAAAAACAACGTGAATTGAAACACGATTTCATATCTCACATGTAAGTGTTTCTGTAATTTCATTTTGTGAGAACTATCTGTCATTTAAGTTTTTTGACGTAACTTATTGGAAATTTGTGAGTCAAAGTGTTTCTGTAAGAAAATTTTGTGAAAAGTTTCTCACATGAACTGTCAAAACAACTCACATTTAAAAACGGTGCGAAAACAAATTTTTTCAAAAAATATAACACGAATACAAAAAATAAAGAAAAGGTAAGATTTTATTTTTAATTAAAACTTAAATTAATGTTAATTATTTTCCTTGCTTAACCTATAGAGGTCTTTAAAACATTGCTCCGGAATAGTAAATGGATCAGTTGTATTCCTTAATTTTTGGCGATAAATTCGCAACATATTTCTACGATCATGTAATAAATTAGTATACATTTCTGATCACTATTAAATTATTTATTTTTAAAAAAAAATATAATTTCACTTTTTAATTTTTTTAAATATAAATTGATTTGTTTATTTTTATTTTCCTCTTTATGTTTTTGACAGCTTGATTGGAAATTTCCAATAAAAACGTAATTAGTGGTGGCTCTTCTCACTTTAAGTTACATAAACACTTTTTTCTCCCAAATCGAGAAACGATGGAATTTTTTGTTTCACACTTCTCGATGTGAAAACTTCTCACAAATAGTTACAGAAACGGGGTACAGTATTGCACAAAGTACAAAAAATAAATAAATCATTTGTAAGCAATTCAGCGGATACAACAAAGCTGTTTTCTGATTTAAAATTTCTTCTCCTTAGTTTGTGTTTTCAAATTGTAATACAACGCAAAGAATTTGATACATTATCGTCCCCAATTGAATATTGTTTAATGTTTTCGCCACATTTTTCATGCAAGTTTGAAGAACGAGAGATAAAATAAAGAACGGTTTAATTAGTGACGATTCTGAAAAAAATAATACGGCAAATTAAACTAATTGAGCAAATGCGACAAAGATTATCATATGAAAACTCTTCGGTAAATCGATTTTTTATTCGTTGATGATACACTTAAAATAGTACTCGTAAAACCAAAAAAAATATATTATGTATGTGAAAAATTAATCTGCTAATGAAATTAGGAAGTTTAAGCCTCAGGGGCAGAATATTTTAAACTACAAATGGAAAAATATAGATCTAACAATGTCCATTTTCTGACATGGTTAATCTAGTATTTATACCCTACACCACCATAGTGGGGAGGGTATAATGGATTTGTGCAGATGTTTATAACGCCCAAAAATATTAGTCTAACACCCACCTTAAAGTATACCGATCGACTCAGTTTCTGAGTCGATTAAATAATGTCCGTCCGTCCGTCTGGCTGGCTTTGCGCAGAGTACAGGTCGCAATTTTGAAGATATTTCGATACAATTTGGTACATATAATTTGTTTGGCCCACGGAGCAAGCCTATTGAATCTAGCTGAAATCGCTCCATTATTTCACCTAGCCCCCATACAAATGACCTCCAGAAATTGGACTTTATCGGTCATAAATGTTTAATTTATATAGGTATCTACACAAATTTTTCTCCAAATAAGTTTTATATATACTGAATTCATGTCACCAAATTTTACTATGATCGGTTCATAATTAGTCATAGCTCCCTGCTTCCGATAATCACTTTAACGAGCATAAATCTCCTTAAAATGTTGGTATACACATAAAATGCAACATAAATAACTACTCTATAGACATTAATCACATGACCAAATTTCATGGTGATCGGTCCATAATTTTTCATAGCTCCCATATAAGGCCCATTCCCGAAAATCACTCACGAATATAAATTATTGAAATTTTGAAAGAAAAATGTTTTTTCTTATTTACTTAGTGTAGGGTATTATATGGTCGGGCCTGCCGACCATACTTTCTTACTTGTTTTAAAACAACTTAAGTTCTCGGATCACCAATGGGTATAATGCATCAAAGACTGTACACTAAATTTCCATGTATCATCTTTTTATGGAACAGCATAGAAAAACATGAGCATTGGATCAAGAAAGACTGATCTCTTAGAGAAAACGTGATAATTGGCTTCAGAGACAACATCATTCTGACTTCATTACAAATAGGGAAAATATAAAGCAGTATTTAAAGACATTAGATAAAATTTGTCCATGGTTTGCATTTCTTTCTAGAAAATTTTCAGGTTTGAGGAAAGAAAAACTAAGACCTGGTATCATTGATGGCCCAGAAATAACTCCTTTAATGAAAGCAACGATTTAATACTAACAATGAAAGATTTAGAAGCAACAGCTTGGAAATATTTCTTAGGAAAACAGAAGACTGAAAATTACGAGGCAAATCCTGAGAATTAAAATCTTGGATGTAATATGAGTATAACACAGCACTATATGCACAGTCATTTTGATAAATTTCCAAAAAATCTTGGATATATAGCTTAGAACAAGGGGAACGTTTTCAGCAAATGACGAAAGCTATGAGGGCGGTTCAATAAGTATGTGACTTTTAAATGAAACCCAGGTTTTTGGATAAAAAATCATTTTATTTTTCAATATAGTCTCCTTTGAGCTCTATACACTTTATCCAATATTTCTCCAATTTATTTATGCCTTCCAAAAAATAAGATTTGTTGAGGTCATATTTGTTTGTGAGATGATTTCATCGTTGGGGTCAAATCTCTTTCCGCCGAGCCATTTCCTAAGGTTTTGGAAACAAGAAATAGTCACCCGGGGTTAAATCCGGAAAATTGTATGCACGAAGGAGCTATTCATAGCCTAATTCATGGATTTTTGCCATGCAAACTGTACATGTGTGCACCAGATTGTGAGCAAATGCGGCAGCCATCTTGCGGAAAGCTTTCTCATAACCAAGTGAAAATAGTCAGTCGGGATTAAGTCCGGAAAATATGGTGGATGAGAGAGCAATTCGTAGCCTAATTCATAGATTTTTACCAATGGAAACTGCACATGTGAGCTCCAGATTGTGAGCAAATGCGGCAGCCATCTTGCGGAAAGCTTTCTCATACCCAAGTGATCATTCATAATTGAAACTAATTGTTTCGGTTGTAGAGATCACAACTGGGTGTCCAGAACGTTTGTCATCTTCTGTGCTTGTACGGCCACAATGAAATTCAAGAAATGATAGTGCAGAGTTCCCGTAGTATTTATCAGGCTTAGCCTTGGTTTGAGTGATGTTTTTTTTCCGCAAAAAATAATGCTTTATGAGTACACGTAATTCGCTTTTTTAAATTTTCTGCTATCAATGGCTCTTAAACACAAACTAAATGACGTAGCTTGTTCAAAATTTGTTTGACAGATGTCTGTTGACAGGAGCAGTGTTGCCCTTTCAGTTAAGAGGCGGGAAATTCAAAAAGCCACGGACTTATATACCCGCCCTCGTACATATATTATTATATGTGTTTTTGCCATCGAAAGTGTAAAAATGTTTGCCAGCAATTATCTAATAACAAATAATCTGTAAACAGTTATTTTGCAAATAAAAACATCGATTGTAAAGAAGAATAAAGAAAAGGTACCAATAATTGCCCTAAGTAACTTATTCTCATTCGCTCGGAAAAGCATATGCTCAATTTCATGTTTCTTGGTCCATTATTATAAAGAATTCAAAATTTACCATCAGCTAACATTAATGTTCATAAGTTTAATAATTTCTAAATTTAAAAAAAGTACCTTTAGGACAAAAGTTACCCATTTCCCCTCTCACTCTTGAATATCCGTCAAAATTGAATTTTCAAAATATTCCATTTTGCGGAAATTGTTTGTGATATAAAAGACGTGTCTTAAACGATTAAAATCTGCATTTGAATTAAAAAATAAACAAGTAAGTTCGGCTGTGACGAATCTTATATACCCTTCACCAAAGTGTACTTTAAAATAAAAATTTTAAATATTTTTAGGTAACCAAAATTAATTTTTTTTTTTTTCAAATTATTTTCAATTTTGTTTTTTTTTTAATTTTTTCCAATTTTTTTTTTTAATTTTTTTCAACATTTTTTTTTAATTTTTTTTTTTTAAATTTTAAAATTTTTTTTTTTAAATTTATTAGTGAAAAAAAATTTTTGTGGTAAAAAAAAAAATATTCGGGTTAAAAAATAATTTTCCCGATTTTGATTCATTGTAGGTCTAAATTACTATAGCCTTATATAAATCGTTGCAGTGGACTTTGAAATATCTATCATTAGATATCCATATTGTCTATATTAATGACTTAGTAATCCAGATATAGATCAAAAATATGCCAAAAATCGAGGTTGTCCCGGTTTTTTCCTTATATTCAGACATTTGTGTGCCAAATTCCATGTCTCTACATTTTGGCGTTAGAGCAGAACGGTGTTGAATTTGTAAGTCACTCAAAAACTTTACACTTTTATATACATAGATTATCTCTTAACCTTGATAAAGGAAAATCGAACCCAAAGCGAATTTAAAATGTTTGAGTAACTTTAAAATTTGTATGACTATAAAGAAATATGTACCAAGTTTTAACAAATTTAGAACGGGTAAGGTCTGATGCCTTGTCGAAAAATATTGTTGACTTCCTATAAAACATTTCTAAAATCCACACAGATAAAACAGATTCGTAGTAGCAACCAAATTTGTTGCCAATCGAATAATTCCATTGCACACATAGAATTTTTCGGTTCTATCAACAAAAAGTCAGTTGTTAAAGAAGAATTTTAGTTGAAGCAACCAAACTTTTGTTACCCCTTCTGAAATTTTGTAGCCACTACTGTAAATTAGTTCACTAAGATAGAATCATTCGATTGGCAACAAATTCGGTTGCTATCACGATTCAGTTTTCTCTGTGCATTATTTTGTTTACTGGTTTTGCCACCAATATTACGAGTATAAAGATAGCAATTTGTAAAAGTTAAGCAATTAGTTTTGGGTAAAAATTCAAATTAGGTCACTTGTGTGAGTGAATTTTTTGACATATGTCTAAATATGTATGTAATTCAATTTAAATTTAGTTGTGTTTTAATTTGCCCAAAGGCACATGTTTAAAAATTTATCAAAAACAATAAAGTTACTAGGTAAATGCAACTACTGACTGACACACAATAACGTAAACTCACCAGTCATGTTAATAAACATTTAGACAGCTTTTCGCTCCAATGTAAAGTGTAGATATACATATATAGGTACATATGAATGTGTGTATAAGTTATTAGTCAACTGTAATTTAAGCCATAATGACTCCGTGGAGCATATTTAAAATACACTTTAATTCAATTTTAAATGCAAAGCAAAATTGGAACCTCAACCGTTTTCTTTACCACCACAATTTTATTCTTTTAATTTCCAACAAATTTCCTCCTGCAAAGCAGTGCAAAAACCGTTAACAACAAAAAATGTCCTTATTTTTTTTTGGGTACAACCAAAGTACCAATTTAGTTTAAATTGTCTACAAATGCTTAAGCCTGTTGGGCTGGACAACTGCCTTTATGCCAGCCTTTATATATTTAGCCTGCAGTCAAACACTTAACTTTGAAATGGAGAAAAAAAGAGAAAATAAAAATACAAATTCAAAACGCCACAGACGTAGATTTCATGCGTTCTGTTTGACGGTAACGCCAACAGCAGAAACTGAAAAATACAAAAAAAAAACTGAAAACGATAAAAAAAAGTCGTTTTCCTACTTTTAATGTTTTCTTTTTTTGAAGTCCTTTATATGAAAATTCTGTCGCTGCAAATGTCCTTTATTTTTGTTGATTTAATTTTTAAAGGCAGTAATTCCTCTACAAACGACCCTCTTTTAGTTTTTTTCTTTGTTTTTATATTTTTCTATAATGTCAGTTGCTTTTTACAGCTTTGTGGAAATTTATAGGACTTTTTTCTTTACGATTCTTTGCAGTTTTTTTTTTTTTTTTTTTTTTTTTTGAAAAATCAAGATAATTTTAGCTTAAATAAGGTATTTGAATTTGGCGTAAATCAGCTTTAAAGTCTAAAAATAAAAGGTAAATTTTTATGCATTAATTTCAATATATTGCTAATATTTTGGATTAAAAAGCATTTATAATTTCCTAGATTTGAAGTAGAAGGGATAATTGTGAATATACTGATAATTGAATAGATGATTAACATATCAGAGTTGATTAAGCGATGTTCGTCTATCCGGTATAAAATTGCAAACATTTTATCGAACAATAGCTTGAAGTGCGTACTTAGTGTTTTTATACCCACCACCAAAATTATGGAGTTTGTCATAGCATACAATTCTAACCAAGTGTCTCCGTCTGTCTGTTATTGGCACGATAATGCCTCAAGGAAAGGTCCTACGGAGATAAAATTCTTTTTGATCGGAATCATTTGGTAATGAAAATGTTCAAAATCGGTCAAGCAAAACATAGTTATAGGTCAAAATGTGAGACAACATCCAAAAAAATTTATATTTTTTAAAAATATTTTAAATATCAAACATTTTTGCACACACTGTTCTTTTGATAAAGACAAGAACTGTCGAAAATGTCAAGAATCGGTACATGATCATGACATAAAAATGTTTTCGTGGAAATTCCTATGTAATATCAGTGTCCATACAAAATTCAGCAATCATGAGTTCAATGTGAAAGTAATCACAAAACAAAATTTTGTTTGGATCCGTCCATATTTCTTCATAGCTACCATATATATACCACATAGAAGTGGACTTCTTAAAATCTAATGAATATGCAGAAATATCTCACAAATATCGTTATTAGGTTGCAATTCGACACAAATAATTCTAATACGAGGAGGGGTCAATAAGACTCTTGACTCTTGCCAAAATTTGAAAGAAGCTGCGTCATTTAGTTTGTGTTTGATAGCCATTGATAGAAGAACAACCTCGTGACTTAAGGAGAAATTGGAAAGAATTTAATTTCGTCTGCTCATTAAACATTATTTTTTGCGGAAAAAAAAGATCAGCCCAGCGTCGATTCAAGACCTCACAAATAGAATGAGTGAGACTATGGAGGACATAGGGCAGCCACTTTGCGATTTGGTTATCGAAAATTTCATGAAAAGGATAAGGTCCTGTAAGCGTGGTTGTGGTGGCCATTTGGCTGATGTTGTTTTTCTTTATTAACGGCATACCTTCCTCTTTATTATGAAATAAACATCCGATCATTTATCTCAAAAAATGCCATTTTTCTTTGAATACCAAAATAACACCTCTTGTTGGAAAACCCATTACTATGGGAACAACATGTGGTTTACAGACACGAAATATGCCGAACGTATTGGACGTCCAGTTGAGGTCTCTACACCCGATACAATTGAATAAAATCAAGTTAACAGATCAATATTGAAATGCGAGAGATTGTGGAATCCATAGGCATCTCATATGGTTCAATGGTTTCAATTTTGAATGATCACTTGGGTATGAGAAAGCAATCCTCAAGATGACTGCCGCATTTGCTCACAATTGAGTATACAATTGGCATAAGAAATGCACATCTATGTCACTAACGTGGACTTGATGTTGGAAATGAAAACAGTTGTTTAACGATACTTTATTTTTAATAAAAATATATTTATTAGTTAATTCAGTAGCTCGTACAAATACATTTAGAAGTAAAGAATTAATAAGTAAAATAATGTAGGATGCTTCTAGACTGTTACTACATAGACTACTTTTCGAAAATAGAATAAAAGTATGAAAAGGAAAAGTTACAAACTATACACTAGGGCTATAACCAACTTTTGTCCCAAGCACCACCCGATGGAAACTGTTGTGTTATTTACGATAACGTTTTTTTTCGGGACATTTTGGAATAAAAACCTCACCCACAAAAAGATTGTTTTAAAGTCAAAATTTTCTAAAATTTTTATTACTTTTTTATTTTTGTATAGTAAAACAGCTGATTTTTTCCCGATACCGCAAATTTTAAATATAGACTCGAGCCAGGTTGATATATTTATAAAAAACAAAACTATTTGCGTAGTAAAAAAAGTAAAAAAGTAATCTCCAAACTTTACCGCGTTTTGTGGGTGAACTTTTTTGACAACAGCGAAAAAGTAATAATCTATTCGACTGTGCTAGGGCCATTTTGATATTTGCAAAAAGAAGTAAAAATTTATTTATACACTATATTAGGTCCACATCCAAAAATCACAGAAATACGAATAAATGTCTTATAAATATTATTTTATTTTAAATTGGATAGTCCTCATGCAAGCAAAAATCGCCACACCTAATTTTATGAAGATCGGCCCATAATTGGTCATATGTCCAATATAAGTAGGTACTTTTAAACGAAACCCAGGTTTTTGGATAAAAAATCATTTTATTTTTAAACATAGTCTCCTTTGAATTCTATACACTTTGTCAAATGTTTCTCCAATTTATTGATCCCCTCCAAAAAATAAGATTTGTCGAGGTCATATTTATTTGTTAGATAATTTCATCTTTGGGGTCAAATCTCTCTCCGCCGAGCCATTTCTTTAGGTTTGGAAACAAGAATTAGTCACTCGGGGTTAAAGCCGGAAAATAGGATGGATAAGTGAGCAACTCGTAGCTTAATTTATAGATTTATGCCATGGAAACTGCACATGCTTGCACGAGATTGTGAGCAAACGTGGAAATCTGGCGGAAAGCTTTCTCATGCTCAAGTATTCATTCATAATTGAAACTAATTGTTTCGGCTGTAGAAATCTCAACTTCGGCATCTTCCGTGCTTGTACGGCCACAACGAAATTCAGTAAACCACGTTTTACCATTGAAATTGATGGAGCAGAGTTCCCATAGTTTTTATCAAGCTTAGCCTTGGTTTGATGCTAATGAGTACACGAAATTTTTTTCATTTGTTCCTCAATACTACCTATATAACGCAACTTGACTGATTCCTGTTGACAGCAGCAGTGTTGCCCTTTCAGTTAATAGGCGGGAAATTCAAAAGGCCACGGAGTTATTAACCCGCCCTCGTATGTATATTATTATATGTGTTTTTGCCATCGAAAGTGTAAAAATGTTTGCTTGCGATTACCTAATACTAACAAATAATCTATAAACAGTTATTTTGTCAAACAAAAACGTCGACTGTAAAGAAGAATAAAGAAAAGTTTCCAATAATTGCCCTAACTTATTCTCATTCGCTCGGAACCACATATGCCCAATTTCATGTTTCTTGGTCCATTATTAAAAAGAATTCAAAATTTACCATCAGCTAACATTAATGTTCATAAGTTTAATAATTTCTAATTTAAAAAAAAAAAATGGAACAATCAAAATGATCCGCCCACTTTTACGCCCACCTCCCATACAAAGTGAAAATTTAATTTTGACCTACGGCATTGTTTTTTAAGCACATAGCATTCTTAAATACTCGGAATCATTTGTGTGAAACTTGAAAAATATCCGCTCACTTTTACGCCCACTTCCCATTCAACTTGTATTGAAAAAGTGCCATAACTCCCTTGATTTTTAATGCATCAACTCAATTATCACAAAAAACAAATATTATAATTGTAAAATGGGCTCCTGCAAATATATATCTGATCCACCCACTTTTACGCCCATCTCCCAAAAAAAAAAACAAATAGAAAAAATATGAATAAGTAATTTAAACATAGTATTTTAATAATTTTTTAACATCATTATTGTACTCCAATTTTTGGATTTGCAGCTTTGTGCGATATCTATTTATAAATGGGTCAGAGGGCAATAAAAGATTATGCATTACGTCTTTATTAGTAGCTACACGTCCAATTCTTCGCGAATGATGTAATCTATAGGCTCTATAGTCTTTATTCCTCGCTTCCTGAGCTTCCTCGGACAGCAAACCTGATACAAATAATCAATTAAAATATAAAAAATAAAAATGAAGGCATTGAATAAGGGCCTTTAGATAGAGACATACATACCTATTCGCAGAATAGCTTCTATAATTTTGCTACCATGCACCAGAATCTTCTTTACAGTTACAGGCATGTAGTACCAGCCATAGAGATCAACAAACAACTTGGCAGTATCCATGCAATATATACGAAATTTGTTAGTGTCGATCGCTGCATTAGATGTATTTATTCTTCTTTTATGCCAATTACGTCTGCAGTTTGAGTAATGTTCTCAGTCTCTTTGTTTTCTCGTTGGTACCTATTACCATTAGGGTTGTTGTTGTTAATATTGCGTATCTTAATAAGTGCATATTAGTGTATAGTTGTTAGTGTAAATTGTATTGTTACTCTTTCTGTCGTGTCCGTACATGCATTGTAATTTATTTAAATATAAGTAAGCTAATGCATGTAATGTTTTGTTACTTTATCACCTTATAGTTTTTACTGTTTGTTTTGGAAAGGAGCAGGTATGAGCAGCTGAATTTTTAACTTTTAGCTGAGACTTAAAGCTGTAATTTGACATCTTTGGTTAAACAGCGCTCCATAGCGCTAAAAAAGATGCAGTCCACTGAAGTTGATGAACATTGAAATTTTGATGTTGTTTATATTTTGTTCTACTAAATTTTTTATAGGCACTTTTTCCAACTTTTTTAATGCTAATCTCATCTATGACAATTGTCATTTATGAAAATCAGAGATCGAAAATAACTCGTCCATTTACCAAAAAACCCAAGTTGTGATTTATATTTTGATGATAAAAATAAATCACTCAAAATAACAGTTATAAAATGATTTTTATTTACATGGCTTCGGATGGCCTTTATTAGTTTTTGTTGTTTTTTAATGGTTTGACGTGAGACAAACAACTCAATTGTTCTTGATCTTAATAACTGTTACTTCTCTTTTGTTTACATACAATAACATATTTTTATTATAAACAAAATATAATGAATATGGGGTAATGCAATTACGAAAAGAAATTGTCGATTTTTGGGAAACAATTTTACATTCAATGATTTATAAATTTAATATATTTAATCGTTGAGTTGCATCAAATGAATTTTTGCGATTTATTTTTCATGTTCGCAAATAAAAGTCACAAGCTGACCTTTACGAAAAAAAAATAATTATAAATCACTTATCTGGATTATTTGTGTTTATTTCTTTTCTGTTTCTCTCAACCCTAACCTAAAATGTTCTCTAATAAATCACTCTCTCAGTGATATAACATAAAAAATTATTTTTAAATGGCTGCGAATGTGAATTTACCATTGAAATGAAAGTGAACCCGTTATCTTCGGTCTCTGATGAAAATATACAACAAGATCAAATAGTAAGTTTACTGTGATTGCACCAAAAGATTGAATATACAGTAAATTTGCATGCCATTTTGAACAAGCGAACATATATTAATTTCGAGCGTGTCTGTCCAAACAAATAATAAATATATCAGCCTAATATTACGGAATCATAATATTCAGATATCTGACAACAAACTACCAAAAAATTATCCAAATCGACGAACATGAAAAAAATGAATTTCGGCCACTCTTCAAACAATGTGCGACATGTTAAAGATTTTATACAAAACGCACAACATTTGGTGCCCGTATTATATTGGTAACAGCAAAAAACAGTTATGTCTCTTAACAAAAATATTAAGGTCTGTTTATTTTTCTCTTTTTCTTATGGTATTTTTGTACTGCTACTTAAACAAATAATTCAAAAAGTCATTTCTGGTTAGCAATTCTAACCTATTCTCACATACATACATATATATTTCCTCGAAAATCTTAATTTAAAATACTTTCCACGACACCAGCACACTTTGAAGCAATCAAGCAGATATTGATGTAAGAATTTATCTTTTAAAACACAGCCGCCTTTCAGTTGTCTTCTACATGCTGAAATATATTAAACGTAAAAATCCATGTAAACATTTTACAAAACAAAAATAATCTGAGAAAAAATAATACCGTGTATTATTGTAAGCTTTACTAAAATGCAAAATGCCAAACTTCTCAACAAAATGCTGCAATTGAATGGATGAATGAATAAACGAGTGAGCGAATGGTCGACAAACGAAAGGATACAAGTGGCTAAGTGATGAGTTTACTTTTTGTTAAGAACGTAAACTCTTTTATACTGATACATATATATGTATATTAGACCTGCCCTTGATAAATTAGATTTGGAAGGGTCTTATTGTGTTCTTTTGTATCCAAAACTAACTGATGTCTGTAGCCGATTGAGAGTTGTAAAATTGGGTGAATAATTTTACTTGTTTTTAATTTCTTAAAAAAAAAAAACATTGAAATCAAAGCAATATAACAAAATTATTAATGGTTATTTTCCAATAAAAAGATGGGGGTATATTGAGTTTGTCATTCCGTTTGTAGCATATTGAAATAATGGTTGTATAATCAATAATTATATTTATTATGGGTTTTTATAAAATATTAAGACCATCCAGCTTAGTTCGTCAATCTGTCCGTCTGTTGTTGACACGATAAGGCCTCGAGGAAAGAACGTAAGCTGATGAATTATTTGGAGATCAGAAATTACTGGTATTGAGAATTACGTTTAGCTCAAGTACACCTATATGGATATTGCTACCTTCAACTATAAGGAATAGTTTTTAGTTCCAGGGGTAATATCAAACCGTAAAGTCCATGTTTTCAGATCTACAAAAACCAGATATGTTAAACATGGTTTGTTTATTATGACATTAATTATTTTATTTGTTAAGAATCAAGTATTTTAACCAATACTATTTGTATTTATGGACAAACAGAACGAAAGTTTGAAAACTTATAATTTTTATGGGCACCTCATGACTAACCTGTAGATCAACAAACTGTTTTTCGCTTGCGACGATTTTCTTTTTAATTATAAAATTTTTTTCTGTTAAATTATTTAAGCTTATAATTGGTTTGTATGTTTTTAAAGTCATTCCTCAAATTTTAATAAAAATTTGTTAATGTATGTCCGTTTTCATTTGCTCTAATGAACAAAAATCCTGCAAAGGATTTAAGTATTTAAATTCAAACGTGTTCAATTTGAATGCATAATTGCATAATTGAGCAAGGTCTCCGAATGGCAATAATAACCGTATTTTCAGGATTCTGGTTCCATTACTACCAAGCATTACGTCGACAAATAACGTCGATTTAGCTAAATTCACATTTAATTAAAATTTAAAATATTAGAGATTTATTTCGTTTTTTTCTGGGACTTGTTTCATTGGGCTTTATTTTTATTTTTGAAAATTATTTCATTTTGAAATAATTTATTGGGATTTACATTGTAATTTAATTTGGGTGTTATTTTATTGAAATTGGGTGTTTATTAATTTTTCTCCATTTGGGAGTTTTTTTTTTTTTTTTTTGGGGGGTTTTAATTTATTTTGTGTTTTTCATGTCGCCGACAAAACTATAGTTGTAACAAGTAACAGAGCTAAATTCGGCTGTGCCGAATCTTATATACCCTTCACCTAAGTATACATATTTACGTACATTGCCTTTACCTATGCAAAACTCTTCATATAGCAACAACAACAAGAAAAAATCATAATATTATATCAGATGCAATTGCAAAACATCCGATAATCATATTCACACGTTGAGTGCTCACCGATAACTAACCAAATAAACACAACAATTATTTTGCACAATTGTATGTTGAAAAAATAACAACAAACAACAACAAAAATTAAAATAAAGGAAATTATGCATGCGTGTGTTTGATTTATAATTCTTATTTATTTCATCTCATTCCACATTGTAGAACAAAGGTGCGCAAAAGTAAATTCTCTCACCAACACATTCAATTCTTTATTTTGTTCAGTGCACCTACAAACAAACAAATACAAAAACTGAAAAAATAAAGAAAAAAATAAAGATGTTGTCTCGGATTTTTGCTCATATCTCCGTTATTTATGGACGGATTTTGCTGATTTTAAATACCAAAACTTCTCGAAAGCATGTCTGACAGAATTATTGAAAATTACTGAGTTCTTCAGAAAATTGATTTCAGACAGACAGACAGACAGACATGGCTTAATCGACTCCGCTATCTATAAGGATCCAGAATATATATACTTCATAGGGTCGGAAAATTATATTATGGAAATTACAAACGGAATGACAAATTTATATATACTCTTCTCCGTATTCACTCATATTGCTTAGCTTATTTCATTCGAGTTGAAAGGTTGTATGTCTAAAGCTTGAAAATTTGATGCTGCATCTATCTGATGGATTATAACGACAAGTGATATTCTGCACCACCCTAGGAAAATTATGTTTGAATAAAATATGTGTTAGTTTTGTAAAAGTTCTGTTTTTATGTATTTCTTGAAATTTGTTTATTTATTTTGAGAGTTAGATTAGAAAATAGTTTTTGCTTTTTAAAATGCTTTCAAAAATTATTCAACCAATTAAAAGAAAAAACAAAAATAATTAAAAAATGTTATTCATTTTATGTAGTTTAAAATCAAATAACAATTCGGTTGAAAAATTGTTAATAATTTTTTTGTGAAGAATTTTTTGTCTCCGTACAAACTGAGCAATGCTACTGTACATCAAAGTCAAGCTCAGTCAAACATAAGAAAATCCTTTTGATTGCACTAATACCGTCTATAAATGCATGTTAATATGAGGCTACACATATAAAAAGACATCGCACATACATAAGAAAATGAACGTTCCACAACAGCTTTAAAAGGGATCAGACAGTTGAATTGTTAAGCGGAAGGAAATGTATAAAAACGTATCCACACACAAGTCCAGTTTTTGAAAAAGATAAAATTGTCATTTTTAAAATGCAAGAACATTGAACAAACAAACAAAATAGTAAAGTAAATATTGTCCAAACAAAAAGTGAAAAAGAAAAACAAAAACAAAAACAAAAACCAAGTCTTCAAGAAAAATCTCTTTATATAGACATTGTTTGTGTGTGTGTATGTACAGTAAAACTTCCCCTAAGCTTTTGGTAATTAAAAAACATTTCTTTGGTTTTATTTATTTTTAAAACTTTGACTGACATCATTTTGGAGATGAAAGTTTAGCATTGTGATTAAGCTAAATGAAAGTTACTAGCAAAGAAACAAAAACACAACTTAAAAATATGTTTTTTAAGCTACTGGGATTTTTAAGTTATAGGTATACATATATGGCTTTTTGGTAAAAATAAGAAATGCTACATTAAAGTAAATCTTAGAATTTAAATTTTTTATATTATTTTGCAAGTTTTAATATATTGTATTTTAAATGATTTGCTTTATTGAAAATATATTTAAATAACTTTTAAAGGTTTACAAAACTCTTTAAACCTTTAGCAATTTCAATATTTGAACTAAACTCTCCTTATATTAAATTCATGTCACATATTGATATTTGAAACGTGTAGAGTTTATTTGCTGAATTTAAATCTGGTTACCCTATAGGGCTGCAAACAAATGAATCAAAATTTCATATTTTTAAGCAAAAAAAAAAACACCTTTTCATTATTATTAACTCATGTACCTTTGTACAAATAATAATGTAAAAAGGAACAATACACACCAACAAACACACACACACACACTTAGTAAGAAAGAGAAAGTTTGAAAATATACTTGCTTTATGCTCGACTACACTTTTAAAAACTTTTCTTTACGTTTTTCTTTTTGTCCGGAGATCTTAACAAAGGAAAAAATACGGAGAATAAGAAAAACCCACAAAAATCTGCGAGTTCATGTTTTGATAAAGAATCTACATTTATCCATTATAATGGTATAAACAGCAGCAACAACATCAACCAAAAAAAAAAAGTGAAAAAAAAGAACAGCAACAAGAAGGATAATGATGCTACTGATACGGAGGAGTAAACAAAAGTAAAACGACCTCTGTAATACCGTGTCAATGCACGAAAGTATCTTGTATCTACATAACTAACTAAGCGTATATCAGTGGAAGTAGTAGTGGTTGTTGTTGTTGTTGTTCTTTATATGTTTATGTTTGTGTGTACCCGTGTGTGTGTGTATGTTCGTGATGGTACTTAATACTCACAACTTATTATGTCCACACTTTTTTTTCCTTTTCATATTTTGTCTAAAAGAAAAGTAGAACTGTTTGAACACAATTTTGGTTGTACGTTTTTTGGTTTTCTTTATGCTTGAATAAAAGTTTTTAGACATCATTTTTATATCAGTTTACCACACAATACCTCAACATGTAGCTAAAACCGGAAGGGATGAGAATTGAATGCTACAAATTGTACCAAACAAAATAGAGAAATTGTACTTGTACCCCGTTAAAAGGTTATTTGCTTATTTATTGTATATATGCCTTAAAACTACTCATAAAATACGATATCAATTGTTCCTAGAACTATGTGTGTTGTACACTACTGCACGCATTTTAACCATTTTAACATTTGTACATGTTTACTGTAACCATATCAACATGTCTAACTATACTATAGTCACAGTAACTATATATATATATATATATATGATGGTGGTAACAATAATATGGTTAATTTACGATTCACTTGATTGTATCAACCATATATATGGTTACAGCAAACAAGTATATGTTTGTGACAACCATTTATATGACGAAGGACTTACCATATTATGTTGCTCTCTGCTTATGGATATCATAATCTGAGAACAACATATTATCATAAAATTATTCATCATATAAATGGTTGTCACAAACATATACATGTTTACTGTAACCATATATATCGTTGATACAATCAAGTGTATCGTAAATTAACCATATTATTGTTACCACAATCATATATATAGTTACTGTGACTATAATATTGTTAAAAATTTTGAAATGGTTACAGTAAACATGCAGAAATATTGAAATGGTTACAGTAACAATGCACAACTATACTTTTTTATGCGTGTGGTGGCGCTTTGAAACATCTGAATTATAAATGTGCATTTCCTCGGTCCATTCGTACGCTTTTGAAGTGAACAAATTAAGAAATCTTATTGATTTTTGTTTAAAAATGCTTATGAAGTGAAACAATTAAGATATCTTAATAATATTTTTTTAAGAACAAGACACTCCTTCAAGCTAACAAAGAAATATTAATAGCATAAAATTTTCCATAACTAAGGTTTTTTTTTGGTCGACCAATAAGTGTGAATGAATGATTTCGAAACACAAACGAAATTAAGTGTCAACGATTGTCGAAAAAACCTTAACAAACAATTTTCATTAAAACATTTAACCCAAGTATTATTTGATTTTATATTTGTTTGAACAATTTAGCTTTCTAAAGCATGTCAGTTATTACGTCTAATGTCAATTATGTTCACTTATTGTTAATCTGATTAAAATGAGTGACCAGAAAAAAGTGCGTGCTAAAATTATTAAATATTTGCAACAAAACTCAACTTGGTTCTACAATAAGTTGACCAAACAATCACAGCTCTGCAGTCAAACCAATTCCAATGTTATTAAACAGTATCGAGGGAACTTGTCCGTTGATATAAAACCTGGCTCATGTAGAAAGAGTGGTCCACATGATGTTTCTAAAGGAAAAAAAATAGAAAGCATTTTGAAAACAGCTCCCTACACATCCGGTAGGAAAGCAGTCCAGTCAGCTCAGTTCTCGGACTATTTGGTACGAAAAGTTAAAGCCAATGCAGGTTTAAAAACATACAAGACTCAAAAACTTCCTGACAGGAACTCTGCTAAAGATTTAGAGGCCAAATACAGAGCACGGAAATTGAAGTCGAATTTTATACAAAAAATATACCTGCTGCGTAATGGATGACGAATTTTTCGCAGCATTATGTTGCTGATGCTCTAGGGAATGTTGTAGAAAAGTTTAGGACCAGAAAGCATAAAATTCTCCCAAAAAGTTCTTGGCATGGCAAGCAGTTGCAGCAAAAGAAACCAAACATTTGTTACAAAGGGCTCTATAAATACCGAAATTTACATCAAACAATGTTTACAAGAGAGGATGCTTCCATGTATAAGACTTCTCAATGTGTCCACTTATTTTTGGCCTCATTTGGCACCCTGTCACTATGGTAAGCAAGGTCTTGAGTGGTACAAGAACAATAATGTGTTATTTTTACCAAGAAAGGCAAATCCTTCCCGTCAGAAAAAGAAAACTCAATTGAGGAGTTTTATTTTATCCGTCATAAAATAAAACTCATCTTATGTAAGTTTGCACCTAAAGCTTGCCGCTGCGCAGTGTCAGATTTCATTGTTTTAGCGGGATTTAATTAATAAAAAAAAATTATTTAAAAAAAAAAAAATTATTGAATACAATAAACTACAACCCTGGTATTTACAAAAATAAGTTTTAAAACAAAATATGTAAACAGCAAAAATATAATGGTATCAAAGTGTGAGATGTTTAATTGACATTAAAATTTTTTAATAGTTCTTGCTAAAAGTAATCAATGTTTGGATGCGTTGAATTTTTTTGGTTTTTGATATTTTTTTTTAAATTCTTCTTGAGTAGTAAAATACAATATTTAAACTAAATAAGAGTTTCATTACATTTCAAAATAAGGCCTGCTAAATTTGTTTATGAGTGATATTCAAGACATCCAATTTAGGTAAGATTTTTTCTTCATTTTAAAATTTTCAATAGAGAAAAAGTTACAGAGTTCAGTTGAGTTCAGTGAAATTTTTTTTACTATACCGTTTACCAACCTTCGTATTTATAGAAAAAGAAAATCCACCCCAATTGACCACCGGAAATTTTTGACCTATAAAAGCATCATGGCTAAACAAATGTTTTGTAGTGAAATTTTCGAAATTTGGCTTTCAACAAAGCGAAATGAAAGGCATGAACGTGTTTTTGATTTTATATGTGGAAATATTAGTACTGGAAGCTACAAAATTGTAGACTTTTCCATGTTAAGCAATTTTGTAAAAAAGTTTTGTTATGAAACAAACGTGAATTGGATGAAAGCAAATGCAACTAAGTTGAGATTTTTGAAATGGAATGCTGATTGGCTTAATTCAAAAATCGATATAACTAAATTTATTTGTGATACCAAAGTCCAACCAACAGGTGGAAGACCAGGAAAAATGTTTGAAGATTGCTGTGAAAGGACAAAGAAAAGAATCCTGAGCAGATTGGTATACTTTAAGGTGGGTGTTGGAACAATATTTTTGCACATTATAAATATCAGCAAACATAACCCACTATACCCTCCTCACTATGGTGGTGTAGGGTATAAATATTAAAATTTTGATTTTAACATTTGTATGGGAGGTAGGTGAAATATTGCCACGACCACCTCAATTTTTTCTCCAAAAATGTATCTAACCATAGGAAAACTGTGTTTCGAAAATCGTTGAATTATCTCTACCCGTTTTGAAAATTCAGACTTTAGTTCCTCTAGATTACACAAATCTGACATTGTACACAATTTGTAAAGCATCTTGCATTTCAATTGAATAAATTTTCATTAAAAAAAATCAAGTTGGACTTTAATTTGTTATTGCTTGAGTCCTATTATTAAATTTTTTTTTTTAACAAATAAATTACTATAAACATTATTCAGAAGACTCAATAAATAAAGATACTGACAAAAGTAGAATATAAACGAAAACAGTTTTATTTTCTGACGGGAAAAATAAAACTCCTCAAATGCTAAAACAAAAAAATAAAACTCCTCAAATGAGTTTTTTTCTGACGGGAAAAATAAAACTCCTCAAATGTTTTTTTCTAACGGCTATTTAAAACTCCGTATAGAAGAGTTTTTTGTGATCTTTTATTTTTATGTTGAATAATAACTGTTTTAGAGGGATTTTTATTTTTAAAGTCAAAAAATAAATGTTATCAAATAACTGTTAATTGTGGAGTTGAGATCATTCTGAAAGAGAACGTCAATATGAATATATTGGTATATAACAGTATAGGTCTCCGTTGACTCTAGCATACCGAGTTTTTGATTACAAATTTTTTTCATAACCATTATTTATTGTCCCTGATGCAAACGGACGTAACTACATTTTTATTTTTTTCCAGGAGAAGCAAAAAACGTTATAATAAAGTATTCTTGGCGATTTTCTCTTCTGTCAAACTTCTCTTTGTCTTAAGCATATATTACCTTTCTATTGCTCTACTTTTCCTGCCATATTTCGAAATTTTTCCTTTCATCAGCATTCTATTTTTTAGCTGCTTTATCCCAATAGTTTCTATACTTTAGTGGATTTCATGTTTTCGAAGTACCGCATTGTTGCTGCCCTTTCTGTTTCTACACTCATTATAATAAACATGTTTCTTTTTAAAAAGTTACACTAACAATAGTGAATGCGACACGCTCTTTAAATCAAAATAATAAGTTTAGTGTGATTATGCAGTAACTTTTTTTAGTTAAAGCTGCTAAATTTTTATTTGCATTAATATTTTCAGCCACTTAATTATACCGATCGCAGAGTACTGATAATTAACGATGTTTTAGGTACAATAACTTGACATTAGAACACGAAAAACAAAACAAATGAAAAATTTTCCTTTACTCGAGCTTTGTTTAAACTGTTTTAATTTTTTTATATTAAAAACAAATTAATGTTTATTATTATATAGTTTATAATTAATAGTAAAATAATTGGATATCTTTAGAGGGCTATAAAATATGAACCATATAAGGTACGGGACTGTTTTATATCCAGCCAAGAATAAAATACATACTCTTAGTTTTAATGAAATCTGATTTTAGGCTTAAATTGTACCAATAAAAAGTACAACAAAATGCCAACATTTTCACTCTTTCCTCCCCCATCCAATTCTTTATGGTTTGCTGGCTGTTTAGTTCTCAGTTTGGTGTGCATTACACTCTTCTGTACTAAAGATTTTGCTTGATTATATGCTCTTTTATGCCTTTTTATTTTGCTCGGCTATATAAAGTGTAACGTAGTAAGTGTGTCTGTCTATTTGTTTTCATAAATAGTTGGTGAAAAGTTTGTTTATTACAACATTTTGCAGAAGAACTAAAACCAACATAATTTTCCTGCACGAGTTTACTTTTTCAACATTTAAATTTTTCACGAAAGTTGGTTTCTTTCTTTCTTTCTTAATAATTTTCAATTTGAAAATGGGGAAACAATTTCAAGTTGTTTAGGTGGATTATTTGTTGCCGTACATTAGTAGAAGTGTGACAAGTATGCACGTAGTAATAGATAAAAGAAACAGTGTTTATGCAACAGACTAAACATTGTTCAAGTATAATCGATACATTTGTAAGCACAAGCTCAATTTAAATTTGATGAATTATTTTGTATCAAGATCCACTTTTTTAATTTTAATAGTATGTACATTATATTTTGGTTATGAAAAGGGTGCGATTTTAAATCTAAAATATAAAAATTAATCAAAACTGTGTACATACAATTTGTGTTAAAATATTTCTAAATTGGAATTAGAAAAATTAAAAATTTAAATTTTTTTATACAAAACATTAAATTAAGTAAAAATATACTGCTTAAAAAACGTACACAGTTACTTCGTTGTTTCTCGTTGATATTGAAAAGACTCCATCTCATCCATTTGGGGGGGAAAAATCAAAATTGGTTCTACATTTATCGTCTTTTCTTCTTTTTTATATGAAAACTGATCGGTTTTGGTGGGGGGAATATCTACTTCACCCCTATGGATCCTCGCCTGCCTAAGACCCAACAAAGTGTTTATAACATGTATTCCAAAAAACATTTTTTTCTTAATTTTGCAAGATAATTTTATCGCAAGATCTGTGCGATAAAATTATCAATAAAAGGAAAGCAGCTATATAGTTCCTGTTAAAAGTTACATGCATCCAATGTTAAAACATGTAAAAAGGTCATTTTTTACGTTTTTCACATTTTTCTTTTATATCGTATTATTGGGTACACGACTTAAAATTGCGCGATTTTTTAATTTTTTTAGCTTTTATATTGAAACATTTGTATAATATTCTAAGTATTAGCCATTGTCAGCTATGAACTTTTTTTCCCTACTTTATGGCAACATATGGATTTCGAGCCAAAAGAACTCCTCACCTTTTAGAGCCAAGAACGAATCAAGCCCATTTCGGATACTCTGTTCCAAAGCGAAGCGTATCAAAGAGAGTGCCTTCTACATTCACCGATACAAATAATAGTCGGACGAGCACGGTCTGGACTATAAAGCGGGTGAGGCAGAACTTCTTAATCACTTCATTCTAAATACTTTTTAACAACTCAGAGAAAACAGATTCGTGATAGCAACCGAATTTTTTGGCAATCGAATGATTCTACCTTAGTGACCGAATTTTTCAGTTGTGGCTACAATATTTTAGAGGGGGTTACAGAAATTCTTCTTTATCAACTGACTTTCTGTTGATAGAATCGAAAAATTCTATGTGTGCAACCGAATCATTCAATTGGCAACAAATTCGGTTGTTTTCCTGTGAGCTTTTGCTGCCACCAAATACAGAGAATTACCTTAACGCCATGGTCATTTGGCTTTGGTGTCGATTCGGCTGGTTGACCGGGCTTCAAATCTCTTACGCTTCGGGTTATCGTAATAGATTCACCTTTCATCTCAAGTAATGATTCGGTGCAAAAATTTTGTAGCGTTCAAGCATCATTTCGAACATTCAATATCCTCTTTCAATGTCTCTCGACTAGTATCACGCAGAAAAAAAATATAGTTGGGCATTATTACTGTAACCATTTCAACATTTGTGCATTGTTACTGTAACCATTTCAAAATTTTTAACAATATTATAGTCACAGTAACTATATATATGATTGTGGTAACAATAATATGGTTAATTTACGATTCACATGAATATTTCAACCACATATATGGTTACAGTAAACATATATATGTTTGTGACAACCATTTATATGATGAATAATTTTATCATAATAAGTTGTTCTCAGATTATGATATAAGAGCAACATAATATGATAAATCCTTTATAATATAAATGGTTGTCACAAACATATATATGTTTACTGTAACCATATATATGGTTGAAATATTCATGTGAATCGTAAATTAACCATATTATTGATTGGCAACAAATTCGGTTGCTACTACGAATCTGTTTTCTCTGTGTGGTAATAACTTTTTATGATAAATTTGGTCATCTCACAATCAATGGTTTACCTGTCAGGTGGGAAAAAATAAATGAGTGCCTTAAAGGAACCCTTGGGGATTTAGAGATTGAAACACAATCGGGTTTTAGCCATTTCTTAAAATTTTATGTAAAAAATTGGAAATCAAAGCAAGGAAAGCCAAACATCATTTTGCTATATGAGGGGAAACTGAGGCAGCAAAACTAGTCTGCAATGCCCAAGAGTGCCTGAGTGCAGCTTACCTTGTTTTACATAAATCTTGACTCCAATATATAAAATATAAGTATAATTTTTAAGAAAAAAATATGATTGCAATTGGGAAACTTTAAAACACTTTTATCAACGTATGATAACACAACATGGAATTCCCATATGTGCCTTCAGGCATGCCTTTGGTAGTTATTTAACTTTTTGCGAATTATTTATTGTTGGATTTAGTTCATTAGGAGTAATTTCATTGACCTATCTTCATAATTAAAACGTATTTTTTAGTTATTATACAGTTTAAAAGTAAAGGGTAATAATGTATATAGATTTGTATGATACTAAACAGTTTTCTTTAAATATTCAAGATATATTTAGATGCCAGAGTCTCTATTCGAAAAGCTAATGACTTGATGAACTCTTTGAATATGCCTACATACACGCAGAGGAAAAAATATAGAAGTACATGTTTATCATAACCGATTTTTTCACAATATCATGGTCACTATAATCATATGTATGTTTGCGGTAACCGTAATATATTAAAGTTACCATTCACATGATTGTTGCAATCATATATATGATTGTAGTAATTATGTATATGTTTGAGGCAACCATGTTTATGATGTGATAATTCACAATATTGTGTTGTTCTAGTATTATGGTTTTCATACTCTGTGAAAAACTTATTTTGATATAATGATTATCTGGAACATGTTTTTGCAGTGACCATAATATTGCTGAAAAACTAGTAAAACTTTTGAAATGGCTATGATTAAAATATACAATTATATGTTTTCTCTGGATGTAATAACCCCAGCAGTGATTTTATCCATCATTTAGGGTGTGAACTAGTTATTTCAATAGCTACGTGATGCAGGGAGACAATTGTACTAAGCAGGGAGACAATTGACCCTTACTGACTACAATGAGACTGTCTTATAGCTGGTCCAATGTAGTCAACGCTTTGTATTCACATACCTGCCTAACTGGTAACTAGATCAGTTACATAACTAGTTATTTTAACATTTACGAGTGCTATTTGACCTCAAATAGTCAGCTAAAAGACATATCATATGCAGTCCAATAATCGTTTGCTTGTAAACAAAACTTTCTACTTTCTAAAGCGCAGTACAAAATAAACGTTTAAAGTGACTTCACTATAGGTTACTAAGAGACACTAAAGTGACTATTGACTTCAAGCTATGTTACATGGGATATCAGTATACTTAAGCAAAAATAAAAATTAACTGTATGAGAATTATATCAACATAATTTGTATAAAGGCAGTTTGAACGAATTATCACACAACACGTTTAAAGTGACTACACTCCAGATTACTTAGAGACACTTAAGAGACAATTGTCTTCACGCTAGATTACTTGGGATGTATAAAGTAACCAATTGTCTTATGTCTCCACTACAAAGAGCACATACGTATCAAATGACCAAAATATATAAATTGGAGTCAGCCAAGTGGAAAGACATTTGTGACGATTACTGGGATTCATTGACTACATGCTTAACTGCTGGGAACTATATTTGCCCGTTTTGGTATTCCGTACTATTTACTGCTGTCGTGAGCGGGAATAATAAAATTATTCATCACACTATATTTCATTTCGAGATTTAATAATTTCTGCTTCTAATTTGCTTTACCTAACAATAAAATAATGTATGTATGTGTACATATCCTAGTGCTACTTAATAAAAAAGTAAAATCCTAAAAAAAAATTCAAATTGCTTAATTTCATTCTACCAACTAAATAACTTCTTAAAAATTTATATTAATATAGGGTACAAATAAAGTAAAAACATAAAAAAAAAATATGAAAAGATGTATGAGTATATATATTGTTTTTATAGACACTTTATTTGTGTTTTTCTTTTCATATTCATCATCTTTTTCGCAGCTTATGTGAAGATGGAAGTTTTTAGTAGTTTTTTACAGAGATATTATAAATTTGTATATATATATGTTGTTGCTGCTGTTCTAGTTCTTGTATTACCATAGACTTCAATGGCAGATAAAGTAGCTGGCCAAGCAACCTCAAGCAATTTCTATAAACTGGCAGTTAGTCAAAAGTTAGCACAAGTTAGTTGTTTTTTTTTTTTATTTTCTTCTCATACTTTATACTATTCTGTACTCTGGTTTTTCTTCGTCATGCTGCTATAAGTTTTTGTGTTCTACGTTTTGAGGTTTTTTCCTTACAAATTTATTTTCTACTAGCTTGACCCGGTGCGCTTCGCTACCCCTGTCGATGTAAAAATCGGTTCAGCCGTTTAGTAATTATTGTTTAAAAACTAAAGGTACCAATTTTACCCGTTTTTCCCCCTTCTTATCCCTTTCTGGTCCAAGTATTGAAAAAATTTATAGCCTATTGACGCTTCCAAGTAAGGATCTATCTACAAACAAACAAACAAACAAACAAACAAACAAACAAACAAACAAACAAACAAACAAACAAACAAACAAACAAACAAACAAACAAACAAACAAACAAACAAACAAACAAACAAACAAACAAACAAACAAACAAACAAACAAACAAACAAACAAACAAACAAACAAACAAACAAACAAACAAACAAACAAACAAACAAACAAACAAACAAACAAACAAACAAACAAACAAACAAACAAACAAACAAACAAACAAACAAACAAACAAACAAACAAACAAACAAACAAACAAACAAACAAACAAACAAACAAACAAACAAACAAACAAACAAACAAACAAACAAACAAACAAACAAACAAACAAACAAACAAACAAACAAACAAACAAACAAACAAACAAACAAACAAACAAACAAACAAACAAACAAACAAACAAACAAACAAACAAACAAACAAACAAACAAACAAACTTACAAAGACATTTATATATTTATATAGATTTTGTATTTGTCGGCTAGCTGCTGCTTTTTTTTAATATTCTTATGGTCTATTAAAAAGTTGTAAACTGCCTAAGTTTATATATTTTTTTTCGTATCATCTCTCCTGATACTTCTTGCTTAAATGTATGTTAGTGTTTGTATAATGGATGTTGGACTATTACTTATATTATTTTTGGGACTCGTTTGTTTAGCAACAAAAAGGCCAAAATTTAATTTGCACAATAAGTGATGAAAAATGAAAAGCAACAAAAGAAAATACTAACAAAAAATAATAAAAGAAGTTGGTAAACGAGTTCGTCAGAGGCCAAATTTTTACTTTCGTCAACAATTTATTTAAAATTTTCTGTATTTTTTTTTTTGTCTTTACGAGAAAACGTGCTATGCTGTTGTATTGATTAAAATTTAAATATTTGATTGAAATTTAATTGATGTCTGTATATATTTTTGGGGTTAATAAATTGGAAATATGAAAATGATTTATACATAAATTATTTAATAGGCTTAAAATGTCAATAGATGTCTATGTTTTATGAAACCTATTGTAAAATATAAAGCAAATTAAGCAGTGACCCTAATACAAGTACATATTTGAATTTTTCTTTTTCAAGTCGTGGCTTAGAAATACTCAGAAATAATATTTTCTGTTCACATTGGAAACAAACAATTTATCTTTAGACTTTATTTTAGCTCATAACTCCTTAATTAATTGAGGTAGTAATTAGTAAGAATTGCTTAACATCGCACAGTGGTTCTTAAACGTTTTGTATGGAAATAATTCGTTATCTCGGGAAATATTGGAGATACTGTTACGAAATTTCACATGGTTTTAGCCAAGAATGATAAACTAAAGATTACGCCATCAAGCAAACTCATTTAAAACTTTCTGCGCATATTGTATCTGTGAGGTCACGCAACCTGTGTTTCTATTGGTTAAAAATTTTCAGATGTCAAACTATTATTTTGTATGTAAAAATAACAGTGGGACAATTTATATTTTTTCCCGCAATTTAGTTGTTTATAAATATGTTTAATATAAATATAATTAATAATAATTATATATGGTTATTATTATGTTGTTATTTTATTTAATTTTCTTTTTCTTTTATTCACATTTTGAGAAATTTCACCATTTAGTAGCCTTATTCTAAAGAACATTCTACATCTAAAAAACAGTTTCTTCACTTCTTTATTTCCTTCAATATCCTTTGCTTCCAACAAATGTTTTTCGAGCAAAACATCTCTAAGAATGAATTTAAATAAATATTTGTGAATATTTTAAAAATTAACATACATTTCCATTTCCAAAGATGTTATATATTGATGTAGTTCATCTTCTTTAATGTCTGTAGTTATCATTGGCGTGAGTTTCTTGGTCCAAGATTCAATTTCATTTGTATTTTGATTAAAATGTTGGGAATTTTGTTTACATTTCCGTTTGAAGTTTCATTTGGAATTTCAATTGGAATATCGCAAGTCTCTATGGTGGGAACAATCTCCTGTTTCAATTTTTGTGTACGGCGTTTACTAAATCCTATTCATATTCATGAGGAAATGACCTACCGAAATTAAATTTGTGATAATTTACCCAGCTCAAATTTCTTTCGAAATCCTCTTGTTTAAAGTGTAAGGCACAATTTTTTTCTTTTTGGACATTAACGGATTTAAAACGGTTACAAAATTTTACCCAAGACTTTCTTTGTATTATATCCTCCGGGAAATTGTAAAGGTTAAGCGGGATACAGCATCATATAAAAAAAGTTTTAAACATTTAATTAAAAACACACAATTTTAATTTTTTTACAATTTCTCACACATTTTTTTGCTATTACTTTGCTTGCACTTGTCCACTGCAGACTTCATGTTTATATTCTTTATGAAATAACAAAAAAGCAGACAAAGCTAGGTAAAAAAACTTTTTTGCTTTTCAAGTGCGAATAACTGGTAAACTATAAGAGATAATATATGGCTACAGCAATGTTTTTTTGTATATCTCGTCGAGTAGATTCCACACGTACAAAAATCTTTCAAATTGGATGGCAAACAAAAATATGGCATAATGTTTAATTTTTGATATACCCGAGGTGCCCCACTTTCATGCATTGTGGCTCGGTTCCCCCTTGGTGATATAAACCCAAAATCAAAATTTAAACATACCAACACCTCCTCTAAGCCATGTGAAATTTTATTAAAATCGGGACATTCCGTTAGAAGTTACTGATTTTTTTCCCCCACTGTGCGCTGTGCGTATGATTAATATTGAATTAATCCGCATTGCCAATACGACGTGTTGTTTTCAAAATATACAAGTATGGATAATTTGATGGCAAAGGGTACAGCTATAGAGTGTTTTATTCATTCTTAAGCATCTATGTAACAATTTCGTACACATGCATATTAAACATGTAATATCCTACACTGAGGACATCATTATTTTAAAACAATTTCAATAATATTGTTTTCGTGAGTGATTGTTGAACAGTTTGATTACGAAACAGTTCAGAATCGCGATGGGAACAATTCGCGAATATCTTAACTTAAAATTAATTCAAAAATTAATTAGAATGAAGGTCAATAACAAAATGAATTCATTCAAATTTTAATACATTTTTTTTCAATGAAATTCATTCAAATTTTAATTGCGTTCATATTGTGTGCAAAATAAATCGATTTAAAAAAATACAATTGATTACATGAGTGATTCAAGGACTCATTCATAAATAAATCATTCTTTTTTTTACTCCTTTAACATAGGGCTTCAACAAGATTTTTCCAACTTAATCTATTGTTTGCAATTATTTTTGCCTCATCCCATGATTTATTGATGTCAGCTAGTTCTTTTCTTACAGACCTACGCCATGTATTTTTGGGTCTTCCTCTTTGTCTACTTCCATGTGGGTTCCATTCCAGGGCCATCCTTGTTACATTATGTACTAGCTTTCTTAAGGTGTGTCCTATCCACTTCCACTTTCTGCGTTTTATCTGTATGTGTATGGGGTCTTCTTTGGCCAAGCTCCAGAGGTTTTCGTTTGTTATTGTGTTGGGCCAGTATATGCCACATATAATGCGAAGGCTTTTATTTATAAAAATTTGTAGCCACTGTCTGATCGATTCACTGTCCAGCCATGTTTCACTTCCGTATAAAAGGGTCGACTTGACACATGCGTTAAAAATACGGATCTTTGTTCTCGTGATTTGTGGTGCCCGCCATATATATTTTAGTCTGCCAAATGCACTTCTAGCTTTATTGAGCCTATTCGTGATGTCCTCATTAATGCCACCGCTTGACGACAATTTGCTCCCCAAGTAGCAGAAGCAGTCAGCGTATTCTATTCGATGATTGTCGATGTTGATATGAGCGTTGCTGCTGTTATGTAGGCGCACGTCATTTTTATATTTATTTCTAAGCCAACTCTAACTTCACAAGATCGTTTGTTTTATCTTGCATGTCTGAAAGTTTATGTGAAAGAAGGCAAATATCATCTGCATATTCTAAATCTTCCAGATGTCTTTGAAAACTCCACGCAATACCCTTTACTTCTTGCACAGTTCCTCCATAAAACAGTCCATTACCACTGCGAAGAGTAGTGGCGATAGAGGACAGCCCTGTCGGACGTCCATATTGGTAGTGAACGTATCACTAATTGTGCCATTGTGTAGAACCTGCAGTACAAGGTAGTCCGAGTTCAGTTTCACTGCTGTTACTTAAATCTCTGAAATGTTCCATCCACCTTTTGGTTTGTTCCTCAGTGGATGTAAGTAGAATTCCATTGCGATCACGTACTGGTTGGTTTAATTTTTGTTTTTTTGTTTGTGAGCCGGTTGAATATCT
This sequence comes from Calliphora vomitoria, assembly GCA_942486065.2. NCBI lineage: Eukaryota > Metazoa > Arthropoda > Insecta > Diptera > Calliphoridae > Calliphora > Calliphora vomitoria. Next base: position 42,196,232 of record OW818029.2, read on the forward strand.
GATGAAGTTCCCTGGTGTTGTTTGAACCTGCTGCCTTTTCAGCTTTATCAGCCAAGGATTCTATATACGAGCGTTTGTCGCTCCTTGCCGCTCTCTTTACCTTTTTTGCCACATCTGCAGAATGTTGCTTGATTTATGGGTTGTTGGCCATTTGTATTTTTAACTTGTTTCGCTGTTCGATTAGTTTCCACGTTCCATCTGTAATCCACGGTTTTCTATTGGCCCTCAGATTTGGACCTAATTGTTCTTCTGCTATTTGATTCATGATCTTGTACGTAATTTCTCACGATTGCTCCTCGTTATTGATTATTCTTTCAGTGTACATTAATTTCATTTGTTCACTAACTTATCGGTCCTTTAGCTTGGCAAGGTTAAAGTTCCTTCTACTGTCCTTGTTGTTTGTATTGTGGGACCTGAGTTTCAGCTTCACATATGCGACCACCAGTTCGTGGTCCGAATCAGTATCAGCTCCTCTTTTGTACGCACAGGGAAGAACGCCACCTTCTACTCACACAAATGTGGTCAATTTGTATTCGCGCGTTGCCACTGGGTGAAGTCCATGTATATTTGTGAATATCCTTGTGTGGGTATATAGTCCCACCAATAACCAGTCGGAATGTTTGACATAGTTCTACGAGTCTTTCCCCGTTCCTATTTCGGACTCCAATTCCGTAGCGTCCCATGATCTATTCTAATCCATCATTGTCAATGCTTACTTTCGCATTGAAATCGACCGTCAAAATTATCATGTCGCGTTTGGCAATTTTATTAAGTGCTGCAACCAGTTGGTCGTAAAATAGATCTTTCGTCGCGTCTTCTGCTTCTTCAGTGGGCGCATAGCACTGCACTACGGAAGAAACGCGCTGTTATTATGCGATAGCAGATTGGGGTCCATGTCTGTAATGTGTTTCTCATTCCCTTCGAGATTAATATACCGACACCACTTTCCTTCTTGTCGATCTTTCCGCTGTGTAGTATCATATTACCATCTCCTGTGACCGTTTGCCTGCATCCTTCCCACCTCATTTCACTTATGCCTAGTATGTCCACTTTCACTTTCGACAGTTGTCTCTCAAGTTGGGCAGTTCTAGTGTTGCCATTTAACGTTCTAACATTCCATTGTCCAATGCATATCTTGCTTCGTGTGCCAAAACTCGTTGTCCGAGTTCGTTCATTATTTTGATTTTCTCTTGTTGTAGTTTCGTTATTCGATATAGTATTCAGATAGACAGATGATTGATCTGTCGTACCCTATTCTGGAGCTGGGGCTGCCAGCTTTCCGCAACCAGACTTGCATGTGTGTTCTTAAGGCCGCCTCTCACATGAGGAACAGACGCCCACCAGTGGTCGCTCATTCTGAGGCAGTCACCACATGGATTTTCAGGGCATCCCCCTATCCGCCACCTGGGGACGCGTCCGATGGGAGACAGACAACACCGCATGGAAAATCATTCTTTTATAGCTCTGTTTTATTGGAGCTATGACCAATAATTAACCGATCGCTCTGAAATTAGGTCATATGGGAGATATGAGCAATTATGGACCGACCGCCATAAAATTAAGCCTTATGATTTATTTCCATATAAAACATTTTTTTGTTAAATTTTATTTGGAGTCCAACATTCTTAAGAGATTTATGCCTGTCTTGGTCCGCGAGTGATATTTGATTTCTCACCTACCTTGCATGTCTGCAGGGCATCCCCCTATCCGCCACCTGGGGACGCGTCCGATGGGAGACAGACAACACCGCATGGAAAATCATTCTTTTATAGCTCTGTTTTATTGGAGCTATGACCAATAATTAACCGATCGCTCTGAAATTAGGTCATATGGGAGATATGAGCAATTATGGACCGACCGCCATAAAATTAAGCCTTATGATTTATTTCCATATAAAACATTTTTTTGTTAAATTTTATTTGGAGTCCAACATTCTTAAGAGATTTATGCTTGTTAAAGTTATTTTCGGAAGTGGGGCTTTTGGTGGAGGTATGGCCAATTATGTACCGACCTTTCTACTCTCTTTCTATATGAAACTTATTTTTGTTAAATTTTATTTGGATTCCAACGTTCTTAAGATATTTATGCTCTTTAAAATGATTTTCGGAACTGGAGCTTATATGGACCAATTACGGACCTGTGATCATCCTAGAATTTAAATATAACTATTTTAACGGCTGGTTTAAATTTGTATAATGCCTTTCAATAGCAGTGCTTCTCAAACTTTAACAAATGTGTGGGTATTATTAACCTTGCTATAGAACATAGAACATTGAATAGAAGCTTTGAGTTGAGCATTGTTTGTAAGTATGGCAACACTAAATGATTAATGCCTAACATCGAAAGCTCTAGAATTCGAATATTCTAGTTTTAAGATCGTTGTAGAAATAGAGCTTTCTAGATGGTAATACAGTGTATATAAATTGGCCGCGAGAACACCACAGAGTCAGTCTAATTTGAAGCATCGTTAAGTAAAGACATCGACTGCATTGCCAGTGTATACTTGTACATTATAAAGTGTGTGTATTTCTTCGAATTTATAAATGTGTATAAAAACACTGAGAGACTATTTAATTCTGTTGTTTTGTACATTTGAAATAAATAAATAAATAAATAAAGAGTTTTTACAATTTTAAACCACTAAACGGCTTTTATTTACAATCAAAAGTGTCCGGTTTATTTAAAGGAAATAAACCAACGTTTTAAAAAGGTTAAAACGTAACAATATATAAAACTTATTTGTGGAGCAACTAGTATGGATACCTATATTAATAGGACATTTATGATAACAAAATCCTATTGCCGGATGACATTTGGATAGAGGCTAGATCAAATAATGGACCGATTTTAATAATTTTCAATAGACTTCGTTCTTAGGCCGAAAAATATTTTGGTGCAAATTTGGTCGAAATATCTTCATAACTGCAATCTGTACTATGCTCACAAGGTTTACATGGACAGCCAGCCAGGCAACCAGATAACCAGACATATTTTAGTCAAGTGATTCTGAGTCGATCGGTATACTTTAAAGTGGCGTTGGATTAATATTTTTGAGCGTTACAAACATCAGCACAAACATCATAATACCCTCCCCATTATGGTGGTGTAGGGTATAACTAAAGCGCTTAGTGTTTTTTAATTAAATTTCAAAGTTTTTTTATAAATTTCTATTCTAAACACTTGACTTGAGCAATTAATTTGTATACCCATCATAAATATTTACAAATTGAATTGCATACATTTTAATTACTTTGTTTAGTAATCACATAAAATCTTTATGTAAGTTTTACATTTTTTAAATATTTGAACTTATAGCAATATACTTGCAGATTTTTTAAAAAAATCAATTTAAAACATATAATACTTCATCTCAGAAATTCCCTACAAATGTTGTCTGACTTCAATTTATTTTAATGCACTTAAATACATATTTCATATTGATATTGTTTAAATATTTTCTTTTATAAAATTTTATGAATTTTTTTTTTTTAATTTTACTTATATTTTTATATATAAAAGTTGTAAAAGAGAAAACAAAATACTAAATACACATCAAAAATTTTAAAGCTTATTTACATTAAAATATAAAAAAAAAAAAAAATATTTTATTACATTTTTCTAGGAACATAAAATACTGTATACTTTTGGTTGTGCGTATTTCATATTTTACTTGGAAATGAAATATTATTGAAAAATAATAGTATACATATATCAATGCCAAAGGCGCTATGTGTAGTTTTTATGAAAATTGAGTTTCTTATACCAAACTTTGGTAAATGCTATTTTGTTTTTCTTGTTCATTCGAAAAACATAATTAGATTGGCTCTATAAAATTTTAATTGAATATTTTAACCATAAAACAGTAAAATAATAGTTAAAACCAAAGATTTAAAAAGTTTTTGTTTTTCTTGTAAAATTTGTAAAATGAGATTTAGAACATTTACAGTCTAAGCTAACCATGTATATAAAATGATAAATAGTAAATACATTTTATTAAATAAAAGTTTATATTTATATATACAAGAGTGGGACAATTTTTGTGAGAAAACTACTCAAACTATACATATTTATGTGCTGGACAAGGAACAACTCAGAAAATGTCATACAATACAAGTATTAAAAGTCACAGCACATGTAAATGTTCTTGATTTTTTAATATAAATCTTAAAAAAAATCGCTTGAAATTTAAGAGAATAACAATGAAAATGGCTTGTGTTTATGGCTCGTTTTAACGGATATCAACGTAAATAAGTCTCCTGGGCCAGATGGCATACCAGCGCTGGTCTTGAAGCAGTGCTCTTCGACGTTAACTCGTCCATTAGCCAACCTTTTTAGCATTTCATACCGTGCAGCGTATTTCCTGTATGTTGGTTGCTAATTTAACGCCAATTCCTAAAAAGGGAGAGGCTAATAACCCTGAAAATTACCGTCCAATAGCAATTTGTTCTGCACTTTCCAAAGTTATGGAAACTACCATTTGGTTAAATATTTAGAATCCAACAATTTGCTTAACGACCGGCAGTATGGCTTCCATAGAGGACGCTCTATGGGAGACTTGTTAGCCTTGCTATTGGAAAAATGGTGTCGTTCCATTCACCGTATTGGCGAAAGTAAAGTGGTGGCTCTAGTTAATTCCAAGGCGTTCAATAGAGTGTGGCATGGTGCACTATTAACGAAATTTATTGCTTTTGGTGTCGGTAATAACTTCTCTCGATTTATATCGAGCTTTCTCAGAAATCGCACTATACGAGTTGTTATAGATGGGATCTCATCAAACGAGTTCAAGTTGAATTCGGGGGTACCGCAAGGCTCCGTTCTTTCTCCTACTCTATTCCTTATTTTTCTAAATGACCTTCTACGTCAAACTTCCAACCCTATCTATTCTTTTGCAGATGACAGCAACATTTGCCATTCATATTCATTCAGTTATAGACCAAGCCTGTCGGAGATTGGGACAATGAGGCAAAACATGAATGATTCACTTAATCGGGACCTTGTGACAATCTCTGAATGGGGTCGTGCGAATAGAGTCGCTTTCAATACCCGCAAGACTCAGTGTTGCATGTTGACAAAAAAACGAACGACAAACTATGTTGCTTCATCTGTATTTATGGATGGTGTAAATATTGTGGAATCAGACGCTCTTGATGTTCTGGGCATGAAAATACAATGTGATGTCCGCTGGTCTAAGCACATTTTTCAAGTGTCGAAAGAAGCATTAAAGTGTCTCGGTTTTTTGAAACGGTGAAGGAATTACTTCACACTACCTACATCCGACCGAAAATAGAATACAACTCCCATGTATGGGCCGGTGCTTCAAAGTCTAGTTTGGAGCTGCTCGACCGCGTACAGGAGAGGGCGAAAGTGATTATTGCTGACAGTAGGGTGTCCAACTCTATTAATTCGCTGGAGCACCGTCGCAATGATGGCTGCCTTTCACTGTTCTATCGGTACTACAATGGAATATGTTCTGATGAAATTAGGGAACTTGTTCCTGATACCCGCAGATTTTTACGTAATACACGTTTTTTGTCAAGAACACATCCCTTTGTAATCGACTTGCCAGTGGAGCGCACAACACATTGCAGGGAAAATTAGGTTTTTAGCCGTACTGTATGTATGTGGAACAAACTTCCCGCTGAAGTGTTTCCTACCATTTCCAATGTGGGAAAGTTCAAATCGAATGTCCACAAACACTATTCGCTCTTTCCTCCCTCCCATAACATATTTTCCTAGTTCCAACACAATGCTTTGCATGAATAGGTATCATCCCCTGTGTGCTGGACCAAGAAGAAAAAAAATATATGGTAAAAATCAGAAGCCATAATGTCAAAAACTTGTGTTATTTCTTTGTTGGAATTCGTGACATTCGTGATATGTAACACTTTATTGCCTCTTATTTATCTAAAGAGGGAGTAAGACCATTACTATATGTTATGAAGAAAAGACTAATGAAAAGCCAAAACCTAGTAGAGGAATATGCCGAGTAGCCGTATTACGGACTGAGATCGTAAAATTCTTAACACACGTTTTTCATTAAAACTTTTAACCCAAGTATTATTTGATTTCCTTTCTGATCAAGCTACCTTTGAAAAACATGCCAGTTATTATGTTTAATGTCAATTATGTTCATTTGTTGTTAATCTGATTAAAATGAGTGACCAGAAAATAGTGCGTACTAAAATTATTAAATATTTTCAACAAAACCCAACTTAGTCCTAAAAAAAGTTGGCCAATCACACTTTTTCCAATGTTATTAAACAGTATCGGGAGAACTTGTCCGTTGATATAAAGCCTGGTTCAGGTAGAAGGAATGGTCCACATGATGTTTCTTAAGCCAAAAAAAAATAAAGCATTTTCAAAAGAGCTTCCAACACTTCCGGTAGGAAAGCAGCCCGGTTAGGTCAGTGCTCGGACTATTTGGTACGAAAAGTTAAATCTAATGCAGTTTAAAAACATACAAGGCTCAAAAAGTTCCTGACAGGAACGCTGCAAAAAATTAGATGCCAAAGACAGAGCACGGAAATTGAAGTAAAATTTTATACAAAAAATGTTCTTGCTGCTTAATGCACAGTGGGGCAAAGTCAAAATTTGTTTGAAATAAATCTTGCATTTCTAAACGGCTGGTCCGATCGAGATAAAATTTTACATGGGCGTAGCCAAGGAGCACTTGAGTTTAATTTGTTAAAACGGACCCTACAAATGCTCCAGGGCGCTATGGGGTCTCAAATTTTAAACACGTGCTATTTTTTTGTTTCCGATCCGATTTCAAAAATTTGTATATTTGAAAAGCGCTTGGATAGGTCTTAAAAAAACATGCGTCCGTGTTCTATTTATCTCTCATAATTTCCGAGTTATAGGCATTTCAAAATTGAACTTTTTAAAGTTTTGCCTTACCTTGGTCCGCTTTTTTAAAAACATATGGCTTACTTTTGAACCGAATAGACTCGAATTTATTTTGTTAGTTAGACAACTAAATTACCAATAACATACAGGAGATTTCAGGGCAATAGCAATTATGAATCCAAAAATAAACGATTTTCAATTTAAAATTCAAAAAATAGTAAATTTTTTCAGTTTTTTGGACGAAAAGGTGACTTAACTCTTTTCTTATTAAAAAAAATTTTATTTAAGAACATATAATTATTTTACGTGTTTCCGTAAGGTCTCTTTACCGAACAAATTTTGATATAAAAGACATGTCTGGTTTTTCGAATATATCGGCCCTACGCCCTTCGGAATTTGACCTTTTTTTATCAAAATTTAAATTTTTGGCCACATGTTCTAAAATCTCAAAGCTGGAATCAGAAAACGAAAAGCAGATTTGGAAACCTTGATATGATCCATATTTACTTCCAAAGTATTTTTTCAGCCCCGAAGGATATGTAGACCTTATGGGCAAAATTGTAAAAAATACCATTTTTGGGATTTTCGCTCCAAATTTTTAGGAAATGCGAGATGCCCTTTGACCATTTGACAATTTTTTTTACACTTTGTTATTAAAAATGACAAGCTTTAATAAACTCCGTTCTTCAATAATATTTCTTGGCTATTCCCGTGTCAAATTTTATCCCGATCGGACTAGCAGTTTGGAAATGCCAGATTTATTTCCAAAAAATGTTGATTCTGCCCACTGTGTAATGGATGACGAAATTTACGTACGGAAAATTTTTCGCAGCTTCCGGGTCAATTTTTTTATGTTGCAGATGCTCGAGGGAATGTTGAAGAAAAGTTTAAGACCCAGAAGCATACAAAATTTCCCAAAAAGTTCTTGGTATGGCAAGTAATATCCAGTTGCGGCAAAAAAGCCAAACATTTGTTACAAAGGGCTCTATAAATACCGAAATTTACATCAAGGAATGTTTACAAAAAAGGATGTTTCTATTCATAAGACTTCTTAATGTGTCCACTTATGTTTGGCGTGACTTGGTATCCTGTCACTATGGTAAGAAAGGTCTTGAGTGGTACAAGAACAATAATGTGGTATTTTTAGCAAGAGAGGCAAATCCTCCAAACTACCCGGAGCTAAGGCCAGTGGAGAGATATTGGGCTCTTGTTAAAAGAGAATTGAAGAGCACAAAAAAGGTGTCCAAAAGTGTGGTAGATTTTAAACGGAAATGGACTACCTGTTCGAGCAAAGTGACAGAAAGCACTATAAAAACGTTAATGGAGGGGTTTCCGAAAAGGGTTCAAAATTTCACCACTAGTGATTAAAATATAAAAAAATATATATTTTTTTTTTGTAAATTGTAATAATAATTTCAATCAAATAAAAAAAAATTAAAACTGTAAGTTTAGTGGTTTCGTTTTTATTAACATATATGTATGTTAAGAATTTTTCGATCTCACTCCTTAAATAAATTTTTCCTCCATTAGATAATTAGAAATTGTTATTTACACAAAACTAACACATCTATAAATATGAATGTTTGCAATGTGAAACATTATATGGGCGTTACTAATATAAGCCTTTTTTACACACAAATGGAAAGGAAACTTTCAAGGATATTAAAGTATTAACGCTTGGAACTAAGTACATTTTGTACAGTTTTTTTAGTTTAATAAATAAAAAGAAATTTATATGTAGAAATGTCAAGATAGTTCTCCATCCATACCGTCATACTAGTTCATGTTTAAATTAAAAAAAGAAGAAATTAAAATTTGGATCATAGTACAGAATCAAACTAATGAAAAAAACTACTGTAAGTTTCAAAGCATATTTCTTAACTTTTAAATTAGGTGAAAGTTAAGTAATCTATTTGTCAAGGTTTTTTTATTTTTTTGCCTGAATTCAGTTTCAACGATTCACCAAAAATTTTTGAATTTCCTAAAATATACCATAAATAATCATGGTAAATTTATTAGAAGTACTGTTTCTGTTTATGTAAATATTGTCAGCTAAAAACCAAAGATATTTGTTTAAATTTTTAAAATTTTCGTTTTGAAATGAAAACAATAATAAATATAACAACGTAAAACATACAGTACAAATAACAATATTAATTTAGTAGGAATTATAATTTAAAAAATACAAAGCAAAAACATTTTCTCATCACTCTACTATATTTTTTTTAGTAAAAATGTCTACAATGAAAAAAAAATAACAAAATAATAAATAAATAAATAAAAAAACAAAAATTGCCAAAAAAATCTCTACTACAACACACAAGTAGTCATTCGTCTATTGACAAATAGAGAAAAAACAAGAAAATTTAGTTATTTCAATTTCATATACAAATAAAATATTTGTTTTAGAAAACATAATAACAAAACTATTGAAAAATAACAAATTTATGCAACCACCTTATAAATGGGATATATATATTTTTGTGATACATAGTCCTGGAACCACAGTCACTCATACCACTTCATGAGCAATCATTTACCCCAGATTCTTTCTTGACAAAACAAAGAATAAGAAACCCAAATGATAAGTTATCTTATCAAAATAACAACAACCTTATTATGGATACGAAGTGATACGAATTGTGAGGATATAAATACAGTGTTGGAGAAATTTTTTCACAATTTGCCAATATATTTCCTGAATTTGTTTACTTTAAATAAAATAATTTAATTGAAATTTTGAATAACTACAAAATATTTTATTCATGAACATGAACATTTAATGAAGACACCTAAGATTTTACAAACATCAGCAGCGATAAACTCCACAACAGAGCTGTTCTTCTTATTACCAACTTAAAAATGTCTGTTGCAATGTGGTTGCTTCCCAATTTATGCTCTCAATACTGTATATACTCACATATTTAGGCAAACATCCCAGCAGTTTAAGAAGTAGTCAATGTATCCATTATAGACAGTAACTATTCCCAACACCACCTTAGTGGGTAGATGTTAAGTGCACTTAAATAACTCCTAAATGAAAAAATCCCCATATATCATTATGAAATAACTCCCAATGGTGTGGAACTTATTTAATGATTTTTTGATGGGAGTTATTTCATTATGCGGTAAAAGAAATCCTTAATAAAAGAAATCTTTACTCCGTGAAAACACTTTTTATGCACTCCAAAGGATAAAACCGGTACCATGAAATAATTCCCAAACATACAAATTGAAATAACTAACAAAGGGTAAAATGAAATTACTCCCAATAATCGGCGGTTTCATAAATAACTCCCAATGAAATAAATCCCAATAGAAATAAAATAATTCCCAATCCGAAGCAATTTATTTATTTAATCAAACTACCAATGAAAAAAGAACTACAAACGTGGAATGGCGGGGCGCTAAAGTTTTCTCATCTGGCTTGTATCAAAAACTGCCTTCGCTCAGTAAAGATTTATTTCATTGCAGAAAGGTTTTATAATATTTCAGAAAGTCAATCTTTATTTCGCTCCAGATTAAGAAATCTTTGAGACCTGACAAAGGCCAACAGTGCAAAAAGAATCTTTTCTGAAACTCTTAAAAGTATCGGTGTTCAGAAAAAATTCAACACAAATGCATTTAATATAGAAAGGAATCACGCTACTTAATAATTGATCATAGCTCACATATAAGACTCATTTCCGAAAATAACTTTAAGGAAATTAAGTTTCTTAAAGATTTTGGTATCCACATAAAATTCAAAAAAATCGGTTCATAATTGGTCATTAGACTTTCCACTATTTGTATGGGGGAAAAAAAATGTAGGAATCTTGTTGGTCTTAACCCCACAAAATGATTCCCCTTTCCAGATATTGAGATAGCCGAAATTTGAGCTCGATTAAACGACGTTAACCCGTGCCGCTCGTCGCTCAAAGTTTGAAAAAATCAACATTTTTGGCCAAAAAGCTAACATAAGAAGCTATAACTCCAGAACGGTAAATAATAGAAACACGATTAGTATCTCAAAACAAAGCTAATATTGTTCTTCAAAATTTATTTTATATTCTTGTTACTTTAAGCCAAACAGAGTTACAACAGCTTTTGTCTCCAAAAACGTGACCTAGTCGCGGTAGAAGCATACTTCGTATATTTTGATATTATGTGAAAAATGTTGCTAGTAAGTACATATTTTTACATTTTATTGTTATTGAATCATAATGTACATAGATTTAGTATTTCAAAAAGATATAAAACACAAAAATTGGTTGAAAAATGTAAAAGTTATTAAAAATTCCCCAGGCCATTAACGTGTCTCGGAGCACTTGATTATGATATGTGGAAAAAAAATTAACTTATTTTGAAAACTATACGAATAAAACTATTTTATTACATAAAATATATCTATGTTTGCTCAAATATAAGTTTTTTTCCTTAAAATATAACGTGAATCTGTTCTCAGCTATGCTCAAAAAAATTTTTTTTTTAGACGACAGTTTCAAAACACCATTTTCAGTTTTTTTTAAACTTTGTTAAACAAATTTTTAAATTTTTTAAATATCACCGGGGGGTTTATGGTCAATAGATTAGGGAACAAAACAGTGAAAAAATGTTGATTTTTTCAAACTTTGAGCGACGAGCGGCACGGGTTAACGTCGTTTAATCGAGCTCAAATTTCGGCTATCTCAATATCTGGAAAGGGGAATCATTTTGTGGTGTTAAGACCAACAAGATTCCAAAATCGATTTTTTGTGGACAGTCTATTGGTCATAGCTCTTATGCAAATAAAATTCACCAGAAGTATTTACAATAAAAGGATAAAAATGATCCCTTAATTGCATTTGGGGCTAAAATTACCCTCAACTTTTAAAATCACGAAAAACACATTCAATATGAGTGTTGATAAATTTAATGTTCTTCAAAATTAAATAAACTGAATCATTTAGGTTATTTTTTAAATTTAATAAATCAAAAGTACACTATATGGTTAAAATCGGTTTTATTATTCAAAAATCCTCAATAAAATATTAATTACGTTATTAAAGCAAAAATCAGGTATAAAGACCTGAACAAAATTGTTAACATTTTTCAAAGTGTTTTACTAATACTATTTTCTAATACACAATACAATATTTTAAAATTTGTTTACTATAAAAATCAAATTTTGATCAGCACTATTGATATTGAAAATTTTTGTTTGGTTTTAGAAGTTTGGGGTCTTTTTGACCCTAAGTGCTATTAAAGGTTAATTATAATATTTCTCCTGTTTTTGTAAGTACTAGACATTCTGTTAAATTTTTCTTAAGTTTCATCAACATCGGCCCAAAAATATGTAACATTTCGCTATAAGGAGTAAGATCGAAAAATTCTTAACATACATATATGTTAATAAAAACGAAACCACTAAACTTACAATTAAATTTTTTTATTTGATTGAAATTATTATTACAATTTACAAACAAAAAAAAACTATTCTTATAGTGTTAATCCCTAGTGATGAAAGTTTGAACCTTTTTCTGAAACCCGTCCATTAACGTTTTTATAGTGATTTCTGTCACTTTGCTCGAACACGTTGTCCATCTCCGTTTAAAAGCTACCATACTTTTGGACACCGTTTTTGTGCTCTTCAGTTCTCTTTTAACAAGAGCCCAATATCTCTACAATGACCTTAGCTCCAGGCAGTTTCGAGGATTTGCCTCTCTTGGTACAAATACCACATTATTGTTCTTGTACCACTCAAGGACTTGTATACCATAGTGACAGGATGCCAACTCAGGCCAAAAATAAGTGGATATATTACGAAGTCTTATGAATGGAAGCAGCCTTTTTTGTAAACATTCCTTGATGTAAATTTCGGTATTTATAGAGCCCGTTGTAACAAATGATTGGCTTCTTTTGCCGCAACTGCATATTGCTTGCCATACCAGGAACTTTTTGGGAAATTTTGTCTACTTTTGGGTCCTAAACTTTTCTTCAGCATTACCTCAAGCATCAGCAACATAAAATTTTTGACCAAGAAGTTGCAAAAAATCTGCCAGAACATACGTTTCGTCATCCATTATGCAGAAAGAATATTTTTTTATAAAACTTGACTTTAATTTCCGTGCTCTGTTTTTGGCCTCTAAATTTTTAGCAGGGTTCCTGTCGGGAACTTTTTGAGTCTTGTATGATTTTAAACCGGCATTAGTTTTAACTTCTCGTACCAACTAGTCCGAGCACTGACCTAACCGGGCTGCTTTCCTACCGGATGTGTTGAAGGCTCTTTAGAAAATGCTTTCTATTTTTTGGGCTTTAGAAACATCATGTGGACCATTCCTTCTACCCGAACCAGATTTTCTATCAACGTACAAGTTCTCCCGGTACTGTTTAAAAACATTGGAAACAGTTTGAATGCTTGGCCAACTGCAACTGCAATGCGGCCTGTACCTAGACAAATTTTTCGGTCCATACAATCTTGGAGCACCCTTATGTACACGCAGAAAAAAATATAGTTGTGCATGTTTAGTGTGAACATTTCAACATTTTTATAAGTTTTTTGACAATATTATAGTCACAGTAACTGTTTATATGATTGTGGTAACAATAATATGGTTAATTTACGATTCATATGAATGTATCAACCATATATATAGTTACCGTAAACAAGTATATGTTTGTGACAACCATTTTTATGACGAATGATTTTATCATAATATGTTGTTCTCAGATTATGATATCCATAAGCCGAGAGCAATATAATATGGTAAGTCCTTCATCATATAAATGGTTGTCACAAACATATACATGTTTATTGTAACCATATATATGGTTGATACAATCATGTGAATCGTAAATTAACCATATTATTGTTACCACAATAATATGGTTAATTTACTACAATATTGTTAAACAACTATATTTTTTTTTCTGCGTGTCACCACTAGTTACCCTAAATTAAGATCACCCAGAACTGCTGAGTAATTTCATGCTTTTACTTATATGTAGTTGTTGCACAAGTATTTTAGTCGTTTTTATTATGTCTGTATATTGAAAAAATATTTATATTTCCAGATATCTTATGGCAAACAGCTGGTAAATATTTTATAATAATAACTACAAAATATTATACACACATAGAAAAGAAAATACATAAACAACAACAGCAGCAGCAAAAAAAAAAAAAAACAAACGAAAATTGAAAATCTTATGTTTAACGCTGCATTGCTATTCATGTCTGTATTTATGTTTGGAAATTTTGAATTCCATTCCATTGTATACGATACACATCATTCTATAAAACTCTTAGCATGTACAGACAAACGACTACAATAATTTACCTTAAAGGCTTTTTGCCAATCTTACCCCAAGTCTAACAACAGAAAAAAACAAGGAAATACTTATATAAGAAGCATGTGTGCGGATTTTATGAGTAGAAGTATGTTGCAAATATAAAATCTAACAAATAAGAAACCAGCACATATATCTTTCTTTCCTGAATGATATCAGTCATCATCAGTAAAGAACAGAAGAGAAGCAGCAGCGCCAGTATCATCATCGTTTTTACCACCATCAAACTCATACAAAATTAACATACATACACTTTTATAAGAAATCAGTATATACATACATATGTATGTGTAATTGTTATTCCCAACAGTTCTTGGTGACTGTCCCGAACTAGTGATTTTGCCAATTAGAGTGACAAATAGCTAAGTAGTTACGTAAAGTTCTTGATTAGAATGGGACTGACTGATAGCTGGCCCAAAGTAGTCATCGCATTGGATTCACATACCCATTATATAGATTCAATTACCTTACTAGCTACCAAACTGGTTACTTGATCATCTACATAACTAGTTATTTTAACATGTATGGTTGCTAATTGACTTTAAATAGACAGTTAAAAAGACATCTCATTGGCAGTCTAACAACCGATTGCTGGTAATTAGAGTTTTTCTTTTCCTGCACTTTTTCATTTCCCCGGTAATCGGGATTAATTTTGAACTTTTATGAGATCCCGGGAATTCCCGCCTAGAACAAATTTTTAAATTTTAAGAAATTAGACTTCGTTAAAAATTTAAGAAATGTCTTTGGTTTTAAAATGTAATTGGATACAAATCAAAAAATCCAATAAGAATTTAATATGAAGACATAAACTGAGTCGATTTCTAATTTTGGTTTTAAACAAACCTGTCACCATTTGTTATTTTTATCGGAATGGCTTCAATTTCCATTACATTTTGCTCTACCTTTATTAGATTCGAATTAATTCTGTTAAATTGCAAAAAAATAATATTGTTACTTTTTTACCTTTTAAAAACGGGGTTTATTTCCTTTAAATAAACCGGATACTTTTGATTGCAAATAAAAGCAGTTTTAGTAGTCTTCACGCTAGATTATATTAGATGTACAAAATAATCAATTGACTTCTATCTGACCCTGCTTAACTGCAGGGTTCTTAGTTGTTAATATGTGTATATTTGTGTAGAAACACATGATGCCGTTTATAAATAATAAACGTTTCTATATACATACTTATATGAGGAAAATTAAAAATTTTTTTAGATTTGGACTAAACATATTATACAAATTTTTTTTCTTATGACACAAACGTCATTTTGTAGTTGTATACGCCAATACCTAAGCAAGGTAAGACTGTTCGCATTAACAATTTTTTTTCATTGGCCGAAAATGGTATATTGGTTTAACCCTCTAATGCTTAAGCATGCCTCAAGGCACTCATTGCAAAAATTCCAATAAATATAACTTATTTTTCATTTCAAAAACTTTAAAAGCTTTTTAAAATATTTAAGTACGTTTTTTAGCAACTTTTACAAGAGTTTTCGAAATGAAAAATCAGTTATATTTGCATTTATTGGCATTTTTGGGATTAGTGCCTTGAGGCATGCTTAAGCTTTAGAGGGATAAGGTAAAGATTTTAAAAAATATTTTAAAATTAATGCTTTTGCATAAGTGATATTAGATAATGTTAATTCAAAATATTGAGAAAACATCTGAATTCAGATTCAACGATTCTTGATTTCCCCCATATGTAGACAGGCATGTTTATATTATGATCATGCTTTTGTACATTAATAATAAGGAAAATACATAATTTGCACATTTCTTCATGTATTCGAGGAGTAAGTAAAGAAAACAAAGAAAGAGAACACTAAAATATTTAGTACAAGTCTTAAGACTTGCCTAGATGGCCCCCTAAGTATTTTTATAGCCCAGAGTACGTAACAGCGATAACTGTTACAAACTGTTTTGTAATTTTTGTTTTTTACCTTGTTTTATTTGTTTTTCGCAAGTATGTTTGGTAATATTTATTGAAAAATATTCCTAAAAATGTGTTTTTATTTCTAATAAACTCAAAACTAAAACATGAACAATTTTGTTTGTAATATCGCAATGCGCTTAATCGTGAAAAATAATCAAAATCTGAATTTTGTAATGAGTATGATTGACATGTATACACTTTTACAAATTAAATTAAATAGTTTAAGTTTTTCTCAAACATTTAAAAAATAAAAAATAAAAATATTTGTATATGCTTGAGAAGTAGTTAGTGACCAGAGATCAGCAATGAGTATTGAAAAAGTGAGTAGAGTTGAATTATATTCATTATACTCATACTTAACAATACACATATATGACGTTGCACAGTGGTTAAGAAACTTATTTTTGGAAATAATTCGGTATCTCGGGAACTATTGTTATGAAATTCCACATGGTTAGAGCTGAGGTGTTTTCGAGTTGATTTGCATTTGTTCAGTTTTTTTTTTTTTCTTGGACCAGTATTCAATGGATGACCCCTATTCATGCAAAGCATTGTGTTGAAGCTAGGGAAATAGGTTATGGGAGGGAGGAAAGAGTAGTGTTTGTGGACATTCGATTTGAACTTTCCCACATTGGAAATGGCAGGAAACACTTCGGCGGGAAGTTTGTTCCACATACGTACAGTACGGCTAAAGAACGAATTTTCATTGTAATGTGTTGTGCGGTCCACTGGCCAATCGACCACAAAGGGATATGTTCTTGATGAAAAACGTGTATTACGAAAAAATCTGCGGGTATCAGGAAGAAGTTCCCTAATTTCATCAGAACACATTCCATTGTAGTACCGATAGAACAGTGAAACGCAGCCAACATTGCGACGGTGCTTCAGCGAATTAATAGAGTTGGACACCTTACTGTCAACAATAATCACCTTCGCCCTCTCCTGTACGCGGTAGAGCAGCTCCAAATTAGACTTTGAAGCACCGGCCCATACATGGGAGTTGTATTCCATTTTCGGTCGGATATATGTGGTGTAAATAGTGAGGAGATCAGATGAAGTGAAGTAATTCCTACATCGTTTCAAAAAACCGAGACACTTGAATGCTTCTTTCGACACTTGAAAAATGTGTTTAGACCAGTGGACATCACATTGTATTTTCAAGCCCAGAACATCAAGAGCGTCTGATTCCACAATATTTACACCATCCATAAATACAGATGAAGCAACATTGTTTGTCGTTCGTTTTTGTGTCAACATGAGTCTTGCGGGCATTGAAAGCGACTCTA
Source organism: Calliphora vomitoria (assembly GCA_942486065.2). Lineage (NCBI taxonomy): Eukaryota > Metazoa > Arthropoda > Insecta > Diptera > Calliphoridae > Calliphora > Calliphora vomitoria. Next base: position 42,213,608 of record OW818029.2, read on the forward strand.
TTCGCACGACCTCATTCAGAGATTGTCATAAGGTCCCGATTAAGGGAATCATTCATGCCCCAATCTCCGACAGGCTTGGTCTATAATTGAATGCATATGAATGGAGTAGATAGGGTTAGAAATTTGACGTAGAAGGTCGTTTATAAAGATAAGAAATAGAGTAGGAGAAAGGACGGTACCCCTGAATTGATCTTGAACTTATTTGATAAGATTCCATCTATAACAACTCGTATAGTGCGATCTCTGAAAAAGATCGATATATGTAAATCGAGAGATATTATTACCGACACTAAAAGCAATAAGTTTTGCTGAAAGCGCACCATGCCATATTCCAGCGCACCATGCCATACTCTATCAAATGCCTTAGAAATATCTAGAGGAACCATTTTTGATAGGAAGGCTAGTAAGTCTCCCGTAGAGCGTCCCCTACGAAAGCCATACTGCCGGTCGCTGAATAAATTGTTGGACTCTAAATATTTCACAAGATGGTAGTTAACCATACTCTCCATAACTTTGCAAAGTGCAGAACAGATTGCTATTGAGCGATAATTATCAGGGTTGTTAGCCTCTCCCTTTTTAGGAATTGGCGTTACATTAGCAACCTTCCAACATACAGGAAATTGGCCGGCACGGTATAAAGTGCTGAAAAGGTTAGCTAATGGACGAGCTAGCGTCGAAGAACACTGTTTCAAGACCAGTGCTGGTATACCATCAGGCCCAGGAGACTTATTTATGTTGAGATCCGCTAAAACCCTTTTATTATGTTTACCACAACCATGTTTTTCCTCTGCGTGTAATTTTATCAGTTTTCAATTATTTTTTGTGTAAGTGTTTTTTTTTTTTTTTTTTTGTTATAAATATTAAAATTAAAATTCATGTTTTCTCGTACATTTGACAAGTAACAATTTGGGTTAAATACAGATTGGAAAGGTATTAACATATTCTATTTAAATCAGGTTTTATTTCTGAAATCCCATGATTTGTTGAAAATTTATTTAAGAAATAGTAAAATGTCATAAAACATTCAAAGCCGTTTTTCACGAAACGAATTATGACGTTGTTGCAGCAAATTAGCGATATGTCCTTATACCATTTTAGCCAAATTTCAACTTACAAGTTTTGACCCGAATTTATCAATGAATTTTTGCAGCTAAGTAGAATATATTGGAAAAAGTTTATAAAATATATAATTTTAAAGTTTTGTTTCTCCTGTAAAATTACACAAATGTTTTTTACAGCTTTATACGCCTCCATGCTTCATATAATGAAAGTTCTATGTTGGTAAAGTGCAAAAAAAATACAATACTAACCCCATAACATATTATGTAGGGACAATCAGTCTCATATAAATACATACTCACATTACAAATTTATTAAAAAAAAAAAAGTAGAAATCATAAAAAATTTATAATACCGGAAGTGTGTTCAAGAATTAATATAATTAAAAATAAGATATAACCTCCTTGTTTAAAGTTGAGACAAATGCTACCTTAACGTTTCATTCTTTAAAACACTCACACACATGGGCACACCACATACAATCTAAGGTAATAAAAAAAGTGTTTCAACACAAAAAATTTCATTCTTTATTTAACTAATATTTCAATATGTCATAATAAGAATATAAGAAAAACTTAATATTTCCTTATCAACTCAAAAGTGGGGTTAGATACAAGAAAAAAAAAACAAATCCTGGTTATATTGAAAATATGCTGGAGTATATGAGTAAACACATTTCCATATACATACATATATAGGTATGGATGTGTGTGTAACACTGAAAAATTGCAAAAATTCATTCGTTCATTTGTTTTTTTCTGTGAGTTGTAAATATGGCTGTAAGACACAAAACGAAACTTTTAACAGATGTTCCTTCAATGTTTCAATGTATTGCTGTACGTACAATTGTGGACATACAATTAAGTCTGCTGATGCCTTCACTTTACAATAAAAGCACACTGTTATAAAAAAATATTTTATCATTCGGTCAAGAAACATTTATTACCGATAAAGACCTATTTCGGGTCGATATTTGTATGAGGACTAGTTGAACTAATGGACCATTTTCAACAGGCTTCATCCTTGGGATGAACAAAATGCATGTGTCAAATTTGTTCGAAATCTCTGTAAAAGTGCGACCTGTACTTTCCGCACACGGATACGGATGGATATCGTTTATTCGACTCACTACTTTAAGGTTAGACAAATATTTTTGGGCGTTACAGACATCAGCACAAGCGCATAATACCCTCTCACTATGATGGTGTAGGGTATAAATACTGAATTTCATTAGAGTTCTCGACTGATAAATTTTCGTCCTTCAAAATTCACTGTTGGGTCCACCACACTCTCAAAACAACGAATTTCGGCGTAAAAATGAAAAGTGAAAAGTATAAGCACATTCTAGAGAATTATTCTGTTTAAAAATATTGCGATGAATTCCCAATATCCTAAATATTTCAGTAGTTTATTACCAGTTTTAATTTTTCTATATAAAATTAAGTTTTTTTTTTTTGTAAAGGGATGATATGCAACAGTTGATGAATAACATAATTGTATGTCCACAAGTGTATGTGTGTGTAGTGAAATTTTACATACCATCGTGTTTGAAAATTGTATGTAAAATGAGTTGATTTACATAAAACAATTGCTGTTATGACATTGTCGTACAATGTTTATATTGTACAGCCAAATACCGGCATAAAGAACAATCTCTTTTCAAGTCCATTTGTTAAAACGAAAAATTCGTTATAGCCAGATTTCTTTTTAAATCCATTAATGTCGGATATACAGAAAAGTGCCCAAGAATCTAGCTTTTTTAAAAAAAATCGAACTAGGTCCAGGTAAGAATAACCGTTTATCTGTTTTCATGGGTAGATAAAGGAAAAATTGGTTATCGTATAGGATCATGTTTTGGTAGGGAATTAGCAATTCAAAAGTCTGTAGTTTTCAAAATTCCAAAAAATTTGTAAAAGTATAAATGGCACTGGAAAATTAGGGAATGGAATACCAAAAAACCTCTTTAGATGTCCTCTTTTTTAAAACAGGGGTGGGCTCGTCCGCCTACCTGCTCTACAAGTATGATTTCATAGCATCGGTATTTTAATACCCACTTCGGCATTAATGGGTTCTGAAACATATAGTTACGTTTTTACGTTTTAAAAACGGTAGTTTATTTCATATAAATAATTTGGATTATTTTTAATTGTAAATAAAAGCGATCAGTAGTTTAAACATTTAAACATTCTCTTTATTTAAATTAACACAACATTATAAACGGTCACTCTATTTTCATATACACATTTTATAAATTACAAGAATACACTAGTAATACTCTAATAGCACCTATGATATACCGACTAATCTGCAACTCGCTACTTCTATTTATATACACAGTGCCACCTTCTAGTAGTTTCATGAATTATCTAACGAAAAAAACTAGAATGTTCTATTTCCTCAATTCTATTTATAAATTGTACATAAACTTCAGTCATTACATTAAAAATCATTTCCTTCGGTCACTCCAGATGTGGAGTACACATCTACATCAATTTAAAAACATATTATTAGTCATTTTTAAATTAGTACTTATTAGAGTGGGTCGGTCTCTATGGACGAAAAAACGTTGAGTCAGTCGCCATTTTAGGTCCGATCGTAACATATCATACAAGGTGGCGCAAAAGTAAACTTCCGATGTTTTTTTGGCTGTATTTAAAAAAAAAAAAATTAAAAACTTTGATTCTTCTTGTGGATTATTTTTATTTGGTCTTTTCATTTTTTTTACATCAAGTCGAGAATATGATGTCCTGTAAATGGCCGCCGCCACAGTTGATTGTCATTTGAGCCCTTTTTATGGCATTTTCCATCACTTTGGCCAAAACTTCCGGCGATAGGTCCTCACATTCTTGATGGATATTGTCTTTAAGAGCTGTAAGAGTCTGAGGCTTGTTGACATAAACCCGCGACTTCAAAAAGTCCCACATAAAGCAGTCTGGAGCGGTCAAATCAGGCGATCTTGCTGGCCAGTGCAAATCGTCAAAATGGGATATTAGGCGCCCGGGAAATGCATCCTTCAGCATATCGGTTGTGGCACGTGCAGTGTGTGCCGTTGCACCGTCCTCTTGGAACCACATGTTTTCCAATCCCAATTCATCAAGTTGCGGCAAAAAGAACTCGTTGATCATTGCTCTGTAGCGCTCACCATTCACAGTAACCGTTTGGCCCGCGACGTCTTCGAAGAAAAAAGGTCCGATGACTCCTCCAGCGAAAACAGCACACCATACAGTGACTTTGAGCTGATGCACCGTCTGGACTTTGTACGGAAACATCTTCAAATCTTGTACCAAAATTCGCTGTAAAGACCGTCGACTGATACCCATTTGCGTGGCACGTCGTCTGGTCGATGTCGACGGTGCTTCCATGACATCCTCGGCTACCGCAGCAATATTCTCTGCAGAACGGCTACTCCGGGGTCTGCCACGCCTGGCAGCATCTCGAGTTGTGCCAGTCTCTTCGAGGCGAGCGGCTAAACGTCGCAGTGTTTCACCTGTAGGCGTTGGACGGCCAGGAAATCTGCGACGAAATTCACGTTGTACCAAAGTCACCGACCTATTATTGGGCAAATAAATAGTCAGCAATATTCCGCGTTCTGGAGCAGTGTAGCGTAACATTGTTTATTAACGTGTATTTCGCATGTGTTTACTACACAAATGTCACAACAGAACTGACATTAGGGGCCAATCGCAAAATTTATAGCATTTTCTGATAGGAGGATTACTTTTGCGCCACCTTGTATATCAGTGTTTGTGGCTTGATGGCAGCTACATTTCACTCATAGACGATTTTTTAATTGGACGTCATATTCTATGCGCGACTTCTGATATCTCGCATCCTTCCCCATAATCAGTAATTGTGGCTATGCAGGAATAAAGACCATTTAAGTATATAAAACATTTGCTTTTAAAATTTTCACTTTTATGCATTAACATTTATTTCAAAATTATTTATATTTTTAATGTCTCATATTTAAGAAGTTTTATTTTAGTTCTATTAAATAATAATCAACAAAAAAAATATGCCACTTTAAAACTCCGTCCTTCAAAAATATTGCACTTTTTCATATTTTAATGTGACTAAGTCAGAACCATTTACTTGTTGTTGAATAAAATATTAAGAAAATTTATAAAAAAAATTTTTAGTTTAAAAAAGTGCAATGTTTTCGAAGGACGCAGTTTTAAAGTGGCATATTTTTGAATCTAATTGAGATATAGACTTGAAATTGTTTATGTAATACCAAAAATTAACTTGTCGAAACAAAAAAAAAAAAATAGTTCGGAGTAAACGTGGATCAAATTGTTCCCAATATTTGCAATCCTATTAAAATTTTGTTACAAATTTTAGTTTTAGAGACTCAATAAATATGTAATATGTAATAAAATCTTTATTTATTAACAAAACTCAATGAAGTTTTCAACGTTTTTTATATTTGTCACTCTAAATTCCCAGAAATATTATTTTTTACAATTATGCTCATAGGGGCCACATTTTCTTCGGTGCTGGGAAAATACTTTGGGGATAAATAGGAAACACATAAAGGTTTCCAAAACTGCTTTCCGTTTTCTGATCCCGGCTTTGTGAATTTAGAACATGTGGCCCAAAGTTGAAATTTTGATAAAAAATATGTCAAATTCCGAAGGCCGTAGGAGTGACATATTCCAAAAATAGGACATGTTTTTTACACAAAAATGTTTTTCGTAAAGATACCTTACAGCAAAACATAAAACTTTTATATGTTCTTAAAAAAAGTTTTTTTTTAATAAAAAAAGTGTTAAGTCAGTCAGTCATCTTTTCGACAAAAAAAACAGCAAAAATCTAAAATTTTTTTAATTTTTAAATTCAAAATCGTTTATTTTTGGATCCATAATCGATATTGCTCTAAAATATTTTGTATATTATTGGTAATTTTGCTATCTAACTAAAAAAAGAAATTTGAGTCCAATCGGTCCAAAGCTAAGACCTATATTATTAAAAAATATGGCAAAATTTTAAAATTTCAATTTTGAAATGCCTATAACTCGGAAATTATAAGAGAAAAATAGCACACGTAAGCATGTTTTTTCAAGAAATAGCCTAGCGCTTTCCAAAAATATAAAAAAAACTTTGAAATCGGATGGGAAATAAAAAAATAGGACGTGATTAAAAATTGTATATGTCGAAGATACCCTACATTTGTGTGAGCATATTTTAAGAACTTAAACTCGAATACTACTTGGCTACGCTAAGGTCAAATTTTATAGCGATCGGACTAGCACTTTAGAAATGCCAGTTTTATTTCCAAAAAATTTTGATTCTGCCCCATTGTGCATTGTTTGTTTGTTTCGAGGAAGGTTGTGAATGAATATTAGAACATTTTAAAATATCTGTAAAATAACTGTTAATGCATAAAAGTGAAAATTTTAAAAGCAAATATTTTATACAATTAAATGCTCCTTATTCCTGCATAGCCAACATTACTGATTTTGGAGAAGGATCCGAGATATCAGAAGTCGCGCATAGAATATGACGTCGAACAAAAAATCGTGAAATATATCTGCCATCAAGCCACAAACACTGATATATGATATGTTCGGACCTAAAATGGCGACGCAGTGTATAAAAAACAAAAAGGGCGGGATAAACGGGTAAACGGGATTTTCTTTCTTTTCATATTTTCTTTATAATAAATTACAAATCATAGACATCTGTCCATATCTGTATAAGCTACGAGCTGTACAAAGTTTTGTAAACTAGAGGTGGTCGAATTTGACACCATGTGTTTTGCCTGTGCACAGTGTCAGATTTCATTGTTTTAGCGGGATTTAATTACAAAAAAAAATAAACTCCTTTTAAAAAAAAATTGCTGAATGCAATAAACAACAACCCTGGTATTTACAAAAACAAATTTTAAAACAAAATATGTAAACAACAAAAATATAATGGTATCAAAGACAGATGTTTAATTGACATTAAAATGTTTTAATAGTTCTTGCTTAAAGTAAGCAATGTTTGGATGCGTTGAATTTTTTTGTTTTTTGATATTTTTTTTAAATTCTTTTTGAATAGTAAAATACAATATTTAAACTAAATAAAAGTTTCATTACATTTCAAAGTAAGGCCTGCTAAATTTTTTTATGAGTGATATTCAAGACATCCATTTTAGGTAAAATTTTTTCTTAATTTTAAAATTTTCAATAGAAAAAAAGTTACAGAGTTCAGTTGAGTTCAGTGAAATTTTTTTTTAATATACCGCTTAACAACCTTCCTATTTATAGAAACATAAAAGAAAATCCATCCCAATTGAACCCCGGAAATTTTGGACCTATAAAAGCATCATGGCCAAACAAATGTTTCGTAGTGAAATGTTCGAAATTTGGCTTTCAACAAAGCAAAATGAAAGACATGAACGTGTTTTTGATTTTATATGTGGAAATATTAGTACTGGAAGCGATAAAATTTTAGACTTTTCCATGTTAAGCAATTTTGTAAAAAAGTTTTGTTATGAAACAAACGTGAAGTGGAAGAAAGCAATCGTATGGGGGCTAGGAGAAATAATGGACTGATTCTAACCAAATTCAATAGGCATCGATCTTGGGGCAATGGAAAAGCTTGTACCTAATTTTGTCGAATTATCTTTGAAATTGCGATCTGTAGTTTGATTACAAAGTTTACATGGATGGACAGACGGACGGACGGACAGACATCGATTAATCGACTCAGAAAGTGATCCTGAGCAGATTGGTATACTTTAAGGTGGGTGTTGGAACAATACTTTTGCACATTATAAACATCAGCAAACATAACCCACTATACCCTCCTCACTATGATGGTGTAGGGTATAAATATTAAAATTTTTGATTTTAACATTTGTATGGGAGGTAGGCGAAATATTGCACGACCACCTCAATTTTTTCTCCAGAAATGTATCTAACCATAGGAAAACTGTGTTTCGAAAATCATTGAATTATCTTTACCCATTTTGAAAATTCAGACTTTAGTCCCTCTAGATTACACAAATCTGACACTGTGCTGTGGTGCAAAAAAAAATTTTTTTCAGAAAACTCAAGTTCTCCTATATGATTTATTTGTACATCGTAGCACATTTTTTTTCGATCGACTTAAATAGAGATATTTTCCTCATTTAAATTTGGCGAAAATAACTGTGATTATTATGATTTTTGAATGTAATTTTTGTTTGTTTTCCTTTAATGGTTTTTACTTGTAAAAATATAATGCGGACGCATACGCATTATTTGCATTCTTAAATATTTAGTTTATTTTACACGATAATTCAAATTTAATATTCCACTTCTTTTATCTAAGATATTTTAAATTATTAAATATCTATAAACTGATACCTACATATAGTATTTCCCTTCATATTACCAGGAAGTAAATGTCAAAAACAACTTCAGAGTGAATTGTAAATAACAAAAGCGCAACAGCAATAACCTGTTGACCAATCAAAAAATGAAAAAATCTAACCTCTTTGGTGTGTGAATAAATTAAAGTTTTAAAATTACCTTCATGAATATTGTAAATGTTTAACAAATGCACAAAGAAAAAAGGCAAATAATAAAAAGTGAATAAAAAAACGAATAGTAATCGTGTAATGGAATTTTTCTGTAATTGTTTAGGGAAAAACAATGGAACTTAATACCGCACAAATTGCTCTTGAATAAATTTTAAAGTAATAGAAAACAACAATAACACAAAGTTACAAAATAAATACACAACCTAAATGCAATTTGAAAGCACACACATACACACACAATCGTCGTTTCAATCGCGTGCAAATGCAATCTAACAATTGCAGTAATTTTTTCTTATTTTTTTTTTTATTTTTTTTTTTTTTTTGGTTAACAACACAACAAATACAATTCTAACGAGAATTGTTAAATAATCACCCACACAGACAGAAAATGAACACGGCAGTACCAATGAACACTCCAATACATTTATGCATATTTCTGTGTGGTGAGTTCCATAGAAAAAAGAAATTAATACAATTGGTCAATTCATAAGGTCTCTTATCATGTCATATTGTCATAATGTTCTAATATTTCACAATGTTTTTTATTGCTTTTCAAGCAACAAATTTCCTAAAATAATATTACTTTCTATGCTATGTTCATTGTGTCATCGTAACGAACCAGCAGAGACAAACGCCGAATGCCTAAAAGTCGGTTAAGCCGAGCCGCCGAGTCGTGATATTTTAGAATATTATGACAATATGACTGATAAGAGACCTTGTGCATTGACCAAATGTTAAAAAAATATTAAGTAACAGAGCTATGCCGAATCTATGCTTTAAACAAAAAATTTTAAATATTTTTAGGTAACAAAATTAAAAAAAAATTTTTAATTTTTTTTATTTATTAGCGAAACAAATTTTAGGGCAAACATTTTTTAATTAACTTTTTTTTTATTATTAAAAAAAATTTATTTATTTATGAAAAAAATTTCATTAACCAACAAATTTTTTAGTGAAAAAAAAAATTCGTGGTCAAAAATATTTTTCCCGATTTTGACCAATTGCAGGTCCGACTTACTTTGGCCTTATATACGCCGTTGCAAAGGTTCTTGAAATATATATTATTGGATATCCGTACATCAAAAATAGGCCAAAAATCGAATTCGTCCTGTTCTTTTTTTTCCTTGTATCTCAACCATTTGTAGGCGGATAGTATCGATTTTTAATAGCAACCAAGCCGGAAGAATTCTCGACATATTGATGTAAGAATCAAGTATGTATGTTATGTGGGGGCTACTGAAAGTTGTTTTCAACATACAGACGTACATGCCTTTTTCGACATCGTTATCTATAACGATCCTGAATATATATACTTTGAAGGATCGCAATTGAAAAATGTAGAAAAAAAATGCCACTCATGAGGGTGAGGTGAGGAGTATACAAATAAAATGCAATCATTTTTTCTTTAAAGCCAAATATCCAAGTTAGTCTAAGATAATTTATTAAATTTTTAATGATAATATTTGCAATAAAACTGCGTTGCTTTCTATTACTTTTGCGAAAAAGGTTTTGCATAATAATGTTTCACTAATAGGTAGTGATATTAAACTTTTGTAACTTTAAAGATATCATTAGTACAATAAAAATGCGTTGAAACCATTTATATCGCAGAGAAACCGTAATGCTCAAGTATTTCCGAAATCTATGGACTCCAATAAAACATAATTGCTACATGAGAACCCCTGCATATATTTCGTGTAGCATAGTGTTATTATAAAAAATTGTTGAATACATTACCGCTGACCATGGATAAGAAATATATTTTGTTAACCCTAAAAAATACTCAAACTCCTATAAAACTCCCCATCTCTAAAATTGAAACACAACTACATAAACAGAATGCAAATGAAAAATAATATTTGTTACGAAAACTTCAAATTAGAATGAATTGTCAAGTTGGTTTTGTTGAGAAATGCACAACACATGCATTTCAGTAACAAAACTAAAAATAAAACAATAAAAAATACAGGGAAAAATAAAATTGGTAGAAAATTTGTGTGGCCTTATAAAAGCAACAAGGTGGCCACATTCTGTGGTAAATAGTGTTTATTGGCTCAAATGGTTGCAAGTTGTTAACATGTAAAATGCTATGGCAAATTGTAAAGAAAGGATTCGACTTTCTATAAAAATACATGAAAATGATTTTTGTTTCATTTTCTTTTTTTTTCTTCTTCTATTCACTCTTCTTTTTTGAGGTAAAATAAATACAAGCTACTTAGGTATTTCCGTTAGCAGAAACTAACTTGCAACTGCAATTCACAAAATCACACACATTCCTACATACATACATGTGTACAGTGTTGGTCAAAACACATTGGACAAACATAGCTTTTTTACTATTTCTATAGGGAAAATAAATTTGCTTATTTTTTAAAACAAAAAAATAGGTATATGATGCGAAAAGTTCCAACCCAGATTTAACTAAAAAAAACACAAAATGATAAATATTTTTGTACTTAAAAAGTAAGGAAATTAATAAAAAAAAACTAAGAGCTGGCAATAAAAGGAAATAAAAATTTTAATGGAACATAACTTCACGGTAGACTAATATCATGAAAAACTATGTAGAGGTAAACTATAGTAGGTTAGGTTAGGTTTCCAGGCAGCCGCGAAGTTGGAAAGTAGAAGAACAGCTCACGTGAGTCCAAGCAATGATCCCTTTGTGTTACCTGAAATTAGAAGTTAGAAAGTAAGAGGGGCAGATAGAAATGAAAAGAAAGAAGTGGAAGATTGAGTAGTTAAGAAGAAGATGTTCAAGGAAGAGAGAAGGAGATGTACAACAGTTGCATATCAATAAGATAGCGGTTATTAGGTTACCCTCGAGAGGTTCCCATATCTGGTCCTATTAACCACTTACTACTCCTTATAAAGGCGTTGATGCCCTCAACCCTCATATTCGAGAGTTCAGAAAGACTACTTATGGAACGGTGTCCCAGAAACCGTAAGCGTAGATCACATAATGCCGGACAGTGACAAAGAAGATGAAAAATGGTTTCATCCTCCTCCTTGTTTTGACAACTTCTACAGAAGTCGTTGTAGGGCAAGCCAAGTCTCCTCGCGCGGTTGCCAAAAATGCAGTGTCCGGTAATGACCGCCACTACGCCATGCAATTATGAGCGTGACAAGCCAAGAAGATATGTTGTTTGCCCACGATTCAGTCGGGCCAATATCATTCTGGTTATAGTGCATGTGGGTTCACAACCCCATCTTGTCTGAGCGAGCTCATAGTAGAAATTACTAATTTGTAGCTTGCACTTGGATAGCGGAATTCCACATAGGAAGTCTATGTTTCCGTCAGGTAACATGGCGCCTTTTTTCGCCAAATCATTAGCAACGCAGTTGCCTGTAGTATCTCCGTGTCCCAGTTTAAGGATGCCCGGTATACACCTGTTAGAGATTTTATTGCGGACTGACTGTCAATATATATACGAATATCCCTGCCTGATATCTTGTTATAACTGAGCCAGTTAGCCGCTATAGTATGTATACAATTATTATTTTAAGTTATTTTAATTTTAGACCGATATAATTAAAATGGATATAAAAAAATAAGAAAAAGAGCATCAAAGAGGACTGAGCAAAACAGATATTTGTGAAACATATTGTAAGCCAAATTCTACCAGCAACATAATAAATAAGTATAAAAAAAACTGTGAAAACTATTGAGGGAAGCCGTCGACCAAAATGCAAAACAGCTATGGAAGTTCCAAGCATTATGAGAGCGATCAAAAAGATCCATACAGGACAGCTTCTAGAGTAATATTTTTTCCCAACATAGAGTTAAGTGTACGGATTTTACAAAGAAGAGCAGTTTCAGTTGGGCTCGAACACTATAGAGCTGCGAAAAAACCATTTATGTCCCAGAGAAATCGTAAAGCTCATCTCAAATTTTTTCGAGGACATTTCAATACCGTCTTATTTTCCGATGAATCTAAATTTAAATATCTAGATTCTGATCGATAGAGGAGAGTTCGAAGACCTGTCAACAAACTAAAACCCAAACACTCTACTGGAACAGTTGAACAAGTTGTCGGGATTTCTTTTCTGGTAAAATCTTAGAAACTTTACACAAAATGTACGGTAATATGGAGTTAATTGTATAAAAATATACTGTAGGAGAAGACCATTAACAAACATCCAAATTGGTGAAGCGATTTTTAGAATATGAAAGTGTTAACTTCATGAACTAGCCAGCACAGTGACCGAGTCAGTTAACCAAAATGCAAAATAGCTAAAAAAGGTGCACGGATTGAGGGAGAGCTCAAAAAAGATACATACACGTCAGCTACTAGAGCAAGGGATTATCTCAATTTAGAGTTAAGTCAAAGAAGCGCACTTTCAGCTGCATGCAGAAAAAAAATTAAGTTGTGCATGTTTACTGTAACCATTTCAACATTTTTAACAATATTATAGTCACAGTAACTATATATATGATTGTGGTAACAATAATATGGTTAATTTACGATTCACATGATTGTATCAACCATATATATGGTTACAGTAAACATGTATATGTTTGTGACAACCATTTATATGATAATTTACGATTCACATGATTGTATCAACCACATATATGGTTACAGAAAATATGTATATGTTTGTGACAACCATTTATATGATGAATAATTTTATCAGAATATGTTGTTCTCAGATTATGATATCCATAAGCAGAGAGCAACATAATATGGTAAGTCCTTCATCATATAAATGGTTGTCACAAACATATACTTGTTACTGTAACCATATGATACCATTGATACAATCATGTGAATCGTAAATTAACCATATTATTGTTTATAATATTGTTAAAAATATATAATATTGTTAAAAATGTTGAAATGGTTACAGCAAACATGCACAAATGTTGAAATGGTTACAGTAACCATTCACAACTATATTTTTTTCTGCGTGTGTGCTTAAAAACTATAGATCTGCGAAGAACCCATTTATATCGCAGACAAATCGAGAACACTTGAACTGATTTTTTGCACAATAAAATATCGTATTAAGTATTTTTCGATGAAACTAAATTCAATTATTTGGATTTTGATGGAATGAGGAGAGATCCATTATCTGTCAATAACAGGCTAAATTCCAAATACTGTACTGGAAGGGGTTGCTTTGGAATGAGTTTTTTTTTTTTTTGCAGGAGAAGATGGCAATGCCCCACCTATGGATATGCCAACATAACACTTAACATACATTCAAATTGGTGAAGGGATTTTTAGAACAGAAAGGTGTTAATGTCATGCAGTGTCCAGCATAGTCACCCAACCTTAACCTTATAGCAAATTTTTAAGAAATATTTCGGGAATTGTCATATCGAGATCCAAAGAAATTGTGTCAGGATATAAATAAAGCATTAGATGACCATGACAAGAATATCGTGATGACCATGATAGAAAATATCATGATATAGTGAAAGACCTCTTGAGGACCTCAGCATGATCCTTAGGGTATCACAAAGATACCAATTTATGGACCCAAGTGAGCTGGTTAATACTGGCTGCCTTTATAACCTAACCTATGATAGAAAATCGTATTAGTTCTATGGCAAAAAGATGTGCCGCTGTTTTGTAAAATTTTTGTAATGCAACAAAATATTAGTATGTCCAACAGTTTTGTCATATAATTTAACACCTTATTTTACTTTTTATTAAATTTTTTTATAATAACTTAAGAAATACTGAAATTTAATTTCTATGCTAATAATACTGACGATGTATTTTTAATTTAGAGTGTTATTGTTTGAAAAAATGTTATAACTAGAATTTTATCCAATATATTTTGACCGATACTGCATAAAGGCATGAGTGTAATTTAGATCTAAATCACACAACCAATCACACAAACAAAAAAAAAAAAACATAACAAATGCCAAAATTACACAAGAACATGAAAAAGAAATTTGCTCAAAGTATCAAAAAAGTAAAAAAAAAAAAAATAACTGAAAATGAAAATGAACATAAGAAATGACAACATTTTCCTGTAAATTTTATGATAGTCTAATTTTAAGTTTCTAGTGGAAAAAATAACACACACACAAATACATACTTGAGTACATAAGTAAGTAAAGTCCTTTTTTTGCAGATAACTTTACTATTTGTTAACATTTCTTCCTGTTTTTGCTTTATATATTTTTTTAAAGTTTTTTGTGTTGTAGCCTTTTGTTATAGGGACAAAAATTTTGAAATTTGTGCAACAAATAGTTGTCCCAAAAGGTCTACACTTGAAATACGTACAAACAAGTTCAGACAGTACAAATGTTTCATCAGATTGTCCAAAAACGTAGCAATAATGTAAGAGTATGTGTGTGTACATGTGATTGTGTGTGTGACAATAAATAGTTTCTGAGGTTCAGAGAGACTAACGAAAAGGACATACACTTTAAACTTTTACCGGATATCCGCAGTGACACTTGGAGTGCAGCCTCTCTTCCTGTTCAGTATGTTTTTTTCTGTTTGTTTCCAAACTTCTTCTTTTTTTTCCAACATACAATGTATTTTTGGTAGTTTTATTCTTTCTTATTCATTGTATTTGCACTCAAGTTTGTTAAGAAAAGAAATTGCAGAGACAATTGTTTGGGTTTGGAATATATGTACATATATGTCCATCTACAATGCCAAACACCAATGACCACTGAGCACGTTCACAATATTGGCCTTTCGAAATGAAACAAACACAAACACACAAAGTTTATTTTACATTTTTTTTTTTGGCCCTACAATAATGCATTTTGTAGCTTTACTGCCCAACAACTATGACAACAAGAACAATAAAAAAGGTAAAATGTAGTAGACATTAGTTGACAAGAGATACATTTTAGATGAAAGAACGATTGCTAGACCATACAATGATTTGTCATAGTTACATTTTGTATGCTTTTAGGGGATTTCCGTTTCCGATAAATCATTGTACGTTAAGATTGCAACTCGTTTTTAAAAGATTTTCTATTCATCACTTTACATAACATGTGAAACAATTGCTATTTCTATTTACTAACTGATAAGGTAGAAAACTGAAATAGAAATTTGTTTATCGATTAAATTCAAAGACTTATTTTTATAAAAATAAAAAAACAAGTAAAAAATATATGAACACGAACACATTTATCAAATTATTCAAATTTTTTATGAACAAGTAAGAGAGCTATATTCGGCTGTGCCGAATCTTATATACCCTTCACCAAATTATACTTTAAAATAAAATTAAAAAAAAATTTTTTTTAAATATTTTTTTTCAAAATTGTTTTATAAAAGTTTTTTCCAAGTTTTAAATTTTTTTTTTTTTAATTTATTAGTGAAAAAAATTTATGACAAAAGAATGTTTTCTGTAAAAAAAAAAAAAAAAATAAAAATTTGTTTCCCGATTTTGACCCATTGTAGGTCCAACTTTATATAGCCTTATATACATCGTTGCAATGGACTTTGAAATATCTATCATTAGATATTCATATTGTCTATATTTATGACTTAGTAATCGAGATATAGATACAAAAATAGGCCAAAAATAGAGGTTGTCTCGGATTTTTGCTCATATCTCCGTTATTTATGGACGAATTTTGCTGATTTTAAATAGGAAACTTTTCGAAAGCATGTCTGACAGAATTATTGAGGATTTGGATCCCGAAGATATCTGGGGTCTTCAGAAAATTGATTTCAACAGACAGACGGACAGACAGACACACAGACGGATATGGCTAAATCGACTCCGCTATCTATAAGGATGCAGAATATATTATATTACAAACGGAATGACAAACTTATATGTACCCTTCTCACGAAAGTGAAGGGTATAAAAATGGTGACTGTAACCCTCTAGCGTACGATTGGTAAGCAATTAAATATTTTCTCTTTGGAGTTTTTTTATTTTAACTGCAATTGATTTATTTTGCTAAGCGTTTCCTAATTTAAATATAAATAAAACAAAGTGTGTGTAAGATATTATCGACATTTTTTATTCGATTGAAAGGCCCATCGATGTCATTATCTATGTAATATAACATCGTACAAATGTTCAGCACGGCTTCACTGGGTGGCGCGCATTCAAAATGTAAAATTTTCCATGTTCGCTTTGAGGGCTACTTGTGGATTGTTGCTTATTCGCATAGACCAGCGACTTAAGAAAACCCCACAAGAAAAATTGTAATGGGGTCATAACCAGTTATCATCAAGTTGCATCCTGTCCTTGCCAATTCTGGCCAAAATGAGCTGGTTATCATCGACCTACAGCTTTCGCCGTTGACGGTAATGGTCTGTCCATCACGTCGCAACGTTCGAAATTAGAGAATTTAATTCAATTTTGTACATTTTATATATCGCATTGGACTAAAATTGCTTCTATACTATTTTTACAGTGAAAACAAATTTGTTTTTCAGAATTAAAAACATTTAGAATGACAAGTTTAAAAAACGTTGAAAATGTCAATATATATATCAAAATATTCCACTTTAAATCTCCGTTCTTCAATAATATTTCACATTTGTGTTTTTTCAAGACCTAGCCAAGCGCTTACCAAAAATATACAAATCTTTGAAATCGGATGGGAAACAAAAAATATGGCACGTGTTTAAAAATTTTAAACGTCAAAGGTACCCTACGTTGAGCCCACCCTGGAGCATTTGTAGGGTCCATTTTAACAAATTAAACTCAAATACTTCTTGGCTACGCCCATATCAAATTTTATCCCGATCGGACTAGCCGTTTAGAAATGCCAGATTTATTTCCAAAAAAATTTTATTCTGCCCCACTGTGCAATCGGAAGATAAGTGTACAGACTGAACAAAAAAGAGAAGTTGCTGTTGGGCTCAAAAACTATAGAGCTGCGAAGAAACGATCTATATCGAGAACACTTGAATTGGACTGTCAATCAATGGAATAACGTTTTATTTTTCGATGAATCTAAATTTAACTATCTAGATTCTGAAGGATAGAGGAGCATTCAACGACCTGTCAATAACTAAATCCCAGAGAAATCGTAAAGCTAACCTCAAATTTGCACGAGAACAGTTAAACTGGTCTATCAGTCAATAAAATACCGTAGTATACTAGTGTACTAATGTAGGTATTACTACACAGAGAAAACAGATTCGTGATAACAGCCGAATTTGTTGTCAATCGAATAATTCGGTTGCAAACATAGAATATTTCGGTTCTATCAACAGAAAGTCAGTTCATAAAGAAGAATTTCGGTTGAACCAACCAAACTTTTATTACCCATTCTAAAATTTTGTAGCCACCAATGTAAAATTCGGCCACTAATATAGAATCATTCGATTGGCAACAAATTTGTTTGCTATAACGAATTTGTATTCTCTGTGTACAAGGTGGCGCAAAAGTAATACTCCTATCAAAAAATGCTATAAATTTTGCGAGGCCCCTAATGTCAGTTCTGTTTTGACATTTGTGTAGTAAACACATGCGAAATACACGTTAATAAACAATGTTAAGCTACACTGCTCCAGAACGCGGAATATTGCGCCACCTTGTATAAAAGCCTGAAAATAAAACTAGAAAAATTAAATAAGCGGTTCGTATATAAAATTTGTACTTTGAACCTCGATAAAAGACAAATCAAATTTAATTTAAAATGTTTGAGCAACTTTAAATTCTGTATGGCAAAGAAAAAACATGTTTCGGCATGGTTACAACAACTATACTATTGCTGTCGTACACATATAATTCATAATTTAATTTAATTTCTACAATATTTTAGCTACTGAAAGCATTTCTATCTTCGTAGCAATTATAAATATAAGCGAATAACAATAAATTTAAGGGAATTTATCAATAATATTTTCATTTGGAATTTAGTACACAGAAAAAATTAAATAGTAAAAAACTGAACAAACGTGTAGTTTTTCGGAATATTTATTAGGTTTTTTGCACCCGGAATGCCTATAGTAGAAAACCAAATAAAACATTCAGCTTTACGTTGAACGTGCATTCAGCTTTTTACTATATAGAGTTCAGCTTGTGCAAAAGTAAACGGGCGTTCAGGTTTTAACTATATTCGTTTAATTTTCGCAATACTGAACGAGAGTTTAGTTTTTTATCCGATGCGTTCAATTTCTTCATTACTGAACGTAAGCTTATTATTTTACCAGCTGCGTTCAGAAAATTAAATAAAAGATTTTTAAATGTTTTTTAATATTAACAAAATTTATTCAATATATTCTACAAGCATTATTTATACATAAATGTTTACATAAACAACTATTTCTGCATACTCACCGAAAGCAGCTCTTCCTGAGGAAATTCCCTGTATA
This sequence comes from Calliphora vomitoria, assembly GCA_942486065.2. Lineage (NCBI taxonomy): Eukaryota > Metazoa > Arthropoda > Insecta > Diptera > Calliphoridae > Calliphora > Calliphora vomitoria. The sequence goes on from OW818029.2 coordinate 42,232,445, forward strand.
TGTCATCGACAACTACCTTAAAATCAGATGGTGTTAACATTTTTCTGTTAATGATGGCGTTTTCCAGGATTATGTTTATTAATTTGTCTCTGTACTCAGATGACAAAAAAGTTATACTGCCTTCAGTAACACAATTTTTTTAAAATACACACTCTCTTGTTCCTCTTATTAAAAGGCTTCTTACGAAATTCATACTCGATTCCTGCTTCTATATTAAACAATTATTAAATATTGACTAAACAAGTATATGTACATATATACAACTTACCTTCTAACTCCGGCGATGGAAATTGAATTACTCTAATAAAGCTCAATGTTAATGTATGGATGTCACTATATAAAATATGAACTACTCACTTTAATAATCAACACACAAATGAGATTAGGTCAAACTTAACACTTGTTGTTTTTTTTAGAATCCCGTTACTTCTGTAGCCGGCAATAGAAATAATATTAAAGTTTTAAAAAAATTTTCGAAAAATATTTTTACCACGTCTCGTTCAGATTTACTGAAAGATGCGTTTAGTTTTTTCTACTATCCCACTATGCTGAACGGTACGTTTTACGGTATCTATGAAGAACTTTACTAAATTTTGCATTCAGTTATGCTAAATGTGTGTTCAGCGAAGAATTATTTAGTTGATTCTAAAAATCTGAACAAAACGTTGAAGTCGCTAGTAGAAAGGATTGGGTTTTAATATGTCGCGTTCAGAAAAACGTTTGCTTGGTCTATTACGAGCTGAACGTCGCGAAGTAAACAACAAAATAAGCGTTCAGATCTTGGATATTTGAATACAACTTTAAAGGGGCGTAGTAAATTCGCCTAGTAGCATTCAGTTCGACTATTTCTAAATATTACGTTCAGATAATTTAGTTTTTTGTGTGTACGTTAAAAATGAAACTTATTGAAAGTAAATTACTTTGTATTCCCAAAAATAAATTTTATTAATATCCAATATGATTACTTTGGATCATAATATGATTTCATTGGATCATAAATTTGATTACGTTGGATTATACTAAGATTATACTATGGGTCACATTATGATTGCTTTGGATCATAATATGATTACCACAAAATATATTTTGTTCATGTAGGACAATGATATTATGACTATATTTGATCATAATATCTTTGGACTACAATCATAAATCTTATCATAATATGATGCTCTTAGATTATGTTTACCACAATCATGTTATTTCTATGTGTGTGTGTACCAATTTTTAACAAATTTGGCAAGCATAGGGTCCGAGCCTAGTCGAAAATATTAGCTGTCTCTCATATATGTATATTTGTAATAGTTAGAAAGTTTTCCAGTCGAACATACTCTCCTATTTTCTTCAAATTGCCTTTAAGGATTTTTTTTATGTAAAAGAAATAGTAACAACTATAAACTTGGCTATTTCATGAATTCGTGCCCATACAAATGTGTGAAAATTACGTTTGCAGCAGTGGGCATTTATGCCATGAAATAACAAAGAAATAGGTTTAGTTCTTTTGCAATTTCTCCTATAACATACAATAGAGATAAGGACTTTTGCTTCCAGTCATAGAGCAAGTGACATAAAAAAAAAATATTTGTTCATTCATTGTTGTGTCGGCCTTTGTTCAATAAAATGTTTGCTGCTTCATACTTTATGTTTCTTTCGGCGAAAGTTTTTTTTTTTTTTTTTCTTCTTAAAATTCATGTACATTCTTTTTTTGTTATTCTGTTGACATGTCGACTATTGACATCTATCCAGTTTTTATTTAAGATTTACTGCAGCCTTATACTTGGTGCAAAAAATAAAAATTGGAAAGTGCATACACAAGTACTGCTACTTTGTAGCAGAAATTTTTACATAAATCTTTAACTACAATATTTTTTTTTTATGTTTATTTTCTTTTATTTGGCCATATGCTTGATATATTTTATTTCGTTTGAATTTCTTTAAAATTTTCTGGGAATTGGGTGCTCTGTAGAAATATATGTATTTTTTTTTTTGTTAGCTTTTGTAAAATAGTCCCAAGTTTTATTTATTGTTTGAACTTCAATGAAAGTGCCCAAATAAATTTTATTCCTACTTGCGAAAAAGTATAGCAAAACATACAGACATATTTATATAAAAGTTGCCAAAGTGAACGAAGAGTTAGCTGCACACACAAGAATTATTAAAAAAAAAAGAAAAATATCAAAAACATTTATAACAACGCGATTGCGGAAGAGGAAATGAAGAAAACGTAAGTTTTTTAACGTTCTTAAAGGTGCTAAATGGCATCATTAAACTCGCAACCCGTTTTCTTTATGATTTTAGAAACCCAAAATGCCAAAACTTTATATTGAATTGTTTAACACGAGACTTTGGTGCGGGAGGGGTGTAAAATGTTTCTTGTTCTCTTTTTTCTCCTTTTGAATTTAACTTCCATAACAAAAAAAACAACAACAACTACAATAACATCAAGAAGTAAAATAATAACAAAAGTAGGTACTTTTAAAAACAAACAAAAAGCTAGTAAAAAAATAAAACTTTCTTCTTTTATTTTGTTGTTGTTGTTGTTGTTTTCTTTAACAACTTAAAACTAACAATTCATGTTTTCGGTAAGTTTATCGTACTTTTATATGTTTGGTCGTTAAAAGAAAGAAGAAGGAACAGAAATAAAGTGTATTCCATATTCGGTCAAAACAAAAGCTTAAGATTCGAAATGCTTTTTCCTGAGGAGATGTTTGATGTGCTGATACATTTTTAAGATGACAGTTGACTTCACTGTTATGCTCTAGAAAATTAATATTTAACCAAGTTTAACATGCATATAAACTACAAAAACTTAGCGCTTAACGCTTTAAGTATTTGTATACTCTACACAATTTTTAAGATTTAAGAACAATTATTAGAAAATAATTTATATACGTGGCGGATTTATATGCAAATACATGTTTTTCTCGAATGTCCAAATATTAGGTACACTAGTTACACATTGATACAAAAGTGAACGAAACAAATTTAAAGGGGTTATCTTATTGTAATTCTGTGTTATTGGAGTCCACAGAGTACGGAAATACTTACTTATAGATGATCACTTCGGTATAGTGAAATAACCGTATTCTTAGAGTTACAACTTCAAAACATCATAAATATGATCTTTATAAACAAACTAGCTGAACCCGGTCCGCGTTGCTGGCCCTTAGAAAATATATGTTTAATATTGCATCTCGATTTGAATATTCAGTGTCGGATAAAGTAGGTGATCCAACCTTCAACATTAATATACGTAGTGGCAGTCCGGCTGGTTCCAATGAATTCAAAAATTTAGTAGTGGGCGGAGGGTCGTGGTAAAATACAATTTTTACATTATACCGCTAAATCCATATATATATGTAAGTATATAAAAAACCGCTGGACCGATTTTGATGAAATTTTCAGGGAATCTTCAGAATATCCCAGCGGGGATATATTGTAAGTTCAGATTTTTAATATTCGGTCTGTGGGTGGAGGGATGTGTAAAAATTCAACTTTTACATTATACCGCTAATGCCATATATATACTTATGTATATAAAAACAGATGTGTGTTCCGTATGGAATCAAAAACGGCTCGATTGATTTTTTTCACGGATTCTTCAAAAAAGCCTAGCGGGTAACACTGAAATATCAGATTTTTGATTTTCGGTCTGTGGACGGAATGGCGTGGCAAAATCAAATTTGTATACTGTACCACTAATGAAATTCAAATGACATCGGATTTATGCCCACCTTTAAAGTTCAAGGCCAAATGTACCACAGAATTGGATCATTGCTCCCGCTACCCAATGATGATGCGAACTTCCTTTAAATTTATTTCACTGGAACTGAAGCTACAGAAGCCGAACGCTATGAATAAACATGTGTCTGCATTTGCCGCAATACCCTTCCGCCGAAAGCTTCGCAAAACAATTGTTGGACATCGGAAAAGGAAAGATACCAATTGATCCCGCCACAAATTAGATTTCGTTCCCGAACTTCTTCCAAATGCAAATGAATATTCAAGCCGTGGCACAGTGTCAGATTTCATTGTTTTAGCGCGATTTAATTAAAAAAAACTCCTTTAAAAAAAAAAAAAATTATTGAATACAATAAACAACAACCCTGGTATTTACAAAAATAAGTTTTAAAACAAAATATGTAAACAACAAAAATATAATGGTATCAAAGATTGAGATGTTTAATTGACATTAAAATTTTTTAATAGTTCTTGCTAAAAGTAATCAATGTTTGGATGCATTGAATTTTTTTGTTTTTTGATATTTTTTTTAAATTTTTTTGGAATAGTAAAGTACAATATTTAAACTAAACAAGAGTTTAATTACATTTCAAAATAAGGCCTGCTAAATTTGTTTATGAGTGATATTCAAGACATCCATTTTGGGTAAGATTTTTTCTTAATTTTAAAATTTTCAATAGAAAAAAAAGTTACAGAGTTCAGTTGAGTTCAGTGAAATTTTTTTTACTATACCGTTTACCAACCTTCCTATTTATAGAAACAAAAAAGAAAATCCACCCCAATTGACCCCCGGAAATTTTTGACCTATAAAAGCATCATGGCCAAACAAATGTTTCGTAGTGAAATTTTCGAAATTTGGCTTTCAACAAAGCAAAATGAAAGGCATGAACGTGTTTTTGATTTTATGTGTGGAAATATTAGTACTGGAAGCTGCAAAATTGTAGACTTTTCCATATTAAGCAATTTTGTAAAAAAGTTTTGTTATGAAACAAACGTGAAGTGGAAGAAAGTAATCGTATGGGGGCTAGGAGAAATAATCGATCGATTCCAACCAAATTCAATAGGCATCGACCTTGGGGCAATGTAAAAGCTCGTACCTAATTTTGTCAAATTATCTCTGAAATTGCGATATGTATTTTGATTACAAAGTTTGTATGGACGGACAGACGGACGGACATCGCAATAATAATATTTTATACATTATAAACATCAGCAAACATAACCCACTATACCCTCCTCACTATGGTAATGTAGGGTATATATATTAACATTTTGATTTTAACATTTGTGTGGGAGGTAGGCGAAATATTGCCACGACCACCTCAATTTTTTCTCCAAAAATGTATCTACCTATAGGAAAACTGTGTTTCGAGAATCATTGAATTATCTTTACCCGTTTCGAAAATTCAGACTTTAGTCCCTCTAGATTACACAAATCTGACACTGCGTTGTCGACAAGGTATTCTCAAGTCTTACAACCAACTACAAAAATTCGGATTGGCTGTGGGAACATGCAATTTTGGCACCAAAAAATTATGATGTTAACAAGCTCAATAAGCAAATACAATTGAAACTGCCTGGCGAAACAGTAAAATACAAATCGATTGACACAGTAATGAACGAAGAACAAGCTGTCGATTATTTTACTAAATTTTTGAATTCATTGGAACCAGACGGACTGCCACCACATGTATTAACATTGAAGTTTGGATCACCGACATTGTCCGATACTGTATATTCAAATCGACATCGCGATGCGGTATAAAACAGATGTTTTCTAAGGGCCAGCAATGCGGACCGGGTTCAGCTAGTAAGTAATAAAACTGCATTAACAGATTTCAAAAATATTTAAAAGGATATTAGAACATTTTTTGTCTATCCTGTAATATTTCTGAATTAATAAAATAAAATTTTAAGAAAAAATCACACAAAGGAAGTCAAATTTATTAAAATAATGTATATACAAGAAATTCCAGCAATTTAGATTTCAAATCAGATCAAATTTTTGATATAATTGGTCAATTCACAAGGTCATATTGCCTAATGTTCTAATATTTCACAATGGTTTTTATTGCTTTTCAAGCAAAAAATGTCTTAAAATTATACTACTTTCTATGCTATGTTTATTGTGTTATCGTAACGAATCAGTAGAGACCAACGACCAAGAGTCGGTTAAGCTGAGCCGCCGAGTTGTGATATATTAAGACATTGTGACAATATGACTGATAAGAGACCTTGTCAATTGACCACATGTGTATGCAATTAATGTATAAAATTTACCAAAACATGAGGTTTATTAATTTTACATTCAAATTTTAAAAACTGGTTAACCTAGTGATATAAACCGGATAAACCGGTTAACCGAAAATCAAAATTTTAAATTAACCGGTTCGCAAAAAACCGAGATTTCAATGAAAAACCGGTTTTTCGGTTAACCGGTTATCCGGTTTATAAACACTATTTCCAAATTATTATTCTTATTCTTCATTGGGAATATAATAATAATCTGTTTAAATTGCAAAAATTATCACAATAACTTAGACGGGTACATCGTTAGGAGTATTTAAATGCAGAAATATTGAATCTTGACTTATATTTCTACAGATGGCAACATCTATTAATTTTTGAATCTTTACAGCAACAATGAACAAGCTAAATTGGTTGTTTATGGCAACGACTTTCCAATATATTTGCCACGTGCCAAATAAAACAATTTAAAATTAATAACACACAGTCAATTTTACAAACAAAACAAAAGTTTTGTTTACATTTTAAAAGCCTATCAAAAATTAAATTAACAATTTATCCAAAACCTTAATTTTTATTGCTTTTTAAATATCAATGTTTACTATAGTCTATAGTACATTTACATTCATACATACAGTAAGGGACAAAATTGTTCACAAAAAGTATGATTAAAGATATATCTAGAAACATTTTTTTTACAAACTTAGGTCTGGCAACCCATTTTGTGTTATGTAGTCTGGCACAATGTTGTTTATTGTATGGCAACATTTTTTTGGAGTACCGTTACTTTTTTACTAAAAAGAAATTAAACAACTACATCCACGTGTGTGAACATTTTTGACATTACAGATCTTTTTCTCAATTTTTAAAAAATATAAATACAAAAAAACAAAACTTTTTTAATAACGTAAGTAAAGTTATTTAAGTAAAATACTACTATTTTAAATAATTTATTTAGCCTTTTATAATGGGAAAAGCTGAGACTCCCCTATTGAAACAAAATTTGGCAAAAGACATAATGGAAGGTGTCCCATATCGCGAAATCGCTAAATAATATAGGGTTAGTGAATAAAATAAAGAATCAGAATAGTTTAAACTCCACGGGAAATAAATATGGTCGCCCAAAAAACTTTCGCTTGCCGATGCTCGAGAAGCTCGTCGATTGATTGTGTCTGGTGAGGCTAATACAGTTGTTGAGGTCACACAAATACTCAACCAAGAGTATAGTTAAAACATAAGTCCAAAACCGTTCGAAGATGTTTAAAATCCAACGGCGTAGCTACAAGAACAAAACTTATAAAATCTTATTTAAACGAACAAAATCGAAAAAAGCGGTTGGCTTTTGCAAAAAAGTACGAGCATTTCACGACAGACGACTGGATGAAGGTAACTTGGTCAGATGAGACAAAATCAACCGTATTGGGTCTGATGGGCGCCAATGGACATGGATTGATAAAAGAATTGGAGACCAAGAGCGGAATATTACAAGCACAATGAAATTTGGAGGTGGATCTTTGATGGCTTAGGGCTGTTTTCGTGGAAACCAGTTGGGTGTACTACGCCGAATAACCGGCAGAATGTGTGCCAAAGATTACATTACAATCCTTGACGACTCATACATGCCAAGTTTGGATATATTTGTTTTAGAGCCGGGTCAGGATGACATCTTCATGCAAGACAACGACCAAAAGTAAACTGCCGGAATTACTAAAAAGTGGTTAGAAGAAAATGGGATTAAACTTCTAGATTGGCCACGCCAGTCTCCGGATTCAAATCCGATTGAACACCTTTGGTCAATATTGAAAAGGAAAATATTGGCTAAATATTGTTTTGTGAACAATTTTCTCCCTAACTGTTAGTAGCTACATCTGTAATCATGTATATCCGTGCTAGGTATTTAAATAGTGGCCACTTTATTAGAGAGTAAATTAAAATCATCACTTTGACTACAACAATTTTACACGCAAATAGCCTTAACTTTTATTTATTAAAACTTTTATTTTTATTTTTTTTTTTTTTAATTTCATTTAAAATGTGTCTATTAAAAATAAAGTCGTACAAATAATTTTAATAACAATTAAACTTTATATATATATTTTTTTTTATGTGCAATTGTGAAAACTTTTAATAAACATTTCCTCTCAGCTTATTATATGCTTTATAAACGTATATAAATTTGTTTTTATTTTCTGATATCATTTTATTTTAATTTTTATTTTTATACCGCATTTAATTAACTTTTCTGTTGAATACATCATTAAAAAGTTAGTAGAAAATAAAATTAAAAAATGTTTAATTATAGCAATTGAATAACGCGGTTATTTACAACAATTTTATTAAATTAAAATAATAATACAATAAAAGTACAATACCATGCAAATAAAAATGACAATACATAGACACATTATTGGCAAAAGTTAAATTATCTCTTCTTATAAATACTTATATGGATATGTTTGACATATTCAGATGCTTATTGAGGCAAAGCAGGGAGTTATTTTTATATATTTTTGAAACTTTATTAAATATAGTTTCTGTAGAGCCCAATTTTAAGCTATGTTTATAAAGAGTCAGTTTAGTGGTCACTTTTCTAACCACCTTTTCTAGAGCCTTTAAACTATTTTGAGCGACATCTATTGGCATTTTGCTAATTAATTAAATTGTTTTAAGTCATTTGGCAAAACTTTGCTGTCAGGTTACTCTGTTTAGATAAATATTTAATTTGATAATGTTGTAAACCTCAGCCAAGGGGTTTTCCCGCATTCAATAAGAAATGGTGAGAGTGTTTATTGTTCACCAAATTCAGTGGTACTTTGTTACCTAGTGTGTGTTTGGTTGTCTTGTGCTAACAAAGTAATATTTTACATTATACTCTTTGATAAATAGAGTAAGTAACAGAGTGATAAGACTACTAACCACTGTGACGGAAATAGGTATTACACAAAGTGTATCTCTACATAATATTATGTTAAATTTGTAAGGATGCTACAAATACTCAATTCGGATGGGAATGTGCCTGCTGTCTTGAACCCGACGAAGAGGAGAATTATTAGGAGAAAGTCGATCTGATAATGGTGCTCGCTGACATACCTTCGGTGCTCCAGTTAAAATATGATAAAATTTGACTAATACTTCTGTTAGTGGCTTATCTACCCAAACTGCTGTGGTGGATCCAAAATAGTGAACAAATTGTCGATAGTAAGAGCCGGTTGATTATACAGAAGGTGCACGCAGAAAAAAATATAGTTTTGCATGTTTATTGTAACCATTTCAACATTTTTAACAATATTATAGTCACAGTAACTATATATATGATTGTGGTAACAATTATATGGTTAGTTTACGATTCACATGATTGTATCAACCATATATATGGTTACAGTAAACAAGTATATGTTTGTGACAACTATTTATATGATGAAGGACGTACCATATTATGTTGCTCTCGGCTTATAGATATCATAATCTATGAACAACATATTATGATAAAATTATTCATCATAAAAATGGTTGTCACAAACATATACATATTTACTGTAACCATATATGGTTGATACAATCATGTGAATCGTAAATTAACCATATTATTGTTACCACAATCATATATATAGTTACTGTGACTATAATATTGTTAAAAATGTTGAAATGTTGAAATTAAAATGGTTGTCACAATTATATACATATTTACTGTAACCATATATGGTTGATACAATCATGTGAATCGTAAATTAACCATATTATTGTTACCACAATCATATATATAGTTACTGTGACTATAATATAGTTAAAAATGTTGAAATGGTTACAGTAAACATTCACAACTATATTTTTTTTCTACCAAATGATATAAAAGAATTGGAGAGTGTCTCGCCTATACAGCTATTTCGTTTGTTTTGTTCAGAAAATCTAGTCAAAATGATAAGTTTTCAAACAAATTTATACGCTACGAAATTGTTTAACATAATTATGGTGGTTAATAAACTAACCACCTTATTCCATAAAAACCTTTAGCTGCATTTTTACTGTTGCTTATTTTCCATAATACATAAACCCTAATTAAATTAAACCATAAGATTGTAAACTAATATACACAAAACTGTGGCTGAAAGAGTTTATAGCACGTTCAAAGATCGTTTCATAAAGATTTGTTACCACATATCATCACATCAGTATCACCTGTCATTCTTTCAATTCTATATTGTTCTAACATGTATTTCAAGAATATTTTAAAATAAATATAAAGATGCTGTTAGTACTTGTGCTCATTGAGCATTTGTATTAATGAAAATATTGAAAAATAATCAAATGGCATATTTCTTCAAAGAAACAAAGCGAAGACCAAAAGTATCAGAAGACGCAAAGCAAACAACAAACAGATAAGCATGTGCATTAGGGTGGCATCTAATAAATCTTAGATATTCCAGCCAATAAACTTATCATAATTCCTAATAAAGATACTGAAAATACTGATTGATCTACCAGTTGCGGATCCAATTGGTAAATGTAAGAAATTCCACCCACAAAACCGAGAAGTTTTAATGTACAAAATGTAAAACAAATTTTACTATATTTTTGTAAAAAAATGAATAAAATTTTTGCATTTTTGTGGGAGTTTTATCAGATGTTTATAATATCGAAAAATGTTTGAAATAGCTATGTTCGTACTTTTTGGAGCTCTTATTTAAGTCTGATGGCCTTATTTTTCTTGCAATGTTTAAAATAATCTACAGACTGTCATGTAAATAAAACCAAAAATCTTCAATTTATTTTAATTTAAAAATATTGGGAAAAAATTTAAAGGATATTAAAAACCACCGAAAAACTGTGCATGACAGTTGGATGCTCAAACATTTAGGATGATTTTTTGGTTTTAGAAAATAATCTCTGATGTTTCCTTTAATGGAATTATTTACTTTGTGTTGGCATTTCATAACTATTATATTAATTCCAAATTTGTAATTTCCAGTAGATTTATTGAGAGTTACATTATTTTTCGGAAAACCTTTTTATGCTTCAAAAGATCCACAAATGACCAGGTTTTATACTACAGTATAATCCGATGGGTTTCGATGTAGGCATCGGCGTCTTATCTGACGATTTTCTTTATTTCCTGATGGCGCTTCAAAAGGTTCAAAAGAATTGATGCCCAATAATATTTGATTTCTTAACATTCATTAAAGTTTTCTTAACAACTAATTCAAAAACTTGCATTGCAAAGTAATCAGTTAAAATGTTAATATATTGTTATTTCCTTTAAATAAACCTGATGTTAACTCTAACAGCGCCTATGATCAACTCAACTCACTACTGCAACCTCTGCCACTATTTATATACACGCCATCTTTCGGGAATCTTCTACAATGCTCTTAAGGGACAAACTAGTATGTTCGAATTCTAGGGCTTTCGATGTCAATGTCAATCAGTTTAAACACTTAGTGTTGCCATACTTACAAACAATGCTAATAACCGCATTCTATCAACATTGTTGACAAGTAGAAGCTTCTATTGATGGACGTGTTTATAAACATGATGATCGCTGCAGGCAGACCGTTAAATTCAAATCGCTTTTGCGAATTCGTTATAATATTTACTTCTTCACTACTTATACACTCATTATATTAACACAGTGATGTCATTGGAGGCAAGTACTTACCACGTTCGCAAATACAAATACGCGCTGAAATAAGTAATCTATTACAAATTGTATTTCAAAAATTAATGACTCATAATAAAAAAAGAAATTGATTGAATTCGGAATTGAGATTTTAGTAATTTATATACAAATTGAATTACTTACGATAAAAAATATCGTTTAAAGTGCAAGATATTGATATTTTCGTCTACTGTCATGCCGATCATCTGTCACTCAACTTTTTTTTATTTTAATCCACCAGTGTTAAAAGGAAATTTGTGTAATGTACGCTTTTTCTGCTATTACCCTGTTTAAGAGAAAAAATGTGTCTACTTCGTAACAGAGTAGACTCGAACTCCTTTTCAATTATTTCGGTTGTAGCAGCCAGGATTTTGGAAATGAGGAGACCTGTTTTTAAAATACAGTTCCAAATATTTACGGGTTAAAATAAATTTGAAAAACTGATAATATGTTTGAGAACAAGAGTAGAATATTAAAATTTCTCGCAGTATTGTAAACTTTATGACGGTGACACAATTAAAACAAAACTGACAATTTAAAATATTTGTTATACTTCTGTTATTAAAATAAAATATAAAAGTATTGGTTGCGTTTATAATAAAAAATTACATTCTTTTATATTCATGTTATTCAATTTGTGGAGCTGACGATAAACACCGTGGCAATGCCATACAGACCTACTGCTCCATGATTAAAGTTAAAAAATCTGGCTAGGCTAGAGTTTGAATTGTGATTAGTATTATAAATATGCCGAATTTTAGCGTTGTACTCAGGATTTATAGAGATTTATAAAGAAATCTATTAGTGCCGTAAAATCCGGTGATTTAAAAACAAATTTCAGCATACCCATAATTTCCATTTTATATTGCATTATTATTTGAATTGAATTTTTTTCATGAATAAATGATTTGTTGTTAAGAATATCATGAAATAAACTTTAATTTAATTTGGACACATTTATTACGCTTTTTATCACCATACCAACAGAGCAACCCTAATGAACACACTTTTCTATTCAAATTTAAAATGTATTAAAATATGAGTTTAAAATGCACGGAAACCATTGGAAACATCTGCTACACTTTGTGTTTAAAATACACATAATACACACGAGATAAAAAATAAAATGTGAAATATACTGCCATAAAAGTATGAAAAAAATCAGCAAATAAACAAGTTAGAAAAAAATGTATAAATAAAATGTTTGAAAATAAACACAATCAATTTTGTTTCAAATCGTATCACAAAACATTTTCACACTCTCTCGCACTAAAATGGTATCACAAGTCCTTGTTTTCTGTCTCTGCTACACAGCTATGGAAACATAGTCTATAAGATGTTATTGACGCCTTAGATTTTGAAAGCAAATAAATAATGGCATTAAAATGAATTGGTTTCATATTATTAATATAGTCTACAAAAATGTTTATATAAAATAGGAAAAAAATAAACAAAAAAACATAAATTTATTTAAATATCCAATGACATACTTACACGCAGAAACACACTTAAGAGTAGTATACATATTGTATAATATTTTGTATTGGGTTCATAAATCTGTAGACAAAATCTGTAATCACTTGTAGTATTTTTTTTTATACACCCTTTTAACTCTATTTCATTTTGTTAAATATTTATTATGTGTTGCAAGTGATACTTTTGCAGATAGTATGTCCTTTGAGGAGGGATATATTGATTATTTTTGTAATATATATGTGTATGTATATTGAAATAATTATTTATAATAGATAAGGTAAAAATAAATCGATGCTCTTGAAATGGCATTACTAAAGGGTTTGCTTAATTATTTTCACAACTCTGCTGATCAAATGGTTTTCGTAAAATCTACACTTAATGCTTAGAAACAATGTCAAATATTTTTAATGACAAGCCTAAACAATTTGCTCAAGTATGACAATTATCTACACCTAGAGGATAAATATAGTTGCACATGTTAATAACCATTTAAACATTTTTAAAAGTTTTTAAACAATATTATGGTCACTGTAATTATTTATATGATTGCGGTAACCATAATATGTTTAAGTTACCACTCATATCATTGTTGCAATCATATATATGATTGTAGTAAATAAATATATGTTTATGGCAGTCATGTTCATGAAGAAACATTTGGTCAATTCACAAGGTCTCTTATTAGTCATATTGTCATAATGTCCTAATATATCACGACTCGGCGGCTCGGCTTAACCGTCTCTTAGGCATTCGGCGTTGATCACTGCTGGTTCGTTACGATAACACAATAAACATAGCATAGAATGTAGTATTATTTTAGGAAATTTTTTGCTTGAAAAGTGCTTGAAAAGTATTAAAAGCCATTGTGAAATATTAGGACATTATGACAATATGACATGATAAGAGACCTTTTGAATTGACCAATTATATTATAATATGTTGTTCTCAAAGTATGCTATTCATAATCCTAGAAAAACACAATTGGTCAATTCACAAGGTCTCCTATCATGTCATCCCACATGGTGGACGAGGTGTAGAGTAGTCTTCATTCCTAAACGAGGTAAGGCGACTCATACCAAACCGAAGGATTGCAGACTAATTAGTCTTGCATCCTTTTTGCTGAAAACCCTAGAAAAGGTAACTGACGTATACTTGAGAATGACCATTCCGACGGAACTCATCTCTAAATCCCAACATCCCTCCACCAAGGGTAGATCTGTGGAAACAGCTCTATATTCGTTAGTAGGCTCCATTGAAGAGTCGCTATCACATAACGAGTATTCACTTGTTGCCTTTCTCGATATTGAAGGAGCTTTTAACAATGTCAGGCGCGACGCCATCCTATCTGCGATGGATGAACTTGGGACTGATGTACGTGTACGCCGAATAGTCGGAAAGATACTCGGTTATAGAGTCATATATGCCACCCTAGATGGCATAAATGTTTCAAGAGTGGCCAATCGTGGAACCCCGCAGGGTGGTGTACTATACCCACTTCTGTGGAATCTGGCTACGAATACCCTGTTAGTCAGGATGGACAATAGAAGGAACAAAACAGTCGCGTATGCTGACGATGTAGCAGTATTTATATCTGGTAAATTTCTGGATACAATATCCAGTTGTATGGAATCGGCATTAAGTACACTGAGTGAGTGGAGTATATCGAGTGGACTTAGTGTGAAGCCCAAAAAAACGGAATTGGTTCTCTTCACTAAGAGGTATAAGATCGATGACTTTAGACCACCTAGACTGAATGGAATCAGTATTGAGATCAGGGATAATGCAAAGTATCTTGGCATCATTCTGGATAAGAGACTGTCCTGGAATCTGAACTTTCAGAACAGGGTTAATAAGGCCTATGTTGCCATCTACTCCTGCAAAAAGGCAATTGGTACTAACTGGGGTATTCTGCCGAAAGGTATCAATTGGATCTTCAAAGCAGTTGTTAAACCAATATTGTTCTATGGAGTATTGGTGTGGTGGCATGCTTTGGATAATGCTACTCACCGGAAGGCCGTAGAACGAGTACTACGCACTGTGGCGATACTGATTACATGCTCTATAAGGTCTACTTCCTCTAAGGCACTTTTTACTATTTTAAACGGGTTACCAGTGGATTTGATGGTGATACAAATGGCTCTCAACTCTGCTGTGAGGCTAAATGCTGGATGTTCGTGGTCTGGTAAGGACCTTGGACACTCTAGGATACTGAATTACTATGGGCACATACATGGTAATGTTGATTATTGCATCGTAAAACCTTTTTTCGATAGGCATTTCCATATTATGATCCCGAATAGGGATTCTTGGCAGAACGGACTCTTCCGCCCTGACGATGTCATAAGGATATACACTGATGGCTCTAATAGGGGAAATAGGGTCGGTGGAGGTTTCTATATTGAAAACTCTGGGATAAAATCCCACTTTAGGCTACCTAACTTCAGTTGTGCTCTTCAGACGGAAATTACTGCCATTAAACGTGCATCCAACTGACTAAAGTTGCTGTATGACAGCAAGGCTTCCGTTAACGGAATAGCAGGTGTCCTCACGATATCTAGATTAACCGAGGAATGCCGGGTATCCCTAAATGAGATAGCGAGACATTCTAGGATAACGCTTATATGGGTCCCTGGACACGATGGAAATCAAGCTAATTTTATAGCAGATGAATTGGCCAAAAGGGGTGCGATGATGAATAAGGAGGCGTGGACTCCTTTTCTGGTATTTCCCTTGTTAAATGCAAAATGGCTGTTCAGCAGAAACTATATGAGACTGCACAAAACAGGTGGACTAATGAACCTACCTGTGCTACAGCGAGGTCGACTTGGCCCGTATATGATGCCAGCAGGACGAATCTACTTATAGATTACCGTCGTGAGCAAATAAGGCTAATTGTCTCCTTTCTTACAGGACACTGTTTAATTGGAGCACATGCCAGAAAAATGGGCCTACGGTACAATGATTACTGTAGAAGCTGTCATAATGAAGAAGAGACTGTGTATCACCTTTTCTGTCAAAGCCGGGCACTGGCATTCTCGGATTTCCATTCATATCATGCTTGGATGAGCTATCAAGGATGAATCTTAGACGAATCTACTCCTTCATCCAGGAATCTGGCTGGTTTAACCTGGAGGCAACGGAAGTATTGTAAATACCCTGCTGTCTACCCCTTGGGTATCACAATGGGATCAGATTTGAATGGATCCAAGTGCGCTGCCAATGGAACCTAACCTAATTATTTTTGTAAATTTAAATCAAAAAGGTCTTCACTTCACTTTCATTAATTTCATCGTCTTGGTGGCTAGGGTGAAATTCTTCCATGGGTTCACTGCAACATAATAGTTCAATTACTTTAGGTGGAAGTGTGAAAAGTTTCCGCTTTTGTAAGCGCTTTTTAAAAATGATATGGAAATTAATGGATCCAAAATATCGACAGCTTAATATCAATTCGGTGCTTAAAAAATTCGTCTTTTCCGCTGCCAATACAGCTAGAAAAACGTCTTTTTGCATCTCAACAATTCTTTCAGCAATATGCAGTAAAATAAATTGCAACGAGTCTTTGGCAAGGGTCCAATTTTCTTTTATCATTATTCTTTAAATATAATAATATTTAATAAATTAATAAATTATATTCGTGAGTGATTTTCGGCAATGTGCATTATATGCACGCAGAAAAAAAATATAGTTGTACATTGTTACTGTAACCATTTCAACATTTGTGCATGGTTACAGTAATAATTTCAAAATTTTTAACAATATTATAGTCACAGTAACTATATATATGATTGTGGTAACAATAATATGGTTAATTTACGATTCACATGATTGTATCAACCATATATATGGTTACAGTAAACATGTATATGTTTGTGTGTGTTTGCGGCTTTGAGGACCGCTGTTGTTCGTGGCTTATTCGTTTAGACCTACGAGTTAAAAAAAAGTCACGATCTCGGTGTCCAGTTCATATCACCTCCACGTGATGATGACCATACCCTCAAATCGCTCATGCAGAATGTCCATGGACCAAGTGTTTTGACTTCAATTTTAAATTACCTGGAAAACTGTTATCGATTTTCCCTTAAAACGAACTCTTTATCAGCATATGCGCTAAATCCATCTTCAAAGCAATGACTATACACACTGACATACATCACATCACACACTCACATCAATACAATATATATGTATAAGTGTAATAGGGTGGCCCTTAATTTGGGCTTTTTCGATTTTCAATGCTATTAAGCTCTACAACTGTTCTCCGTCATTTAAATACTATAATAACTTAAAACAGCTTTATAAGTCATTAATAAGACATAATCAAAAAAAAACAGTATTCATAAACGTTTAATAGTGTTATAAGTCTGTTATAAACCATTCATAAATTTGAAATACTTATTGTAGCTTCAACACTACTTTAAACCTACTTTAAGGTATTCTATTTACATTTTATTTGGAAAAAAGGGAATTTTAAAGATAATTCTTTATAAATTTGCAATAATAGACGATACTATTGCAATTGATAAACGTAATTTTAAGTCTTCTGGGTAATGTGTTCCACTATAATAATATATGAATTTGTTTCATATTCCTCCGGCAGTGAGCTACATGAGGTTCGCAAGTGAGTTTAATTGCCATTTTTCTAATTTTCTTTTAACCTGTAATGAAATGTAGTATACATTGTGAAATAAGTTCCACACAATCTAATATATCTCTTCCGCAATTAAAATTATGTGTTTCCTTATAGAAATTAATTAAATTTTGTTAAAAATTAACAAAATGACAATAAAAATAAATTAATAAAACAGTGATATTTATTTTATCACAGAATATTCGCCATAATAATTGAAATAAATAGTAAATTCACAAGGTCTGTTATCAGTCATATTGTCATAATGTCCTAATATATCACGACTCGACGAATCGGCTTAGCTGACTCTAAGGCATTCGGCGTTGATCTCTGCTGGTTTGTTACGATAATACAATAAGCATAGCATAGAAAGTAGTATTATTTTATGACATTTTTTGCTTGAAAAGCAATAAAAACCATTGTGAAATATTAGGACATTATGACAATATGACATGATAAGAGACCTTGTGAATTGACCAAAAATATATACAAATTTTTGTATATTAATACATTTTAGCTTAATATAAATTTACTAGAATCAAATATAAATTGTTTCTATAGAAATTTATTTTTATTTTCAAAACTGTATTATAACTAAAAACAAACAATGAAAAAAAAAATAGAATTAATGAATATTTTATCCTAATTTCAAACAACACTAACAACGAAAAAGGGGAAATAAATGAGAAGCATTGCCAGCTTAGTCAAAAAAACAGTACATTACTTATTGTGTCTTTAACAAACGTTTATGAATACACCTATCCCTAGATTTACACGATAGATGCGTTCCTGAAAAAATCGTGTAAATCGAAATGAAAAATTTTTGTATGAGAAATCGTATAAATCGAAAAAGACCCAAATACGAATAAATTTTGTTTAGAAAATTCATTTATTTTAAAGTAAAGTAAATATATTCCCCCATATTCATAAAAAAATTAAATTTAAACAATGTTTTAAAGCAAAATTTCCATAAAAAAATTTAATTTTAAAACGTTGTTTAAATTTAGAAAAGTCCGCTATGGCATTATTCGTCTGTATTGAAGACCTTATCTGGAGTGTATGAATTGGCAGCAATAATTTCAGTAAATTTTTCGGGATATTCTTTAGACACGTCTATATCAGCAGAAGCTTGTTTAACTTTTAATTATATATTATGTAAGGAATGTCTTTGCTTAAATATTTCAAACCAACCCTGACTTGACGAAAACGATCATTAAGTTTTTCATAAATCCTCGAAGCTTTATTTGTAATAGCAATGGTATTAATTGGGATTCGCTTTTGAGTTTGATGTTCTATCCAGATCATCAATTGTAATGTACCAAACGCATGAAGTTGTACTCAAGCTCATTTTGGTTCCAGCTGCTACACTTTTCACTTTTATGTTTAATTTTTTATAGATAACTATTTTTGAGAATTGTTCAGGATATATTTACTGAAAAAAATTTATTTTTGCTAAAATATAAAAAAAAATCGTGTAAATTGAGCTAATTTCCACATCCCTCGAAATAAACGAAAACCAAAAAAATCGTGTAAAAAAAGTATCGTGTAAATCGAGGGATAGGTGTACAATTCTTTTATTAAAGGTTTATAAAGCTAAAGTGTTTGTTAAAAATGTTGTGCTTTAAATCTACAATAAGTTATTATTACTTATGTATTAGACCATATATGTTTAACATTTTAGCAAAATCGGATAACTTTAAGAGGTTGCACATTTAATTTTACGTTCCCAGTTCCCATTCATTACGAATTAGCTAAATTTTGAATTAATTCTTTTCACAACAAAAAATAATTGAATGAAAATTGAATCAATTCAAACGAATGAATTCGTTTCCAATTCAAATGAATTGCAATTCGTTTCCAATTCAAGTGAATTTGTTAAAGTGAATTGTAATTAATTGCCAATTCGTTTGAATTGAATTGATTTAGATTTAATTCAAATGATTTAGAACAATGAATTGCAATTCAAATGAATGAAATTAAAAATGAGTTGCAATTAATCAATTTCAAGAGCAAATCTAGGGGAAATGATAAATGGAAATTTCCAATTGTAGTAAAATTAGTAAGAATTTTGAGTAAACGAACAGAGTTTTGACAGCAAAAAATTTTATGTTCAGATTCAAAGTAAAATTCTATTGAAAAATTAAAAAAAAAAAAAATAACTATTCGACAATATACAAATATGTATGAGATTATTTAAACAGAAAATGATTGTTAAGCTCATCTTTAATAACACTCTGCTACAAAATAATACTTTATGTCAGAACTTGAAAAGCGACATAATGGCAGTTGTAGACCAAAGTGAGGGAGGATATACTAAAACCGTTTTCAAAGATTTTGAAACACGCTCAAAATTTTGAGTTATTTTGAAAAAAACTGTTTTAGGGTAGGTCGTAGCACTTTTTAAAGTATATATTCTTAACAAAACAATACTTATAACCTACATATGTACAAAAATGTACGTAATTTTAAGGCGTTTTTTTCCAAACTTGTTAACAAATTTAAAGTCGGATTAAAACTGACTGAGTTACAAGTCGAAAAGTTGACGAACATCACTGAAAACGGTTTTTTTTAGAATAACTTCTGAATGTGAGGGTGTTTTTTTGAATTTTGAAACCTATAACCAACGCTGTGTAGTTTTCCATCGTAGTACCGTGCAATAATAATGTGATAAAAATAAAAACGAGAGTAATGCCTGCTGTCTTTTACATAAAAAAATTAGTTGAATAACAAAAGGAGAGTGGTGGTTACTGTGGATTTACTTACAAAATCAATTCAAATTTCAATCAATTCAAATGAGTTGGAAATGAATTGCTAATTCTGTTTTCTAATTCATTTAAATTGATCCAAAATCAATTCAAATGAATTACAATTCACTTTGACAAATTCATTTGAATTAGAAACGAATAGTAATTCATTTGACAAATTCATTTGATTTGGAAATGAACTGCAATTTATTTTTACCAAATTCATTTGAATTGACTCAAATTTCATTCAATTAATTGTTTTTTTGTATGAAAAGAATTTATTCCAAATTTGCTAATTTAGTGCATGAAAATTTCGCGAATTAATTCAAAAATTAATGATTCATTTATAGATCTGATACAGAATTTTAATTGTAAAATGTAAAAACCTTATTTTTAATTTTAGAGAACTTTATTAATAATTTAAGTCAGATCGAATCTACCTTGGCTAACGTTACCGAAATAATGAAAAAAAGCGTTACCGCTAAGCTAACGTTATCCTAAGTAGTGTTACCATTGCTTTTTAACCGTTTCGAATCGGTAGCCCACCTTGCTAACCTTCACCTTTGTGAGTAGGGTACATATAAGTTTGTCATTCCGTTGGTAGTTTCCACAATATAATTTTCCGACCCTATAAAGTATATATATTCTGGATCCTTATAGATAGCGGAGTCGATTAAACCATGTTCGTCTGTCTGTCTGTTGAAATCAATTTTCTGAAGACCCCAAATAACTTACAAACTTGATTCATACATCAATATATCGGGAATTCTTCCGGCTCGGTTGCTATTTAAAATCAAGAAAATCGGCTTAAAATGGCTGAGATATAAGGAAAAAAACCGGGTCAACCTCGATTTTTTGCCTATTTTTGATCTATTTCTGGATTACTAAGTTATAAATATAGATAATATCGATATCTAATGACAGATATTTCAAAGTCCATTGCATATAAGGCTATAGTAATTTGGACCTACATGGGTCAAAATCGGGAAAAATATTATTTAACCCGATTTTTTTACCAAAAAAATTTTTTTGTCATAAATTTTTTCACTAGTAAATATAAAAAAAAAAAAAAAAAAATTTTGAAAAAATTAAATAAATTTTGAAAAAATAAATAAAAACTATTTCGAAAAAAAAAATTTTTAAAACAACTTTGAAAAAAATTATTATTTTTTAAATTTTGAAAAACAATGTTGAAAAATTTTTTTTTTTAATTTTGTAAAAAATTTAATTTTGTTCCTAAAAATATTTAAAATTTTTATTTTAATATGTAATTTGGTGAAGGGTATATAAGATAAGATATATAAGAATATAGCTCTCTTACCAGTCTAATATTAAATTTCTTGGAAACATCTATAAACGATAATTTCGGGGACATGAAACAACACCCAGTGAAAAAACGCCCTATTCGGAAAAGGAAATAATAAGTCCCAAATAATTAAAACCTACAAAAATTAAATAACTCTCAACTCGAAAAAATTAATAATCACCCAATTTCAATGAAATAATTTACAATTAAAATGAGAACATAATTCTAAGAAAAATATGGAAATAAAGATCAATGAAACAGGACCCAGAAAAAATGTAATAAGACCCTAATATTTAAAATTTAATGAAATGTGTTATTCTTCATACATGAATTTTGTATTTCGATGTTATTAGTCGACTCAATGCTTGGCAGTAATGGAACCGGTATACAAATATTCTGAAACCAGAAAAATGAGACCTTGTAGGTAGCTGCACTCAAATTTAACACCTCTGTACTTAGATATTTTTTGTTCATCAGGACAAATACAAACAGAAATACCTGATAAAATTTACATTAAGATTTGAGGCCATTTATGCCCTGCAACAATCTGACAACTTTTGTTGGCACATAAATTTATTGTCTGCCACTATTCAATTATCTACACTAGAATTAATATGTATTTCTTTAATTTTAGTTTTTTTGACATTTGTTAAGACAAATTGTTGTTTTTGTAAAACTGCCACCACCTTGTATGAATACGCCGTGTGTTTGGCAATGAAATTTTAAGGTTTTCTTATAATCGTTTCATTGTCAGTACATTGCCAGAAATGACAATATTGTAAATTCTGACAACAGTCTATATATAGCTTGATTGTTGCTTACTAATATAATACAACAATTTGCTAATTCTGCGGTGACCACTCATAATTTCGTATTCCATTTTTAGCAATTAATTTGATGCACTAGTTCAGAATTTTTCAAAAGAATAATAATTGCAGTCCAATTCTGGCGACTTAATTTATTTGCCAATATAAGGGCAACCCTATTATACATGAACATTATTAGTCTCGCAAACATCAAATACGAATAATCTTCAAATAACCTCTGGAATTCAGAACACATGGCAATGCCTTCTTACGTATCCATCTGCATTATGTTGTGCATATGAATGTGTGTATGTGAAGTAATAAAAAAAAAGTATTGCACCAGACAAAGGAATACGAGTGGAAATCAACAACATTCACATCAGCAAAAAACTTCATTCGCATCAACATTTGCAGTGATGCATGATGAATTGTTGATTTATATTCAGCATCTACAGACAATATTGCAGCAACATACAAAAAGAGTAATACAGAGAACTAAAAAATTAATATCAATTTCATATAAATACGCGTTTAAGGATAAAAATAAAATACTGCTTACAATCACTAACTAACTAAATTCACTGTATATAATGGTGAAATATGTATGTATGTGCACAAAATGCCAATATTTAAGATGAATACATAAAAAGGCGGGCTGAAAAGACCCAGCAGTTAAGCAAGTATTCAATGTATCCCTTATAGACAGTAATCGTTACAAATGTCTTATCACTCCAATTTATATATTTTGGTCATTTGACACATATGTGCACTTTGTAGTGCAGAGAGAAGACAATTGGTTACTTTATACATCCCAAGGAATCTAGCGTGAAGACAATTGTCACTTAAGTGTCTCTAAGTAATCTGGAGTGTAGTCACTTTAAACGTTTTGTGTTGATATAATTCTCATACAGATAATTTTTATTTTTGCTTAAGTATACTAATATCCCATGTAACATAGCATATATTCAATAGTCACTTTAGTGTCTGTAAGTAACCTACAGTGAAGTCACTTTAAACGTTTATTTTGTACTGCATTTTAGAAAGTTATTTTTTAATACACCCGAAGCAATCCATTGGAGAGTTGTCGAAGAAAGGTTTGTTTACAAGCTATCGTTTATTGGACTGGCTATGATATGTCTTTTAGCTGACTATTTGAGGTCAATTAGCACCCGTAAATGTTAAAATAACTGGTTATGTAGCTGATCAAGTTACCAGTTTGGTACGTTATTTAACCAGTTTGTGAATCCATTGCGTTGACTACTTTGGACCAGCTATTAGACAGAATCATTGTAATCAAAAAGGGCTGTGTTAAAATAACTAGTCACGTAGTTATTGAAGTAACTAGTTCCCACCCTAAATGATGGGTAAAATTACTAGTTCAGGACTGTCTCCTAGAACTGCTGGGGACTTTTAAGTATGGAAATACATGAACAAATTGCAATATTTTGTAAAAATTCTCCATTAATAGTTTTAAATCGGCTTCCAATTGCTAAATACTATCAAATATTTGGTGTAAGCTTTGTAGAGAGAAAAACTCCGTTGAAAAAAGCTGATGGCTGATGGCCGAGCACCTACGTAATGTATTTAAGCCAAATCCATCCAATAATAATTTTGTACTGGAAAATATTCATGTTTATGAGACAGCGGATGATCATATCAGAGTAAGTCCCGAGGACGTTTGAAAAGTTATCAAAAATAACATAAATACGAAAAAATCTCCGGGATATGACAAAATTACGCCATCAGTGATTAAAAACCTACCTAATATAGATATAATCGTGCTATCTGTATTGTTTTCTGCGATTAGAATAGGCGTTTCCTTAAGCCAGAAAAAGTTTTAACAATGCTATCTTCGTACAGACCTATAACTCTACTATCCTGCATATCAAAGTTATTTAATAAAATATTGTAGTGTAAAATGCATATCAAAGTTATATAAGAAAATATTGCAGTGTAAAATTATGCCATTCTTAAATAACCGAAATATTATTCCAGTTCATCAATTTGGTTTTCGTAAACAACATGGAACCATTGAACAAGTAAATCGATTGACTGGAGAGGTAAGAAAATTTTTTGAAAATATAAAAAGATATAGCACTCCTGTGCTATATCTTTGGACATCGCCCAGGCCTTCGACAAGGTATGGCAAAATTAAGTGTCTACTGCCACCAAGTATGCATGGATTGCTGGAGTCATACATATCAGACCGAGTTTTTAGAGTGATGGCTTTATGAAGTTAAGGCTGGTGTTCCACAAAGAAGTGTAGCTTCTACGGAATTGGCCAATTATCTCAGACTCGTGGAGATATGGTTGAATAACTGGAGAATACGAGTAAATGAACTCAAATGTAAAGTTGAAGTTCTGTGATACTAGTTTGACTTATAGTATAAGTTATGTTGTAATGATTATTTATTTATTAATTCTGTGTCGTGAAGTCCAGTTTTTTTCAAATAATAAGTTAATTGACAAACAATGTAAATAATAGAGTTTCAATTCAACAATAACAGGAAACCCCTGAAGAAATTTGAAACAAACAAACGAAATGTTGGGTGAAGAATGAGAATGATAATATTTTGATAATTTGATTTTTATTTATACATTTGGTAACAAATGTTTGACCATAAATAGCCCGTAAGATTGGAATCTTAGAAACTAAAATTGTCAACATCATTGGTAATTAAGAGAAAACTAAACACTTCACATTTACTATCAGAGGGGGTGATTGTGAACCTATCACACTAAATAACATAAACATTACACAGACAGATACTGTTACATACCGTGGTATTCACTTGGATAGACGACTTACTTAGCGTCGTCATATAGAAGCCAAGAGACTTTACATGAAGTTCAGAGCCTCTAGCCTTCAGTTGCTAATCAATGACCAATCAAAATTAAACCTTGACTATAAATTCATCCTGTATAAATGTGTTTTAAAACCCAGCTGAACATATGGACTCCAATTATGGGGAATGGCCAGTAATTCCAGTATTGAGCTTATACAGAGGGCCCAATCGAAAATTCTTAGTACCATGAAGGGTGCACAATGGTACATAAGAAATGAGAACAGTTTAGGAGTGTCCGTGAAAAGTACATCATGAAATTACGGAATCACCCAAACCCGCTTGCAAGACTTCTCGCACAGAACCAAACACGATTAATGCTTCGTACAGCCGATCTACCACCCCTCTAAGATGTGGCTCATATGTTCATCCGCGCTTCTGTCAGAGAGCATTTAGTTTCAATTTTAGTTATACGATTTTAATACTTATTGTTAGGCCTAAGTAAGGCTATAAAAAAAAAAATATAAGTGAAGCCCGACCAACCAGCCGAATCGTCAAGGTAATTCTATGAGAGCAAAAGGGTCATATCTATTATGGGCTGCTAAAATCTGACCAGACCATCACAGGAAACTTGTACCGAACGCAACTTATTCGTTTGAAATCGTAATATTCTATTATGAAAACGCTCTGCTATATGTTGAAATACTTGTCAGAAAGTATTTAGAATGAAGTGGTTGGGAAGTTTTGCCTCACCCGCATCATAGTCCAGACCTTGCTCCTCAATCGAAACAAATAGAAGATGGATGTACTATTTGTTTCGATCGAAGCAAAACGCTCTATCTGGGATACGCTTCACTTTGAAACAGAGTATCCGATATTGGCGTGATTCATTCTGAGCCTCAAAAGATGAGCTGTTTTTTTGGCTCAGAATCTATATGGGCAATTCCACTACCACGACTGAAAACCCAAAAACCCTTGAAACTTTTTTTCAAGATGATTTGAAAAGGAGAAAACACTAAAATATTACTATGTGTCAGTATTTAGAGCTTATTACAATATTTTATTGGCAAAAATAATAGTTTAAACTGACTATATTTAATTTCTTAATTTAATTGGCGTGTTTTAGACTAAAATTGTGGTCAAAACTAAGCTCCCAAATGGCGTATAGTGTGAAATGAGTTTGACTCTGATTGTTTATTTGATATTATAAAATTGTTTAGAAACCGAATGTATATTTTCTATTCATTTTTTTAGTTTTTGTATAAATTTATTTACAGAATATATGTATATTGTTTTATTATAAGAGAAAAATCTGTCACGTACGGTATGTCATGTACGATATTAAATTTTATTTATTATAAAATCATCCAATGATTATTTTTATTTAAATATGACGGATTGTAAAGGAAAAATATTTTGTTTAGTGTAAGAAATTAAAAGAAAACATAACGCCTCTCACGGTTCGTAAATTTTCGCATATTTCTACATGTACCTCAAAATTACTTCCGTTTTATGTCACTTACGATATACCCTTATTTCGCTCAATATTTTGGATAACAATGTTTCGAAAGAACTTATTAGTTTTTTAAAATATAGCACCCTCTGAATGAAACATACAGACCAATTTATTTTTCAGATACTCTTATTTTTGGAAAATCTATTCCACTCTATAGGCGTACAAATGTCACGTACGATGACATGGAATTGCCCATATGTTTCCAGAAAAAGAGATAGCCAGCAATGACCAATACTTTGAATAAATTTATATTTTACAAATTTTTTTTTTAAAAAAAAGCTAAAAATTTGAAAAATTTCCGCAATTTATATCTCCAGCAATTAAAAATACCACTTTCATTTTAAAGTTATGACATATTTCCTTCGGATATAAAGCTTGAGAATGAATCATCTTACAAAAAATTTTCAAACAGATTCAATACTAAGAATCAATAGGTGTATATGGATGATTCAAATGTAATGTACATACATTTCTTTATGCTCATGAATTAAGCCTATTGAAACTGGTTGAAATCGACACATTATTTCACCTAGTCCCCATGCAAATGTACTCCTGAAATTTTGATTTATCGTTCATAAATGTTTAATCGAAATAGATAGTCATGTCACGTAATTTCATGATGATAGGTACATAATTATTCATAGCTCCTATATAAGGCCCGCTTCAGAAATTCACATTAACGTGCATAAATATCTTAAAAATTTTGGTATCAAAGTAAAATTAAACATAAATAAGATTCATATCAGAACTTAACGAAACTATTAAAAGTATTCAAAATCAAAAAACTCCCAAAAGAACTTCAATGGTATAATGTAGTATTTTATATGCTTTAAAATAACTGAACAAAAAACTGAAAAATTGGATGCATTACTTTCGATTTCTCCAACATCTGCAAGCAGTGAGAGAGTTTTTCCCAAGTCAGATTTTATTAAAACTAAAGAAAAATATTTTAAAAGGAAACCTTTTAAATTATATTATTTTCTTAAAAGATTGTTTCAGAATGTCTCACTAAAATCATAAAAAAAACTCACATGTGTATATAACAAGGATTTCAAATACCATATTGTTTTCCTTTTATTTAGTTGGTTGAAATGCTTAAATAAGTAAACAAAATTCATGGTATTTTTTTCAATTTTGAATTAAAATACAAATTATTCGGTTAATCGAATAATTTAAAATTAGCCGATTATTATCCGATTAAATCTAAACCCTGATTAATTATTTGCTCAGTTAACCGATTAAACCAGAAAACCGATTAATTGAATACCCTAGTAGATATGCATCATACCTTGACATTTGTTCACCTTATAATTATGGAGCAGCCTGGTAACGTATACTTAATATTGCAAATTATTTGATAAAATGCTTATACGCCGCGATGAAAATATTTAATACCAGCGAACGCTAAATGAATAACAAAATCTGTTATCAGCGTTTTTCTGTAAATATATGTATGTAAATATGTCAAGTCTACAATTGAACCGAAGAAACAATGAAAGTTTAACAACTGCTTCTTAGAATTACTTAGTCGTAAGATTGACTATTTCAGACCTAAGAAGATTTGTTTGTTCAGTAAAACTTCTCTAGAATTTGAGTAGTTCTGAGTCCATCAAACTAAAACAATGCTCAACTAATTTCATAACGCACTATTTAAGCGCGTTATGAAATTAGTTGAGCACAGAGCTGTGAATAAATCATTCTTTTTTGATTTAAATTCATTATGAATTAGCTAAATTTTGAATCAATTCATTTTACAACAAAAATGAATTGAGTGAAATTTTAATCAATTCAAATGAATTAGACAGAAATGAAATTCAATTCCAAACTAGAACAAAAGAATGTGTTATGGAATTAGTTGAGGAAATAAAATATAATTAATTTTCTTCAAGCCGTATAGATTTGTCTGATTTTTTTTATTATATTGGGTTTTTGACTTAAATATGCGAGATCTTTTTTTAATTTATTTGGAAACATTTGTAAAATATAAATTTATTCAAAGCATTGGCCATTGTTAGCAATGACCTTTTCCCATCTTTCTGGCAACATATGGATTCCGAGCCAAAAGAACTGCTCATCTTTTGAGGCCAAGTACGAATCATGGCAATATCGGATACTCTATTCCAATGTGAAGCTTATCACAGAGCGAGTGTTCTGCATCGATCGAAGCAAATAGTAACCGGACGGGGCAAGGTCTGCACTATATAGCTTCCCAACCTCTTCATTCCAAATACTTTTTAACAGGTTGTCATGATGTAATATTACGGTTTATATAGTGGGCTTTTTTGACCAATGCGCGCTTCAGACGAATCAGTTACGTTCGGTACAGGTTCCTGTGATGGTCTGGCCAGATTTCAGCAACTCAGATTGGATATGACCCTTCGCGTACGATATCTTATGCTTCGGATTATTGTAGTGTATCCGTTTTTCATCGCAAGTAATTATTTGGTGAAAAAATTATTTTCTTTTATAGCGTTCAAGCTATGGATGAATCCTGCTGCTCGCAAACTTTTTCAAATTGCTACTTGAGTATCTCCCAATGACTTAGCAAGCTTTTATTGAGTTTTACAACAATATTCATAGAGTAATGCCTAAAATTCTTTTGTTTTACAAATTCTTGCTTTACGAAATGTAAAATCTATTTAAAAAAAAATATTTTGAATAACTGTCCGTATTCCACTTCCAAATAACGGTGAATTCATAAAAAATAAAGACTTTATATTTTAAAATTTGTTTCATTTCATTCACTGACTGCATTTGATTTGCGTTAATTGCAGTTTTATATTTATCAACTAAAAAGTAATAAGTTAAATCAAATTAAGTAGCAAATAACAAGTGTTTCGAATTTTTTGCAAGAATAAAATTGGAAAGAAGCAGTTGCGGAACGCCAATCACGTCTTCAGGAAAATGGAGAAAGGGCATATACGTCTAGAGCCGCATTAACGGAATAAGAACGCGAATCGCGGCTTCAGCAAATGCGGCGCTGTGCATCTTCATCGAGAGCTGCAGGGACCCTCCAACAGCATATCGAAAGACTAGAAGCCAATCGCTCACGATTGCTCAATTAAGATAAAAAATAGATTTAAAGTTGGCGAGAATTCATTAAAATAAGGATAATAAATACGGGAATCACAAGGACTTACGGATTGGCGCAATGAACAAGCTTTGCTTACATTTCAGCGTTTTGAAGTTCCAAAAGGAATCCCCTGGAATGTGCTGTTCGAAAAGTAAATTTGTTCTGCCACCAATTTGAGCCGCTTCTAACTTCCATTTCCGGCGCCACTCTGATTTCCAACCACTTCCTTCAAAATATCCGACAGTACAACTCATGACTTTAAATGACGTCTTCGGGGCAACTAATTTGGTAAACAACGTAGGCTTCATGACCACCTTTAAAGTTCAAGGGCAAATGTACTACAGAATTGGATCATTGCTCCCGTCTACAAGCTCAATGAGCAAATTCAATTGAAACTGCCTAGCGAAACAAAGACCTACAAGATAATTGACACAATGAAATACAAATCCATTAACACAATTATCCTACTGAATATTTGAATTCATTGGAACCAGCCGGAACGTAACCAGATGTATTAACATTGAAGGTTGGATCACCGACAATGCTTCTCCGCAACTTAAAAGTAACGGAACAAGATTTACCATAAAAAAAAATGTTCAACATGTGTATCTCATTTGCCTTAAATATATTCGTTTCTTTTTTTTAAGGGCATAGCATAATACTGTACTTAAAGATATCTGTTACAACTCTGTTGTATGACCACCTCATGCGCCGTCATCTGGATACATATAATAAGTGTTTCTGGTGAGAAGTCAGATCGGGGGAGTATGTGTCTTTTTTGTCCGACAATATATATTAAAATCTATATGTTTTCTAGTACAAATATATTCTTTTTTGAAATTACCTTATAATATATTAAAAAGTTTATTTTTCATTTTAATATTTGAACTTTACTACTGAAAATATTTCAAGGAGAAAAAACCCACAACCGAAGTATAATTGTCGGTTTTTGTTTTAGTTTTTAGACCTCAAAAAACCTAGGTTTCGTTTAAAACCGAACACGAAAACTCTTTTATTACGTATATCGATATGTGAATTTAAATATACATGTGTATTATTCACGTACATACATACATCAGACGAAGGTCGAATCTTTAGATTTATATTTGACTTACGTAGTAAAATTAAAAAAACGTGGGTGTTTTTCTAAATAAGAATTATATTTGCTCGCAATGAATCTACTTATTATAGCAATTGAAAAAAAATTAAACACACAGTTCATTGGCATTAATTTATGTGTAGGTAAATATTTAATACAAGTGATTTAAAAATAGCATTAAGTACTTAATGGGTTTCAATGAGATACTTGTGAAGAAATTGAATCTACATGGATTTAAGTACATATTTTCAAGAGTTTCATTTTTCAAGGTTAATATTTTTTAAATAATAACACTTTACTGCATATTTGGTAGACATTATGGTTGAAGATATATTACAAAAGTTATTCCCATATTACAAAAACTGTTTTTTTGGGATGTATTTTGTATATATTTTATTAACTTATATTGTTAATGTTCATATTGTGTTCATTTAGGAAAGGATAATTTTATGAACAACAAATTTAAAATGATAAAACATACAAAAACACAAAACGCGACGGCCAACAAAAAAGCACCCCCTTATAAGATGTTTAAAAATTTAACTATGCTAATGCATCTCTGCAATGTCAGTTAACGGGACTCACAACGGTTGCATTTCAAAATTCCAGAAGATAAAAATAAAGGAAGGGGTAGTCTGTATAATTTAAGTTCTATACAGTTTATTGTGAAAAAAAAACAATGAATGGCAAGGAACAAGTACTCCAGTGAATTTAAAATTAAATTTATTGAAGACTGGAAGCCGGGCTTATCACGGCATGAATTGAGTAAAAAATATTCAATTAACAGATCAGTTATTTCCAGGCTGATTCCAACGTTTTTGTAGACTGGTCGTATATCACCGGGGTATTCCAGAGGACGTCCTCGTAAAACCACACGATATGATGATTCTTTGATCAAAAGAGCAATGCAAAAAGATCCTACAGCATCTGCTAGTCAAGTAAGAACAAGTTTAAGATTATGCATTAGCGAAAGAACAATCCGTAGAAGAGCAGTAGAAGCTCGATTATTCAGCCGATGACCAGCAAAAAAACCGTTTATATCAAGAAAGCTAGACTGGGGTGTGCCAAAGCCCACATCGACTGGACTGTCCAAAAATGGACAGTACTGTTCTCTGACGAAGCCAAATACAAATTAAAAAGTTGCGATGGAATAAGATGTGTACGCAGACGAAAAGGAGAAAGACTGAATCTTAATTATTGCAAGGGAACAACTAAACATGGAGGGGGCAATGTAATGGTCTGGTTTTGCTTTTGTGGTCCATGAATTGGGCCAATTCATAAAGTTAATGGGATAATGTATCGGTTCATGTACCGTGATATATGGACAGATGTAATCTTGCCTTATGCCAGTGAAGAGATTCCACTTATAGGGAGGTTCCAACAGGATAACGATTCTAAGACAAAGTTTGTAAGACTTGGCCAGAGAGCAATAAGATTCAAGTTCTTCATTGGCCTGCTCAATCTCCCGATCTCAATCCTATTGAGAACTCTTGGGAGATTAAAAATATGAAAATAAATTGTGAAAATTGTAGAAACAAGGATCGGCAATTTTCACGATAAATTTTAAGACTTTGTTATAGCCTGGTAAGGAATATCGAAATACACCATTAAAAACTTAATATCTTCTATGCCTAAGAGATGTGCTTGTGTCATCCAAAACAAAGGATTTGCAACAAAATATAAATTAAAAAATTTTTTATATTATATCCATGAAGGGGTGCTTTAGTTTTGCCCGTTTAATTTTCCAGCTATAAATATCTTTTGATTTAATGTTGCCTCTTATAGAAAGATTAGCTTTAAAAGTATTTGTTTATTAATATATTAAAAATTGAAAATAATACATAATAAAAACTTAAAACTTAGTTTTTATACAAAAAAATATAATATGAAAAAATTTCACTGAGGGGGTGCTTTAGTTATGGCCAATACTGTATACAATTTGAAAGAACTCAGTTTCTTCTTTCTGGTTTTTTTAGCCGTTACTTTAGATATTGGAAGTTTTGGCAAA
Organism: Calliphora vomitoria; assembly: GCA_942486065.2. Lineage (NCBI taxonomy): Eukaryota > Metazoa > Arthropoda > Insecta > Diptera > Calliphoridae > Calliphora > Calliphora vomitoria. The sequence goes on from OW818029.2 coordinate 42,265,524, forward strand.
TTAAAAAAAAATTCTTATTGTACACCCAACATCTACCAGAAAAATGGTAACATTTCACTTAACGCACACTATAATTGGTCATAGCTTCGCAAAAGTAAATACATTATGTGTCCTTATACAATTCTAGGTATCTAGGCCTGTCTGGTGAAGGTACGATGATTCAACTAAACAAATGTTTGAACAAAAAGGCCTAGAAAACCGAAATTTGGAAAAAATTGTTATTGCTATTATATTATAACACTTTTTTTTCAAAAAATGGTTTGTACTGGTAAAAAGTTTATTATCAATATAAGGAGTGAGATCGAAAATCTTAACATATGGGCAATTCCATATCCTCGTACCTGACATTTGTACGCCTATAGAGTGGAATAGATTTTGCAAAATCAAGAGTATCTGCAAAATAATATGGTCTTTATGTTCCATTCAGAGTGTATTTTATTTCAAAAAAATAATAAGTTCTTTCGAAACATTGTTGTCCAGAATATAGAGCGAAATAAAGGCATATCGTACGTGACATAAAACGGAAGTAATTTTGAGGTACATTTAGAAACATTCGAAAATTTGCGAATCGTGAGAGGAGTTATGTTTTCTTTTAATTTCTTACACTAAACCAAATATTTTTCCTTTACAATCCGCCATATTTAAATAAAAATAATCGTTGGACAATTTAATAATAAAAAAAATTAATAACGTACGTGACAGATTTTTCTCCTATAGGAAAACAATATATATTCTGTAAATATATGTATACAAAAACTAAAAAAATAATAGAAAATATATATTTGGTTTCAATAAACAATTTGATAATAGCAAAAAAACAATCAAAGTCAAATTAATTTCATACTACATGCTAATTGGGAGCTTAGTTTACGCCGCAATCTTAGCTTAAAATATACCAATTAAATTAAATATAGTTAGTCAGTTTAAACTATTATTTTTGCTCTTAAAATGTTGTAAAAAGCTCTTAATACTTTCACATAGTAACATTTTAGTGTGTTCTCCTATTAAAATCATCTTGAATAAAAGTTATAAGAGTTTTTGTTTTTTCAGTCGTGGTAGTCATTCTCGTGGAATTGCCCATATTTGAATAAAAAACCTACAGTTTTGATTTTTTTTTATTTGATTGAAATTACTATTGCAACTTACAAAAAATATTATCTTGATATTTCCAATCAATAGTGATGAATTTATGGGTTTCCTCTTCCTTCCAATAAGGTTTTGAAAGTGCTTTCTGTCGCTTTGTTCGTATAAGTAGTCCATCTCCGTTTAAATCTACCATACTTTTGGACTCATTTTCTGTGCTCTTTAATTCTCTTTTAAGAAGAGTCCAATATCTTTCCAATGAACTTAGCTGCAGGCAGTTTTGGAGGATTTGCCTTTCTTGGTACCAATAATACATTACTGTTCTTGAACCACTCAAGATCTTGCTTACCATAGTAACAGGATGCCAAATCAGGCCAAAAATAAGTGGACACTTTAAGGGGCCTTATGAATGGAAGCATCCTCTTTTGAAAACATAACTTGATGTAAATTTCGGTATTTATGGAGCCCTTTGTAACAAATGCTTGACTTATTTTGCCGCAACTGCATATTGCTTGTCATACCAAGAACTTTTTTTGGGAAAATTTTCTGCTTTTGGTTCCTAAACTTTTCTACAACATTCTCTCGAGCAACAGAAAAATAAAATTATTGACCGGAAGCTGCAAAAAATTGTCCAGAACATATGCTTAGTTATCCATTATGCAGCAGGTATATATTTTTTTTTTATAAAATTTCACTTCAATTTCTGTGCTCTGTTTTTAGCCTCTACATTTTTAGAAGCTTTCCTGTCAGGAACTTTTTGAGTCATATGTTTTTAAACCTGCATTGGATTTAACTTTTCGTATCAAATAGTCCGAGCACTGAGCTAACCGGGCTGCTTTCCTACCGGATGTGTAGGGAGCTCTTTTGAAAATACTTTCTATTTATTGGCTTTAGAAACATCATGTGGACCATTTCTTCTACCTGAACCAGGTTTTCTATCAACGAACAAGTTCTCCCGATATTATTTCATAACATTCTAATCAGTTTGACGGCAGACCTTTGAATGGCCAATGTTTTGTAGGACCAAGTTTTTTCTCGTCACTCATTTGAATCAGATTAATAACAAATGAACATAATTGATATTAAACATAAAAACTGACATACTTTTCAAAGGTAACTTGATCCAAAAATCAAATAATACTTGGGTTAAAAGATTTAAGGAAAAACGTGTGTTAAGGTTTTTTTGATCTCACTCCTTATATGAAAGACTTTGCTCAACATTACTGCTTGTTTGTGAACTACTAATGCGGAATTTACCACGGATGTTTTCTAACAATAAAATATATAAAACAAACCAAATCCGGTGAACCAGATAAAAGTTTTTATACAAAAAGCACAATAATCGGTGTTATATATAGGTGGTGGGTATATCAGACACGGCATATCGAAATATTAAACGTTAACTTGTTTACTTTAAAGAGTTTTGATTATTACTACAAAATCACCTTAATTGATGCTCTCACTTATTTCTACCTAAAAACAATAATATTCCTTTCAATGGTTTTAAGTGAGTAAAAACCTTGAATTTTTTAAAATAGCCGTACATTTGTAAATGTCAAGTGTGTATTGGCATTTTGTTTATTTGTTTTTTTATTTGGAAACAAAAAAACTATATAAAGTTCATTTACTTTTAATGACTCTTGAAAAGTTAAATTTATGGCATTTGTACTCTACACCAATAATGTGGTTTATAAAAGTTATATATACTCCCAAAATACACTTGATAGATACAAATATATTTTTTTAGCAATCGAAGATGCCTTTCTTTAAATACATTGCAATTTTTACAATATATACAATTTATAAAAAACATAATATTTTTAATTTTCATTTAGCACAACAAAATGTAGGACACTATAACTAGGGTCCTTCCACTTACATTTAGTATGTATATCTACTCAAAGTACTTTAACTTGTTTTATTCTTTATTTATATTCAACGCAATAAAATCCATATACCGCATTGATTGTCGTGGCTTAACTTTGCCTTTTTGCTGATTTTGATGGTGATGGTTACTACAATCGCTGTAGTGGCACCATCATCGACTTGCAATAAAAGAAAAACTCAAACAATAAAGAAAATATGGGCAGCGGGAAAGAGAGAGTTAGAGAGAGAGAGAAAAAAAAACTTTGCACTTAATCTATTCAAAAGTTTGCTTGTTTCACAAACTTCAATTCAGTAGTTGTGCACGTAACTTTAACTTTGAACAAAAGCATGAACAAAAAAATGCATATAAATTGGCAAAAAAAAAAGCACAGAAATACCCAATGATTATCATCATCATTTCCAGAGAGAAGAAGAAAAAAAAATACTTCGAAAACACCAAATAAAAAAAAAACGAATAAAAGATGACAGCCATTCTCATAAACTTTAAACATTTGCTTTCTGGGACTTGTTCTCCTTGTGTGCGTGCGTGTGTACATGTTGAACACTTCCGCCAAAAACACACACGTACAGACATACTTACAGCCGCGACTAACAACAAATCAAAAACACATTCAAATGCAATGTACCACCGTGCTTCATTTTGACTACGGTTACCACGACTGGTGACATCAGTGGCATTAAATAACATAATATTGAGAAGGGTGGAAAAAACCAGCAAGAAAACTTTAGCATCTTTTGTATTTTTTGCATTAAATATTGAAAATCACGTAAAAGTTTTCCTTAATAGTTTTGAATTCGTTGTCAAGTTGCTGTAGTTGTGTATGTCTGCAAAGTGCTGCACTAAATAATCTATAATGATTTTTGATGAGCTGCAATTATTGTTTTTATATTTTGTGAGTTATAATTTTGTATTTTAACATTGAAAAACTATGGTTGTAAGCTTTTAAAGATACACAATTATGCAATAGTTGGTAGTGGTTTGTGGGTGATGAGTATGAAGACGACTTTAAGATGTTTCTTATGACGATAATCAAACATTTTAGAAACTCATTTAACAACTGAACAAAAATCAGTGACACATATTTACCTGACGAGGTAAAGAGAAGAGCAGGTATGGCATTGTGTCTTTCTATGCTATTATTATGATTTATCGGTATATTCGGGAATATCATGGTCAGGTATCAGTAAACTGAAGCAACGCTTTAATAGGGTAGCTCAGTATGTCTTTGGTCTCAAATATAGATCTTATACTCTCATTACTTCTTTTACTATTAATCTTCTGCAATTTAAAAGTTTTCTGAAATATGGGAAGTCATCGTACCTTTCAACAGATTTCATTTTGACCTATCTACCAGAAATTGGTCATAGATTTTACCTAGATATTCCTCTCATATTATGAATAGATGGGTTGCCGTCCGAGTTTCGAGACAATGGAATTCAGTTTCCTTATAGGGGGGTCACACGGTATGTATTGCATGTGTTTTGTGACATGTATTGGTCCATTTTTCAACATATAAAATGTACATACCATGTGATCCATATGACATTTTTGGCAATTAGAGCATGTTCTATTTTCGACTGTTTAACAGTGCGTATTTTAAAATACAACACCGTGTGAGTGCTAAATAAAAAAAGAGAATAGAGAAAAATCATAACGAAATAAGTTTCATTGCATTAAATATATTTATTGTGATTTAAAAATGTTTTAAATAGATATATAGTTAAAAGCAACAAACATATAAACTAATAGAGGTTATGTCACATGCAATTACATCTGTACGTGTGAACGTAGAAATTATGAACCGTATGTATTAACGAGAATTTTGACATACACATGGAATTCCATATGTATCGAACACATGCCATTGACCTCCTCTTAATATGGGACAAACTTCTTCATATTCCATATAAAAATTTAGAAATATTGTATTAGTAAAACTATAAAAGGTAGCTGTAAATCTTCGCGATAATTGTCATCTTTAATAAAATTTTAGTAACTCCTCTATTGCACAAAACAACAGTTAGAGATTATTCGGTTACACACATAAAATTTGTCAGTTCTATCAACAGAAATTCAGTTGATAAAGAAGAATTTCAGTAGAAGCAACCAAACTTATGTTACAACTTCCAACATATTGTAGCCACAACTGTAAAATTCAGTCACAAAGGTTGAATCATTTGATTGGCAACAAATTCGGTTGCAATCACGAATCTGTTTTCTCTGTGTAGGTGTATTAAATTGCTAGGACTTTAAGAATCTTTTTTAACAGTAATATTAAAATATTGTGACAATATATGTATGTATACTAGCTGAACCCGGCCCGCGTTGCGGGTCCTTAGAAAACATGTGTCTTATATTGCATCACGATCTCGATTTTAATATACAGTGTCGGACAAAGTCGGTGATCCAACCTTCAATGTTAATACATGTGGTGGCAGTCCGGCTGGTTCCAGTCAATTAAAAAATTCAGTAGGATAATCGGCGGCTTGTTATTCGTTCATTACTGTGTCAATCGATTTGTATTTTATTGTTTCGCCAGGCAGTTTCAATTGTATTTGCTTTTTAACATCATAATTTGTTAACATCATAATTTGTTGGTGCCCAAATTGCATGTACCACAGCCAATCCGAATTTTTGTAGTTGGTTGTAAGACTTGGGAATACCTTGTCAATAACGGCTTGAATATTCATTTGCATTTGGCAGAAGTTCGGGAACGAAATCTCATTTTTCTATTTCCGATGTCCAACAATTGTTCTCAGAATGTTTTGGCAGAAGGGTATTGCAGCAAATGCACACGCATGCTCGTTGATAGCATTCGACTTATATATCATTTCCAGTGAAATAAATTTGGAGGGGATTCTTTAGGGAACTTCAAAACGCTGCAATGTAAGCAATGTTTGTTCATTACGCCAATCAGTAGGTCCTTGTGATTAATGGTGTCATCATACTTATTGTAATAAAATGCCGGCAACATTAAATCGATTCTTTCTCTTGATCAAGCTATTCGGGAGCGACTGGCTTCTGGTCTTTCGCTACGCTTTTAAGGTGTCTCTGCAGCACTCAATAAAGATGCAAGGCGACGCATTTGCACAAAACTGTGATTCTTGATCTCTTCCCGGTTTTGCGGCTCTGGACGTATTTGTCCTTTCAAAAACAAATTTTATTTGAATAAAAACATTTTTTTTACTAAAAGTGGAATGCGGAGAGTTATTCAAAATATTATTTTTTTAATAGATTTCGTATGAAAATTTCTTATGCATGCACCTAATATGCAAGAGTAAACAAAATTGTTTATCATCGATTGATAATATAAAAGAACTTTAATAGTACCGGACATGTGTTGGAATGTATTCCTTTCTTCGCTTACATCAAACCATTCACGTCAGAGTACACCACTGTGAATTAAAATTGTTAGAATTATGTTAAGCAAAGAAATGAAAATTGTCATTGTTTGAACATGTAACTTTTTGTTATTGGAAACTTTAAATTATAGGACAGAGTTCTAATTTTTGGTATTGAAAATTCATACAAATTAAAATTTAAAACATTTTTATAGAACTCTGTTGCCTGGAGAAAATTTGAAAGGTACCAACACATGTGTAATTTTGTTACTCACACATGTATAGAGTTAGGTACTTTTTTACCAACACATGCATAGAGTTAGGTACTATTGTCAAAGAGTCGGACTACTTGTTATACTTTGGTTCAAACAATAACAATTTTCAAAAAAGTATTATTTCTCAAATTGAAAAAAAAAATTTTTTCGGTAGACAATTTTTTTTTGTTGAGAAAAAATTGTTTGGACAAAGTTAATTTTTTTTTAAATTGTTTACGACAATCTCTGATCTTGTAAGCCTGTATATAGGAAACTAAATAAACTATCTATAATAATTGAAGAAAAGGTACATTAGCGGTATAGTATACAAATTTGATTTTGCCACGCTATTCCGTCCACATACCGAAAATCAAAAATCTGACTTTACAGTGTTACCCGATAGGATTTTCTGAAGATTCCATAAAAAATTTTATCAAAACCGATCCAGCCGTTTTTGATTCCATACGGAACATACATACACACATCTGTTTTTGTATACATAGATATATGGCATTAGCGGTATAATGTTAAAAGTTAGATTTTGACACACCTCTCCGCTTACAGACCGAATATCAAAAATCTGACTTTACATTGTTACCCGCTGGGCTATTGTGATGATTGCCTGAAAATTTCATCAGAATCGGTCCAACCGTTTTTGAGTATATTCGGAACATACATAACAAACATCCATTTTTATATATATAGATTTTACTTATATTTATGTCCTAGCCGAGTAAGAATTTAAAAAAGGGACTCACGGGTACTTTTTTCCAACTAATAACACTTTTTGACTATTTTATAATAATAAACCTAAAATTTAAAAATTATGCACACATGATCCTGAATGAGTTAGAATTCACAAAAGGTGTCTTTAGTGGTACCTTTCTTTAGCATTTACTATAGTAATGTACTCTTAGTGCGAATATATATTCTAATAACAGAAGCATGAAACACTATACTTTCCTACATGTTTTAATTTCATTTAAACAAATGCAGTATTTTTAAGATTTTTTTAAAATTTCTAAATTTAAACCAGCATAATTTTTGCGCGCAATGAAGCAACTTTGAAAAGTCTTAAGTTTCGAGTAAATAACTACAAAATTATGTTCGTATAATAAGAAAAACACTTTAAATATATGGTAAAATTATCCAAAATGTTTGATTTTCCTTATATATTAAGGGTACTATTATTACAAAGCAAATCTTTGGTAACTTCCTTATAATTATGATATTTGTAATAATATTATAACCACTAGACATCACTGTTGTGTACATATACTAAAGATTTTACTTTTAGTTAAAAACCAAAACTAATATTTGAAAAATACTTACTATAAATTGAACTAAGTACTTTAAAATCGATAACACATATTCATTGGCAAATTGGTGTGATTTAGTTTTGCTATCCAAAAATAAATTAAACTTCAAATATATATTTTCTTTACATGCAGACCATCTTCCATAACAAACGATGTGTTAAAACCACAATTGGCTTAAATTCTTTTTTTTTACAGTATTTCTTTATTCATTTTTTTTTTTTGCAAATTTTTTTCTGCTTTCATTTCCTTAATTTTTATTGCAGTCAAATTTGAAATTAAAAAATAAGCGAAAAAAAATCCATTTTCTAACACATCTCAAGAGTTTTGGGTTGCGGTGTTACAAATAAAGGGAAAATGAAAGAAATTGGTTCAAAAAAAAAAAAAAGAAGAATAAAACAGTAACATGGCTCACCATGTTGTGTTCACCAGGCACCACTTCCGTTGTTACACTGGAGTGGCCAATAATTGGCGTTTGTACTACCGCTATTGCTTTACAAACACATACAGACATGCATATGTGTAGATTGCCTTCACTTACATGTTAGTAGTTCTATCGTTTTACAATGCACAGTGTTTCACATGAATTCAGTAATGGTGTGATTTTAGAAAATATAAAAAACTAATTGGACATTTTGTTTATAGAAAATATGCTTTAAATTGATAATAAAAACATTTTACTTTAAGTTTTTATAAAAATTTATTGGAATATAAATTTTATATAAAAATCTTATTTCAGTAACGCCTAATAATATTGGAATGAAATATACCTTAAAGTATAACGATCGTCTCAGAATCACTATTGAAACTGGTTGTAATCAGTTAATTATTTTACCTAGACCTCATACAAATATCTTACAGAAATAGCACTTTATCCCAAAAAGTGCAACACCAATAAATTCCTTATTATGGCAAAAACACTTTTCTTTTCAAATCTATGATACTAACCTCAATTGTTCATTACTTCTTAAGTGTGATTTTCATAAAATAGCTAATAATTTTGTGTCAATGATTTTACTACCAGCAAAACTGCAAAATTTCAGAATGCAAGGATATATCTTTATTAGCTAAATTTCTAATGTTTAAACATTTAGAAAAACCAATTGAAACAAACAAGAGTTCTTTCCTTTTCTAAATTATTTATCACATTATTAAAACTTTTTGATTTAGAGGAACAATATAGCTATATGCTTTATTTTATTTCATTTAAGGACTGAGATCGAAAAATTCTTAACATACATATGTATATGGTAATAAAAATGAAACCGCTAAACTTACAGTTTTAATTTTTTTTTTTTAAATTTACCAAAAAAAAAAATAAAAAATATTTTTATAGTTCTAATCACTAGTGATGAAATTTTGAACCTTTTTCGGAAACCATTCCATTATGGTTTTTATAGTGATTTCTGTCTCATTGTTCGAACAGCTTGTCCATCTCCGTTTAAATTCTACCACACTTTTGGACACCTTTTTTGTGCTCTTCAATTCTGTTTTAACAAGAGTCCAATATCTCTCTCCACTGGCCTTAGCTCCAGGCAGTTTGGAGAATTTGCCTCTCTTGGTACAAATACCACATTATTGTTCTTTTACCACTCCAGACCATTCTTACCATAGTGACAGGGTGCCAAATCAGGCCAAAAATAAGTCGACACATTAAGAAGTCTTATGAATGGAAGCATCCTCTTTTGTAAACATTCTTTGATGTTAAGTTCGGTATTTATAGATCCCTTTGTAACAAATCTTTGGCTTATTTTGCCCCAACTGCATATTGCTTGCCATACTAAGAATTTTTGGGAAATTTTGTCTGCTTTTGGGTCCTAAACCTTTCCTCAACATTCCCTCGAGCATCAGCAACATAAAATTCCTGACCCGGAAGCTGCGAAAAATCTGCCAGAACATACGTTTCGTCATCCACTATGCAGCAGGAATATTTTTTTTATAAAATTTGACTTCAATTTCCGTGCTCTGTTTTTGGCCTATAAATTTTTAGCAGCGTTCCTGTTAGGAACTTTTTGAGCATTGTATGTTTTTGAACCAGCATTAGCTTTAATTTTTTGTATCAAATAGTCCGAGAACTGAGCTAACCGGGCTGCTTTCTTATCGGATGTGTTGGGAGCTCTTTTGAAAATGCTTTCTATTTTTTTGGCTTAATAAACATCATGTGAACCATTCCTTCAACCTGAACCAGGTTTTCTATCAACGGACAAGTTCTCCCGGTACTCTTTAATAACATTGGAAATTGTTTAATGGCAGACCTTTGATTGTTTGGCCAACTTTTTGTAGGACCAAGTTGGCTTTTGTTGAAAATATTTAATAATTTTAATACGCACTCTTTTCTGGTCACTCATTTTAATCAGATTAACAACAAATGAATATAATTGACATTAATCATAATAAGTGACATGCTTCACAAAGGTAACTTGATGAAAAAAAAATCGGATAATACTTGGGTTAAAAGTTTTAATGAAAAACGTGTGTTAAGAATTTTTCGATATCAGTCCTTATTTATAGATTGTAAGCCCTTAGATCCAACTTGATATATGTAAATTCAAATACTTGGTGAGTTCCCCCAACGAATTTACTCCGATTTAGCAATCGTTAATAGAAGACTAGTTTCTTGCATTGTTGAAAAACATCAATATATTCCACCAATTTCTCAGTTAAGCTCTGATTTAGATGACGAATGGATGAAGATTGAGGCCATTATCAGTAACTCCGCTAACGAAATTGTTGGCTTTTCTAGAAAGGAAACTAAAGAATGGCAGTCTGTTGACTTTTGGAACGTATTGGAGTAACGGCGTAAAACCAGATAATCGATGCTATTAGAATAAGACCAGTTTCGTAAAAATGAGCTGCAAGCCAAGCTATCAAACCTTATCAACAAAGTTAAGAGACAAGCGATAAACGATAAAATACAAAGAAGCTGAAAATGCTGCACATCAAGGTAACCTAAAAAGTATTATAATTGAAAAGTCAAAGTCAACCAACTGCACCTCGCAAAAAGCAGCCAACCTTGATGTTATTCTTGCATTATCCCTGTCCCTAAGAACACAATAATTTGGTTTACGTACAAACGTAGCAAAAGCAAAGTGCATCGCAGTATGTAACTCCGAAACATGGTTGGTAAACCAAACCATTTAACGTAAACTGCAAAGTTTCACAAACAGATGCCTGCGTAACATCTTAATATGGTGGCCAAGAAGAATATCAAATGAAAAACTACTACAAATCTCTGAGCAGGAAGACATCAATACGCAAATCAGAAGAAGAAAATACAACTAGCTAGGTCACACTCTTCGTACGCCATACGACAAAATATAGAAAGACCGAAGATTACTTTTTATTTCCTACTTAAAAATAATTAGAAGTAAATTTTTCACTTTTTCTAAAAATTTGGGCACCTGGAATATTATTTGTTTGATTCCGCATAACATTCACGTTTTCAATTTTCATTTCAAAAAAATATTTTGAATTTGTATTATTTTTAACACTAGAAATAAGCAGAAAAACACATAAGCTATAAACATAGGTATGGCTTGCGCAAAGTTGGTTATATTTTCTCAATAAATTTGTTTGTTGTTGAAATAACTAAATACTCAAAAAAGTGGTTACACTTTTTACCACTTTTTTTTAGCACAAATTTGTTTGACTTTGTAAGATCAAATAGCATCAAATAAATACAAACTAAATATTTGTTATTACTAAAAAGGCTTTAATACAAGGTGGCGCAAAAGTAAACTTCCGATGTTTTTTGGCTGTAATTAAAAAAAAAAATAAAAAACTTTGATTCTTCTTGTGGATTGTTTTTACTTGGTCTTTTAATTTTTTTTACATCAAGTCGAGTATATGATGTCATGTAAATGGCTGCCGCCACAGTTGATTGTCATTTGAGCCCTTTTTATGGCATTTTCCATCACTTTGGCCAAAACTTCCGGCGATAGGTCCTCACATTCTTGACGGATATTGTCTTTAAGAGCTGCAAGAGTCTGAGGCTTGTTGACATAAGCCCGCGACTTCAAAAAGCCCTACAAAAAGAAGTCTGGAGCGGTCAAATCAGGCGATCTTGCTGGCCAGTGCAAATCGCCAAAACGGGAGATTAGGCGCCCGGGAAATGCATCCTTCAGCATATCGGTTGTGGCACGTGCAGTGTGTGCCGTTGCACCGTCCTGTTGGAACCACATGTTTTCCAACCCCAATTCATCAAGTTGCGGCAAAAAGAACTCGTTGATCATTGCTCTGTAGCGCTCACCATTCACATTAACCGTTTGGCCCGCGACGTCTTCGAAGAAAAAAGGTCCGATGACTCCTCCAGCGAAAACAACACACCATACAGTGACTTTGAGCGGGTATAATGGCTCTTCGTGGGTTACACGCGGATTTTCAGTGTCCCAGAAGCGTAAATTTTGCTTATTTACGTACCCGCTAAGATGGAAATGGGCCTCATCACTCATGATTATTTTTGATGAAAAATCATCTTCGTCTTGGTGGTGATTAAGGATGGCTTGAGCGTATGTTAGACGCGATTGTTGGTCAGCAGCTAACAGCTGATGCACTGTCTGGACTTTGTACGGAAATATCTTCAAACCTTGTACCAAAATTCGCTGTAAAGACCGTCGACTGATACCCATTTACGTGGCACGTCGTCTGTTCGATGTCGTCGGCGCTTCCATGACATCCCCGGCTACATCAGCAATATTCTCTGCAGAACGGCTACTCCGGGGTCTGCCTCGCCTGGCAGCATCTCGTGTTGTGCCAGTCTCTTCGAGGCGAGCGGCTAAACGTCGCAGTGTTTCAAGATATATCGATAGAATTTGGAACATATCAATTTTTTCACCTCAAGGACCAGCATATTGAAACTGGCTGAAATCGGTTCATTATTTCAAATAGCCCCCATACAAATGTCCTCCCGAAATTGGACTTTATCGGTCATAAATGTTTAATTTATACAGATATCAACACAAGTTTTCCTTAATATAAGTTTTATATATACGAAATTCATGTCACCAAATTTTATTATGATCGGTACATAATTAGTCATAGCTCCCATATAAGGCCTGCTTCTGATAATCACTTTAACGAGCATAAATTTCCTAAAAATGTTGGTGTACACTAAAATGCAACATAAATAACTTTCATATATACATTAATCACATGACCAAATTTCATGGTGATCGGTCCATAATTTGTCATAGTTCCCATATAAGGCCCACTTCCGAAAATCAATCACGAATATAAATTATTGAAATTTTGAAAGAAAAATGTTTTTGCTCATTTACTTAGTGTAGGGTATTATACTTTCTTACTTGTTTTATAATATACATGGTTAAAAGCAAAAATGTCAAATCTCTGAAATAGACTTTAAGTCTTAATTACTTTTGAGGTAATGATTAAAACACTAATCTAATCAATATATTTATTCTAAAGGGGAGCGCGACAGCCTAGCAAAAATAGAAATTTTAAAAGAAAACTGTTTAAGTTTTATATGTAGGGTGTAAGATATTACTTACTTATATGGTCAGGCTTTACCGACTATACTTTCTTCTTTTATTTTAAATTGTTTGCATATCTTTGTATGTGTATGTAGGATGCACATTTAATAAAAATATATATATATATAATCTATATATGATATTTCTTAGAAGCAACACAGCTCCTTTCCATACCGAATTTTTGTCCAGTTATTTGTATTCTGGGAAACACAAATTTTGTTTAAATTCATTTCTCCATAACCAATGTTCAGCGTTAAATTTAACTATATGAAAAAATGAATCTCATGCCATGCTTATATATTTTTTTTGCTCTTTTTTTGTAGCACTGATTGTGTGTTTGGCTTAATTGCTCTGATTTTTTATTCAGCAAAATTCATTTTTTTTTTTCGTTTGTTTCTCATTTCTTTCATCCTAAATCAATGAGATTTTTTCTATTTTCACAATCCCTATAAAATTTGGTTTAATAGAGTATTTTTTTTTAATTCTGAGTTTGTTGGTGTTGTTGGTATTCTTTGGCTCTAGTGTCTGTAACTCAGCTATTGGTTTATGTACAAAAATTACATGTTAATTAGGGCATAACTTTTTTAATTTTTTTTTTTTTTTTTGTAAATATCTAAATGATCCTTGCATAGTCGAATAGACCATTGAAAGTTATTTAAAACAAGTAAGAGTACTATATTCGAATCTTGAATACCCTCCGCACCTAAATATGATTATATATACTTAATACTTGGTTAACATAACACGTTTTGCTCAAAATTTGTCCTTATTAACCTCAAGTGAAGAAACAAAGTAAAAAAAGGGTATACAAATATATTTAGACAAAGTTCAAAATATTGGGTTGTGGAACTCATATGGTAGCTATGACCTATTATGAATCGATTGTCATAAAATATTTGAACGTGATATTTATGTATTTTGAATGAGTTTCATCTTTACAATAGTTTTATGGGTATTTATTATGGCAGTGGAACCGATATTCACAAAATTCAGTAGTATGTTTTTTCTGATTACAAATTACTTATCAGCGTATTATTTTGGTACAACGTATGGAAGCAGTGATGTTTTAATGGCCTATCGCTGTTCCTGTTCTAACTGTCACCATTCACTGTTTTTTTGGAAGCATAATTACAACAATATTATGTAATTTCCACAGCATTTCTAAATATAAATGTTTACACGTTACTTTTTTAAGCCTAATTATATAATTTTAGAAACTTTATTTAATATAAATATTGTTTTAATTATGCTTTCAAAAATACGGTGAATGGTGAAAGTGAGAACTGGAATAGCCCTGATTGTAACGTGATTCCTAAGTAGTTGAGGGCTATTTTTGCAGAATTTATTTAAACAACGCTATTATCAAGAGTGGACCTTATATGGGAGACATGGCGAATTATGGACCAATATTCAAAAAATCTTTTGTTATGATTCTTGGATACAATTGACTGATCGGTGTAAAATTTCGTTCAGTACAGATTATTTGGATATTTGTGTAGGTTAATGTGTTTTCCGGAAGTGGATCTTATATGGAGGTTATGACCAATTATGGGCCGATCATCATAAGATTTGGTACATCGATTTTTATTGGGATTTTAGTGGTTTTCGAGAGTGGACCTTGGTTAAATAGTATGGGAGCTATTGTTAAATATTTACCGATATTCACAAAATCCGGTAGTATGATTACTGGATACAAATTACTGATCTGTGCATAATTTCATTTTGATATCGATTTGTTTTAGATATTTATTAAGATCAATAATATCTTCTTCTGAAATGGTTCTTCTAGGGGAGCTATGACCAATTCTCGGCAAATCTGCATAAAATTCGGTACAGTTATTTATAAGAACTGAGATCGAAAAATTCTTAACATACATATATGTTAATAAAAATGTAGCCACTAAACATACAGTTTGATTTTTCTTTTATTTGATTGAAATTATTATTAGAATTTCCAAAAAAAAAATATTTTTATAGTCCTAATCACTAGTGATGAAATTTTGAACCTTTTTCGGGAACCATTCCATTATGGTTTTTATAGTGATTTCTGTCACATTGTTCGGACAGCTTGTCCATCTCCGTTTAAATTCTACCACACTTTTGGACACCTTTTCTGTACTCTTCAATTCTGTTTTAACAAGAGTCCAATATCTCTCTCCACTGGCCTTAGCTCCAGGCAGTTTGGAGAATTTGCCTCTCTTGGTACAAATACCACATTATTGCTCTTTTACCACTCAAGACCTTTCTTACCATAGTGACAGGGTGCCAAATCAGGCCGAAAATAAGTGGACACACTAAGAAGTCTTATGAATAGAAGCATCCTTTTTTGTAAACATTCCTTGATGTAAATTTCGGTATTTATAGAGCGCTTTGTAACAAATGCTTTTGGGTCATAAACTTTTCCTCAACATTCCCTCGAGCATCAGCAGCATCAAAATTGTGAACCGAAAGCTGCGAAAAATCTGCCAGAACATGCATTTCGTCATCCATTATGCAGCATTTATAAAATTTGACTTCAATTTCCGTGCTCAGTTTTTGGCCTTTAAATTTTTAGCAGCGTTCCTGTCAGGAACTTTTGGCCTTGTATGTTTTTGAACCTGCATTGGCTTTAATTTTTCATACCAAATATTCCGAGAACTTAGTTAACCGGGCTGCTTTCCTACCGGATGTGTTGGGAGCTCTTTTGAAAAGGATTTCTATTTATTGGCTGTAGAAACATCAGGCGGACCATTCTTTCTACCTGAAACAGGTTTTCTATCAACGGATAAGTTCTCCCGGTACTGTTTAATAACATTGGAAACTGTTTGACGGCATACCTTTGATTGTTTGGCCAACTTTTTGAAGGACCAAGTTGGGTTTTGTTGAAAATATTTAATAATTTTTGTACGCACTTTTTTCTGGTCACTCATTTTAATCAGATTAACAACAAATGAACGTAATTGACGTTTTACAAAGGTGACTTGATAAAAAAAAAAATCAAATAATACTTGGGTTAAGTGATTTAATGAAAAACGAGTATTAAGAATTTTTCGATCTCAGTCCTTATGTACTTATATGAGTATTATTTTTTAAGAGTTTTAGCATGATAAAGATATTTATAAAAGATTTATGAGTAGTTAACTGATTTTCAGAAGAGGACCTTATATGGGAGCTATGGTCAATTATGAACCGATGTTCACAAAATACTGTAGTATGATTTTTAAATATAAATTAAGGATGTGTGTAAAATTTTGGTTTGATAATGATATTTTTTAAATATTTATGCAAGTTAATGTGGTTTTAGGAAGTGATCCTTATATGGGAACTATAATCAATTACGGGCCGATCTTCGTAGAATTAGGTACAGCGATTTTAGTATATATGGGGATTATTTATGGTGAATTTCAACTTAATAGCCTTATTTATTAGATATGTAGCGTCGTCCTTACAAAATGGGGTAATTTCGGGTCATTTTTCGAAAAATGTCCCGTATATCTGCATTTATATCGGGCACTAATTATTCTAGCTACTTAAGTTATAATTCATTGTAAAGCTACATTCTCAAGCAATCCAAATGTAAAAAAATCTAGCTTTCTAGCTCTTTAGGGGCCTTTGAAATTACGATTTATATGCAGTCGTTACAAAATGGGATAATTTCAGGTCATAAGATATTTATATTTATATTTATTTATGTGATTTTCGGAAATGAACTTTATATGTGGGCTACGGTCAAATATGGACCGATCCACAAAAAATTTGGTGCTGAGATTTCGTTTATCTCGAAACTGCTGAATTTTGTATGGATACTGCAATTCTGTAGACATCTATAGACCATAGAACCATATTTCGGGAAGAAATTTTTATGGGGGATAGGAGAAATCATGGATCTATTCTTATAATTTTCACTAGAGTTAGTATTTTTATCATAAAAAGAACGTGTGCAAAGTTTTATGGAATTGTCTGCAATATATTTACACAAATAACAAAACATATGTTAAAATTATCATTTTTGTTTAGGTTGTCTCACATTTTGGTTCATAACTCTGGTTATAGCGAATCGATATTGCCGATGTTCAATACCAAACTAACTGCCTAAGACAACAATAAGCATTTTTTCTGAAATTCTACTAATTTTGTTTGTCTATTTTGGACGTGAGCGTGTCTTACAGGGACGGACAGACAAATGAACATAGCTCAATCGACTTAGAATTTCATAAGGATCAATAATATATAAACTTTGTTGAGTCTTAGACGATTATTTCTCAATGCTACACATGCAATGATAACACAGTGATACAAAATCAAACTTTTCGAATCGGAATGGAATGAAACCAAAAGCAAATGAAAGGTGACGTTTTCCATAACAAAACCCTCAAGGCTTTTTTTAGTTCAGCGATAGATTTTTTTTTTTTAAACGGTTTTGAAGTTGATGATTTTGGAACGCTGTCTAACAAGAAAAAATCATTAAAAATTTGATAAAATAATGCTTATTTATTTAATTATCCTAGAAAGTTGTGGTATGTTACTGTTTTTGGGGTCGAGGAATCCATTTTTGATATTTTTTTTTACCTAAAATGCACGCTAGAGGGCGCTGGACATTGGTATAGAAAAAAATATGAAAATAAATCTGCAACATCTAAACGGATAGTCAAATTTGAATAAAATTTTACATGCGCAAAGAGGAAGTGTTATCGAGTTTATGTTTTGAGTTTGGACCACACATTGGCTCACCAGGGGCGCGGCCAGGGCTCCCCAAAGTAGGACACATCGTGTATGATAAGTTTTTAAAACGATCCTCTATCTTCGTTTGTATTCCGATTTACAAAAAATTTAATATATAGAATCATTATAATGACCCGAAAAATTTTTTCCTAAATAAAACAATATCCGCCATGCTGAGTTTTGGAATTTGATTTGACCATTAATTCTAATTAATATATTATGAAATGTGTACACAAAATTAATCATTTCATAAAAAGAAACATCAGAGATTATTTTTTTAAAAGGAAAGTTCTTCTTAACTGTTCCATCATTCAACTGTCACGCCCAGATAATTATGGTGTTTTACAACACCCTTCAAATTCCAGACTTTCTAAAGTAAAAAAATTTATCAATTTTTTTAAATTAAAAAAATATTTGAGAGTTTTTGGACCTTTTTAAATAGAAAAGTTCTTGTAGATTATTTAAAATAAAAATCGAGAAAAATAAGACCATGAAATTCAAATAGGAGTTCAGAAAAGTGCAAACATCGGTATTTTCAACACCTGTTTATAAATTTCTTCATAACTGCCACAAAAGTACATGAATATAATAAATTTTTTGCTCACATTAAATTAATACAATGGGCTATTTGATAAAGGTTTTATATGTTATTTGTTTTAACGTTGGAAACAAATATAGCGTTTTCTGTTTTGTTGCAATTTCATTCCGCATACGTTATATATACTTTTTTGGGCCTTGTGCTAGAGCCAAAATTTGGTTATAGCCCTAATGTATGTACATGTGTAGGTATATGTACTTTTCTATATACATATACATATGTATGTATTAATATTCACATTTAATATTTGTATTGGTGTGTATTTGTGTGTTTTCCATGCATGTGGTTTATGTTGAATTGTTGCTGTTGTTGGTCTTTTTTTATGATTTTATTTTCATTATTTTTTTCTTCATTTTTCTTTTATTCTCTTAGTATAACGTAATTTTGCCCATTTTAAATATGTATGTGCATATATAAGTGCCTGTGGTGACGGTGTGTGAGTTTATTTTGCACCACCTTTTTCATGTTTGACTGTTTATTTTCTAAAATATTTGCACGAAACATGCAAATTATTATTATTATTATTTTTTTTCATTTCGCCCTTCGTCTCTTTTTGTGGCTTTTAGAAAATTTTAATTAGGTTTTAAACGAAAAATCAATATTGTGTAGTTAGTTAAAGGGAATTTTGTTAAATATCTGCATAATATTAAAGATAATTGTATAGTTTAAAAAAAAAAAAATTAAAACATGATACATATTTAAAAATGAAAGTGTGTATATTTGTTTGATAGTTTATTCCTTTGGTAATTTCATAGTTTATTCCTTTGTACCGACAAAGAACTAAAGGATACTTTTTATTTTGAAATTCTAAGGTTAGCGGATATCATGAGAACTCCAAAGGTGAGATCTTCACTAAGTTCTTTTTTAATTGGTAGGGATCATATACAAAGTAAACAGTTATTTTCGAATATCTTGAGAACTGTAATCTCGCAATTCACCAAATTTTGTCCGAATCACTTTCCTATTATTTAGTATGGCTGAAAATGAATGCAATCGGATTAGTGGATATGGCCTCTACTATATACAATTAAAGCCATTATATACATAAGGACTGAGATTGTAAGATTCATAACACAAGTTTTTCATTAAAACTTTTAACCCAAGTATTTTTTTATTTTTATCAAGTTACTTTTGTAAAGCATGTCATTTATTATGTTTAACGTCAATTATGTTCATTTGTTGTTAATCTGATTAAAATGAGTGACGACAAAAAAGTGCGTACTAAAATTATTAAATATTTTCAACAAAACCCAACTTGGTCCTACAAAAAGTTGGCCAAACAAACAAGGGTCTGCTATCAAACTTTTTCCAATATTACAAAACAGGACCGGGAGAACTTGTCCGTTGATATAAAACCTGGTTCAGGTAAAAGGAATGGTCCACATGATGTTTCTAAAGCCAAAAAAATAGAAAGCATTTTCAAAAGAGCTCCCAAAACCTCCGATAGGAAAACAGCCTGGTTAGATCAGTACTCGCACTATTTGGTACGAAAAGTTAAAGCCAATGAAGGTTTAAGAGCATACATATATGTATGTTAAAAATTTTTCAATCTCAGCCTCAAAAAATACGTTCCAACTTGATTTATCATGGACAAATAATTTTATTGCTCCCCAGCTTTTGCTCATGGCAGCAGTTTCGATATCAACTTGTTGCCTCCATGTGTATGCTGGTCTTCCTATTCCACAATTACCCTGAGTATACCAGTCGATGACGTTTCTGGTGATCCAGTTCCATTTGCGTTTCCTTATTTCTGTTTCAAGTGGCTGTTGATTAGTTTCGGTCCACAATCTGACATTCATAACATTTACATTTGACCAGAAGATAATTATGATTCTTCAGAGGCATTGTTTCACGAACACTTGCAGCTTTATATATAGATGAAATAAAAATGGATGGAATCAGCACAGTGGGCGTTCCATTTTGAGTGTCTACAAACCTTGTGTAAATTATTTTGATACCAGACCGCTGTTATGCTAAAAATGAAAGGGATCAGAACAGTGGAAATATTTGTTATCGAATATCTGCCCATCTGAAATAGTGAGATTCTCAAAACTTCCTATTGAAGTGGGATCGTAAATAAATATACAGTGAGACCTCGATCATCCGTAATTGTCGGGACCGGGAGCATTCTGGATAATCAAATTTCCCGGTTAATTGAGTACCAATTTCTAGTATTTTTTTAATCATGTCAATTTTTCGATAATTAAATTTAAAGCTCCATATTGCACTGATTCATCGGTTGGATTAAAGTCGTCCAATTTGGTGGAAAAAATTTCACAATAATTGTTTTCCAATCTTTTAGAACGATTTTCTTAGAACGATTTTCTTAAAATTCTCTCTGACTTCTGGTACTAAGTTATTGTTAAACCATTTTCATGGACATTTTTTAAAGCTCTTTCCATTAACTAATGCTTTGCACTTGTGTGTATCAACAGCATTAATGCAAACTAATGAGGTTAGTCTCTCATTTGAGACCTTGTGTCATTCTATGAAATGTTCATTATGCCATTATCCATTATCTCATTGGTGAGTTTTTTCATTGATTTGAATTCATTTAATTTTTTCACAAAAATTGTGGCAGCTAATCAGATGAATATTTTTCTTAAATTTTGAGTGGAATATTTTCGACTTTCCTTCACTGTAAATCCAAAAATTGGAGTTCCTTTAAATCGTTCCTTCCGGAACCATTCATAAACTGCAAAATCAACTTTTGGTTCTTCAGCAGTTTTTAAAGTTTTTCGGTTTCCAAAGCCAATAACAGAATCACTTTGTTTTTTTATAATGTCTAACACTCCTTACGCCAAAAGCTTTCAAAAAATCGATGGCACAATATCAAAAAATGATAGCCTTACAAATCGATAGAGGGAATTCCACTTTTGTGTTTTATTCACATTGTGTTTGATTGTTCAAAAATAATCGAAAAATATAATTCCGGATAATAGAGGTAATTAAGGTTAATCGATGCAAAAAAATTTAAATCGATCCAACAACATTTTCTTTTTCTTTCCCGGATAATTTATGTTGCCCGTTAATCGAATCACGGATAATCGCGGCCTCACTGTAATTAAATATCTAAAGTTGCTTTTCAAGCAAAAAATTTTCTAAAATAATACTAAGTACTTTCTATGCTTTGTTTATTGTGTTATCGTGACGAACCAGCAGAGACCAACGCCGAATGCCTAAGAGTCGGTTAAGCCGAGCCGCAGAGTCGTGATATATTGGGACATTATGATATATTAGGATCTTAAGATACCTTGTGAATTGAACAAATGTATGAGCAATTTTTATATTATTGTGGGATCAGAGCCTTATATGTGAAAGCTTCAATATAAAGTTAAAAGATATTTTCGAATATCAGTACCGAAATTCTGTAACTTTTTAATAACAAAATTTTGTCGTTAAGTAATCAAAATTCGTTAGTTAACAATATTTATCGTTACGAGATATTCCGAATTAAATTTTACCGATTATTTTCGTAAAAAATAGTCGGTAGATAACGAAATTTGTCGGTAGGTCAACGACAAATAAAATGTTCTAGTAAAGCCATAACGAGAAATCGAAAAGTTCAAACAGTGAATATTAAATTCGTTAAAGCAACCGATATTTTTCGATACTTAACGAAAAAAATATAAAAAGTTACTGAATTGCGGTACAGAAGAAATATTATTGTTGGAGTCTTCAAACTTTATATGAATTACTTCCCTATCATTGCAAATAGCTGGGCTAAAATGAGCGGGATTAGAATAAAGGGGGAGAATAGGATAGCACTTAAAATTACGCCAAATCAATCGAACAAGTTAAAATCTATTATGACACCTATTGAGTGTATGACTTAAAAATACGGGACTTTCAAACGATGGCGTAATTCAAATTCAATAAAAGCTTGCGAAGTCATTGGGAGCCTCTCAAGCAGCAATTTCAAAACGTTTGCTAACAGCAGGGACATCTTATACCATACGAATTGAAGCCGA
This sequence comes from Calliphora vomitoria, assembly GCA_942486065.2. Lineage (NCBI taxonomy): Eukaryota > Metazoa > Arthropoda > Insecta > Diptera > Calliphoridae > Calliphora > Calliphora vomitoria. Next base: position 42,288,165 of record OW818029.2, read on the forward strand.
GAGACGATTTTGCCTATCCGAAGAGATGATTGAACGCTATAAAAGAAAATACCTTTTGCATCGAATCATTACTTCCGATGAAAAATGGATCCATTACGATAACCCGAAGCGTAAGAGATCGTACGTGAAGCCCGGCAAACCAGCCGAATCGACACCAAAGCCAAATATTCATGGCGCTAAGGTAATGCCCTGTATATGGTGGGAGCAAATTGGTCCTATCTATTATGAACTTCAGAAATCTGACCAGATCATCACAGGGAACCTCTACCGAATGCAACTGATTCTTTCGAAGTGAGCATTTGCGATAAGCGCCCAGACATGAAACCCTAATATTCCATCATGACAATACTCGACCTATTATGCAATACCTGTTACAAAACTATTTAGAATGTAGTGTTTTGTAAGTTTTGCCTAACCCGCCCTATAAGTAGTACAGAATATTATTTGTTTCGATTGATGCAGAACGCTTTCTCTGGGATACGCTTCACTTTGGAACAGAGTATCCAATATTGGCTTGATACGTTCTTGGCCTCAAAAGATGGAACATTTTTTTGGCGCGCCTGAAAGATAAGCAATGACATTGAATAAGTTATATTGTAAAATTTTTTTAGAATAAAAGCTAAATGTTACACATTTTTAAGTCATACAGCCAATAAATTAATATGAAATGACTAAGCTCATATTAATAATGATCAATTATTTTGTTCAATCATATTTACTATGTTATCTGAAGATTTATAGCGGTGCAAACACATTCTATGTATAATATCAAGACTTTTAAAAATTTCAAGATAATAGTTTTGCACTATCGAAGGATATATCTTGGTATACCCTTCAAAACTAACAAACAAAAATGTATATGTGTTGGTTTGAACCTTTTTAATTTTTACCAGACCTACACAGTTTCATAAAATTGTGTTAAAATTTTAATTTGTTTTATTTTCAGTACCGAAAATTTAAACTCTGTTTTATAAAATAAATTCTATCATAAATAAAATTAAATGTTGAAAGTTAATAAATAAAATTGTGTAGCAAAGTATTCAAAAAAACTTGCCAAATATTGTGTAGAAGTGTCATGAAGTGATTCGGCCTTTATTTAGTCGGAAAATCAAAGTTAAAATAAATAATTTATAAAAATAAAGAGTCCGACTGCTTGTTAGAACATTATGCCCTAAAACCTATGTCAAAATTAAATTAATTAAATATTTCCGCAGTCATTTAAAATTTATACTAATATATTTATGCAATTTCTATATTCAATTGCTAATTACAAATCGCTTAGTTAAGTTTTCTTTAAATAGAATACAAAAAAAAAAAATAAAAAACTACGTAATTGACAATTTTACTCGTGTATTACAGTACGTTTATGCTGGTGACAGTGGCTCATATAGAATTCTATTGTACGTGTATTAAAAGGATCTGCCACAAGCAAATTGTTAGCCACATAATTTAACGCTGCAAGAAGCATGATTTTTTCCTAATTTTCCATCTTTATAGCGACATATAAGAACAAACTTTTAGAATTTAACGAAATTGATGAAAATTTCCCAAAACCAAATGCTTGTATGTTGCACAGTATGGTGGGGGAAACTTTTAATTTAATGCAACACAGTGAGTTCAGAGCAGTGTTAGTGGCAATAGAATGTAATGTCATTTAGTCTACAATTCGATGCTTTGCTAGATTGAAGAATGCAAGTAGAAAAATTATATGAATTTGAATAGTCATGTTGTAAAACACTTCCCTTTTATTTTTACTTTTTATATATTCGTTGCATTCATGTTCTCGTTTTTGAGTTTTCAGCTAAAACTACTTATTTAACATTTGCAATTGTGTTAGTGCACATTGTGGCAGTGTTCACATTTAGGTGGTAGACGACAACAATGGCTAAAGATGAGCAGTAGTAGTATTTCTCCATTGTCTATTGTTGCTGCTAACAAATTCCCCCATTGATAATACGAAATTTGTATTCTAATCTTCAAATTGTCTCAAAATGGAATTGATTTTATGCAGATGAGCATGAAATTGTCTCGATGAGAAATTCTTTTGCTATTTTATTATTATTTTTTATTTTGTTGTTTTTGTTTTGGTTGGCTCCAACATCCACATGTAGTGGCAGCTCTATGCAATTTGTAAAGGAGCATTAACAGCAGCAGCCATAGCGGCAGAGTAAAATTAAAGTGAAAACATTTTCCTAGTGTAAATAAATGTTTCTTCATTTATTATTGTTTTGGACTCACTTAGTCATTTACCAGCTTCACTCGTTCACTAACTAACACGCTGCTGCTATTGCACTCTCTCTCTCTGCCGCACTCGCCAATATTTTCAACAATTGACCGACCATGTAACCAAATAATCTAGCATAGTTTAGTTTACTTTAGTTTAGTTTCGTTTATTTTACTTTAGGTATATTGAGCTTTTCATTTATTTTTAGCTTAAGTTGAAAATCATTTATTTAGCTTGCAATTTGTATGACCACATTTATACACCCAGAGAAGAAATATAGTTGTACATGTTTACTGTAACCATTTCAAAATTTTTAAAAGTTTTTTAACAATATTACGGTAACAGTAATTATAAACATTATTGTGGTAACCATAATATAGTGAATTTCCGATTGACATGATTATATCAATCACATATATATATATATATGGTTGCAGTAAACAATTATATGATTGCGACAACAATTTTTATGATGAATCATTCTATCATAATAACGCACTGGTTCCTTACATCTTTTTCTCTACTCTTTCGCCAAAAATAAAGTTGTATTCGTCTTCAAATTTCATTGTAATATATTTAAAAAAAAAAATAGTTTTTTGCCTCTACTGAAAATTTTTAAATTTTGAGTTGATTCTCTTTAGAGGCACCAGTGCGGTATGTTGTTCTCAGATTATGATATCAATAAGCCGAGAACAACATAATAATGTAAATCCTTCATCATAAAAATGGTTGTCACATGTATATTGTTTACTGCAAACATACATCTATATAATTGGCATAATCATGTGAATCGTAAATTAACCATATTATGGTTACCACAATCATATACATAATTAATGTGACTATAATATTGTTGAAAAACTTGTAAAAATGTTGAAATGGTTACAGTAAACATGCACTACTATATATTTTCTCTGCGTGTAAAACTAGCACAAAGGCACTATATATAAATATATATGTACATTAGGGTAGCCCCAAAAAAGATGTTGTTGATGTTTTCAAAAATAAAAAATGTTTAATTCATTCTGAAATTTCCAAAATTTCCAGAATTTGGCGAGATGAAACAAAATATTCAAAAGATGTATTTTTAAGGTTTTTATGATTTTGTTCATATTTCTCGAAAATAAATATTAAGATCATTTGATAACGCTTTCCACGCCATATTTGAAATTACCATGTTGGTCGAAAAATATTCGCACTTTTGTAGTTTTTTTTTTTTAAAAAATAATACTTTGTATACCTCATATAATTATGAAGAAACGGGTTTTTCCATTTTTCGAAATTCAAACTAGTTCGAATTTTATTTGAAATTTTGGAAACTTATTTTCTTCCCAATATGATGTTGGCCGTATATATTATTTATATTATTTAGTGACCAATTTTTGTTGCAGTTATCTCATCAAAAAATAAGCAAAAGAATTACCCACTAAGCATTTTTTAGTGGAATTCATGTTGAAAGCAAGTATAATTCAAGCCTTGTGTCAAGTTATTTGAAATATATTAAATTTCTTTGAATATTTTGAAGTTTAAAACATACTCAATAAGCATTTTTGCTGAAATTCAGGTTTAAAACAAGTTGAATTCAAGATTAAGTTACACCTTACAATATCAGATGCAGAATGCAACCTACAGTATATATGGACTCTAGGAATTACATAAATAGATATCAATCGGGATTTAGAAAAAATCATAATAATTCGGGAATTGTACTAGAATCATTCGAGAAACTATGAAGAAATTTGAAAATGTAACAAAATTCTGCAATAATATTATTTCACAAAAGCTTCTGACTCTTTGTTATTAACATAAACTATCACATGAACCGGATTTAAAAAATATTACCCTTAGTATATTAAGCTTAAAAGATAGTCCATTGTGCCAAACGGAGTCGTAAACAGATTTTATGTCAAGCAATATCATACCGGTGGAATAACTAATTTTGACCCATCTTCTTATTTTTATAAGCGGTTGAGCGGTATTATATTCTTTTCTAAAGCCATATTGTTGTGTTGGAAGGATATCATGACCTTCAGTATAATTTGTTAGATTATCTTTACCGATTTTTAAAAAAACTGGATAATTTTGATTCAACGATTAAGCCACCCCTTACAATATCAGATTTCAGACAACGTAGTATTTGAAATGCAAGCTCCAATATTCTATATCTTTTATATAGCGTTGACTACAGAGATGTCAATCGGGATTTAGAATACAGAATTGGTACTAAGTTAATAAAAATGAAACCACTAAACTTACAGTTTTAATTTTTTTTATTTGATTGAAATTATTGTTACAATTTACAAAAAAAAAAAAAATATTTTTATAGTTCTAATCACTAATGATGAAATTTTTAACCTTTTTCGAAAACCCTTCCATTATGGTTTTTATAGTGCTCTATGTCACTTTGTTCGAAAAGGTTGTCTATCTCCGTTTTTAATTTACCACACTTTTGGACACCTTTTTTGTGCTCTTCAATTCTCTTCCAACAAGAGCCCAATATCTCTTCACTGGACTCAGCTCCAGGCAGTTTGGCGGAATTGCCACTCTTGGTACAAGTACCACATTATTGTTCTTGTACCACTCAAGACATTTCTTACCATAGTGACAGATGCCAAATCAGACCAAAAATAAGTGGACACATTAAGAAGTCTTATGAATGGAAACATCCTTTTTTGTAAACATTCCTTGATGTAAATTTCGGTATTTATGGAGCCCTTTGTAACAAATGTTTGGCTTTTTGCCGCAACTGCATATTGCTTGCCATACCGAGAACATTTTGGGAAATTTTGTCTACTTTTGGGTCCTAAACTTTTCTTCAACATTCCCTCGAGCATCAGCAACATAAAAAAATTGAACCAGAAGCTGCGAAAAATTTTCCATACATACATTTCGTCATCCATTATGCAGCAAGTATATTTTTTTTTGTATAAAATTTGACTTCAATTTCCTTGCTCTGTCTTTGGCCTCTAAATTTTTAGCAGAGTTCCTGTCAGGAACTTTTTGAGCCTTATATGCTTTTAAACCTTCATTGGCTTTAACTTTTCGTACCAAATAGTACGAGTACTAACATAACTGGGCTGCTTTCCTACCGGAGGTGTTGGGAGCTCTTTTGAAAATCCTTTCTATTTTTTTGGCTTTAGAAACATCATGTGGACCATTCCTTTTACCTGAACCAGGTTTTATATCAACGGACAAGTTCTCCCGGTACTGTTTAATAACATTGGAAAAATTTTGATAGCAGACCTTTGATTGTTTGGCCAACTTATTGTAGGACCAAGTTGGATTTTGTTGAAAATATTTAATAATTTTAGTACGCACTTTTTTCTGGTCACTCATTTTAATCAGATTAATAACAAATGAACATAATTGAGATTAAACATAATTACTGAATTACCTTACAAAGGTAACTTGATAAAAAAAAAAATCAAATAATACTTGGGTTAAAAGTTTTAATGAAAAACGTGTGTTAAGAATTTTACGATCTCAGTCCTTAATACAGCTATTTAATATAGGAATTAATTTAACAAATTCCGTACGAAGAAGAGTTTCCTATGTTTTATAGGGTTCTCGAGTATATCAAACAAAAAAATTACTCAAAATAATCACACATACGAGTGTTGTTTTTGTTTTCACATAGTTTTTTCTACTAATACGTTCTCACTACTTAGGTATTTGACAACTGAGTTAGGTGTTTGACAGGAGAGTTTCCTCTTTATGTATATTCTCTGTGCCTTGGAACTTAAACAAATTTTTAATAGAGTACTTAGGTATATTTTTGAACTAAGTTATAGTGATCTGAGACATATCACTTCTTATATGATTGATATTTCGGTCTGTGATTTTAAAGATTTTGTTAAGATAAGAATTTTGTTAAAATTTACAAAATGTTCAAGCTTGGATCTTCGTCATATCTTCATGACAGATTCAGTTTTGGACACTCAACATGCACTCATTCATTAAATTTTCAAAACTATTACACACTTGTTATGCATAGGTTGTGTGTGGTTCGGGTAACGAGGTTATTAAATCAATTATAGGAAACATTGTATCGCTGCTGTAAATTAGCTAAATATTTCTCAGTTATATTTTTGAAATTTTTTAAACTTATAACAATGTAAGCCAATTGTATTTTCTAGATTAACTAAGGCTTGAAATCTACAGGGAATAAAGCTAGCTAGCTTTCTGAAATTTTGCCGAAATATTCTCTGTTGGTAAGGTTTGTTTGGTTTTGAAAATGTCAATATCGGTTCATTATTTCACCTAGCTCCTATACAAAACTCCCCCCCGAATACAGTCACAAATATGTTGATTATGCGAAAATACTGATAAAGTATTACTCAAATTAGATCTAAGTGCTCTGAAATTATACTGTAAAGTAATAGTTTCAGAGCCCCCTTTCAACGTCCCCCTCAGAAAATTTCGTTTATCTAAAAATATTTAAAATTTGTATTTTAAGGTATCATTTGGTGAATGGTATATAGGAATCAGATCAGCAGAATTTGATATAAGGCTAAAATTGGAGTAGAATTCAAGCGCTTGAATTTTAAATTTTTTAAAAATATATTCAACTGGCTTTATTTCTAATTTGGTTAAAAATTTTAATTACAAAGGAGGCATGAAAAATAAATAAATTTTTTTTGCAAGAAATGTTGCAAATATTTAAGTTTATAGAATTTATATGAGACTTTTAATATATTATTGTATTTTAAACTAATTGCTTTAAATAATTCTATGTCAAAATTTAAAAAGCTTAAAATTTTTGCCAAAAATTTCAAAAGTTTGAATAATTTTGAAACTTTGTGATATAGCATTGAAAATGCATTTCAAAGAGTATGCGAGAAATGTGAAAAAAAAATCATAAAAAAACTTTAAAAAGAACATTTTGATTTTGTGATCCAGCTCACCAAATATTCACGCCAGCTCAAGAATTTTGAGAAATGCTCTCCTTAAACAAACTAGACTTTCATTTTATTTGGGAACATCGAAACCTTATTTTTCCTCCATACAAAAGGCGCAACCCTAATATACATATGTAGAACATTGACATACATGTTTATACGAATATACTATTATCGCAGAAGCAACCATCGACAGCAGCTTTGTAGCTTCGCAAATAGAGCTTGCAAAAACAGCAGGCGGTCCAGCCGGAAGTGTTAGACAGACAGATTGTAATTTACAACATTTTCAACTTCCTGTGCTTGTGAATATAAAGCGCGGTTTGCTTTGTATTTCTTGCATGGATGATTTTAAATCGACTTCTGTTTCTTGTACTCCCCAACGTTTCTCATTTTTAAATTTTCTTCGCCATCTACTTATTTTATCGTCTTTGTATGCACTTATTCATGAAGAGACAGTGGGAGATATATGTTTAAGTGTATTTAAAGTTTTTATGATTATTTTGCGTTTTACGGATGACCTTTACTCAAGCATAGCATTATGTTGCTACTAGGGGATTGGATGATGGGGTGAAGAATAGAGAAGTTGATGTTTGTGGATAGTAGAATTAAATTTGTTTGCCATTAAGTAATATTAACTTTCAAGAATTCACAGAATTCTAGTAGGAGTTTATTTCACTCGCTGACAGAATAACCCAAAAACAATATTTCCCTGTATTATGTGCGAACAACTGACTTTTTCATCACTTAAAAATAATGTTTTTTTTATTTTTTTAATTTTGGTCTATTTCTTTAATTTATTGATTTCTTATGGCCAGAATATCGAGAGCTTCTGATTCCATAATATTTATACAATTCATAGATCCACAAAAAAACAAAAAACAGATTTGTAGCAGCAACCGAATTTGTTGCCAATCGAATGATTCGGTTGCACACATCGAATTTTTCAGTTCTATAAACATAAAGTCAGTTGATAAAGAAGAATTTCGGCTGAAACAACCAAACTTTAGTTTCCCCTTCTAAAATGTTGTAGCCACAACTGTAAAACTTAGTCACACTGGTATAATCATTCGATTGGCAACAAATTCGGTTGCTATCACAAATATGTTTTCTCTGAGTACAGATAAAACAAAATTATCCAAGTGTTTTCCATTAACATCGTGATGTCCGCTTGAGAATTTCATACGAACGTATAAAATATTTAGAAATATTAAAAACTCGGGTTTTGGGTTACAGTTCATAGAACATTATACCCCAAAAACCTATTGATGTTCTTTATTCTTAAAATTAAGCAGTGAGATCAAAAAGATCTTTAAAACTCTTATCCCAAGTATTATTTGTTTTTTTTTTATCAATTTACCTTTGTAAAGCATATTATTATGTTTAATGTCAATTATGTTCATTTGTTGTTAAACTGATTAAAAGAGTGCGTATTAAAATTATTAAATATTCTCAACAAACCCCAACTTGGTTCTACAAAAAGTTGGCCAAACAATCAAAGATCTGCCGTCAAACTATTTCCAATGTTATGAAACAGTATCGGGAGAACTTGTCCGTTCATAGAAAACCTGGTTCAGGTAGAACGAATGATCCGCCTGATGTTTCTAAAGTCAATAAATAGAAATCCTTTTTAAAAGAGCTCCCAACACATCTGGTAGAAAAGCAATCCGGTTAGCTCAATATTCGGACAATTTGGTACGAAAATGCAGGTTTAAGGCTCAAAAACTTCCTGACAGGAACTCTGCTAAAAATTTAGAGCCCAAAGACAAAGCGCGGAAATTGAAGTCAAATTTTATGCAAAAAAATACCTGCTGCGTAATGGATGATGTTCTGGAAAATTTTTTGAAGATTCCGGGTCAATATTTTTATGTTGTTGATGCTCGAAGGAATGTTGTAAAAAAGCAGAAAATTTTCCCAAAAAGTTCTTAGTTGTGAAGCCAAAGAAGCTAAACATTTGTTACAACGAGCTCTATAAATACGGAAATTTACATCAATGAATGTTAACAAAAGAGGAAGCTTCCATTCATAAGACTTCTTAATGTGTCCTGATATGACATCCTGTCACTATGTGGTATTTGTACCAAGAGGGGCAAATCCTTCAAAGACTTGTTAAAAGAGACTTGAAGAGCACAAAAAGGTGTCCAAAAGTGTGGTAGATTTTAAATGGAGATCGACAACGTGTTCGAACGAAGCAAGAGAAAGGACTATAAAAACCTTAATGAAATTTTTTTCTTAAAAGGTTGTTAAATGCATCACTATTTATTAGAACTATAAAAATATTTTTTGTAAATTGTTATAATAATTACAATAAAATAAAAAGAATCAAGCATTTTTTCGATCTCAATCCTTAATTGGGTACACGATTTACAAAACTCTTTCGACACATACCTTCAACTTCGTGAGAAGGGTACATACAAGGTGGCGCAAAAGTAATCCTCCTATCAGAAAATGCTATAAATTTTGCGATTGGCCCCTAATGTCAGTTCTGTTTTGACATTTGTGTAGTAAACACATGCGAAATACACGTTAATAAGTAATGTTATGCTACACTGCTCCAGAACGCGGAATATTGCTGACTATTTATTTGACCAATAATCGGTCGTTGACTTTGGCACAACGTGAATTTCGTCGCAGATTTCCTGGCCGTCCAACGCCTACTCGTGAAACACTGCGACGTTTAGCCGCTCGCCTCTAAGAGACTGGCACAACACGAGATGCTGCCAGGCGTGGCAGACCCCGGGTAGCCGTTCTGCAGAGAATATTGCTGATGTAGCCGAGGATGTTATGGAAGCGCCGTCGACATCGACCAGACGACGTGCCACGCAAATGGGTATCAGTCGACGGTCTTTACAGCGAATTTTGGTACAAGATTTGAAGATGTTTCCGTACAAAGTCCAGACGGTGCATCAGCTGGTAGCTGCTGACCGCCAATCGGGACTAACATATGCTCAAGCCATCCTTAATCACCACCAAGACGAAGATGATTTTTCATCAAAAATAATCATGAGTGATGAGGCCCATTTCCATCTTAGCGGGTACGTAAATAAGCAAAATTTACGCTTCTGGGGCACTGAAAATCCGCGTGTATCCCACGGAGAGCCATTACACCCGCTCAAAGTCACTGTATGGTGTGCTGTTTTCGCTGGAGGAGTCATCGGACCTTTTTTCTTCGAAGACGTCGCGGGCTAAACGGTTACTGTGAATGGTGAGCGCTACAGAGCAATGATCAGCAAGTTCTTTTTGTCGCAACTTGATGAATTGGGATTGGAAAACATGTGGTTCCATCAGTACGGTGCAACGGCACACACTGCACGTGCCACAACCGATATGCTGAAGGATGCATTTCCCGGGCGCCTAATCTCCCGTTTTGGCGATTTGCACTGGCCAGCAAGATCGCCTGATTTGACCGCTCCAGACTTCTTTTTGTGGGGTTTTTGAAGTCACGGGTTTATGTCAACAAGCCTCAGAATCTTGCAGCTCTTAAAGATAATATCCGTCAAGAATGTGAGGACCTATCACCGGATATTTTAGCCAAAGTGATGGAAAATGCCATAAAAAGGCCTCAAATGACAATCAACATGACACCATATTCTCGACTTGATGTAAAAAAAAACTAAAAGACCAAATAAAAATAATCCACAAGAAGAATCAAAGTTTTTTATTTTTTTTTTTTTTTTTAATTACAGCCAAAAAACATCGGAAGTTTACTTTTGGGCCACCTTGTATAAGTTTGTCATTCCGTTTGTAATTTCCACAATATAATTTTCCGACCCTATAAAGTATAGATATTCAGGATCCTTATAGATAGCGGAGTCGATTAAGCCATGTCCGTCTGTCTGTTAAAATCAATTTTCTGAAGACCCCAAATAACTTACAAACTTGATTCATACAGCAATATATCGGGAATTCTTCCGGCTCAATTGCTATTTAAAATCGAGAAAATCGGCACACAAATGGCTGAGATATAATGAAAAAACCGGGCCAATCTCGATTTTTGGCCTATTTTTTATCTATATCTGGATTACTAAGTCATTAATAGTATGGATTTCTAATGATAGATATTTCAAAGTCCATTGCAACGATCTACATAAGGCTATAGTAATATGGACCCACAATGGGTCAAAATCGGGAAAAATATTTTTTTAACCGATTTTTTTTTTTTACCAAACAATTTTTTTTTTTTCATACATTTTTTTTTCACTAGTAAATTTAAAAAAAAAAATTAAAAAAAAATTTTGAAAAAAATTATTATTTTTTAAATTTTGAAAAAAATTTTTTTTTTAAATTTTGAAAAAAAAAAAATAATTTTGTTTACCTAAAAATATTAAAAATTTTTATTTTCAAGTATAATGTGGTGAAGAGTATATAAGATAGGGCACAGCCGAATATAGCTCTCTTACTTGTTAGTTACTAACTTAGTTCGTTAGTTAGTTGGTTACTTAGTTAGTTAAATTTATAGAAAAAGAGGTATGATATAAGTACTACCATTTGCCTTTAACTAAATATTCCACACTGCTTAATTTTCCTTTACACTATTGCACACTTATACTATATTCCTCTCAATGCCATATAATAATGTTAAATTATTGCTTTTCATTTACTGTAAACCCTTAGATTTTCGTTTATTTTTCTCTTTCTCCATTTTTTCGTTTCTACTGGTATCGTATGGCAAATGTTGGAAAAACACAAACAAAAATGTGAACAAAAAAAAAAAAAAAAAATAATAGCAATGTTCCAAATTTATTACTTAAATTTAATAACTATTTGCCAAAAATTGACCTCTATCATTTAAAATCATTCTTTTGCTTACTGCACTATTGCCACTAGCTACGGTTGCATAAACAAAGAAATCAAGATAAAACTTACATTTTCATTTTGACTTCATCTTTGGTTCGTCGACGAAAAATATGCTTCATTTTGATAAAATATTTACAATCGTTTAAAATAAATTCAACATATTTTTAGCAAAATTTTATCGGTGCTTTACAATTGACGATGTTAGATTGGATGTCAGGTTTGATTGATATTTGTGTAGTAATTTGTTGTAAGATTTCGTTATGGTATTCAAAGCAGGGAAGACAATATTTCTCTAGGTTGATTTTTTTTTTTTTTTATAGAAATCAATGTCTCGGTTTTTGAGGCTTTTAAAATAATCAAATGACCATCTAGGCCGAGAAAATTACTGTAAATTTTTTTTTTTGAAATTCATCTAGTTCGTTTAAGATTTTCATTAGTGATCGCTTCGAAATATTCTCTAAAAGCCATTTCAGCTATTTGCTTAAATGAGTTTTACTTTAATTTGTACATCTCTTTATAAACATAAATATGGAAACACACATATGCAATTTTGTTGTTTAACCTCATCTATGATTAATGTCTATCATCTCTATATGTATTTATTTATACAAAACCTCCAAACACACTCTGGCTAAAAGTAGCCAAAGTCAAAATATACGAAAATCTGCTTCAATTTTCTCAATCAAATAATAAAGTTCAATACAGTTTGCAATTGAAAAAATTAACTGTGTATTTTTTACAATTTTCTCCATTTATGTTTAATTTTGGTGAATTTCTCTAGTTTGTGTTCGTTTAAATATTCTATATTCTATTGAATACTTAATAAGTATCTAGTGTTTGTCTGTGACCGTTATCGGTTTTCATTTGTTTGTTTAAAATTTGTTCTTCGTTTCGTTTACTTTTACATTTGCTTTCTTTTTTTTTTTTTTTTTTTGTAAATTTTTTTTGTCGTAATTTATTCAATGTAAATTTTTATTTGCAGACTTTTTAGCAATTTTCTCCACAAGTAGTTGACTGCATACATTAAGGCGAACGAACAATTCTATTAAATAATATGACTTCTTGATAAAGTTTAACAAATGTTTCTTTTCTACTTTTTGTTCTTCCATTGTTAGTTAATGGAGATTGGTTTAAAGTGGTTGGTTGGTTGGTTGGTCGTGTTCGATTTTTGTTTGCATGAAAATTATGTGAAAACGTTGTAAATTTAACATATTTTAAAGTATTTTTTGAAAAGAAAAATTAAATCTTAAGTAAGTATGTATTAATGATGGTCAAGATTGTTAGACAATATTAAAAATGTTTACTGAAAATAAGGTAAAATACAAAATAAGTAATATTGTAGTTTAACAATAAAATTCCAGTTAATGTTACGAATTTGTAAATATTCCTTGAAAATTTTAAAAATCAGTTTGAATTTGATTTATGCAAGGCCACAGTACAACATTTCTTTAAAATTACCTGAGCTCATCATTATATAGATTTGTGGTTGTTCCCAAATACTACTTATAAGATCGAATAATACCTTACACTAAGTACAGGAGTAAACGGATTTTTCATTTGAAAATTCAATGATTTGTTTTTGTGAGTGATTTTTAGAAGCTATGACCGAAATTATGGATTGATCGAAAAGAAATTTGTTCGCGTAATTTCTTTCTATATGAAACTTAATTTATTGGTATGTTGTTGGATACCAATATTATTACAGAGATTTTCGGATTATGAATGAAAATTAAATGTGCTGACTTGAATAGGCAAAACTTAAATATATGGATTTCAAGGTAAAATTATTATAAATAATGGTTTATAAAAATTGTTACCAAATACTATTAAGGACTGAGATCGAAAAAATCTTAACGTACATACAAATGAGTTAATATAACTGAAACCACTAAACTTACAGTTTTGATTTTTTATTTGATTGAAATTATTATTACAATTTACAAAAAATACTATTTTTATAGTTCTAATCAATATTGATGAATTTAAGAACCTTTTCTGGAAACCCTTCCATTAAGGTTTTTATTGCTCTTTCTGTCACTTTGTTCGTGCAGGTAGTCTATCTCCGTTTAAATACTACCAGACTTTTGAAAACTTTTTTTGTGCTCTTCAATTCTCTTGTAACAAGATCCCAATATCTCTCCACTGGCCTTAGCTCCAGGCAGTTTGGAGGATTTGTTACTCTTGGTACAAATAACACATTATTGTTATTGTACCGCTCAAGGCCTTGCTTACCATAGTGACATGATGCCAAATCAGGCCTAAAATAATTGGACACATTGAAAAGTCTTATGAATGGAAGCATCCTCTTTTGTAAACATTCCTCGATGTAAGTTTCGGTATTTATGGAGCCCTTTGTAACAAATGTTTGGATTCTTTTGTCGCAACTGCATATTGCTTGCCATACCAAGAACTTTTTGGGAAAATTATCTGCTTTTGGGTCCTAAATTTTTCTAAAAAAAAAATTTTCCATTCGTACATTTCTTCATCCATTATGCAGCAGGTATATTTTTTGTATAAAATTTAACTTCAATTTCCTTGCTCTGTCTTTGGCCTTTAAATTTTTAGCAGAGTTCCTGTCACAGAGTTCCTGAACTTTTTGAGTCTTGTATGTTTTTAAACCTTTATTGGCTTTAACGTTTAGTAGAAAATAGTCCGAGTACTGAGCTAACCGTACTGCTTTCCTACCGAATGTGTTGGGAGCTCTTTTAAAAATGCTTTGTATTTATTGGCTTTAAAAAGCATCATGTGGACCATTCCTTCTACCTGAACCAGGTTTCCTTTCAACGGACAAGTGCTCCCGATACTGTTTAATAACATTGGAATCAGTTTGACGGCATACCTTTGATTGTTTGCCAAATTTTTGTAGGAAAATATTTAATAATTTTAGTACTCACTTTTTCCTCGTCAATCATTTCAATCAGAATATCATCAAATGAACATAATTGACATTAAACATAATCAAACACTTTATATGAAGGGGACCTATCACTTTAACGTGACGATGTCCTAGGCGGGGGTAAATTGACACCATTTAAGCACACTGTGATAGGTCAAGGAACTAACCAAAAGCATTTGTTCTATTTTGATAGTTTAATACTGCACGCAGAGAAAATATATTTGTGCATGTTTACCAGTGTTGCCAGTTTAGCCTTTTTGAGGCTAAATTTAGCCTTTTTTTTTACTCTTTAGCCTCGAAATTTTGGTTTTAGCTTCGTGGCTTTTTTCTAGCCTTTTTTTAATTTGATAATAGCCTTTTTTAAATAAAAAAAGGCTAGAAAAAACCACGAAGCTAAAACCAAAATTTTGAGGATAAGGAGAAAATAAAAAGGCTAAATTTATATTTGTGAGACATTTTCATTTTAATTCATTACTATTTTTCATTTATCTTTTCAACATACTCAAGAATTGTGCAGTATTAAAAGAGTGTTTCAAAATGAAATATAGTAAGGGTCCTCATGTAAACGCTTAAAAGCCTCTCAAACTGTGCAATCTGTGCATTTTTACACTCTCGCAAATGAACTGTCAAAAAATGTATGGAAATTCGTTTGCACAACTCCGATAAGTTTGCGCGATAATTTAGACTCGCAAACTTGAATTTATTGTGCATTTGATTAATCAGCTGCTTTTGTTTACTTTTAATTATGAAAAATAAAAATCAAATAAAATATAAATATTTTGTGCATGTGAATATTGTGTAACTTTGGAACAAAATGATTGGATTGAATGGCAATATGTATGGAAACATTATTCAACAGCTAGAACATAAACAAAATCTTCAAACAATGTATATCATCGTTTGTTCCAATGATTTAACTTTCATTCAACATTTTTAGAATTTAAATTTATACAATTTGAAAAACTTTTTTTTACAGCTTTTGTTGAATTTATTTTTATTTGACATTTTTAACAAATATAAATTTTCTGTGTAAACTTGCACAAAATTGAAAAGGTGGGTTCATGAAACACGTCGCGCAAATTTGCACATTTACACAAATGGGAAACTTAAGCGTTTAAATGAGTACCCTTAGTATTTTATATCTGAAAGCTATAAATGTCTAGCAAATTCGCTTTCAAAACAAAATTGTTATTACACATTATATTAATCATTATATAATGGACAAGAGCCCAACAAACTCTTGAAGGTTTGTGATACTCGATGGCTGTCATTTGAAATAGCCGTTAAACGTATTGTGAATCTGTGCTTCGAGTTAAAACCAGCAATGCTTCAAAGCCAAACATTTAAGTGATTAATATACTGATTATAATTTGGTGTATTATTTTTTTTTAAACCAGTAAGCAATTCAGCGTATCCAACAATGCTATTTTCTGATTTAAAATTTCTTCACCATAGTTTGTGTTTTCAAATTGTAATACAATGCAAAGAATTTGATACATTATCGTCCCCAATTGAAAATTGTTTAATGTTTTCGCCACATTTTTCATGCAAGTTTGAAGAATGAGAGATAAAATGACGAACGTTTTAATTAGTGACGATTTTGAAAAAAATAATACGGCAAATTAAACTAATTGAGCAATTGCGACAAAGATTTTCATATGAAAACTCTTCGCTAAATCGATTTTTTATCCGTTAATAATACACTTAAAATAGTACTCGTAAAACCAAAAAAATATATTATGTATGTGAAAAATAGTAAATGCTTAGTACTTAAATTAAAAAAAAAAACAAAATTTAAGTTTTGTCTATATAAAAATATATATAGGGCATTTAATGTCAAGTGAACCATCGTTTGAAATCGATGTCTTCCGATAGTTAGTTCTATTAGATAGTAATTCAGTTCTTTCGGAAAAAAACTTTTTTTGCAAAATCTATAACTGTTGAAATTTCTTTTCAAAATGGGCCCGTTTTTTAATTTTTTTTTTTTTTTGCTCAAGGGAAAGCTTAGGTCCATTCCTTTAAGAGGTTTGTGATCGCTAAGTGGGATTCGAGTGGAATATCTATCAAAATAAATATTTTGTAACTCAAGACATACAATTTTTGAAATTTTTTTGCAAAATCTAAATTTTTTTCCAAAATGGGCCCCTTTTTTAACTTTTTTTTGCTCAAAAGAAAGCTTATTTCCATTGCTTTAAGAGGTTTTTGGTCGCTTATGTATATGTGTATATTTAATGATTAATGTTATTTTTTGTTTGCTGCTAAAGTGTACCTTTATAATTTTAATTATTTTTATGAATTTTATGAACATATTTTCAAATTTTTTATTTAAAAATAAATATAAAACTAAATTCTTAATTTATAATATTTTAGTTTTTTTTTTGGCTTTTTTTAAAGCAGTTTGGCTTTTTGTGGCCTTTTTTTGAAGTCAATATAGCTTCTTTTTTTGCCAGCTCCTGGCAACACTGATGTTTACTGTAACCATTTCAACATTTTTAACAATACTATAGTCACAGTAAATGTTTATATGATAATCATGTTGTTCTCAGATTATGATATCCGTAAGCCGAGAGCAACATAATATGGTAAAGCTTCATCATATAAATGGTTGTCACAAACATATACTTGCTTACTGCAAACATATATATGGTTGATACAATCATGTGAGTCGTAAATTAACCATATTATTGTTACCACAATCATATAAATAGTTACTGTAACTATAATATTGTTAAAAAACTAATAAAAATATTGAAATTGTTACAGAAAACATGCACAACTATATTTTTTTTCATACAATTTTATTAAAATAGTTTTACCAGATTTGTTTAAAATACATTTAATAGAATAGTTGACAATTTATAAATTGTACAAATCAAGTGATATTTCCTATTTTCGCATATCACGAGAGTAGTTCGTTTGAAACAACTGACACAAAATTCCCGCAGGTATATAAAACTCAAAAAAAGTTTGTCTATCATACAAAATTATATGTAGTCATATAATTAGACTTATAGTCTATTAAAGCAAATATTTTCACTATTTGCCAAAATATTATTTGAATTAGATTATATTTTTACCTAACTTTAAAAATCCAATCTTTTTAGTTTCACTAATATTCAAACTAAATATTTAAATAACACCATTGAAATAGAAATGGTTCATTTTAAATAAAAATCTGTAATCTTTCTAAATAAAATCGGGAATCAATTACTCCTTCATTAAATTTTATTAAGGTACCTTTTATTTTATATTGAGTTTTATGTTTTGATTAAATCAGTAATTAAACTTTTTACCACAATCAAATATTTGTGTAATCAAGGCAATTATACTCCCTATTGATTATTTGTCAAGAGCTTCAATCCAATTTAGTAATTGAATCAATAATTCGTCGTCATTGGTTGAACTTTAATAAATCAAATAATTCGAAATGCTATTTTCATAATTGAATTTTATTTTTTTTTCTGTGTAATGTGCATGAAGCCCTGAACTATGTTAGTATCCAAAAAATATTCAACACAAATAAGTTTTACATTCACACAAATCATGCTACTAAATTTTGTGATAATCGGTTCATAATTAGTCATAACTCCCATATTACAACCATATACTTTTTTGCATGTTTTTTTATAAAAACATTTTTCAATTTTCAATTAATCGTCACTTTTGCTACCTTATACATGATTCGAAATTTTACTCTATAATTGTGTACTTTTGTGGTTCTATAGCTGAAGATCAAAGAACATCAAAACAAAACCATTGAGGTTTTTATGGATATGAATGAACTACAAACTGTATTTAAGGGTATTTTAAATATATTTATTAAGAAAAAATTAAAAAAATCAGTAAACTGTTTGAAATAGCTTCAGAAAAATGGGTCCCAATATGCCTAAAAAATCAAGAAATCCCGTATTATAGTCACTTATTATTATTAATTATTTTTATAAATTCTATCAAAAAAATATTTTGAAAACTACAAAAATAAATTTGATCCTATCACTTTAAAAAAAAAAAATCATAATAAAAATTAAGTTTTGTTTGTAAATATTTGGTTAGAGTAACTAACAACTCAAAATAACGCTCTATTTGAGAAAAAAAAAAAATGTTTAACCTTAGGGACACCGGTGTACCATATGCGTCAAAGGGTTAATTGTATTTGCACCACCCTATGTGCATATATGTATACATTTTAACATACATCAATGTAAATACATTGTAGTATGTAAACAATGTGAATATTCTTCCTTTTATTCTTTAAAATATTTACTTAACTTTAACATTCTTGTGGTTTTTATGCTGTCTTTGTTAAAACATGAGAATGTATATTTATTGGGAATAGAATAAAATTAAACCATTATGGATTGAGCTTGGGAAATATGCATTGTTATACAGTGTGGCACATAATGCCAGATAAACCCAGAGAAAAAATATTGTACTACATGTTTACTGTAACCATTTAATAATGTTTGCAAATTTTTTAAAAATATTATTATTAGAGTAATTATTAATATGTTTATGGTAACCATAATATGGTAATGTCAAAATTCACATGATTATCGCAGTCATATATATGACTGTAGTAAATATATAGATATATGTTTATGGCAATCATGTTGATTATGAATCATGATATATATCATAATATATTGTTCTCAGATTATGATATCCATAAGCCGAGAAAGACACAATATGGTAAATTCTTTGTCATAAAGATATGGGGATTTCAGGTGAAGTAAATCAACTTTTGAAATCGATGTCTTTCGCCCGCACAGTGTCAGATTTCATTGTTTTAGCGGGATTTAATTAAAAATCAATGTTTGGATGCGTTGAACTTTTTAGTTTTTTGATATTTTTTTAAAATTCTTTTTGAATAGTAAAATACAATATTTAAACTAAATAAGAGTTTCATTACATTTCAAAATAAGGCCAGCTAAATTTGCTTATGAGTGATATTCAAGACATCCATTTTAGGTAAGATTTTTTCCTTATTTTAAAATTTTCAATAGAAAAAAAGTTACAGAGTTCAGTTGAGTTCAGTGAAATTTTTTTTACTATACCGTTTACCAAACTTCCTATTTATAGAAACAAAAAAGAAAATTCACCCCAATTGACCCCCGGAAATTTTTAACCTATAAAAGCATTATGGCAAAACAAATGTTTCGTAGTGAAATTTCGAAATTTGGCTTTCAACGAAGCAAAATGAAAGACATGAACGTGTTTTTGATTTTATATGTAGAAATATTAGTACTGGAAGCGACAAAATTGTAGACTTTTCCATGTTAAGCAATTTTGTAAAAAAGTTTTGTTATGAAACAAACGTGAAGTGGAAGAAAGCAATCGTATGGGGGCTAGGAGAAATAATGGACCGATTCTAACTAAATTCAATAGGCATCGACATTGGGGTAATTTAAAAGCTTGTACCTACTTTTGTCGAATTATCTTTGAGATTGCGATCTGTAGTTTGATTACAAAGTTTACATGGACGGACGGACGGACATCGCTTCATCGACTCAGAAAGTGATCCTGAGCAGATTGGTATACTTTAAGGTGGGTGTAGGAACAATATGTTTTGCACATTATAAACATCAGCAAACATAACCCACTACACCCTCCTCACTATGGTGTAGGGTATAAATATTAAAATTTTGATTTTAACATTTTTATGGGAGTAAGGCGAAATATTTCCACGATCACCTCAATTTTTTCTCCAAAAATGTACTTAACCATAGAAAAACTGTGTTTCGAAAATCATTGAATTATCTTTACCCGTTTTGAAAATTCAGACTTTAGTCCCTCTAGATTACACAAATCTGACACTGTGGCCCGGTATGAAATTTTCACCAAGGTTAATCCTATTGGATATTTAGGTTAGGTTAGGTTTCCACGCAGCCGCGAAATTGGAAAGTAGAAGAACAGCTCACGTGGGTCCAAGAAATGATCCCTTTGTGTTATCTGAAATTGGAAGTTAGAAAGAAAGAAGTGCAGATAGAAATGAAAAGAAAGAAGTGGAAGATTGAGTAGTTAAGAAGAAGGAAGAGAGAAGGAGATTTGCAAACAGTTGCATATCAATAAGATAGCGGTTATTAGGTTACACTCGAGAGCTTCCCATATCTGGTCCTATTAACCAGTTACTACTCCTTATAAAGGCGTTGATGCCCTCAAGCCTCATATTCGAGAGCTCAGAAAGACTATTTATTGAACGGTGTCCCAGAAACCGTACGTGCAGATCACCTAATGCCGGACAGTGACAAAGAAGATGAAAGATGGTTTCATCCTCCTCCTCATTTTGACAACTTCTGCAGATGTCGTTGTAGGGCAAGCCAAGTCTCCTCGCATGGTTGCCAAAAGTGCAGTGTCCGGTAATGACCCCCACTACGACACGCAATTGTGAGCGTGACAAGCCAAGAAGATATGTTGTTCGCCCACGATTCAGTTGAGGCCATATCATTCTGGTTATAGTGCATGTGGGTTCACAACCCCATCTTGTCTGAGCAAGCTCATAGTAGAAATTACTAATTTGTAGCTTGCACTTGGATAGCGGAATTCCACATAGGAAGTCTATGTTTCCGCCAGGTAACATGGCGCCTTTTTTCGCTAAATCATCAGCAACGCAGTTGCCTGTAGTATCTCCGTGTCCTCGTACCCATTCGAGTACGACTGTTGAATGTCTCGCCATCCTGTTTAAGGATGCCCGGCATTCCTGGACCAAATTAGATGTTGTGTATACACCTGTTATTGAATTTTTATTCAGACACAATTTTTCAACAAGATCGGTCAAGATCTCTCTGAGTTAGAGTTAGTTAAAATTTTAAATTTTGGCCAAAAAGATGGATGGATCCATGTAACTTATTACCTATTGTTCTAAGCAAAATGTGTCTCAAATATTTTAGATAGCTGTTTATTCAACATTTCGAAAAAAAAAAAAAAAATTTCCAACATTAAAAATTTGTTGACTTTTTTTAAAGTGGGCCTTTTTTCTAAAATTAAAGCATTGGTATTTTCCTTAAAGAGCTTTTTGGTTGCCTAGTGGGATGCGAGTTGGATATCTATCAAAATAAATATTTTTTGTTTTTTGCAAAATCTAAAACTTTGTTGACTTTTTTTCAAATGGATCCTTTTTTTAATTTGAGTTACAAAACATTTATTTTGATATATTTTCTCTGCTTGCACCAACAATGAAGCAGCGGTAGAGCTTTAGAATGCTCGAAATCTGTTTATAATTCATTACAATTTTTAGAATTTTATGATAATGTTCTGATAATTAGACTTTGACAAATTTAAAAAATTGCTTATTAATATAAAACAGCATGTAACAATTGCTCCAAGAAACCATTTGATCGTGTTAAATTTTGTGCACCACTATTTATCTCCCTCCGTACACGAACAGTAGTTACGTTATGCATACGATATGTTTCATTGGGTTTCTTTTACATTTTTTTTTTTTTTTTTACCAGTAAAGCCATAGGTTATGTTTGTTTTATGTTAAAATCTTCAAATATATTTTAGCATAGAAAACAACGTGCATACAGACAGCACTAAAGTATGTGAAAAATTCCTAAAAAAGAGATTGAATGCAGGTCTATTGCATGTTCGAGCATACAACATTCTAACACATATATAAAGAAAACAAAACATCCACACCAACTCACACACATTTGCAAAAGTTAAATGTATTTGCTTAGTGCACACAAACAACCATACATGTACTTATACACAAACACTTGCTACTTTAAACTTATACATATGTGTATGTGTATATTAGGGTGGTCATTGTTGAGCAATTTCAGGATTTTCGATGCTCCCAAGTTGTTTTCCATCATTTAAAAACATTTAAGCAAAATGAGATAATGTTAATAAGTAGCACATGCCAAGGACAGATCTGTGGAAACAGCTCTACGTTCATTAGTTGGTTCTACTGAAGAGTCGCTATCACATAAGGAGTATTCAATTGATGCCATTCTCGATATTGAAGGAGCTTTTAACAATGTCAGGTCGAACTTGGGATTGATCAACTTATGTGGACGCCGGCTAGTCGGAAATATACTCGGTTATTGAGTCATATGTGCTACCCTAGGTGGCATAATGGAACCCCAATCGTGGAACCCCGTAGGGTGGTGTACTATCACCACTTCTGTGGAATCTGGTTATGAATACCCTGTTGGTCAGGATGGACAACAAAAGGATTAAAACAGTCGCGATGCTGACGATGTTGCAGTATTAATATCTGGTAAATTGTATGGAATCGCCATTAAGTACACTGAGTGAGTAGAGTATTTCGAGTGGACTTAGTGTGAACTCCTTAAAAACGCAATTGGTTCTCTTCACAAGGAGGTATAAGATCGATGATTTTAGACCAGCTAGACTGAATGGAATCAGTCTTGAGATCAGGCATAATGCAAAGTACCTTTGCAGAATTCTATATAAAATATTATTCTGGAATCTAAACATTAAAAACAGGATATGTGGCCATCTACACCTGTAAGAGGGCAATTGGTACTAACTGGGGTATTATGCCGAAAGGTATCAATTGGATCTTCAAGGCAGTTGTTAAGCCCATCTTGTTCTATGGCGTAGTGGCCCGTAAAGAGGCAATAGGGTCGGTGGAGGTTTTCATATTGAGAACTTTGGGATAAAATCTTTTTTAGGCTACTTAAATTCTGTTCTGCTCTTCAGGCGGAAATTACTGCCATTAAACGTGCATACAACTGCTTGAGGTATTATCGAATATCTGGTGATATATGTATATTTACTGACAGCAGACATAATCGAAATCAGGGTAATTGTATAGCAGATGAATTGGCCAAAAGGGAAGCGATCGACTGCTTTTCTGGTATTTTACTTGTTAAATGTAAAATGGCTGTTCAGCAGAAACTCTATTAGACTGCACAAAACAAGTGGACTAATGAACATTCCTGTGCTACGACGAGTTCGAATGATGCCTGCAGGACAAATCTACTTATGGAATACCGTCGTGAGCAAATAAGGCTAATTGTCTCCATTATTACAGTACTATATTATTCTGGGACACATGCTATAAGACTAGGCCTACGGTACAATGATTACTGTAGAATCTGCCATAATGAGGACTGTAAGGGACTGTGTACCACCTTTTCTGCCAATGCCCGGCTCTGTCAAACCTGATGAAACATTTCCTCGGATTTCTATTAATATCATCCAAGGATGAATCTTAGACGAATCTACTCCTTCATCTGAGAATCTGGTTGGTTTAACATGGAGACAACGGAAGATTTGAATGGACACAAGTGAGCTGCTTAAGGAGTGGCTTCTCATGGAACCTAACCTAACCATGGATAAATGCAATACAAAAACTATTGGATTTTGTAAACTTATATTTATTTTAAATTTTTAAATATAAGTAACTGCTTTGACCCAAAACTTCAAAAAATATGTGCAACTTCTAAACATTTTATGGTTTTGCTTAAATTTTGAGTATTTGCTTTTGATATGACGGAGAACAATTTTGGAAATACCGACACTCGAAAAGGTCTAATATAAGGATCACCCTAGTGTACATGCATTGTAAATATACACATGAGTATGTATAAGTGAGTTAGAGAGTTAGTGTGTATGCAAAGTGTTTGTAATACATTCACTTTTAGACACTTTTGTATTCTAAAAATAAAATAAAACGTTTGAAAAAAAACCCAACAGCATACTCACATATAAATGGTAGGAATGCTTTTAATGCAAGTGAAAGTATGAGGACAGTATAAAAATGCCTTTCTTAAGGAATGGAAGGAAATATTAGCATGAGCTATGCTAAGTATAATAGAATAACAAATTAATTTCTATATTCTTATGATATCTATTTGTCAGTGTTTGTTACACAATTTTTCAATTCCTATCATGTCATAATGTCCTAATATTTCTCAATGGTTTGAAAATGTAGTTATTGCCTTTCAAGCGAAAAATGTCGTAAAATAATACTACTTCGTATGCCATGTTTACTGCGTTATCGTAAACAACAAGCAAAGACATGCGCCGAACGCCTAAGAGTCGTTTAAGCAGAGTCACCGGGTCGTGAAATATAAGGACATTATGACAATATGATATGATAGGAGACCTTGTGAATTGACCAAATATATCCTGCACTACAGTTGTTTATTTCAATCGATTGGTGAAAGAGAATTATAACTGAAAGTCTGACATACACCTATATGTAGGTCTACAGAAATTAGATTTCTGACTCAAACTTATTTAAAAGCAACTAAAATCTTCTCTTTCACATCCAAAGCAATTTCGCGATTGCCATCGCTTGTATAAGTATATACATATGTATGTATATTTATGTTAAAAAATATGAAGTGATGCTTATCGATAGTGAAATATGATATTGGATATGATGTTGCAAACAATACTTGAACTGAGCCAAAAGATCAATATACCCAGATAGTAGTCATAATTTGTTATGACAACAGAAAATTCCATTTCAATAAATTACAAAACTATATGAGATGTTGCATTGGATCCATAGACATTTCAACATACACTTTATTACACACATGTACAATAAACACATGTGTAAATATCTATTCGTTTCACATATTCCCATTTAATATAGAAAATTTTAATTTTAAATTGTTTATTGCACAATGGCAGGCGTATACAAATGATAAATAGAATTAATTATAAAATGAAAGCGTACTTTAATGAAATTATGTATGTTACGACACGAATGATTAAAATAATAATGCAATAAACAAAAACACAATAGAATTTCCCCCCCAAACAAAAAAATAAAAAAAAAAAATAAATAAAACTGATAACAATACAGTTGAACAACATAACATAACCATCGTATCAATTTCAGTTTTAATTCAATTTTACGTGACAAATAATATTGTACTTAAATGTGTATCTTCTAATAAAAATAAAGTAATATGACAATTGTTGAATATCTAATCTCTGTGATTGATAATTTAAACACTAACCACCCAACCCGAATTTGAAGTGAACAAGAGGGTGTGAAACTTGAACATCGCTAGTATGATGACAACGATTTTAGAGTTTCATATGCATATAAGTATATATAAGTTTGTCAGTCCGTTTGTAATTTCCACAATATAATTCTCCAACCCTATCTATAAGGATCCAGAATATATATACTTTATATTATGGATCCTTATAGATAGCGGAGTCGATTAAGCCATGTCCATCTGTCTGCCTGTTGAAATCAATTTTCTGAAGACCCCAGATATCTTCGGAATCCAAATCTTCAATAATGCTGTCAGACATGTTTTCGAGAAATCCGAGACAACATCTGAAAATTTCATAAAAAAAGAACAATTTATTGCATGCTTTGACAAAAAAGCAACTAAATGTATGTTTGGATGTGTGTTGGTTTCGTTGCTTTGCGTATTTTGTTTTTGTTGTTATACCCTTCACCTACTTGGAAGGGTATATATAAGATTGTTATTTCGTTTGTAACTTCTGCAATATAGTCTGTTCGTCAGCAATTAAATGTAAACTTTTTAAAAGTTTTCTTGATTTATTTAGGATGCTATACGCTGAAAATGGATAATTAATGCATCCACAAGACACTTGAAAATTTGTTTAGACTAGCGGACATCACATTGTATTCTCATGCCCAGAACATCAAGATTGTCTGATTCCACAATATTTACACCACCCTTAAATACAGATGAAGCGACATGGTCTGTCGTTCCTTTATGTCTCAACATCCTACACGGAGTCTTGCGAGCGTTGAAAGCGATCCTATTCGCACGAGATTTTTAGATGTTTCCAATTAAGGGAATCATTCATATTTTGCCTCATTGCCCCAATCTCCGACAAGCTTGGTCTGTAACT
Organism: Calliphora vomitoria; assembly: GCA_942486065.2. Lineage (NCBI taxonomy): Eukaryota > Metazoa > Arthropoda > Insecta > Diptera > Calliphoridae > Calliphora > Calliphora vomitoria. Next base: position 42,314,803 of record OW818029.2, read on the forward strand.
GAATGAATATGAATGGCAAATGTTGCTGTCATCTGCAAAAGAATATTTTGGCTTGGAAGTTTGACGTAGAAGGTCATTTAGAAAAATAAGCAATATATTAGGAGAAAGAACGGAGCCTTATAGTACCCCTGAATTTATCTTCAACTCTTTTGATGAGATCCCATCTATAAGGAATCGTATAGTGCGATCTCTGAGAAAGCTCGATATAAATCGAGAGAAGTTATTACCGACACCAAAAGCAATAAGTTTTGCTAAAAGCGCACCATGCCGTATTCCATCAAACGCTTTAGAAATATCTAGAGCCAACACTTTACTTTCGCCATAACGGTGTATGGAACGACACTATGTTTGCATAGGGAACGCTAGAAAGTCTCCCGTAGAGCTTCCTCTACTGCCGGTCGCTGAGTAAATTGTTGGACTCTATATATTTCACAAGATGGTAGTTAACCATACTCTCCATAACTTTGGAAAGTGCAGAACAAATTGCTATTGGGCGATACTTTTCAGGGTTGTTACCCTCTCCCTTTTTAGGAATTGGCATTACATTAGCAACCTTCCAACATACTGGAAATACGCCGGCACTGTATGAAATGCTGAAAAGGTTAGCTAATGGACGTGCTAACGTCGAAGAGCACTGTTTCTTGACCAGCGTTGGTATGCCATCTGGCCTAGGAGACTTATTTACGTTGAGATCGCATAAAAGCCTTTTAACAGCTCGAGCTCGAAATAATATATTTGGCATAGTTACTAATACTCTTCTGAGTTCGTAGCTGTTTGTGAAACGTTCCGAAGTTCCGAGAGCGAAAAGAAGGCGGAAATAGTGCAATGATCCGAAATACCGAGAGATGCAAGAACATCCACTTCATACTTTTCAGGATGTGAGGTGAGAAAAGGTCAAAAGTGTTATTTTGTTGCCCTTCAACACATGAAATATGTGTTGGTTCATTCAATAATTGCGCAAGGTGATTGTACGCGTCGAATAACTCAACATATTGATCTTCTGTAGTCGTGTGGCAAGAATGGCAAAGTCAAGAGGAGTTGTGAACATTGAAATCACCAGCAACTACAATTTCACTGCCCGCTTTCCTTTATTGACTATGTTGTAGCCGATTTTTTCGATACAAATTTTCCTAACCCCGCCGATTTGGGTCGCCGCACAGTGTAATTGGTTATAGCTTCCAAACTTTCGAAAATCACTCACAAACACAAATTATTGAAATTTTAAAAGAAAAATATTTTTGCTCATTTACTTAGTGTAGGTCAAGGCCGACCATATCAGGAAGATTTACACAGTAAATGTACAAAAATATTTTTCTTTTAAAATTTCAATAATTCATATTCGTGAGTGATTTTCGGAAGTGGTCCTTATATGGGAGCTATGACCAATTATCGACCGACCACCATGAAATTAAGTCATGTGATTTATGTCTATATGGAAGTTATTTATGTTGACATTCATGTCTATTCCAGCATGTTTAAGAGATTTATGGACGTTAAAGTCATTTTTGGAAGAAGGTCTATATGGGAGCTATGACTAATTATAGACCAATCGTAATAAAATTTTGTGACATGAATTCTGTATGTATAAAACTTATTTGGTTTATGTAGATGACTATATAAATTAAACATTTATGACCGATAAAGTCCAATTTCGTCAGGACATTTTTATGGGGGCTAGGTGAAATAATGAACCGACTTCAGCCAGTTTCAATAGGCTTTGTCCATGGGCCTGAACAATTATATCTACCAAATTTTGTCGAAGTATCTTCAAAAATTGCGATTTGTAATTTTCGCACAATGTTTACATGGACTGCCAGCCAACCAGACGAATGGACGAAAGGACATCGTTTAATCGACTCAGTGATGAGTTGATCGGTATACTTTAAGTGGATGTTAGACTAATATTTTTTTTTATTTTATTTTTTAAAATTAAAATAATATTTTTTTCATTTTCAAAAATATCTTTTAAATAAAATAAATAATTTTGAGATCAATTTCAAAAACAATAATTTTTGATTTTTTGAAGCTGTAACTCTAAGAATATCGTTATTTCATTAAGTTTGCTAATAACAAACAAATACTAAACAAAGTGATCGTAACCAACTACAAGTTTTTCCAAACTCCATGGAGTCTACGAAAACATAATTGGTATATGGTAACCATTGCAAATTTTTGGTGTAGCCTAGTGTTATTTAAATTCTTGATTTTTGTATATAAATATAATAAGCCCAGTTGAAATCTCAACACTTTTAGCTCTCATCACACAGCAGTTATATATAAAAATAGTTATTTAAGTGTATTAAAAAAAAAATATTTTATGTTTTCTTACCACCTTTTTCTTGTTTATGCCTCAATCCTCCTTAACGCTATATCGTTCAACGTTTATTCGCAGTTATTTTATTTATTTTTTATTTACAAATGCGCGTAAATTGTATAAATGCACTCTCCACACTTTGGTTTGTGGCCATGTTTGCTGCATAAGAGTTGGTTGCGCTCAAACCAATAATACAAATAGGTACCATTACAGGCAACGCTCACAGCACTCTAAGGATTTAAATTGAAACCCATTTAAAGTGTTTGTGCAGGATAAGCTCCATATTGTAGTTGAGATCAAAGTGGTAGAATATGGAGTAACAGATTTTTTATAAAAAGATTTCTTGGTTAAAATCCTGGTTATTGGTTTAGGTTAACTGGTGAACAGTGATTTTTATCTACGGTTTTCATAGAGGCTTTATGTTGTAAAAAATTTTACTGTTGAGAGTAAATTCATTTTTATGTAGCTAATAGGTTTTCAGTAAACTTATGTATATAAGTAGCAAAGGTTTAACATAAACATATTATTGTTATAAGTAAATATAAATTTATTAACAAATATATTTCTTTTATTTTTAGAGACTGCAGAGTTGTTCGAGATCCTCAGACACTGAAATCTAAAGGTTATGGTTTTGTGTCGTTTATTAAAAAATCGGTAAGTTAAAAAGTATTTTGAACATATTGGAAAATATTATAAAAGCGAATTAATTTTTATAACACATACTTAGTTACTTATTTGTTTAACCCTGTTCGAACGATTTTTCAAGTAAAAAATTAAACAAAAATTATTTTTAGTTAAGCATTTTATTAAAAAATAAGAAAAATAATATAATGTATAAATAAAAATTATTTTTCTCTCCTAAAATTTGATACGAATTTTAACTCTTTTTTTTTTTTCCTTTTCAAATTAATTAACTTTTTAAAACAGCAAAAACTTAAAAGATAGAAAAAAAAAATGAATTGTTTCAAAAACAGCCTTTAAAGATAGTCAATCAAATTATACAAAAGTAAAAATATTTTTAGTTATTTGCCATATTTGACGCATGAGACACAAAGTTCAACTTTGCATTATTACATGTAGTTTTCGTCATTCTGCATTTGCTATAGACAAAGTTAAATTATTTTACGCTTTTTGTTGGCCTTTATCAACATTTTCGACGCCTTCTTATAGATTAGGTATTATATTTTGAATTTTTCTTCAGAGCCTCGAGAGTTTCATGACAATCTTTCAGATACTGTCGTTGGTTTTCGACCTTTATAGAGCTGTTTACAAAATGTATTATTTAAAATTCCCAAAAATAGACACATTGGCCACCTGTAAGTTTTTCGAGAACACATTTTGTCTGTAAAATTCTACCATTTAGGATTTTCCCGTTTTCGGATTTATGGTTACTTCTTCATCGCAACTTGATAAAATATATACAAGTTTATTTAGTTTTGGCTTGTAGGATAATAAAGTCAGTTCACTGTCGTAACAAAACATGGATGTTCTAGCTCGCAGGCTTTTTACATAGCCCATTTCCTTCGGATTTTTTCTCTTCATAAAAGTGTCAACAATAGTAAATTTATAAGATTTCAGTAGCAGTTTTTTGCAAGGGGAACTGATGTGAACCAGTTATCCACTGCATACTCCTTGGCTACCTCCACGTCAAATTTTATCCCGATCGGGTCATCCGTTTAGAAATGCCAGATTTATTTCCAAAAAATTTTGATTCTGCCCCACTGTGCATTGCAATATTGCGATTCGTACCATGAACAGTTTTCTTCAGCTATTTTACTCTTTCTCCCAGAAAAATTACTGTTGAATTCGAGCCCAAAAAGTCACACTAAAGTTACTCTTCGTCGTAGCGACGAGTATACACCTGTCATTTTCAACTTAAAAAAAATTAACTAACGTTGTTGACAAAAAGAGCGTAATTTGAAAAAGTTATATGATAAAGAGTAAATGAGCTTCGTCGATTCGACGAACAGTAACCATCCAGGGTTAAAGAGCCATAACAAACTTTTGTTTCATACAAGCCTCCTCAAGCAAATAATATTGCAATGTGTAAATTAATCTACAATAATGACGGAAATCTAATGTGCTTTTAATTCGGACACATTAACAAAAAATTTTGTATTTTGCTTTAAAAACCACGGAAATAAACATTAGTTACGCATATATATGGATGTACATTAGAGTGTTGTACCAACCAATTTTTGGAAAGGGAAACCACAAATGCTGAAATTCTGTGAGCAGTAGACATCGTTTTGAAATTAATCACTGTAATTTTCTGCGCAAGCAGACAACTTCTCACTACATTGCTATAGCTAATGAGCATTATTTTTATTTATTTGGCCTTACTGTTTGCTATTGCTTGGACGCAATTGCTGAAAAACTGTAAGCAAACCATTTTTTTTAGGTGCTTTTAATAATTTTAAGACTACACGATAGTGTGCTGGACTATCAATCTGGGGGTTGCGGGTACGCCAGACACTATGGCAGACAAGCAAAACGCTTCGCAGTTTGTGTTTGTTTTAAAAAAAAAATAAAAAAATACAAACACTGAACAAAACAAAGCCAGAGTAGGAAACTATAATTTCAAAATTGAAATTTAAATATCGAAATTTCATTTGGAAAAACAGAACAAAGCCAGAGTAGAAAATGATGATTTCAAAATTGAAACTTAAATATCAAAATTTCGCATTTGACCAGTTACAATATTTGTGTATTTTAAGTTTCATTTCTTTTGTTTATATCTTGATGTTTTTGACTGGACAAACATTTTACAGTTCTCTATCAACGAACTATCACGTTTAACATTATTTTGCTTTTTCGTTACAAGTTTTGAAAAGTAAACGAGAAGTACGTGATCACAACTAATATTTTTTAATTTATTCAAAAAAATAAACAAACAATTTCAAATTTCCAAAAAATATCTATTGTGATAAATATCAGAAAAAATTTCAAATTAAACTTTTTTTAATTGAAATATTTTTAATTATTTAAAAGAATGTATATTTCATTTTTAATACAAAACCAGAGATCGAAAATAACTCGTTCATATACCAAAAGACCCAAATTGTGATTTATATTTTTGTGATAAAAATAAATCACTCAAAATAACAGTTATAAATGGTAGTAAGACCTTTATGTGATGAATATGAAGTAATGCAATTTCAAAAAAAAAAAAAAAAAAATAGATTTTTGTGAAAAAATTTTACATTCAATAATTTATAAATTTAATATATTTAAGCGTTGATTTGCATTAAATTAATTTCTGCGATTTGTTTTTCATGTTCGCAAATAAAAGTCACAAGCTGAATTAATTATAAATCACTCATCTTGATTATTTGTGTTTGTTTCTTTTCTGTTTCTCACAACCCCTCACCTAAAATGTTCTCTAATAAGTCACTCTCTCAGAGATATAACACAAAAAATTATTTTTAAATGGCTGCGAATGAGGATTTACCATTGAAATGAAAGTGAACCCGTTATTTTCGTTCGCTGTATAAAACAAATAAACAACGGTTCCAGATTCCTGAAAGAAAAAATTAGGTAACATTTGTCATTTGATGAAGTTTTTGATTACTTTTAAAGTCACGCCAAATTATTCCAATACTTTTAATATCATAGTTAAAGTGGAAGAAAATGTCAAGTCAAAGCTCCTTAAGCTTCGAAGCTCTTTACAGAAAAAAGGCAATATTCAAATACAAATACATACATTTTTTAACAAGATAAATTTGACAACGTTTATTTTGCTTTTGCATTCAACACAGTGTGCTTTTAAACAACACACATACAAAATTTAGAAATATAATACCGTTAAGGTGTATTTTATCCTGTTTTTGTAATGCTCTATCAGTAACAGTAGAGCTGCGTAGAGCAAATCCAGTTTTATGAAAGCAAGCGTTTATGTACCAGGTGAAATAAGAGTATTTTGTGACAGTGATAGCGAATATGAAGTTCCGACAGACAATAATATCCTCAAGAAGAACACCATGTGATGTTAAAATGTTTCCAACAATTTTTTTTTTTTTTGGACAAAGAGCTCAATATTATTTCAAACTTGAATGGAAAAAGGTTGTTAATTTAATCGTTGATCAAACTTGCATTTATGCATCGCAAGCTAATAAGCACAATTTATCCTTCAACGCAGAAGATTTTAAAATATTTTTGAGTGTTTTGCTCTATGCCAAGAGAGGATATGTAATGGCAGCTCTAGGAGGATACTCGCACTCCAATTGTTTCCGAAATTATGTCACAGAACAGATTCAAAAAAATAGAACGTTGTACTTATTTGGCTGATAACACTTATTTAACACTTATTTGGAACTTGCAAAATCGACAATAATTTAACAATCAAGGTAATTAATTATGGATGATTTTTACACTGGTTAACGTGGAACGAAACCTGAGACATTCATTAGTAGATCATTACTTATATTAATACGATAGACGGGTGAACTCGGATTACAAATTAATTTCAATATCGCAAAAGCATAATTTTTCTCTTTTCCGTTAATAGTGGATTTAGGCATCGATTTCATTGCTCCTCAAATATATTAAGCTGTTAGTTTACGAACAAAACTAACAAAAAATTTAGATTTTTTTTTAATGATAAGAAAAAACTACTTGTTCTTAAACGATCAATATTTCTGTTAGGTAATGATCTGTTTTTCTGTAATTGACAAAGAAGGCCTCAAAAATAAAAATTTTTTTATAAATATAGTTTCTCTTATTATATTATTTCATTATGGCTATTAAGATGAGATGCTGTATTAAAGATCCTAATATGTTTTGTAACATTTTCGGCGAATATATGTTAAAAGCAAAACGAAAATCAATTACAAAAAAAATTGTATTTTGCTTACTTTGGTATTCAAATTCGCAACCTAGACAATTCGTGAATATATGATGTAGAAATAAATCTATAAGTGTGTAAAAAATTATTTTTTTTCTATAAAATAAACTACTGTTTTTGTTATAATCACTTTAATGAAAGTTTTAAGATATTTTCACCAAAAAGGCGATATTTATAAAACCTATAATAAAGCATTTCTGTTGCTGTAGTCATATTCAAATGTGTAATAAGAAATACTTACAAAATTAGTTTATAAACAATATATATTTTTTAGGATGTAAAATTTCGGAATATTATCTAAATATTTCATTAAAATTTTAAGTAATTTCTCATTTTAATTAAAACTTATGTTCACTGTTATACCTTGCATGTGCAGAATTAGATTTTTATTTAGAATTTTCTTAATACAAAATTTTATTGCGGATAAAGCTGAACATTCCACATTCTTGAAAGATCAAATAAATTTTCCAAAAACATCCACCGGAACTATTATACTCAAAAGAAACATGTTTACGTGGACCAGTTCCAGCTAAAACCATTTCATATTATAAGCTGCATTACCCATAATATAGAAGAAAAATACCAAATAATAGGGTATGTAATGAAATATAAAAACCGCGATATTTCCAAAACGCGAGATGACTGGAAAAAAAAACAAGTTCACCAAAATTGTTTTAAAAGAAAGTAGGAGAGCTATATTCGGCTGTGCCGAATCTTATATACCCTTCACCAAATTATACTTTAAAATACAAATTTTAAATATTTTTAGGTAAACAAAATTAAAATTTTATATTTTTTCAAAATTGTTTTAAATTTTTTTTTTTAATCTTCTCCAATTTTTTTTTAAATTTTTTCCAAATTTTTTAGATCTATTAGCGAAAATTTTTCAAAATTGTTTTCAATTTTTTTTTTTCGAAATTTTTTTTTTTTAATCTTCCCTAATTTTTTTTTTAAATTTTTTTCCAAATTTTTTAAATTTATTAGTGAAAAAAAAAATTAGAAAAAAAATTTTTGTGGTAAAAAAAAATATTCGGGTTAAAAAATTATTTTCCCGATTTTGACCCATTGTAGGTCCAAATTACTGTAGCCTTATATAAATCGTTGCAATGGACTTTGAAATATATATCATTAGATATCCATATTGTCTATACTAAAGACTTAGTAATCCAGATATAGATAAAAAATATGCCAAAAATCGAGGTCGATTTTCTCGATATATTGATGTATCAATTATGTTTGTAAGTTATTTGGGGGCTACGGAAAATTGATTTCAACGTACAGACGGACAGACGGACATGGCTTTATCGACTTCGCTGTCTATAACGATCCAGAATATATACTTTTTGGGGTCGCAAATGAAAAATTTTGAAATTTCAAACGGAATGTCAAACTTATATATACGCTTGTCACTCATGGTGAAGGGTATACAAATCTTCATTCATATCTTTTGAACACAAATGTTTGTTTTTTTGTTTAAAAAAAATAATAGTTTGTTTAAGCTAGTTTATAATCCTATCCAAACTAGGGAGCTCATCGAAATGAAAAAATCTAACTCCATTAGAGTCTGAAATAGAATAGTATGCAGAATTTTAACTTGCAAAGTTTTCGGAAAGTATCAGAAAACTGTGAATATAAGCAAATATACATAAAAATACTTATAGTTAAATTTTCATATGGGTGCTGTTGCAGCTGTGTTAAATATTCACCAAAATTATTGCCCTGGTTCTCTTGAACTTGTCACGAATGAGCAAATATAACTTATATAACACTTATTCCCCAATATAAATAAAAAGAATTAGGTTTCCTATAATTATCTACAAAAAAAAAACTCTCATTTTAATTCGAAAAATAAAATTTATATTCATAAGTTAATGCTGAGAGGGGTATTTAATTTAACCCAAACTATTAAATCATACCTGTAGCTCTGGTAAGTGGACCTACCAAAATGAGCATACCTTTTTTTAAATAGACAATATAGAAAGTTATAAGACCCCAAGAGGGTTTCCTAGATTTCCATTTCACCAATTTTCTAGTGTCAGCTATATTAAAATGTTTTTAACACAGATTATTGCAGATATTCAACAAATGACAGTTGTCAAACAAGTTCTCAATGGTTGTGGTTTGCAGAGCGAGAGAAGAACACAATTTTCAATAGGCAGCTAGAGTGAAATATATATACCATTTTAACATTTTCTTTTGTTGTTTTTCTATTTCTATATTTCTGAAAACAACTGATTTATATCTGTATAATTTGTGGTTTTTAATTTATAAAATTGCCCATTTTTTACCTTCTGATTCCCCAATAAGATATGACCCTATATGATAACAAATTATTTCATTAGTACTTAGTTCTATTCTACCTTGATCTAACCATGACAATGGATTTCCAATGTCTTCCACCTGCCCGTAGTTAGAATTTGCTCTATAACATAGTAAAACTTATTGAAATCTGTTTATATTTGTAAAAGTTACGAGCTCTACAATATTTTTCACAGCAGTGATGGTCGGCTTTGTGTCATTCTTTACGAATTGTTTATATATTATTTCACAATTTGTCCACCAGTTTAGTAGATGCATATGTGCCCCAAAGAATAAATTCCATGTTCAGGATAAAATTATTCAGCTTTTCTTTTAAGCAGGCTATTGCCAATTAATTTTCGAGCCATATATTATTACTTCAAAAGAAGTATTCAACAAGCTTGAGATTAGATTTGATTTAAATATATTTTGAATGCCCTAATAAATACACACATATGTGGGCATTGAAATACAAAGAGAAAAATCTACAAAATACATAAAAGCTTTAAGTGGAAATTCGGAAAGCCACATGTGCCATGAAGCATAAATAAGCCGAAAAGTAAACAAAATGACGGTGTATGACAGCGAAAAAAGATGTACATCGGAATAAAATATACTTAAGCATTCACAAACATACAAGCAAATACATAAACATAAATTGACATGGATGAACATTAGGCTAGCCACGTTTGTATGGGGGAAAAACTGTGATTTTTCCCAACTAAAATAGAAGTAGAAAATACTACTTCTTAAAATGTTTGTCCTGGCGCCGGTATTTGATATTTAGATCAAAGGATAAAAATATCCTTTTTAAGGTTTTTGTGATTTTGTGAAACAAAAACCTTCAGAAGAATGTTTTCATCCTTTGATCCAGCTCACCAAATACTAAACCCAGAAAAAATTTTGGCGAAACGTGCCTTAGAATAAATTAAACATTAATTTTAGTTGGAAACATCCGCAACTACTCATTGGAGCCATCCTAATATACGTATGTATGCGCGAGTGAGTATAAAATATTTTGGCATTAGCGTAATTATACAACACTAAGATGAATGTAATGATGATAATGGTGTTATAGACATACATATATATATAAATATTCTATACATATTCAAATTTACATAAGTATCCATACAGACACATAAACACAAATAAACCTTATGATTGGTATAAGTGTCAAGGATTAAGTTGTATTTACACACTGTTGGTTAACGTATTACTGATTAAGATTTCAAAATCAAAATTCGTATTTCGTATGTATTTTTCAATGTTTTAAACATAAATACATTTATTTTATTAAATGTACTTGCAGATATTTATTTCTATTTACAGTTGGAATGCACACACACATTCACACATACATACGTGTGCTTGTAAATGTCTGAGTGTATATTTCATAAAAGCTAAAGCAATATAATCCTATCACTTAAAGTATTATATTTTACGTGAGGTTATCAAGTGCATAATGTATTAATAAACACATATACAATGTATAGGGTGATTTATTTAGAGTTTTCTTTTTCAATTTTAAATGATAACTACAATTAAAATAGAATAAGATGTCGGAATCTTTATTATAACCCCAGAGAACATTCTATGACATTTACTTCTTATAGTTAATTTCTTTCAAATGTTGGGCCCTACTACACTATTTCCAGACTTGCTAGCGGTATCTCGCGAATTACAACTCTTTCCTTAATTCCAAAGAAAACAAACAAAATGATTTTTCAATATGGTCGAAGTGCTCGAAAAAGTTCTCTCACAGAACCCAGATTTTCTCAAAACAGTTGAAAAATTTAGAGACATTGTTACGGTATGAGCCTTTCACATTATTCAACAGCAAAAATAGGCAGCAATGATTAAACATTCAGTCGAATCTTGGCATAAAGAATACCGAAGATCAAAGAGGAATAATATCTCCATTATTCTTAAATCAAACAGTTTGGTGAATTTGACAAAAAAAAAAAAATTAAAAAAGAAAATGTTTCTTCTTCGAATAGTGTTCTGTAGTTATACTTATGCCCAGATACAAAAGCATTCGTTAATAATTTTTCTCATTGAGTGTAAAAGTTATGTTTGTTTAACCCACTTATGCTAGGGTTATTTGGAAAGTATGGAAAATTAATTTTAAAGGTATCGAAAAATCGTTGTAAAGTCAGATTTTTGATTTTCGGTATGTGGACCGAATGGCGCACATATGGATTTTGGTGTCAAAAACCTTACTTTTCGACCACTCAATTTCAAAAATCAAATAATGCAGTTTTGTAGAAAAATGTTTAAAGATGAAGTGTGCACTTATAGTTTTAAGAAAAATTGTATTTTATTTTTGAAAAATTTAAGTAAAGTCCATGCAAGGGTGTTAAGCAAAAATTTACTTATAATTTTACTTAGTTCAGTGGTTTCATATGTTTAATTTTCCTCATAATACCATTTATCTTTAATATATTTGAAAAATATAGCATTTTTTCATAAACCGTTAAGAAGATATGATGAAATCTATAAGGCTCTAGAAATTATTTTATTTGAGATTTTCATGAAAAAAAAAATAATGTAGCCACATTTCCCCCAAGCTTTTGTTTTAATAAAATGAAAGGTGGTTGTGTGTTGTTTCTATTACAAAAAAAAAAATAGTTCTCGAAACAGCATGAAAACTTAAAAATTTTTGTTGAATGATAAACGAAATATCCAAAAAATTTCTTATCAATGTATGGGTTTCATGGGCGGTGGGTATGACCGATTTCACTGAAACTCGGCACGTATCCTTATTTTGTTTCAGAGAATGTAAGGACTGAGATCGAAAAATTTTTAACATACATATATGTTAATAAAAGTGAAACCACTGAACTTACAGTTTTGAATCTTTTTCTATTTCATTGAAATTATTATTACATGTTACAAAAAAAAATATTTTTATAGTTCAATCACTAATGATGAAATTTTGAACCTTTTTCGAAAACCCTTCCATTATGGTTTTTATAGTGCTTTATGTCACTTTGTTCGAACAGGTTGTCCATCTCCGTTTAAAATCTACCACACTATTGGACACGTTTTTTGTGCTCTTATATTTTCTTTAAACAAGAGCCCAATATCTATCCACTGGCCTTAGTTCCAGACAGTTTGGAGAATTTGCCTCTCTTCGTACAAATATCACATTATTGTTCATGTACCACTCAATGGCTTGTTTACAATAGTGACAGGATGCCACGTCAGGCCAAAAATAAGTGGACATATTATGAAGTCTTATGAATGGAAGCAGGTTTTTTTTTTGTAAACATTCCTTGATGTAAATTTCGGTATTTATAGAGCCTGTTATAACAATGATTGTTTTTTTTTTTTTGCCGCAACTGCATATTGCTTGCCATACCAAGAAATTTTTGGGAAATTTTGTCTGCTTTTGGGTCCTAAACTTTTTTTCAACATTCCCTCGAGCATCTGCAACATAACAAATTTAACCCGAAGCTGCGAAAAATGTTCCATACGTACATTTCGTCATCCATTATGCAGCAGGTATATTTTTTGTATAAAATTTGACTTTAATTTCCGTGCTCTGTCTTTGGACTCTAAACTTTTAACAGAGTTTCTGTCAGGAACTTTTTGAGCCTTGTATGTTTTAAATCTACATTGGCTTTAACTTTTCGTACCAAATAGTCCGAGTACTGACCTAACCGGGCTGCTTTCATACTGGAGGTGTTGGGAGCTCTTTTGAAAATGTTTTCTATTTTTTTGGCTTAATAATATAAGGTTTTATATCAACGGACAAGTTCTCCCGGTACTGTTTAATAACATTGGAAAAAGTTTGATAGCAGACCTTTGATTGTTTGGCCAACTTTTTGTAGGACAAAGTTGGGTTTTGTTGAAAATATTTAATAATTTAATACGCACTTTTTTCTGGTCATTCATTTTAATCAGATTAACAACTAATGAACAAAATTGACATTAAACATTATAACTGACATGTTTTACAAAGGTAACTTGATAAAAAAAATAAAATAATAATAATACTTGGGTTAAAAGTTTTAATGAAAAACGTGTGTTAAGAATTTTACGATCTCAGTCCTTATACACTAAATTTAAGGACTTTTTCTTGGATAGGAAACATTTTATGTGAAAAAATCGATTTGGATTGCATGAGCGGTATGTGGGGATAAAATTTAGCACGCGTTCTGTTTTTTGTTTTAGAAAATGTACGTACCAAATTTCTACACTTTAGCTTGGATAGGAAAAATTTAATGCGAAAAAATCGATTTGGATTGTATTGGCAGTAGGCGTTAGGCGTGGACGATTTTGATCATTTGCTCTATATAATTCTCGGTGCCAAATTTCAATGCTCTAGAACCACTTCTTTTAATTATTGTACAAAAATGTATGAAGCCATCTCTCTGTGTGGCGTGGTAAAATCAAATTTTAGCATTATCCCCTTAATGACATAAAAAAAACGAATATTGTGTAATTGTTGATCGACCTTTTTTAAATTTTTATAGATAGTTTATCAAGTTTCCTATATAAATGCTTACAATGTCATTGATTGTTGAAAAAAAAAAAAAATTAACAGAAAAAGTTTTTTCAAAAAAATTAATTTTGTTCAAACTATTTTTTTCTCAATTGGAAAAATAAATACTTTTTTTTATTCCCAACGTTCAAACGATGACAATTATCATTTCGTTGCTTAACATCAATCTAAGAATTTGAATTTACAGTGGTTTACTCTGAAGAGAATGATTTGGTGTAAGCGAAGAAATGAATACATTCCACTACATGTCCGGTACTATAAAAGTACTTTTATATTATCAATAAATGATAAACAATTTTGTTTACTTTTGCATGTGAGGTGCAAGAATAAGAAATCTTCATATGAAATCTATTAAAAAAAATTATATTTTGAAAGGGCATCTACTTCTAGACCCGCATAATGGATTTCGTTCCCGGACTTCTGCCAAATGCAAATCAATATTCAACCAGAAAGTCAAAAATAAGACACAACAAAAGAGAGCATGAAAAAAAATATATAGTTGGAATCTAAAAATTCTTTCTGACTTTCTGGTTGAATTTTTCATTTAGGTATATTCAGGGACTTATAGTAAAATTTCACGGATAATATTCTTGCAGAACATTTTAATCCCTTAAATCCCTGTTTAAATGTTTTTTTTTTTTGCTCTTTTTTAAAAGATGGAAAAAATAGACCCATACCTAGAGAAGTTAAAGGGTTTCGAAAATCAGAAGTTTATGTCCTCTACGGTGGTCAAAAGTGACGACTATTGTTGCAGTTATTCGCTGACCGTTACGAGAACAAAATTTAAATTATTTAAATCCTAGAAAGTTTTTACCAATAATAATATAACATCCCCTATTAAAGGTAAAATTTCAAAAGTGGCATTACCATTCTTCAACATTCAAGCACCATAAGATATATATAAAAATATAATAATTAAACAAATTATATTGTTTGATATCAGACTTCCATAGAATGTTCTCTGAATCCAATTTCAATCAAAATGTAAAATAAGATGAATAAAACACACAGTTTTTAAAATTGTTGTTTGATGGTGGTTTTCCTACTATAACATTCAAAAAATATATTGAATATGTGGAGTAAATAATTTATCAAATGCTTGATAAAATAATGACCTTAGGAATTATCTTTGGAGTGGTAAATTGCTATTCATTTGGGTTTCAAGCTAAATGATGTCGTGGCACACGACGATGGCTACGATTCACAAAAAGGGTAAAAAGAAAGCAAAAATATTTTAGAATGTATTTTGGGAAATGAAAAAATATATTTGGCATACATGTTCGATACAAATATTGCAAAATTTTAGAATCCTTATGGGTTGCCAAAAAAGACGAAAACAAAAGACAGCAATATTTTACTTTTAATAATAACGTGTTAAGAACGTTACAAATAGAGATGCCAAACGGGGAATCCCGTTTCCCGAAGCCCGGGATTTTTTAATTTTAAATCCCGGGATTTTCGGGATTTTTCTAAATCCCGTTTTTCATAAATAAATAGGGGAAATTGTAAATTTTGTGTGCATTTTTCATGCATTTTGACATTCTACATGCCCGAATATCGCAAAGTGATGTTCAGCAAAGTTATTAAGTTCAATACCTGCTGCAACATAGTTAATAAAGAAATGCGATATTTTTTGTTTTCCTTGAGTGGGGCCCTGGAAAATCAATTTTTCATCATTTTTTTCACAAGTTATCTAACAAAACGCAATTAAAATCCTGTTCAACAAAATCGTCGAACAAAATGAAAATATTTCGATTGCTCAAAGGCTAAAAGATATTATTAATACATGTAAAAGCCCCCAAATAACAATAACGAAACCAAAATCAAAATGGCTCTAGCATAGCCGACCATTGAAAGTTATTTAAAAAAAATGGTATTACTACAAAACGTGGTAAAGTTTGGAGATAATATTTTTTATTTTTTTTGTACAAAAAGCGCAAATATTTTGTTTTTATAAATATATCAACCTTGCTCGAATCTATATTTGAAATTTGCGGTAATGGGAAAGAATCCGCGTTTTACTATAAAAAAAATTAAAAAGTTATAAAAATTTTAGAAAATTTTGACCTTAAAAAATCGTTATTGTGTATTGCAAAACGACCCGATATTTTTTTTTAGTAAGTAACACAAAATTTGCCATGTACATTAGGGTTATAGCCCTAATGTACATTGTACATACTTTAGTGTTATTTCTTCTTATATAATAAACATACTCATGCATGTATTTTATTGCTATCAAATGTGATTTATTTATGAATTATATTTTATTTTTTTGTAAAGACATATGTATATATATATACGTATCTTTCTTATAATTTTCGGGATTTAAATTTTCCCGATAACCCCGAAACCCCGGGTCGGGATTTTGGGATTTTTATTAAAATCCCGAACCCCGGGATTTTTAAAAATCAATCCCGATTAGCATCTCTAGTTACAAACCGTAATAATTGTTACAAAATTCAATTCTGTCTTAGTTAAATTTTGTTTATTTTAATCGATATCTATCTTGGTGCAATTTTTTTGACTGATGAATTTCGTATATTATGTAGTTTTTCTTTAAAATATGCATCTAATTTTCTAAATTATTTTTAATATTTCGAAGTTTATTGAATTAAATATAAATTGATACAAAAACAACAAAAATCAATTTAAAAGTTTTACGTAATTATATAACAATATGAAAGTAGTGGTGCCATTATTTTGACCGCATCTGTAAATTATTTTTTTTTTAATTTTTTATTTAAATATTAATATGTATTTTTGCGTATACTTATTAATTAAAATAAATAACGATTATACGATTAGTGTGTTCTTTAAAAATCAACTCCTAAAAATATGCAACAAAATATTTAATTTGATTTAAAATTGATTATTGCGTATACTTATTATTAAAATTTCATAATAAAATATTCTCCATACGTTTTTGGCAGTCTGCGAAGGTGCGCTGAAAAGTATGCTACTAATATGATTTGTATCAATCCAAAGCGTTGGTGTGGTATACTTAATATTTAATTATCATTTAATTATTTATTAAGTATTACCTGTATTAAATTGGTTTGAAGGTTTTTTTATTTTCTGTGATAAAGTGGCATTTCCATATGGTTGCAACAAATAATCTCATATATTTATACAATCAATCTTAGACATATGTAAGTCTCTAGCCCATTATTACTAATATGTACTATGTAATTGAGCCTGAATGAAATTAATGAATAAAATAACAAAACAAAAAATCCAACTCCAACTCTAGTTCTTTATTTATGATTTTCTCTATAAGTACATACACACATACTATGTATAAACATATAAACCAAATTAAAATATTTTGATTACTACACGCATGTATAGCTTTTTAATTAAATACAAATTTAACACCTTTAGTTTATAACTAATTATAAAATGATTTATTCCCATCACGGTAGGGGAAAAGTCCTAGTGTAAGACTTTTTAAGTTTTTTTTTGTAAGGAAAATTTAACACAATTAGGAAAGTAGGACCAGTGACTGAAAAAACAATAAAACTTGAACAATAAATTGTTGCTTTTATTGGCTTGGTAAGAAACAATTTTCCGCTTAAACTTAACAATTTGAATGTTTGGGATATGAAGGTAGTTTATAATCCTATTGATGGAATAAAAAAGGTAGTCAATTGAAATGTTTTCATGCTATAGGTTTTTGTAGTTTTCTGATGCTTAACAACTTTAGATTTGGGATAGTATTGGGGCTAATTTTATTACATCAAATTATAATTTTTATTTATATCAATATATATTTAATCCAATATAATCTATAATTTGATTGATCAAATGGAATTCAAATAATATATAAGTTATTACTAATATAAGGTCAAAGTAACGAATATGTGAATTTCCAACGAATAACAAACGTGTGATATCAAACAGTTGCTTAAACACATCATTTTTTACCAAAACCCTATCACAGCCAATGATTCTAATTTAAAAAATACTTACCTATAAAAGCTCACAAAAATAATTTACGAAATATTGCTAGAAAATAAATATTAATAGCCATATTAAAATTATAAAATATACTAACCTCTCTTGGCTATATACACACATACATACATCCAGTATTTCAAGCTTATTTTCCAATTACTAGTTTGCCAACTCATACATACCTTTAAATGAAACCAATAATAAAATTTTACTCAATTTTCACACCTTTTTAAAATGTTTACGGTCATTATAAAGAATAAATTTGTTATGTATCCAACATAAAATCATTTTATATTTCCATTAAAAGTATTATATTTTTTTCACGGTTTTGTGTTTGCCCGCCTTGTTGTAAATTAATTAAATTTACTCCATTAGCTTTTTGTATGTTAATTTTCATATTCAATAATCATGAAATGAATGAATATATAAACACACGAATATTTTGAAGAAATAAAAGCTGGATTCTATGGTATTTTAAGTATATAAGTATATGGCTACAAATGAAATGTAAATGCAGACCCAATGGGAAATATTAAGACAGGTCATTTGATATAACTAGAATCAATGGAAATGGTTAGAGAAATTAAATAATTTTTAATTTAAATATATTAGCAGTCGGCCTCATCTATCCATTTCTAAAGATTAATTAAAATGTTGGTAGAAACCCTAAACATTTTCTAATTTGTGTTACTATTATGAATTATATTACTTCTTAATTTATTTTTGCCATTTCCTATTGGCATAAAAACCTGAAATTTCCTTCCCTGCCTCAATAATTTTATTTTTCGTTATTTCCCATATTTAGTCATAACATTGTTAAACCAGCTAAAACGCAAATATAAAATTGTAGACATTTCCTCTACTTTAGTGATTATTTATGATTATTAGCTTTTTATATTCTACTGCTGCTGCTGCTAGACCTTTTTAGCCGTAACTACAACAGCAAACACAATAATAACGAATTAAACGAAGTGAATGGAAAATCCTAAAACGACAACATTCATATTCATGCTTAAGCAAACAACTTGAATGGCGAGACTTTTCCTATTAAAATTTCACGATAAAAGGAAACTGATAACGAATGCTACATAAACACAAAAAGACCAAATAAAATTACTTGTTTTTTTTCCAATTTACGAAAATTTATTAAATTTTCATTCGAAATACAAATAAAATGAGAAATTAGGGAAAAACATGTATGTACCAATTGGTTTGAACTTAATGAATAACGAGTAATTCTTAGAAAAGTAATTTCACATAAAAATTACTTTATAGTAGTCTGTCATGATTTTACTTATTTACTTACTAATTATTTTATGACTTGTATAATAAATTAGTAAGTGGTAGCACATAAAGCTGAAGGTCATATTCTCATTTCACTCAGTGTCAATAAATTTTGTCATTACATATTTTCATAATATTCCTAATATTTGATCAAGGTTTATTTCAATATTGGGGTTAGCGTACTGCCAAAAAACCTCTTCACTAATAAAGTTGTTCAGCCTTTTTTATTAAAAAAAAATAACAATTATCACTTAAAAACCTTATATTATGCGAAAAATTCAATGCAATCAAAAGCTTTTTCCCCAAAAAAAAAACTTTTTATCCCCTAAAATTCATATTTACAAAAAACGAATTTTAACTAAAAGAAATTGGTTTCACCTACAATTAAGCTGTTTTCACTAAAAAAATCAGTTTTTCCCACAAAAAAATATCACAAAAAAAACTTTTCATTAAGAATTTTTTTCAGCAGACTTGTTTACAAAAAACTATTCGTTCATTAAAAGCTTTTTAAATCTTTTATATAAATAGGCCACACTTTTTTTTTGTGGTAGACTTTTAAGTATGTTATTGTTCACCAATTTGATGAAACATATATGGTATAAAAAGTTCTTTTCTATAAATATGCACAATATAAATTCTTTATTCAAAATTCTTTCCATAAAAGTGGTAAAAAGGGTTTTAAAACATATATGGTATGAAAAGTTCTTTTCTATAAATATGCACAATATAAATTCTTTATTCAAAATTCTTTCCATAAAAGTGCTAAAAAGGGTTTTAAAAAGTGGTCGAAGATTTCGACCACCAGGCGATCCTAGTACATATAAATCACCCAAAAAAACTTTTTTCTGAAAAAAATATATATCACCAAAAATAAAGCTATTTTCACTACAAAAGCTTTTTTCCAAAAAAAAGCTTTTCTAATTTTTTCAGCCAAAATTAATTTTTTCACAAAAACAAGGCATTACATCTATTTTTCTTAAATTAATTTTTATAAAATAGCTTTATTCACAAAAAAAAATTAAAGAAGCTTTTTAAAATTTTTTGAAATTTTTTTCTCTAATATCTTAAACATTTTAAATCTTATTAAATGACTTATAATACATCAATCACACTTATTGAGAGTCTTCTAATTATCCAAAAAGTCACTTTCTTATCGCCAAAGCTGGGAATACATAGATTACAGTTTCCAAGTTATTTAAATTTCAAATTCTGCTAACAATTAAAAATATTGGTATTAGCTGTTCCGAAATTTAGGCAAGATTTTAACTTAATAGAAAACACCTTGTTAATACCCTTCACCATTAGTGGCAAGAGCATTTAATAGAAAAGAATAATACCGTTACTAAACCTATATTATTCTATGGGGTATCTGTCTGGTGGAGGGCAATGGATAGGGCCTCAAATCGTATACTCTTTGAGAGGGTATTAAAAAGCATGGCATGAAGTCGCTATTCACTCTACTCAACTGGATACCAGTAGATCTTATGGCCAGAAAACTGGCATTGAATACGGCATTCAGGCTTAACGCCTACAATGCATGGAATTACAGATCCTATGGACATGCTTGCATAATAGGAAGTATACACAGAGAAAACAGATTCGTGTTCACAACCGAATTTGGCGCCAATCGAATAGGAAGTATACGCAATCTTCCTGATCATATTGATTACTGCACTCCCAAGCCCTTCCTCCTGAGGAACTTCGGTTTCTCAATCCCATCCAATATGGAAGCTGTCGATGGTGTCTGCTGATGAGATGAGGCTATCCATCTATACGGATGGGTCTAAAAAGGGGGACAGAGTGGGCGGTGGTGTATACATACCTGAATTTGGAGTAAGAATGTCTTTTAGACTTCCAGATGGATGCAGCATTCTTCAGGCCGAAGTATCGGCTATTAAAAGAGCGGCCAACTAGCTCAGATATTACAGTGTATCTGGTATGGATATCCGTATATATACTGACAGTAAAGCCACAATTAAGTCCCTGATAGGTGCTTATACAACATCAAATATGGTCCAGGAATGCCGGGCATCCTTAAATGAGATGGCGAGACATTCGACAGTTGTACTCACATGGGTACGTGGACACAGGGATAATGAAGGCAATTGTATTGCCGATCACTTGGCAGGATTAGGAGCCCTTCTGTCGGAAGACGATATAGACTCCCTCTGCGGAATCCCGCTGCCAACTTGCAAGAAACTTATACATGACATATATTACAAACTTGCCCAAACGAGGTGGGGCAATGAATCCACCTGTACTATCACGAGGATTATATGGCCTGTGCTGGACTGCACACGCACGTCATATCTACTTCGACTACAACGAATACGACTAAGCAATGTGGTGGCGATGATAACCGGACATTGCACTTTCGATGCCCATGCTGCAAGACTTGGGTTACCTTATAACGAATTCTGCGTTACTTGACTCTCAACACCTTCTCCTCTTACTCTATAGAATTCCTCTTATCTACTTCTATTTCTTTCCCCTCTGTGTTTTTCATCTCCTTTCAGGTACCACAAAGGGAACGTTTATTGGACCCAAGTGAGCTGTACAAATGAAGATTTTGGACGGCTGCCTCATAACCTAACCTATATATAACGCTGACATTCCGTTTGTAATTTCCACATTTTTCATTTGCGACCCCAAAAAATAGTGAGTCAGCAAAAAATAATACACACTATACAATCCAAAACTTATCCTTGGTCTAACAAACTGTTATTTTTTAACCACGTTAGATCAGACAGCATCTAATCTTTTTTAACTCATTAATATTCAACTTTTATTTCGGTTTAAATAGACATCCAAAAAAATACGTGAAAAAATAATTAAAACTTTTGTAAAAATCCAATATGTCCTTTTAAAAAAAAAATAAAAAAATACCTGAAGGTTCATCGGTTTACTATTTTAAAAGCCATTAAGCTGTATTAGGAAGACTTATACATTGAAAGAAATTCTGGATCAGGAAACAAAAATGGTATAGTTAACAGATATTGATAAGGCAAAAGAAGTTGAACAACTCTTTCGAAAAGTACAGAACATTTCTATCAGAAAAGCAGCTCATAAAGTTAAACTCTCTGACTCTTTTGTATGCGGATATTGGGTTGAAGTCGTATAAAGTTCAAAAAGTTGGGAATCGTAACGAGATAATGAACTTAGAAGCCAAAGAACGAAAAAAGCGAACAAAATTTATGTCAACTTTTATAAACAAAATACACTTGTTGTAGGATGAATGATGAAACTTATGTACTGGCAGACTTTTCACAACTTCCGGGTCAAGATTTTTAAAAACAATACCGGACAAAAAAACAAGCAAAATTCCTCTAGAAGTTTTTTGTGTTGCAAGCCATTTGCAGTTGTGGCAAAGAAACCATTAGTTTTTCACATCAAGCTTTTACCTTAATTAAAGCAGCGCAGAATGTTTTAAAATTTTTGGTCCTATTTGGCATCATGCCACTATGAAAAAAAGCGATTTAGTATTCAAACAAGAATGTCAATATTGTTCACGGGAGACAAATCCACCCAACTGTGCTGAACTTCGGTATGTGGAAAGGTATTGGGCTCTTGTATAAAAAGAATGAAATAACACAGGAAAGGTATCCCAAGACATGTCCGATTTTAAGCATAAGTGGACCACCTCGTCCCAAAAGGTAACGGAAGCAACTATAAAATCTTTAAAGGTAGGATTTCCGGAAAAAGTGCAAATATTTTATATTTATTTTTAATATGCAAATATTTTAATGTTTCATTAATTTCTATAATATTTTAATAAATTTACGTACACAATCTTACAAAAGTTTACATACCCCTAATATATTTCATCTTTATTAATAAATATTTAGTGAAAAATTCTTTAATTACTTTTTTTTATGCTATTTCGGATTTATTGAAATAAAATAAACACAAAAATAATTTATTTTCATTAAATTCTACTAAAAAACATCAAATAATTAATTTTTTGCCATAAAGATAATTTACATAAGTTTACATACGGGATAAAAAAAAGTTTTTGGAGAAATATTGCGTTGTCCTCCAGATCTAGAAGTTGGACACTGGGAAGGTAGCTATCCTTTAAAATATCGATATACATGGCCTTATCCATAGTACCACCGATGAACCTGAGCTTACCGACACCATTTGTCGCCATGCATTCCCAGATAATGACTGATCCGCCTCCATGTTTTACGGTGCAATTAACATTTTGTGGTAATAACTCTGCATTATGCTTTCGCCAAACTTTTGTTCGTCCATCACCTCCAAAAACCATAAATTTACATTCATCTGTGAATATTACCCTCTCCCAAAGTGTAGGGTCATTTACATCAGCATTGTCGTACTTTTGGGAATATTCTAAGCGCTTCTGGATATTCACAGATCTAAGTAATTTCTCCTGATACATCGGCGAACATTCTGATCAGAAACTATAATTTCTAGATTTGTTATCATTTTCCGGTTTTGTTCGACGGCACTTAGCTTAGGATTTTCTTGAATGGAAAGTATAATAGACCATTCTATTCGATTGTCGAGAATGCGGGGAAGCCCACTACGAGTATTGCTTTCATAATTTCCATTTTCCTTGAAATTTTTTATTATTGTTTGGACTGTGGTTTTACATAGATTTAATAAAATTCCAATTTCATTAAAATATTTGCCATCATTTCTCAAATTAATGACGGTTTTTCGGATTGGCTCAGAAATTTCTTTGCCTTTACCCATTTTCTTCCACTAAAAATACTTTTTGATTTTATTTTGCCAGTGTGATCACTTTTAGTGAAAGTAAACTTTCTACCACTGATTTTACACAAAGCATCATAAAAATTGTAGCGGAAATTTTAACGGTACAACATTTTTTTTAGCAGAGTACGTAAACTTATTTAACATTAAAAAAATACCAATTACTAGTGTTTTATTGTTATTTATTTAAAACACCAACAAAATATTATAAAATATAATGGAAATATATTTTTTAAGTGCATTAAACAAAAATGTAGTTACAACTCTTAATAAAATTATATATTTTCCAAAAAAATAGAAAAATTTCAAACGTATGTAAGCTTTTGTAAGACTGTGTATTTTTGAAGCTTTTTTATTGAACGTTTTAATAAAAGTATAAGTTTTATAATCTGAGTCGTTTCACATAAAGCAGTAGATATAATCATTTCAATCTGTCTGTTGAAATCATCTTCCCGATGCCACTAAATAACTTGCAAACACGATTGGTACATCAATATATCGGGTATAGTTTTGGTTCGGCTTCTAATTATAATCGGGCCACAAATGCCTAAGTTATGAGCAAAATCTTCTCCAAATAGTGGCATGTTGTGGATACATTTGTTAAGCAAATGCTGCTATTAACCCTAGCTCTGGCACTATTTACATATATAAATATATGAATTTGAATGGTCCGACATTGAAAATGGTTTGTACTCAGCGACTAAAATAAATTTAACGTTATTTTTTGGTCATATGGTTATATGGTTCGCGGCTAATAGAGCCTCCCCAACAAAAATATACATATATATTTATATATATGAAACTAAATGTATTTGCAAATGACAGATCACACAACAATAAAGTGCGTTTTTACGAACCCTTAACTTACAGCTGTCAAACTGTTGTTTCAAAATGTTTTAATCTAAGTTTTAACCCCTGAAAAAATTACATATGGCAAGAAAAAATTTACAACAATCACCTATAAATGCATAATAATCTGAAAAAGATTAACAATTAAAAATTATACATGTAGCTAAGTTATTCTAATAGTTTGAAAAACTGTATCCCTTAAACCGCTACAACAACATTATTAAAAAATATTTTGCCGGGCATAATCTATTCAAAAATATCTGAAAATAAATCCTCATAACATTAAACACATAAAGATGACAATTGTGAAAAGGCATCCGTAAACCCAACATAATTGTGAAATGTATTGTAAGTATGCCAAATTTACAGGAAATCTCATACTCTTGTGCAGGATGTTGAAATGAACCTTTGATAATAATGATAACTATTTGTCATCTTTCCTCCCCTAAAATTAAACAAATGTTCTTAAATATTTCTGAAAAACTGTATTCATATGCCAACAACCATAGAGAAAATTAAATAAATCTGTGTTTTTTAACACATTTGTTAAAGTCAATGTAAATCTACGAGAAATAAATCCCATTTTATAATTTAAATAATAAATCATAATTTCTTAACACAAATTTTTAAACTTACTTTAATTTACCAACAAAACTGAATACTATGCTAAAATATTTACAACATTCTTAAAACTACGAGTAAGTTAAAAAAAAAAAAAACGAGGACAAGAAAAGCAAAACAATATTGAGAAATATTTTTATGATTTTCCAACTAACTGCCTTAAGGCTCTTTAGACTTTCCTCAAATCAATGGCATTTTCTTACTTACATACCTATGTATAAGTACATCTATCAGTATAAATATAAAACTATATACAAACTGTCATATAACATAAGATGCATAGACATACAGTTATATACATATGTACATATATATATAGTATATTCTACTTTATTGATAGATATCTTAACATCATTCAAACATTCATCCTAAAAATGTCTTCACAGTGGGTAAGTGAGTGTGAGGAAAATGTTGTTTGATATTAAAAGAGGGCAACATTTGAAGTGTGTAACCGATTTGCCACTTGAGTTATTTGATAAAAATCAAAAAATCATATACTACAACAACAAACATACGAGTACAATCAAACAAACATACTTGTCTCTCTTAAGGAATAAATAAATGTGTTGCACGTAATGGTTACACATAAAAACTGAGGGTAGATGAGCATAACTACATAAACAACAACTGAATGTATTAAAGGAATCACAACAGAAATCGGAAAAACAAAATTCAAAGGAAACAAAAGTTGTCCTCCTTCTGATGGCTTTTCTTATTTAACAATGATAACGATTTTATTCTTATTAAATATTTTATAGCAGAATAATAAAGCATTTAAACTTTAACATCTAATGCGTTCGCCAGAAGTTACTAGAAAAAGTGAGAAACATTATTTGGTAAGAAATGTATAAAGAGTGAACCAGAAAAAACTTATTATTAAATTAAATAAAACTAATTAAGTAAAAATAAGTAAATTTATTCAAATATTGTACAAATTCATTAGACATTAAAATATTGGCATTTTACTAGGTATTTAGAAAATTAATTCACATTTTCCGAAAATCCTGCCATTAAAGATTTTATAATTGCTTTTTTGCCTTCAAATCGGACATGGCCTGGGATACATTCCCTGTGTTCTTTAATTCTTTTTTTAAAAGAGCCCAATACTTTTCCACATTACGAAATTCTGGACAGTTGGATGGATTTTCCTCTCGTGGTGCAATATGGACATTATTGTTTGAATACCACTCAAGGGCATGATGCCAAATCGAGCCAGAAATATGAAGGCATTCTGTGCTGTGTTAAGAAATGTAAAAGCCGTTGTTGTAGACACTCGTAATAAGGACTGAGATCGAAAAATTCTTAACACACGTTTTTCATTAAAACTTTTATCCCAAGTATTATTTGATTTTTTTTTTCTTTTTTTGATCAAGTTACCTTTGTAAAGCATGCCACTTATTATGTTTAATGTCAATTATGTTCATTTGTTTTCAATCTGATTAAAATTAGTGACCAGAAAAAAGTGTGTAATAAAATTATTAAATATTTTCAACAAAACCCAACTTGGTCCTACAAAAAGTTGGCCAAACAATCAAAGGTCTGCTATAAAACTGTTTCCAATGTTATTAAGCAGTACCGTGAGAACTTTTTCGTTGATAGAAAACCTGGTTTAGGTAGAAGGAATGGTTCATATGATGTTTATTAAGCCCAAAAATTTAAAGCATTTTCAAAAGAACTCCCAACACATCCGGTAGGAAAGCAGCCCGGTTAGTGCTCGGACTATTTGGTACGAAAATTTAAAGCAAGGCTCAAAAATTTCCTGAAAATTTAGAGGCCAAAAACAGAGCACGGGAAATTGAAGTCAAATTTTATTAAAAAAATATTCCTGCTGCATAAAGGATGACGAAACGTATGTTCTGGCAGATTTTTCGCAACTTCCGGGTCAAAATTTTGACGTTGCTGATGCTCGAGGAAATGTTTGAGAAAAGTTTAGGACCCAAAAGCAGACAAAATTTCCCAAAAAGTTCTTGGTATGGCAAGCAAAATGCAGTTGCGGCAAAAAAGCCAAATATTTATTACAACATTTACATCAAGGAATCTATACAAAAATGGATGCTTCCATTCATAAGACTTCATAATGTGTCCACATATTTTTGGCCTAATTTGGCACCCTGTCATTATGGTAATCAAGCACTTGAGTGGTACAAGAACAATAATGTGGTATTTGTACCAAGAGAGGCAATTTCTCCAAACTGCCTGGAGATAAGGCCAGAGGAGATATATTGGGCTCTTGTTAAAAGAGAATTGAAGAGCACAAAAAGAGTGTCCAAACCTGTTCTAACAAAGTGACAGAAATCACTATAAAAGCCATAATGGAAGGGTTTCCGAAAAAGGTTCAAAATTTCATCACTAGTGATTAGAACTATACAAATATTTTTGTTTATGTAAATTGTAATAATAATTTCAATCAAATAAAAAAAATCAAAACTGTAAGTTTAGTGGTTTCATTCTTATTAACATATATGTATGATAAGAATTTTTCGATCACAGTCATTATATATTTCTGTGCTTATCGGGCCTGATATCACAAATGATTGGTTTCTTTTGCCACAACTTCAAATGGGTTGCCACATATGAAAATTCTTGGGGAATTGTGTTTGTTTTCCGTCCGGTATTGTCCTCATCCATCCGCCACATAAAAATCTTGACCCGAAAGTTGTGAATAGTTTCATCATGCATCACACAACAAGTATATTTTTTTAATAAAATTTTACCTAAATTCGATTGCTAGGTCTCTTGCCGCATTGCGATCTGGAACTTTTTGAAATTTATTCGACTTCAGCCCAGCATTATCTTTGGCTCTGCGCTGTGATCGCAAGAGTAGTTCGACTTCTTTTGCCTTACCAATATCTGTTAGACATTTTTTCTTCCTGATCCAGGATTTCCTTGAATGCTCAAGTCTACCTTATGCTGTTTAATGGCTTCTCAAACAGTGTGACGATGAACCTTCAGATCTTTTCCGGTTTTTTTTTTAAATTCATATTGGATTTTTTGAAAAGTTTTAAATATTTATACCCTACACCACCATAGTGGGGAGGGTATAATGGAATTGTGCAGATGGTTGTAACGCCCAAAAATATTAGTCTAACACCCACCTTAAAGTATACCGATCGACTCAGAATCACTTTCTGAGTCGATTAAACTATGTCTGTCCGTCCGTCCGTCTGCCTGGTTGTCCATGTAAACCTTGTGCGTAGAGTACAGGTCGCAATTTTGAAGATATTTTGATAAAATTTAGTACATATCAATTTCAGCCTATTGAAATTGGCTGAAATTGGTCCATTATTTCACCTAGCCCCCATAAAAATGTCCTCCCGAAATTGGACTTTATCGGTCATAAATGTTTAATTTATATAGGTATCTACACAAGTTTTTCTCCAAATAAATTATATATATACCGAATTTATGTCACCAAATTTTGTTATGATCGGTCCATAATTAGTCATAGCTCCCATATAAGTCCTGCTTCCGATAATCTCTTTAACGAGCATAAATCTCCTTAAAATGTTGGTATACACATAAAATGCAACATAAATAACTTTCATGTAGACATTAATTACATGACCAAATTTCATGGTGATCGGTCCATAATTTTTCATAGCTCCCATATAAGGCCCACTTCCGAAAATCACTCAGAAATATAAATTATTGAAATTTTGAAAGAATAATGAGTTTGCTCATTTACTTAGTGTAGGGTATTATAAGGTCAGGCTTGATCGACCATACTTTCTTACTTGTTTTTTTCTGCGAAATAACAGTTAAAAATTATTGATTTAGAAACAATAATATCTGAGTTATTTTTAAAAGCTAACGTGTTTAAAAAGTAATAAATTGTTGAACCAAGGATAAAGCGACATAGTTGTGTGCGTGCAGTCGTTCTTTTTCGGCTACACGTACGCGTTGTCGGCAATGATTGATGAAAATCGAAAAGTTTTGATTTTTTATTTGACGACTGATTATTTGATTGTCTTCTGTTGTGATTGACAATCAAATTTCATTTGATTTGTATTTGCCTTCACGTGAAGTGCACGTATAAAAAAAATATTCATATTATGTGTTTTACATTTCTGATTAACAAAAAAAAAACATCAGTTTCTTTGAGACTTTTGGTAACAATGGAAAAGTGCGTCCAAATAAAAATGGTGATTGACGTATTTATTTGCGCGTCACTTTTAAAGCTTCAAGCATACGACACTCACACATATGCACTGATTGGTGGGTTTATTTGAGCATCTCCAGGACACTTAGATTTTTTCTGGAATACAAATTTGAAAACTTAACTCGTATTAAATAAAACTTAACTCGTTTTAAATGAGGACTTAATCAACTCAAACAAATTGGTTTAAACAAATCTGTTTATTTCTCATCATGGCCAAAATCAACTCTACATAATATTCTTCGTTGTTCCCAACATTTTTCTTGGCAACTATTTCGTGCTGAACTGGAAAATATTAAATGATGAGTTGCCATGAAAACTAGGTACTTCTGCTCAACTAGATATTACCGGAATAATTCGTGCTTATCCCTGTGGGCATTGAAGATTTCTAATTTTTACTTCCATGAATCTGAAACTATAGACTTAATCAAATAATTGTTTTAGAAAAATCTGTTTATCGGGAAAAACATATCAGAAAAATATATAAAAAATGTTCATTATGAGTTATGCTACAGCAATATTTTAAAATAGAATCTATGTTGTAAGTAACCATAAATTATAATGGAATTTTTATCAATTAATAAACAAAAAATAGATCAAACTTGTTGATTTATTTTTATTCTGCATATTTATAATATAAATCAAAAGTTTTTAAGTGGATTGCAACTTTTTTTAAAGAAATCCTATTTTTATTCGACGGTGACGCCACTCCCTAGATCCAAAATTGTATATCCGTCATCTAAAAAACAAATTCTGAAATTTTGAGCAAAATCCTATAATGTTTAAGCTGTCTGTACACTACCAGATTACACGACGGAGTTGTGGGATGGTAAGAAAAATAAAATGCTTGTAGAAATGTATTAATTGGGTGAATTGTCAAAAGGTAACCTTAATTATCTATTTTTATTTAGAGAAAATTATTAAAATAATAGAGAGTATAGATAACATCCAAGCTACCAAAATGATATACTATTTTTCTTCAACAGATTATCCAAAAGGAAAACAAATATACAAACAACCGGTTACAATTAGAAGACTAACAAAATTGATTAAAAATATGTCTATGCTGACAGAAAACAAACGTGAATCCACCAGAATCAATATCCAGGCCGGATTAATGGTCGTTAGACTTGGCTCTCGGTTGGGCTTAATTGTGTGTGGATTGTCAAACCACACATTTTAACTTATATCGGCTGGTTTTTCATAAGGAGTGAGATCGTAAAATTCTTAACACATGTGTTTCATTAAAACTTTAATTTTAATTTCTTGATCATGTTATCTTTGTGAAACATGTCAGTTATTATGTTTAATGTCAATTATATTCATTTGTTGTTAATCTGATTAATATGAGTGACCTGAAAAAAGTGCGTACTAAAATTATTAAATATTTTCAACAAAACCCAACTTGATCCTACAAAAAGTTGGCCAAGCATTCAAAGGTCTGCTGTTTCCAATGTTATTAAACAGTACCGGGAGAACCTGTCCGTTCATAGAAAATCTGGTCCACATGATGTTTCTAAAGCCAATAAATACAAAGCATTTTTAAAATAGCTCCCAACACTTCCGGTAGGAAACCAGCCCGGTTAGTGCTCGGACTATTTGGTACGAAAAGTTAAAGCCAATGCAGATTTAAAAACATACAAGGCTCAAAAAGTTTCTGACAGGAACGCTGCTAAAAATTTACAGCCCAAAAACAGAGCACCGAAATTGAAGTCAAATTTTATAAAAAAATATTCTTGCTGCATAATGGATGACGAAACGTATGTTCTGGCAGATTTTTCGCTGATGCTCCAGGGAATGTTAAAGAAAAGTTTAGGGTCCAAAAGCAGAAAAAATATCCCAAAAAGTTCTTGGTATGGCAAGCAATATGCAATTGCGATAAAAGAAGCCAATCATTTGTTACAACGGGCTCTATAAATACCGAAATTTACATCAAGGAATGTTTACAAAAGATGATGTTTCAATTCATTAGACTTCATAATGTGTCCACTTATTTTTGGCATGATTTGGCATCCTGTCACTATGGTAAACAAGCCCTTGAGTGGTAAAATAACAATAATGTGGTATTTGTTTCAAGAGAGGCAAATCCTCTAAACTGCCCGGAGAGATATTGTTCGAACAAAGTGACAGAAATCACTATAAAAAGGTTAATGGAAGGGTTTCCGAAAAAGGTTCAAAATTTCGTCACTAGTGATTAAAACTATAAAAATAAATTAAAAAAAATTAAAACTGTAAGTTTAGTGGTTTCGTTTTTATTAACATATATGTATGTTAAGAATTTTTCGATCTCACTCCTTATGTCGGACTTGATTACTAAGCCGGATGCTGCTGTTTCGATCCTAGACTTGAGGAGCTATGGTTGGAATGGACAAGATAGCCCGAGCTCTTAAGCAATGTGCTTATGCATTGATTCATGTAGTCAAAGAATGAAGAGTTGCCAATTGTGTGTTCCTTACAAGACATACAATGGCGGTGATAGACGCTTTGTTTCTATTGGGTAATAAAACCACTATGGTGCTACGCCTTCGTAGCAGGAAATCACATAAATCTTAGATACATCAGTCACTTAAGTTACTCTTAAAAGGCAATGGAGTAACGTTTTCGATATAAGTAGTCGATATGATAATAAATTTCAAAATGATTCAATATTTCCTTAAAATATATATGCTGATAATATATATTTTCTTTTTTACAAAGGCGGGTCAATAAGTCCCTGACTTTTTGAAAGAAGCATAGGTTTTTTTTTCAATTTAACCTTAAGTCACAAGGTAGTCAGCTATAAGTGGCTGTCAAACACAAAGTAAATGACGCAGCTTGTTCAAATTTTGACAGGAGTCAACTGAAAGATGCTGGCTGACAGCAGCAAAGTTCTAAAAGTCGCAGACTTATTGACCCACCCCTGTATTTCCTGCTTATATTCTCTAATGATTTTGATTTCTGTTTGCTTCCTATCTGATTCCTATCTATTTTGCTGTCCTAATATAAACCAATTATTTTGTTTAATAATCCAAGTATTTTTTGTTGAATTGTATGTTATACATGTCTAATTAAATTATTAACTTTTCTTTAGAAATTTCTTAAATTTCGGCCCCATACTCGCATAAGAAAATATTTAAGGAATGTGTTAACCACTAAGGTTTTTATGGGGAGGAGGAGTTGGTTGGTTCAAAAGTGTGTGGGTTTGGAATGTATAGATTTTTTAATAACAACATACTTTCAAAATACACACAGTTACATAGACGACGTATTTAAACATATTTATTTTTGAAAGGTTTTCAGTTTGTTCTTACATTTTAAATTTTATTTTTTTTGCCACATTTTGTTGCTGAAAATTCTTTAGTAACTTTATGTATGGTTTGTTTATCTTTTCTGTAAAAAGGGAAAAACACATTCTTAACCCACAAAACATTAAAATGGATTATCCCTTTTTTCTTTTTTGTTTGACTTTGCAATTTTTATTTTTTTTATTTTTTGCTTTGTAGCATTTTAAGTACACAATAAGAAAATATATAGAAACATTACATGTATTTTTCTTGTGTCCCCTTCCTTTTACTTTCATGTATATGTGTATGTACGTACTCCAACATGTTGGTGGTGAACACTAACAGAAACTCTTAAAAAAAAAGCATCTTAAGATTGTTTGGACCCTTTTTGTAATTTTTTGTTTCTTCTATTTTAAACAAAACCAAAAAACCCATATTCTTTTTGTTTTAATAAACATGCTAAATGTCCTTTTAATACAACATTTTTCTTTATATAATGTTCTTGTAGTTGTTGGTTAAGTTGTTGTTTGTATTTAAGGTATATAAAATCAGATTCTGAACTGGAAAAAAAAAAACACGAAACTCAAGAAAAACCTTTTAAACCACTTAAAAGTTGTTCGATTTCGTTTGTTCTCGTATTCATTCTACTAATGAAGGCATTTTGTTTTACATTTATTTTTCTCTTTTATTTATTTTTTTTTTTTTGGTATTTAAGAAACTGAAAACCGTAAAGAACATTATTCGTTTGTAAAACTGACAGAACAAACACCTACATAATGCTGAAAAATCTTTATTTCAAATACTTGCATGTGTAAAGAGTTTAAATTCATTCAATCTTTTATGTTAAACTTATCACTTTGTGATTGAGGACATCGGTTTAAAATATAAAAAAAAAATAAAAAAACATATAAATCGAAATGTTTTATAAAAAATACATATGTACATCATTATGCATATTATTTGTGTTTGTTTAGTGGTTTTGAGGATTTCTTTTATTTTATGTTTTTAAAAGGTAGAAATGAAAATGTAAGTGGTTAGAATTTAAAAGCTTAAGCTATGAGCATATATTTTTTTTAAAAATTAAACAAAATAAACAATAAAGGTCCTCATGTACACGCTTAAATGCCTCCCAAACTGTGCAATCTGTGCATTTTTACACTCTCGCAAATAAACTGTCAAAAATTGTATGGAAATTCGTTTGCACAACTCCGATAAGTTTGCGCGAAAATTTAGACTTGCAAACTTGAATTTATTGTACATTTGATGAATCAGCTGCTTTTGTTTACTTTTATTTATATGAAATAAAAATCAAATAAAATAAAAATATTTTGTACATGTGAAAATTGTGTGACTTTGGAACAGAATGAATGGATAGAATGGCATTGTGTATGGAAATAATAACCAACAGCTAAAACATATGTAAGTAACATCTTCCAAACTATGTTTACCATTGTTTGTTCCAAAGATTTCACTTTCATTGGATATTTTTAGAATTTAATTTTATACAATTTTTGAAACATTTTTTAAGCATTTTTTGAATTTATTTATGTTTGACATTGTTATCAAATAGACATTTTCTGTATAAAATTGCACAAAATTTAAAAGGTGGGTTTATGAAACACGTTGCGCAAATTTGCACAAATGGGTAACTTAAGCGTTTAAATTAGTACCCTTAATATTCCGTTCAAGGTGATTTATATGAAACTACTTTATAATTTTTTTGAAAATTTCGATACTCTTTTAATACCTATGATTTTTTTTTTTTTTTTTTTTGTATAATTTATTAAAATAAAGAATATTAGTTTAATAGCCCGTAAGATTGGAATCTTAAAAATTAAAAAAAAAAAAATTAAAATTTTGCATGTTTGAGAAATTCCAGGAGTTCAAAAATATTGCACTTTTTCATAATAATATATATGTATAAATTTTGTTAATATTTTATGCAACAACAAGTCAATGCTTCTGACATTTTATACTAAAATATGAAAGAGTTTTAAAGTGACATATTTTTCAATCTAACTGAGCTATTGACTTGATTTTTTTTTTTTTTTTGTAAGACCAAAAATTAACATATCTAAATAAGAAAAATTTAGTTCCGGATAAATATGAATCAAATTGTACCCCGTGGAGCATTACTCTTCGCCTACTCTTTGGCTACGCCCAGATTAAATTTTATCCCGATCGGATCAGCCGTTTAGAAATTCCAGATTTATTTCCAAAAAATTTTGATTCTGCCCCACTGTGATGTACCTACATCCCCTTGAGGCATGGATAAGCATCTTGGTGAGCTCCACACCTTGATGTTATGCCTCAAGGGAAAATATGGAGCGAAACCGGGGCTCCGAGGTGCATTCGTGGTAAGAATTTAATTTATTAAATTCGCAGCTGACTAGAGTTTTATATAGTTCCACGGGGATCCTTTGGCCCCAGGACTTCGGTCCTGTAGGATCATTGGTGAGGTCACTTCGGTGAGTTCGTGGTGGCTGTGGTTAAAACCCAAAGTGGGGAGAAGATCGTTCGTTAAAGGACTTATATTTGGGCTAGTGCTAAATTTCGGACTACCAAATGTATCTTACTAGGTGCTGTTGCTGACTCCACAGAGCCATTGAAAGTAGCAGATACCAACTGGCATTTACGCTCAGGCAACGTATTGAGGTAGTAGCATTCGTGATGTACTGGTCGTTGGGCTTGGTTCTCTGTCGATGTCAAAAGTGTGTGATAAAAGTACACTCACGTTGACTTTTATCGGCTGGGAACTTTTGAAGTCAGAGACCATACATTGGACTGGATTAACAGGCCGGATGTTGCAGCTTTGATAATTGTCCTGGGCTGGTCAGTTGACTAGCTAGCTATGGAGGACCACCGTGCGGTTTAAGCCTATGCGGCTGGTACAAACGTAAATCTGAGAAACTTCGTGTGATGCACCTACAAAAATAGCTATATTTTTTAACAACTTTTCAGTATTGGTTTATATTTAAAATTATCTTTAGTATATTAGGTGTATGACTTAAAAAAGCGGGATTTTTTAAAATTTTTAGCTTTTATTTTGAAACATTTATGCAATATAAATGTATTGATAGTACTGGCTGTTTTTAGCTATGAGCTTTTCTCATCTTTCTGGCAGCATATGGATTCCGAGCCAAAAGAACTGTTAATCTTTTGAGGTCAAGATCGAATCAAGACAATATCGGATACTCTTTTCTGAAGTGAAATGTTTTTCAGAGAGAACGTTTTGTGTGGATCGAAACAAATAGTTGTTGGATGGAGCAGGGTCTGAACTATAAAGAGGCTGAGGCATAACATTCCAACCACTTCATTCTAAATACTTTTTAATATTCGAGCATTGACATGATAGAATATTATTATGGTTTCATGTTCGCTTTAAGCGAACCAGTTGCTTCAATGTAATTGTCTAGTCAGATTTCAGCAGCTCATAATATATGAGGAGCCGCAGAACAAAAAGTATTTTTTTCGCAGTTTTTGGCAAATTGGTTTTTTGGTATTTTTATAATATTTGGGTTGAAATCTTCTAAAAACAATCAAGTTAGCAAAATGGGTTCTAAAAATGTGCTTAACAAAACGTACCTTTTTATCTTTGTTTTGAACAACACAAGTATAAAACGACAAAAATAATTGCCCAATATTTTCGAAACTAAATTTTTCGAAACAAAAACAAAATATTACGACATACAACGAAACAACGCTATGACACCGATTGTAAATTGAGCAAATAAATTCAATGTGTAGTTTGTTTATATATTAGACCAGGTACAAAAACATTATTTCAAAATATTGTCGTTAAAAAAAAAAACGCATAAAAAACATACTTTTTTAATTTTGTTTTAAACAAAACTTACTTTTTTAACAAAGGATTATTTTACTGATATAAAAATGTTTTTTTTTTTATCAAAAATCCTTACTATTTAATGTGGTGACTTATACCAGTTAGAAACTTTTTACCATTTCCAGGTTCATGCAGTTTTTTAAAGGAGCGAAATAAATAAAACTTAATTTCCCAAAAACTACCTTTTGTTCTACGGCTCCTCATATAGCACCCTTTTTCTCCCACCAAATACAGATACTTACAATGGATATTTGGCTTTGCAGTCGAATCACCTGATCGGGCTATCGTAATGTATCCATTTTACATTCGGTGCAGAAATGATTTGATTTTAAAGCGTTCATGCAACATCGTATTTCAAGATCTCTCGAATTCAATGTGTATGGTTCCCAATTTCCCTACTTTTGGCTTAATCTTGCTGCTCGTAAACATTTTAAAAATTGCTGCTTGAGTAGCTCTTAATGAGTTTGAAAGCTCTTCTTGATTTTTACAATAATCTTCATGGATTAGTGCCTCCAATTCTTGGTCTTCAAACTTTTTTTACTGGCCTGGGCTATCTTTGTTTTCCGTGTCAAAATCAACACTTCTAAACCGCACTTTACTTGCACGATGAAACCTTTGGAACACATTCACCATAAGTTTTGGTGAGCAATCGGCGTGCTTCTGCATCACTTTCCGCAAAAAATCCCGCATATGACGCTGAGTTGGTACAAAATTCGACATTTTCGAAGCAATAAAAAAGTTTTTTAGTTTCATGCTAAACAAATTTCACATTCTAAAGGTAGGGTCACACATGGCAAATATTTTACGAAAAATACGTAACCACTAGTAATGAGGATTCATCAACTCGTACAAAACGTAGTTTAAATTCCGGGCATCAAAATCTCTTTTGCGCTGTGTAATTGATCCTTGCAAATGTCAAGGATCTGTCCGCTTCTCTTTGTAATAGATACATTAGTAAACCTAATGACAGTTGCACAAAAATAGTTAATATTGTCTTAAACAGTTTCGTATTGCAAATCCCAAAAAATATTATGGAACAAACTGTTAGACAACATTTTTCCGAAAAAATATTTCTTATTTTGTGTATTAGCTATGATTGTTGAGGTTTGTTTTTTTACTATTTGACAAAAATCATAGAATGTGTGTGTTTAAATTAGATTTGACACATCCAAATATTATGTACTACCTTGTTTTGTATGCTAGGGCCATTGGGACTTATTGTTTATTTTCACAATGCTTAAGCTTACCAAAATTAAATGTCGGTTTACAATTTCATCCTACTCCATTTGCAAACCACTAAAAACCTAAAGAATACATTTATACTTTATTCCAATACCAAGGCAATAAGAATAACATTTTAGTTTTGTTATTTTTCGATTTGTGGCCGACTTATTTAATAACAAAAAACTATGTATAAGTATAATCTGCAGTATCTTGAGACAGAAAATGTGTCATTATTTTGGCAAAAGGAATTAAATTTTTTCAAATATCCTTATAAACCAGAACCAAAAAATTCAAACGAAACTATTGCATATCAGAACATTATAATGTTAATCTCTAAAGATACACATACACACACACATGAATATTAGAGAATATAATTTATAATTTTAGATATGACAGATACACACACTTTGAGATGAAAAAAATATATAGATAAAACCAATTTTAGTTATTTCTATATGCAATTAAGTATGTATGTATATTGGAAATAGTATTCGTATGCATGAACAATAAGTATGTATAACAGACACACATAAGAGGTTAGGCTTGGAATTTCATTTGAAATCAAATAAAACAGCTACATTTTTATCAAATTTAGACAGACA
The DNA here is from genome assembly GCA_942486065.2 of Calliphora vomitoria. Lineage (NCBI taxonomy): Eukaryota > Metazoa > Arthropoda > Insecta > Diptera > Calliphoridae > Calliphora > Calliphora vomitoria. The sequence goes on from OW818029.2 coordinate 42,353,305, forward strand.
GACAGACAGACAGACGGATGGACGGACATTGCCTAATAGACTCAGGAAGTGATATTCTTCTATGTGGGTGTTGGGACAATATTTTTGCACGTCACAAACATCAGCACTAACCCAATATACCCTCTCCACTATAGTGGAGTAGGTACCACCATGGTGGTGTAGAGTACTTCAAATTACAGCACATGAAAGATTTCTTGATTTTTTCGAAATTTAAAAGAATATAAATTAAAATGTCCAAAGAACTTCAAAGGGTATGTGTTTGCCGAATATGGACAAAATCGGAAGACCCAAGATCAAAAACATGTGTTTTTTTTATGTGCTCATTCGTGGAATTGATGATATATTATTTTTAGAAAACTTTTGATTCAACCTTCGTCTATGTGATGAAACAATAAAAGAAATAAATGAAATTTTGTTGATCAAATGCAATGTATACACTTGATTTAAAGCAAAGTTTATTTATATGAAAAGTTTTATTATATTTTTGAACTCTCGTCTATATACATACAAACACACACATATACACACATCAATAAAATCTAAGTAAGAGTTCACACAAAAACAATATCACAAACTGACACAAAAAAATGTTCTCCAAAAATTTATGAGAGTTAAGGACAAACATTTAAAAGTTGGTTACAGGAAATTAAAATATTATAAATGAATTGGCAACAATACCAACCCAAACTATAGTTATACATTATTGACTAGTTTGCAAAAATATATTGTATAATCGTACAGAGTACGTCCTTCTATAAAGACCGAAGTAGTGGGAAGCATGAAGGGTAAGATAAAATATATAGAAATTGTAAAAATTTGTAACTTTGATGTTTGCCTTTAGAAAGCTATGGAATCCTTTATCCTCTAATACTTTAATATTTATTGCTGTTTTTGTTTTGTTTGCTTGATGTGCAAAATAACATAATTAAAAAAAATATCGAATTTTCGTTTGCACAGAATTCTAATGAAGTTTTTGAAAATACTTTTCCATTTGAAAGGCAAATTTATAAAACGGATGTAATAAAGTTATTAAAAATATTGTAAAGCTATTTTATGGGATTATATTAGGAGGGTTTCATAATTAATTTTTCGACTTTTCTATTGGTTGTAAAGGATTTTCTAACAAGAGGTAATATTTTGGTATTCAAAGAAAAATGGAATTTTTTGAGATAAATGAATGGATGTTTATTTCATAATAAAGAGGAAGGCATGCCGTTAATAATGAAAAACAACATCAACCAAATGGCCACCACGACCACGCTTACAGGACCATATCCTTTTCATGAAATTTTCCATAATCAAATCGCAAAGTGGCTGCCCTATATTCTCGATAGCCTCACGAATTCCATCTTTGAGATCTAGAATCGACGCTGGGCTGTTGGCGTAGACCTTATCTTTACGTGGCCCCAAAGAAAGAAGTATCAAGGTGTTAAATCACAATATCTCGTGTTCACCTCTTCGAGACATAACACGATCCGGAAACTTTTCCCGTAAAATAGCAATGGCTTCATTGCTTGTGTGGCACGTAGCGCCGTCTTGTTGAAACTAAACGTTGTCCAGATCAATATCATCCAACTCCGACCAAAATACGGTGTAATGACATTTGTGGAATGCCCAATTCCAAAGACAGACGAGGAATGGACAATCCTGGGTTTTCTTCAACACTTTGGGCTACAGCAGCAATATTCTCAGTTGTTCTTGTGCGATATGTACGGGTTTTATTCTACACATCACTAACTTGTCCCAACAGCTCGAATTTTTCCACCAATTTCTGTATTGCGGTCCGACAAGGTGCTTCACGACGACCCAAAAATTTCTTAGTTTTGCGAACTATGACTGCAAGATTTTCACCATTTTCGTAGTGAATTTTAATAATTTCAATGCATTGTTGAAGCGTGTATCGTTCCATTTTTAGTAATAGCGTAGTTTCTACTTGTCAATTTTCAAAGAATGAAAGCTTCAAAGGTGGTTCAAAATAACACCTCTTGTTGGAAACCCCTTTATGACTTGAGAATGCAGCAGTTTTTAAAATTTTAGCTTTGGCCATTATTAAATAAGTGACGTTTTTCCATCTTTCTGGCAACATATGTATGTCGAGCCAAAAGAAGTGCTCATCTTTTGAGGTAAAGAACGAATCAAGCCAATTTCGGCTACTCTGTTCTGAAGTAAAGCGTATTCCAAAGAGAGCGTTCTGCATAGATTGAAGCAAATAGTATTGCATGTATGGAAAAAAAATAAAATATCTGCAACAAAGTTAAGCAACTAAGTAAATGAAATATTTGTATTTTTACGCTCTATCATTTATATTCGAGTTGTGTACAATATGAACGCCTTTCAATGTTTTGGACTGACTATAAAGCGGGTGAGGCAAAACTTCCCAACCGCTTCATTCTAAAAATTTTTGAACAGGTATTGCGTAATGTGGTCAATCGTTGTCATAATGGAATATTATGGTTTCATAGCTGGCTGTATATTTTGTGCGTTTTTCGGCAAATATTCGCTTAAAACGAATCAGTTGCGTTCGGTACAGGACCATATTTCAGCCGCTCATAATATATATGATCCTTTTGCTCCCACCAAATACAGAGCATTACCTTAGAGCCATGGATATTTGGCATTGATATCGATTCAGCTGAATGGCTGTCCTTAACATACGATCTCCTACACTTTGGGTTACCGTAATGGATCCTGCAAAAAACGATTTTCTTTTATAGCGTTCAAACATCATTTCGGATATGCATAGTCGTCTTTCAAGTTATCTCGGCTTCAATTCGTATGGTACTCAAATTCGCTGTTTTGGTCTTGGATCGTGCTGCAATTTCAAATGTTTTGAAATTACAGATCCCAATGATTTTGCAAATTCTTGTAGAGTGTGACAACAATCTGCATGGAGTAATGAATCCAATTCTTGGCCTTCAAATTGTTTTGGCTAGCCTGTATGATATATGCATTTCGTGTCAAAATCACCACTTCTGAACCGAACGAATCATCTCTGGCACGTTGAAACCAATGATACACATTCACCATAAGCTTTGGTGAGCAATCGGTGTGCTTTAGCTGCACTTTTATTGAAATTAAGGAAGTAAAAAAAAATCCTGCATATGACTATTCGTTGGTTGAAAAATTCGAATAATGTTCAATAATTAGGTGAGAATAAATGGGAAATGAAATTGCAACAAAAATTTGACACTGGCCAACAAAAAAAGTACATGAGCTATTAGTGTTTTAGGACTTATTTCAATTACGTTATGTTTTGCCTTAATACTTGAAAATCCCATTTGAAAATCTGGCTTTTAGTTATTTCAAACATTTGTAATTTCTTGCATATTTTAGTTTTTTTCATCGGGAACAATTTATTATATTTTACATCAAGTGACAGAGAAAGGCAGAGAAGTGGACTTTTTTGGAAGTAAATAAACATATTATTGATAAGATGTGCAAAGTAGAACATAATCTTTTTTCTAAAAATATATATATGGATCTTAATCAATCAGATGTAAATTGCAAATTTTGACTTTTTTGGAATTTGATTTGACCATCAATTCTAATTAATATACACCTATCCCTCGATTTACACGATAGATGCGTTCCTGCAAAAATCGAAGTGGAATTTTTTTGTATGAGAAATCGTGTAAATCGAAAAAAAGACCCAAATTTAAAATTTTGTTTAGAAAATTCACTTATTTTAAAATAAATTAAACTATGTACAATATATAAAAAATAATTAAAATCAATACATTGTATTCAAAGCAATTAATAAAACAGAATAAATGGAACTGGAAAATATTACATGTCAATTCATTAAAAAAAAACATTTATAAATATATTTCTATTGTTTATAGCATGATATAAAAAGATTACAAGGTAGTTTCATTTATAATTTTTTGACAAGAAAAGGGATTATTGAAGTTCATTTTATTTGTAAATATTCAGAGAAGCGTTGCCACATTTAGAGAAAGTTTACAATACTCCGAGAAATTTTCAATGAAACATGTGTAATATGTAACAATTCACAATACTGTGTAATTTATCATTAAAATAAATTTATATCACATACATAGGATGTGAAAATGAAGAACTGTCCGAAATGGATGGTTTTAAATTTATCCGAGGAATAATCGTTTAAAGGATTTTGTGATCGACTTACTTTTATAAAACTA